>CM027086.1:4851445-6234385 GCA_015343265.1 Pao palembangensis | reverse complement strand
CCTTCTTATTAGGCTCCTTCTAAGGATGGTTTCCCCATCGTAGCTAAGATGGTTTCTCTTTCTCCTCTTTCAAACCATTTGTTTTCTCTGTTTTAGTTCTTGCATTTGATCAACAGTGAGTTCTTCAAGAGTCTGAGGGTCCAGTCAGAAAACTTGACACGGACCCTTTACAATCGTCAAACTATCATCTCACCAACATTAGCCAACCTGAAACCAATCTCTTGGTGGATGAAGTAATTTATTCATGCTGTAGTTTCTACCGACCCATGTCGATTGTGGTTCTATAATCTTTTGAAATTGACTGTTCACGACAGGACCTTTATTTAGAGAGCGCCGCTACAGTGGAGCAGATTTGGTTGTTACTGTGGTCAGCGTTGAGCAAAAACTTTGCAGCGACTTCCTGTTAGCAGCCACAGAGAGAGAGCAGAGTGACCTCGGAAAAAGACATGCACTGAAGCTAACGTGAAACTGAAGCTAATCTTTGACTGGTAACCACACAGGGGCAAAAAACAGGGGCCTTTTTTTCTGGGTTTGAGTCATACGATCTGTACCTTTACAAGAAACAGCTCAAAGACTATAGTAAAAAGGTACATTTCCTGAACGGGAAACATCTGAAATCTATTTTGCAAAATTTAAATTGATTTATATTTGATCTTAAATTAGAATATCACAGCGCTAAGTAATACATCAAGCTCACTATCTTTGACGACATACCTTACGATATCCATTAGATGTAGATCTTTAGACTAGCAATGCTGCTGACACCAATCCCAAACTGTGGACTCCAAAGAGGACCAGTTTTGTCCCATGGCAATGAGAGTCTCCATTAAGCCTTTGGACTGCGGGACAAAAGTAGTTTATCTGAAAGAAACCAAAGGTGACATGGGGGGCACCACACACACAAAGACCAAAAGTCCCCAACCTTCACTTTACAGATCTGATAAAGTCTTAAAGCGATTTGCGATACCAAATCAATCACTTGGCCTTATTTTAGAGTTGAGTACAAGTGATGCGGATTTAAATTTAAAGAATCTATTTTTATCTTCGTTTTGTTTCATTTCGTTTTGTTTCATTTCTCAGGCAAGAGTGAGAGGCCGTCCTTCCTGTGTTCAACTTTCAACTTCTGCAAGGACCTGTGTTTCCACAAATGGAAACTTTACTCTGAGGTTGACACCACCTTCGCCTCAGCAGCGAAAGGTAAAGGACTCTGTGTTGTCTATACACAGAGCACATCAACAAGTAATCCAAAAAAGTTAAATTGACACAATGTCTTTTAACTTAAATATATATATATATATATATATATATATATATATATATATATATATATATATATATATATATATATATATATACATGCAGACGCTTTCCTCGCGTTGATACTTCTCGTTATCTGAGTCACGTTCGCCTAATATTTTTCAGTGTACAGAAGGTGAACAAAACTGCCAACGTCACGCTGAAGCCGTACACAAGCAGAGGTTGTGCTTTGCTTCCTTTAGCGTATCAAGGAAAAAAAAAACATTTTACAATATTTTAAGAAATCTGGGGCTACCCTTCAGTTGTTTTAGCAAAAAAAAGGACCTTTGCTTACTTGTCAGTTGTACTTGTGTTCCATTTCCAAACGCGATCTCCTCACAGGAGGCCAGAGCGCAGTAGTAGATACCTTCATCGGAGGAGTTTGCCGACTGTATAGAGTACCTCAGGGTGCATTTTCTGCTGCGAGCCTCATTCCCACAGTTTCCTTCGATTGGATGGATGATTACAGGCTGAGCTGTAGTCTGCTTGAACCAGTAGAAGCACTGCTCTCCTTCGCACTTTTCACCGCGTACTTCACAACTCAGCTCTACCGAGTCTCCGGTCGAACGGAGCTCAAGCCCTGCTGATAGACCATAGCCTTGACGTTTGAGAGCGGCATCAGGTGGTGGTTCATTCTTTCTCTGCTCTCCACCTCAAACCTGCCCTTGAATGAAGGGGAGATGGACCCTTCCTTGTCATGTCTCATCCGACTTGAGATGATGACGGGTTTGCCTCCCAACCTTTGCTGGTACCAGGAGAAGAACGTGACTGAATCCTCTCCACAGAAGCACTTCAAGATCACCGTCTGCCCCACTTGTGCCATTATGACCCTAGGGTCCTGATTGACTCCAGACATTAAAAACAATATATCGGCCTTGTTAAACATTAAAAATACACACATAAACAATCCAAAGTGCGAGTGAAATAAAATACTTACCAAATTCAGAAATAAGGCCAAGTAAAATACTAAGTGAAGCCATCACTGAGGTTCTACTCTCTGTGTCCTGTTTGTCAGTGGACGCACTTTTCATTTGTGAATTAGGAGTTCAAGGCTGGCTAATCTTACCTGTTTGGTTTCTTTTTTTCATACACAACAATCAAATCGGTTTGGGCGATCAGAGGCATCGCTACATCATTAAGATGGTTGAATTGCTTTTTCAAATACATTCATGAAAAGGGGAGCAACAACAAAATTCAGGTCAAATAACTTAACCCAGAAAAGCCTTTGGGTAGACAGATGATGACTGGCAGTGGCAGGTGTGGTTGCAGCTCGGTGTTGTCAGTGCATACATTTGTGAGGGTCCCAATGATGGATCGCGCTAGAAAAGCGAAATCAGCCTGGAGGATCACCGGCTCAAGCACTCTGATGGCTGATTTGACCTCATGACTGATCCAAAGTTGTCAAGTACTATCTATCTATCTATCTATCTATCTATCTATCTATCTATCTATCTATCTATCTATCTATCTATCTGTCTGTCTGTCTGTCTGTCTGTCTGTCTGTCTGTCTATCTATCTAAATTTAAACCCTGTGAACTTACCCAACATACACGATCATCTGTCTGTGGTCGCCCACCCTTGCCGATGCTGTTGTTTACCTCTGACAACACCGGCGTTTTCCACCAGTTCCTGTAGAATGATGGTGTTTAAATCATCGATAATGTCCATGAACAGGTGCCTTGTGCAGATATCCTTCCCCTCAGCGTGTGACAGCGTGAAGTGACGCATGGTGGAAATTTTCCATGGATCAACACAATCATACATATGTTTAAGTTTTTTCCTCTGTTCTGTAATTTTAGATACATATGCTAGCATGTATATTCTGCAAAATGCATACTACTGAATTCAGTAAAAATATCAGAATGCTAGTTATTTGTGGGTTTTTTTTGCCATTTGAAGCTTGTCAAGGTGTTTTTTGGATGCAGGACCAGCAGGTTACTGCATGCATGCAGATGAAACACATCAGTGTCTGTGGTCTGTATGTGCTCGCTTTGTCAACAAAGTGTTCAGACCACTTCCTGAGCAGTACAGATTGGCAGTTGCAAACAAAGACCATCTCAAGCAAAAACAAACAAAAAATAAATAAATAAAACGCGCCGACATCCTGCCCTTCAGCGGATAAAAGCCTTCATGACAAACTCTGATGCGAGCGAGCTTGACCAGAGTGGCAGCTCGGACATGAAGCAAGAAAACGGTTTTCCTTGAACCCAAGTGGCTGCAGGATGTTTACACATCAGCATGGGTGTCAGAGGAGAACAATACACTTTACATTTCTTAATTAAAATAAAAAAAATAAAATAAATAAAAATGAGTGTAGGCTGGTCTAGTTTGTCTGCACATCCCTGCAGAGAACCGACTTCATCGTTTCCACCAGCCTGAACAAGTAATCTGTCAGATCATGGGGAGGTCTGATCAATAACACCCTCTCAGACCACTGGTCCACTTCAGGGCTGTGTCTTCTCTCCTCTCTTCTTCTATACAAGCATGGCTGCAGGTCCACGCACACAGTGTCATCTGGTTACGTATGGTCTAATATATAACATATCCCACCTGTGGGTGAAACAGCGTTCCTGTAACGCGTTCGCGTCAACTGACTTTCCTCCATCGTCGGCGTCTGGGCAACATATCAGGTGCGCTACTGCTATCTACTGGTCCTAGACAGTACTGCATGTGTCACTGTGGCCTAAAAGTGAAAGTGTGACGTAACAGAAAGGCACTGTTAAAATATATTAAACAGTCAAATATGCTGCTTATGTGTGGGGAAAAAATAAAGGGTAAAAGTTCATTTTGCAGCATATAGAGGCTTGATTTCAGAATCGCAATTGTTGCAGTGTTCCAAAGGACAATTTTCATATTTTTTCTTCTCAAGCAGAAAAAAATACAACAGCTACAAAGAGATCTAAAAATATAAATTGCTATGTATTCTAAAAAAAAAAAAAAAAAACAAAAATAAGAAATGATCAGACAGTCAACAAGAATGCCGGTTTTATAGGTTTATATAGGTTTAGATCTTATCACATCAGGCTGCTCTAACAGGCTTTTGTGTCACATCATCTGACAAGCCACAAAGTTCCCCTGTGACGTTTGTGGCTTCCCAGCACTACCTTTGTATCAAAGACATCAATGACAAACAGCAAAATGTCTGTGTAGATTCTCATTCATCCAGGTCATAGCTATCCAAAGTTAGATCTCTGTGTGCAACTGGACTGAAAGGTTTCCTTGAAGACGTTTCGCCTTCTCTCCAGAGAGCTTCTTCAGTTCTAAAACTTGCTGGGGGCAGAGCTTGAAAATATAGCCCCTGTGAACCATTGGCATGTTAATGATCCGGGTGGTCACCTCTGAGTCGTTGGCAGGGTCGTTCACCTAGTTTCGGTTGGGGTGCTTCCCCTTTGTCTGTTGGGTCACATGTTAATGAGTCACCAGGTCTCATAAAACGGTGTGAACATTTGGATTGTTGACCAAAAGAGTGGAGGACTGCTTGTACGTGGGTGATAGAAGGTGCCTGAGTCCACCACCTGTTTTTCCAACTTGATACCCCTCTCAAAACCAGCGATCTTCTCTGGCCAGCACATGTACTTGACTGTCCTCAAAGGAGTGTCCGCTTTCTTTTAGGTGTAGGTGGACTTCTAAGTGGCCCGTCTGTGTTGGAGGTCTTTGTGAAGGGCCAATCTGGGTAACCACACTTCTGTTTTAAGATGTTCACGTTCTTTCTTCTTCCCTTGGGTTGTGGTGGGTACTTCTTTGGCCCTATATTGTAGAGTTTTGATAACACCCAGCTTGTGTTCCAGTGGGTGGTGTGAGACAAAAAGGAGGTACTGATCTGTGTGGGTAGGTTTTCTGTAGACTTCACTGCTAAGGATTCTGTCCGCCTTGATCTTGACTGCACAGTCCAAGAAGGCCAGACTGTCTTCTTTTGCGTCCTCTCTAGCAAAAAAAAAAGTTCTGGAAAAAAAAAAGAAGGATTTGAAAAGGAGCTTTCAAATCCGGAAATCAAAATTTCTTATCCCAATACCATTTTGTATTGGTTTAGTTCACTAATTGCCTTTACATCTTTCAAGTGCATTCTCTATCTCATAATCCTTATAATTTTGACACTTTGTTCATGATTATTAGCATAATAAACCACAAACACTGGAGCTGCAGTTTTTTTTTTTTAGTGATTGACAGCAGTTGACTGATATTTTTTTCTTTAATAAATATAAAAGGTAGGAGTGAATTGAATGAAATTTAATTGCAATAAATCGCTTGTAAAAGCATGCATTTCCGCTAGGGGGCAGACTGCAGCATTATCTGAATTCCAACAGGATTTTGACTATTTTTTAAAATTAAATTTTGTACTTGTAATAGAGAATAAATTACTGTTGTAGCTTCTATCTGCATCATTATCCATGTACTTTTAGACTTTTTAAAAATAATTATTAAAAACAAAGACACAAACATGCAGACAGGCAACTTTTTTTTCCCTTTTTTATAATTGTAAAGAGTATGATTGGTTTGAATTGTAATTTCCAATGCATTTATTATTGATACAGTGCAAGTATTTGCAAAATGAGCTACAAAGAATAACAAATGTTAGCTCAGATGATTCATGAGTTGAGAAAAAAAAAAAAATCCCTGAAAACTAAAAATTCTTGCATGCAAGCGACTTTTCCACTAGGTAGAGCAGTTGCATTAAGTAAAACCAGACCTGCGGCATCACCTCTATATCGCCAGAGGTGTATTTTGTTTGCTTTCACTCCCTCCCTGGTTGTTGGATCTTTATACGGGCGTTCTGTCTGCTTCCCAAGCAGGACAGAGACCTCTGCAGTTCTGAGCGTGCGTCAGGGCACAAGAAGATGTAGAAGAGTGGATCTAACAAGGTGTTCAGGCTGGTCAGGCCGTAGCATAGCCGATACACCAGGAAAATGGAACGCTCCAGCTCGCACGGCCTGTCAGTCAGCAACAGGGACACAAATCTGTACCCGCCCACGAGGTGGTAGGGCCCAAACACAACGATGAAGTTGACGGTGATCACGACCAGGATGCCGACGATTTTGTGCCGCTCGTGGTCGGAGAGGGAGGGAGACCGTCGGAGGGTCACACCGATGTGGGTTGAAGTGTAGCTTAGAGAGGAGAAGAAACGTGAAGATGAAATCAGGATATAGAAAATCATGACAATGGACTTAGGGTTATAACTGAAGCTCTTAGGGTCTAATAAATATTATGAACAATACTGAGAGTGTCCTGCTTTGGTAGGAGTTACTAAATCTTCTAAGTCTAATAATAATAATAGATTAGAAAAATAAAACATCCTAAACTCACTTCTAAGATGAAATGCCATGTGTGTAAGATGGATTTAATTAATATTGACAGGTGTCTGATGCAGATTTAGAGATAGGAAACTGCCACATTAGGCTACTTAGGTGAATGACGTTTGAGTTTGAATTTCAGATTTTTCACAAAAAAATAATTCTAAAAATTCTATGAACCTTAAAAAAAATCACAGAAAATGGTCAGGATTCAGATATGTGTATGTACTAAGTCACTGCTCACCCCAGGATTGCACATGGCAAGAGGAACCCGAGGGCCACGGTGGTGATCTTGAAGAAGGCGTATCCGGGGCTGACCGGGTACTGCTCCAGACAGAGCAGCCGGTCGCCGTCGAACACTGACGGAAGTAGTCCGCTCAGGCAGAACAGGAATGTGAGCATCCAAACCACTACGCCGCACACCACCGCCACCCTGACAGTCCGCACCCCTCGGCTGCTCAGGGGATACACGATGGCGAGGCAGCGGTCCAGCGCTATCAGACACAGGAACATGACGCTGGCATAAATGTTCACGTAAAAGACGTAGCCCACCAGCTCGCAGGTGAGCTGGCCGTAGGGCCAGCGGTGGGCCCCTTGGAGGTACAGGATCCAGAGCGGCAGAGTGAGCAGCTGCAGAAGGTCTGAAAGCAAAAGGTTGAGGATGTATACCAGCTGACAGCCTCCCCCGCCTGAGCGTCCCAGGTGGTACAGTCCCCAGAGGGACAGCAGGTTGCTGGGGAGTCCCAGGGAGAAGATCATGCCGTAGATGCACGTCAGGCCGAAGACGTCAGTGTCCAGCGGGAGGTTGCAGCTGTCATTGGACATCTCTGTGCTCTTCAAACATGCCCCCAGACGGGGATGTGAAGATGCTAAAAGTCTATGCGTTTAAAATTATCTGTTCATTTTTAACATGCGTGAAAGGAATCCCCTGCATCCATGAGCAGAAACAGTCCGTGAAGAAATTAGCAAAAGCATTCTCAGAGCAATTCACATCAGCAGACGCTGACTGAACCGCTCTTGCGGCAGTGGGACCCACTTTGTTTCGCTCTGCGGAGTGACCCGCTCTCAACAAACGCTGGGAACACGGCGTCTCCACCAAGCCTTGTCTATTCTGTGATCACTTCCTCCACAGGAAGCCCACTTCTTTGGCTTTAAAGGCAACATCCTGAGACAGGAGAACGCCTTTCTACCCCAGAATGAAAACACAGACTACCAACAGAAGGGGTGAGTAAGGTGAGGGGCGGAACCGATTTTGGGTGTCCACTCATGCCCTTTAGGTTGGTTAGTAGTTGGATGAGTGCCGTTGAACGCATTCAACTCTCGTGAGCCAGGATAGACTTTGAGAACACATAATATTGTCATGATGATAATATATCAGTGGGTTAGCCTTCAAAAAGGGGAAAAGAAGGTCACGGAAAATGCCATTTGCTTTATATTGTCCAACAAATGATCAATTATATTTTTGATGGGATGCTTTACTGGAATCCCTGCGGTAAAAAAGAGTGTTGAAAGAGAAAGTGAGCGTTCTACCCTGGGTGAAAACGCACAATCGAAATTGTTTTGGGGAAGAATGGGTGTGCTGAGACAATGGCTGGCTGGCAGTATTTTTACCCCAGAGTTTCAAAAGCAGGAGGTTCTAATCAGTCTTTTGGTTTCCTTTCAAATGTCACCAATCTGAAATTTATTGAATAATCCCCCCCCCCCCCATAAAGATTACTACCATCCAGGTGCATTCTCCAACTCCCAATTACTTAAAATCTCTCTGTGATTTGTCAGCACAGCAAATGGTAGCGGTGAAACTCTGGGGAGTTGAGCACGATAAATTGCTTCTGCCTGGCTGAGAATGAGATGTCTGTGGACAGCACCACACCAAACGGCGGGGGCTATCAGGATTTTACTCATTAAGCACCCGGGTTGGAAACCTACATTGTACAGTGGCATTCTTTTTGTTTTCTTTTACACGTCTGTGTGGGTGGATTTAAAATTCGACCCAAAAAAGTATTTTACACTAACAGGGCGAACCACCGTGTGGGTAGAATTGGTCCAAAACTAAGTTTTTTCCTCCATGCTTGAGACCTCTGCTTGTGCTGCTCCAGTTCCTCTCCATATTAAGATGTCTGTGTAGATTCTCACTCATCCAGGTCATGGTTATCCAAAGTAGATCTCTCTGTGTCAACTGGACTGAAAGGTTTCCTTGAAAACGTTTCGCCCTCTCTCCAGAGAGCTCCAGTTTCCTTGAAAACGTTTCGCCCTCTCTCCAGAGAGCTTCTTCAGTTCAGAACTGAAGAAGCTCTCTGGAGAGAGGGCGAAACCTTTCAGTCCAGCTGACACAGAGAGCTCTCCATATTAAGCATTTAAAACACGTAACTGCTAAACAGCGACTGCTTTGTGAAGTCCAATGCAATAAGTCAAACAATAACTCCAAAACGTCTTTTTATGAAACAGTTTTTGCCTATTGTTAGCACCTACCATGCAGCCATTTTTGTCGCGCAGATGCAATTCTTTCGGCAGCAGTCTACGTATTAAGTTCACGCAGTACTGACCAAGCGGTGGCTACGGAAAAGTGTTTCCCACCGCCAAAGTCAGCAGCTTTTTTAGTGCTCTCCTCCATCGTAATTAAATCCATGATAATGTTAGCATAGCTGACCCATGAAATAGCACAGCTGCTGAAACTGTTTTCGGTTCGGGAACTTTAACAGCTACAAAAATGCTGAGAACCGCAATGACGCCAATGCAAAAGTTTGTTGTTTTTCGAAGATGTTTATTTACGTAAATCAACAATGCGCACACATGAATTGGTATTAGTTTGTGTTGACAGGGCCAGAACCATCAAGACTTCCATTTGGTAGAAAACAAAATTACAATGTTTAAATACTTGAAATTCACATTATCTTCTTTTAATTTCCCCCAAAGATAGTAAAATTTTTGCTCTAATCTGCTTTTGTTTTTCTCCTCGATTTACGACAGCAGAGGATCCTGCAGATTAAAACAAAAACCCAGACACAAGCTCCAATAGCAGCTGTGGCCACAAGAGCCACGTCCAGGCTGTTGTATTTGTACCAAGGTAGAGTGAACCCTGCTGCCCTCAGATGAGCAGCACCTTTGTTCCTGATGACATACTCTGTCCAGAACACAGCTGTGTCCATGGGCGATGTCAGTTGATCGCGGTGTAGCTGTGAGAGGTGTTTGATGTTGTCGCGGTATGAGGGGTTCTCCAGGATGTCCTTTAAAGCTACCAGGAAGTCTTCTGTCGTGAGCGATTTGGCCTCTACTACCCGGGCTGCCCCTCTCACCTTCAGTCGGTGTAGGTTGTCGAACTGGTCAAACAGGAGGGGAAGGCCCAGAACTGGAACGCCGTGGTAAATGGCCTCATACATTCCGTTGGTGCCTCCGTGGGCTACAAAAGCGCGGGTTTTGGGATGTCCCAGGAGGTCATTTTGAGGCATCCACTTTGTGAGCATGGTGTTGTTCCCCAGGGCGAGAGGTTTCTCTCCCACAAACTTCCACATCACCTTCTGAGGGAGCTCTGCGAAGGCAGCAGCAATGGCCTCGGTGACCTCATGAGGCAGGGCTGACACTATTGTCCCCAGAGACATGACCACCACTCCATGTTCACCAGAGCTCTGCATGAAGGCCTCCAACTCAGCAGGGAGGGGCCGGGCCTCTTGACACTGGAAACCACCGATGTACACCACGTTAGGCATGGTGGGCCGCGGGAACTCGAACACAAAGTCCACCCTCACCAGCCAGATATCAGCTGCGAGCTGCAGAGACAGCAAGTCTGTTCCAGGAGGGAAGTGCTTCTGGAACAGCTCCGAGTAGGCAGGATTAATGATCAGGTGTTGTTCCACCACGCTGTGGAAGTAAAGTAACGTGTTCTTGAACCTTCCAAGAAAGTCCATGCGGTCGTGAAGTTCACTTCCTGGCATAGGGATGTAAGAGACAGGAGATGGGGCAATGGTAAAATGGCTTTCCCCAGTATTAATCCAGCGCACGTTGAAAACCATCGGCAGGTTGAGGTAACTACCTAGAATAACCCCTATCGTCAGGCCAGGATCTGTCAACATTAAATCAAACTTAGCATCTGTCAGCCTCTTCATAAATTCAAGATCATCTAACATCGTGGCAGCTGCGGCAGCAAGAATTTTATGGCCCTTATCCAACATGGACGTGATCACATGCTGCTGGCAGAAGCTACGTAGGAACTCGCCAGAACGTCGGCACTCAATGACATCTAGGAGCAATTTGTTGTAGTGCGACATGTCCGTCTCGTCCTCGAGCATGGTGACGTTGATGGTGGTGTAGATCTTAGAGTTGCTGGGGATGTACCAGCTATTGGCAGAACGCATCACGGTGATACTGTGGCCTCTCACATGCAGCTCCCTGAGAAGGATCTCCATGTTGATCCAGTGGCTGCCATCCACCGGCACCACCAAAATTCTGCTGCCGCTGCCTAGAGTGGGGTCTAGAAGCAAGACACACAGCCCTGCCAGGAACACAGGGATTATCCTGGACATTTCCTGTAAGAAAATAAACAAAAAGAAAACACAGTTTCAAGTAAAGAGACCACTGCCAAAACACCTGGCTGACTCTAACCAGCCCAATATGAACGTCTCTGGACTGGAGGGGAAACTGCAGTAACGTGACACTCAGACAACGTGCAAGCTCAACAAAGAGACTGCTAGGACTTTACATCAGCTGTTATGATTCTTTCTTTTTTTTTCTTATGTACTGGACAAATTCCTTGATTCCTGAGCACCATTAACCTCCACTGCAAGTAGTGATTTGTGAGCAAGAAGAGGCTAAAGGTAGGATTTACTCTCCGTGTTCTGCTGTGCCATTACATCAGTGCCTCCTATCCTGCTACTACTGCAGGTTGTGGGTAATATTAATTGTTTTTCTCTTCCTCTTGTTTCTGCAAGTTGATTTTTCAATAATATGTAAATCGTTTAATTCCTTACCTAGACGTTAGGGTTGTTTACAAATCCTCCAGTTCTGTAAGGAGTCGTAACCTATGATTTTTGCACTATGTGAGCATACTTCTAAGTTTATATATGGTGACACTGGTCAAAGTTCATCCCGTCGGCTTAGCAAACAGAGCTGGCAGATGGGTGAACGGCAGCAAAGGTGCGGCAACTGAGTGGTGTTTGCGCTCAATGTCAAAAATGTCTCCACAAAGAACACAAATAAATTCAGAGGCTCTGATCGACAGCAAAAGAAAAGGAAAAAAAATCCAGTCTGTGACAGGGAACGAGGGAGGGAGAGAGGAAGCAGCAAGGCCACACAGTGGAGGGAAAATAAAAGCAGATGTGGAGATTACAAAGACTGCACGAATGGCCGCTCATATCAGTGAGCTACAGCCTTCCCCTTCTCTCCTTTGCTTCGCCGGGGTTACATAAACCAGAGCAGGCGGTACAAGAGTTCAGCAAGTGCCATAGGTTTCTGTAGCAAAAGCGAAAGGCCCGATAAAAAAAGGTTTAGGCATGTTAGACACAAACACGCCAGGCGGCTTCTTTTCCCAGTTCTCAGTTTTCTCATCAACATGCCGTTGAGTTGAGCGCAATGATAATAGGACATTTACTGCAGAGGATGGCCAGAGGGAAATGTGTCAGAAACTAGAATAACCAAGTCCTCTCTGCCCTCTCTTAAGCTGTTGTACTTCTTTCCAGCACCCTCTGCTATCTTTATTGCAGGAGCATTTGTATCCAGCAGGGGGAGACACACAAGCCAAGTGGTTAATAAAGAAGTAAACAAACCTCTCACGGAACCTGTTCCAGTTTGTTTTCAGCTTTAAAAGATTTTATCTAGGGGGGAACAAGAGGTCTTTTATTGTGGGAAACCTCACCCTGCCAGGTTAACCTGCAGATAAACACATTTGTTGCCATGGGTATCACACAAATAAGGAAGGCTAGACTGTTCTTTTTTTCCCCTCATGGGAATTCTATATTTTTTTTAATTCTCTGCACCTTTTCAAAGTTGAACCAAAGCCCAGATATGTGAACAGAACTCACGCGACGCCAACTCAGTAGCTTTCCTTCCTTCTTTTGTTAGGCATCATGATACGGCTCATTTAAGTCCCCCATCAATGCTGACGTTATTTGATCGCCCCAGGTATGTTGTATCACATGGTAAAACTTGTTTACTGCCTTGTCTGTTTACTACTTCCTTACTTGGAAATAATCCATCCACCAAATGGTTTAAGTTCAGTTTTCTTTTCAAAAATCTGTGGAATTTGGAATCAGTTAGCAGTGATATTATTTTCAAACTGCATTTTTTTTCAATAATGATCAAAGAGTCATTTTATTCTCGCTATTATTGCAATTTTTTTTTTCTCACTTTCCATTGTTTGAGTGCCACCACTCCAAATGGTGTGTGTTTTTAAGGCAGAAAGGACTTCCACTACCACTCAAAAGTGTGATCTGAGATAGCAGTCAGCACGTTTCAATTCCAACAAAAACTTAGAAAAGTTCAATATTATGTGTGAACTACAACAAAGAAGAAAAGTATAGATAGATAGATAGATAGATAGATAGATAGATAGATAGATAGATAGATAGATAGATAGATAGATAGATAGATAGATACTTTATTAATCTCCAAGAGAAATTCACAATTCAGGTATAAGCAGAGGCGACTGTTGATGCTGATTAAAAACAGTCCGTAAGTGATGCTGACTGTCTTCTCTGAGCCTCCGGGTTACGCTATGGCGAGGGGATTCTTCCTTTTCTTCATTTCTCTTGATATTTGGCACCATGTGCAAGGCCCGCAGAAAAAGGCGTACACGCAGTCGTTGCAGATCGAACCCTGCAGAGACAAAGACGCCGTCACAGCCAGTAACGGAAAGCAAATACTTTCAGGCATGCTGTAAATACTTGTTGGGGCGGGAATTGGGTTTACTGGTGTGAGCGCAGTGCCGCTGCTGGACTCATTAATCAGTGTCAACCGGAACAAAGGACCACAATGCACTGGGCTGACTTTAGAGACCATAGCTACTGAATCGCTGGATGTCCTCTTGGAAATACGAGAAGGGGATCTGATAAACTGGTGACTTTTTAGATGGGTGGGAGGCTGATGGCGGATGCAACGTGGGCTGATTTTTACCTCTATGCCGTAGCGTTGGCGTACAGACACCCTCAGAGCTATGGTTATAGGAGGGATGGCTCCAAAGGAGTCTAGCAGGGGTAAACAAAGGCATTCCCCAGCCTCACGCGCCGTTATACAGGCGAAACATGGGAAGCACCAGAAGGCGAAGCAGCCTGAAACGCAGACAAATATTCAAAACACGTACCTCTGTCTGCATTATCACACGAGACATCACAAACAGTGTTTCTAAGAACCGTCTGAATGCTTCTCTCCAACAGCTAATCTCCAATCTGACGTCTAGCGTGCCCGATCGGCCGATAAGCCTGCCAGTAACTGATGAAATCCTGTCTGTTTTTTGTTTTTAAATATGTCCATAGCATGGAAATGTTACAGTACTCACAGTGGGAAAGGTCACTGCAACAGTCACAGATGCCGGAGCTCCATTTGTGGGACATCATGACGAAGGGCCTGGGTTGGGACCTGACCGTGATGTCAGCCATGACCTTAGCTTCTGGGGAAAAAAAGGGAATAAATATCCAGTAAAACTATATTTTGCCCCTGCTAATGTTTAAATTATCTGCACAGTGGTCCACATGCTGTCCTTTCTAGAATAGAATAGAATAGAATAGAATAGAATAGAATAGAATAGAATAGTGACAACTTTAGATGTATAACATTTTAGATCAGAAAAACAGCAATACTTGAAGTATTTCTTTTTAAAAATAAATTTATATGCACAAGACTTGTCTCACCTTCCAACTTACTATACTATAAAAAGGACAACAATAATCCTATTAATAAATTATAAGATTTCACACAGTTGATTTGAGTTGAGAAAATTATTTGAAACTGGAAGGACAAATTCAACAACCCGAAACATTTTAAATGACAATGGCTTTTACTGCAAAAAAAACAAAAAAATGCATTCCTTAATAAGTAAACGTCTAATATTTGTTATGCCTTCAGGTGGCTTACCTTTTTTTGCCGCTGGGTTGAATGAAATAATGGATTTGCGTCATGCCACGACGTCTTATAAATGCGCGGCTGACAAGATAGCAGGGAATGCACGTCACTGACCGGTCTGTCCAGTCCGACTCGAGCTTCCATAGCATAACATCTTGTCACTGGGCTTCCTTGTGTCAGTTATTTCGAGTAGTAACAATGAGAAGAAAATCGGATTATGTGGAATGTGATATGAAAAATGAATCTTTCACTTGTTTAAAACTTTTTTTTTTAATCAAAGTGAATACTCTTTTGTTATGGCACTTGAGTGTTGCCTCTGGGGCACTTCCATTCCTCTTGATCATCTTGGGATATTTCTATAAGTGGACCTGAGTCCAGCTAAAGTCAGTCTAGAGCCGACCGCACTCACATTACCCCAAGCCCAAGTGTACCCAAGCATGGTTGTCTCTGTATTAATATTATATTCATTCTCAGGTACAATAATTGCCATTGGCGGCAACAAATTAACCTAAAACAGCACTTCTTAATGTATTCAATTTGGTTTACTGAACCAAATACTGAATTTTTTTTGGACACGTGACCATGCCGAAGTGTCTTCAGTAACAGTAAATCGCTGCAAATTAGCGGGTAAATCCACTCTGGAGGCCAGCCTGTGCCTGCTAGACCAAGTGCACCCCCTGCAGGGAGTCCAGAAGAGTGTAGCTGACTGAGGAAGAGGAAGAGGAGGCGTGGGATGCCGCTCTCCTCTTTAGCTCCCTGGAGATCTGGAGCCAAGATAATGGGTAGCAGCAGCATCCATACAGGCAATCGCTGCACACACTTCCCTGTAAAACACACAGAGAGAAGGCTGTGGGTGGGAGGCTTGAACAAAAGGTGAAAATGGCCACATACATACATACCGAACACAACGCTACGGTTACTGTGCCTTTCATTTATCTGATGGATGTGCTTTGTAGTTAAAGAATATAAACTTTTGTCAAAAGTAGGCAAAATTCTCTTTTTAATCCAAGTATATCTCTGTTTTCTGAGGACGGTTTCCAGGAGTCTTTGCTCCTAGCAACAACAACCACAATAAAGAGCCGGTCAGTAATATCAGGTTGGAAATGTAGGAGGGTGAACTCTGATAACTCAGTTAAGTCTGAGAGACACAGTTTAAAAAAAATCCATAATATCATTCTTCCTTCACGTGGATCATGAGCTCGTGATTTCTGCTTTGCGACACTGAGTCAGCGCTTTCTCCCAACTTCCATCACTGTGGGCTTCGACTTATTTTGGTCTGAATGCATTGAAACGCTGGCAAGATGTACAAGGCTGTTGTTTTCATCTCAAAAAAGAGTGAGCGGTCAACAAAAAAAAAAAAAAAGAGGATTTCGAAAAGACAAACACGGGGCAAGGGCAATGATTATGAATTGGGTAACATGGATTAAGCTGTAAGGAGCAGATGCAATTCAGTCGAGCATGTTCACCTCGTTGTGTTCCAGGGACTGGAAAATGTGCACTTTTAGGCCTGGCCAAGACTAAAGCCTATAGTGAATCACACCTGCGCTTATAGCCAGTGTGACAACAAGTTCTTTTGTTATTTCAAAGCAGTTGGGGGGCATTTACACAGGTGATACTCACTTTTGTGGGCATTTGGGTACTTTTGGAGCACTTAGGCTAGCGTTGTTAGCCCTGCACTTCTAAGACATCTTAAGGTGACTTAATCAGTGTATATATTGTTTTACACTGGTGGTAGTCATAGTTACGAGATCCTTCCACCGGTGAGAGATCAATTGCCTTCGCCGGCCTACATGCTGGGACATGTTTTCAGAACTTCTGGCATCTTGCTACTCGGTGCTCCGCGCTATTGACAGCCGATCCGCTGCCCACTCCCACCTCCACAGGAGCCAACATTATCAGCTACCTCCTTCCTGATGGCAGCTCTCCAGCTCCAACCACTCCCACCTCCAGGTTTATCTCTCCTCCTTTCCACTGTCCCGATAACACATGGATAAACTCTTCCAGGGTCAAGCGAGCTCTGTCAAGCATCTGTTTGCGCGAGGAGGCCTGATTGTTGTTGAGATCCACGGTTACACGGGCGGGCGAGAAATGGCACAGCAGTGAAGCTGTGGGTGGGCGTCCTGAGCAGCTCCCATTTTAAAAGCCATTATTAAAATATAAAAGGAAAAAAAACAAACAAACAAAAAAAACAAACCAAAACTAAAAGTGAAGTTGAAGTAACAAAGGTAAAAAGTGAGGTTTGGAAAGGTCATGAATGATCTGCTCTCAAGGCTGCCTGCAGCTCGTGGACTGGGGGCCTTACCGGAATGCCGTATTGTTGCCTGACAGAGGCCCTCATGGCCAGAGAGGCTGGGGCCACACAGCCGATGCAGTCCAGCAGAGGGAGGCAGGGGCATGCACCCGCGGCCCTGGTCACCTTACAGGTGAACACTGGGAGGCAGCAGAGGGCAAAGCAGCCTACACACACACACACACACACACACACACACACACACATATCCTTATTATTTAGTTATTTGTTCCTTCCATCTATATCAACAATAAAAAGTTTGCCATGTTAGCGCCCCTAGTGGTTAAAATGAGTGCTTGACCATCATGTTCTTCCCAAAAGGTCATATTCTTGACATTATAAACTCAGTCCAAGTCAAATCAAATCAACACGCAGTACAATAAATAAATAAATAAATAAAATTGCGTGTACTCACAGTCTCCCATATCCTTGTAGCACTCACAGAGACCGGTAGTCCACTGACCCTCCTCTGGATCTCTGCTCAGTGGCTGGACCTCAACCACTTGATGAGACATAAAACTGTCCTCTTTCCTTAAGAAAATTAGGGAAATGAAACATAATTACCAGAAGGATATGAAATATAATTACCAAACTTCAAACACTTCATCCTAAAGTCATTCAGTGTTTTTTTAAGATCTATTGATCAGGTACCATTTTTTAGTGCACCAGTAGCAATATATAGAAACAGTTGTTTTAGAGTATTATTCGGAGTACTTTAATATCATAAAACTTTCACTTGTACATACAAATAATTTTCTCAATTAGGTTCCTATATTTGTACCTTGAAAAAAAAAGAAAGAAAAAAAAAATACAACACCAACAGCTTCACACATTCAACTCTGAGAAACCCTTATCTTTTCCACGGAGCCGCCAGACTGAACAAAGTCTGTCTCTCCGGAACGTTCCCTTTTCTGGTTCGATGGTTCCCCTTCCATTTCAAGAAGGAATGTTTAACCATAAGTGAGAATAGATTACCTACCTGTTTCGAAAATTAACCCAAGAAGTGGACAAAGTTTTCATTTGCTTGACTCTTTTTATTTCCCCCTCACTTTTTTTTCAACTGCAACATGTTGTGTATTCCATCTGCTTGACTGCAGTGTTTTGGGATAAATATGAAACAACACGGTGAAATGTGATGCCGCTGAGTGAGCTTTTTTGCAGATAAATCAGACTAAAGGAGGGTTAGATGATCTCTGTGACTACTAGTTGATTTATAGTCTGTACCAAGAAAACAAAAAAAAAAAAATCACTTAAACTCAAGAGAATTTTCAATCAGGTTACACACTAATGGGTCAGGGAATAAGAAGTGACGTCCCACCACTTTTCTTTCTCCTCCGTCTTATCTGATGTCTGCATGAGAGAATTTGGAAAATGCCCCAGAAGGAAAGGAGCCGGCCCCGTCAACAAAACCCCGCTTGCTCCATCAGGGCTGCAGCTGACATGGGTGATCATACTGAAGATTAGGATTAAAGAAGGTGCCCTAAGAAAAAAAGAACTACAGCAGATAAATGTCTAAAGTCTAGAAGTGAACTCGAAAAAGTGAAAAAAAGAATAAAAAAAAGAATGATTTAGAGATTCCAGTCAACTTCCTATGAGCCCCTTTTCCACCAGAGGAGCAATGGTCATTTACCCAGGACTTTGAAAAATCTTGGTGCGTTTCCACCGAAATTTCCCAGGTAACTTTTCCCTGAGCCGAAAGGCGAAGCTCTCGATTTACCGGTCGATCTTTGTTCCTACCCTCACCTATGGTCATGAGCTTTGGGTAGTGACCGAAAGAACAAGATCGCGGGTACAAGCAGCCGAAATGAGTTTCCTCCGTAGGGTGGCTGGGCTCTCCCTTAGAGACAGGGTGAGAAGCTCTGCCATCCGGGAGGAGCTCGGAGTAGAGCCGCTGCTCCTCCGCGTTGAGAAGAGCCAGATGAGGTGGCTTGGACATCTAGTCAGGATGCCTCCTGGACGCCTCCCTGGTGAGGTGTTCAGGGCACGTCCCTCCGGTAGAAGGCCCCCAGGAAGACCCAGGACACGCTGGAGGGACTATGTCTCTCGACTGGTCTGGGAAGAGATGGACACAGTGGCTGGGGAGAGGGAAGTCTGGGCTTCCCTGCTTAGGCTGCTGCCCCCGTGACCCGACCCCAGATAAGCGGTAGAAGATGGATGGATGGATGGATGGATGGATGGATGGACTTTTCCCTGTCTAAGACTCCCTCTGATTCTTGAGGGGAGAGGCTGTGTGCTGAGGAACACTGGTGCAACAGCCTTGGAGCCTTTATTTCATTTCTACAGGCTTCACATGGTTTGTTTCCATTCATCCATCCATCCATCCATCAATGATGGGGTTTCTTTACAACTAGGGGGAAATATTGACTATCCAATTATCCTAAAGTGCTGGCAATTAGCAGGAAGGTTCCACCATATCAGCCTGGTCCTGCTCACGGTTTCTTCCTGTTAAAAGAAATACTTTTTCTTTGCCACTGTTGCTTGTTTGGTGGTCAGCCTCTGGGTTTCTGTCAAGCCCCTAGAGACAATATTGACTTGTAAGAGGCGCTATATGAATAAGGGTTGATTTGAATTGGATTATTTTAGACTGTGGGAGGAAACCAGATCACTTCCCATAGAAATGTCAGAGCTGGGAATGGACCCAGGACCTTGTTGCTAAGAGACAATTGTGCAAACCACTACGCCAACCTGGTTTTTAAAAAATGACACCTTAAGAAAGACTCATTGCAGACACAACATATCTGTATGCATCCGAACACAAATACAGAAACACGTCGATATAAAAAGCCATTTATTGACAATTACGTACGCCATGAAATAACAAGGCTTTGCATGATGTAATATATTGTCATATGATGACTTCATCACTGCATATTTACTTAAACCGGGTTACTCATGACCAAATTCAGTGACTTGCAGGCTGCCCGAAACTCTGGAAACTCTGTGAGACACAGACAGAACAGTTGCAGCCGGTTAGGGAACCTTAAATGCGAATGCACAAAAATATGGGCGTCGCCTCACTCACTGTGGCGGTTTGCTTTGCTGCAGAAGCATTTGTGCAGATCCTGCGGCATCATGGGTTGTTTATACGACGCCGGGCACCGCATTCTTCCATCCTCCAAAACTGCAATGACAATCCAGGTTTCGTCTTTCTGGCTGCGTCGATGACAAAAGGTGACCTATGGTTTTCAACCTTTAACTCAGGAACAACCAGAAAGGCCCCACCTGACATTCTCAGGCTCATAAAGGTTCAACATCTTACTTATCTACCCGGGGCAAGACTCACATGGGCTTTAAAAGTGGTCGGTAAAGTTATTCAGGCTAGAAGTAATTTATTTAAGTATTTTTTTGCAAAGTAGAAAAAAAAATTGATCCAATGGAGGAGAATGTTTAACCACTTACCTTGGCACCTGCATTTGCGAATGTGCACATTGGACACTTGGAAGTTAGCATGCAAAGCTGCACAAAGAGGAATCATTCAAAAGGAACAGTTATAATACTATTACTTTTATACTTCATCCATCAGCCTACGGTGATATTTCTCCACAGTTAGTTATTTACTCTGAAGTTGGGAAACATTGAAAGCAATACCTGCGCTGCAGTAGAGCTCAGCCAGAATGACGAGCAGGAGAGAGAGGCTCAGGAGCCGGGACATGGTGGTGGGAAGCTGGTTTGTGATCGCTCGGGACCAGATTCTGACATTTATACACCGATGCTACCACCTGCAGAAGGGGAGCTAAGGGGCCAGTCGTGGCAAGTCTAAGGAAGGATTTCAGAGGCTTCCAACTGTGCATGGATTCGAGAGTAAAATGAGATGAATGTGGAGATAAAATGTCTTCCCGCATGTAACAAAAACACGTCCGCATTCAAAAAAAAAAATCTTCAGACACGGAACCTTCCCTCTGTTTTTGTTGTTTTATTTTGTTGTTTTTTGTTTGTTTTTGTTGTTTTATTCACATTTACTTATGCGTGACAAGCGTCTTTTTTCTTTTTTTGTGACGCTTTAAAGTATTTAGCTGGCGCCTGAGTCACTCCCGGCACTTAATGTGCGCAATTACGACGCGCTCGGTATGATTTGGCACACCTCCAGCCATTAATCCGAAGTGTCAGCAGCTGTCCCTTCCATCAACCAGGTGCTGACGTCCGCATTTAGCTGGGAGTCGACGCACAATGCGAGGAAATCCCCAGGGCCGAGAAAATGACGCAGGGCCCCTTTAAATCGACGCTCCTTTTGCGGAGAGCGAAAGAGAGACAGAGGGAGAAAGAGAGAGAGAGAGATCTGATAAACAACAGCGTTTTCAGAAGCCGTTTTCAGCGGATTCATCTCTTTGCCGCGGATCAGGAAAAAGGTGATCTGATGTCTCTGATGTCTTTGTGAAATAACAGTTTACGACAAAAAGATCGGCGGATTCAGATAGTCGCTACGGCCGGAGAGGCACTTTGTTTCAATGAGCGGCTCGAACAGAAGACTTGTAGTGACACTGTGAGATGTTTTAATCCCCAGGAAATCATTTACACTTGTTATTTGAAATTGATAACGCAGCGCTTGTTTCTATACCGACACTTGAGAAGTGTGCGTGAGCCCTTGCTCGGAAACCGTCCGATCTCTGACGTACGTGCGCTATTTTTGACAAACGTGTTTTATTTCATTCACAGGCTACGCGGACTTTCCCTCTGTGCTCGTTTTCTTTGTCGCCTGTTGTTACCATACATTCATGGTTGAATTGCGGAAGTGAAAAGGCTCCACGCACGGCACGACTTGAAGCCTGGACTCCGAGGACATCTAGTGGCCAGTCGGGGGAATCGCACACGCCGGAGATGTACGGAGCTTCAGGCATCCCGGAGCTCATCCCGCCCGGTGGACCGCCGCGGCAGCCCGGTCCGGCGGAGCAGTATAACCCGGGACACCCCCAGGTAAATGGCCGCGGTGGGGGGGCCAACCCCCAGAGGCTCGGACAGAGGGCGCCCAAGCTGGGACAGATCGGACGCTCCAAGAAAGGTGGGTATTTAAAAACTATTCTTTATACTAACCACGCACGGTTATTCTTCCAAAATCGTAAAACACGGACAGGTGATCAAAATCGCTGTTGCTATAGAAACCAGTGAACTCAGCATTTTAAGAAGTGCTACATTGTATTCATTGTATGTCTTACGTATTTGAAGCTCAGTATTTCACATCATTTTGTGTCTTATTAATCTTTTCTTATTCCGTTTTCTATTCTGCAAAACGGTCATAAACGTGTGGGCACACAGCAAAATTTTTGTTTCCAGTTATAATGAAGGATTTGACCATCCATGGTTCCCAGATTGGTGCCTGACGGAGAAGCCTTTGACCACACATTGATTTGGGGCTTTTTATTTGAAACTCGGATTCACATTTCTCGGGTTAAGGTTATCTTCGCATGCTTGCTGACCGTAGGAGCAGTGCCTGATTGGGCAAATGAGCTGTCTGGTCCTGCATTTTTTTGACCTTTTTGGTGTTCCCTCCTCAGTGGACTTGGAAGATGAAGACCTGGACGACATCATGAACAACAACGGGCAGTGTCCTGTATCCCTGTCGCCAATTTCCTAAACTTCACCAAGAAGTGCCAAAAAAAAAAGAGAGGAAAAAAAAATCAAAACAAAACTGGAAAAATTGTCGAAACTGCCCGTGGGCGCTGTTAGAGCCCATCCAGTGTCCTCCCAAAGCTTCTGGAGGCTCATGAAGGCACAAAGAAAGGGTCGCCTGGCACCATCTGATGCCTGGACCCAACTGTACATAGCATTTATTTAACTTAATCGATGAGTCTTGACTGTGAATGAATGGTATTGCATCGGCCTCTATACCTCAGCAGGTAGCAGGCTTTCAGGACTCGAGAAGAAACAAGGGCTACTCTTCCTGCGGACACACTGGACAAATTTTTAGACGACCTTGGCTCGTCTGCGGGGCGAACGCACACGGCGCTGGGTGTCGCGCTTCTGTTGTGCAATCCTCTCTACTTTCACACTTGATGTGGTGTATGATTATCCAGCAGATGGACGCTACAGCTAATTATTTATTGCTCTTTTAAGAAAAAAAAAAACACTTTTGCTGTGTTGTTTTGGCTTCGTGGTTTTTCTACTTTTTGTTGTTGTTTTTTTTTGGTTGTTGCTTCTGCCATCCAGGCCTGAGATCTGCATTTCCAAATGGTGGCCATTGTAAGAATGCCTCTTATGTGCAGTGACACGCTGAGTTCTATGCATGGGAATCGTGTATTTACAAAACAAAAAACTCCAAATGCCTGATTTGGTATCCTGTTTTGAAGGGCTACGTTGTATTTGAACCCGCGCCGCTATGATCCACAAAAACCTGCAGCGTCAACGAGGCCTGTTGTTAGCCTGAGCTGTGGACTCAGCGGCACATTTTTATTTATTTATTTTTTTTTCCTGTGAGGTTTTGTTTGTTTCACAGCGAGCGCTGGCCAGAGAACTGTGATTAAAAGACGTGTACAGCTCGAAATTGCCAAATACTATTTAAAAATAGACGACTAGCACACATGCTTGTAATAGCTACATTCAATTCCAGAGAACTTACCTGCATGTTTAGGCGGTGTCATTATCCTATGAGATCATGAAAACATTGCCGAAAATAAGCTCTCACTGCTGAGACAATCCTGAAAATGACATGTCTTAGTTTGTTTTGTTTTTTTTTGTTTAAAATTGCTGACTTTTTTCAGTAAGTCTTGCGCTGTAATTAGTATGGAAGAATCAAAGCGGACTGACTTGGGCGGGCGTCGCTTGGGTCGCGCTTCACCATTTGCATGGAGAATGGTGAACTTTTTCCTAACGCATTGCTGCAAATCCGGAATCTTTGCAGCTTTTTTTTTTTTTTTTCTTCTCGTCTTAACTGAATGGATTTTAACAACGCTGGTTTTCTCTGTTGTTCTGGTGCGTTTGTTCCATTTGTGTTATTAAATATAAATCAGACATGACATTTAATGTTTTCTGTTTTGTGTCCTTGCAGTTTTACCTTTTAGAAACAATCCCAACTACCTTTTCTTATAAAAATAAGACTTATTTTTTGGAGGACCTCCATCAAGATAAGGAATAAAAAAAAAAAAAAAATCCTCCATCTGGTAATGGAATATTCTGTGTGTATATATGCAGTAGCAATGCAAGGTTACATAATTTGGGATGTTGCTTTATGATTAAAGCTCCGTGGGCTTGATCTTTGGAAGATCGGTCTCCAGAATCCAGAACATCAACAATATTTCATAAGCTGTTCCTTTGCTTGTTATTATAATTTCATTAAACTCCGTTTAACTTTTTTTTTTTTAGTTATTTTGCTAACAGTAAGACAGACGAAGATGATAACAGACTAGCTTGGACGTGGGTGGTTCTTAAATGGACCTGTGTCACACTTCCTGCTTCTGAACATGAAAATTTGCCGAGCAGTGTATTTGCACTTCTATCGTGGCTGCAGCACAAACAATGCCGGCGTCTCGCCAATGTTATTGTAGCATACTGGGCTGCTGAACTTCCAAACAAAGGCAGCCGTACCTCAGTTTCCAAGATTTCATGAAAGACAAACTTTTGAGTTTGGGTTAGGAGAAAAAGATTCCCTTTTGAACCCGACTCTTTGGTGTGGCAGCAAAAGAAAGCCACTGTAACTTGCCAGAGGTGCAGTGTCTGGTTCTGACGGTTATGGGTTAGAATCTAAGAAGGTACCTTTTGTGCTCAACCACTGAAAATAGAAAGATAAATATGCGAGGAGATCTGTTTCTGACTCACGACTTCTGTGGTGCGGTGGAAGGAGAAGGCAACTGTGGGTAGCTGGTGGTTCAGTCTCTAGTTCAGATGGCCATGGGTTCAAATCTTCTGAGTGACCTTATGCACAACACATTTTGCTGTGTATCCAGCTCAGTAGCCCATCGGGTAAGGTCAGCATGGATCGTGCAGGAGATCAGGGTTCGAATCCCAATTTGGGTTGGGCTATTCATTCTGGTGTGACGCCTACGACAGCGTGGGCCAGGAGGCGATCCACATCGCCTGACTTTTGACTTTTTGTGCGTGTGTCCTTCAAAAGTCGCTGCGATTAAGACGGTTCGACCTAGGTGTTACACATTAAGACAGTTGGCCTTGACGAATGGATTGAACGACGGACCTTCACTTTCTGACCTATGAAAAACTACGGTTTGAATAAATAACATGAAAAACGTTTTTCAATAATTGATTCAGATCTTGTACATCCAACTTCACTGTACATTCTATAATTTCATCCTAATTTAACTTGACATAAATAATGACATAATCTAATTGTTGAGTACAATTAAGAACTTTTCTAAGAAGTAACGTTAGCTAAAATGACATGTAGTTTAAGGTATAATTTTATCTCAATCTGCTTCTCTTTTCCTTGGCTTTTGGTAGCTCGTAAAAAGTTTGCTCAGACAGCTTTTCAAACTCTTTCTTTCAATCTTTCGCGCAACATGTTTTCCCCATTTTTTTGATCTTGTTTTTTTTTTTTTGTCGATGCTATGGAAGCTAACGCTAGCTGAGTGGGCTGAACCACAGTGACTTCCGCTTGCGGTGACGTCACGTGCATATCCTAAAGAATACTACTAATACTACTACAACTAACTAACTACTACTAATAATAATGTATATATGTACGCATACATTTTTTTATTTAATGAATTTGATACTCACTTTTATAGCTCGATGATATGTTCCCTTTATTTAATAAAAAAAACAGTATATGCATCATGGAGCTCAAACGTCCAGTTTTCTAGTAATAAAAGTACTGCTGTTTCTTTTATTTGCTTCAAACAATAAAGAAAACCTCACCTAAGCAAAACCTCAGGGTTTATTATCAGCACTAGTGTCCTTTACTGTGAAACATTTAAAAGCTACAAAAGAGACACATATGTAAAACTACAACAGCTCAGAAGACATGTTTTTCTAAAAAAATGCATTAAATATCTTGAACTAGACTGTAAATGGGGTGCAATGTATCATTTCTAGAAAATCTACCTATAATAACAAGTAAGCGTGTCAGTTAAGAGGTTATCCAAGGCCCTTTGCATGGAAGGCAAAGTACAAGTCCTGTTTCTGGTGGAGTCCTCATACATATTCTTTGGTGCAGCTCGGTGCACCTGAGCGGGAGCTGGTCATGGGCGGGTACTTGGACATAAGCTTTTTTCGGGAACAGGAAGCGGCTAACATTGCTCCGCCCAAGACGTCCAACAGGGACCCACCCCAGGCGATAAAGATGGCAGAGCCAAACTCGAATCTGTAATGAGAAAATGTCAGCTTTGTAAAATGGGAATTTCACCATTTCTGGTCACACCACACGGAATAAAATTGCATTGTTTCAGCAAGAAAAAAAATATAATGTACATTTTGGATATATATCCCCATCTAGTGGTGAAAATACAGATTGCAGGAATGTCTTCAAAATTAAGACTATATCTGAATTAAATTTAGATTTTAGTCTTTTAGTTACGTTCTTAGGTTAATAATTATTTTCTACAGAAAATGCATATTCATTTAGTGGATTTTATGTATGAATAAACATACAAAAAACAGCAATGGAACATATAAAAACAAAATCACATGAAATATGATCAATAATTTGTCACTGTATCGTGTAACTTACTTAGAGTTGACTGGCGTGTAGGGATTATAGAAGGCTCGGATCACATTATGTGCGAACCAGGAGCACGCCACGATGGCGCACAGCCCTGGGAGGGAAGAAAGCATTGGATTTTGTTGGATTTTGTTGTGAATACCATAAGGTTTTGGACCAAAAACTGTGCTGATGCATCCTCACCCCCTACGAGCAAGATAATCCCTCCGGTCATGGCAACACGAGACTTGCGTAGTTTGTCGGTCCCACCGCATGTGGTGCACTTCATTCCCATACATGCCACACCCAGACCTGCGATGGAGACGATGATGCCAACGATCATCAGTGCACGTGTGGCCTGTAGTGAACCTGGGAAAAATATATCCAAATGGTGAAAATCAGCAGCGGACTGCGGGGGCAGTTGTAAAAAGAAAGTTTTCATGGAACATTTATGCCTGGGAACTGACTAAGGACCGTTAGTACACGGGGAAGATTTACATGCATGAGTTACAGTCACGCTCGCTAGGGCCCAGCAGGGCATTTTAATGCGATCTTTTCCTGGAAAAGAAGCTACGGCATCCACGCCGACACACCGCAGCGAGGAGAAAAACACGCATCTCACCAGGCTTTGTTCAAACACCATTTCCCCTCCCATCTGTTGCTGCGCGAGAGGTGCACTACATTCCCTACGACACTGCTGTCAGGGTCCTTGTATGTCAGTGCCCCCTCCCCCGCCCCCCCGCCCCCCCCATCACTATAAAACTGACCACGATCTTTTATCTTCACCCGCCTCAGCCCACCTAGAACCAGTCTGTTCCAGTCCAGGCTGTCCCTGCCCAACCTAAACAGACCAAGAGCTCCAGAAGGGCAGGGATGATGATGATGATGATGATGAAGAGGAGCAGAACTCTGAAGGCGGAGGCAAAACTGCTGCAGTTCTGGAACTACCAACTACGGCTCAGATTGCTTTACAAGTGACCTCTGACCCCACTGGCCCGATCAGCGTAAGTTAAACCTTGAATATGTGCAGCATAACGCGACTGCGCACGAATCTGTCCCAGAAAAACAAAAATAGTAAAGATGCTCAGGAAATGCTTATCATGACTGTGCCGTCGCAGACCTGTTGCCATGGTTACGGAGTCGACACGCTCTTCCAACCTGACCGCGAAGAATGAAAGTTCAGATACCTCCTCAACACACAGACTTTGGAACCTGCCAAACTGCTCAACTCCTTTCACAGAGGGCTTTCCATGGCTGGATCTCCATGCTGCTCCACCTGATCTCCAGGAGCTGACTTTTGACATTTCATTTTGATGCACTGTGAAATATCCCCATAACTAAACCAATAACATTCCATAAAGTTCTCTGAGCAGGTGAAAAGAAACGGTTCTTACTGTCAAGTTGCAGGATGGAGTCGTAAATCTTGCACTGGAGCTGCCCGGTGCTTTGGAAGGCGCAGGACATCCACAGCCCTTGATACATGGCCACGGCTGTGATGATGTTGTCCCCGATGTAAGCTGACATCTTCCACTGCGGGAGGATAGTCCCTATGATCAACGCCACAATGCCAATCAGTGACATGAAGAATCCCAAAAGCTGCATTCCGGAGTTGGCCATTGTTTTTCCCTCTTATCAGGAAAGTCTCCCTTCCCGGGTTCTTTCAGTCCTCTCTTCTAGGAAGACCAGTAAATTGTGCTGAAGCTGATGGGGAAAATGAGCCGAGCCGGGGCTCCTCTCTCTGGAACGGGCGTGCGAGATGTGGGCAATGTAGGGGCGTGGTGGGTGCGTAATTATCACAACCGCTCATGCATGCAGATGTGGGGGGATGGAGGGGGTGGGGGCTGACGGGACGGGGCTCCTCCGCTTTTCAGCCGAGCAACAGGTCGCCGGCCACTCAGCACTTTTTTTCCCCCCCCTCAAACCAAATAAAGCAGATGCACGGAACCGCTCAGCCGGAGCTGTGAAACGGTTTAGACCACTTTAGATCAGGGAGGGGGGATTCACCAGGGCACAGCAAGAATAGTGAAGCATCAACAGGAAAGTAACGGAAACATCCCTGAGGAAGTTCTGAAATGCCATCTACCATGTGCTTTGAGATATTTTAAATGGCAATTTTACAACTCATTATTAATATTTATAATTAGCTGTAATTAAAAGCAAACAGAAACAAAAAAACAAAAATAATGGTCCAATGGGCTGGTATGATTTTCTCCATAGTTCCATGTGTGAATGTACAGTATGTGCCCCTACCACCCCTCTTCACTTCTCTCCCCACTACCTCGCCAGCCACACCAGGAGGGCACCTCCATGTGAGAATGGTCCTTTAATAGGGTTCCTCCTATTAAAAGGGAGCTTTCCTTTGTTACTGTTGCTCGTTGGGGGCGGAGGGGGGGGAGATACAGGCTCTGGATTTCTGTAGAGATACACTCTGGGTTGTAACGAACACTATATAAATAAAGACAATAAACATCTCTGTAATATCTTTTTGAATCCCTTCTCTACCGTACAGTGTCTCTCATTGGTGAGTGCTCTACTCTGACTTTTCCCCCCCTCCAACCGCCCCCACTTCTTCTTTCACTGTAACTCTTTGCCCCCTCAACTGTATCCATGTATTCAAGTCCTAACTACTGAGGCCAACAAATGCCTCATTGTTGCCGGGGAGGAACGACCCCATAGATCAAGGAGCCTGTTCCCACTTTGATGCGGAGGCTGAGGAGGAGGGAGCCGGTTTGAAGACACCGGTTGGGAAGGAAAGACAAAGATGATAAAAAAAAAGAGAAGATAGGAAAGGTGAGCACTTTGTGAGATGGAGGGGAGGGCGAGGGAGATCAAGGGGTCAGTCTCGAGGCAACTGGTGTTGTTACCACGGGCAACCTGACTTAGCTGATATCCTCTTGGTTGCATTTCCGCCCACGTCCTGGATTGCGGAGAACACAAAAAAGAACAGTGCACTTTCCCCTCCATGTTCGCTCTGGTCCTTCTCTTTTATTCTTCTTTTTTTCCCCGTATAAAGCACAAACACACATTCGCCTCACAGGCGTAGCCGGAGCTGGAAACAAACCGCTAAATCTGCCCAAAATAAGGGGGGGGGGGGAGTGATGGAGGGCTGTCCCTCCCACTCAGAGGCCTCCTCTGAGTCTGGAGTACACATTTAGCGATAAAGGTCCATGAAGTGTCACTGAGGCATTAGCAATAAAACACGAGGGGGCCACAACTTTTTCACTCAAAGGCCCTGAGAGGACAAATGAGGGGGATGGCGCCCATCTCTGCATGGCCTCCTTCTCTGGCTCGCTGTGCGACAACACTCGGCTATTGTGGAGCCGGAGCAGCGGGAGGATCCAGGCACTATGTTCCCGGTCTTGTGGGCTCATTCTTCCCGTCTCTCTCTCTCTCTCTCTCTCTCTCGCTCTTAAATGCTCAGCATGTACATCAAGCAGGGGAGAAACATATTTGGACAGCTTGGACACACTGGAGACATTCACGGCCTTTATGCTGCGAGTCAGCGAGTATAACTCTGGAATGCGGCAAGTGTTCCACCTACCAGACGGAGCAAAACCGGCGCGATCTAGAGTCAGTAACGACATCAGAAATAGGATATGATAGACACTGCTGTCCAAAAAGTTGGAATAGTTTTCTTTTCCACACACCAATATAATCTCCAATGCCCAATCTAAAAAGAGGTCATTTCTTCCAAAATATAGAGAAAAAAAAATAGTTCAGTAAAGTTAGCACATACATTTTATGTGTGAAAGGTGCGACATGAATCAATAAATGTTTGCGTTTGAATTAGAATGAGTGCTGCAAATAAAGTTCAATAATTTGTATTACTCAGTGAAGCTAGGGAGTCTTATCTCCCAGTATATGTCCAAAACTACATAAGAATGAGCAAAATGACTATATTTATTATTTTGTGCCATGCTTTCTTTTGGGTCTTGGAATTAAATGCGTTTTTCAGTCTTTGAGGTTGTCTAGAACCTCAAACAAGGTTGTCTAGAACCTAGAAGTCTTTTATATCTATCTACGACCTTAGAGATACACTAAATCCATATAAATCCTTACAAATCTGAAAGTCATTGGGTGGACTTTGTCTGCCCTCTAGTGTACAGAGTTCAACATTACAGCATACTCACGTTTAAAAGTACAGATCTTATGCATAGCAAATATCAAGCTTTGGTAAAACATGTCATTTCAAGCATTTAGGTTAGAATATTGAAACCACCAAGCGCTATATAATTGATTATGCCAAAATGATGAAGATCTGTGACAATATTCTGCAAAAGGATTAACTGCAATTCTAAAATCTCTCAGAAAGGACAACATACATGGAATTAGCTTTTAAATATTTATGGAAAGTATGCTTTAGGTGGAATTTATTAGAAAAAAAAATTGTGAAGCTGTAAGTGTGTGTGTGTGTTTTGGCTTTCATGGAAAGGGGTTGTCAGGTGTGTAGTTGAAACTGGCGTCTAAGAAGATGACCAGGGTGCCCAGGGTGGTGATGATGACGAACAACCAGAGGAAGAGACGGTCCACCACTAGAGCGATGAACTGCCAGTCTTGTGTCATCTGATGGGGCGGGGGGAGGAAGTGATGAGTAAGCATTCTGTCTGTCACTGCAGCAACTCATGGTGGCATTTCTCACCGAGTCGTCCATGTCCTGCTTCTTCAGCTGCTCCGCTATGTACGTCACGGCGGCGATGGCGGACTTCAGGTTGGGAGGGAGGATCAGGCAGAAGTTGTCGGAGTGAGGGAGCCGCTGCAGGTGTACTGCACTCTCACACCTAAAAACAAAGGAGAAAGAGCATCAAGCGTCCTGTGCTTGGCTGCTAGGCAGAATTTGTTGCAGGTGTGGTCTCCCATGGTAATTACTACATTATCCACCTGAATATGCTTTTGAATACCTCTAATGTATATGCTCTGTCATCACTGACCTAAATAAGCTAGTTTTTATTTAAAGACATTCCTGTCAAGACGCTTGACCTCTACAAAAACTTCAAGCTCGCAGCAACACCCTTCACACGAAAGCTCAGATTGGTGTTGCGTATGTCACAAGTCGGCGGCTCGACATTGTTCACCCCCGCTGTAACACACCGCGACTGTCCGTTACGAGACGCCGCCGCATGCAGCGCAGCGGGTCGTCCTTGGGCGCCCTCCAGCCCCAACGGGACGTTGAGTGACAACGGCAACACAGTCCCAACACCGAGGTGACATTGACACAACTACCGGGTCAACGTTTATGAGGTGGCGCGACCCCTGACCCTTTCGTTTTTCCCCTCGAGCAGCTGCTCCAACCCGACCAGTGCCTGAGCAGAGCCTTCAAGGCAGCATTCTCCTAATGCCAACATGCTTGGGCGAGGAATGAAAGTCATCGCGAAAACATTACAGCAAAGATAATAAGAATTCTCCTCACTGGTTTTATTAAACAGTGTGAGGTTCAGTTTTAGATTTAAATTCTGTAATTACATGGCAGGCCCCTTAAATGGGGCTAAATAATAACAACACAGGAAGACGTGAACATTTGAATAGTGTTAAATGGTTGCTACAAAAATAGCTTCCTTCAGCCCCATTCCTCCCGTCTTTAATGAAACTTTGACAGTCAAATAAAAGCAGTTGTGTTTACATCCAATAAATCCTTCAGGGGGCTGTTGCACCTGTCAGTATAGAACAGTAACGCAAATTTGCCACAATTAGAAAACATATTTGAAAAACTCATTCACATTAATTGAATTTTCTTCTGTAAAACACAAATCTGCGGTCAGAATTCAATAAAGCTTTATTGATCCTAGACTGTGGATATTGCACAACTGCACAAAACAAAGGAATCAGTTGATTCCTGCCTATACTGTTCATCTCTTTATAACAACCTGCTATGCTGTATTATGTGTATATATGTCTGATATGTTTGTATTTCTATGATTGTATTTTGTCTGTATTTCTTTGGTTTTATGATTGTATCTGTTCTCCCTCTCTCTCTCTTTATTCTCTCTGTCCTGTCTCCCTCTTTTATTCCTCCTTTACCCAGCCAACTTTCAGCAGGATGGTTCCCCCTTGTAAGCCTGGTCCTGCTCAAGGTTTCTTCCTGTTAAAAGGGAGTTTTTCCTTGCCACTGTGCTTACCTGGGGGTTCAGGCTCTGGGTTTCTACCTCTGTAAAGCACTTAGAGACAATTTTATTGTAAAAGGTGCTATATAAATAAAATTGAATTGAATTGAATTGAATTGAATTGATCGTCCATTCATATTCTGTCATCCATACATTGCTGCTGAATTGGTATTGTGACACAATGTTACACCTTTAAGTCAATTTAACAATGCTGCTGTGAAAATATATCATAACTACCCTTGGTTCTGTTACACAATTGTAACAGAATCTTCTGATAAAGATTTCTGATAAAGGAGAGGCCCTTCCCAAAGGTGTCTGGTTCGACTCGGTAGTGCACCTGTCAGGTTGTCGCTTCGATGCATGCGATCCATGTCGTGCGGCGTATATGGGGCGTGCGCCCTGCGCGATGGTAATAACATACAAGAGCTGTGACACCAGTGGGAGGAAGGAGACGCAGCGTGACAACAGATGGTCTGCAGGACAATATAAATGCAGTCCCGCGCGTGTGTGTATGTGTGTCTTTTTAGACAAGGTATGGGTAGGATTAGCGTAGGGAGCTGGGTAATATATTGTCTCCATGGACCACCTTATAAGGATAGAAAAACAAGAATGTGTTTGTGTGTATGAGAGAGTGAGGGTCATTCACATGCTGCATGCCATTCACATTCCATGGCCTGTGTTCATTATTACAGAGGTCCTTTGTGTCATGCGGGCACCCTTATACGTGCACATGTTTGGAGCGGTTACTATAAACACCGAGTGTCCACAAGTGCTGGACTAATAGAGAAATGCTGGAATTTTTTATCTTTTTTTAGAACAGTTTTACTTATTTCTAAGCATACTGCTTTGCCTTGTTTTTATTTGGTGACTTGGTAAACGTCAAATATGACCAAGAGTTTCAGCTAGAGATTTCATAAATCCAGCCTCCTAGGGGAGTCATGGATGGCATGTCCCTGCAGAGATTATTAGGCACGGTTCGCCGGAGGTACTGCCTGGAATTCCAGGAAAGCGAGAGAAAAGAAATGGGTCAGCTCGGCATCGCTCAGTCATTTTGTTAAAATGTCAGGGAAGGGAAGGGCAAATGCCAAGTTTCTGTGGAAGTGTAAAAATGTCTTTTGCCTTTAACAGCCCAACCTTTAAAGGCCATGTACGCGGCATAGCGCCACCATTGTTGAAGGTTGAAACGGCCTCAAAAAAGAACAGAGCCGTCTCCCCTTCAGTGTGCATGAATGTTTAAATTTCCACAGAAAGTGATAACACTTGTATACTTCCACCTGGAGGCAACTGCTGCCATTGCGGATTTGGCGCACAGACTACAGGGTACCTCTCTGGATTTACCGAGCCTTGTTACGGGCTTTGAAATGCGTGACAGTTAGCCTACTGACTATTAAAAACAGGGACAGTCGGAGACAACGCTGCCGCCGTGATGGAGTGCGGATGATGGCGCCGTCTATGCATCATCACACCTGACGAAATCCAATCCCATCCGATCACTCAGCAGCGGGCTTCCCTTCCACTCATCTGCCTGTTTATTCCCCAGGCTCCCTGCTCCACTCCCTCCGCTGGGATTACCCCCCTAATGCCCAATCTAAACAGAGGCTTTGAGGCTGGCGGCTGCAGACAGGAGTATTGCGGCTTAACTCTGGCTGAAACTGATGCCTTTGCAGATGGAATGAGTGCTCTCCAGCACCAGGCTGAATACTGCGGGGCCGCGGAGCTCATTTACGAAGCCAATGCGGGGACTACTGATGGATTAGCTAAACTAAGATTGTCATAGTCGGCGTCATTGTACAGTGTTTTTGTCTGCAAAACAGCTCATCTCATGTTATTAATATGAGCTGGTTTGTAGATAAATACACTGTACAATGACACCGGTGGTCAAAATAAACTTAAGTTCAAGTTTCATCATCAGGAAATGTGTTATAATTCCCAAGGACTCTGACCATACCTGCTTCTCCAGGGCATGACCAGATCAGGGTTGATCTTGCGAACGAAATACTCTCCTCCGGGCTGCCGGCCGTTAAAGCTTCTTATCGGCTTCTCTTCACTCGCCTCCTCCTGCTCTTCCAGTTTCGGCCTGGTCATGCCAATGTACTTGGGAAGGAAGTGAATGAACACCTGCAAAAGCGGGGGTGAGGAACTCTGCTTCTGACGCTGACGGCGTGACATTGGACCAGTGTGCGAACCTCACCTTTCGAACCCAATTGGGCATGATGTGCGTGCTGGGCGTTCGGTGGTGCAGGTTGAGGACGACGACGCTCAGGATGACAGAGAAGGTGACCAAGATCATGGTGAACATGACGTAATTGACGATGATTGGAATGCCCAGGGATGTCTCAGGGACCTTGTCAGCCAGCAGAAGCATGAAGACAGTCAGAGCGATGAGGACAGAAATGGAGAGAGTCATCTTCTCTCCTGCGGACAGTTTACGGAACAAGTTACGACGGCCGGGCTTAGCGAGCCTTCGCTAAACTGTACAAGTCAGCAGGCAACACACACACACACACACACACACACACACACACACACACGCGCGCACACACACACACACACACACAGTAACAGATCCAGGCAAGTGAAGTCAAAACATGTCAAAACACGCTGACCTGCTCCGGGAGGCAGGTAGAAGACAAAAATAGCCAGCACACTAGTGAGGATGCAGGGCATGATGATGTTGATAATGTAGAAAAGCGGTTTCCTCTGTATGATGAGGTAGAAGGTGATGTCCTCATACAGGTCTTCCTTGATGTTCTTTCTTGTGGGTTTGTGACAGATGGCCCACTCTCCATTTTCTGTGGAGAAAAAAAAGAAGAGAAGTCTGGCGATCTTACTTTACGAGCATTGTGCACACAGCAACAATCTTCTTCGGAATGGGACTCTCAGGTCACTGAAAGTAGTCACCAACCTGTGAATGCGTTCTTGTCTATAACGATCTCGTGGACTTCTTTGCCGTCATCATCCAGAAAGTACTGCAGGTCCACCTCGGAGGCATCGTAGGTGTACGAGCGGAAAACCATGCTGCAGTTCTGCCAGTCGAATGGAAAGTACGAAACCTACACGAGGGAAAGCGTGAACTTCGTGAACTTCCAAAACACAATTAAGAACCCTTGGGGGTATGAGTCTGCCCGTCTGCAAACCCAGCTGGTAGTACCTGGATCGAGCAGGAGCTGCGATAGATGGCTGGAGGAAGCCAGTTGACTGTGCCGTCATTGTAAACCAGGACGTTGACGTAAAGAGCCACGTCGAACTGACCGTCATTACTGCAGGGAATGAGAGAAGATGGTTAGCAGTGTCGCCTTGTGAGTGGGACCTGGGTTTAAATCCCCATAGGGGGAGGGGTTTTCCCTGTGTGGAGCTTAACTTTTCTCCAAGAGTCTTTTCTGGCTTCCTCCCACAGTTCCAACAGGCAAATTAGTGATTCAAACTTGACCTTAAGTGTGAATGTGAACGTGAATGATTGATTCCATCCATTGTTTCCACCCACCCACCCACCCCAACCCCAGCCCCAGCCCCAGCCCCAGCCCCAGCCCCCTGGATTATAGAAGATGCATGATAGATATACTGTATGTAGTCTGATGTCTACATATCCTACATGACTATAAGGCCAATTAGCATTATGATGCTAGTGTCATTTTATATATATTAGCATAATAGCTACATAAAAAGACTCAATAACAACAAATAACAAGAAGATATGTGCTAAAAGAAACACCTTTGGGACCTGCTATTACAGCATCCCACGTTTTTTGCTAAGTAGAAATGGGTTTGCACAGCAGACAAAAATATTTTGTTTGAACTTTTGACAAGTTCGTGACGTGACATGTGAATCAAGCTTGAGCCAAGTCAGGCACTCACTTGTTTATGAGGTAGATGTCAGGCCGCCACACCTTATTGGGAGGGATCCTCAAGACTGTGATGTTGTCATATTCCTCTGGTTTCCAAGACAACCTGTAGTCCGACCATGCCTGCAATTAAAGGTAGGAAAAGGGAAAAAGTGTCAGTCACAGTGGTGACTTTGTTACCGCAGCTCCCTGACGCTTCTGCCACTGACAGTACAGGCAGAGTTGGTCCCGTCATTTGAACCCCACCCACACATTTTCGTGCAATGCCATAAACACTGAAGCTGTCCGGAGCTCCTGATTAGCACGGGAAAGGCAAAGACATGAACGGGCGAGTCAGAGGATGAGGGGGGCAGAACAATGAAAATATTTTAGCCTGCTTATAGGAAGTGACAAGTCCATTTGGGGGCAGGGCCACTGAGAAGAAGAGAGATAGGAGAAAGGAGCGAGAGCAATGAAGAAGCGGGGGGAAGCAACCGGTCGGCAGGGCCCGTACCAGATTCATGAAAACGTTGGTTGTCATTTCTTCGTTCTTCTCATTCTGTTGAGAGACAGACGGGAAGATAGTGATGCCGCAGCAGCAACAGATCAGCGATTGCGGACGGCTGGGTTTGTACCGACCAGGCTGACGAGTTGAGACAGGGTCATCCCCACCCGGACCATCACCTTCTCCTCCCAGTAACGAGCTGGCCTGACCTTCATGTTGTAGTTACTGAAAAGCTGTTGGTGGAGCTTCCGTTCTATTTCTGAGGCTCCTGGATACAAAGACACAAAGAAAAAGGAAACAACAGGGATGAATTGTGTTTTATTTTGTAACGTTTGTAACATCAGTGTTAGGATTTCTGTCGAGAACCACCAGCAGACAACATTCAAAGCTCCCAATAATTTAAGAGTTCTTCAGTAACAGTAAACAAAACAGTAGTCAGAGGCATGTACAATGCTCAGAATCTAGAATGAAAAAACTCCAAAAAGCACAAGTCAAAAAACTCTTGGGCAAAAAAACAAATTATAGATTTTTAAAGCTCTGGCAACGAATAGGGGACAATTAGGCACAGGCTGAAAGGTAGGGCAGGCTTACATACCCAGCAACTACTCAAATCAAACGAGGGTCAGGTGTGCTCACAAAACAGGAAGTAGAAGGGTGAAGCCTGAGCACATGACAAACCGAATCGCAAAAAAAAGCACATGACCCCATGATCAAAACACAACCAACGCATTGCTGGTAAACTTAAAAACCTAAACCTTACAACAGCAACAATTTCCATCCTCTTTCTACCCTTCCTCCTTGGCCTATTGACCCTTCTTATCCTCTTTTACCCAACACCTGCAGTTGGAGAAACTCTAGCCTCCCAAAAATGCCACCTGGTGGCAATTCCTGATGGCAGACAACGATAGTCATCTGCAGAACTATTTCAAGCATAAGTAATAAATACACATCCATCCATTACTTTCTGGCACCATTTTTTGATACAAGTTAACTCATGCTGAGTTGCCGAACAATATCGTAATTATGCTGCACAAACAACCCGATTTACTGAGGGGGATCAAAGCTAAAGTGAAAATTAACAGCCCAAGTGTGGGACAAAAGCTGGACTTAAATGCATCAACAGTACAAGCAGAACTGCAGCACCTGACACATTCCAGCGACAATCGGGCCGCTGCATATTTGTTCTCAGTGGTTTAGCTGGGTCCATAGTTGGTTAAATTCTCACTGGGATGACCAACCTAAAAATACACTGTGTGTGTGTTTTCCCAGTATGGGTGCAGTGGTGCTTTACTGGTTCATGCGTGATGCATTTTGCCATCTCAAAACTGTGCATTGTCTAATACACTAGCCCAACAAGCGGGCTAGTGTATTAGAGTTCTAATTTTCTATGCAGACGATGGACTGATATTTACTCCAAAGATATCCAGACGAGGGGAAAACAAGTCTTGCGTGGAAGGACAGACAGGACGTGCGGAAGAAGCATTAGTCAGTGGTTCGATGGGTAGTAAAGGTGACTGAGCTAATGTAATTGATATGCTGTGAGGGAATGGGCTCAAAGGGATATCTGAGATACCAGCTTCATGCCAGACAAAAATAGGCTCTGATTAACAAACAATGTGTGTTCACGTGAATTGTTACGGAGCAGGACAGTTTTTTTAGGAGAGTTTGGTTTTTCCAGGCGGAGTTTATCTCCTGTGTGTCACCAGCTTATCTTCTGCCTTTATTTCCTAGAAGTAAACGATACTCGGGGGATGATGGGAGAAAAGTCAACACCCAATTGAGCGATCAAATGAGAACTGCTCTGAAAATGTTTCATGAAAGAACAATTTGAGGTTAGAGGTCAAAGTCAGAAAACTTTCAGTCAAATTTTTTTTTGTTCAGCCTTCTTCTGCCTCTTTCCCTTCTTGTTTTGATCGTGAATAGAACCATTGATTGCTAACTGGCTAGCACAAATTAAGCAAGCATTAGATGAAAAGCACTTACCGGTAAAGGTGAGACAAAGGCAGCTGCATGTGATAATAAATGCATTCATCCTAGAAGGAACGTCCGTTCTTATTTGTCCAATCATGACACTGACATCTGACACCTTTATGCACCAATTAAAGGCCCGCCGATGTTCACCAACCTCTCCGCGCGATTACCCCAGGCCTCAACGACACAACTTTTGGCGTCTATGTAGCGCTTCTATAGAAGCATCTTTGTTATGATAACAGCTCTCTAGTCTATCTTCAGCTCAGGCTCCCCCTGCAAAATCTTTGTGGCTCCATTGGTGATACCAGGGTCTGATTGGGCGGAGGGGAGGAGTGACAAGAGGGCGGAATGCCTTTCTACCAGCAAGCCTTTGGGGCATGCACCTGTTGGCGCTCACCAGCCTGAGGTTGGAGGAAGCGGAAACGGGAGTGGGGGATGCTCGGGGTGGGGGTTTACAGAGATGGAGAATAGGCTGTGGGTCATGACAATCGAGATATTTTTGGGTGGGGTGGAGCATGGAGATGAATGGCTGCGGACTTTCACCTTGGAAGCCTGTTTACATCTGAGGTTGAAGTGGGTGAGGGAGGGATGACATTTCTACCTCCTTTTTCTTCATTCTTTCCCACCTTCTGTCAAAGAATTCATGCAAAGTTATACAATATTTGCAGCAAATCACCCTAACAGACACCAGCGGAACAGCAGAAAGGGTTAAACTGAGTGAGTGGCAGTGGTTATGATGATGTCCTACAGAGCTGACAGTGATTCACCCTAAATTTAGTCATGGCAAACTGCCTTTATTGAACTTGGGTTATGAAACAGTATCCGTCTCCAAAATGCAATGGAGCAGAAAAAGCAATAAAGGAAAAAGAAACTGAGTCTTTTTCAGTCTTCCAAAGACAGTAAAGTCAAACCGTGATCTGAGATAAGAAAACACCCCCATCACTTGCACTTGTTTTCTCTGTTACTTTGTATTTGCAGTACCCTGGTTGGGGTTTCCAGCGCAAAATCACAAACAGGCCATAAATATGCTTCCGCGTTGAGAGATGAGAGAGAGAAAATGTCTCCCGTGTGCTGCCTCTGCAGATACAAATCAGCTTTAAAGTTCCCTTTGTATCTGTGCGTACGGCCTCCCTGGTGTTACAGTTTGATACAAGGTCAAAGACTTGGATAATGAGCAGAGAGATTGAATTAGGCCTCATTCTCTCACTCTAACTCTGAAGCACTGTTACCGCATTCTAAAAAAAGCCCATGGTGTGTTTCACCACAGAAATATCAGGGAAGCCCATGCGGGGCTGACGCAGGACCAGTTGGTGCCTTTCATATCCACCCTTCAGATCTTTATTTTAAAAAGAAATCACCAAAAGAAAGAGAAACTGTTTTTTTTTTTTTCTTTTTACAAGGACAGCCGTGTGTTCGCCTCATGCAAATTACAGAGAATGTCGTGTATGTGTGAGCAGGGCTGCGCACCCGCGATGAAAGCTGCACATTACAAGGCAGCAGGTCTCTGGTATAATGGGTATTCCACTAGGCTGCACCAGCAAAAGCTGAAGCACGGGGTTGACATGCATGCACCGCAGAATATCCTGCGCAGACACACACAAAAATCTACTGTATCAAGTTTTGCTAATTCGTCTATCGGTTATCAGTTTATCCATACTGATTTTATCCAACGCTTTCTGCATTAAGGACTACGTGTGACAATCGAGGTGAAAAAAATTGATTCCATTCAGTAGTGTGACACCGGAGACGTCATCCCAGCATCTGTTACGGTTGAGATTGTCTGTAGGCGCTTTGTAAAATAAATAAATAAATAAAAATAACCCAGACGGGGCAGGGGGGAGGGAAATAAAGAGGAGAGATTTAACAGAAAAATTTGAAATTCACAGGGGGGTGAAGCAGCCCCTTGTCAGCTGCTTTGTACGTATTGGCTATTAACCCATTAATAAAAAATATAAAAACAGACATGAGTCTGCCTGGCACCAGAACCAGAAGTGGAGAAGAATTACAAAAATGGGAAAACAAATCATCCACTTACAAAACAAAGCTAAATTTAATTAAAAGATTTATACTATCAAAACTATTATTTTTGGCCACTATCTTCCCTCCCAAAAACCAGACCCTGATAAAAATTAATAAAATGACAATTAATTTTATCTGGGGAACAACTCGGGAAGTAACAAAAAGGGAGCTGTTATATAAAAGTCCAAAGGAAGGAGGTCTCGGAGCTATGGACCTGGGATTCAAATTAAAGACCACATTCTGTAAAAACATTTGTAAATGGTTACAAAAATGCCATCTGCATCGGAGAAATCCTGAGTTGAACCAAAAAGAGAGGGTGGGCAAGACAATCAATCCCATATTTTAAATTATTGTATAGTGATTTCATAAATTCTGTTGAAAATCTAGACATAAACTGGAGTGAACTGACAACTGCCAGGAGGAAGAAACGTTAGATCATCTTTTACTGGAGTGTCAGAGGTCTAGAGAGGTGTGAGGGAGGATGACACAAATAGGGTTGAACATAAACATCAACTACCAATCTGTGAAATATGGCATTAGAGAAAAACTGTCAGCACAAATATTAAAGCTCTACTGGCGGATGATTTGCACTGTTGTTGTGAAACTCTGGAAAACAACGGAAATCCATCCCTAGTGAAATTGCTTTTAGACAAGTCAGAGCTGACTTTAGGAAGCAGAGGACCATGGACATAAGAGCAAAAAAACCCACACCTTGGCATCTCTTGAGCCTGTGAAATTTTAATGTGTAAGTTTTATTTGTTGACGTTTGTATAATATACTGTATGTTCTTTAACGCTGTTGTGTTTTGGATGTATACTTTCATCTGTAAAATCTAATAAAGTTTGTTTAAGAATTGAAAGGGGGCGAAAAGGGAAGACGGGGCGGGGGGAAGGAAATAAAGAGGAGAGGAACAGAAATGTACAGCATACATGCAGTTATAATCACAGGACTAGCTGCAGTGCTAAGGAAATGGATGCTTCATCAAGAGAATGCATTCAAAAAAAGGTAAAAAAAAAAAAACTGTAGCCATGACCTTTAGTCCATCATTCATAACCAGCAGAATATACCCCTCCACTGCATCAACTAAATCACTTGTTGCTTTCCTCTCTAAAGTCATAACCACTGTTGATAATGTATTGCGATGTCTTCCAGTGCACAAGTACACAATCACGTTGCGTACGTCACCGTGGATACAGTGCCTCAAGGAAATTCGATGACTTAACTGTTTCATTCTTCACAGTGCTACAAAAACCACACGTCCGGGGTCACGGGGAAGGGGTTTCCAGGTGCACGGTTAAAGCTAGCCTGGGCAAAAATGGCCAAAGTGCCCACAGTGGTGAAGATGACAAAGATCACGAGGAACATGCGGTCCACGACCATGGCGACATACTGCCAGTCCTTCTTCAGCTGGAAGGGGATGGAAGGGCAGATGAAACAGCAGGGCGGAGAGGAGAAGTGAAAATTGCAAAAGGAGATCATTTATAGAAATCAACTTACAGCTTCATAGTCCTTCTCAGCCTGCAGGGCCTCGGCGATGTATGTGATAGCGTCTATCGCAGACTTCAGCTCCTCAGGTAGCGAGAGGTAGGAGCTGGGCCCGTCGATGAACTTCCTCAGGTCTGTGCACAAGCCGTCGGAGTGAAATCTGCAGAGAAAAACGCACCTTAAAGTTACAGGCGTGAAATTTTCATTCCCGCTGATGCGTTTACAGACTAATTAGTGGCTGGTAAACTGGAGACAGGCTGTGAGACAGGTTGCAGGGCTCTGGCGCACTGTTCTCTCATTTGGAGAGAAAGAAAGAGAAGGTCAGAGGAGCTCCCTGGGTTGCTGTGCCAGATTGAGGACTCTCCGGTGTAGATGCTAAAGTGATGCTAGGGGAGGGTTGTTTTCGCTTGTTGTTTTTTATAGTATATTTGCATGCTGTCTATGTATTACAAGAGAAATTGTTTATAATGGAACATATCACATTAATTTAATATGTTGCCAAGACATTGATCACCAACTAACTCCTTTGAACCTCAGTAGACAAACTAATAAGACAGTATTTGCATCAAAAGTTCTACCACTAGCCAACTGAAGAACCTCATTAGTCATTAACCTTTTCTGCCCTGATTTTCCCTGCTGCATTAATCATACCGAACGTCCTTGAGCAGTGATGCATGTTTCCATTAGCCGCTTCCAGCAGTGTGTCGGACGCACTGCTGTAATCCTCCTACAACTTTTAAGCAGCGACGCCACTCGAGAGCCTCTGCAAAGAAAGGCCTGCCTGAAGAGAGTCGTCGCCGAGTTCGAAGTTTTATTTACGCATTCCCATAGGGATGAGAAAGATAATGCTATGTAGGGGCTGCAATATGTAACGCAGCAACCGCATCATGATGGGAAAATGTCAAGTCATCAAGTTTTCACTAAAAAAGCTTTTGCTAAAATATTCACCTTTAAATCTCTTAGTCACTGCCATCACCTCATCTATGCTTTCAAGGAACACCTGTTATTTGATGAAACACCTCAAATATTAAACACCTCTCCCTCAATTAATTCTCAAAAAAAAAACAAAACAAAAAAAAAAAAACTGCAGGTTAAACAGCATACCACTAGAGGGAAGTGTGGCATTATGACTTGGACAGCCAGCTGCTGGGGCTAAATATAGCATGTTAATGGTTTGTATGGCGGTTATACCAGTACAGCAGCTGTTGTGTATGTATTATATATGCTGCAAATATAAAGACGGACAGTAGACGGAGATAGAGTACTGGAGTAACACACAAGTGACAGAGATAAGTGACTGCAAACATGCAGAAAATGTGTTTTTATCAAAATAATCAAATTTAAACTTTATTTTTTTTCTTGTGACAAACTGAAAGCTGCATCTCAGCCTCACAGGGTCGGCTGAAGCCTTTCTCAGTGCTATAAGGTGAGAAATGAAGATTGCTTTTAGCAGGGAAATAAAAGGGAAAGATGGTTTCAAAAGATATGCGAGGAGTACGTCTTTAAATTGGCCCACGGAATAAAGCGCAATCATAAAACAGGCTGTTTTCTCCTGACTTATGCTGGCGGTGACGGCTGATGGGTGTTTCATTAAACATCGGAAGCGGGGCAGGAAAGGTGAAAAGTTCTGAAGTGTTCTTACAGAAAGAAATAAAACTCTTCGGTAATATTAAATGACTGTACATTGGGAGTCACCTGTTGGGTTTGGGAAACAGGACAGACAAATCAGGCTTGCGGATGAAGTATTCGTCAGCCACCTTGCTGACGGTGGGGATCTTTTTCTCCCGGCGGGGCAGGACCTCCAGGTAAAGTGGAGTCTCGACATTGGGCCGCATCATGCACAGGTAAGGGGGCAGCAGGTGGATGAAGATCTGTGAGGGGAGACGAAACAACAAAATGAACTGACTGATTTCCGTCAATGTTGGACGTGCCGGCTCTCCTCGTACCCCATGGGAGTCTTCGTATTCCATTTTGTGAATCACCTGATGGCTTTATATAATTTTATGTTGTCTATTATGAAAAAAAAAAAAAAAGCATTGAGATAACCTCCGAGAACAGTGGGTGAGGCAAACCAAATAGGAGAAAAAATGACTCTGTTTTTCAAAATCTATAATGAAGGTGTCCTTGAAGAGAAAAAGGGAAAAATACTTATACTGTAGTAGAGCCTTAATATATGGAAACTTGTTTGAATAGAGTTCAATATAGTACAGAAACAGCACTTTTCTCTCCTTCTCCACCTTTAAAGCCAGCTTTCAGTAGGAGTGCCCTATATGAAATTAGCCAAAAAATGTATTTACATGATAGATAGATAGATAGATAGATAGATAGATAGATAGATAGATAGATACCTTGGACATTGCACCAGTACAGTTTTAATGACTGTAATAAAACAACACTTAAAGAAGAAAAGTCGATATTCAGCTTTTTTTTTTTTTTTTTTTTTACAACATTATTACTGCGTAATGACATCTAGGCTTTTGGTGGACTGTGTCGCTTGAACGCCACACATCATCACACCCGCCCAACATGTTATTGTAAAAACTGACATTATTTAATTAAGCCTGGACCACAGTTCACCACTCTGATGGAGGCTAATATAAAAGTTTTAATTATTTTTCAAATCACTTTAATTATGTAAAATAGCACGACTCCCCCATTAACAAGCAACCATAAGGCGCTACGATCAATCGCCGCAAAGCCTCAGATAATCTTCCGCCATTTCTTTTGCAATTAGCTTCATGACCTTTACGGTCTTATAGTATTTATTTGGTAGTAATGACTTTGAGTGTTGAATAAATAAACAACTATATATTTGTGGGTGAGCGGCTTTAATTTGTACATTTTGTACACATAGGTGAAGAGTTAATGTTTGTTGGATGTAGAGGTCAACTGATACCCGATGCCAGGGTTCGAAAGGTCAACATTTGTGGCAAAATTGACTCTGGATTTTTTTTAATATAATCTCAAACAATAGTAGACAACTGTATAGATGTCTTAGTTTACTTCCTTTGATCTGTCTTGGCTTCAATTGTATTTGTTTGCACCACATCACACAGGTTAACTTTGTTAAATTTGGTGATTGGAAATTAAAACTTGCTAGCTTTGGTGCTACACACAGTGCAGAATTGTAGTGAAGGCTGTGGTAGAGATACAAAAAATAAACAAATAAACAAACAACACTCAGACGTGTGGAAAAATAATGAAATCAGTGGCGACCTCACCTTGCGAACCCACATTGGCATCTGGTGTGTGTTGGGGGAGCGATGGTGCAAGTTCAGGACGACCACGCTGAGGATGACCGAGAACGTCACCAGGATCATGGTGAACATGATGTAGTTGACAATGATGGGCACCCCCAGTGACGTTTCGGGGATCTTATCGGCGAGCAGCAGCAGGAAGACGGTGAGGGTGAGCAACACGTTGATGGACAGGCCCATCTTTTCTCCTTCAAGTGGGAATGAAAACAATTCAAAGCATGAAGACGCAACACTGGTAATCTTAGCTTATTTCTTTTTTATGGGAGGTTGCTTGAGTTCAATATCCATTCTTGTTGACAAAGTGACAATTACACTTGTTACGACATCTGGTTTTAGGAGAAGCGGCCCTGTTCATCCTTCATCTGAGTGAGATTAGCCACAGCTGGTCCGTGTAATGACTCTAATAGGAAATTAATCTCCCACTCTAAGTGAAGCTGAGTGGCTAATAGTGCACGGCCTAGCAGCGCTGTTCAGTCGGTGGTCATTTAGGAGCTGTGTTTACCTCGGATTGGTTCGAAATGGTGAGTAATGAGATATTGACGAGCGGGAGGGTTGCGCACACTCGCCGAGGAGTGCTCTAAGTACAGGCCTCACTCACTTTTTCCACATTAGCATGGATCTAGCTCCGCATTAACAAGCTAGCAGCTGATATTTCGGCCGAAATGGTGAATGATGAATTATGTTTTCATTAAGGTGGCCTTACAAAAGCCATTCTGCCCCTACCTGATATTCTGCTCAATCTCTGGTTCTGTCTCTCCATGTTCATCCTCCTCCCTTGACACAGGTCTTTACGAGATTTGGACAGTTTTGAGCTTGAATTCCAAAGTATTAATAAAGGATTTACTAAACGTGAGTTCTTTAGATTACCCACTTAATCCATGTAAACAAGTTGATAGCAGAAATCTACTTTCAATGCATTTTCAGGGAGATTATCAGTATTTTAATTTGCGAGGATATTGATTCAACGGTTCTCTTTGGACAGCAACCATCTAATCTTAAATTGAAGCCCTTATTGGTTTGTTTGATTTCCCCTTTTATTCGGATGATAGTGAGTTAGCAGTATTAATTGATTTAAAGATTAGAGTATATATTATTTAGTAGTGTCAGTATACCAGCAGCAATTCCAGCTTTCTATTCAAAGTTTAGAAGTTCTCTAGCTTTTATCCAAGAACTCCTAGTTCCTCTCACAGTCCAAAAATTTACACATGGAGACTTTAGGTAACACCTAGCCCCTGGAAAGGCCTCTTGCCCATCGTTGGCCTAAGCATAAAGACCCCTACAACCCTAATTAGGAATGGGATGGGTATACCTGCATCGGGAGGCAGGTAGAAGTTAAAGATGGCGATGATTGTGATGAGGATGCAAGGTAGGATGATGTTCAACACGTAGTAAAGGGGCTTCCTCTCGATGATCAGGTAGAAGACCATACCCTCGTATTCATCGTCCAGCATGACCTTCCTGCTAGGCCTGTGTTTGATATACCACTCGCCGCCCTCTGGAGAGATATTCAAAATTGAGGATGAGGCAACAGACTGTAATACATGTGCATAAAATACAGAGAAGAAGAAAAAGAAAAACCAGTGAAAGCCTCGTCCAGCTGGACCTCCCTAATCTCCCGGCCTCTTGAGTCCAGCGCATATTGCATGTCTATCTCTGTCGAGTCGTAGGTGTAGGAGCGGAACTGCATCGAGCAGTTCTGCCAGTCAAAGGGAAAATACTCTACCTATCGAGGAGATACCGCGGATGCTGATGTTTTTACAAAAAAACTGATTTACAATTTGATCAAGTTTTTGGTGTTCACCTTCACTCCGCACGAACTGCAGTAGAGAGCCGGGGGAGTCCAGGTTACCCTGCCATTGCTATAAACCTGGACGTGGACCTGCAGCGCCACTTCAAAGACTCCATCGTTACTGCAAAGAGGAAATACTCTGTCATTTCTTATATATTTTCTATTTCTCTCATCTATTTTCTTCAAATATTGAAGTGAACTCTGAACAAATGAAACATTTTCCCCTCAAGATTTTTTGAACCTCTTGAAATCTTGTAAACACAATGTTCATACTTATTTATGAGGACAATGTCGGGCAGCCAAATCTTCACGGATGGGATACGCAACACCTCAATGCCATCGTACTCCTTCGGTGACCATGACAGCCGGTAATCAGTCCATTCCTGTTTTAAAAAACGAGTTGCCACTGTAGGTTAACATTAGCTACATAGAGGTAATAGACATGAAAAGGCTGGGGGAAAGAAGGAAACACAAATTTGTTGACTCATTAATTTTTCTTGTTTGTCTTTTTTGCACAACTCTAATGAATGACTCACATGTCCATGTATCCTTGAATAAAGGAACATCATCTGCATAATTAGTCATTCTCAGTATACTTATTATGAGTGATCAAAGTGGTGGTTTTGGCTTGTGAATATTATTTGACTTTTTATTTTTATTTGTACCTATACCTAGGTTGGAGTGGCGTAATGAGAAATTACCCACATTTTCCGTATGTAAATAAGGAATCTTGTGGGTGTTTCGAAGCAACTTTCTTAATGAGTAGCAACAATTTTTGTTACCATGCCAGCGCACACACGGGAGACCCCAGTACATCTCATGTATGAAACTCTTAGAAACACTCACCAGGTTCATGACAACAACTGTGCTCATTTCTTCATTTTTCATATTCTGCAAAAGAAATGTTGAAATGTGATGTCTGATTGGTGATTCGCTGCTGCTTGAAGTATTTCCAGCCTCATTTTACACATATTTCACATTTCGCTTTTGAAAATCAAACAAAATATTATATACAAAAACTGGACTGGGTATTGCTAATGTTGACATAAAAGCGCTGAAGTCTCGTCCTGTAAACATGGAAGTACTGTACATTAGCCTGCTATTTGTCTACTTACAGTCAGATACCGAGGACACAATCTCAAATCCCTTTCATGATCGTTTGGACTTAAAATAAATCTGTACAAGAGAGGATTTAAGGAGTCTACTGTATATTCTTAAATGAGCATCAGCTATTTTCACAGTTACAAACCCATTAATGCTGCTAACAGGAGCTGTGCGATAGTTATAGGATGGTTGTTTGTGCATGTATTTGTGTTTTATGCTATTTTTTTACAGTCTTAAAGCTATTTTTACTCCTTGTTGTTTTTATTTTGTGTCATGACTGCATTTTGTGCCTAAACCTGAATCACGAGGAGGTTTTTTACGAACCTGCTGAAGAGGCTATGGAAGTTTTAGCATCTGCTGTCCAACATGTATCAATACTAGCAGTGTCAACAATGGGACAATTTTGCCAAATAATACAACCAATAGCTCTAAATTCTGACTCTAAAACATATATTTCAGGATCACTGTGACAATAATTAAGTTCAGACTTTCAAACTAATGTGGAATTATTTGTTATGTTCCTAATAAATTGCCTGTGTTGAAGTCAGAACAAGATTGAGATTAACATTTTTATTTATGTTCCGGCAACATTTAATCGGATTTGCTAAAAGTAAATCTAATACGGTACATCTGTATAAACAGACTATATTACCAATTCCGACACTTGCCCTTGATCCAGATTAATCTAAAAGGATGCATATTCCTTTTGTTCTTTAACAAAACCATCCAATTTGGCTTTTTGCCTCTTTTTTTCTGGCCTGACCTGAAAGGTTTTGTTTGAAAATGACATTTTGGGAACTTGGACATAGTCCAGCGATCATGCATTAACCAGATTAATGTCAGCATTAATTTGATGTTGAACTCCGCCGTGTTGTCACATACACAACTGAAACAAACTCGAGTGTCACGGCTTCAGTGCTGCTGTCGGATAAGGCTCAAAGGTGTCACGTTTGCTAGCATTAGTGTGTGGAATTCATATCAACCCAACCCTGCTTCTTTAAAGATCTGCAGGTTATTGCGTGTGAGCGTGAGGCTGTCTACTTAACAAGAAGGCGGGGTTTCCCTGAATCAAATTTGCTATTTAAAACTCTGGGAAGAATGTCACATGGACAGCTGCCTGAGCATCAGTCGAGAGAAGAGGGGGGGAGGTTAAACGCTATTGCTTTCCCCACATTGTCTGTAACCATTTGTCCGCACTTCTGCGTGGCAATATAAGTCAGGTTCTGGGAAAACACATAGCACAGTGCACAGAATGTGTCCAGAAAGAAAAATCACAAATTGACCAAGAATAAGGGTCCTTACAACTACAGAAACAGAAACTTGTAAACTGGATCTCAAAACCTGTGATCATCAATAATCCGTCGTGATGATGATCACACAACTCTGCTCGCAAATAGTTTTAGGTTTAGAGTCTTACCAGGCCAACAAAGGAGGACAGGATCATGCCCACACGGACCACCACTCTCTGCTCGGGGCTGACAGCCGGCCTCACTTTTAGCATATAGTTGGAAAAGAGATTTTTTAACAGAGCGCTCTCCACCTCAGATGCACCTGGAAAATAAAAATACGATGATATGAAACGCTGAGCAACCATCACACTAGTCCACACTCATCCACTGCAGGGTTAGCAAGGCCTTTAGATTCCGCAACATTTACAGTTACCTTTCCACCTCAGAGCGGCATTTACAATGAGCAGCTCGGATGATGCGGCATTCATCACTTTCAGCCCAATCTGCACGCCCTGCGGGATCTTACCTGACAGGAATAAATGACAACGATCATCCATCTAGATGCACCCATTGGGGAAGGGCATGTGGAAGCCGGAGATCCAGATGCGGGCAGCTAAAAATTTAGGATTTTCTTTTTTTCTTTCCCCTTATCACACCAGTTGAGATGACTACGGAAATAAGTCTTCATCAAAACCCACAAGTTCAGATGAGGTAAGAGCACAGCTGAGGTTAGTGTTTAGTGAATAACACCTCATCTGACTTTTTAACATACTTGGCACAAGTTACATTTAGTTTTAAAATTTTTGCCACCACATACAGTATTTTTAGTAGCAGCTTATTTTAAGGTTCATTCATAAGAAATTCAAAAAAGTGTTGAGATGTAAATATGGTAACAACAAAGTAAATATTACCTACTGAGCATTAGCATAGGGCTATAAGCCTGTTAGCAACATTTATATCATTTAGCTGTGTTTAGAATTGATATGTATCCTCACATTGCCATAGCAACACATCAATACATTCAGTTTTTTTGCACCTAAAGCCAGCATATTCCATTTCAGCCTCTGGTTTCATTCTTGATGAGTAGCCCTAACACGAATTCTTCGTTACAGGCCGCTACATTGCTAACTTTTGTCTTACCTCCCAGTGATATCAGGCTGCATGAGCAGCAGGACAGCAGAAGAAGCAAACATTTCATGGTGGACCTTTCAGTTCACACGTAAACAGGCCTTTTGGGTTGACACTTCCGAGATCTGCACCTCCCTCTGGTTGTTGTACCTGTTGTTCTTTTCAAGCCGCCGCTAGCCAGGACTCTTCAGTATAAGTTGTGCCCTGGTTTGTTTTGGACTGTTGTTGTCAGTCATGCCGGCTTGACCAACTGCTGTCTACTCCGGTTACATCTGCGGGGAGGGGGTGGGGTGGTTGTCGCTGAACCCGGCCATCGAATTTCCCTTTCATTCCGGAGCAACATTTCATTGACATTTAAAAAATAAAAATCCCTGCAGATATATATTTTAGGGCTACTATCGCTTCTCTTTTGGATTTTTTTTGTTCGATGAATGATGAAAAACTTAGCAATTCCAAGTGGAATGGGCTGAGTATTTTTTTTTTTTCGCCATGTTGTAAGCGAGTTAGTTTGAGATAGCGGTGGTACATAAATCGGGCTAACGCCTTTACGACACATGTCTAAAAACTACAACACTGGCTTTAGCTGCAGTTACTCGATGTGCACCATCACATATTCTATACTCAGTATATACCCACCCTATATTCCTCAGCTCTTCCCTTTGTGCTACTCTTTGCTCAGTATTGTTTATTGGCCATCCACGCCAAGGTAATATATGAGCCACCGTCACCGCCTCATGGCCCTCTGCCAATTTAATTACCATAGAATTGAAATCACCAACAGCTCGTCGCCAACGTCAAATCAAATCTGCGCTCATGGGGTAGTTTCGAAACCCCATTCGGTCATTGATCAAATTCAGGCAACGGTTCCAGAATGACCATAAAAATGATCATTATTTGATGCAAATGAAGGCAGGTAAGTGATTAGACTGATTTTTAGATTTAGATATTGGCTGTAGGGATTTAATTCAGCTGCAAGAGCATATTGAGGTCAAGAACAATTTGTTTGGGCCAATGTGGTTGTCGTTTATCCCAAATGTAAACAGCAAGGGCAGGAAGACAAGGAGACAAGGAGACAATTTCTGGATGTAGTAAAAGAGGATATAAAGTTAGCTGGTGCAAGTGAAGAAGATGCAATGACAGAGTAATAGGAAAAAATAAAACATCTGCCTCAGAATTAAATCGGGGAAAGCCCGGAATTGTAAAGCAACCAGTGGCGACTCATTGGTTAAACTCTTTATATCACAAAAGTGGGCCAAAGTACAAACTCCGCTAGTCAGCAGTGGCACGTGGCCCGTGGGTGCATTTAAGCTAATTCATCATTTCCACAAAACATGCCGTCACATCTTTCAAACATTGTTGCAGTTGAACAGGTCAAAAGTGAATAGACTGAGTAGACGGATGTTACAATCATACAAATATATGAGTTTGTTTTATTCATTTATATCCAATAATACATCTCCCTTTGACTTTTGTGTAAGGTATTATAGAAATAAATACAGATCATATTGCAAATGCAGAGACAAAAGTTTGGGGGGTAATACAGAGGGAGGGGGGTAGAGGGGGGAGTGGTGGTCTGAAGGTCTGAAGAGTAAATATAGGGGAGTGCGTCTCTGAAGGTGTCCAGTAAATGATTGGAGCATGCATGCTTTTAGTTGCAGTCATCTGTGCTCCCAGAGCGTCTCAGGTTCTGTGGAACTCTGTAGTCCTTCTCTCCGGCTGATCCGGGAGTTTGGATGGCGTGTAGCAGTTATTCTGGATGCACCACTGCAGGAATATATTTATATATAGCTTCATATAGGTATATGTTTTTGCTCCGTTCATATAAAAAAATAGTATTTTGTGGCTTTGATAGCTGGAAGACTGAAGCATTCTTTTTGCATTTGGAAAACAAGGAAATTAAGATTACAGCTGTTTCCTTGGAAAAACTTTCCTGGAAGACTTTGTCAGGACAGCTTTGTCGTCCATGCAAATTTTGGGGAGTAGGAATAAAAAGAAAGAAAACCCGTTTAAAAAAAAATCATTCAAAGGTCAAATACAGATTCGGGAAAACATGAAAGACCTTGAATGAGGAATCCACATGCTGTCTTGGCCCGATTAAAAACATGTTGAGCGGTCAAAGGTCAGAGGTTAATCAGTCGGTTGTTTTAGGGTATTACTTTTGCGGTGGAAGTCAGTGGATGGAAACAAAATCACAAACACGTCAAATCAACAATGTGGATTCTTAAACAGCATTATGATAAATGAAAGCACAGTCATCTCCACATGTTACACACAATGTGAACATGTGATTTAGCACTGGACGCTGCTACTGCATTAACTTTCGAGAGATGAAGTCCCCCCCCGTGAAATCTTTGGAAAGGTCACCACATTGAGCCACATCCGCACGTGTGTGTGTGTGCCTGCACGTCTCCAATACAGATAAGCTCGGAGACGGTGGACCAGCATTTTAAAACACACAGCCCACGCGCATTGCTTTATTTAATCTGGCGAGCGCGCTCCGGTGCAGAAATTATGTTATTAAAAAAAAAAAAAAAAAAAGTAAATCAAACGAAAGAGAAAATCAGCAATGTCACTGTTCAGTCACGTGAGTCTCCCGCTTCCTCTCCTCCCCCCACCCCTCTCTTTTTTTTTTGTGTTTTCTGCTGCATTGCAGATGTGGTGTAAGGACTCCACCTCAAAAAATAACGCACACACGCGGACCCACACGCAGGAAAAAAAGTGCTAAGAAAATAAAAGCCTGACTAACACACAGAAGAGTTCTATATCAATATAAATTCCCCCCCTCCACACACACACACACACACACACTTACACACCCTCCAAGATAATGTGACTGAATCTTGTTAATGGAGTTTATTGCTTTCTGCCCAAGGACTCGTGCTCATCGATTCGGCCTCTGATTCATCTTCTAAATTTCCTCGCCGCTTTTTCTGTGCCAATACTTACTTCCCTCTCTTCTCGGGACATACAGTACCCGGACGTCAAAGGAGGACCACCACTGTGGCAAAACAAATTAAGCGATAAGGAAAATCTACCTCCAGGGTAAAAAATAAATAAATAAATAAATAAATAAATAAATAAATAAAAGGAAGTTGTGTTGGGAGACAGGAAGTGAAAGTTCAAAGACTCCGTGTAACACGTTCTCTACTTTTCTGGTCCTTCGCAGCCTCACATGACCCTCGCTGCGAAGGTGGGAGGGAAGGGAGTCCCTGGAAAGAAAGGTGTCTGCAGCTGAATCAGATATATATCATTAAACCACACTGTTCATACATCCATCAACTTCTATCGCTTCTTTATATAACTCTTTCTTTAATTAATATGCCAAGTTATCCATCTTTACTCTCTCCTCAATTCAAAACGGACGCTGCAAAACGCAGATCCTCGTCCATGAGAAACATGCATGTAATCATGCACATGCAAAAGACGATGAAGACACGTTTTCACAGCCTTAATAACTTTAGACAATAACTCAGTCTAAAGCCATGAACAGGGACACATCTACAGGATTAATTTCAAAACACCCCCTTGTGTAATCAGATTACTCACATGGTTAATGCAAATTTAGGATTTGAAATAACAAGACCACCTGTAAGCTAATGAGCTAGCGCTGCACGTCCACTTGTGCTTTATACCTTTTTGACGCTTCAGAGCTGCATAAAAAAAGTTGCATAAAAAAAAAAGTTGACAACTGTAAACACTTGAATTTTGTGTTTTTACTAAGAAACAGACTTGTAGAAACTAATCATTTCTTTTACCCAATGAACAGGATCAAACAACAAAAAAAAATAAAAAATCTTCGAATGAGGAACAATTCAGCAAACTTCTGTGTGGCCTTAAAGGGATAGGTTATGCCAAAATACAATCTTAATCGACAATTACATCACTGACAATGACGACAGAATGATTTCAGTCTACAGCAACAGTTTCATCCCAGAGGTTGCAACAGCTGCTGCGTAAAATCACAAAAATGCCTACGTCGCACTTTTATTTTGACGTCGGGTTTTCCAGTTGTGTATCTTTCAAGATTTAATCGTATTAGCGCTTGACTCTCCTTCACAGTTTTCCGTCAATCGACAAAAACGGCGTCCTGTTGGTCACCAAGCCCTTTGGATTACAAGACGAAGGTGTCACAGCTACGTCTTGCCTCTCGTCTGACAATATTTCTGCGGTTTCAGTCAGTCTTAATTATACTCTTGTAAGCAGAAGTTGGATTTAATTAAATATTTGCGTAATTACTTTGTGAATTGTACTCAAACACTGTGTTCCGGATTTGATTACCCACGAGGGGACGACTGGCCGCAAACCTGAGGGTCTATTTAACAGTTTAATTAAGGTCTTTAGCATTGAAGTGAGGTTTTAAGAAAAAACTCCTGTTAAATAAATCAAAAGATAATTGAGATTTCTGCCTGACGGGTTACAATTACATTTGTTCCCTCCTCTCTGCTCTAAAATATGCGTCTTGGGCTCTACCTCTTTATTTTTCTCCCCCTCGTTCAAGGAAAGAGGAGGCAAAGTCTATCGAACAATTTCCTCAGCAGCTGGCCTTTATTCTGCACAGGTTACCAGCTGTTGTTATTTACAACCGCCGGTTACAGGAGGGCAGAAAATTATGCATGAAACACACACATTACCATAAATCTCCTTTAAAAGTCTTCCGGCTCTCGTTATCACCGCACATCACATTCTCCTCCGCACCCCTTTCTCACTGGAGCATAGTGAGGCCACGTAAACATGAGGCGGAAATAATAACCATGCCTGGCCTGTTAGCACAACGAAAGGTGTGTGTGTGTGAAAAGTCGCATTGATCAAGATAGAAAAAACCCAAAACAGAACAAGGAGCTCTTGATCAAACCATATAGATTCTGCAAATCTCCTCTCCTCTCCTTTCCTCTCCTCATCAGTATTTGATGACATTAAGTCAACTTTTCCAATAAAGTTTTGTGCTTCGTTGTCTCTCTCTTTCTCTCTGTCTCTGCAGGTTTCATTGACTCCATTTCAGGATAACAGACCAAGCTATGTGTCTGAGCCTGGTCCTGCTCAAGGTTTCTTCCTATTAAGAGGGTCTGTCTATCTTGCTGAAATCGCACCTTTAAAATCCCTTGACGTTCGTGAGCTACATTTGAACACGTGAAATTGGTGCACCCACCATGGGCAAATCTAATTAATATTGTGCCAGTTGAGAGCTCCTGAAACCTTGCAGAGCAGGTCTAGATTAAACATTTATGATGAACTAATTTAGTTATTAATGAAGAAAAGCCCCTTTGACACCAGAGCAAAACCTGTTTGGGGAAAAACGAGTGTTGGGTGGTTCCAAGTGTCCCACAAATCCCATAATCCAATGTGGCAGTATCCCTTTTGCTTTCCTACATCCTTCATCCTTGGAATTTATTTATCTTTAGTCAAACTGCTTGTCTGGTTGTTTTAATGTAGTGTGTTTGAATAAAAATATTTACTCCTATTTCTGTTCATAGATTAATTTGCAAACCTGTCCCAAATGTCAGGACAGTTGAAAGGTGCTGGTTTGGAAAAATTAGCTCCCCAGAAAAAAGGAACGAAAAGAAGTGGAACATATAAAAAAACGGGCGCATGCCTTCAGGGTTTGTTAGATGCATGATTGGCCACGGTGAAACAAAACAAGAGCAATCAGGAACAAAAAAAGCCAAGATATTCTCACCCTCACGAACAGCGCCCGAACAGGTGAATATGAATGCGCAGCATTGTATTGCTTGCTAATTTGGGTATAACGGCACAAAGATGGGTGTGCCCCGTACACCGCCTTCTTCGTGAGTGAATAAATGTCAATGTAATGAGTGTGTGCGTCGAAAAAGCTCTTGGCCCCTCATTTAAAAGCAGACAGATCCTGATCGGCCCCACACTCCATTAAGGGAGTCAAAGAGTGGGCGGGTGGCAAGAGGCGAATGTGCCGCCGAGTGGAAAATTGAGTCCATGTCACAAACTAATCAAATTACTCTGAGGGTGAAGAGAAAAAGACGGGCGAGGTGCATACACACAAAAGCAGGTCTGACACGCGTTCCAGGCCATCTCGCAAAAGTCGCTGACGCGCGCGGAAGACGCAGCCGGCCTGAGCAGATGGCTTCAGAACAAAAAAGTCTGCGAGGGGCTCTGCAACAGCCTCACATTAGCATGGCTCTGCATCAGGCAAACATGAATATGGGACACCGTTGGGAAATAAAAACATGGCTTTTTTGGGTAGCATCTGTGCTGCAGAGGAACGGGGGTGACCGCCACACCTGTTGTCAGGGGGGGACAAAACCCCCAAGACCTTGCTTTTATATGGGTTAGAATGGATATCCGATAGTGGGATCTCCATCCTGTAGGTAAAACATGCTATATGATGCCAGGTGTTCACCTCTTCGTGGAGTTATTGCTTTTATATCTCAGGCTTTGATAATCACAGAGTAGAGAGGCTGGTGCAAACAAAGGGGTAAAACACCTCGTCTGTAATGAGAAAAACAGGTTTCCCGTTGGACCTTCTCTGCGGTCCTACACCAGTGTGTTGTGACACTTCTTGGGCATCCGTGTTGCAGGCGGTACATTGGTGCCGTTAAGTGCCGTTAAAAAACCCTGTTAACATGTCCACTGGTGCACAGTTGGCGTGTCCTCCACTTGTCCTCCCACCCACGTCTCTAGGTGCTAGGAGGTGGAGGTTTTGGTCTTGGATTGAAGGTCCTTCTTGCCATTCTGGAGCACAGGCGAGTCACTAGAGGTCTTGGGTGTTTTTCTGGGCGGGCTCTGCTCGGCAACATCGTGTAAAGATGGCTCCCTGTACATGGCAACTGTCATGAGAGAAGGTTGAAGACAGTTAGGAGTCGTGGATGTACATCTGTGAGGGTTTTAAGCAAGGGTGTCCTATCAAGTACATGTGAGCGGTAAACTACAGAAACACCAATAAGCTAATTAGCCTGTTAATCTTCCAATTAATTTCTTCTAGTCTAAATTAGTTCATTTGTCTAATTTTTAATGTTGGCGACTGAAGTGGCGCCTAAAATGGGTGAGTGATGTATATCTATACCTTCAATTAGTTTAGGCAAGAAGTGTGCCGCCCCCTTCGTCTTCTTGACCCTATTCCCCTTCATGACCTGTCCGTCTCTGTTGATGCCGATGTACCACGCCCGACCCGACTGGGTCTGTCTGTACAGGATGGACGAGTAGGTGACGTAGTAGTTCTCGAACACGCATTCCTTGAACTTACACTCCGGCGTGAAGTGTTCCTGTAATGTGACAGACACACACACACACACACACACACACACACACACATAGGAGAAAAGCAGCAAATTGTAAGTGTCTTCCTTATTTATCTGTTTTCTTATTTATATATTTATTCTTTGGCGAGAATGGGAGAAAATGGGTGCCACATTTCACTGTGACAGTGCCACACACACACACACACACACACACACACACACACACACACACACACACAAACACAGCCCCTTAGGTGGTCTCCTTAGCCCCTTACTCTAACCCGCACCATCACAGCTGACCCCCTAACTCTAACAAACCCAATTCTTACCCCAACCTTAAACTCAGGTCTAAACCCTCAAACAGTCTTTTGAAGTTGTGAGGACCAAATGTCCTCATGTCGCTAGTAGAATTAATATTTTGGTAATCAATGTGCAGCAAGTACAAGAGGCAACACACAGAGACACACACATGCAAACAGGAAGTGGTTTTGGATTCGGTTCATCTTTAACAAACAACAATCAACTGGAACCTTCACCTGTTAGACGCTTAAAGATCCGGCGGCCTTCAAACACACACGGGTGCTCTCCGCATTAGACAATACGTCAACACGGGGACATCCCCCTGCCGCCTCCCTCCATCTGCCTCTCGTTTCAGCCATCACGCATTCCTCCTCCATTTCATATTCAGCTGCTCTACTTTGTCATTTGGTAACCTTGTTGAGGAACAAACCAATTTGCAGGATTGATTTGGAGCCTTGGTGTGATGGGGTAAGCACAAAAGGCCTGAATAAGGAGTTTGCACTCTCTCTCTCTCTCTCTCTCTCTCTCTTCTGCACTCTTCTAGTCGACACGGGGGCTCGACGCCTGTCCGCGTCTATTGTTATGCACGTAAACAGGCTAATTACACCGTCTTAATTGGGCATCCATTCACTCGTGAAGCCATTGGTGTCCTCGCATACCCATGAAGGCAGCTGTGATACCACACAGCTGAGTCCTCAGCTCTAATCAACAGTGGTTTCCTGAATTCTTCTTTTTCTCTGGATGTGCGGGTAGCTTCCAAGATAGCTCCCAAAGGTTACATTTGTAGTTTTACTGGCTAAAACAATGAAGGTTTGGCCAAATTAGGGCTATTTTTCTTGCTTTCTGATCTAGAAAACAGAAAAGTTACAACGGACTTGTGCCACTTGTTGAAACAGAGGAGAAAAGAAGGAGAAAATGCACCGCCTCTGGCCATTTTGACACAAACTTTTTGAAATTCTTCACGCGATTTAACTTTGCAGTGCTTTGCATGCTGCATACGCCGACTCGCCCCACCCCCACACACTGCGGTGTGCAGCATGTGAATAATTGCACTGATGCACACACTTCTTGAAGGCATAGGGTAGCTAATTTTCTTTACAGAAGCCGTTTGCTACATGGCGTTGCAAGGATTTTGCAAACAGTAGGAGCATTTTTCATCGTTACGTGCTCTGTCCTCATTTTTCTTTAGGTGATTTAGCAACAGCGCCGGAAATCAAATTAATTTCAATTTAGATCGCTGCTTGTTTTTTGTTCCGGGTGAAAGCCAACCAAATGTAGTCAGGAATACACACACACACACACACACACACACACACACACACACACACACACACACACACATGCTTGCAGTGCCAACGTGAATATCGCTTGACCGGACAAAATGGTATTAGGCATCACTTCTTCACAGGGAGACATTATTTACACAGAAGACAGACGGGGTACATATGAGCATCTGTCTGTCGCTACTTTTTGATCCTCTCCTCCCCCCTCCTCTGAAAGGCAATCAAGGCTGCATGGTCTACAGTTCCTCCAGTGACCAGCAGGGTCTGCTCCAAATAGACACTGCTGTCAGCAGCAGAGCTTTACTACGCGGTGAAAAACCTTTCACGAAACACAAATTTCTGTCCGTTTAGTTCAAGAAGTATTTGCAGGCGATTTAGAGTCAGATTTCTTTTTTTTTATTTATTTGCACTGTGTGTTTTTAATTGTTCTTTTCTCTTTTATTGTAAAGAACTTGGAGCTGCAATCCTTGTATGAAAGGAAACATAAGTTTGTTATTACGATTAAAGATTTAGTGATTTAAATTGCCATTAGAGTATTTTGATTTAAATTATACTGTGTTTGATCTTAATAGGCCCACTTTGCTACCATGACTGCTCCCTGTTTTCCCTTGTGCGGTCCTATTTTTACCCTAAGTACAAACACGAGTGCTGTGACAAACAATATGATGGATCCCTCTCACACGAGCATCAGCACATGTGCGCACGCACACACATTGAGAAATAAGGCTGATGAAGGCAGCAGGAGGGGAGATTATAATTATAGTGGAGTGTCAAGGAAAAGCAACGAGACAGATGACAGATGAGGAAGTATCTCAAGATCTCCAGAAATCATATACACACACACACACACACATACACACACACTCATGCCTTAATTTCATCTGTCAACACCTAAACGTGCCATTCAGATCCCACACAGCAGACATCAACAACAGACTCTCCTCTGATCTCAGCTGGCAGAATTGATCTTAACGCCGCTGAGAAAAGTTGATGAGCATTACTCCAGAGGGGAAACTGGATAAGGCTTTGATTGGATGGTGACATGGCGATGCAACCGAGTGTGAGCAACTTAAGACGACTTATAGGCTTCAGTCGGACACCCACAGGTTAAATCCTGACTCTTTAAGTGGCAGACATTTATCGAGCGCATCCCGGAGGACAAACGTATTTCACAATGTCGATCAGGTTCGTGTGTGTGTGTGTGTGTGTTTGCACTTGCACATGACTGGGGAACGACACATGTAAAGCACCGTATTCGCGCAATTTTTCATAACTTACGTTGCGGATATTTATTTTTAGATGCCAACCAGCGCTAACTGATTCAAAATGACAGTGTCACTGCTGTGGCTAATGCTAAGTACTGTCTGTGTAGATTCTCACTCATCCAGGTCATGGTTATCCAAAGTAGATCTCTCTGTGTCAACTGGACTGAAAGGTTTCCTTGAAAACGTTTCGCCCTCTCTCCAGAGAGCTTCTTCAGTTCTAAGTTTGCTGGGGCAGAGCTTCAAAATATAGCCCTGTGGACCATTGGCATGTTAATGGCCCGGGTGGTCACCTGAGAGTCCTTGGCAGGGTGGTTGGCAGGGTCGTTCATCTAGTTTCGGTTGGGTGCTTCCCCTTTGTCTGTTGGGACACATGTTAATGAGTCTCCAGGTCTGGTCAAACAGCGTGAATGTTTGGAATGCTGACGAAAAGAGTGGAGAACTGCATTGTACGTGGGTGACAGAAAGTGCCTTAGTCCACCACCTCTGTTTAAAGATGGTTTTTCCAACTTGACGTGGATGGCTTCCTTGACACCCCTCTCAAACCGGCGATCTTCTCTGGCCAGCACACGTACTTGGCTGTCCTCAAAGGAGTGTCCGCTTTCTTTTAGGTGTAGGTGTACTGCTGAGTCCTGTCCTGAAGAAGTGGCACGTCTGTGTTGGGCCATTCGTTTATGGAGGGGCTGTTTGGTTTCCCCAATGTACAGTTCCTTGCATTCCTCCTGGCACTGTACAGCATAGACAACATTGCTTTGTTTGTGTCTTGGTGTCTTGTCCTTTGGGTGGACCAGTTTCTGTCTGAGTGTGTTGGAGGGTTTGAACTGTACTGGAATGTCATGTTTTTGAAAGATTCTCCTGAATTTTTCTGAAACTCCAGACAGGTAGGGGATAGAAATGCTGTGACGTTTATTTCTTTCCTCTTCTTTGCTGGGGTCTTGTTTTCTGGAGGTCTTTGTGAAGGCCCAGTCCGGGTAACCACGTGTTTTGAGTGCTGTTTTTAGATGTTCCTGTTCTTTCTTCTTCCCTTGGGTTGTGGTGGGTACTTCTTTGGCCCTATGTTGTAGGCTTTTGATAACACCAAGTTTATGTTCCAGTGGGTGATGTGAGTCAAAAAGAAGGTACTGATCTGTGTGGGTGGGTTTTCTGTAGATTTCAATACTAAGGTTTCTGTCCTCCTTGATCTTGACTGCACAGTCCAAGAAGGCCAGACTGTCTTCTTTTACGTCCTCTCTGGTGAATTTGACCTAGCTCTTTCCTTGTTGTTTGTTTCCAATTTGTAGCCCCCGTCGACCAAAAAAGTAAAAGATTCAGGTTACACTTTCTCAGCCAGAGGAATTTATCCAGAAGAGTCTGTTGAACTTATAATTTTTATTTCACATGCAGAACCGCTGTAGCCTTGACTGCTGTGCTTTGTGTCCTTATTAATCAATGATTTATAACAACATGATAATAAGAAGCCCTAGCTTTAAGGACAGAGTGTTTTCGTCCCCCAATAAATAAAATATTTATGCCAAATCAGCTCCAGACGGAGGATAAATATCAGCAGTGAAAGCACACAGAACAAGGTTAACATTACCCAAGCTTATTTGACATTAATTCTGATGATTATCTGAGCAAACGAGCAGGAAAAACAGCCCCTAATTGAGGACAAATAGCTTTGGAGGCATCACAGGGGCTTAGAAAATAATTATCTAAAGATAGTAGTGATTAACATATACTAATTTATGCACAGCACACGGCTGCAACTGGTATTTTTGTCAACGCTGTAATCAGGGTTGCTCTCTTGCATTCTTTGCAGGAACCAAAAAGAACTTTTCAACGCCGTAGCATGATCAGGGCTAATCCACTCAGCAAACACGTGCACGAATGACTTCATGCACACCGACAGACAAGTACCATAAATATGGACTAAAATATTAAAAAGAGGAACTTAGAGGTATACAATACTGCACGCAAAAGCAGCACAAAATAAGGAATCATCATAGATATAATACCCCGACCTTCACCCTATCCATCCCAGCTAAGACTAACCCTAACCCGAACCTAAACCGATTTATAACCTCAACCTTGAAACCAATCTCAACCCTTGAACAAGCCTTTGAAGTCATGAGGTTCTTCCAAAATGGCCCCACTGTGCAAAAATGTCCTCACTTTACTAGTAGAGTGAGGATTTTGTTATTCATTACAGACTCACACACACAGAACAGCTGGAGAGGGCACACAAGGGGAAGACGAGAGGTGGGAGGGATGTCCTCTGACTCTCACCTTGACTGCCAACACGCTCGCGGTGCACTTAGGGATTTTCCAAAGTCAGACAGAGATAACTGGGCCCTACATCCACAATGCATTTTTTTCCCATTCCCGTTCTTTACATTTTCTCTACTCCTTCGTCTCCAATTTCCTCCATCGCTCATGCTTTTTCCTTCCCAAAGACCACATTTGTTTGCCGACTTGTATACAACTCGGGAGGAGAAATGTGAGTATGTGTGTGCAAATAAAGTACGTGTGTGAGAGCAAAACGAGGGCGAATCTCAGCAAGAGAAAAGAAGCGCTGATAAAGAGAAGGAAAAAGTGGGGTTGGGGTCATAAACGCAGTCAGGTGTGTGTTTGTTTGGTATCAGGGGGAGGCTAATTTCGCAGTCTCACATCTCCAAATCAACCGAACCTTTAAACACCTCTAAATCCTTCTCCAGCATCTTGTTTTCTCCACCTCGCGAAAAGACCAATCATCACTAACAATCTCCTCCCTGGAAAAACATCACAGCTGGAGGAAGAACTCTGGTGAAAAAGGATAGAGAAATGTAAAGAAGAAGAATATGAAAATATTTAGCCGAAAAACTGTCCTTTTACGCAGCGGATTGACTGGAGCTCTCCGTGGTGCTGATATCTCAGCAAACAGCGTCATAAAGAGCTGTCCATGGTACTGAATCTTTTTTAGCGCAGACAATTCGTGTAGAGTTCAACGTGCTAAAGTTGATTTAAAGGGGTCTTTTATTCACTGGTGTGTCTCTTTTTGTAGCTATCTATATTTTGTACCTACCTATTTGTACATATCAAATCGTAAATCAAAATAAAAAGAATTTCCTGTATCTTTTACTTACATATATACAATGGCCTTAAGCCTTAAAATTGTTACCAGTAATAAAAAATATATAAACAAGTCAAGTCATTCTTATTCAAGTGTAAATAAAATAATTGTACTGTAAGAATAAAAAAAAACAAACAAAATAAAACACAAGGACAACTTGTGCTGTCGTTGCTAAAGTCTTGTTGCTATAGTCTAGTTCGGCTAGCATTACTTTAAGCTGAGACCTTAAAGATGCCTATAAAAATCAAATCATGACTTCCAAAACATGGATGTTAGTCTGCTATTTTCAAAAGTTTAGAAAAGTAGAAGGTAGATTGAGCACCAGAACCAAAGCACAAAGAACAGCTACGAAGAAGTTGCATAAAAGTAAACGTGTTGAACTAATCCAGAAAGAGCTATTTGAATTTTACAGTAAAACCAAACTTTGTGAAAACTGCTGTGACCTACTCCTCAAAAAAAGAAAAAGGAGAAAGCAGTGAACTAAATATCTTAAAGAGGCTGTTCTCCTTGCTCTCCGCAGGGACAGGGCCTGCTCCCTCTCATGGAATGCAGCGCGATGATGGATGTGGTAACGCCTTCTATCACCAAAGACCATCCATCCCGAGTAAGACGCAACAGTTTAAATGCGACATCACAAATCCACTTTTATAAATACAAGAATTTACAGTGTGCTCTTCTCTCAGTTCTAGTAGCTGTGGAAATTTACGGAAAACAGTGTCACCTTCTCTTTCCCCACCTCCCGTCCATAGTGAAGCCTTTAGTCAGCCTTTACTCACTCTCATGACCTTCATCTAAGGAGGAGATGTACAGCAGATAAAGGTGTCCGAGAGAGTCCAGAGTTCACATGTAACATCTTGATTTAATTGCTAAAAAGCTAAATTCTGCATTAAATTTCATTTGCCGGATCATTTTTGGGCCATTAACCAGTACAACAGTCGAATAAAACTACAAATCTAGAAATAAACTTTTTCTGAGGGGTTTAACATCTAATCAGCAGATTTATGCAAAAGAGATTGCGTGGTTAGCAGGATTTCACAATAAAAGCATGTGATATCTTTGTGTTCAGTCACAAATTGATCTAATGCTGTCAGTTTAATATATAAAACTGTTTTGTTTTTAAAATAGTTTTGAATTTAAATATAGAAATATATAAATAAATAAAAACACTCTTAATATTGCGGCCAATTTCAAATATTTTTCACAGAGCCAGAGGTTGAATATTAGCATGATTGTCATCTCTCATCGATTTTATAAAAGTGAAATGATTGCCCAACTTTGGGAAAAAAAAGGAAGGTGCTAAGGTAAATTATTTTCTTTCTTGCTTGTCCTTGCAGATAATTGTATACCAAAAGCACAACTACTTTCATATGTCTCTGGACAACACAGCGTATTAAATATGCAAAATGGTTTCATCTTATACATTAAAAATGTTTCCTCCGGCAGGCTAACATGCTATCAGTACACGTGCTACCACGGTGTTGGCGGTCTCCTGAAAGTGCATGTGAAATAGGCGGAAAATGGGTTTTATTTCTGCCTCCTTTCCTTTCCCAACGATGAGTCTTGGTATCGGGTTGCAGGGCGGCAGCGGCCGTGTGTGCTTGTCCTCGCTGTGTTGATCTGCGATGTCATTCGGTGGGTGTAGAGTTTTACTTTGCCAAAACTCCCCCCGCCCCCCCCCCATTAGCCCTGCAGAGTCTGGCCGGAGCTGATCCTGGATATCCAAGTCTGGCCCAATTATGTCGGCCTGCTGCTGTCAGATTGTCTATACCTGGCTGCACATGTTTGTTAGAGGGGAGGTGGAGGGTGGCTGAATTGCACAATGTTGTGTGGGTGAGTGAGTGTGTGTGTGTGTGTGTGTCCCATCTCTCTATCCGGGAGGCTTTTCCAGAACACACCGTTAATAAAAGTGGGCCAGGTCTGTGACTGAACACTATTTTTATCAAAAAGCAATTTTCAGGCGTTACCCATAAGCGGGTCCCAGTACCTCACACAATGGTTCCACGGTAACGAGTCCCTCTCCCCCCCTTCGTTGCCATTAACCTCTGCTGGACCGCTGCAGAATGCAGCCAGTAACTGGCTGTACAGCGGCCCGGTCCTTTTCCCTGTGTTACAATGAAGACACCAAAAAAAGTGAAAAAAAAACAGAAAAAAAAGCATTTTCCATATATTCAGTGTTGAAAAATGTATAAATAACCTACAATTATTCATTTTTTTTTCTGCAGAAGTGAATGCAAGTGAGAAGAACGGGGAAAAAAAAGTAATTGTCGTTATCCAGCTATGCCTCGATATCATAATTCAAATCAACTTTTCATACAGTGTAAAAATGGGCTCCAGAAACCCAGATTCTGACCCACAAACAAGGAAACAGTGGCAGGAAAAACTCCCTTTTAACAGGAAGAAACCTTGAGCAGAACCAGTGTGAACTCACTGAGCCTTGGTTGAAGCTCCTTGAGTTAGCGCAAAGTTAGCAGGGAATGAAACAGAAATGAACAGAAACAGGGCCCTTGACTGGGGTGACAAATAACAACAAAAAAGATATTTTAGTGATTTAATAACGATTGGGCCCATGCCTTACATCTGTTTGGATTTTTTCCTGGATTATGAGGTATCTTTTTGGGGATACAGTACAAAGGTTAGGGAGGAGGTGCAGGCTAGCCCTGTGGGAGGAAGACAGCCCTAACCCCAGCCCTATAACCCTAAACCTAACCCTAACCGTGTGAGATAAAGACCGAGGAAGAAATGAGAGAGGTCTCATTTGTCCTCGGCCTGAGAGGTGCCTAGACAGAGGACAGAGGTAACACAAGGACACGGAGGAAGACAGATGCAAATATGCGGAAGAAAGAATATTTAAGGCAACAAAAGGTGACGCATTGATGGACAAGGGAACGTGAACAGGTGTCAACTGTCCAGATGGAGGGGTTGAGACAGTCCAAGCAGCAAGACGGATCGCCTTTTGCCTCGAAATTTGTCAACTGGAATAGCCAGATGTTGAATCTGTCCATCAAACCGAACCGCCGCATCCTTCTCGTGTCGCTTGTATCGCTCCTTTAAATCCAAACTCCACTTCGCCGCCGTGCATTTTAACACCAATGAAGCAACGAAAACAAGCGGCTCACCTCTCTGTTGTCTCCCTCACCTCTATTATGTCCTGCTTTTATCCTCTTGGAAACAATTGGCTCGCGTAAGGACAAAAGGACATCCACGCCATGATGTCGCGCGCTGCTCCAGAGCCCTTAGTATTGATTTTAGTGCGCGGCAACACACAGATCCACAAAGGGGTGAGGCATTACTGTGGAATGTGGAGCAGATTCAGTTTTAGATGTTTGCCTTTTTCACCCTAACTTGTTTTTTTTATTGAAAAACTATTCAATTAAACTTTATTTATATAGCGTCTTTTACAGGAAAGCCCATACGACCCTGTGTAGTTTGGATAGTGCAGAGATATCCAAACTACACAGGGTTGCGTGGCTCCTGGTTTTGGTTCCAACCAAGCAACCGCAGACCTGATCGGTCCAACTCTTCGCACTTGTTTGGTCGGAATAAAAACGTTTATTCCACTTTTTGTGGAATAGTATCCCTGCAATAGTGGAATGGGAAAACACTCCGTAACAGGAAGAAACCTTGTTTAGTTAAACTGAGAACTGAAGAAGCCTCCTGGAGAGAGGGCCAAACGTTTTCAAGGAGGCCTTACAGTCCAGTAGCACACAGAGAGATCTAACTTTGGGTAACTATGACCTGGATGAGTGAGAATACAGACAGCTTGAGAAGGAGCCAGCTCAACCGCCAGGAGACGGCATGCAGAGTCTCTGTGCGCATTCGGCTGCTAACCGAAGGGACGTTTGAAATCACTTCTCCCCTTTGCTTCTGTAACAATGATCCCCCTGCTGGCCTCTGTTTGGAAAACACTTTGCGGGCAAGCTGTCTAGCCTACTTTTCCTAATTAAAGAAGAACTGGGTGATGGATGCAGAGGAAAAACAAACACCCCAAAGACCATATGAAAAAAAAAAGCACAACAAAATAGAGCTAAATGACAAGGATGCTAATAAATAAAGACAAATGGGGATACTTAGAGAAGGCAAAGCTGGGAAACTACTTTTCTCCCAGCCATTAACGGGAAATGTACAGCTGTAAAGAGGTGCTCCATTCTCAGATCCTGTTAATAAGTTTTGTAATTAATCTGCCTCTCTCTCTCTCTCTCTGTCTCTCTCTCTGTCTCTCTCTCTCTCTCCCCCTGATATCCATGGGACGATTAATGCCGAGTCATTACAATGCAGCATCTGAAGTGAGTTTCTCTTGTCGCTATAAAAAAAAGTTAAGGGGGAACACCACCTGCAACCGTTTTTGGAATTGATGAGTATTCTTTCAAGTGCGTGAAAAAAGGAAACAAACATTGAAAATAAAGTACAGTGAGTGAAGCAGGGCCCAAGAGGAAAAAAGCTGAATTTTAAACCAAACTTGCTTAAAAGATTTCTGACTACAGAAGAGAAATAAGAGAGATCAAATGCAGCAGTTCTTGACATTAAATTATTAATAACATTAGGTTTCTTTTGCCATTAAAACCAATTTACTTCAGTTGGCCAACTGGAGTCAGTGCTAATTTGACAGGCCTCTATCAGACTGATCACCCCGTAAAGTGGGTCAAAGAATCCAAAACAACCTGACGAGCATCCCTCGTAAATCATCACTACAAAGGCTGAACAGGCTGGGAGTTTTTCTTCCTGAGATGCGATCCCCGCACATGCTAGCGCTTACGTAACACGGTCTCGCTTCGCTGTGCCGCCCCTCTCCAGACCCAGAGGGGGACAAGCCAAAAACACGCGTTCATCGTCTGCTTCGCTTTCCTTTCTCGCGCGCCGGCTTCCGAGCCGCACCTCCTTTGCCCTTGGTCGTCTCTTGTCTTCCAGAGATTTTCCTGGTTACCTTTCCTCTTCACACTCTTTCTGTGCTTCCGTTCTAAAAATGGGTCACCTTTCCTCTTCCAGGACAACCCCCTCTTACAAATAACCTTCATGTCACTTTGTGCATGCGTGTGCACAGTCTCGGGGAGGTGTACAGGGACCATTTTCTGGGACTCATTAAGGGGAGGTTAGTGAAAAGGGACTTTTTAGAAGAAAATAAGCACCGGCGCGATCTGTGATGGCTATAATCACAATTTGATTGTGAAGATACGGTGATGCTCATTTACGGCCATCAGATCAGCTCTTCTAACTCCCTTTAAAGGCTGTATCAGCGATGCGTCGTCTACTGTTGAAAACCCGGCTGGACTGGGCTAACAACCCCTGCTGTAGGCAGACACATGGATGTCTCAGCAGTTTTATGCCCAAATACTGCAGCAATGCTAATTTTTTATTTATTTATTTATTTTTCCGAGCTGAATTTTGCTGCCTTGATCCAGCTGATAGTATCTCCCCACTCATCTGTGGCAGCGTGTCGAAGCGTGCACGCCGGTGCACTTACCACACGCCCGCACACTGAGAGGAAGAAGGCTGCAAAGAAGATCCGCCCTCCCTCCTCGGCTTCTATCGGGCCTCTGAAATCTGCATATTGCCTCTGCTGTGATCGTCAACGGGAAAGCGTTTGATGTGCAGACGCGTTAACGAGCAGCTCTGGTGATGTCGGATTGTTCAAAGAACAAACGAAGCGTCGCAATTCAGATTTCTTTCATTTCCTGACATGAGTGAGAGTCCACGACACCGCAGTCAGAATGCATGTGTCGCTGTCACACGCCGCCGCTACAACATGTTCAATCAACTAAGTACAGGCAAATACAAAATGCCAGAGTCGGATGGCAGTTGTTTTTTTTTTTTTTTTTTTTTTACCACCCAGAACTTGCGTAATGACGGCTGTTTGGATTTTAAAAGCTTCCAGGCGTGACTGCCGTGGCCGTACCGATGTGTAGAGGTAGCCCTCGCTGTTCATGGCGACGTACAGCCCCGTCTTGGTGCTCTGGATGGCAACTATCCGGAGCCCCACAGGAATCAAGTTGAACTGCACTGCAACAAAAAAAGAAAAAAAACAACAAAAAAAGAAGAAAAAAAAAGTCGTTATTTTTCTTCTTCTGAAACTCTCAGCCCCTACCCCTCACCACAAACACACACACACCCCTCCAACCCCCCGCTGCTTTGCAGTGGATCTGTCAAAGGTGAGGATGAGAAGAGGGAAAGGCAGGAGAGGATTAGCAGAGGAGAATACGGGAGGGGGAATGAAGCCCGCATGTTGCTACAACAGAGGTCGCTGGAAAAGCGGAAAAAAAAAACCAGCAGTGACAGAGGATTTCTCTCAGAGAGAGCGGGAGAAAGAGAGGGAGGGGGGAGATATGGAGGAAGGCTCATCACAGACAGTAAATTGCAAAGTCTCCTGAATTCATTTCCCTCTGTCCTGATACAGAAAACAGCACTTTCTTATGCATCTCATTTCCCCGGCACGGAATATTGAATTCCACACGCGCCCAAGTCACCGTATAATCTGACCTCTGCAAGGCCGAGAGTGGCACCGTGCCTTCGTTTACATGCATTTGGCCCAAAATCAGCGTCAGCACATGCAAAATGCATTCCCGCGCCCGCCTTTCCATCGAAGGGGGCTTCCTTGAGCGTGTACCGCGGACACGGCGTGAAGGCATTGGTCATACTCAGCGTTGCCTTACGTTATGGCAACTCTACATTATGGTGACTCTACGTCCCTGAAGCCGTCTTTGAGTGGAACGAAGAAAATCCAAATACATAATGTCTCAAAAAATGTTTTAAAATAAACTCTGAGTTTAAAGTAAAGGTAGGTTTAAGCTCTCAATTTACTGGTCAATCTTCGTTCCTACCCTCACCTATGGTCATGAGCTTTTGGGTCGTGACCGGAAGAACAAGCGGCTGAAATGAGTTTCCTCTGTAGGGTGGCTGGGCTCTCCCTTAGAGACAGGGTGAGAAGCTCTGCCATCCGGGAGGAGCTCGGAGTAAAGCTGCTGCTCCTCCATGTTGAGAAGAGCCAGATGAGGTGGCTCAGGCACCTAGTCAGGATGCCTCCCGGACGCCTCCCTGGTGAGGTGTTCAGGGGCACTTCCCTCCGGCAGGAGGCCCCCGGGAAGACCCAGGACACGCTGGAGGGACTTTATTTCTGCTGGCCTGGGAACGCCTCGGGATCCCCACAGAAGAGCTGGACAAAGTGGCTGGGGAGAGGGAAGTCTGGGCTTCCCTGCTTAGCTAATATTCAGAAAGCTCAGGTGAACTGTCCTGATCGCCTCCACTCGTGATTTCAATCTTTTTTTTCTGCTGCAGCTGCGTCACTCTCAACTAGATCGCGTTTCTTTGCCTCTGTGTCTGTCAAACGTTATTGTTCGCTACACTACGCCGCTCTGCTGCCAACTGACTCCTAGTAATCGCCTGATTGTGAGTCATCTCTTGAGTCCTGTCTTATCAAAGAGTGAGCCTAGGCTTCGGGCTGCAGTAGAAACCATTTCAAAAGCAACAGCGCAAGAAATAATCGCCACCTGGTAGCCAATTTTTATGTCAAAAACTGTTTAGAAAGAGGTTTAGTTTTGTAATTTTTGAAGTTGAAGTTTTGAAATTCTAAGAATTCCTGGTAGTTTCACAAACATTTAAAGGGATCTATTATCAAAATATTTATTGCTAATGTGCAATTGCTTTTAGCCTAAAAAAAAAAAAGAAAAAAGAAGTCAATAAAAACAGTGGATCTCTTAAAATTCAGCATTTCTTTGTCTAAGTTAGGGGGCATTTCTAACACATAAGGCCAGTACAGTATAGGGATTCTATGTCCTTCCTCCCACCTGCTCTTCCATGAGCCAATGTGGAAAGGCTAACGAAGAACCATTTTTTTTTTTAACACTGATGGATTTTGTGTTGAGGAAAGTGTAATATCAGGGGGATATTCAAGATACACGGGGGTTATTATCTGCTATTAAACAGATCAATTTAAAATCAACAGTTCTGGCAGCATGATAGATGGAAGTTATCACACTTACCATACAAAGAATATTCTATTTTCATAAATATTAATCTTTATTTAACACTTGTTTTCTAAAGCCTGTTGAGTAAAGCTAGCATACACATCGACTAAAAGTTACGTATTCAGGCCTTGGGTTAAAAATTCTAGGGCTGCCCGATCCCAGGTGAAATCAGAATTAAGTCCACGGTCAACCCTGGAGCCGAGGGTGACCAATAAATCGGGACAGGTGTCGTCTTAAAAGCGAAAATACAATGGAAGCTCCAGACTGCCTTGCTTTTGTTTGCCGGATCGATTCCTGCATCTCTAAGAGTCAGTTTGGCAAATGAGCAAGGTGTCACCAAAGACCACGGTCAGGATGACAAATAGAGCAGGACACACACACACACACACACACACACACACACACACACACATCCTCTGTCCGCTCTTATGAGTTTTTCAGTCTCTTGTTAATGACCCTACATAACCTGCTGCATAACGGCACAGACCACCATGCACACAGCAAGGCATGCACCCCCCAGCTCAGTAATAAAATGCAGAATGCGTTCGATCTATGCCCACTGGAGGAAGAGTCATACTTCATGTGAATAGTTTGGACATTCACATTTGCTCCGTCCCCTTACCCCAAGCTGGGGAGCTGTAATGGAACTTTACTTTAGTACCTAATAATATACCAGGCATTACTTCCGAGGTATTATAGCGGTGATTTTTTGTGGTATTTTTTCAGTGCTTAGCTTGAATAATGGCTCCATTCTCAACGAGAACATTTTCTTTTACCATTGCTAGGCCATCGGTTCTCCCTCATGTAGATACGGAGGTTTCCCTTTAGCATAAAACCTCCTGGAATCAAAAACAGCTTTTAAGCTAATATGCTGTCCGAAAGGTGTTTTAATCGGGGTGATTTTGGCCCATTCCAGCCTTCTTCCAGTGGCATTTTGAGCCTTTGCGGCTACAGCATGCAGCTAAACTGATGCTGCTATTCCAACCAAGAGTCTAAATGCAGTGCGAGCATGTAAGCTAACTAACACTGGAAGGTAATGGTACATTTTGTTGTCGTGAATTTGGCCAGTCAACATGGCCACCTAACGTCTCCACAGTCTGTTGTGTCTCTTCCTCAATCTCTCGCTCTCTGCATCAATATCACGAAAAAGTTTGCCTCTTTTTTCATCCGCAATCTTTCCTATCAAATGGACCGCATAACCTCGTGCCTGGATAATAGAGGCATCCTATCCTGTTTTCTCATTCGGCTTTCTACCCCCACCGTTCTCTCTCGCTCTTTTTCGCTCTTTTCGACCTTCTCGGTAACACTGATCCTTTTTTTTTTTTTTTCTTCTTTGCAACTCACAGAGGAGGTTGCTGGATAAATAAAAAAAGTCTTCTGAGGAAAAGAGAGAGGGAGGGCATAGGAAGAAGAAGGGGAGGAGGGGAGCCAAATCAATCCCACAAGTCAATTTGGGAGGGTTGAGATCTTCTACACAATAAATAAACAAGGAGAAAGTGGAGGCTAGATGGGGAAGACGGGGAGGGGGGGGGATGCGGTGATATGACGCAGAGTGGAGCTGCAGAGGGCATCCGCAGGACCAGCGGTGCGCTGTGCAGTCATTCTCTACTGGAATATGCAGGGGATTACAGTCATCCGTCACAAGTCACTCAGAGTTTAACTTACTGGAAATATGTTTTTTTTTTTCTTTCTTCCCAAGTAGCTGAAAGAATCCAGACTTGGGACTGAGTTTTCAAATAATTCCATCTGAAAACACACTGGCTGAGGCCTTTTCTTGCTAGCGCTGTCTACCTGTTGGATTGTTCGTCTATCTCTGCAACGTTGAGGTCATCCTGCATTGGAAAACTGCAACAGGTCCAAATAAATCGAGGCTATTGAGCGTTTTGGTCGAGGAAGAAATTCGTAATGTAACAGTCTATGAGGACTAGAAAAGCAAATGGTGGAGATCAGTGTAGGGCACACTGAAGAAACTGAAGGAAGACACTTACCACGCTCCCAAACCTCATCAGCCCAATTTCAATATATTTTCCTGAACTTTGAGGTGCGGTTTAAACACACACCACAAATATTAGCAGAATTTTGGAAGATGTTGGAAGATGTTATTGGTCTCGTCCATAAATCTTAAAGCTTTGGAGAGTCAGTAGCAGATTAAATGACTTGCCGCGCAACTGATTTCTCCTGTTAGTTGATAACGTTGATGACAGGACAACTACCTTCACCGTGCCTTGTTTAACTTCTGCCTCTTGTCCCAGACTTTGTTTTCACCCTCCAAGAGATTTATCACCGTCTTTATCCTTGTCTGTCAATCCATCTTCCTTCATTCTCTCCCCTTTTTGTCATGAATTAACAACCCTCTTCTTATCTCATTGTTTTTCTTAATGTCTCCCAATTTGTCTTTTTTACTCTTGTCTCCCTCATGTCACACACTTTGTAAATCCTCAATCTCCCCATCAAAGACCAGAACTCACACTTGAGTACAAGCAAAAATGTCATGTGACATTTGTAGGAGCAGGGGCATGGCTAAGAAGGCAATTGCTCGGGGCCCCTGACTTAAGTGTGTGTGTGTGTGTGTGTGTGTGTGTGTGTGTGTGTGTGTGTGTGTGTGAAACCCTGCTGAGTGGAATCCTTCGGAACCTTGCGGTGGAAGCGAAATTCACCACGGTTTGCCTGACGATGTGGCAAGAAGTCTTAAGGCAGTCATTGGAATCCTTGAAAATTCAAAATTTCAACCCTAGACTATCACAAGATGGTATTAGACTTTGTTCCTTTTTTTCCTCTTTCAAAAATCTGTCAGAAGTTTAAGAAATTCTGGGTCAGTGCTGACTGGTCTTACATCATGCCGTGGTTGGCTGGGTGAAGTCTTGCGGTCCTGCCGCATCATGGAGAGGCTTAAAGCCAAATTTCTAACCCTGACTCTCAGCCAGTGTGTTTCTGCTCCCATCTGACGGCCGGTTTAATGAAAACTCCAGATAAATGACACACGAAACTCTGAAAGTCGTTTCAAAGGAACAAAAGTTCAGCAGCACAATGTAGCACAAATATTAAAATAATTCAGGACGATTACAAATCAACTTTTTACACCCCTTGTCCTGACTTCAAACTCCTTTTTTTTCTCCCTCTCAAGCACAATTTCGTAATTTTACTTTTTCAGAGTTTGCCACTTTTCACTGTTCGTGTTTTGCCGGGGCTCTCGAGCGGGGATGAGGTTCTTCTTTTTTTTTTTCTTGGCTCTGTTCTTTGAATTCGCTCAGTCTTATCAAGCAGAGAGGAACAGAGTTGAGCAGACTCGTTTCACAGATAAGCAGAATTTGCCTCCCACAGCAGGAGATGGTAATTATAGTGGATCAGGGAATCAGGCTGCGTCCTTATGGCTTTGCAAAGTACACAGTAAGAGTCACTTTTAAAGAATCACTTTCATCTCTCTACTTTTTCTGTGTCTGCCAAACTGTCTGTCTTCCTGTCACATCCTCTCCAAAAATCCAAATTCAGAAAGAGAGCACAACCACCGTTATTGCTCCCTTTCTTTTTTCTTTCACCTTTTGTAAGATCCAATTCCTTCACTTTTTGATCCTCTTTTTAAGTGACTAAACTCTCCAAACATCTGTCACCTGTCCTACGTGTGGCGTCGCAATTTCAGATTGCAACCACCAGCCGATCAGTTGATTGAAACAAACATGTTATGCTGCAAATGTAATAGTAAACATCAAAAAAAAAAAAAAAAAAAAAAAAAAAATGTCTGGCCATTAGGGTCAGCAACCTTAGGCTTGCAAGTCTCTTTTGGTACACTTCTACAAAATAAGGGCCCCACTGTGAAGGAACAAATCTTACTGTCAACTTTGAAATGACATGTCAAACATAACACCGTTGGCATAGCAACAACTACATTTTTAGTTTGTTCGTCATCATTTTTTGCATTAATATATTGCTAAAATATGCTTTTGCGACATCGTGCCTACCATGTTTTACTTAAAGGACAAAAAAAAAAAAGACAAATAGGAATAAAACAAATTCCCAGAACCATGTAAAAACAGAAGTCTGGTCCGTAATAAGTCTCATCCGCTCCTCTCCTCCCCTCCCTCCGATCTTCACCCCTCTTCCTGTTTAATTACATAACAGCCTGGAAAAACAGTGTCTCCCATCCCCCTCTTCTGACGTCCAACTTCTGGGTGAGGAGACACTGTGATGGAGGAGCCATCGCTGTTTGCCAGCTGTCCCGTCATCCTCACTCATGCTTCACTGCTGGCTGCATGGTTCCTGGTGTTTAAGAAATGCGGCACCGTCTGGGCCGATCGGGTCAATCACCCATCTGCTGCTTTAATTTTTCACACCATTTGTCGCTGATTTAGCATTCCCCCCCCCCACCACCACCTTGTGTTCCCCGCAGTCAGACGCATATTTACTGTCCAGACACTTTAAGGGGGAAACACAGTTTAAAAAAAAAGTCCACATATTTTGCCAGTTCTGCATAAGAGGAAACACTGTCATTAAAATTCCCCAAGCAAAGTGTGGAAACCATTTAAAGCTCTTGCTAAAGCATGCTGGAACATTCTCTTATTCGTTATTATTACTGCTACGTTGGTCACCTTATTTCGAGTTGTCCTCAGCCGTAACCGTCACTCATAAATGCAAATCACCTTTTAAAAAAAGACTCCAAAAGAAAGCTCCATGAATAAATGAAATGCTATTTAATCTTTGGATTTTTTTTTTTCAAATTCTTTAACTTTGAACTTTTTTTTTTTTTTTTTAAACCATGTGGAATTTTGTTGTCATCAGTCAAGTTTAAACGCAGATTCTCCTGAGTGGTTGGATGAAATTGCTGCCAATCAGGAAGGAGCACTCCTCAGACGTGACCAGAAAAGATCCAGTTGAAAATCGGGATTGATCTGTCTTCCAATGCCAATAGTACATGGGTTTAAATGGATTTTTTTTCACGTTAGTCTTCATTGTTGGTAGTTTCTCACATTCGTATAAAACTCTACATCAGGACCTGTGGATAACTGTGGTGCATTGTGTGACCAGGAACAAAAAAATAAATAAAATAAATAAAAGAGTCCGCGTAAAAGGGGGCGCTGTTAAACTATCAGGTTATCTTGAAACGTACACTCCACAAAGGTTCCGGAAGATAAACCCGCCAGTCAGTAAGTTCCAGTACATGGCCGAGAAGCTATTTCTGAACTCCAATTTTCTGTGCAGCCAGCCGAGTGATTGCAGCGCTGATTGATACTCAGCTACACAGATGTCGATCGCCTAACGATTCCGGCATAAATGCATAAATAACTGAATAAAATGTGCACAATTTAGGTGCCTTTTTTTTTCTTAAGGCTTACCTGTCAACCCGCACTGTGAGATGCTGAATATTTCAGACAGGACGTTGAAAGGTTGAAAATTCATACTGGAAGTGCGTGCGGTTGCACAACAGGCAGACACAAAGGCAAGCCTGCTCGCTAGCTCGATAGCAGGAATTTCGAGTTTATGCTAACTTTTTGCAATTTTCACTAACGCAATTTTTTCAATTCCAGACTTTTTTCCAGGATTGTTGCTTTGGACAGGACACTTGACGTCAGCGATCTTTATCCTATTTTTTCACACTAACCCTTTAGCTGCAATTATTGTGCAAATCATCACATCAATTTGATGTCTTTTGCCTATTTTAACAGCTGCAGTTGTAAAAGAATAAAATAAATTAGATTAAGGGCCCAGGGTCATAGTTATCCAAAGTTAGATCTCTCTGTGTCAACTGGACTGAAAGGTTTCCTTGAAAAGGTTTCGCCCTCTCTTTTTTTTTAACGTTCGCCCTCTCTTATTGTGAACGCATTACTGCCGTTATCTGGTAAAGTAGATCAGACGGTGCTGTTTACAGGATAACCTGTGTAATCTGCAAAAAACAGACAATGATTGTTTTTTCTTTTTTTTTTTTTTTGAGTGCGTGTATCCTTGCCCTGTGTTGTCTCAGTTACATGCTAGTAGGAAGAGGACCACAGGGTGTCTGAGAGGGATTTAAAAAACAAAAATACGCTGTTTCGCCACATCAGGGACAATACAAGACAGCATCGATGTCTGAACAGTTGGTAGCGCTGTTGAGCATGTGATCATGTGATTTGGCATTTTCTTTGGCCGACAACCCTTTGCGGAGGCATGCCCTCACATGCTTATGGTTTTGGATGTGTGGGAACAATAACAAAAATTCCTGCGTCGGTGCCACCATGTCGAGTAACCTCCAGTGCTCTTGAGCACAGCCGTGAAGTTTACCTAAAGGTTTGCATTTGAAAAGTGGACATGATCATACGTGAAACAGGTGAGAAAACTTAATTAGTGGTATTAACTGGCCTTAGGACTAGCGTCCTACAGATTTGTAGCTTCTCATGCAATTAAAAGAGGGGAGAAAAAACCCACAGCAGTGTCTTTACACATTCATGTACAAGCATCCGGTTTTGATGAATATTCCATCAAGTGTTTTTTTTAAATGTACATTGGCATCAAAAGCGAGGGAACCCCCAGTGGCTCCTGAGCTGGCTTAGCTACAGAATAAACATGATGATTAAAGTGCTCGTCTGCTTCCCTGTGTTTCTTTTTGTTCACTTACAGAAGGAGCTGCTTTCGTCCTTTGTGCCTTCCATGGTTCCATCCGGCAGCATCTGGAGGTAGAAGCCGTGTCTGCAATAAAGTCGCGTGACAATGCCCTTCAGCTGTGGCTCTGCGGTGCAAAAACACAGGGTTAAACGCACATTAGCATCTGAGAGCGCACAACATGAACACACTGTTATCGCCATGCAGAGTCGACTACACAGCCGACGGATCTCGCTATTTACTCTGTGAAATGGTCAAACTGTGTTTCCAGGTTTGTGTGTGTGTGTGTGTGTGTGTGTGTCGGTGGCCCTTAAGGTTAATGGCGCTTTGGGGTCTGTAAAAACTGATGCATTTTTCAATGATGCTGGATATTCAAGTCGGGCAATGCGATACAGTCAGTGTGTACTGTAAGTGTTTACATCCTGGTTAGCTTCATCATGCTAAGCTAGCTAGGGAAAAAAAAAGGCCTGGCTAATGCTAACATCAAACACCAACATTTGCTGTTCTTTGAGCTAATCTGTGTGATTTAGTGTTTATTGCTTAATTAGTTTAATAAAAACAACTGGGTTTTATAGCTAGTTTCTGCTAATCAATGCATGTAAAGGAGTTTTCTTTTATTATCATTATTAGCCACATCACAGCTAAATGCAATCAATTGCTTCAAGCATGGTCTCGCAGTCACTGTGACTTTAATAACGTTTGTTCATCATCACACTTTTCTGCGCGTATTAACATGTAAATGAGTCCAGACCTCGAGCTATTTATCATCGCGTCATTTCCTTTGCTTGTGTGCAGACAAAAGTGATGCAAAATTTCCACATTTATCAGCTAAAAAAAATTAATTTGTGATCCTCTCCATAGAAGAGGGCTTAATTTTACCACAAAGCCAGATGCATCATATTTCCATCACAAAACACACCTGGAGAACGAGTGAAACACAAACACAACAGCTCAGGTAGATTCTACGCAGGACACCTTATTTTCTTTTATTTTTCTCAGTGAAACAGCAAAAAGGAGACACATTTGTCCAAAAAGTACCACAACATTAGTGGTTTGTTAACTTTCTTTTTCAATGTCAATGTCAAGACTCTCAGAGTTTTTGTAGCTATGTCCAAATGAACCGATTTCAAAGTTACTGTTAGCAACAGAGCCCACACAGCTCATGTGCAATTAGCCTAATGTGGCAAAACGACCCCCAAAAAGAGCTTCACCATCATACTCGAGGCTTAATGAGCCCTCTACCGCCTGTTTACCTTGCTTTCAAATTCAAATTTACATGCGTTAACAACAGAACGTGGATGCATCGGACCAAATGATCATTGAAAACCAACTGGACGTGTGCCCGCGCTTTCCGTTAAACTTGTGTTTATGTTGAGTTTCTCCTTTCCTGACACGCAAGGCTGAGGGGGTCCCCCGAGTGATGAGGGGGGGACTAGATAGCGGATCAGAAGGGATGTCAGAACACTGAAGTGTTTCCGTGGTTAAGTTTTAATGAGGCCCATCAAATATGGATGAAGACAGAGGAGTCTCTGGCGGCGGTACCCGGCGCGCGGCCCTTGGGTGACAGCAGGGCCGTGCAGGGGGGGGCGGCAAGTGTCCTGCAAGACCGTGCCACTTTCCAAAAGGTTCACAGGTGAAATTCATGATGAGAAATCCAATTTTCATTGCATGGCAGCGTTGCTGGGAGTGTGTTTGGGCCGCATTTCCATAACGTGAGTGAAGCAGGACCCAGACGATAGAAGATTCACAGTCCTAATTATAAAAGACAAAGGCCTTGACTTTCTAGTTTAGCGGTCCAGAGTAACATGTTTCGTGTTCACCAATAATCCCAGAAGCTGTGTTCCCGACATTGCGGCAGCTGTGAGCAAACAGGCATTGAAATGTCACGGCCCAGGGGATTTGGAGAGGGACAGAAAAGCAAATGGTAAAAGCGTGGGTTCAGACTGTGAAAACAAAGCCATATTTTGTTTCATCCCTAAATCGGTCAACTGTATAATACAGTATATATATTTAAAGTTGTAGCGCTGCAATTAAACTGACGTAATTTGATATTCTTCTCATGGGGACATTATCAAAGCACTGCTGAAGAAGGCAGTTAGCATCAAAACTAGCAAGAGTAAATGGTGCCGAACATAAACTATTAACTTAATTGTATAAAATATGGGAATAGTTAGGACTGAGAGGACATCGGGCCATACGGGACATTAGCCACACCCACTCAAAATGGATAGAAAGTTTTATAGAACGATATCTTTCATGTTGTCACGATATCAACCACCGTGTGTATGTGCAAGCATATTGTTAAAGATGGTTGTGTAAAGACGGTTGTTGTCGGTAATATATATACACATATGCTAGAAAGTGAACTAGCGCTGGCAGATATTGCTGTGGGCATCAGGATATTAGAGCTCATTACCGTTCCAGTTAAGCCTCGATGACTTAAACAAGTCAAAGACATGTAATCCTCGCTTTCATCCTGGCCGTGTGACACAACATGTTTGCAAGATCGCCATTGGCCGCCCGCCTCTCCAGCAGCACGACTGAGCCACTGTAACTAGTGCAAGAGAACGGCTCATCCATCACGGCCGCTGGCCGGCCAGACAAGGTCAAGGTCAACCACGGAGTGTAGTAATCTGTAATATCCCGAGCGTTAATCCCGGATTAAGCCTCGGACCGTACAGAGGGGCCATGTGCGACACGTTAGCCGTGGCACAGGGCGACAAATCACGTGGCGGAAGCGGACGCACGACCTTTAAAGCGGCTCCACCTCAAGCTCATCCCTGTTTAGTAACGTCACGGTCCAAAACTCCGGAGTCTTGACGGCAAAAATACTCTTTTTTTTTTGCCTTCTGTTCATCGCTTTTTTAACTTTATATGATAGCTAAAGGTCTGTCAACGTGAAAAAACATAAACCCAGGAATTTATTTGGGACTCAATTACCTCTGTCAGTGCCACTTTCAGATGATTTTTTAGCAATGGCTCTGTTTGACGAGTGCCACAGATCTCGAGGCGTACCGCAGGAAACCCTCCGTGGGCCATTTTGTTTTGTCACTGATAAGCGTTTCCTTTGATCAACACAACGCTTGCTTGTTTCAGGACTGGCAGAATTTGACAGCAGGTTTGCAAACCTGCCAATGGGAATGAAACAGGCTGCGATGTGACTGATTTAAGCCTAGTACACACGGCACGATTTTTTCGAGTCGGCGAGGTGCCCGGGTGTTCACACAGACTTGTCTGAGACGGGAGTGTCCACACAGCACGATTCTCTCCGTCAGGAGGCATGACCGACAAGGACTGACACGGAAGTACGTGGCCGCAGCGTTATTGTTGTCATTTGCCCTTACGAATAAAATGTCTGTTGTTGGTCCTGAATTTAGGAATAATAAATGTCCCCCACAAAATGCCATAGTCTAGTGCAATTTATTTTTCTTATTCATGATGCATTTTTTGACTGATTCGACTCCGGGGGGACTTCTATTCCGAAAAACGTGGACTAGCACACCTTTATTAAAACTAAAAAACAACTACGTATAGCTCAAAAATTACAATTTACAAAAAAACAGATGAGAGAATGACACAACTTCAAATGGTTTCAAGATTGGGGTCACAACTACGCAGTTTTTGCAGAAAACCTTTTTTGTTTATATTGCGGCGGTAGCAGCGTGCAGATTGGTGCAAAAAGCCGGCGTGGTTGGTGCGGACAGTGGCTGAGTCAGAGTCTCCTGCGTCCACTGAACTCGCAAAACCATTTTTTTAATCTCCTCATGTGTTTTGTTGCTCTGCTGCGCTACTGCACTTTTCCACTTCCTTATTTTTGCAGCAACACCCACGTCTGCTCTCACTGGCTGGAGCTCTTTCTACGTCACTACCAGCAGCCTAGATATCTAGCAGGTTTGATATCCAGTTTTACGTAAGACTCGTCGCGGGGCGTCATCAGGCTCATTAGTCGAGTCTTCGAGGTACTTAACTCAGTTGCCAAGAGGATTAGTGCCTCACCCCGATTTTGGGTGAGGGCGAGTCTAAGATGCCGAAAATTGTGCCGTGTGTACTAGGTTTTATCGCATTTTGCTGATTCCCCATCGACGGCGATCGATCCAAGCAGTCAATTGATATCGCCCACAGAACCCTTTATTTTCTTTAATTTCTGTTGTCACGGTGGGTAAGGAGATAAAAGCTGACTGAAATCAGTGTTTTTTAGTCGTACTTAGTTATTCAGTCTGAAAATTAAAAAGAAAAACATCACCGGCTACGCATATGGACCAAAAAACGTTAAGTGCCCGTAACGCATATTTACCATCGACTGTTACACAGAAAGGTTCCCTGGGAACATGGTTTTTGAATCCTGGGAACATTTTCGCTTCGATCAGCAGAAAAAGGGTTCTTTTTATCACTGTATTGTCATCACAGCATGTGTCTTTTGTTTATGTTTACACAACAGGAGGATTTGTGCTTATCATCCCACAGACATCAACTCCAATTACAGCGTGACCTTAATCAAGATCGGGATTAAAATCATTTAACAAGAATTTCAACCATTAAAGTCACCCTGAACCCTCTGGCTGCCCAACACGTCCAGTCAGATGACAACCGGGCAGCGACTGGAGTGTTATTTTCACCCCAATTACACACTCCACCTCCTAATGTGAGGGTGTGCATGCCCCTTGGACACCTTCGGTGACACTTGGCTAAAGATTCGGAGATGATTTGCCAAGGACTGGATCTGTTAACAGAAACATTCAGTCCTCCTTTTGTCTGTTTTTCAATTCTGCAATGATTTATACAACTGCCCAAACTCTAAAAAGATGTTTACAATCAAAATGTAGAGGAATTACATAATTGCTGTAAAATCATTGTCCCACGCTACTCAGTAGCATGTAAAATCACCTTCTTTACCATCAGGATCGATATTTCCCACAGTACTCATCATGAACTGCACTTGGTTGCATTGGAAAACATTTAGATGCTGTTAGTTAAGAAAGTTAAGGCTGTCTAGCCCTTGTCACTAGATTCTGGGTGGGTATTGGGCTTTGGAACAGCCCTCGTGTAGATGTCAAAAGCAAGTGACAATGCTGTTCCAAATCTTTGACACACATCACACTCACCACGGCTAGCTATCGTAATGCTCATTCTATTGCTAAATGAATCCTAATCCTAATCCTATTCTAGAATACAATCAAGGCATGACAGAAAACCAAAATAAATCAGAATGCTTTGTTATAGTTTTTAAAATTTTCAAATATGCAATAAGTGAAGAGTAGCTTTATTTATTATCAGCTGTTCTAACCAAGATTGTCTCCCCTTTAACATGGAGAAGCCTCAAGCAGGGCAAAGGTCATATGGAAAGAAATTAAAAGGAAGAAATGAAAGCAAAGAAACACAACATCAATATCAGAGGTTGTCTCAATCACTCTGAGTCGCTTCAGTTGACACTAGCGATTCATTCAGCAAGCAAAGCAACGCTAAAATAACATGTGACAGACCAGTTGACAAGATGACAAGCTCACAACAGCCGATTATTATAACTCTATTTGTTTGTCATGTCCCCCTCTCTGTCTGTGGGGCAGTGTGACATCCCTGACACATTGCTCACGAGTTGTGGTCATTGCATATCCTGCCGTTTAGCGATATTAGCACAACCCTATGATGACAGAAAGGACCCTTGGCATTTGCCGCTTCCTCAAAGCTGAAGCAGTAAGGGTACTGGTGTAAGAAGAACTTAACATCCATGTTTTTGAAAATGAGCTTCCGCATAAGACTGCAACACTTATTTCTCTTTGAACTGTTGATTAGCCCCAACGGTGCACGTGAAAACCGTTGATCATTGTAATAAATTTTACCCAGCAGCACCTACTCAAGCTACGGCTATTGCTATATACTGTACAGTTCTTTTCCGAGTTTACATAGGGGGTACGTTAGGGAAGAGAATCAATTTCATGCTCAAGGTATGTCCAACTTGCAAAGCAGCAATAACCCTGCTAATTAGTGCTGGACCTTTTGCAGCTAACCTATGACGTCACAGACCAAACAACTGATCATCAATCAAGGAAAAATAATCGCAGCTGAGCGCTAGCGCGGTAAGCGGTTTTGCTGATACAACAGAAACTGTGTCTCATTTGTATTTGCTTTACCTGGTTTTCTGACAGTCTCAAAAAAAAAAAAACATTGAAAATATTTGGCGTTTACTGGAAGTCGCTTGACAACTAGCCTTCAGTGTACATTAGCGCTTAAAAACTTGAAAATTTATGATTTAAGCTGAACTAGGATGTGTGCACATAAAAAGTCAGTTATTATTTGGAACAATGGAAGGAAACAAAAGCTTTCACTTGAAAATACTATTTCAGTATCTTTAAATAAAAATGCAGTCTGATCTATTGCTAATAGCTGAATAGTTTCATGCTGAAGTGACGGTTTCTTCCTAAATTACTTCCTAAATTGGTTAAGGTGCCCGTGCTGATGTCTGATAAACAGAATCAACATGGGGAAACAGACTTGTTTTGTCACAATAGGGAGTTGATTAACGAAGCTTGTTTTGCACAAAATAACAAGATAAAGCGATCTGAAGACAAAAGCTACACCTCTCAGCTCAGTGTGTTTCCTGAAAATTAAAATGGCACCTCGTTCATAACATAAATCTTTGGTTGTTAAAACTGTATTTTAAAAAGAGAAAAACAAACTGAAGCTATCACACCGGACAACCAGCAACTGAACCCGCATTAGCTACAGAAGCTAAGTCTCTCTATCCTGTGAGATGGTCGGGTAGAACCAAACAGGCACATGTTGCACAAAACATGCAGCCAGCCGGCTGACAGATTAGTTGTGGTGCTCTGCAGGTTGAAGAAAAATCCTTTTGTTTGTGTTTCTCAACCATTCACTCCTGGAGAACAACCTCAAAAGCAAAGAGACTTAGCAATTGCGGCCCCGTCGGTATTATTTCACACTCTGCACGCTGGAGTCAGAAACACTTCTCAGTTTCCTCCACAGTTAATAAGCTTGTTACTCCCCACTGACTGTAATATTGTCTTTCCCTACAACTTGCACGAGTGCCCCGAAGCTACTAATCCATAAACATATGGATTTTATAACTGCTAGCATTTCATCTCTGGACATTTATAGCATCTGCTGGTAAACAACACAAAAGCAATAACATAAGCAGGGTTGCAGTAAGACCAGGTAAAAAAAAAAAGTTGATTCTTTCATATCAGATTTACCACACGCACGCGGCAAATATGTACCCAATTAAGGGCTCCGAATGTCCACAGTTGACAGTGAATAATGAGGACAAAGGTGGGAAGTGCCTCTATGGTAATGGCCATATTTACAGGGACCATCAATCATGTCCAAACAACCAGGAAATGTGTTCCTCATAGGATGGAAGAAGAGGGCAAGGCAGGACAAAATCAAAACACTTCCTTTTCTACCTTAGAACTTTGAGGTTTTCGAACATGCACCAGAGCTTACGGAGGTGAGGTGGCTCAAAAACGACCCAAACTGGCTGTAAAATTGGCAAAAGTAGTGGGGAAAATCACTCCTCCTGCAAGGCCAATAGGGTTTACATTCTAGAAAAATCAAATTCAGACGTGTCAGACTCAGTATTTCACGAAGCAAGATCAAGCCAGCCAGCAGCAGCTTAAAAAGACGGGGCGGAAACAGCTTTGCTTCGATATCGACCTACGACTAACATGAGCTCAACGTGTCGCACGCTGGCAAGGCATGAAAAAGACACGTCTCTATTGCAAACGGCTCAAAAAGAGCAGTTATAATTTATGAACCAAATGTGGTCCAAATCTGATTCCCTGCAAACTACTCAGCTTTGTGGAACACTGTCTAACCCCAATTTTGGCTTCATTATAGGGGCTATTATGTAATTATCACTTTATGGTCTTGATGGGACAGACGAAAGAGAACATCAATTACTTTTGAATTCCGCCTGGGCCTCGGAAGGGTCCCGTTTTTTTTCCCCAACATCTAAATTAAAAACCAGGCCTTCACCATCCCTCGGTAACGGGGGGATGAGACAGCTTGGTGGCACCCTCTACCCTGGTATACAATTGGCAACCTAATCATGTGGGTTGCCATTCGGCCATCTGATCCACAATTTCCTGGTCATTTTTTTAGGATGAGCCAGGCCATGTGTTCAGAGCTTGTGCCAAGGACAGGATGACCGATCCGATCCTTCGTTCGGAACCTCACTGGTGGTCTCCTTAAACATTAACTTGTGCTTTCACAGTCTGGCCTTTCACCTAGGATCAAGTTGCCTCAGGATACACTACCCAGAGCAAATAATCCCCCCTCCACCCACCCACCCAAAAAATACTCAGCTCCTGGCACCTCTTTACCAAAACAAACAGGAGGACATGAGTCACACTCTCTGCTGGTTATATCAAAAGGAATGGGTGAAGTTTAGCTGGCAGCTTCATGACTTGAAGATTATGTGAATGACTTAGTGATTAAGTCAGGCGGAGCGTGTATAAGGAGAAGGCGATAAGGAATGGGAGAAAAGGAACCAGACAGAAAATGGGATGGGAGGCACAGAGAGGAAGATACCCTTGGAGAGGTATCTGCTTAGCAATAAGCTAAGAGACACGAGATTGTGGAACCAAAAGGGGTAAAAATGTGTTAGACTAGGATAGAGGGAAGTAGCAACATGGGTTATATCATGAGCTAACAAGTTTTCTTGGCAGTCTCCAAAGTACAAATTCAGTTTTCTTAACTCAGGAAGCTAGCCTGTCTTATCCTAGCATATTTCGTGATCCATGCCATACAGCACTGATACATCAACTGGTGGTCTGCTGAACTGTCCATTCCGGCCATTCTAAATTTGTGAGGAACAAAAACAAAATATGTGCGTGCCAGTTGCACCTTTAAATGTTAACGATCTCCGAATATATATTTAAAAAATTATTAACCGAAAGCGGAATGCACATTCTCTGACTTCCAGGTTGAGGATCTATTTGGCGCACATATATTTAGTTGTATTTTGTGTGTGTTTTAGCCGAGGCCTCATCAACACACAGAACCCACATGTTTTCATCGCTTGCCAACAAGGTATCCACAGTCAGCATTTTCTCATCTCATACTCACAAGGATTTAATCAGTAAGTGCTTTTCCAAAGTGTCCCCGGAGTGTCTTCTAATTGAACAATCGTGGAAATTAGGCTGCTGACAAATTTAGGGAAAAACAAAGCAATTTGCTTGTTCCCGAGATGAGATTCTCTCCCAGTGCATCCCTATCATTTTGTGACAAAGAAATAGTGTTAAAGAGTGATGGGATTTAGCTACTTTAGAGAAATCCTGTGAACTTTTTAAAATTTCATCAGTAGCGATCAATAGGGATGTTCCTCCTACAAAAGAAAGACCCAGTAGAACACGAGAGATGGAAATGAGGAAGACGAGAGTGGTGAAGACAGTATACAAGTAATTACTACAGTACGACATAGAAAAGAACAAAAAGGTGATGACAGTGAGAGGAATGAGGAACTATGACAAAGTTTTAGTGGAAAGAAAGAAGCACAAGGGCTGTGACATTACAAGAAAGTGCCAGAAAACAAAAGAAAAAGAGATGGAAGTAAACCGTAACAAGATGTGGAAAGGGACTGGGTGAATCAGAGTAAGAAGAGAAATGGGTGAGATAGAGGGCCGATCAATCATGGTGTCGTACCAGTGAGAAGAGTCAATGACCAGGAACTGCACAAACACACTCAGTTCATCCCTCCTCTCTGCGTAACCGCGTTCCGTGCCGTTGTTCCGCACTTTCTTCTCTTTCCGGTAAGTGCTGACCTCCGCACAGATAAATAGGAACCGTCCCTGAGGAGCCATTAGAGGCAAACATAAGCCAATTCCCTGTCTATAGAAGCTCACTAGATAACACTTAAACAATATTACGCCATTACTCACACAGGCGAACAAAGCGGATGCTCAAATATATCACACTGAGATGTGACGGGAGTTCGCCAAGGTGCCAGTTGGCAAGAGGAGTCAAGTTTACAGTTTTGACTGATGTTGGTAAGAATAAAGTGTAGAAACTCGTGGAAAAATTGTTGGGCTCTTAGTATGAAACTTTAGTAGCCTTAGCCGAATTTTTGAGTCTGACAAAGACTGAGCTGAGATATAAACGTAAGAGGGTGGAGAGTTTGACTCCAACCATAGACAGAGGAACAGTAAGAAGACAGTTTCACAGAAGTCTTCAAAAATATGCAGTTTCTTTCTTAGTCACTAGGTGTGTCTGTCCAAAATCTAGATGCCAATGAAAGTCCTCACAAAGCTAGAAGTACGAAGATGTGTGTTTGTGTGTGCGTGTGTGTGTGTGTTCTTGGCTGAGACTCTGACAGAGACGGATAAGGTAGGACTGGTCCTGCAAGGGACTTGCGTGCATTTGTGTCAGTGACCTCTGATCTCAACGAGGCTGGCGGCGGTGGACACGCTCTCCCACCGCGCATTAGTTAATGACTGATCACTGTCCCCCAGCAACACACACACACAAAAAATGTAGACCCCCCCACCGAAGTCATGTTCTGTCTTACCGCAATAAATCTGCAATTTCATTGTATCCACACATTAAACCTACATTTAAGCTCACAGTGTCAAAGGAGAGGAAAAGGTCTGCTGTCAGTTGAGGACATGACATCTTTTCATGTCTAAACATATGGATCCATCACATTTCTCCTCCTCTCCCCTGTCCTCCCTTCTTCCCCTCCTTTCTTCCTCCTGCCTGGTGCTGAGCCAGCACTCCCTCCTCCTTCATCCCTCTTGCTCACATCCATCTCTCTCTCTCTCTTCCTTTGCAAGTTCACAGTGGAACATGGAGCCCAATGCTAATCAGGCTCCAGTGTTACGGTACAGACGACCCTGTTTCTCCCTTGCTCCATCTGTCTTCTGTTAAGTGGTGGAGGGAAAATACAAGACAAACTTTGCTCCTCCTCTCTTCATCTTTCTGCTATTCTCTCACTTGTTCATTGTCAGCATCTGCTCCCAAATGGGATAACCAGCAGCAGTTTTCGGATGGTCGGCTTCTTTCATAACATTCTCATGATTTCTAACTGCCGAAACGTTAAAAGATCCTCAATATGACATTTAAGTGTAGCACTTTGCTAATCAGAAGCTTTTGCTATTTACCTAGCTTTGCACTACACCTTCTGCGTAGCTACCTAGCTGCACCCGCCATGCCGATCACAAGAGTATCGTAATGTAACATGAGGCATGATTGAAACCAGGAAACGTCATCCCAAAATACCACCTGGTGGCAAAAACAAAAACAACAAAATATCCCCGACCCAACCGATGAGTTGCAACGATACAAACAACTCTATGCACGTGGTTTGTTAGTCACTGTGTTATTTTCAAACAAGCTCATTTCTTGTCGTGAGCGAGCGACCCTGAGGGTTCGCGAATGTTGTTCATCGCTTTATCGACACTAATCAAGACCGCTATCTGCAATGATTTATTTGGTCCATAGGCAGCCGTTACTGCAGATCCAAATAAAAACGTCAAGTTCCCCCAAAGTGAGCTAAGCAGAAGAGGATATATGATACCGCATATATTTGCATGTATGTGTGTGAGAAAGAGATATTTTTGCACTCCTCTGATTGTATTATAATTAAATTGTCATAAAGAAACCACATGCAGAAGACAGGAAATATCGAGGGTGCCTATGGGGAGCAATAAGAGTGGCATACTGCTCATCACCGTGGGCAACAACTACTTCATCGACTTCAGAGGTGTTGTGTTGTCTCCCAAGTCTCTCCTTAACGCCCTCTCCCTCTCTCTCTCTCACACTCTCTCTCTTTCTCTCTCACAATGTAATCATATCCCTAATACCACAGGCTTCCAATCTAATCACACGCATCGCAACCCTTTAATTAAACTGATTTGCGGGGACCAGCACCTTCCATTTCTTCCCAAATCCAGCGCTCCTCCCCCAGTACCAAAACGCACGGTACGCTCTCATTGGAAGCTGTACAATCAGCTCAAATGCCACCCAGTTCACAAAATGTTACTCCTAATTATTTCCTGATCTCAGGCCGAAGCAGCTGTTTCCCATGCGGAGCGATCACTCTCCGGCCGGCGAAGCCAAACGGAGGCAGCTCAACAACGGACAGCTGACCGCCATCCCAAAAGGATGGGTCATGCACGAGAGTAGATATTATCACAAGCCAGTTGTCAGATGGGTTTGCGGGCCTAACTTCCTGTCCCGCCTCGTGCACTGTAATTATACAAGCTGACAAGCTGCTTCAGTGATTTAGACAGAGCTAATTCCCATCATGAAACTCTATGTGGAACCCGTCCCATCGGATCTTCTTCCTCATCTCTCCATCTTTTCTTTTCCCTCTTTGTGCGGCTCAACACACCAAGCACACCCTGAGCAAGTCCCTTTATTGCTGTTGTGGCGATTAGGCTGCAGCCGAGCAAATCCACCCGCAAGGTTACAAAACTCCGGCGCTAAAGTTCAGCATACGGGAGGAAATGGGTTTTACAGAGGTTGTCGCTTTGAAAGCTTACTTGTTCGGAGTCCAAGAACTGGTTGGTCACATATTAAATTAAAATGTCCCAAAGCGTAAATCGCTACCCTGTGGCTGGGTGGTGCTGCAAAGAAAACTTGTTAAACCCCTCCTGTGCTAATCGTGCAGGCTTCAGACACTTGCACTTGTCGAATCGTTCGGCCATTCAAATCAACAGCTTTGGATTAAAAATTGCATGTAAACCCTTTGTTTTAGTTCCTGTGCTTCTGTGACAAAAGTGATCTCTAGGCTAAAGTTATTTGCAAATGTGTTGGTGGTGCTAAATTTGAAATAGAACTGCATTTCCAACGGCAACAACCAATTAAGGTTGCAAGGAGGGTGCTAGAGCCTATACAAGAAGTCATTTAATGAGAGTCAGGAACACAATATTCCACCTACAATAAGTGTCACCAAAATAAAATACAGCCACCGGGGGATCATGAGCGTTAGCCTATTTCTCTCAAGTCTCTCAAGTGAGTTGAGGTTTGTGAGAAAACCGAAGAGATAAAAAGATAAAGCAGTCAGTGCTCAAGAAGTTGATCAACCTTCCCATGTTGCCCTCTGTCATTTCCCCACTCTTTGATTTAATCGGGGAACAGATGAGACAAAATGCATCGTCGGAGAGGGAATCCTCAGCCATTGCGCCTATCTAATTACTACGCGGGACGTGCGTGGGGGGAGTTTGTAATTACCGTTCAGTCGATGCTCATTTGAGCTTCGGGGGGACCGAGAGGAGAGATTTCGAGCCACTTAGGCGAACAGAAACCCACAAACCAACCTGGATACGCTTTGAGACAACAGTCCCGTTTTCCCAGCTAAGATCCAAGACATGGGAAATTAACTTTGCTGTTGCACAAATTACAGCGGCAGCACAAACAGTCTGTTTAGCCGAATAAATTCAGATAATGTGTGAGTCCACAAAGTCATTGTCAGCATATGGCCCCTGGGACCGTACATCATGTTGACACTACAGATTAGAGCATGGCGTGCTGAAGCACGGAGTAGCTGCTCAAGTGTCCACAGGTGTAACTTAAAAGTCTGCCAGCCTTCTGATATGAATTGGCAGCCTCTTTCAAATTGCACAGGCGATAAACTGGTGTTTGTTATCGTGGCAGATACAGTGTTTACACCATTTCCCTCTTCCGTCCATTCTCGTGGCAAGAAACTCAACCACGAGCGACGGACTCGTGTTTCTTTTCTTGTACATGCTTCAGGGTTTCCCCAGGTGATGCTCTGCACGCAAAGGTCGGTCAAGTGCGTTGCCGACTTAACTCCGCGTGTGATCGAATGTCGCCCGTGATGCACACACATAATTTAACTTGTCTCCTCCGTCCCGTCCCCCCTCCCCCTGACTCCCTAGTTTATCCTATCGTATAACAAGTGTTTTTGTTTTATTTACGGGCAAGAGACGCGGAGAGCTTCGCTTCCTGTTTTGCGGCGCAAAGCGAGATCAAGTTAATAATGGACGTGTCACGGCTTTTCCCCCGTGAGAACAGGCCGTCGAACACCGAATAAATCAATTAACTTACTCAAGACTGACTGCAAAATTAATCAGATGGAAGTAAAACAGAGTGAAATGTCGCTGCACACGCTTTTTTTTTTTTTTATTTTAAGGCCTTCAAGTAGTAGCCCGAATCATTCTCATCGTTAAAAAAACAAAATTGCGTTTTCATTACATGTAAAGGTTAACGCCATCTGCTGGTATGTATGGTGTGATGCATTTCACGTTTGTCATCGGTTCATTGCGATAAAGTTCACAATTGAGTCAGAACAATTAGGCAACTCTTACCGATCCCCGAGTGTGTGTGTGTGTGTGTTGGAGAGACTGAGGTGACTGATGTAGACATGCTGTCATCGAGGGTCCAAGGGTAAGGCTGAAAGCCCTCTTTATGCAAATGAGCAATGGGATGACAGCGCGTACGTGACGCAGGCGGGACGTATATTGTAATGCTAACTCTTCTCAGCTGGCAGATACACCTGATACACACACGCACACACACTCACAATTCAATCTCCCTCCATCTTTCTGTCTCTTTCTACTCAGAGTGCTCATTAAGAAATTTATTAATGGCCTCGTAATTATATCTGCTTATTTTATTGCACGCCCCCCCCCTTTGGCTACGCGCCCTTACACATTCTGTGCATATTTATACTAAACTATTCTCACTTCCTTTTGTGTTACACATGGTTGGTTTTTACAATCCTAGCTTCGGCTTTTTTACTCCGACACCATCATGAAGCGGTCCTCAAAAATGGCATCGATCATCAACACGAGCAAACCAGGATTAAAACTGTAAAACAATAGCCGTCAGCAACCAAAAGTGATTTCAGCTAGAGACTTTTAGGCTCTGCCTTCAGGTTTTCTTTTGGCTAGAGGTCAAAATTCCGCATTTTTCTCTCTGCTCTAATCACACCATCTCCAATCTCACTTCAAGTCCTGGAGAATGAGGGCTGGGGTTAGACAGAGGGTGAGGGGGGTGAGGGGGCTGAGGGGCATTATTTCTCTCTCCCGCATTTCTTAACAAAGTGCTGTGTGAAATATTTACACATGCACATTGAAAAATGAGAAATGGCGAATGCTTGCATAAATTGGCGTCCGCGGGCGCGTTTTCTATGTAAATCACGGTATCCCAGGGCTGAGCGGAAAAATGGCAAACGACGACAAACTGTCCTCAACAAAGAGGCTGCAGCTTTGCAGATAGCGTGCGACAACTGTAAATGAATTTGCGCCGGCTTGAGCCCTCACCACGCTTATGGCGACACTCAGTCCAAACGTAGATACAGACTGCAATTAATAATAACATACGCATCCAAACATTCTCAGAAGTAAAATCTCACTGTCTCCTCCTTCACCCCAATTCACAGTGGCAATATGCATCAAAATGCAATAATAATAATCATAATAACAATATTGGTGTACATGTCCATTTATCCGTTACCAGCTCTGCTGAGTATCTACATACAGAAAATAATAAAACATCCGCTCTTTCCTTGTGAATTTTTTAGATGTAAAAGCAGTAAATAAATCAAATCATAAATCAGATTAACAGGTATACATCCATGAAGGTACTGAGAATTGGAGAGAAATCTAAGTCTGTTGAATGATTGAACAATGCCAAAAATTGGATATGGTCACGTAAATGGGTATCCTGCCATGGGTACTTGACAAATAGGCACATCTCTGCGTTTTTAATTTTGTTGCTATAATTTCCAAAAGTTGGCTAGCTTACTTAAGCGAGCTAAGGGGAAGGTGGGAAAGTATGAAAGGAGAAGAACTGAGTTGGTTTGAGCATGTTGGCACTTTTCAATTGAGATCCATCATTTCCATCAAGATTAATGCAAAAAAAAAAAAAAAAATGCAACAGTGTCGTAGTTTTCAGCAGTATAACAGTATTCCTCAGAGGTCAGTGGTGAAGATGTGAAAAAAAAAGAATAATTGTCAAGTCTTTGCTAGGTGCTTAACAGAGGAACAGAGCTTCCATCTGTACCATTCATTCAATGGTTTGGCCACCAGATGACCTTTGATGGTGTTAAAAGACAACTCCGGTGGGACTCGAACCCACAACCTTTGAATCACATCTCAAATGCTCAATTAGAAGTCCAACACGCTGTCCATTGCGCCACGGAGCCTGTCCCTCGCAAGTGCAACGTCAAAAGGTGATGCTAGCGTCTTACAAAGGGGGAAGGGCTTTTTTTTTTTCATCTGAACATCTAGATTCACTGGAGCACATGTTTAAGTTAAAAGAACGTTCTGTCTAGGGCCATTATGTCTCAAAGCCCCTCTTAAGAGCCGATACCATTTCCCAGTTGGATGTGACAATTTATCTTTTTCCCAGCAATATCTAAAAGGTTTTTGCAAAGTTTCTCATACAAGACAAGTCTTTCATCGTGAGATAAGGAGCACAATCTTGACTTTACATGTGTAAATCAATGCAAAGAATTCAAACTAGACATAAAGAATGGCCGAGCTGGCTCCATTTTTAGATTCACTAGATTCACTGGAGCAGATGTTTAAGTTAAAAGAAAGTTCCTGTCTAGGGCCATTATGTTTCAAAGCCCCTCTTAAGAGCCGAGTTGGTTTAAGTGTGTTGGCACTTTTCATTTGAGATCCATCTCTCTGAATTGTCCTGAATTTGTTCTTCGTCACACCTAATTAAATCCCCTGAGTAATCATCCCTCCCCATCACCACCATCATCCGCCAGTGATCTCCGGGGTAACAACAAAAATATGTCGAGTCAACTTTTACGTGGACGGAAGTTCTGCCGCGTGGTCCATTGATGAGTTGAGACTGTAACATAAATTCGTGATGGTTGAATAAGTCATATCATTCTCCCTATTCGGAAGGATTTAATGCTTCCACCTTTCATTTCCGCGTGTCCCTAAATGGATTACGGGAAACAAGACGAACATGAATGCATATACGTACGTTAATATATCCATTTATGCACGAAGCGTGAATTAAAGCTCAGAGCCATAGATGTTCTGTAGATATGAGTCATCGCGGTAGACGCTACAGTGGGGATTGATTCCGTCGGGTGACCTTTGTGAATGTCGGCGCAAGTCTGTCGTCCCTGTCCTGTCACTTTCTACTTGAAAATATCTAATAAAGTCGAAATGGTTAAGCGATAATGATGATAAATATCTGAAGATGGCTGTCCTTAATAGTCCGACAGCTTTGCGGAAGTTTACAATGCCGCGACCCCCACTTCCCAACCCCCACCTCAGTGTCTCGGCTGTCTTGCAGATGTGTCCGACCCAAATGAGGGTTTCTTAATTTGACGTTAAAGGAAGAGGGGGATTGGAAGCAAAAGCCAGCTAATCTTGATCTTGAGGATGAGGAGGGTTTAGCGAGACATTCCGCACTCTCTGATCATCTGTCAGCCACCGCGCAGCAAGAAAATTCACAAGGCATTGATACACCCCCGATTCCACGGCGTATAAATGGCAACAGCAGGTCTAATATCACCACACAACTTTCTTTAACTGATGAATCAGTTGCGACGCAGTCCAATTGGTGATGCTAATTAGCCGACACCACTCCGAGTGAAATCATCTGTTAGTAGGTGACAATTATTGACTTTATGTGCAATTACAGTGCCCGTCATTGTTGCAAATGGCATATTTCAGGAGAAGATTAATGCAAAAAAAATAAATAAATAAAAGAAAACCTCATGGTTTTCAGCAGTATAACAGTATTCCTCAGAGGTCAGTGGTGAAGATGTGAAAAAAAAAAAAAGAATAATTGTCGAGTCTTTACTCGGTGCTTAACAGAGGAACAGAGCTTCCATCTTGTAAGGGTTTGGCCACCAGACGACCTTAAAAGACGACTCCGGTGGGACTCGAACCCACAACCTTTGAATCACATCTCAAATGCTCAATTAGAAGTCCAACACGCTGTCCATTGCGCCACGGAGCCTGTCTGCAGCAACAAGTTTGACGCCAAAAGGTGATGCTAGCGTTTTACAAAGGGGGCTGGGCATTTTGTTTTTCATCTGAACATCTAGATTCACTGGAGCACATGTTTAAGTTAAAAGAATGTTCTGTCTAGGGCCATTATGTCTCAAAGCCCCTCTTTAGAGCCGATACCATTTCCCAGTTGGATGTGATAATTTATCTTTTTCCCAGCAATATCTAAAAAGTTTTTGCAAAGTTTCTCATACAACACAAGTCTTTTATCGTGAGATAGGGAGCACAATCTTGACTTTACATGTGTAAATCAATGCAAAGAATTCAAACTAGACATAAAGAATGGCCGAGCCGGCTCCATTTTTCCCTCTGTACCTCCCTGCAGACTAATTGAGTGATTGATAATTTAATGGAGACGCCACAGCTCCAGTTTCAGAGGGAATTTGTCTCTTCCTTGCATGTGGGTGAGGTGAGTTAAGGAGACGGGGCAGGTTGGGACCGTTTCCAGCTCTGCTGATTGATGGGTGGGGGTCCACTCAGAAGATAGAGAAGGTATCAATGGTGCCACACAACCAGAAAGCGCACACTTGGGGATTCTGCTTTGTGAGATTTCTTTCCTTTTTGTCCCAAATCAGGTGCCCTCTTGAATCGTCACGCAATTCGAGCCACCGCGCCAATAATCGAGCCCCGCACGGTTAGACGTTCCAGTCTTTACCATCCGGAAGGCACGTGCAACTTACATTATTCAGTGTTATTCATGTAGCGCTTTGGTACAGCACTTTAAGTAAAAAGCAACATGCATATTTAAGGCCTCAGGGTGCATGTGTGAAAGTAGGTGGGGAAAAGGGGATGAGTAAAAAAAGTGGAGTGGTGACGGAAGGGCAACCGATAAGCGGTTAAATTACCCACCCAAGAGAAATACAGTAAATCACAAATAATTTAGTAAAATGGCACTCCTCACTCCATGTTTTCTTAACAATATTCTGAGTCATACCAAACTGGTACATGTATAATACTTAAAGGATTCCATCCTACTTCACTTTACCTTAATTTTCCGTAAGTTTACAGTTTATTTGGCTAACAAACATCGTACTTTTGGCTGTTTAGTGCATTTTTTTGTGTGTCCAGAGAGGTGTGTATGTAGATGATATAAGCGTGTGTTTTATTGTCCAATGATTCATCAACTAATGGCTGAGAAGAGGAAAGCCGCGCTGGTGTTTTATGGGCCTCTATGTTGCATTCAGCATTCATGCAGCCTGCTCTGGTGTAGACAGGTATCTCAATGTAAGCCCTCGCCCCACCCACCGATCCTGCTTAGCTCTGCATGGAATCCATGCAGAAAATTGATTGAATATAAAATGCTAATAATGGCTCGTCTGTCCTCAACATGCTAATATTGCAATTTAATTACAGGAATTTGTTATGGGGTAGTGCGATACTTCTGTGGAAGACCTTTTTTTTTTTTTTTTTGACATTGAAGGAAGCAAGGTTGTGTTGCTGGTGGGGGGGCCAAGGTGCTGACTCAACATTTGCGGGACATTAGTTAAGCAAACTCTCGTGACAGTGAATCCCAGCAGTGGAAAACTGTGTGACACAAAACCACACCACCGGATTTATGCATACCTATAGGTGTGCGTAAGCACGGATGTACTCCATCTGGACGCCAATCTGAAGATTGACATTTTCCAGGTCTTACAACAAACTCTAACCATATTTACCATATTTTCCTGCCTTCTAGAGGAGGCACTTGACTCTAAGTGCCAGGAAATGTGCCCACATTTATTTCGAGCAGCATGCTTCATTCCCGCTAGAGCACCACCACCAAGGCCATCCCAACCTTAGCACTGCCTATCAAAAATACATATATTTTTTACCTGTGATGATGACTGACATTCATCCAAAATGTGTGGCAGCGAAACAAATAGCCACGATTCAATTGGTCGGGCGGTATGGGAGTGAAGCATCGATCATCTGGGAGGTCAAAAGTGAACATCTCGAAATCATTTTTTACTCGGTGGCATTTGGGTGGCAGCATCTGGTGTGGAGGCAGAGGGCGGAACTGGTTAGCGAATGGTAGAGGCCGCCTGCCACAGGTGATGTGAGGAATGAGGGATGCGGTTATATTCCCAGGTGGTGATGGATGGGTGTGTGTGGTGGTGGTTGGCTGGTGGGGGGAATCTGCTAATGTCATTTCTGTTGCGTGGAAAGAAAACCAAAACACCAATAACGGCTTTCACACTGGAGAGCATTTTGAAAGTAAATCATCAAATTCTAAACAGCCTTAATGGGGGTTAGTCACTGTACGGCATTGCTAAGGTAGCTGAATGACGTAAGATGCAGCACTGACCTGGGTTAAAAATCGACTCTGGTGGGACTCAAACACACAACCTTTGAAACACATCTCAAGTGCTCAACTAGACATCCAACACACTATCTATTGTGCCACAGAGCCAGCAAGTGATGGCTGTCCATGCATTTCTCCTTAATGACCATAGGAGCGGTAGACACACACCTAGCTAGAGTCACCTGTGTTCATTAACTTAAAGATGAGGCCCTAAATTAACCTTAGGTCTGAATGTGACTGTGATTGGCCCTGCAATGAGCTGGCGACTTGCTAAATCAAGCTATACCAAACATTTCTTGCTCGAAGGCACCTCAAATAGGCTCCTACTTCCTTTTAACATCTACTTCCTCAAACCCACTATATCACAATGCCTTATTTAGTATTTAATAGCAGCTGACAAAAAGTGACAATGGATCGAAGACTTCGCGTTCCACCAACAACACATCCCACGCTCTCCCGATCCGCCGGGGACAGAAACAGTTTCATAACACGGAAACACAATACACGGAACCAACCCCCGCCCCCCCGCCTCTGTCCAGTTCTTGCACCAAGCAAGTAAACAACTGGGCCAGAGACACAAAGATTAGCCCGTGGCAAAGAAAACACAGCGTGTGAGAAGAAAGAGGAACAGAGAAACAGTTCACAGAAAGCCAGATGTCCTTGAGAAGATAAGTGAGTGGCATGGAGGGTGGGGGGTTGGGGTGGGGGGGCGCAATAGAGACTTAGAGAGCGGAGATAGAGAGGTTGAGGAATGGATTGAAAGGCAGGAGCGGGTAAGCTGATAAAAAGAGAAAGAGTGAGAAATATAGTGCTCTGTGGTGTTGCCTGACAGAAGCATCCGGTGCGCAGGGCAGTAAATCGTCCCGAGCAATGCGCGCTACCCAAATGCACATTATTGATAAATCATTGTGTGTCAATAAGGATGTGGACTATGGAAACACTGCAAGATGCGCACACACACACACACACACAGTCAGAGGGAGGTGGTGGTCCTCCTGTCTTTGCATATGTAGAGTACATTTTGATATTTTAACGAAACATGTTGCCTCTTTATTTGTATATTTGCAATTTTAAGCACGCATATTTCTAATGAACCCCATTTCTTGCCACTCACGCTACATATTTTTGCCATTTTAACGATAAATTTAGCTATTTTAACTGCCCATTTTACTACCTTACCTGTGTATTTTGCCACTTAAAATACACAATTTGCCATTTTAACAGGACATTTTACCATTTGATGTGTACCACTTAAACTGTAGATTTTGGTGTTGTAAGCATACCTTGCTTTTGTTTAATGTATAATTGATAAGTTCTGTTGAGAAGAATAGTTTAGTCTATTTTATTTTCTAACAAGCGAGAGTAGGGGCAGCTCTCGGAGGCAGGCAGAGATCTGCCTGCCGTTGATATCTAATAGGCAGCTTAACATTCTCATTAGATCTTATCAGCCCCCTCACAGACATACAAATAAACGCTGAAACACACATGCAACTGTTGACATGGGCATTTATGCCGAAGGTGTGTTTATCTACAAAGGCTTTTATGTGCAGGACGGATTGACCTTGTATTAAGTTGTGTGAGCTCCTGAGCCGATGCATCATTAGTATGGGTTAACGGAATCAGGTGTGGGGGTGAGTGGGAAATGACAGAGGGGAAGACAAGGAGGTCCACGGGTTAGATCAGGACACCCCCATCTTCATGTGCATTAGCCTCAAAGGTATCAGGGTAGGACTCTGCTTTTGGTAATCGGCCGTGATTGATTTTGGTCAGCTCTCGAATTCACAGCAAGTACCGGGCATTAAAATGTCACGGCGGAAAATTTGGCGGAGCAAATAGGTCTTAGGTGAAGTACTTAAAGTAGAAACAGGCAACGAGATGCGAATCAAGAAGCTTCCGGAAGGCAGCCTCAAATGAGATTCCTGGCTGGCTAAACGTTGGAAGTCAGGTGAACTATACAGTGGTGGCCAAACGGATTCAAACACTTGGCATCTAGAAGCGGATTGAATTGTTTTTGTTGAATGATCCATCAAAATAAACATTCTTCTATTGCCCGATCTACCCGGGAATACTGAAAATGATGGACTGCCCCCCTCAAAGTCCGAACCTCGAACACCATGGAGCAGATTTGGAGGGAATCAGAAGATAAACTGCGCAGGTCTATTTAAAGAAAAGCCTCAGAGAATTTGAAGAACTGCGATCCCTTTTAATATGAAAAAAATAAAGTTAATTTGGCGTCTTTAATGGCAGTAATTTCAACAGAGAGAGAGAGGAGGAATGCAACACAATACAATCCATTCGTCTCCTGTTAATCCGCTGACCCAGAAAGATGCCTATTCACTGTTGAGTGTAATGACACACCTGAGTGTGATCAGATTACTTTGTGGCTGTTCCGTGTCTCTCCAGGGGACTGTCGCAAGCAAGCACAATGTAGCGTCTACACGCGGTGTCACAGGTCTGACCTGACATACAGTACATAAGCATAATTAGAAGCACAAACGTTGCTCTGCACTCCTCCGCTATCAGTTACCTGGGGTTGCTTTTTTTTTTCCACGAACCTTATTCTTTCCTTACTTTGTTAAAACACAAACATGTAGGAAGGGAAAGAAATGGGGCAAGAGTCAGCAGAAGCCCGGAGAAGATAATCAGACCCAAAAAAGAAGACGGCGCAACAATGGCAGCCATCAGGAGACAGCTGGAGCCAAACAAAATACGCGTCGATACAAAAACAAAATAACAATGAGCCACAAGCAGTGCGAATGACAGCGGTAAAAACAATGGAAGGCAGTCGCGGCTTGCCGAGGGGGCGGGGGTGGGGGAGGAGGAAGAGGAGGAGGAGGTGGTGGTGGTGCAGGAGACGTCTCAGGAATATTGTAGTCATCAATTCCCGGCCAGAGGTCAAATGTTGCCTTGGGGTGCAGCCGGGAGAGAAACTATCCCATTTACACACACTTGCGCCCCGGGTCATCGGTGTCCTCTATGACCTCAACACGGGTACAAAGACCCTTGCGAGAGAACGATGAAGATGCACGGTGCCACACAACACTCCGCACGGGTCTTTATTAATCTCAAAATAAACTGGTGAAAGTGGAACATCCAGCGTGTGAGCCACTGAGGTTGCGAGGAAAAAACAGACACGGCGCGCAAGACGGCACAGCCGCCACCCGCCCGATTTACTTTATATCGTTAATCACAACTGTCACCGCGGCGGCCATTCTGATGGTCCCCACACAATTATCATGACAGACGTTGGCGGACCATGCTAAGACGAGAACTAATGCACACAAACCGGACCAACATAACGGAAACACTGACTTTTTAGTAGCTTTACGAGCATAAGCTGTCATTCATCACCTTTGTATAAGAACGAGTGGAAAATTCATTTCAGCAAGACAACGCAAATTTATCACACAAATCAAGTGTCAATATCTCATTTAGCCTCGATGAATAATTTGTAATTGAATTTAACACGGCGTACGCATGAGCCGGGTCACATCATGTTCCTTTAGCCTCTTGCAAAGTGCAAGGAGAGTTAATAGCACTTGAGTTGCAAATGAGGTGGCTCTTGACATATTTATACCGGAGTAAATCACCGTATCGGCCATGTTTATCGTTGGCTTCCAGATTACAGGTGTGTGTGTGTGTGTTTGGATGTGCTGACACACAGCCGAGGTCCTAAACTGGTTAACCCGCTTTTTCCTTTCAGGACCATAAATGCGCGTTATGTACAGCTACCGGGACGGTGGGTTGGGATGTTTCCCAGATACGGCTTAAATCCTGCACTGGAAATTACAAACTGAGGATGTTCTGTATTGAGGCTTTACAGTTCAGGATTAATCTGTAGTCTGGCAACTCAACCATTTAAATCCAGAGCAGGCCCCAAATTGTGGTAGATAAAAATGGGGGGAGGGGGGATTTAACAGTGACTGTCAAATAGGAACTCACCTGGTCTTTTTTCCATTTTTCTCCCTCGACTGCCACATAGCCGAACTTTTGATATTAATATGAGGATCTGCTTCTGACACAGCGACTTGTTGCTCTTCGGGCAGGGCTTGCGCTTGCTGGCAACCTGCCGGTTCGCCTGGGGGTCCTTGACCTCCCTGCGCTGGCGAATAAGGGAGCTTGCAAGAGCGGCCATCTTCCCAGCGCTGGCACTGCCGCCTCCTCGACGGTCTCAGGCGGCTCTGCGGTGCCCAGGTGTTGGGGGGTATCGTGGGCCACCCCCCTGCCCCCTCACCCAGGGCGATGGAGCACCTCTGTGGGAGGAGGGCAGAGCAGGACAGTCGGCGTCGGAAGGTTGATATCAGCAGGATATCAGCTGAGGGTGAGGAACGGGGAAGAGGAGGGGAAGGAGTCTCTTAAGGGAAAAGTGGTGGATCCCTGAAAATGTAAGGTTTGACTTAGAGCCTTGACAACCTGACCTTCTAGTCGTTGAGGTTCAGGTGAGGCCTCGATATATGTCTGTACCTCTGCCAGGACATCATGACGTTATCCAGTCAAAAGACAAATGCAGAGTGACCAGTGTCTTCCCAAACCACCGTCCCAGAGAGCTCCAGAGAAGTTTGCCTCGGTCTTGTCCTCAAAGGACCGAAATTCTTCACCACATGATGACGCCAGACGGAGACGAATATCCCAAAACCATTCTGGTCTCTTGTGTACCAGAACCTCAAATCTGGGGTAAAGTGCAACTCCTCTTCCTTCTGTACCTCAGCTGTGAAATTTCTCCATCCAAAAAAGGAGGGAAGATCTCAGGACCGGATCCAACCTCCAGTATCCATGTGGACAGATACCGCCGGTTTGTTTCCTTGCTGTCTCTTAAACTCACGTGGCATCACCTCTTGCACTGACTGAAAGGAGGGGGGAAAAAACGGCGAGGAGCTTGACTAATCCAAACATTTCCTGGACAGAGGTGACATTCAAGAGAGCGCACTGGGAAAGATACAGTAACAGGAGGAGTGCGGCGAGTCTATCAGTCCCTCACGCTGGAGCAGGCTCTCCAACTCTCTTGGCACTGCGCTACACCACGGCAGAGCACAGCGCGGTGTCCTTCAGCCACACATGCTGCCTCACAGCTGGGAGAATGAGGGATGAATGAGTGGAGAGAGGTAGACGGGGAGGGAGGGGCCGGCAAGGCGCCGAGCCTCGCAGTGAACGCCGGATCGCTGCTAATGAGCCAAGAGTCCCCGCTGGCGCCTGGCAGTAGCCCGGTCCGGTTCTGTTGAGTCCGGCTACCCAGTGCGTGTCTGTGTGTGAGAAAGAAAAGTGCGAGTCCCAGACAAGGCACTGCGCAGCCTCGGCACACACGTGCAGGCAAGTGTGGATCGGTGTGTGAACAAGCGGCAAGAGTGTGAAAGTGTGACGATTGGTGTGTGTGTGTTTGTGTGAGTGTGTGTGTGTGTGTGTTCGCTCCCTCGCTCGTCCCTGTTCACAGTGCATTACAGAGAGTGCTGGCAGCATGCTTCACATACTCTCCCTTTCTCTCTCCCTCCCTCTCTCTCTCTCTATAGACACACACACACACACACTTCTGTCTCACTCACACTCTCAAATCCATTTCCCTAAACCCTCCCCTTTCCTCTGGCAGCTCCCCCCCCCAACTTGTCACTTACGTCCCTCCCACGATTCCTAAAAATCAAAGTCACCTATATTCTATTCATTGTTTCCCGGGGACCAAGCGCGGTTGACTCAGGCCAGGTCAGAGCCCGGTGCTGGCTTAAAGAGACAAACAGCTCATCAGCGCTGCACTCGGAGTGGTGACAAGGACGTAAAGCAGCCGTGACACTGCCTGACTCAGAAACTGCACGCCAACCTTGAGTCGGACATGCCACGCCACACATTCACGCATCAGTCAACTCGTATATACAGCCGTACGCAAAAGTAACACGGTCAAGTCTCACAAGGAGTTTAGCTTGTTTTGCTGTAAACAATCTTTAAAGCTCTTTATATAATAGCAAGCGCATAGGCACCAATCGAGTATGTATCCTGCTACTGTCTTTGCAGATATATCAGACTGGCTGAAAATTGAAGTGCGTTCCATACTTAAAAGCGGTTTTATTTTTTCAATGGCCACACAGTTCTTTTAGCAGCATCTTTGCTAACTCCCAGCATTTGACAGCCTTTCTGTGATGATCTACAGAGGCTTAATCGGTTGCAGTGTTGTTAGCAGTCCACAAAAATTGGGAAGGGGAGCAGTTATAGGATACAGTTTTTGGTACTCTTCCTTTTGGACCACAGGGCTGCGGTACAGTTTGTTATTTGTACGTGCCGGAGACGTCGCAGTCCAGTCGGTTGACAGAGAATCTTTACTCACCAGAGGGAAAAATGCCCCGGGGATTATGGCCAAGAGAGAGAACTAGATGTACAGATTAATCTGGTCTAATCCATAATGCACATGTTTCAGCACATCTGCAAATGACCACCATGGAGAGCCATTTTAAAGGGGTAAAAAACTTTTCACAAGCGTGCCAGTGACCTTTTTGTGGCTTTTATTTCGCCTCCATCCTTTTGCCCAGCTCCCGGCGGCACCTTCAATATCAAGAGATCTCTCTGGCAGTAAAAATCAAATATAAATAAATAAAAAGACACCGCAGGGGTCTGAGACAGTAGTTAAGTTACGCAATACCAGTCGTAAATTCAGATTTCGGCACGCCTGCGTTTTGACGTCTCTATAATTCTTTGCTGGCTCCCGTTCAAGCTAGTTCATCACGGGGCCAGCTTTGTTAATATTCAGACTGAATAACGGCGCATATGCTGGCAGCGCGTTAAGATTTTTTTTCAGACTGTGGCCAAATCCAAAGTGTAGCGACCACATTACTCTAACAGTCCATCCACCCATCATACAGTAGCTGGCTGCAGAGTAGTGAGAGTCACTAAATTACGTTTATCTTTTGTGTGTTAAATGAAGGTATAGCGATAGCACAAGCCCAATATATGTTAAAATATATAATTGCACCACTAATTAGACACATTTACACACATTTACAAATTGAGAACCATTTCATCCAGCAACCTCAGGGAACTGGTAAAGAAATCCCAAGGGCTCTTAAGTATTGCTTGCGACAGAAATGGACTTAAACTGGGATGACAGAGGACCAACAGTGTCTCCCCAAAGCAGCCAGATCCTCCAGAGTAAGTAAATATAAAACGAGAGTGGGGGTTCTGAGCTGCCAGGCAGACCTCGCCACTGGTGTCTCCTTCTCTCTTTCTGCTGGCCAAGCAGGGAGCGAGCAGAGAAAACCCTGCAGGATTTCCCCTTCACACACACACACACACACACACACACACACACACACACACACACCCTTAATGCTACCGTATTGCAGTTTCCTGAGCTGTTAAATCATGTAATTATGTCCCTCTCTCTCCCTGCCCCGTCCTGTTAGTGCGCCACTGTTATCGTTCCCATCGCCTCATTCAAGGGCATCCCTTGTACTCCCTCTTCTTGAAAAAAAGAAAAAATACCTTGTTCGGAAGTTACCCATGAGCCCCCACCCTCTGAAACTGTGCGCCGGCCCCCCAGTGTTGATGCAGGGAATCCATGAGAAGAAGGGAGCAGGTGAAAGGACAAATGATTAATCCAAAAATTAGGATTGGTTGGCAATGATATTGAAAAGAGGGCTGACGGACGGCAATAAAACATTTGGTTAACAAGGGGAGAGGGTTATTGTTCCACCAGATCCATTCTGGCCAGTTCAACAAAAACAACTAAAATCTCGAAAACACCGACTAAACTAGGACATCCGCCGGTAAGCCGGATGGTGCAAACCACTGCATCCTGCAGCCAGTAACAGTAAAGACGGCCGGGGGAAAACTATTAAGGGCCGATTTTACCTTTGATGCCCTTCTGGCGCCAGTCCCACTGCACAAGGTCTCCTCTTTGTGGGATGCGCGGGACTTTCAACTGATTCCTTCAGACACGGATGCTAAAATTAAGGCTCGGGCATCAAAAGTGGGTTAAATCATCATCATGTTGACAAATCACTGTTTGACTACTGGTGGTGAGAATGGGTCTCCATCACGAGGGTGTGAGGTAAAGTATGGCATCAAGAAAGCACACTTTTGAGTCTTGGAAGGAATCTGATCCGTCCATCCATTTCTACCACTGGAGCTTATCCAAGCTGTCTTCAGGAGAGGCAGGGTACCAGCTGGGAAAACATACTAAGACAGATAACCGTTCACACTTGAGGCCAGTTTAGAGTTGCCAATTCGTCTAAGCCCCAAAAGGGCACGTATTCAGACTGTGGGATGAGACCACAAAGACCACCACTCAAACTCATCTATCCAAGCCTGAACCACTGAATGACTTCTCTAGAATATAATGGGTTCAACACTCAAAATTCTGATTAATTCCATTTTAGACGCTGCACTGAGACCTGAAGCTGACTTCACCTGCGATTTTCTGTGTTTGCCAGCTGCCGTTGGCAGGTTATTATTACTACCACTGGGATAGTTTCATCCAGTTCAGCAGAAGCTGGCATGAACAGGAGGTATTTTATAAATATAATTACAGCATTCATCTCTCATTAGCCACATCCACAATACACTAATATGTCAAAATGGGGCTGAACTGATAAAGATGAGATTTTCTTTTCAATAATCAATAGTAGAACTAAAGACATATCACTCTGTACCCGCCCCCCTCCTCATGTTACCGAACCTAATCTCCCTCCTCGCCCGTGTGTCCTCTTTCCTTACTTGTCTGAGTCACTGTGGAGGTGACATGGTTTTGTTTTCGGCCCTCACTTTAATCTGGGGGTCATTATGCAAAGATGTATTGGCTCATTTGTTATCTTTGGTTCTAATAATCATGCTGGAGATTTGTTTTTTTTTTGTTTTTTTTCAGCCCCCTCCATATATTAGCGACAGCAATTCGAGGAGGATTTCTGCACTTTACTAAATGGCATTATTTCACCATGAAAAAATATATACAGTATATATAAATGATGTGGCGCAGACATTAGACCAGTCTGCCAGCTAAGGCTGATTCCAAAGAAAAATGGCTTTTTGAGCATTTACACGCAGTAACTATTGAAATATTGAGGAATAAACAATGGGCATCTTGAGCAGATGGGGCATATTTGCATGAGGGGGAAGATGGTGCAGTCAGTGTTTCAAAATGCCACAGGGTGGAAAACTGTCTCTATTTAATTCATATGAAAATATGTTCCGTAACTTTGACAATGGTTTCGCATCAGTCTTGCTGCAAGGGACACATTTCCACTGATGGTGGGCTGTCATTTAAGGAGGAATTGAAATATTTAACACAGCTGCCTTTTCAGGGTTTCTGTGGTCAGATGATTAAAAAAAAAATGTGATTAATATTGAAAAAGTGGCCAAAACGCCTTTGAGCATTGGCCCATGCCGTATGGACTTGGTGTTGCAGACAGATTCTCCCAATAAAGCTAGAAAGCACACGCGGCACATCCGTAAATGAAATAGTGTCACGTCACAGCTGATGCAAGCGGCTGAAACCAACACATGCATCGGTCGTGTGCTGGATTGAATTTATTTTGTGCCCCCTCACCGCCCCATCTGTGGCTGGCATTCAGGTGAAGGATTCTAGCGGTGCAATGCAGCAATAAATAATGTGCTAATGCACCGTTTTTCTCTGTCACCTGGTGCCTGTTAACTTCTCACAGTGGGAGGCTGCTGGGCCTTGAACGGGGATGCGATATGGAGGTTGACTCAATGCTGAGGATAAAGTCGGGTGCTAATGTGCAGCTGGATGGTTTCACTGCCCGAAATAGTCAAAACATGACCAACACTGTTAAAGCTAAATATCTTTAGCTTTCGCTAAGACCAAAAGTTCAACTGGTCGGACCTGAACCCTACTTGTGTGGATCCTACCCTACTCTAGCCTACATTACCCAAACTGGTCTCAACCAGCTTGATTTCACTGTTTCAAACCCTTCACCTCATAGAAACCCTTGTTGAGGATGAAGAGCAAGCCCAGTTTAGTCAGGATCAACACGCCTTTTCTCCAGAAAAAAAGGCTCTGAAAAAATCTACGCTAATCCAGTTGAGTCTCCCTCCTCTCATCTGGGTATGTGCATTCCCACTGCCTTTAGCCGCCACAGTCGGGACGAGCAGCAGCCACCCCCACCCCCAGCTGTGAACCAGACGCTGTCCTCCTTATGCGCATGCCGTACCACTCAAACGCTCCATCACCTACTGAACACGACTCTTAGCAGACGCAAACATGAATACTCGCGCATGGACAAGACGTCCTGACTCGAAGCGTATGCTGAACAGACAGGACAGGGGCCACGCCAGAGCTTGAGGAGTTCAGTAAAGAGAAGCGAGGGGGACATGGGGACGCCGTGTCCAGGCACAGAAATAGGCTGGTGAACACAGGTAGACATGAGAGAGAAAATAGAAGGGAAGGAACCCTGAAAAAGCAGACTTGCTCTAGATTGAACACCCTGACCCAAAACTAGCAAATGTGACAAGGAAAACTTCCCGTTTAACAGGAAGAAACCTTGAGCAGGACCAGCCTCATATGGAGAGACCCTACTGCCGATGGCCAGCTGGGTAAAGGAGGAAATCTCAGCTCAAACATTTCTGTTTTCAGTTTGTATGAATTTTCAAAGCAATTTAAGTTATCTGCTTAAATTAGCATTAAAGCTGTGGTCCTACTTTCAAAGGATTTGGCCTGCAAGTTCATTTCAGGATGCAATTGAAGGAGCCAGAGGAAATTTGTCTTCAGAAGAGGGTCTCGATCACGCTAAGTGTGTGTTTTTGCTGAAAAAAACAAACAAAAAAAAAAAATCCTGCTCTCAATGTCCCTGCAAAGAGCCTTCATGCTTGGCAGAACACGCACTCAAAAGAGCAGCTCAGACTGGGTAGAGAACATAACGAGCAGCAGAGCGCCCGGGAAACACTTTCATAGCAACGTTGCCGACGGGGGAAAAACCCTTGCTAAACATGGAGAGCGCCGGGTGCCAGGGCCGCGAGCCGGCTGGCAGGACAGCCAACAAGCTGGCGACGGGGGCAGACGCAGCCTGATAGGCTAGAGCCGCTGCGACCGCAGCTACAGAGCTGCCGCTGCCGATATCGCAGCAAAACAGATTGAGATTAGTTTGCCATCGTCCACAAAGGAGGAAAGATGGATGGGGAAGGAAGTGAGGCATAGAGAGGGGAATGGAGATAGAGCTGTGGAGGGGCTGTGAGGATGCCCTGAAACAGGACAGGAAGTGAGATCTGTGTACGCACAGCTGGTGCATATTTAAAATAGTGTGTTAGAGGAAGAGATATTTTTATTTCTGAAGTTACTAAAATAAAGCTCAATTTGGCCAGGACATACCAGCATTGGCGATAACATACTAACTTATAATTTAGCATATATTACTGTCGTCACTGGCTTTGAGATTTGAGTTATTGACAGTCGACAAACTGAAAGGTAGATTTTCAAAAGCTTGGCTCAGGCAGTGTACCATGAGTCGCCATCTCCTGCCAATAGGGGGTGCTGCCATAAACTCAGCACCTACCTTCCCCTTGGCTCCCACTGTCACAGTAAATTAGCCCTCATTCGAAATGCAGCAACGTCTCCCTGCTACTCGGCTCATATTTATTTTATTATTTTGAGTCAATTCCAATTACGATGTCTCCCGGCATACAAAGTGTTCTGAGAGGTGGTTCAATATATTCGGGGCCTGACTGGCGGATAAAGTTGGGGGGGCAGGAAAGAGTGGCCTTTGATGGTATTAGCCTCGTGTGGCAGACTTTTTTGATACCAAATGATACCTTATTAATATTCTATATTTGTATTTCTATAGTGTGTGATTAGAGCTGAGGTTTATTGGAGGTTTATTCGGTAAATTGGATTTGCCATTATCGCTCAGGATTACAAAACGGGGCAGTGGCGGGCCGTTCCATGTAATGCTGCTGACTGGCTCCCACATGCAAGTGGGAGGTGTCCCAGAGCGATCCGTACCCTGGAAAAAGAGAAGCCGAGGAGCTATTTGAGTGGAGACGAGACAAGTTTCTCCAGCTTGAACACCAGTAGCTTCAGGAAGATAATGAAGATAAATAGCAAATCAATTACCTATTTCGAGGCTGACGCCGACTGTAATATACGCATTTGAATCAATGGGAGGTCAGATTCCATCGGTAGGAGGCTGGAAATAACTGCATGGCATGACTTTAATCCACAGAAATATTGGGAAGATCAGAAGCTTGTGGTTGTTTATGTGCGGGTTAATTAGGATTTATTATTTTTCGTGCATTGACATCTTACCCCATTGGTTGTGGGTTCATGTCTTTAAATGGCTCATGTCTACTTTCATGTATTCTCTGTATCTGTTCCTGTCCCTGGATCCATACCAATGTGTTAGCCATAGCAACCGCAGTGGGCGAAGAGTACAGCTTTGTGGGGTCCCAGTGTTCAGCAGGAGGGAGCAGAGCTGTGCCCACCAAGCCACAATGCCTGCGGTCCCTCTGTCAGAAAATCAAGGACTTTATCAAGGATCTTAAGGCTACTGTCATCAGGGAAGCTGTTGGAAAGATGGACGGGAAGCTGTTGGGAACAAATCGAACGGTAAGGAACAGCCGCCTGACTGAATCGCGCGTCAACTTAAACTGGCTCCAGTTAAGCCCGAGTTATTTCCTTTCACGTGTTTGTGGCCAGACTGAAAAAGCGCCCGGTCTCATGCGCGAGCAACCGTGAACAGATCAAGAGAGGACACCCGCCACCTTGAATCACAGCGCCCGTCGGTGCAGTTCGTACGATGGCAAGGGCGGCCGCCAGAACGGACGCCACTAATGTTTTCTGAGAGGCCCCGTGCATTTTTCTGCAGAGTCAGCAACGCTGCTTTCAGGTCCAGCCACAGACGCCACACATCTTCGTAAATCACGCCTATCCAAGTCTATTTACGGTCAATGGTGCGTGGCGCCTGCGCGCAAATGGAAAGAAATGCCACTGCGGTCCGATCAAAATGATGTATTTCTGCCAATCAATTACATTAGCAATAATTCTGTTTAGGGTGGCTGAAAGTGGACTTTGCTGCCATGGTTTAAAACATACTGACCATGGTTTAGAACATACTGACCGGTTTTATTTACGAATGAGTTCAATTCATCTTCAAATAGTTTCAAATAAGCCACATGCAGCAGTAATTGATCTCTCTCTTATAAATGATGCATCCATTGAGGGTGTCAAATGAATATTTAATCAATCAGCAGCAAGACAAGGTCCAGCCATATTTCAAGTCTTGATTTCTGACATGTTTGCGACTGAAAGGAGATAACGATGTTTGCTATGAACGATGGTCTGTCATCTCTGTTCTCTTGAAAGTGAAAAGTGACTATTGATTGATAGGCATTTCCATAGAGGCGGCCCACTTCAAGAGGAGGCAACGGTGAATGTGGCGTTATTGTAATGATTAATGTTTGCTAGCTTTAAATTAGCAACGGCGGCAACATTAGTGAGCAGCAGTCAATTACTTGGATGAACCCAAAAGATGAGATTAAAAACCATAATTATTTTATCGCTTAAAAACTCCATATACGTCATTTTCACTCATCATGCTATACATTTAGCAAATTTAGCTTTACAAGTGTTAATTGGATGTAGAAACAGTCTAAAAGGCTTCAAATATATCCTATATTTAAATATATAACCTTTTAATAAAATAAGTCGGCAATATTTAGTTTGAAAACCACATTTTATTAACTTTACACGAGTAATATTTTACAAGGCATCACTCAGCTAACTCAGAGTTTGCATTAGCTTAGCAAAACATAAAAGCATTGGAAAGGCTGGTCATTTCCCTCCGGATGCCAGGAGACTTCGCAGCAGTGAAACAATTTATTTGATTGCAGCAGGAACAAAAACATGATAACTCGCGAAGAAATGGATAAAACAATCAAGGAGGGGACAGGAGAGGAGAGGAGATCTCTGTATGAAATGGAAGCAGATAAAGGATGAGAAAAAAGGAGGAAAGCTGCTGGTGAGGTGTGTGTGTGTGTGTGTGTGTTGAGGGGGTGTCAAATCACTCAAATTATTTTCCACTTTCTGCATAATGACTGTCTCTTGGTTTCACACGCAATTATGTGATGATAAATATCATGGTTAGCCTATCCGTTTCAGATCGCACGTGTGGAGAGGAAAAGGGACTGGCGAGGTTTCTTCTAAACAAGAACCATCTGTGGTTTACTCTAGCATTATCAAATCATCAAAGGGAGAAGAGGGGCAAATCAAGAAGACCATTCGTCTACCCTTAAAAACAACAGGCCTGCCACCACTAGGGCTAAATCGACCTCTTCCAGGACAATAAAAGAGGCAACCATTGCAGTATAAACACGGCAAACTTTTTTTTTTTTTATTAGAGAACCAGTCAATCACCACTTTCGTCCTTGTGCTTTGATTTGTGGCCGAGGAGGGTTTGAACAGGCTAGTGTGACTGATGAAGATATCAGGGTCAACCTTGATCCCCTACCTACGTGCAACGGACTGACATCCCGATGCCTAGTCATGAACCTTAGCACACATTTACCATCAACAGTCCGGGAGACTGAATGTTATTCCTTCGGAACAGGGATAAAACAAGAGTCGTGGAAGCAGCGTCGGCCCTCAGAACAATCCTATAATGCGAAAGCGGGCTGCTTCCGGGGTCTGTAGTGATTGATGGTACCTTCAGAGGCCTCGGGGCTTTGGGGACGACGGGTTTGACCTCTACAGAGGTGAGTGGATCAGCGGCTCCGCCGTGACTGACTGCCTACCTGGAGCTATACGCTTCCGATAACCTCCCAGCAAATGTAACACGAATGCTCTCGTGTCCAACAATGGCTGTGTATAACATATACCCTAACCCTTTCTTCAACCAACTAAGCGCATGATCCTAACCTTAAAACCGAGTTTCGACCTTCAAAAAGTTGTTAAAGACCAGACAAAATAGCCTCTTTGTATGTAATGCAATATGACGGGTTGCTGCCGTGTTCTTGAAAGGCACCAACACTTCACTAGTTCACTAGTTTCTCTGCAAACTAGTGGCCTGGTATGGAAACAACAAGGCAAACATATTTGCGTTTTCATACACATTGCGTTCACATCATCGCGTAAACACGGGCTTCATCGCACGGAAGATGATAGCTGTCAATACAGCACAGAGACGTCACACTAGCTAATTTGCTAATTTAATACAGTCCCTCGTTCTGATTTATACGCGTGTCAAAATGCTTGCACGTCTAAGTGAAAAGTGATCAACACAGGCAGCATCCACACACGGCAGCAACTTCAAAATCGGGCAGCGTGCGCGTGATGTTAAATAACTTCATAAATTGTGACTCTCTCACCCCTCTTCACCATACATGCAGTGGAGAGGGGGAAGAAAGTAAGTCAAGAGCTGCTCTTATCTGAAATCGTCATCGGGAAAAAGAAAAAGAAAAAAAATCCGAGAGATGCCTCGAGACGAAACAGAGAAGTGTGTGTGTGTGTGTGTGTGCATCTCTTCATGTCAGTGTTAATGTTCCCACAGGGATTAGTGGCAAAGTAATCAGGACAGCAGAGTGTGATTCTAATCCCAATGTGATTGGACAAACAAGCGATGCGAGAGGCTAACCGCGACGCGTCTACCTCGTGGCCCACGCACTTGCGGTACGGGCAAACACGTCTGAGCTCAGTGACGGCAGGAACCAGTACGCTGAGAAAAAACGCAGTTCTTGTTTCGAATTTTACAGTTCACCAAAACAGAGTAAGAAAAGAAAGCAGATTGTTGTAGCACTTAGCCGCGGTTCTGTAGCCCTGCGGGGCTAGCTTCAAAAGGAAGTCTGCTCCACAGACTTCCATCCAGCTTTGGTCCCGAAACGCAGACTCTGTGATAGATTTTAAATTGCGCATCGAGCCCATGCATTGTTTGCTCATGTGTCTTTCCCCACTGTTAACAGCTGCTGCGATCGGGCATTTCGATATTGACGCTTTGATTTGGCGCATAATAGCCCTGTAGCGTTCTCTCTCCCCATCGGCGTGTCCTCCTGGCTGCAAAGGTGTCGAACCGCGTGCGATGAGCGACTGTTCGTGACAGAGACCTGATGTATTGACCGTTTCAATCTTTGACCTCTAAATTAAGCTAGGGCGAATCTGCTAAAGGCGTGAACAATGCTAGCCGCCAAAACCTTATGACTCCTGCTACAGAGCTGAACGTGATGACCGCGCGCGCAAGCGGAGGACTCCGAACCAACAAACACTCAGCGAATATGTCAGGATTAAGAGCTGGTTTAACGTCGCAGGAGAGTTGAAGGTCAAATAAATCCACACTCGGCTTGATGCCCCCATCTCCACCCCCCTGACTTATCAAACCAGCTTATTCTTCTTTTCATTGACAGATGCTTTTTCTCTTTACCGCTCCCCCACGTATCGCTCTTTCGGCCACATGTCGCTCGCACACACGCGCTCCCTCTGCAGGTGTCCCTCCCCGTTCTGTTTCATTCACAAGCGCGGTGCCGAGCGCGATGACTCATCCGCCAACGTGGATGTGAATTGCTCCCTGTTTATCGTAACGCTTGGATCCTGTTCCAGGCTTCCTCACTTTCTCCCCCACCCCCACCATCCGATCTGCTGCTCACAAGTTTCACATGCACGCCATTGATGGACAAGGAGAATAAGCGGCTCAGAACACTGCAGGTGTTACCGTCGGCAACAGATATTGACATATTTGTAGGGTTTTGGCGAGACTTCAATGGAATCCAAAGGCAAATCTGGATCATCCGGACCGAGTTCAGAATCACCACAAGTTGCTAATACCATTTCTAAATACTCTGTACTAAATACTGGAAATATTCCTAAAAATAAAAGTACGTACTTTCTTCCATTACCGCTACTTCCCACCGCACATGGGCAGCAGCTGCTAAGATAACATCCATCCATCCATCTAATGCAGGAAATAAGCAGAAATAAACCCCGGACAGGTCCCGAAAAACGTCCACAGACTCAGCAGGTTCTAGTGTGCAGGAATAAAGGATGACAGTGAAAAAATAAGGAACGAGGGAGTACATACTTCCATACTCTAATCATTCTCCACGCATGTCACGGCAGTTTTCCAACATATGGAAGAAGAAATGATTTAGTAAAACATCAACCGTTCAAAATACAGCTTACAGTTACAATCAATAGAATAGAAAGGAATAAATATATAAAAAAGACAGAGCCATAAAAGCTGAGACATAAAGATGAAATAAAATAACAAAAGACAACAAGAGCGAGATCTCACACTTCTGCTGAAAAACTGAAGAATAAGTAGGTTTTAAGACCGATTCACAAAAACCTCAATCATGTGTTTTTAGTCTACTTTGGGACCATGAGAAGCTGATCAGCATTTGTTTTATATCAATGACGTCAAAAATATAGCCAGAACATCTAATATCACACCTCTTATTATGATTAAACTCTGAAACTGTTAAATGTGTTTAAAGTTACCTTTGACATCGATAAAACTCTTTGAAATACACTCCTTCAGATATGTGCACACTGCACAGGTAACGCCACCATTTTGGAGTCACTTCCTGTCAGTCACATGACATATCACCTGATCACCACAGCAGGAATTTTGTTGGTATGTTTCCATTAATGACTTCAGGTACATCAAGAACATTTTATTTCGTTTTTTTTTTGTTGTTATTTTTGTTTTTTTTTTTACATTTAGAAAGCCTTTTTTGCAACAAATATTTAAATATTATAGTTTATGCTGACTAACTTACAGTATTTGGTTAATTAATGAATTGATCTTGTAGGATGAATAAATAACCTCTCCATTCATCCATGCTGAGGATTGCAGTTCAGATCTGGGTTGGGCAAGGCCTCGGTGATTCCACAGCGTCCCGTGGTCGTTTTTCAACCCCGGTCCATCTTCCGCCAGAGCGCTGTTTTAATAATCCCAATATATTTCCGTCAACCACCGGCCTCACATAAAAGTAATATTAGTTCCAGAGCGCTACTCCATTTCACGACGCCGCATTCTTTTTCCCCACTCCCTTCATTTTTTTCCATTATTCCTCCCCAGAGTGCATTTCTTTTTCTCATGTCCTGAGCTCTGTGAATGACTGCTGCTGGAATGAACATCTAGAAAGACGCACAGAACGTTATCTTAACATACCGTTAATCTCTCACATCCATGTGACCGAGGTGCTCTTGAACAAGGCGCCAAACACCCAAATGCTCAGAGTGCCCCCTCCAGGACAGCTAAATCACACTGATACCAGTCCCTGAATGATTTTACTTGAATGCTTCTTGCACCTACTTTTTTGCACAGATGCATGCCTTTACTCTCCGGACAGAGGCAGCCGCGCTTTGCAAGCCACCACGCGCGTCAAGGATGGATGGCAGAGGACAACGGTGCGGATGCTAGAGAGAGGCTCCCCTGCACTCCTGCCAGACGGCAATAACGCAATAACGGACGGCAATAACGCATCGGGCTCCGTTGTGGAATTATTCATGCGCGAGGCCTGGCCTCGGAGGAGCCGGAGGAAAAGCGGGCAAAGGGGAAAGGTCAGGGAATGAAGGTAAAGATAATGGCAGCAGGTCGGCCTGGGGGTGGGGGTGGGCGGCGGTGGAGGGCTAGTAAGTGCTACAGAGGTTATTAGTTCAGTCTGTGGTGACTCTCAGAAAGTGTGACGGACCAGGTGGCTGTGAATATCAAACCGGGCCCCTGGTGGTTGGGTATGTTGGCGATGACTGTGTCTTCCATCCGGGTATCACCAGCCTCACATTTTTAAATTGACAACTTTTGTCCAACTTTCTGGATTATGTCTTCGTATTCCGTCACTGAACTTAGCTCGTCATTTTGTGGGCTGTGACCGATATTTTTTTGCGCTCGCCGCGGATCCCCCCCCCCCCCCCCCCTTTTTTTTTTTTTTTTTTTTGTCGGACGGCGGTAATTAAACGAGAATTTAATTAATGTGGGAAAGGGAAGAGGAAGGGTGGGCTGGCGGACGTGGAGGTCTTTTGAGCGCTATGTTTGGAGCAGACACAAAGAGACAGTGGCGAAGGGGGGGCAGATAGTGCGAGATTAGCGAGGAGAGGCAGAATGAGTTATTTCAGATCGTAAATGCGTGCCAGAGCTCGGGCCAAAAATCTCCGGCGGATGTATAAAAATGTTATTCTTTCCTCTGTCAGCTCCTTTATCCGTCTGTCGCCTCTCTCTAATCTCTGTCTTGTTGGAAGTTTAATGCTTCCCTTTCGCCTCTCCATCACACGTGTCTTTGTTACCATGCCTTCTCAGAAAACCCCCTCTGGGATGATAGCCTCCCCCACCTAACCCAACAACCCTCCACCCTCCCTTTCCTTTAATCATTTTCTTTTTTTTTTTCCTTCTTAGCAGCTGAAATGAGATGAGGAGGATCAGACGGGAGAGGAGGAAGCACGCAGCGCTGCGTCAGCTCTGGGGCACCTCTGGAGAATACCAGAGCAGCTGGATCATTTGGCGATAATCAAGGTCTGATGGGGGGTGGGGTGGGGTGGGTGTTCTGTCATTCAGGGGAGAGCAGCTTGCCGAGTTTGTCGCCTCCGAATTTTCCAAATTGGCTTTCAGCTTATCCGACTGCTTGAAGAAAACAGAGGTTGAGTCAAGAGGTTGAGACGCAGCAACTCCTAATGAAATGTCATACTGACCTAGAGAGGGCGCTGTGATTTCCAGCAGGGGAAGACATTCTCTTTTACTGCTCACTCTAACCAGGGTTTTGCCCAGACGTCAGCCTGGTCACCTTTCTCCAACTCTCGTCCCTCTTTGTAGCCATCAAGTTTGACCCTGATGTTCCTCCAGCTCTCCTCCAGCTCTCGATGAGTGTTGATCCAGTCGCCTCGGTTGATCCAATCCTTTACAGGGAACCACATGAAAATTTTGATTCTCCTGAGCTCAGTCGCGCCGAGCTCCGGCTGAGATGAGTTTACGCACCTCCAAGCATACGCTTTCAAGCACCCGCAAGGAGCTCTGATGTTCTTCAGTAGCACTCTCTTCTTCTGGGATGAGACCTTTGTTGTCCTCAGTCTTCTCCAGCACTTCCCCGTAACTGTGGAGACACCATGATGTTTTCAGGATGGAAATACACAGAACTTGTAGAAATCAAAGGTTCAAATGGAACATTCGGTCATAATCCACCACCTTGGTTCTTGCTCTTTGCACGCAGGCTCGGCGCTGATGTTCTTCGGGCTTGGCTCAGCTTTGATCCCGTCGCCTCGGTCGAACTCGTCCTGAATGGGGAACGACGGCAACATTGTTTGCCCAAGCCCGAACATTCCCTTCAATTTTATCTCCGGCTAGGACAAACTTACCATTGCGTGTTCAGCGCTCTGCAGCTCTTTGCTATCAAGCTCTTCTTCTGGAAGGAGCCATTCTTGGCTCACAAACCTCCCACACACATTCTGTAACCTGCGGACAAGCATCAAAAATATAAGCAAATCGTGCGTAAGAATATAAGTATCCTTTTTTGGCTCACCTCTCGTAGATTTGCTCGAGTAATCGAGCCATTTCGCTCAGCTCCTTTGCGGCGGCCTGGGTGGCCATATCCTTCAGTACGCGGTACTCGATGAACTCGTAGTTGAGGTCAAGGACTCTGAAGAGCCACTCCTGGCCACCCTTCATCATTTTGTTGGCAATTTCAACGTAGCCTGGAAGGGCAGAGTACGCGATCTAGTGGAGATAGAGAACGACGCGAGAAAATGATCCAGACCCGACTGAAAAGAGCCATCCTCACCGTCGATGTTGAGGTTTTGAAAGGGCGAACAGCTACTCACGATATGACACGGGCATTCGTACTTGTTGACGAGCCCCTCCAGGCGAAGCTCCTCGATAACTTCTGCTTTATTCAGTGTTTCCTTCTTGTCTTGTTTATTTGCGATCCTGAGAACATACAGAAGCAGACCAGCCCAACATCTGGTTTGCTACTTACAATTTTCTGGAACACCGAGGCGTATGAATAAGAATAATGCGCCAGGTCAACATCTTCACGTTGCTCACATTAGTACAGGCTTTCCCGAAACAAACGGGTGACTGAGGACTTTCTTCAAAGTCTTTTTCGTCTCCTTCATCCTACTGAGATCGGCGGAGTCCACCACAAACACCACACTGTGCGACATTGCATAGTATTCGCTCCACGTGGCCGTTTCCTGGCTGCTGGGTTTGAGGATTGTCACTTGAAAATTTTCCACGACCATCTCAACCAGAGTACATTCTTCTGATTGCATCACATTTTGTGTGTTGTCTTAAAAAAAACAAAAAAAAACAAACAAAACTTTATTGGCTGGTGAAATGTCAACACGTGTATGTTGTGATAAATACCGTTTATCCTTTGTAAGATCGACGTTTTCCCCGAATTAGTCAGTCCCAGCATGAGAAGAGTCACTTCCCTGTCACAACGGGAAAATAAAGCAACGCGCGTTAGCTGGCGTTGTCGATGCAATCTGATTGGATTAGCTAAGAACAGTAAAGTAGCCCACCTCTCTGTGTTTCTTTCACACTTATTTAACCCTCTACAACAGTTTCCCATTTTCCTGAAGAACAAAGCCAGGACATTACATGTACGTCTTACTCATGTTAAAACTATGGGTTTGGCTGTTAATTGAATATGCCAGCAATGTTTCTGTTGCTTTGATGTCTTTGATGATCATATGCACATTACGATGAGCCTTTTTTTTTTTTTTACCTCTACCAAGGGAGAAGGTTATGTGACGGTCGGCGTTTGTTTTTTATGTTTCACTTCTAACAAAGTGATTTATGCAGATCCTGCAATAATGAAAAATAAAAATCATGATTAATAATATTAATAAGAGCATGCATCTGAGATTTCTATTATAGTGGGGTTTTCAATTGTGGTAGCTGATAGGCAGTCCAAACACTGTGCAAGGGCGACCTCTTTTGGCGAAAGGACACACTGCAGCTCAAATCAAACTGACCTCAAGAGCAGAAAAATACTTAATTTTTTCCTTCTTTCCCGTTTTTCTCTCAATTCTCTCTTCTATTTGGTGCCAGCAAAATGTTCACTCAGAGTTACTTTACTTCCAAACGGGTCAGAAATTATGACAACTCCAAAAGGAAAAAGGAAAAAACTGATAAATACAGCAAATCAAGGAAAAAATGCATTTATTTCTGTAAATAATAAGAGATATGTAATCCAGTTTCTCCAGCACAGCCTGGATTATGTCGGATCAGATACGAGTGAGAAATTTGTTCTGATGTACATCCAAGTGGATAAAAAATCAGAGTAATACGGTGGGTACATTCGTTGTTTTTTGGTCAGTGATTCCTTTAAAAAAAAGCAACAAAAACTATATACATATTCCCACTTATCAGACATTTCAGCAATGGAACAGCATGAAGCAGAGATTTAAGGGTTCAGCAGTTCTCTGATATTATGTTAAGTACAATTTGGCATTGATTGCATATGTGGAATCTAAACACTTGTTAAAGATATAGAACAAATATGACAAAGTGTACAATTTATGACATAATTGTTTGGAGTGTCTGATAATCTCGAAATCGGCCTGTTAAGGTACCAAGTGAAAACCAACATTATACTTTAAAGATGAAACAATGTATCATGTATTAAAGTACCATGAAATGAACTTTATTTCTGCTAAATTAAAGCTGATTTTCTTATTACATGGTCAGAACCTATATATATATATATATATATATATAAAAAACTGTACCATACGATTCAAATGATCCGATTTGTTTTGTTTTTTTTCACTTTAGGTTTAATTTAAACCACCCAGACTCAGTAGTAGCACATTAAAACTTTGCAAATGTCCAGACCACAGCTTTCCAGACGAGTCCGCCGCAACCTGCCAGTAATTTACAGAGGCTCGGCCATAATCGACGGTGTGCTTTGAAAGCAGCATTTCAGTGCTCATTTAACGCCACCAAACGATAAAATACCCATTTTACATCAACTCAAATTCTTGAAATCAAAAACAGCTCTGCTGCGCTGATGACTAACGCTACTACGCTGCTTTTACAGAGAAAAAAAAGAAAGTGATAATAGCTTCAGCAGTTTCAGTATGAAAAATTGGGGGGGGGGGGCAGGAAACAGTTCCAGCCAGAGAGAGGTAGCTGCCAGACCCCCCAGAGGGCCCTTGTGTACTCTTCAAAGGGCCAGAGGAGAAAAACTCGCATCTGGTGAAAAAAGATAGGACTGCGCGACTGACCAACGACGCGCACCCGCCGAGGGTATCATTCAACAGGCAGCATCTGGGTGTCTGTCACTGTTCTGCTGTGTGGTTCCGGCTCTTGGTTACCACCCACACCCACCCACACACACACACACCCACACACACACACACAGCTTATTAAAACAGACCAGTCAAGCAGAGAACACGAGACAATTATCAGAGTTAGTCATGTCGGAAGCATCGGCCAACAAAAACAAAAGAGGTGCAAGTCACTGCCGACTTCTTGAAGCGTGAATTAGCTCATGATCGTGCGATGTGATGGAGGCATTATGTACCCTGACTAAGCTGTGCCTATTATACAGTCTACAAATCATATTAAAAATTAATCAGATATGGAAAAGAGCTGTGCTATATGTAAGAAAAAGGTTTGCTCAGATATTTATTAGCTAGCCCATTGCCTTGTTTTAGCTCAGATGCTAACCAAAATGATTCTAACTTTGCTGTTTTTGATGATAGCGTGGCCAGAACTGTCTAGTTTCTCTAAAAATGACTTCTTTGGAACGTTCCATCGCCATTAATAAGGAAGTACAACTTAAACATCAAAGATTTACACGCATAGAAAGGGAATTCATCGTTACAAAAGGAGTTTGAATGAATATTCCTGAGATTTTCTTAAGGGAGAAACAAAATAAATGTGTCATCACTGATGCATAGGGCATAAAATGTTCACAACAGAGAAAGTTTTCTTTTTTTTTTGTTCAAGGTCTTGGCGGTTCTCCTCAAAACATTACATTCGGTTACATCAGCCACGCCTTGTTTAAACTCATTTGATCTAAAATAGAAAAAAAACAGGAGAAAAGCAGCAATCAAGAAGCTTTTCCTCCTTTGTCTTTAGAAGTCTTAGTAATGCGTCAAAAGAGTTAGGCATCAAGATATACACACGCACACACACACACACATTTCATGTGTCTATAACCCTGGCTGATAAGTTCCCCTAAGGCCAGCTATTAGCATTGTCTCCGTGGCAATGGCCGGATGACATCGGGTCATTTGTGCAACACCTATCGTATACACCTAAGTGTAACCGACGTTTTTAGATGTTTTGGTTCAAAGTTTCTTCCAACGATGACGTTGGACAAAAAAAAAAAAAAAAAAAAAGAAAAATGTCCCTTGATGACAGCCTCTGAAGCCCATTAAAGCAAAGTGTATTTCTTAAAGTGTATTTCTGTGCAGAACAGGCGCTCTTCTTCAGTAAAACTTGTCGTCGATGCGGAAATGCGGCCTGCTGACATCATCAGGATTGAGGAACACCGATATGGATTTCCCCGGGTTCTCCGTGACCAGCTGCTGCAGCCGCTGTGCTAGCTTGTCCTCTGAAGGAGAAATGATGCCGTTGGAGGGCTGGTGGCCGGGGGAACCGTGGCCGTTCGTGCCAGCTGTTAGCTCCTTCTTAAGGTGGCCCGCCTGCTGGGCTTGGTCCAGAGCTGCCCGGAGGTGCTCGCTGGGATCTGAGCGCACGTGGGCTAGCTTCCTGGCCACGAGGAGCGCCTGGGCGTCGGTCACGTGCTCCAACATATTGCACTGGGGCAGAAAGTAGTTTGGGCAGGTTTTACCCAGGATGCAGTGCGCTAGGTCGTCCAGGAGGCCCAAGAGGAGGCGGCCGGGTGTGTCCGCATCAGGGCGGGACAGGTAGGCGGCAGGAAGCCGGTCGCAGGCCCAGAAAAGGATGGTGCGTAGATGGTATAGGCTGAGGCCCGTACGAGGGCGCGACAGGATGCGAGACAGCACAGCTTTGGCTGCCTGGAACGCTTGAGCCATTGGGTAGGGGATGCACTTCTTGAGTTGGACCTGGGAGTGACAGAACAGGGGCCTTAAAACGTCTGCGGCATGGGGGAGATAAAGTGTCGATGAAAAAGAGAGAGAAGGAAAAAGAAAAGGTAAAGAGTGGCACCTCGCTGCGTGAGAACGCCAGTCTCCACTCCCTGTCGGGGCGGCCGCCCAGCGGGGAGCAGCAGGGCAGCAGGTAGAAGCCCGATATGGCCTCCTCCTCTGTGATTTTCCCGTCCCAGAAGTGGTTGGCGGTCAACCAGCCCTGGGCCACCGCCGGCCAGCCTCGAAATGAAACCACCGGCAGCAGGTCGTACAGCACCCGGCTCGAGCCTGCCTGCGGATGGGCGGGCAGAGAGTGAAGGAAGTGGTGATCAGGGGGTGGATTCATTAGCAGTTTCCTCAAATGTGGCAAACATTATTAAGGCCCCGGTTGTACCTGAAGGATGATGGTGGTGAGGGGTCCGTTTCTCTCCAATCGGTCTGGAGTAGGAATCCCTCTCTGGGGACTGCGCCTCAGCTCTTCCACGGCCTCGCTCACCACCCCCCAGAACCAGTCCGTCACCAGGGCGGGCGAAAAGTAGCATCCGTCCAAAGCCTGCGGGGAGCCCAGGGAAGGGATAGCGCCTTGACCTGAGGGAGAAAGGGCAGCAGGAAGAGGGGTTACCTTCCTGCAGACTCATCGGTGCTACCCGGGGGTCCTGAGGGGAGCACTATGGCGGTGAGAAAAAAACGAGTGAAATGGATTCGGCACGGCTGAAAATGAAAGGGATGTCTATCGATAAACAGCGTTACCGTTTCTCATTTTGGTGCAATGATATCAGGGAGAAGGGACTATGCTCGTACATGTTTTAGTGTTTGGTTCCTGAGGAGGTATCTTGTGTTCTGCCTGTCTGAGGCGGTGGGGGGGTTATAAAAACAGGGCTTTGCTGTAGCTTCGGTGGGGGAAAAAAATTGCATCATGCATCAATTTTGCTCTCTTTTTCCACACTTTTATCGCGTTCCGCACGATTTCTGCTACCTCTGGTGTGACTTTCTACACATACCCTTCTCTCCCTCTGCCTCCTCCTCCTCCTCTTCTTCGGCGTGAAGTCGGTTCTCCTCTTGGCAGCAGACGCTCCAACGGGAGAGAATTTTGGAGTCGCAGAGGCGAAGGCTCAGCCAGGAGTGACAGGGCGGGGAGTGCCGCATGTCCAGAGTGACTGGCTGGTTGCGGTCGTGAAGCTTGAGGGCGGGCACCAGCAGTGTGAAGTCCAGGTCGAAATCAGCCCCCTTAGCGTAGTCCCCGAGGTCCTCCGGGTTGAGGTCCAGGACTCCCTCCCGCGCCCCGCCGGACAGCAGCAGGTACTCATTAGCTACAGGCAGGCGCTGGTCAATCTTCTGGACCAGACCTGCAAGAGGTGAAAAGCAGTCAATCGACGTGTAACCATTGCTACTACCTCCCAAATACGTCCAAATAGATGATGCCTCTCGTTATTTAAACTATGAAATGGGCTAAATGTGTTTAAGGTGTCTGTTAGCATTGAGAAACAGCGCTTGTTTTTGGAAGTAGGCAAATACATGTGAACTTCTGAAGTACTTGGAAGTGCATACTTTGCTGTTAGTGTTGCTAGCTGCGATATATACTGTTAGGTCTGACGCACAATTGATGAGGAGGGTGGCGCGAGTACACATCTAGGCACATGGTGTGTACTAGGCAGCTAGCAAGTTTCAGAACTGGAACAGTAATTTGATGATGTTTCACAAGAACGCGAGAACGCAAGTATGGACACATTGGTCATAAGTAAAGTGCCATACTGCAATGTTCGTACATTCTTGAGGACAGTTGGAGTTCATACTTGGTCATCTGTACTTCAAAGTACGTACTTTCCGCCACGCTGCTGCTGCTTGATAAAATAGGCGAAACAATTAAACATCAAGGAAACTTGACAGCTTGCGAACTTTCACGAGTGAAGGAGCGAAATCGCAAAAGGTCAAACTTAAAGATAAGGCAGTTCAGTTCAGGGCCGCTCAAAGCTCATCAATGTTGGTGTTTGCGGCGATGCGCCACTCTGCTCTCCCGAGACGCGTACGCAGACTGCAACGACGAGCTGGGAACACTCGGGCAGAAATCTCATTTGCAAGTGGATGAGCTTGACTGACCTTGATTCATGAGTCAGAGCAATAGAAATGTTTGTGTACAGAATCAGAATGGAAGGCTTCGCTCGACGCGATGATTAGAATTCGTCTGCGTCTACGTCTCCAGTCTGCATTCATATGCAGTCACAATGACTGTACATCAAAGGGAAAATTACCTTAGATAATTGCAGATGATGAGATTGCTTAAAGAGAACAAATATGAGCAATCGTTCTACGTTTTTTATTCTGTCTTAAACCCGGGTGTAGTGTGCGCGCTAGCGGGCATTTCTCTCCACTCTGGACACTTTATACAAGAACCCCAGCCTCCAAATCCTTTTATAGCTACTTCTCGGTGTCGTAAACTTCCCTGATTCAAAGACCGGCAGGAGTCGCAGTACTGGAGTCAAATTATTCCGATTTCCGAAAGCTTAAGAAAGACGAAAAAGAAAACTCTGATCTTTCAGCCAAGAAAAAAATCTTGCCGGTCTGGAGCTAACTGCTAAGCGTTTGGCGTGCGACGGGGTCTGTGGGCGTACCCACACGCATGACTGCGAGTCAAAAAGGAAAAGAGTGGAAAAAATATTGAAACTTGCAGAGATGAAAATATCTGGAGACTAAAGCGGGAGTCGTTGGCTTTGCTTTGGTTTGCTTTGATATAGGTGCACTGTTTGACACGGGCACAGGGGGAGTAGTTCAAGAGCAGAAATGGGAAGAAAAGTCTGACAAAAACAAAAAAAAAAAAAAACTATTACTTTTCAGTGGAGTCAACTATTCTCCTTGCTTTCTGATGAGCGCGGCTTGATCTTCATCGGGGGAACTGAAAGTTATCGGCTCTGCCGGCTCCGTACTCTTGCGGTACAAGTTCTGCTTCGCTTGTGTGGATATGGCATCTAAGTTGGAGCAGGGACCTCGTCAAAGATCGGAATTTATAGATTAAAAAACACAAAAACTGTTTCAAACTGTTTCGGCTGTTTTCTCACCTAGCTTGGTGCTCTGGAAGCAAAATCGATGCTAAACTTAGCAGGACCCTTTCAGTGCTGTGATATCAAACCCTTCCAAATGTGTACAAAAAAATCTTGAATATCTAATATATGGTTCAATTAAGTTTTAGCATTCACAGTCCAGCAAGTCCAACCTGTCACATTCTTGGGTTTATTGCTAAATTATGCGCCGAAAAAAGCTATGCGGTCATGCTAATTATGTAGCTACTCTATGGCAGATATTCAAATCAGGTTACGGCAAACTGGGCCATGCTAAGCTGTGCTGCTGTGCAGTTTTATAGTCCATCATACCTAATTAGGACTTTAAAAACAAACATCAGATTATCTTTATCATGCTATGATCGGTTAGCTAACAGGGGGAACGCTGAAGAGAACGAAGAAAAAACAGATGCTTAAAAGATGAAGGAACAGAGCAGACACTAACGGAACGAGTTTGAACCCGGGATTTGTCTGATTTTCATCTTCATCGCCCACTAAATTGGGTCAAAGAGGCGAGGAAGAAACAGGGCAAAAAGAAGAATGAGCGCGCCCTCCCCCCGGCGGGGGCTTCAGTTAAATGGAGGAAAACCTCCATCAATTAGCAAAGCTTCTTCAATCTTCACACTGGCTGTGGAAGGCTGCGGCTGGTCCAAGGAACGTGTTCTACTTTTTAATCCAAACTCTTAAATCGACGGCGGTGTGCCGCTTTGCTGCCAGCTAGCACGCGCGCACGGATACGGACGCGTGGAGGCACACACAGCTGCGGTGGAGAAAGTCCAGGCTGGTTTCACAGCCGCTAATCCTGTAAGAAATGTCTTTGAATGGAGATTTCCATTAGAGGAGCATTTTCTGATAAGAGCTATTTTCAGAGTAGACCCAGTTCTGCGCTAGGGAATCGACTTTGACGGCTACTCGTACATACCCTTGGTCTCGCTCTGGCAGAATATCATTATTATTAGCAAATGGAATAACTAAAAATGCTAATTATCTGACTCTTGTGGCCAGAATGGCGTTTCATTTATATTAGCGTTCACATCATTTTAAATGGAACAGGTTGTCTCAGGAATTACTGGTGAATAGAAGTCGTCTTGGTGAACCAAAGAGAGGAAGCAAACCAAACAGAGGAACTGAACTAAAGACAGGAAGTGAACCAAACCACATTAAACAGTATGATATAGATCTGCATATAAAACCCACCTCTGCCACTCTGTTTGATATTAAAGCGCTAAAACTGCACCAGAAATCTGTGGTTATATATAAAAAAACAACTTTAAGCTTTATCCTGCAGAGAGGTTCTGATTCAGGCTGCGATTGCACGAAGCCGCCTACCTCACATGACCTCCGGAGAATAAAAATAAAGCTCTAATACATCTGCGAAGCACGGCGGCACAATCATCTTAAAACTGCAGGATTCAACCTGTTGGAATCAGCCCTGTCTGCTGTAGCGCCTCGATGCTATCGAGCGCTGTTTAAACCGGCGCTTCCCGCGCCTCGCATGCTAATGGCGGGATTACTCTCAGACGTGAAGAGGTGAACCCTCTCCGCCTGCTCACTGTTTATGAATTTGTAACAAAGCGAGAGATTATCCCAAAAATAGAGCTTCAGAAGAAGAAAAACAGAGATTCATCGATTGAATCTGACGGGTGGGTGGGGGGGGTGTCGGTGTCAGGCCTCGGAGTCGGCACCGGGCCTATTTAACCCGCATGTTAAGGCAACAAACAAGCTTCAGAGTGACACGACGCGCCTCAACCACCTGTGGAGAGTGTCGACAGCTCCTCACTGCTGCTTTCATGTCAGCAACGCCGCGATGCTAACCCACGCTAAATGACAAGCAATTATCATGAAAGAGAAAAGTGTCACCGCAGGTTTGCTGTTATACGTGGGGGTAGGGAGGCAGCACAGATGTGTAGCGCCGATCCCGACCTTGGCCGAGGTTTTAATGAGATCAGCGCGGAAGCGTAATCTAGCTCTACAGCGCCTTCATTAAGAGGAAATTTATTAGTTCCGCATCCTTTCTGCTCCTGTGTGTGTCAGCAGCAGGTGTGTGACTCGGAGAAGGGTTCTCTTCGATTAGCTTTCTCTTCTTTAGAGACTCCTCTTAGCACCCGCTGCCCGCAGATTGTATCTGTTAGCAGCTAAGGTGTTTTACAGTAGTGGTGTGGCCAAAAAGAAACAACTAAATGGCTACCAAAAATACAAATCAACCAACAAAAAAAACGGCTGTGTTCTGACAACCTCATGAACGCAAACTAGCTAGACAGAGGAACTGAAGGGCCAGTTAGTTTCTGGTCAGCTTTTGGACTGATAAAGAGACGCACTTGACGCCAGCCCAGCTGGCTATCCTGCTAGCTCAGTATTTGCTACACTTGTGGATGTAGGCCAGCCAGAAATGGTGCAATGCTAAGCTAAAAGAATACAAATAGCCAACTAGCATCACGGAGGTATCATAATATCAACAGCAAATCTGTTACGCTCTTACACTTACACTCGGAGAAAGAAAATAGTCCAATTCAATGGTGTAGCTGTGCATGCTGACCTACTGACAGACACCTAAAAACGCAGAAATCTGCAAATCACTTCCACCTACAAAAAAAACATTAAAAAATCCAGGAGAAGAACAAGCTAGAGGCAGAAACTGGCCAACAAACAGATGAGCTCTTGGGCCTGGAGCATTCAGAGCTGAGAGAGCTTCTTTACTGAAATAAAAAGTCTTCCAGACTAAAATATGTAACAAATTCAAGTTAATGCTGCCATGGAAACCTAAAACCAACAAATAACAATCACATATACTGTATATCGCCTACTTGCCCAAAAAAGCTAACTGATTAGATGTTGCAAACAATGTTACCTTTAGGGGCGTCAGCTGAGCTTGACACCAGATCATCTGCTTCAATGGTGATGTGGAATTTGTTTCAGTTCTTTCTGTCTCCGGGCAACGTCCTCAAACAGGGCGATTTCTGGGTAATGCGACCGTATATGTGAGCATCAAGGCTCATGATCTACCACCATGTGCTTAGCGTTATATTCCTAGCTCCAACCGCTACCAAAAAAAAAACATCCTCTCTTTTGAAGCCACATTTTTTCACTCCTTTTCCAGCCAGAGCTGTCACAGCAGGGGGGGGGCAGGGTAGCAAGGCAAAGGGTATAAAAAAACCATGCAAACTACTCGTGATCATGCCAAAGAAAAAGGAAGGCCTCAATACCAGGAGGGAAGAACATCAAAATCTTTAGTTTCACACCAGATTAATGAAAAATGAAACAGTAACGTGCGGGGGGAGGCAGAAAACAGCTAAAAAAAAGTTAAAAGTTAGAAGCTGAACAAAGGAAAATCTGATAGCAGTGATATTTTTATTCCTGCAGTTTCCCAAGGAGCTAGCGAAGATGCGTCAGATCTAAAAATGAGACCGGGACTGACGTGAGGAAAGAACTAGGGCAACTGGACGAACCATCTCGCCTCCATTTGTGTCGATTTTCTGTCTGCTTTAGCCAAAGTTTCCATCAAAAATGAGCCTCGACACCAAGCTGGTCAAACTGGGTTTATATGAGATATGACTAGAAAGAGAGGAGAAAAAAAAATGTGGTTTAGCTTCATCTGTGTTCTGGCAATGAAGAAGACATATGCCGTGGGATCTAGTTAGCGACGCCGCGATGGGGGAGAAAAATACACATTTTCGCTCCCAAAAACAGGTGCGCCATTACAGAGCAGCTGCCACCAACACGTCAACAAAAACAACCACTGCGGTGAGTGAAGACGGGGTCGTGCCAGGCAACGGGAAAAAAAAAAAAAAAAAAAAAAAAAAAAGAAGCAGTAAATAAGAGACAGCTACAGGTTAGACAGCGGGGTTGCACCTAGCATGTTGAAGATGAAGTCCTTTGCAGTGTGGACCTCTAAGGCAGTCTGGTCCCCAAAGTCGCCCTGCTCCAGCAGGACCAGCTCGGACACCTGGGACGACAGCTGGTCCAGGGCAGCCCCCGAGCGGAAGTCTACCTCCAAGGGTTTCTTGGCGGGGGCCGGCGAGCGCGGCGCCACTGCATTCATCAGGGAATCCATCACTGCGGCCCTGTCAATGACACAGATGACACAAAAAGAAGCCGATGAGCCATTCATTCTGTCATGATTTGACGTGATTTTGTGAACAAGAAGGATCGCCGGGTGATTTTCGCCTGAATCTGTAACTTGCGAAACGGAATGTGGCTGATCCGTCGTGGTTTTCAACCCTGCACAGTGCCTGCTTTGTTTTAGAAAACCTCGTGTGGATTATGATGTTTTGTGTGTGGTATAAACATGTGAGAAAGAACAAAGATGGCATTTCAATAGCAGCAACTGAAAGTGATCAATATTCATTCAGTGAATCAAAACAACAAATATTACTGTTTTAGTACAATATGATGTTAGATATTGAAAATAAAAGACCTTCTCTTAATCAAAAAATGTAGTATGTAAACATATAATATGCTAATACAAGATCCTGCTCATTACCAATTAGCAAAGGCAAACAAATTAAATGAGGGCTTTTCATTTTATACCTGCTGTTAATATTTTTTAAGGGTGGCAACACTCTTGAGTCTTTAATAAAAAATGTCTTGGTGGTTATACTGGGCGAGTTATGACTTGAGAAACTGGTTGATTGCGTACTTTACTGCAGACAGTCGGATTAAGTTGCATTCCAGCAGTCCTCGTCAAGGATTTAGCATTAATTGGACAGACGCGCACTGTTTACAGACATTTCAGGCCATGTTTACATGCTTCAGCTGACGTACAAAACACCCCCTAAAGTAAATAATTCCAAGGTAAGCCATAAAGTTGTAAAAGGAAAAGTTCAGCTGTGTTGAATAACACAATCTTTACAACTGTGTCATTTAGCGTACCCTAGCTGCTAAGCTACTAGCCGAGCAAGACTAGCCAGCCTACCCACTAAAGTTAACGGCTAATTACATATTTCGCTATAAACATAAACTCAGGCTGAGTTTATGAGTGCGTCATTCAAGCGTAACACCGTATAAATTGGCCGTTTCAGTTGTAAACATGTCGACGTGGCACCTCGCCCACTATCAGCTAATTTCTTTTATTAGCCACTTTTACCTCCTAGCTTTAAAAAATTAGCCTGCTAGCCTACTAACACGACAGGTGGGGACACAGCAGACGCAGGAACACACCCGCAAACACATTCTGAGGGGAAAAAACCTACAGAAACACGCGCACATATGTGTTGAAGGAGCCGCACACCACTTCGCTCAGGTAGCATGCAAGACGTGCAATCGCACTCAAAACCATCCGCAACCTGCCTTTCGGCGTGAAATATCCCAAACGATCACGCACCCTTTAAACGGCGATGCGGAGGAGAAACTCGGTTATCTTTTGCGTGTGCACTGATCGCGATTCCTGCGCTCCCATCCGCCGTCTTCAGTTGTCATTTCCAACAGGTTCCAGGGCTTTCACTGTCCCCTCCGCTCCTGGAAACACCGTCCCAAATCACGCTCCTTCCCTGAGGATCCGGGGATTAGTGGTGTGGCAAGCACGCACGCCCCACTTACACACGCACACAATAGAAAAATAATAATAATAAAAAACATCTACAAACGGATTTGTGAGATCAGGTTTATGATTAAAATTGTTCCCATGTCCTCCCGGAGGAGATGAGATGCGCTGCGGGCAGAGGTGTGCACAGTCCCGGAGCAAAGGGGGGTCGGCTGCACCATGTGCAGGCTGCAAGAGCATGAGTTGAATCCTGAAAGGCAGCCCTCAAATGTTGAACTCTAACCCCTGATGAATTAGCATCAAAACTTAGCATCATAAAATGACAAAAGTGCACAATAAAAAATTCACAAAAGCACCATGATAGCTGCTCCGGATGAGGTTTAATCCGCAAGGTCCAATAAGGATAAATGCTGCTGTTATTTGACAGATAAGAATGATAGTCATATTAAAATTGAGAAAAACTTTAATGATTGCTAAGATGTCAGCATCCTTTTTTATTAGCCACGCCCATACCTGGTTGTGGATACAGGAGGAAAGGTGAGGCGATGCACTCCACTTTCCTCAACAGGTAAACTTTGCCGTGTCTTTATCAACACTAATTATTAAAGCAGCTTCACGCCCCCCTGGAAAGAGCTAGCTTTAGCCTCCCGGCTGGATAATAATAAGTCCTCGGCCGTCGCATCACTCTCGAGACAGCTACCGCTGATAGCCGTGATGGCAGTACGGTAACAACGGCGGCTCCCCGCGGTGTAATCCCCCCTCGGCATGGCCGTCAAGGCTAGGTTAAGGTGAACCAAGAAAAAAGGAGGGGGCAGGAGCTAGGAAGGCCGCATGTTTATGGTCGTGAGAGGTTAATCCGTTTACTGTTGCCTTTTCCAGGTTATTCCAGATCTTCAAGACTGGATCTCACATCAAACAAGGCATGAAGCAATGCTACCCAACCATGAGAGAGAAAAAAAAAAGAGGAGGGAAGGTTGGGAAGTGTGGTGGTGGAGGGGAAGATCCCTGGAGATACAATTAACAATATCTACTGTATCTCTGATGCTTCTCTCGCTGTGGCTCTTGACAGCGCGGCGAGCCACTAAAGTCGAAGCCGAGACTTTGGAGCTGTCTGTTTGACAGTCCCTCTTTGCTTAAACCGCGTCGCGATTCAGGGGATCCTCTCGGGTGAAAGCTTTAGATTCTTATTAGCACCGAACCCGGAGGAAGCGCAGGCACAGATCGCTTTCGTCATCACGGGCGCTCGGTGCTACTGTAAACTAGCTGGAGAGGCTAATCTGTCTGTTCATCAATGTGAAAAGATAGGTGTGGATGAAGGTGTTTGGCGTTTTTGGAGTGAGAACAAAGCTGGAAGCACTCTGGTGTCAGATTGCTTTGATCTCATCAAAGGATCCTCGTGATCCTCCCTTTGAACTTTCAAATAATAACAGATGATTCCAGTGATCGGCGGGAGGTGGAGCTTGTTCATCCTAATGAGGGTTTTATCAGTCATGCCCGGTAGCTCGTTCGGTCGACAGCGGCGCTCCTTCTCCCGTGCAAAGCCGAGGCTTACGCGTCGACACTTGGAAATTAACCCAGAGATTTTTGTACAGCTGTTTTTTGAGATCTCGGCCCTACAGTCGGGAAGGAGAATAAGCATTTCAGCTGATTTCACTTTGCAGGAGGCCACGGGTAATGGATTCTTTTGTATTCCACCGCTTAGAGGATCAAATGCTGGAGGCTATGAAGACATTGGGCTGCGCAAGAGTGAATTTCTTTAGCCAGCATAGGTGGCGAATCCTATGGAATTATTCCCATTAGCTGATGACCCCGTTTAACCAGTCCTGGATTTCAAAAGTGGCTAATCCAGCCAGAACGCACTGGTGCAGTTATGTCGCCATCTCAAATTAGCTTTGGAGGAAGAAATGATAGAATACTTGCATTTACGCTTTAAGCTTACTTTATCATCATTTGTACAGCGTGAGACAGTCCACTCGCCACATGACCTTGGCCACACCTCCTACGCCAGAGGAAGGCAGAGCAGCATCAGGGAACCTTTCTACGAGCGTCGGTGGAGTGAGCTAGCCCCACTGCTAACCTTGTTTGGGTTCTTCCAATTGTCATTCTCAATCCACATTTGCTCCTGCAACCGTGCTAAGGGCGGAGCTTAATTTTTAAAATTGTGAATAGCTTTTTGTTGCTGGTGGTGCTGCTGCGGTGGGATGATACAAGGAAATTCTGAAGAACAAGTGACCTGATAAGAAAGCATCCGGTCCCACCACTGATTGAAGGAACAAGCAAAATTGGCAAGTTAAGAAACGATTAAGCACAACATCTTATTTCGATTTTCACCATTTTTATTCCATTATTCAACCTTGTTAATCTGGAACACAGTGAAAAACAAAACAGTAAAAAGTTGTGCACAGCATCAGTTAGATACAGCTGTGACAGGAAAGTGATAATCCCGCCGCGACCTTATCTCATACTGTCAGGACAGGAACTAGTCTGACAACTGCTGCAGCTCAGAGAACGATAGCTAGCCACCCTGCGATCATGGCCATGCCCCCATAGGGGGCAGCCTTGCTCATGCCTGGGTCTCCCGTCAGGGCCTGGTAGTACAGAGGGCCGCAAAACATCCCCATACCCGCAACCAGGAGGGCACCAGCCTGCAAAGAAGGAACACAGAGCTTGCAAGTTCATCCAGTAAAACAATAAATTTCTCTTTAGAAAGGCAGTTTCCTTCTGCTAGCGTCTACAGCGCCGTCATTGTTTAGTAAAGGGGACATGAAACACTAGCACAAACGCTAACAATAAGATAGATGTACATATTTTAAATCATAACGCTAAAATAAATTAATCAGCCGTTTTAAAGAAAGACCAATTTTAAACATTAGTTTAACTAGTTATCAATTTATTAATTAAATTAATGAATTAGTTCAACTCGATGAGGTTCTGAGCCATCAGCTGAGTAGCTCTCGGCGCCGTCTCCTCCGCTGCACCTCCACAATCCTCTGCAAAAATTGGTCTCTCAACCCTCCGCCTTGTCAATGGCTCAAAGGCATAAGCCATTGGATTTAACGTCCAAATATTTTCACGTTCTGCCTCGTCCTTCGACATTTCCTCGTTCGTAACCTACGCGTTGTTCTGTGAGACCAAAACCCAAAACCAGTACAGTGACGTAAAATAAAGATGGCAGCGAGTATGCCCCCAAAATGTCCCGTAATTACAAATAAAAAGTGAATTTTCTTTAAAACAGCTGATTAATCAGATGTTAGTAAGTTATGTAAGTCGCTGGTCTGTGATTAATGCTCACCACAGTGGGTTTGCGACAATGGGCAGCACCCAGCAGGGCCAGGCTGTGATAGAAATGGTACTTATTGGCGATTTCAAATAGCTGGAGAGGCAGATACACAAAGGTATTTCTATAAAGGCAGGGTTTAGTCATTTGTAGCTCTTTGAAAAGGTATCATTTGCTTGTTTGAATGTGTGCATTTACATACCACAACCCGGTAGTCATCAGGGTTGCTGTTTTTGAAACCTGTAACAAGATGTTAAACAGGGTCAGGCAACTTTATCTGGAATTTTTTTTTCCCCTTCAAATTTTGACGATAAAAAAAAATTGTTACTGTTGAAATAATCGCAGTTTATTCCCCATGCTGTGTTGATTAATAAATATTTAGCTTTTATCAGAATGAAGTTTTGGAAGTTTCGTGAGATAGAAAGTGCTTTGTAGGTGTCACGAAGGGAAAATATATGACATTTGTAAGCAGTAGTGGTTTTGAATGAATGAAACTTGTGTCACTGACGCACTCTCTAAACATGCCTCATGTATATGACGCACTGTGGAGGGGGGACACTTTCCCCCTGCTAATTTTACGAAAATGAGAAGAGCCATGACAGTACCTGCACCGCCGAATCATCCAGTGGCTTTTAAATTAAGTATAAACACCGGTTGCTAATGCTGGAAAGCTAGCATGGCTAACGGGCCAAGAGAGTCAAACTTGTGTTGTTTTATACAATGGGGACTGGTGTCGGCATTACTCCTGTTTTGTAACCTGCCACGAATCCAGGGCAGCGTGAATGTATGAATTCATACCGTGAGCTCCGTATGCACCGGCAGTGACTGCAGAAGCTCCCGAAAGAGCCGCTAGTCTCCGGACGACAACAGACGCGTTCATACCTGACAGCTTCGAGCGTCCGACAAGCGGAAGACAACCACCATGGTGCGTTCACTGTCTTTTTGTTAGCTCCGTCCTCTGTGTTTTACGATTCCCGACAAGTCCATATCATACATTTTTTTTCTTGAATTTAAGAGGACGAAAATACTTTATTCTTTGACACTAACATAAAAATCAAACCATTTAAACAAAGAAGACAATTACAGACGCCTCGCGTAGCTCGCGTCCCTGTGTCATCTTAATTACAGCAATCCGCAAAGTCCTTGAATCCAGCACCACATGCATAGGCTTGACCCAAGATGGCGGTTTCCGTGCTGCAGTTTCAGTCCGAACATGCTATATATATATATATATATATATATATATATATATATATATATATATATATATATATATGTTTTTTCATTTTTTTCATACTTTTTTTTTTTTACATTTAATTTCAGGACTGCACAAAAAGGGTTTTATGCTTACCCTTTCTTCAGTGCGTCTAATAGTAAAATTGCCACAGCAATGAATTATCGGCTTGTGCTTTTCGTTCTGGATAAGGGGTTACAGTTCTGATGTTACCGCTTGATGGAACAAATACCTGCAAGGAACCCACCAACAGGGGGTGCTGTATTGCTTTAACACTAATCATATCGGAATTACACAGGTTCACACTGTTTTACTGTTAAATGCAAAGCCGCCGTGTCCTCCAAGCCTCGTCCGTAGCCGACTTTGACACGCGCGTTAGCACAATGCACACAATTAACACATTTTAATGACCGTGTAGCTAATTAAAAGTTAAGCCTGATGAGTCACAGGTCTTCATTTTCCCCTGTGAAGTGAACCTGTAAGCAACTTGTGTTTGCATGCGTTTGGCTTCTGAGTTCCAGTTCAGTTTGGCATGAAGCAAAGCATTGCCTGCACGCAGAAGGATAGACACACACACACACACACACACTTGCACACTGAACCACAGGTCATTTTCATTCTGTCCCATGGCAGATGGGAGAGCAGGAACAACAATCAAGTATGGCTTCACATCTTGTTTTCACAGACAAGCAGCACATTATCTCCAAGTCCCAGTAGCTGTGTGCTGTGAGCTTCCTCCAACAGGCAGCATCAATCTCACTTCATTCGGCCCACCCGCATATCCCCTCCTCTTTTCCCTGGCAAGTGCCTAACCTCCCCGCCAGAATCTCATAGCAAATTGAAGCAAGGCTTGTGCTCTTTAAAAGGCTCTTTAAACACGACAGTTGAGTTGCTGTAGCGTCATAATGTTTGTTTTCATGCAAACTCAGCATGGAGATATACAAGTACCACATTGAGTGCATAGCATAGGGAATTTCTGTAAATTTTAACACATGAGAACATCAAAAAAGTGTCTTAATTCTTCATGGTGCTTGCAGGGACAGGTGCATTGCCACCTGCTGGTTACTTTGGTTCATCCCTAAACTTGTTTGTGTGTTGATATACTGTGATGTTCTGGATTATCTCAGGTTCCAACTACTAGCCCATATTATACGAGATGAAGTTAAGAAGATTGGGTCAGTTTGGGTCATGGCTTGAGTGAAAGTTTAAAGTCACCTGAAAAAAATGAGCTTTGATACTTGAGTGCTCCCATCTAGAAAATAAAACTATTTCCTTTCGAATGAATACATAATTCACCACTTTGGCTTGCTTTGAAAATCCAATTTCCTCCTATTCGTGGCCTCAATGTATCTTGCAGGGTCACGTCTTTATTTTATAAGTGAATTGACTTGTACAGCCTGAAAAAAAAACTCTTTGCCGTTATTACCGCCGAAACAGACGAAAACATCACGGCAAAGCTGTCATTATCGCTGAGTGCCCAAGGGGTCTGGAGCGGTAACGCTGTCAGAAATTGCGAAACAACTTCGCCTTGAATTTATAGTGGAAGTGAAATATGCTATGTGTGAGGAGATCCTTGCCTGCTGGGCGGCATGCATCCTCACCACTGATGGAGGCTCCCCTCCCTTTAAAGCTACCAATATTTGAGATGTCTGCCATTAACCGTGATGCGTTTTGACAGCCGTGGCCCTTTGCTGTCTTCGGCTGCGGCTAATTATCCGTCGGTTAGAGTGCTTTCGCGTCCCTTCGATGTTTAGTTGTAAATGTATGTATTGTGCCCCGACATCGCGGCTTTTCATGCTGTAGCTCTGTCACTTGTCTATGTTGTAACATCGCTTTCAGCGAACGGCTAGGAGGAGGACAGGAGGACAGGAGGAGGGAGAGGCGGGCCTGTCGAATGATATTTTGTCTGGGCTTCCGCGCTATTGTGGGCTTGGGGAGACAAGACCAGTCATTGCCATTGCGCTGGCCTGCAGCTCACGTACACACACACACACACAGAGAACAAAAACAGCCCCAGGTACAAACAGACACACCACACAATAATATTCATCCCAATGGAAAAAAGTCGCTATTATGCCAATGTTTTTTTTCCAGTGACTCAACCCTCTTTCTTTGGAAACATCACTCTTCCTCTAATATTAATCCACCGAACGGTGTTCAAACTGATGCACAAAATCAGGTTGTTTGTTCATTGAATTTATGTGCACACGTAAACAAACGGTCGGGCAGGCGCTGGCATGCATTTCAAATGCACACACACACACACACACACACACGCGCACACACACACGAAGCTGTGGTTACAGCAAGGCTCCCCACGCTGAGCGAGCATAATTAGCACTCTCGTTAAGCTCATCTGCATCTCTCTTCAAAGGAGATCAATGCAAATGGATAGGATTTAGCCACGGGCAGCAATTAGGCCAAAAAAAATATCCTAGCTGGGAATGGTTTCATCGAGATGGAATTTGTGCCCCTGCACAATCGGGGCGGTAGAATCCGAAACAATGTTTTCATTTACTTTAATGGAAACTTGAGTTGCATTCAAGGACGATCACTTTTCTCGGGAAAAATGCCGAACCTCCGTCGTAGCGCTGCTATGCGGAGAACAGGCCCACAACCTGAGGCCACAGTCGGTACGCCGTAGCATAATCAAGGGCCCATCAGCAGCAGTTAGATATCAGCTGATGAATTAAGCATCAGATCCATGTGTGCCCTGGTCTGTCTTGTTTGATTAACCAGTGCAAGTTTAAAGCGCTTCACGTCAAAGGCAACCAAGCGTCTTGAAGAAAATTGAAATGATTCTCTGTGCCCACTTACACAACATTTTTGGAAGGGCTGTTTCTTCAACAAGGGTCATTAAGAGGGTTTTAAAGATTCTAAAGCTGCTTTTGGCTTAAAACAACTCTTCTGTCTTGCTACAAACTCCTTTAGAAAAAGAAATAGGGGTGGTGGTGAGATCAAGTTATATTGATGATTCTGACTAGATATTTTAGGTTTAGTAAATGATTTATGATATATTATACTTAAAGAGAGCTCAACAAGCAGCAGCAAAACAAAACAGCACCGAAGAACCATCAGAGATTCTCTTTCAATTAAGCTTCATCTCTGAACCTGGAACCAGCCCAAAGGTAATGGCTCCTTCAGTGGCTCGTTGCCCATTCTCCCACCACGGTTTGCTGAAATCAATCCAGTCTTCTCTCAAATCCGTCTAGCAAAACAAAAAGGGGGGAGGAGTAATTAAGATTCTTCTTCATCCGTTTGGCAACACATGCTGCAAATCGCTGGAGGGGGGAAGCGGCACAGCTTGGATACACTGTACGGTAGGTGTCTCATCTGGGCTTTGTCCTACGGGGCTGCTGCTCTGGTCGTCCATCTCACTCACTTAACCTTCCCCTTCACTCTGCTTTCACCGCTCTAACGAGATCCCTCCTGAATGTTTACCTTCCTGCGGCACCAAGCGGTCCTCCATAGCTCCCAGACCCCGGGAGCTAAAGCGCGAGGACGAGAGAGATGGATGTTTGCGTCCATAAGTTTGACATTCCGAGGCTTTTAACAGTCTAGCGCGGCGCCACCGTGTTGGCAAAAAGGTGATCAGTGCCCCCTTCCCCCTGCCCGCAAGCCTGAATTCCATCAAAGGGGTTAACCAATGGAGGAGAGCAGCGCTGGATTTTTTGAGGGGCTTTTTTGAGGGGCGAGGGATATCAGATACGGAAAGGAAAGAGCAGGTTTTTCTTTCGTTATAATTTTAGCCCGCAGGAGGGCAGCTAGATTTCTCGTGAAGTATGTAAATATGGTGGAAAAAGACCAAAGGGAGAGGGAAAAAAGAAAACAGCCTTGCAAAACAGCATCACGGCGGAGAGCGGGGGGTTCTTTAAAATATATATAACTCTGGCCTTATTAGTGCTGAACCTGTTGAGAAGGGTGGGAGATGGGCTGCAGGAACCAAGGAGGAGATGCGTTTCATTTGAGTTCTGTCAAAGGGAAGTATCCAGGCAACAATTCCGCTGTGGAATGTTTTTACGTTGCATAATAGAGGCCATGCTGAAGCCTTTCTTTCTCTCCATGCACAGGAGATACCAGCACCTTCATCATTCCACTAGCAAATTATACTGACACTGACCTTTACCTGTTATGGCTTTGATTATGTTAAATGTTCCATATAGGGAACACACATTAGTCTTAAATTCACCGATAATCACCCTGAGATTGTAGTTTTTTGTCACGTATACACCAAATGATGTAGTTACAAAGCTAAAAAGCAGAAGATCTTAGCAAAAGTGTAACCCTAACCCTAACCCACGTGTGTGTGTATCGCCATTAATGACTGGGGTCAATTCCGAAAAGATAGCTTATATCATTTAAATCTGAACTTAAATTAATAAAGTACTAACATGGTTTTGTTCTAAGCATGAAAAAACAAATGCTGCAGCTAAAATGCTTATTCTGTGTGAACTGGAAACGTTCTTTTAGCGTAATCGCGTAATCTAATAATGGCAGAAAATTTAAACAGTTACTCCAAGCTCAAATTCATCCATCCGGAAAAACGATGCGATGGCCGTTGAGGCGTCTGCCATTAGGTGAGTCTTCTTTCGTCTTTTATTATGTTGATTGAGCGCTTCTTCTCATGCCGCCTCTCCATTTCCGGACGCCCAGTCAAATTACAGGCTGATGACGAACTTACTCCAAAAAGTCACTGTGATGTCAGCGTTGCTGTCAAAAGTATGGACTGTACCACCTGACACGCAGGGAAATGACACGTTACACGAGGACAGACACCACGCCGCGCTCCGGATTCGACGCTGTGTTCACAAGCAGGCGCGGATGATTTACAAGTTCCTACAGGCGCCTTGCAACATTTATTAGTTTCATTTATTATTGTTGCTCCTCGAGCAAGGCAGTCTGGGAATATAGTGGTCATTCATTTCACAGACTGAAGCAGACAGTGCGATCAAGATGATTTGCTGCTTACTTTAGCAGGTAGAGATAGATGCTAAAAACAAATTGGCTCTTCTTTCTATCTATCTATCTCTCTATCTATCTATCTATCTATCTATCTATCTATCTATCTCTCTATCTATCTATCTATCTCTGGACATACGTTAGCATTAGCATTAACTTCCATTCACTACTTTTTGTGTCACATTTGGAACGAAGTTAGTGGCTACTGCACAGGATACGCTCCACGGAAGGTCTGTGCTTTTCTGAATCTTTACACGTAAAAAAAAAACCAAACAAGCAAAAAAAGAAAAAAGGCAGCTTATTCCTGCCACCGTGCATCGGGTTAGCCCCTCCCGTGATGAGTCAACCGATCGCCAGCGATGCGCCTGTTTTTTGAGGTTGCTTGACATATCAAGTACGCGCTTTTATGGAAGTTTACTTAATGTTGAGTTTTAATTATACATCAAACAGGAGCTTCCATCTCAGCTGGAGCCCACACCCACACACACACACACACAAGTGCGCAATAGAGGAAAAAGTCATGGTGCAGACACAGCGTGTGAATTGATGCTAATAATGTCTACATATGCATTTATGATTTCGAGTCCATTAACGATACAAGTTTCTGAAGTCGAAGCAGTACAAAGGATTCACACTGTGCAACTCACACATAGCAACATTTTATTTTTTTAGGTACCTTTAATTTGAACACATGGCACTGCAATTAGCCCTAGCCGATCCGTGGATGTGTCGACTGTGCCTGCGCTCAGACGGGTGCAATTAAATGCGGAACCCACTTCATCTAATGGGCTGCGTGTTTGTGTGCGGTAAGGAGATGCTGACAGAGGGAGAAAGGATCGCTGTTCGATGGAAGCCGCCGCCAGGGAAGCTAATCTGGTGGGCTCCCTGCTGCGTCAGATCAGAGGCGATTGATACAATTGCTGCGCTGACCTCCTAGGGCCTTGCCCAAGACCGAGGCTAGAGAGCGGAAAAACATGGAGGGGAGGAACCAATCAGATGTAGAAAAGGGGTTGCTACTGAGCCATGGAAAACAGGCAATTCCACTGCAGTAGGAGAATGAGGAAGAGGATGTGAGGAAAAAGTGGGAAAGGTGGAAGAAGAATCATCATAAGGTCCATATGCAGATTGTCTGCAAATCAAAAAGTAGTAGTATAGTAACCCTGATCCATGTTTTGCTCAACATCAATGTTTTTCTGCAATTTTTTTTTTTTGTCTAGTTTCCAGGACCTGCTGCAGAGATGGGATCTTCTCAGCATGATGCCTGACAAACATTGTCTGTTTTGGGCTGTTGGTCGGGCAGTCCCACCGGACTGTGGAGCCTCCGAGTCTAGTGCAGACTCTCTCCCTTGTAAGGCGAAGAAACCAGGCAGAAATCCACGGGAGTACCTCTCTCAGTCGTCACAGGTGTCTCAGTGGCCTCCCTTAAGCCTAGCTTTTTTACGCTTCCTCGTTTGCGTCGCTTAAGGCAGGGGATTTGCATCCAGATCGCTCCATCCGCGGGCCCTCTGCGAAAAAAATGTAACCATGCAGGCACGGACACATTCCAGGTGAGTCATGGTTGGTTAGCCAAAGGACACCATTTCCTTTGTACTGTATCGTATTCTAAATTTGTTTGCTAGCTTTTTAAAGTAAACAAAGCCGCCTGGTCAGTTAGCCTTGTGACAATGTTTTGCTGTGTGTGCTGTTTGCTAACTGAAGACTTTTAAATCAAAACTGACTGGATATAAGTATTAGTCTTAACTGAATCTTAATTCAGGATGTTGCATAGTGAACCAGATGACTGTCTGCGAAAGCGTAAACGACAAACTCCATCTGCCAAAAGATGCTAAAATACACATATTTAGGTGTTTCAAAGTTGATGAAAACAACTGATATGAGCTGAAAACAAAGCTAAAAGAATAAGTCTGCTAAAAGGATCCTTAGCTGTTGGAAGAACTTGGGACAATTGGGGATTGGTCTCTACCAGCAGTATCAACAGTGTCTTCTCTTCTCCCTGTTTCCAGTGTTCAAATTAAAGTTGAAAATGGGAGATAAAGTCCACGCCGCTGCCGCAGCTCACACGAAAATAGGATGGAGCCAAGTTGGTGGCGCACCAATTACAGGATGGTGGAAGAACAAGGGAGGATAAATGTGAAAAGCTGGGAGGAAGTCACAAAAGATTAGCAGTGATGAAGAAGGGTAAATCGGTTTGAGACACACTCCCCTGAGGCACGGAGCACAGGGACGATAACAGGAAAGAAAGATTCTCCCTGCGGTAGGAGGACCGTTTAGGTAAGTCGCACTGATGCTCATGCACGTCCTGTTTCCTTTTGCTGGAAAAAGCTAACATTTGACAAATTGCGAAAAATGTGTTTGATGGGACAAAACCCGCTAGTTGCTTTTTTACCCCGCCACTAAGCCGGTGTGCGTCAGCAAATTTGTCGTTCTTAGGAGCGTCTTGGCGATGGAAACAATTTGGCGGAATTTGGGAAAGACTTCGCGTGACAAAACTTGCAATAAGCTGAATCATTTTAAGCAAAATACACAGAGAAAAAAAAAATGACCTGACGCTAGTGAGGCAAAGGAGCCACCACTTTGGAATATTCGTCAAGAAGTACCTCGTATCCTCTTCTGTGTTTGTCTTTGCGTCAGGGTGACGGTTCCATTCCGCTTGCGAAAGGTTTGCAGGGTCAGGCAGCGGGTACGTTACCGTAGGCTGAGAGAAAATTGACTTTCTGGCTGCTTCAGATGGAAAGGTTAATGGCTTTATGAGATGGCAGCGACACGTTGCCGCAAACGCCTCCGAGCAAACAAATGATTTGATTGTAAATTGCTGAAACTCCGTTGTTAATGGAATATTAAATCCGTAGGCATGCGCAATAATAACTAGTAGCCGCACGGAGGAGAAACATGCATTATATATATGGAGGAATGTATTTTTTTCTCCCTGGTGGGGCTGACCTCCTCTAAAGGCCAAAACGGAACTGGGGGCTAGCACCTGGAAGGCCCCACAGTTTGTATCAAAAGTGCCACTTTAGCCAGTCAGTTATGCATGGAAGTGACCTATTTGGGCGCTATAATAGCGCTCTAGGAGCGTAAGAACAATTCTCCACAGACGGTCGGCTCCACCTGAGGCCCGCGACAACTCCTGCCTTCGAGAGAACATACATCACACGTCAATGCCTCGGCACGGGCGCGTGTTCATCCCGCTTTGGATACATGCGTTTTGAAAGCTTGCATCAATGTGCTCCATCACTGACGGGGCGAAACAGGAGCAGAGGTGTGTACATGTGAACATGGATCCAAGTAACAGGCTCTCCCTCGGGGGCCATTAATGCCGACGCTCAATGGCGGGGTCCATCAAGTGTAAAACATCGCAGGTCTCCTCTCTCACCTTGGCCTGGTGGGATACCGCCTGGGGAATGGACGTCCACCAGCAAAGACAATTTATCTCGATAGCTCAGATTGTAGCCCCCGCAGCGATCACTCTCTCTTTGTCTCAACTGTGCCTCCAAAGGTCTTGGAAGTAAAAATGTAAACAAAAAAAAAATAAAGAGAGAGGAGAGGGAGCGAGCTAGCGCAGTCGGTTGACAAAGTGTTTTAGCTGATTGACGACAGGCTGGTCCACGTGAGCGGAGAAGTAGTCCATTTCCCTGCCCCCGGCTTTGTACGAGGAGCCGGGGCCACACGGGCATCAAGCAGTAAATCTTCCCCACAATCAGCTCTGGATGTTAGCAGGCGTGGGGGGGGGGGGGCGGCGATTTTCCGATAGAGCCGGGACCCATCAGGAGACGCACATCAGAACAACCGCGAACAATTTTTATTGGGACACCTCGACTCGACGGGCCTGCAGGCAGGTGGCGACGGCGAGATGCGTCCAAGGCAGATGTTTTGGCTGTGTTGCGGCGCCGGTAATAGGACAGACATGTGGCGATCTGGCATCCAGAGGAGCAGGTGCTGCCGTCCCGCAGCCATTACCATCTGCACTGATGAGATCAGGGACTTCTGTGTTGGGTGGTTATTATCTCCTGAAGCGAAACCTAAAATTGCATAAAATAAATCCATGCTTGAGCAAAGTGAAAATAACGAATAATTTATCCAACTTTAGATGTACTTTTATGACATACAAGCAATATATAAAAATGTTTGAGACCACCACACAGTGGAAGGGGCCCTAAATTAAGAGGACTGATGATTTAAATAATTTTTGACTTGATGTGAAAGTACAGTTACATTACTTTCATGGCAGGTGCTCCATTAAATTTGTTAAATTTGACACTATTTTCTCCATGTATTCCATTAACATTATAAATGTCTGTATCATTTTGGCTCCGAAGTTGCGGATAGTTTGCAATCGTATGATACTCGATTAAATTTAGCACTGCTGCCAAAGGGCTCTGTCCCGGTGATTAGCAAGGGCATATCTAATCTCACAGTGTATCATTTTTGCCACTGTGATATCTCTGTAATACCCGACTTGGCACTCAGAACACTTCCATGATATTCATCCCTCCATGATTAACATGGTTATCCTCCTATAGGGATTACCCTAGCATGTTCTCCGAGTTTACAGGATAAACTATAGGCTATGTGTGATGGATGGAGAGCAACCGGGGTGAGTTTGGCTGAACAGTGACGGGACAGTTGGGGAGGGGGTGGGAGGGGAGGAGGAGATGGGTTCATATCCCTTTAACGTCATCGGACGTCACGCTGATGCAGATCTGCGCGGCTGGACGCGAGCTTAGGGGAGGAATACCGAAAAGAAACTCCTCAGGATTCATTTCTTTCCACACACACGCACATACACCGACACCCCCGCGGGAGAAAATGGAGACCGACCCCATCACAACATAGTCCGTAGAAAGGAGCGGATTAATACCTGTTTGCGCGAGTGACAGTGCGTGAATCGGTCGTCATCGCAAGGAGCTACAAGCGGCACAATTTATTATAGCGGGAAAAAAAAAGGACCATATTGAGGTCAGGGGAAAGCGTTGCTAAGGCGACCAGCTTGCTGGGGAGGACACTGCGAGAGTGGGGAGCGAGAGCGCGCATGCGAGGCTGCGTAGGTTGCGCGCGTGTGCGACGGACGGCGCTCATCCGCGCGGCAGCGGCAGCAGCGGCAGAAGCGGCAGAATCTTCCATAAAAGACCATCAGAGGACGGCGCGGCGTTTGGTCCTTTTGGGGAAGACAGGAGCAAACCGGGACTCGGGGCGCTGCTCAGTGGCGTCGGGGCTGTCCTGGAGGGGATTTATAAAGGATTTATCGACGACGTCCCAGAAAGAAAGAAACGAAATAAATAAATACCCGCACGAATCCTGAATAGTTGCGGCCATTGGTCAGCACAGGTGACATTTCACTAGGCTGTCAAATCCATCGAGACAGCGCTTTTTGGCTTGTTTTTTTCCTTCTTTCTTTCTTTTTTTTTTTTTTTTTTTAATTAAAGACGCTGATAAAAACCAGACTATTCCCAAGGCAAAGCGGACTGACATCCGTGAAATTAATGATTTTGCCCTGCATGAAAGGGACCGAGCCGAGTGTGCCTGCGCGCACCGGGGATCGCGTTATATTTGCTTGTATTTGGCGTTTAATGCAGTAGAACCAATTGAACGTTGCTGATCGGGCTGTCATCAAGTCCCACCTGCTGGCTGTTGGATTGAACGAAGTTGGAGGACATTTATTTCATTTTCCCCTTTCCGATGCTATTGATCCGATTGTTTTAATTCCCACCGAAATTAATGTGGTGCAATTAACGACTGGTGGAGGAGGACGGTTCGGCGAGGAGACCCTCAGGAAATTAGTGGGATCTCTCATCTCATCAGCATCAGCGGGCCAGTATTAACAGGTACTGTCACTTCTGTTTACGCTCTGTAGATATTCGTTTATCAATTAACTTTTAGTTTTAACGTGTGTTTGTAAGTGTGTAAGTGAAATCCGCTGTGTACTCTGACAAGTCAAGGGTCATAATTTGCAATTTCAGGGTAAATTCGGATTGTGCTCTGGAAACTCTGGCCGGTGCTTGTGATAAATGAATAAGAAAATACCATGAATTGCACCTGGAAAGTATGATCGGTCATGAAACCAATGATTTTACAGGATTTTATCCTGAGTATGGGGTTTGGGGTCTGAGCTAGACTCCTTCTGAACAGTAAAGATGCACCCCATAGCATTAAAGACTACCCTGAGAAATAGGAGCCGCTATACAGCCAGTCAGAGCTCATTCCTCTGTCCTCAAAACAGGCCGAAAATGTCTCTTATCGATCACGCAGATCAGACAACGAAAGGGACGAATAGGTTTGCAAGGCAGCATTCCTCCCATAAACTACCCTGGGTTGCGGACGCGAAATGATGCGCACAAATTCAACTGAATTTGTTCATATTTTCACGAGGGTCTGCATCCAGAAGCCCCGCAGAGACCGTGAGAGCGTATTCTCCTAAATGCTACCATCCACACAGAACACACACACACCGACACACGCTAGCTGGCTAGTGTGCACACACACACACACACGCACACACACCGAAGAATGGGGTGCATTTATATGCTGTGGTTGCTGTCGTGGGGGCATTCGGATCGACGGGGCCTGCTATGATAGAATTCAGCAGGGACAAAAAGGCTTCTGTTCATATCTGCAGTGGTGAGAAGGGGAAGACAGCTCGTCTCCCCTCCCTCTCATCGGTTGGGGTAGCTAGCCTGCTCGCCGAGCCAGACGCGGTGATCTAAGATTGGAGAATGTTAATAGAGACAGGGCAGAACAGTGACACCGCCGGGCCTCGCGCATGCAGAGTGGTTGTTTTTCTTCTTGCAGTGGCCGGCGGGGGGAACTCTGAAGATCTGTGGAGTCAAAGTGGCAGGGCTGTCTAGACTCCGTCCGCTGGGCCTAATAAAAAGCACAGCCGCAGCTTTTGCAAACAGACAAATGCAAAATAGTCAAGTCCAAATCAGGAGCTTTTCTCCCGCTGGAGGAGGGCGGACGGGCCGAGAAGTTCTGCAACCTTGTAGGAGCCGTGTGTATATCAATCCACATTCACGCAAAGTCTCATATAAACATCGCTCAGCACCATTTATCTCTTTCAAGGTGCAGCGGTGCTGGAGGCAGCGGCGTTCAAAGTGCGGCGCCTGGGTAGATTGATGGCTGCTATAGCGCGGGCCACTTAGCAGTCAACAGATGTGTGCTGGGTGTCCTTCGCAGGCCATTGCAGTCGAAGCGCCGGGTGATGCTCTTCGTTTTGCTCCTTATTCCTGAAGTTGAGTCAGAGACAGCGGTTCCCGCCACACGCAGTTGCCGCTAATTTTGGTGTTGTGAGTGTCAAAAAATAAAAAGAATCTGCAGTGTTCAGGCAAATGACGCATTGACGCGGGACTCATCTGACAAATGCTGGTGAAATTAAAGGTTTGTTTAACAAAGACGGAATGAATTAGTAAAGCCAAGGCTGGTTGAGCTCAGGGCCCCTCTGGGAGGCACTATTGCTCAGATCTGCCTCTTCTTCATGGGGGGGCCCAGGAACCAAACTGTGTGTCAGTTGTGGCCTTGATGGTGCAGGAATGAGTTTCTGGGCACCGCTTCATCTCTCTGACGAAGGGGGTAAACTTGCCCCCCATCCATCGGCTGGTGGCTTCAAATTCAGTGGAATATTGGAGAATGTTTGGGACGTTCAAACGCTGCCTTTAGGATTTCTAATAGAAGAGGCACTGGTGGAAGTAAAATGGTAGCACGTCTCCCTGGGAATATCTGGGTGTTCAGTTTACCTGCTGGTCCTACTGTTCCGTCTGCAGTACAAAACAACAAGGATTACACGGAAGGGGTACATATTGGATGCTCTTTTATCTATAGCGAAGGCTAGGTAATTGAAACAAGGCACTGGAGTACGCTGGAGTACGCTTCCCTTGCCTCCATGTTCATGTTCGCTTGAATTCAGCTTGCTTTATGTAGTGTCATCAGAAACTCGGAACCTGATTGCCAGAGCAGTTTAATGTTACAGATGGAGAAAAACAATATGCCTTTTAAGAGGAAGAAACCTCGGGAAGAACCAGAGGGTATCTTCCTGCCGGTAGTCGCCTTGGGAGAGGAAGAGGAGGAGGAGGAGGAGGAGAAGAAGGGGAGGAGGCAACCTGGGAGGGCAGAATACATACATCATGCATGCAAATTGTGAGAATTGGATGTAATACGTGTCTGTCTGACAGACCACGCCATTGTTTTATTGCCCTTATGCTTCTTTGGTATATTCTTTCACTTTGCCGTGCATTATTCATTTATTTCAATTCAGCCGTTTTTATTCGGTGGGAAGATGTGTTGTTGCTATGGCAGCATCCTTTTTTTTGGAAGGATAAACCCTGGCAATGAGTTTGTCAACCTGAAGCTTTTGTTTTCATTGGCTTACATTTGCTTAAGAGGCGTCTGCGCGAGGGTGAGTGAGGGCAAAGCGGCGACAACCAGGTTTCCATGAAAGATTGAAGACAAACAGCAGTTTATTTAATAAAATGTGCAAAGCGTGCAATCCGTTCTTCTCAGCACCGAAGTTGCATTTAGTCCAAAACTATAAACTGAAACACCTGTTATACCCGGATTTCTGCAGGCAGAATCAAATGTTTTGGAAATGTGTCAGAAAAATTGTACTTTCTGGTTCAACTTAAACGTCCTACTACCAGGAAATGTGGAGGCTACAGCCAGCGCTGTTGAAAAGAGGAGATGCAGCCTTATCAGCTAACATGCTATTAGTTAGCCAGCTGTATTATTTGATTTGAATTTAGCAGAGATACTGAGTACTAAGATGGAAGCAGAAGTGTTATTCAAAAAGTTTCAGTCAAAGATGAGTCCTCTCACCTGTCCCATAGGTCCTGCCCCTTTCTATAACCCTGAGTGAGTCTTTTGCTCTCTGGCATGCAGAAAAGAGACAAGGTGGCAGGACTATGACAGCTTGGAGCTAGTTTGCCTCTTGCTGCCTTCCTTTCTGCCTCCCGTTTTTGATATATCAGTGTATTGTTTTCTTTTTCCTGACAGCTTCCTGACGCACTTCTTGCTCTGTTTCTTCTGTTTGTCTTCAAACCCACGGTGTCGTTGATCAGCCGCAGGTGAACACCGTCGCGGTGTCCCCAGCTGGCCTCATTATGGTTGGATCAAGGTCGAACGCTCTGACACGTTTTGATCGGAAAAATTTCACTTCCACCATCTCCGAAAATCAGTGTCAGCCTTGAGATTGCCAGAGCACACACTCCTCCCCTGCTGCGCTAACCACCAGCCAAGATCGATGAACAATTTTTTTTTTCTCTTCTTCGAAGAGATAAAAGCCAGAGGAAGTCGCCACGGCACTAGAACACCCAAAGACAAGCTCCGAACTGTGCCACTCACAGGTTTGAGAGCGCAGGAGGTCGGACGCGGTCTAGCTTGACCTTTTTTTGGCGGACGACCCGCAAACATTAAAGCCGGGCGCTAAGTGATTTTATGAGAAGATAATTCAGTTTCTGATAGCAGCCCAGTCACGCTTCCGTTCTGGTTAGAAAGCAGGATACAGATTTGATGGAATCAACTGCAGTGGAGTCGGCTGCAGCTGGGATTAAATACATCCTGCTTTCTGGCCAATCACGTTGACTGACAGTGAGAATCTGTGCCACTCAGAGCAGCGCGGCTCATCCCTCCGGCAAACTGAGTGGCATTCCTGTATTGCTCTGGGGCATCCATTAGAATTCACCTGGGTGTGTTGTTTTTGCGCTAAATACCCCCTGCAAGCCTCTCTGCAACATAACTCTCATAACAAACTCTTTTGTACCATATATTACATTCGTTAGCACCTCTCCGCATTCTTGCGGCGTTCCTGGAAGAAAGCGAGTTATGGCATTGACTGAATCTCAAGGTCAGGCGCGGTAAACCCCCTCCGCATCACAAACAACCTCAGGGGTCAGCAGGTCTGGAGACTGGCCAGGAGGCAGGCCTCCGTCCGTCCTGTCCTCTCCGCTCAGATGTGCACAAGCAGGAGAGAGAGAGAGTGTGTGCGCTCTGAAAGTCAAGCAGGAGGGAGCAAACAGCAGGGGGCTCCACGCTAAACTTTATTTCTGTTTTGGAAACCTGATATCCGCTCAGTGCTAAACATTAGTATGTGCTGATGCTCCAGCACAGATTAGCATGAGCCATCAGCCGTGAACCCTGTTGAGTAGCTGCAAACAGATTCGTTGCATGGTAATACCAGCAAGCCGGTAGCTGTTTTGGCTAACGCGCCGAGGAGTCATCATTGCAGGCCGCACTGTATGATGGTGCGGGTCATTATAACATGCGTGCGTTTCCTCCTCCGGCCAGCCAGCTCGATATAATGATCCTGGGTGCTGCAGTAGCTGGGGCTGTCCTGCTGTAGTGTCGAGGCTCTGTTCCCGTCTGATGGCCGATGGTTGTGTTCGATGCACAGTGAGAAGTGTCTGCAAATGGCAACACTTACAGATGTGGAGACACCACACGGTTGCTTGTGATGGTCCACCAAGAGATGCTTGAGCCGCTACCTCGAAGAACTTTTCCAACAAACTTTCCTACTTGCGTTGATCTTGCACCAGTATTCTGAACAGCGCTACATCTGTGTGCCCTCTAGTTCCAGTTTGATACCTTTTCAGGCTTTGGCCGTGAGATGGTGGATGCTAATGACATGATTAAGCCAGAGTGAATTAGGATGTCTCTTTGCTGACAGGCTTGTGCTATCCATCCTTGCTGAGTTTGCGTGTATATTTCCTTATGTCTTGCATTGCACGGGGGGAACAAAAACAAGCATGACAGTGATGAATGAGCACCCCGAATGGCAGCGTCATAGCATTGCGCTCAACAACGCCGTGCAGGTAATGATCTTCCCCGAATGAGGCGCGAACCCGCCGGGACGCGCACACGTGCGCAAAACGGCGGCAAAGCACGTGGCGGTGGAAGGTTTTGGCTATTGTGAAAGCATTGAAAGACCAATTGTTTGTACCTTCTCGTTCGATTTGCTTTAAGCAAAGGCACTGCGCTCTTGTGTTCTCACAAGATGCGGCATATGCGTTCTCCATCCTTCAAGAGAAACAATGTGTGTTGTTTGAATCGTTCATCTGTTGCTCGTCACACTGTCTCTCAAGGCTGAAGTGATTCCTCTGCTGACAAACTGCAGCTGGAACGAGTAGCTAAATTCCAGCCTGCGCGGATCGCTCTAGGGCCAAAAAAAAAACCCTGCATGAGCAGATTTGATAATGCGGTATTAAGTACACTTGCGCAGGTAGTGGCACATAGCCCCGGTTACAAAAAAATCAAGTGTCCTGAATTATACGGGGCTTCACTGGTTGCGTATATCTGACATTGCCTTGACAACAGTGACTCTTCTCCCCAGAGCAGTGCCCTTCACACGTCCCATCAAACTGTCGAGAAGGTAGAAGAGAAGAGGAGAGACGAGAAGAAGCAAACGTGAAATTAGCATAGGAGAACAAGGTTAAAAAAAGGCTATATGTGGAAGTATCAGCACACCATTAGACGAAGAAAAATGGGGTTCGGCACCTTAATTAGCCAGAGTAAGGTGGTGTGACCTTGATGAGATGCTAATGCTAATGAGCGCAACGAGCGGTTCGCTGGGATGCCGGTGCGTACGGCTTTTACCGGAGATGGCAGAAAACGATGGGATGCGGAAGCAACAAGAGTTCCCTTGGCGCTTACATGAATCAGGCTCCCACCATTTATGTTTGAACTCTGGAGGAATTGGATATAAGAAGTGGCACAGGAAGGGGTTTGTGATTTAAAGGGGTGCAAGTCAGCAGGTTTCGGCTTGCCCTTGTTTTCTTCCCCCTGCCGGCCGCATATGCCTTACTCATCTTTTTCTTTTTTTTTCCTCCCACGTGTGTGGTTGAGGTACGTCGGTAAGAAGCCTCCTCCCCGTAGATCGTGCCGGCGACGTCTTGTTTAGCCAGGCTCAAAACCAAAGGGGCAAAGTCGCATTGATTGGAGTAGGCACGGCCTGGTCATAATCATCATTAGCATGAAACGAGAGAATTGTTGAAGGGTCTCAGTCAATTCACTTAAGCACAGCAGACGTCGACTCTGGATCTTACCGCTCCCGTTGTCCCATCATCTGTCCTTTTCTTTTTTTCCTTTTTTTCCCCCATCTAATGCCGGCTCTGTTTTCTGCTCTCTTCACTTAATTAACCCGTTGATCACAGTGCTCATAAATTAGTGCTCCAGAGAGCTCTCATAGGGGCACTCTTCCCCCTCTCTCACACCTCTTACCCAAAACCACACTCTCACCCTCCCACCCCCCGTAAACAGGTCACCATAATCCAGAAAGAAGATGAAATCAATCCTCAGCCTTGTTGTAATATCCAAGTATACATTTTGATAAGTAAGAATCTGCGAGTTTCATCAGATGTATTATCATTTCCTTTTTTTTCCCATCAAGAGTAGAGGGCATGTTCCCTCTCGCGTAACCCTTAACAAAATTCATCAAACTTGGCCTTTTTGTGGCACCTCTCTCGTGTCTTGTCAATGTTTTGCTTGCCTCCCCGCCTCTCTGTTTGACCTGTTCTCCGGAGCGGAGTGCCTGGTGCCTGCTCAGAGATTTGCCCAATTAGGAGGATCTCAGAGATCATGATGGAAGGAGACCGTGCTAACTTCCTGTTGCCTTCTCCTTTTTTTTCTTGCTCTGTGCCGTATATTTTTTTCTCCACCATTCAGTCCTACTCCATCTTCATTCTTCCTCCTTTTATCTTCATCAATGATGGCTACACTCACCATCACCCATAAGGCAAGATGCTAGATATAAAACTTAGGATGTAACAGTTTTGCTCTCGCATTTTGTGGAAAAAAAAGGGCATTTTTACCCACCGTTTCTCACTTTAATCCATCCTCGGTTTTCGGCATCTCACTTACTTCAGCGAGTTTTCATCTGTACCTAATGGACTGTCAAGGGCTACCAAATGGACCTGAAGCCAGGGAACATGTGTCATCCTAGGTATGATTTAAGATGGTTGAAGGGTTTGATTTAGAAGCCTCCCTCTCTGAGGATTTGTTCCTATCCCATGATCTCCCGCTCAGGTCACAGCTAGGCTTTGGAATTTTAATTGAGTCACATGCCATTTGTATGGATGAGGAAATCTGTCAAATGGCAGAAGGGAAGGCATGGAGAGGAGGGAAAAAAGTGAATCTCAAGCTAGAGATTTGTGCGGAGGAAATATGAGCCGGCGTGCTCTTCGGCTTAGATCCCTCAGGCTTGCCGGTACTCCATCAGCACCTCCGGCACGTAAGAAGCGAAGCAAACCCAGTTGGAGGTTGGTCTCCCGCAGCTATAGCAGCAACCTTGGAGCACGTCTCGCCCATTTTTCAGTCTAGGAAGTGTTACGTGGAAGCGCACACCCGGCACAAGCCTACGCAGGGCGAAAGGAGGCATGTTTTCTGCTTCTGTTCTTTCTCGGAGTGCTCAAAACATTCCGAAGCTATAAAAGTGTGCCCCTGGTGGTGTTTTATAAATAAGAGACAGTCTAGATATTGGCGACTCAAAGATGTGGAATCCTTGCGTGAGAGAAGACGAGCTTGTTTCAGGGTGGCGCAAACGGAATTCCGAGGTGGCCCTGACCCTTGAGGGATAAACATTTCAGTTTTTTTAGTCACACATTCCTGATTTAGCATGTGATATTGCGCTGGCCATCTGTAGAGGCATCTTTCTTAATGTCGTTTTTATGCTTTCAGTTGTCATTTCCTTATAGTTAAAACACCCACGTATCAAGAAGGTTGGAGGCGCAGCGTCGCCTCTGAAGAGGTGCTAGCTACACGTGTCGTGAGACTGTCCAAATCTCATGTGTAGCCGTCATGTGTAGCTTTCATGGCTCAGTGAGTCACGCTCGCATGAGGCTTTCTAGCCCCGGGCGTACTCCACTCGAACTGTCACCGCAGCACACAAGTAGATATGTTTCAGGGAATAATTTAATCCGCCTGGTGCCCTCTACCGCCCAACAGATGGAAAACCATTACATTTATGAGGCCTGAGCCAGACTTCAAGGTCAGCGGGGACATATGGGGATTTGGGAAGAGCGGTGCGCCTTAACCAGCGGGGTTTTAAAGTGGAATAGTTCCCAAGGGTTTCAGAACTAAAGATAATGCTGTCATATGTTGTGGGGTGAGGGGTGGACAGTTTCAGGGGTGTGCAATTTTTTATTTTTTTTCCCAATATTCAGATTTCAGAATACACTGCTCAAAACAATAAAGGGAGCACTAACATGACGCATCCTAGATCTGAATGAATGAAATCTTCTTATTAAAAGCTTTGTTCTTTACATAGTCGAATGTGCTGACAACAAAATCACACAAAAATTATCAATGGAAATCAAATGTATTAACCCATGGAGGTCTGGATTTGGAGTCACACTCAAAATTAAAGTGGAAAACACATTACCGGCTGATCCTACTTTGATGTAATGTCCTTTAAACAAGTCAAAATGAGGCTCAGTAGTGTGTGTGGCCTCCACGTGCCTGTGTGACCTCCCTATAACACCTTGGAGTTACATTGTGTTGTTTAAGTGTTCCCTTTATTTTTTGAGCAGTATATTGCTGGAGAACTGCAGGCTTCACATTATAATCACTGGGTGGTGACGTGAGTATCAGCGATTATCTCCAAAGCTGAATCAGAGGACTCTGATATGTTTACCTGGGAAGCACCAGGATGCACTAAGGGTGACGAAGGTCATGGAAACGATATTCCCTGGGTTTTTAGCCTCTTTCAGCAGGATAACACTCCCTGCCACAGTGCAAAAAAATAGCAACAATGAGAATGAGGAGTTGACTTGGCCTCCTACAATGTCACGCTAAATTGTAAACATCCCCCAGCCTGTTTCTTTACCTCTGATGCGCGGTGGGTACAGACCTTGATTCAAAGAAGGGAAACATCATTCACCGGACTGATGGAAAAGGTGCTCGGACTATTATCTGCTCTTTGCATCCTGTTATGACAGACAAGTAAAACGCAGCCGGCACCCAAACAGGCTCTTGGCACTGAGGACAGCAGGAAGAAAATGCTCCGAGAAGGAAAGCAAAAAGGGCAAATAAAGTTTAAGAATTGATCTTGTAATGTAAACAAGCCTCATTTGCATTTCAGGGGGTTGTTATTACATGAAAGGCTGCGCAGGGCTGCCTACCCCGCGGTGCTCGTACGGCCTCAACAGTTCCGCTCAGCTTCCTCTCGGGCGGCACGTATAGCAAGTCATGTTTGGTACACACGCAGCGTCTACACCAAATTGCATCAGTCGAGATCTTTTAAAGAATTTATGAAGAAATAACTCCTGCCCGAATGCTTTCGGACCCGGACGGCACACGGCTTGCATGTAACAAACTCGCTCCAGCTCGTATGATTTTATCATATTATCTAATTACGTTGCATTATGGTTGTGCATCTGTCAGTGGGACTGATATGACACATACAGTATCTGCCCACCTTTGGATACGTGCACACTGTCTGGGACCTCAGGCTCCAATGATGACACAGTGTGCTGGAGGTACCAGCGGATGACTGTACGAGACCATGCCAACTCCGGCGTCATTTTGACATGGAGCGTCCAGGCTTGGTGGTCAAACAGGAAGTTGGGGGAGGGTGTAGCAAAAGAAACGAAAAGCTAATTAAGTAGCTTTTCAAATTGCTATTGTCAGCAATCTGTTTTGCAAGGGTGGATGGAAAAAAATATGCTGTAATTTTTAACGATGCAAAGAAGTGCTTTATTATCGAGGATGCTAAAGATTAACGACACTTCAAGTCATGGGAAATGATGAACCCTCAGTAGTTAGGTTAAAAATGAAAGAGCATTTTACTTTTCACAAAAGCTCTTTCATGTAAACACACACATGTTTACAGCGCCCCCTAGTGCTCCAGCTCTATGCTACGTGTGCTTTGTTCTTGGCGCTGTAACTGTCACATCAGTGGCTGCCTTGTTGATCTTCCTCATAAGGCGCGCTGACAAGTTCGTAGCTATTATGCCTCAGTACCTGCGTCGTCAAGATGAATGTTAGCTTCTCTCCGGAAAGGTCGCCCTAAGTAGCCCGCGCTATCAAAACGCATGAGTCAGGGCTTCAGTCTGACGTGAAGCAAACCGCCATAATCTGACTACAAAGGAGGGTTGCGGTGATCTGCGTCCCTCCCTTCTGTCATACTTTTGTTCCCTTTTTGCCACTGAATGCGGACACTGTTCATCAAAGCAACAAAGAAACCAAACGTCCAAAATGCAGCCGGCATGCACGTTTTTTAGAAAGGTGAAATGCGGGATTATCTTTCAATATTTTTGGAATTTACTGCATCGCTGTAGAACTAATTTATGTTTCTAGGAGTTCTCTTTCCCGCACAGCAATATGTTTATATCTTATTGTCTGCGCTGAGAGATGTGACAAAGCTCCCTGAAGATTTATCCCAGCGCCGTAATATTGTTTGGGGATTTACAGGTGGCACAAAGTCCATCATATAGCACGTAGCATGCATAGTTCCACATGCAAACTATGACATATATACAGTACAAAAGAAACTTCACCTAATTTGATTTTAACAACCCCCACAGCCTACTTCCTGATAACAATCTGTGGCTGGGTGTCTTAATTTATTCAGGTTGTTGCTTTGCTACCTTGTTTAAACGTTGAATGATATAATGTAATTATGGCAGTTTTTCATGGCAGTTTTTCAGATGTTGTTTGGCTGAACTTAACCCCAGCAGTGGTCCAGCCCTAAATATAATGGGTTCTGGTAGAAATGATGTTGTCACGATCAATAGTTTTGGCTAAAGAATTTCAAGTTTTTGACACCACCTCCGTCCCTGCCGCCTTTACTTCCCTCTCCTCGTGTGAGGATCCAGACCAGGGCAAGTGTTATCGCCGGATTAGGGTTGTGTGTGTGTGGGTTTTTTTTTTTGTTTTTTTTTTAAAGCTATTATGGGCAAAGGTGGACACAGACACTCAAAGCAACACATCATTTCTCCCCTGATGGTCCACGCCATTCGGGGCCTCCAGATGTCTAAGCGGTGGTGAGGACAGGGCCATCTCTGCGCGCATGCTAATCTGCGCAAACTCCATTTGCGCACCAAAACGCAAAAAAAAAAAAAAAAAAAGTACAATGTGATTGTATCTTGTCTTGTATCCAGAAAACCATATTTATCTTGCACTTAAAGCCTGCAGTGACAGTGGTTTAATAGACATCCCCCCCCAGTTTATCAGCCTTACATTATATCAACATTTTGGTCCATCACACAACACAACATAGTAGGAGATAAAAACCTTATAGGCTACATGTTTATCTGCAGCCCAGGAACATTCACCAGGATGGGAGCGTCCAGCTGATAAGACCATAGATGGAAACACAAGCTCGGCGAGGTATTTAGGACGAGCCAGCGCACACGCATGTGCACTTTGACATGTCAGTAGCAGGTGGTGTGGCGTTTATAGGCTTATTTCAGTGACACAGTCTGGTTTTAGAGGTTTGATGTGAAGGATTATCCTATTGCGGATACCTCGGGGTAAGAAGGAAAAGGGAGGGTCACGTGGATGGAGAGGGATGGCTAGATGCATGAAACAAATGTTGAAGTGATGGAAAAAAGAGGAGGAGCAATGGGGGATGCAAAAAGGAATGAAAGAGCAGGAATGAAGAGAGAGCTTCGGCTTTGTGTGAAGGGATGTCGAAAGGGGGCAAGAAGTAGGATAGGACGGCAAGATGTTGCAAGGGGTGGGGGGGAGGGGAACGCTGGAAGAGCTCATAAAAGCCGATGAAGAAGATTTGATGGTTTGGCTGCGGAGAAGATAGAAAGTGCATTAGGGAACAAAACCATGAATGATGCAGGGCTGAGTTATTGTGGCTGGGTGTGAGGGGTAGTTGTGGCAGAGCAGGTCACTTGAAAAAGGAATTTTCAAAAACAAGGAGGAAGGGGGGCATTGGCAAGAAAAAGGGAAGGTGGGCGCAGATGTCACCAACGGAGACACGATCGAGGGGAAACGCACAACATTTGAGGGAGAGGAGGACAGGGAACAAATGAATAAGAGAGGGAGGGATGGAGAATGTGGGCTGGAGGAGGAGGCGAAGAAATTGGAGGATATGGCTGGAGAGTGGAAAGAAGGAAGGGACTGATGAAAACCAAAGACAGGTCATTATTCCGCCAACTTCTCTTCCACCACGGATTGATCTGGCTGCGTACTGTATTGGACACACACACATGCACATATATGCACGCACATGCACTCACACGGCCCGTAGATGTTGAACCTGCAGTGATTCCATTGGGGTCCCGAGTGGGTCCCTTGTTTACGAGATCTTCGCGCAGCTCCTGGCTGGTGTCCGCTTCGCAAAACACAATCTTCTGTCAGCCCGGCCGCATCTCTAAATTTAGAGCTATTATATTATAAAAGCGGCAAATATGAGAACATAAAACAACTGTAAATTAAGGGTTGTAACAAGTCACTGATGGGCAACTTCACAAGGGTGAGCTTCTGACGAAAATGCGGGTAACACCAAATATCCCACGGTATTAAAATGTTTCGAGCGAGTCTGGACATACCATAAAAGTAGTCATGTGGGAACGTCCATGTCACCTGCTCATTCTGGGACTGGTATTTTCCAGCCTCCTTCCACCTTTCCCGACGATCCGGAAAAGCATCGTAGCCTCATTTGTCGGTGAATGATCTCACCCAGCCGAGCGTGGCAGGCGGCTGGCGATTTGTCATTTCACGCCCCAAGAGGCAGGGGAGGGAGGACGAGACAGACTAGCCAATAGAGAACAGGTTGATGCTAGAAAACCACTGGCCAATGGGGAGAAGGTCAGGCAATTAGGCACATTAGAGATCAACTAAGTCATCCAAGGGATCACATAATTGGAAGCGACTGGGGTCTGCTGGTTATGTCCCTGGCATGGCAGGAGTATGAGGGCAGCGTGCCTCTCCAGCCAGGTACTCGGGGTGTTTTTTTACACACGGGAAAGAAAAATGCACATTGACTGCAAATCGCCCCCGAGGCACGAGCGGGTGACTGAGTACCGTTTTCCTGTTGAGAACTTGCTTTCTCTTCAACCCTGATGGAAAGAAAATGGCAATTAACAGAAGACAATGGATGGATAGAGTAATTGGGAAAACTTTACATTTTCAGCTAACAGAACCGTAATTTTCCGGTTGATTATTTGTATATTTGCAAATTTATTTTCAGTGAAGTTCATTCTCCTTTGAAGGTAGTGTCTGGCCTAGCCTCTCAACAGGAATGGATGCTAGCTTTAGCAATTATATTAAGGTGTAATAGGTCACGTTTTTTTTTTTTATTATTTGATTGTAGTTTTTCAACATCTGCATGATAAACCTCCGTCTTCTTGTGAATCGAGTATAAAAACAACAATCTAGTGCCATCTTGACCCCTTAAATTGATCTCATTTTCAGTGGCTATATTAAGGGGTATTTCATCAGGTAGACCTGCTTCAATACGTTTTTATTGTCGCTGGTGTTAATTGTACCATGTCTTTACGACTGCGCACTGTCAAAGCAATTAATCCATGTGAGGGTTTTTTGTGAGTTTTGAAAGTGCCAGAGTTGCTGGGTCGAAGACAGCATGGCGCCTTGGAGACCGGATTCCGGCTGCTCCAGGAATAAACTCGCAATTGATTAGCAAGCTCAGAGATGGGGGAACCTGGAGGAGATCTGCGAAAGGCAGAAACGCAGATTTGGGAGGAAGGACGCAGAAAATAACGTGTGGGTTGCATGTTCTTGGCTTGGGTTTGGAGTTCCTCCATGTGCGCGGGCTAGTTCCAAACAGTTTGGATTCACACTGTGGTGCAGAGATGCTCGAATAGAACACGCTGTGCCAGCCTTCATTTTGTAAAGCAAAGACTAACACAAGGCCCTCGAGGAGGTTGGAGCCAGACATATGACATTCATATAAATCACATGTGTAAGTTTAATATAATTATTTGATTTGTTTTTCCCCCCTACTTACTAACTGCCCAATGAAACAGCTCAAATCCTCATGGTTTAACATGCTCCTTGCGCTCATTTGCCCAGGAGAGATGCTTGTATTTGGTCCAAGAGGCCATTTGTCTGCCTGTGTTTGGCCTATTTGAGAACACCAACAGTTACTAGCTCACGTCCAGATGAAATGCCTGCCACGTTTTGCAAAAGATGGGATGCTGTATGATAACAATGATCAGTGCAAATAACACCCCTTCCCAAAATGCATTCTAACATACTTGATTTGCAAGTGGCCGTGGCAAGTGTCAGTGAATCTTGGCTCCAGTTAGGAGGATTAGGAGTCGGAGTAAACGTTTACCTCCTTGTGTCAAAATGATAATGATGGCTTGAGCGGCCCTTCGGCAGGTGTAGTGAAGCTAGAATGGCTGGTGGGTGGAGTTTCGGCCCTCCAGGTTGAAAGGTGATGGGGGGAGGCGGTTGGGGATGGAAATGGCTCAGGGATACCAGCATATTGTTTTGGAGGAATACGTCGTTCCGGCGTCGTCGCAGGAACACTAGGAGTACAGCATTCTGAAAATTAGTGGTGAAATTGGGGTGTGGATTGAATACATAGGTTCTTTTTTCCGTCAACTTTGTGGTAGTTGTGTACAGCTGAGAAACACAGAGCTGGATCTATTTTAAACAATGGAAAGAATGTTGACCGTCTGTCAGACCATTAGCATGAAACACAGTTGAACCAATTTTGTATTTTGGACTGTTTCATTTGTCTTGAAGCTGCTTCTTTAAATAACACCTAGTTGGTTGTGTTGATACTAGCTCTGTCCTTCACAATCCGCACTTCTATTTAAAAATTAGCTTAATCCACATGTCGAAGCAAAGATATCTGTCTGACTAAAGAGCTCAGACCCTGTTTTTCCTATATCTGCTGGCGCTTCTTCTTCTTTCGGAAAGCTTTCTCATCCCTGGATTTTTCCTGACTCAGCATCCCCCGGCCACATATTACCAGCCCCCCTCCCCCCCTTCAGTGAGCTGTGTGGGAGTGAGATAAGCAGATATTAGCCAGCTTCGCCATCAGCAAAAAGGGGCCCTGCAGGGGCGGGCGTCGGTGGGCGACGCGCGACTTAGACAGCCATTACCAGAGAGATACTCGAGAGGACAGCCGGAACCTTCCCACCCAGCCAACAAAAGTTTGGGAGAACATCGATTACGCCCCATGCCGCGGCGACAGTAATCTGATTTCCTGAAAACCAATAAGCATAATCGCACATAGGCAGCAATAAGAGGGGCGAGAAAACATTAGTAAGATTTAAAAAGAATCAATTTCCAGTGTTGTCACACAGTGGGCCAAAAGTACCAAATTTACCAGAATCACAGAGACGAGCTCTGTGGTTGAGGACGACAATCTGTCATTGAATTTGAACATACAAAATAAGAGATATAGACTATTTTTTTTTTTTTTTTTTAAAGTTCCTCAAGTTGATGAACTTTTTTTTGTCGGAATCTCATCGCCTGATAATGGCCATTATCTGATAAAAGCATGACACATGATGTTGTTTACATGATCATTTGAATAATCTGACTCCGGGAAATTGGATAATAATCTGATTTTTACGGCGGCGTATACCGGCTCAGCGATGAGTCGGGAACACTGATCTCTTTAAGGACACTTTGCTGTGCAACAATTTCATCAATCATACAGTAAAAGTCTTGATTGCCAGCTTGTTTCCAGCGTTTGCTCGTTGATCAGGGCTTATTCGTAAATTGCCCTCATTGGGGAAACGGATATGTGTATGGGATATGGGAGTAATGGGTTGTTTTGTTCCGGAAAATTGCGGGTGTACGCAAACAGTTTATTCAAAAAATTGGATCATAATGAGAAATGGAACAACTCGCCAATACTGTTTGCATGTTAACACGGTCATTACTCGTGCCTGAAGTCGCCGCCGGCAGATGAAATGGACACCGAGGTTCGCTGGCAGGGAGCCACTCGGGGTGTCACACTGCACTTCCTTCCCCACTTTGTCCCCTTGTCCTCAGTCGCTCTCCCGCTCCTCGCTTTTTAGGGCTTTTCGAAGCCAGGAAAAGCCATTCGGGCGCACGCACCAACGGAAAAGAAGGTGTGTTGCAGAGAGATACCGATAAACACGCACGCACACATGCACACACACACAAAGTCATGGCAGTTGCCAACTCTGCAGCGGTACAAGCGCAGGCCTGAAGGCTGCTGTTGCACACACAGACATTTCATTTAAATCACCCCAGCACCGCATACATCTCAACTCTCCACTTTTAATAGACCTCTGCCTCTTTATGGCTCTCTGCCTCCTAAACCCATCAATCCTCTGCCTCCTCCCACCTCCAGTCAGTGTCTGGCTGATTGCCGCCACGATGCAAAATTCGGTTTCACCGGGCGTCCGTTTTGGCCCTTTTTCTCTCCCTGACCAAGTACAATCAATTTTGCTTTACCCCCAGATATTTTACTCTCTATTCACCCTGCGCTGCTATGCTCTCATCTCAACCGCAGCCCACCCACCCTCCACCGTTCGGCGCACCGCAGCCGGGAAAGCTAAAGCCCAATGCAGCAGCAGCAGTGGCATGTGCAAAGAGGGATTAGATAAAAAAGCAGAGAAAAGGAAATAAATAAGAGGAGAGTGTGTCAAAGAAGAGAGACCAAGGACAACAAACAGAAGGAGATGAATCGACTTCAGAAACCGTAAATGAGTTTCAGGGAGGGCCGATGGGGAGATGGATGGATTGGACCTGAATGGATGAATGGTTGCTGTGTGGCGTATGGAGTAATGATTTTGGCTCATGCCACTTCTCAACGAGTCAATGCTTTATTTTTATCTCATTATTATAATAAAAATATATTAGACAATACATTTCAGACATCGTTCTGGGCCCAGAAAGGAGCTGGACAGTGCTTTGAGGTTTGCAGGTTCACCCTGCTGGACGGAGCTAAAAGTAGCTTCCGGGTAAATGGAAAGGTGCGGGTGATGTGGCGGCGCTGCAGAGGAGCAGTGTCAGTGGGCTCAGATGGTGCGGCTGGCAGAAGTCCTAGGTCAGCTAGCATCGGGGACCGACCAGTACATGGACACACCTGGATTCCTCTTCATTTTCCTAAATCAGCTTTGCGGTAAACACCCCAAAAGTGATAAGGAACCTCCTAAATATTCTGAATCAACTGCGAAAGAGTCAAGATGCAAAACTGGCCCACCTACAGTCTGTCTTATCCTCCGTTGAGAGGTTGTTGCATTATGAAAATAAAAATCACAAGGGGGTCCCTCGCAAGGGTAAGAAGAAAACTCAAAAAATAATCACTAGACAACGAAATCTCTTTGTTTTTAAAAAGAAGAGATGACGCAACCGGGTGGTAAACACTGTCTTTTTCAACTCCTTTGCTGAGTTTTTTGCCATCAAAATATAACTGACGTAAGCCTCAGACTTCAAAGGTCCAGCAGAACGTTTTCAAATCGGGCCAATGACATATTGGGGAGTGTTCGAAGTCACTGCAACAGTTGTGGCCCTTTAGCTTCTTATGCTCCAAAACGATTTCGTTTCAGCACATGCCCGAGATTTTGCTCAGCCAGCTTGTTCGCTATTCTTCCTTAGACTTGGTCGTTTCGAGTCACCGACTTGAAGTCCCGCCGGATTTTTTGCTCGGCGAACACGCTCAGACGAGCCTGGACCTGGTTGACCGCTTCTCATACCTTCTCTGCGAAGTGAAGCAAAAATCAGAAGATCCATCTGTGTTCAACCAATCAGTTGAGTTCAGCAAAAAGGCCCACCCATCAGAAATTCTGAGGAATTTGAAAAGGATGACCCCCCGAGTTTTCGTGGAAGGCTTGTCATTGGGGGATGTGTTTTTCTAGCATAATTTTAATGGAAACATGCTGTTTGCTAATATCCTGAGTTCTTATGGTGAAAAACTGTCTACTGTCGCCTTTTAAACTGTCTACACATAACACGGCATGCAGTGCGAACGCTGTCATTTTGCTATTTCAGGCCAACAACTAACTGCCTCCTTTTAGTAAAATGATTCTGAGATGTTTAGAAGGCTACCATGCCGCCTGATCTGAATACGGTCCTATAGGCCAGCCGCACCGTGCGGTTGCTCGCAAAGGCTCACCTTTCCAGGTGCGGTGACTCAGATCGTCTGTTGGAGTGCCAACACTTTACCGTGGCAACCAGGCTCTGACATCATGAATGGAGCCAATATCCTCCGTTAAACGAGAGCAGCTGCATATAAGTGGCCTGGACACATCGGCGAGTGGTATTTAAAGTTCCGTATTAACGAAACCTGTCAGTCAAGGCTCTGTCCCTTTTCTATTTTCGACACGCACACGTGTGCGCACGTGTTCACTGAGGTGCACCGTGAGTCCTCAATAATACCTGTGTGCACAGGGGCGTTTCGGAGGTGAGAAGAGCCCTCCACAGAATAATAAATTGATGGACGGAGCAGAGGTGAAGAGGAGAGGGATAAGAAAGTAGAAGGAGGCAGAGAGAGACCTAAAAATAGCACGCACTAACCATCCTCCTGAAAAACAGGCCTGTGCACTGACACAGTGAGTAAGAGATTTGACATCTGAGGGTGGAAGGATGGAAGGCAACCAAATGTTGTGTTCATGATACAAGGATAACATCCCAACTGATTTGAAATTTACAGATTTAGGGGTTGCTAGCCTTTTTTCCTCCTGTCTTGTAACTGTTAATAAGATAGCTGTCAATTTTATAGACCTAGAGCCTTGCTAACATGCCCAAAATAAGTCATTCATCCATTTATCAGATGGGAAAATTCAAAAAGGGCACTCTGAAAATATTGTTCCCCGTAGTGAAATTCTCTGGTCGCCTTGTTCAGTCCGCAGCAGGGACTAGAGGTCAAAAGAAAAGCAGCCCGGGGATACAGTATATCGCTCAGGAACGATCCAGCAGTTTGATGTTGGCCAGGGTCTTCAGAAGTTCAAAAGCGTCCCCCCGGCTAAATTATTGAGAGCAGAATTTTAAAACATACCCTTAAAAGCATCTTCAGCTTTTCTGCGCAGATTCTCTGTTCTTTAAAGAAATTGATTTGTCGTAAAAGTTGCTTCATGACTACAAGCTAATGCTAATGATCTCAGTATATATGTGGATAGCAGTGGCGGGCCGTCAGGGCCAGCAAGGCCTTCTCTGCTGGCCCAACCATACTCAGAAATGTTTTTTTTTTTGTAAATACATAAATAAAATTATTCTTCAGTCATTCTGTTCATGTTGTATTATATCGACCATGTTAGAGGTTTTATCCAATCATATTTCAGCTCGTTTGCGTTGTCAGGTTCTGGCCAGGACCTTCAGAATCAACAGAGCAGGCTCTTGAGCGCTGTAAGTGAACGGACAGTCAGTTGCAATAGCCAATCAGATCTCGAGACTGCCACACCAATGCATTCTGGAAGGTCTTATGCTGAACTGGACATGTACTTGTCCTGTGATTGGATAAGTACACTCGGGAGAGCCGGCACTTGGAACTCTGAGCTAATCTTGGAGATCCAGCTACCGACAGCTATCGGTAACTCAAGATGGCAGGAGGAGGAGAAGAGATAGATTTGGTGGATATACTAGCCACACAATTTTCAAGACAAACCTTTAATGAAAAGCTGGATCTTGTGAGATCGGCCAACTGCTACACTAGCTAGTTAGCTTTGTTTTCAAATAATCAGACGCTGTGGAGGAGATCCGTGTTGGTGAGTGCAAGCATTTTATTTTTATTTTTAAAATGTATTGTGTCTATTTATTTCGTTAGTATTAAATCAGTGGTAACGTAATAAGTGGACAAAATACAAAAAAAATCTAAACTTCTGATCATCTGCAATTTATAATGTAAATAACTACGTGGTGCATTAGCGAAGCTGTGACTTAAGTCATTTAAGTCACGAGATGTCCAATTGTTTTGCTGTTTCATATTCTCAAAAACAAATGCAAATAATCGGTTTACTTTTATTGTCAATGAACAGTTTGTGTCGTTATCGTTTGGTTGGTGTCTTAGATGTAAACGTGAACAATGTGCAGTTTGTCCGACAAACTTGTTAAGCTCCATAGTTTTGTTGACTAATCTCTGAAATCATGTTTTATCTTTGAGCTTTGACAGTATCTGTGATCTTAGTTTCCTGCTCTTAATTGTGAATGTGAGCTTATTTAAATGCCCTGAAAATTAAGTGTTGCTCGACAGGCCTATATTAAGGTGATGTAATGTGTGTGATTCTGTGTGGATTCTCGAGCTGTGGTATCACATTGATGGTATTATGAGGTGCATTAAGTATGACGTCATTGAAGGCCTAGGCGTGGAGTGCACGGCCACCACTGGTGGATACACACTCTTGACTGACTTATTCTGTAAACACATCCTGTATAATGTTTAAAAACCTCTAAATTCAATATTCACAGTCTTTGTCAAAACCGGATTTGTTTTCTGAAAATACTTTTTCGTGTGTTCTCTACCAGTGGGAGGCCGGTGCATCCGCTGACACAGGGGTTAGGTTATTTTAGTCCTCGCTGTTGAAGCCAGAGGCTGCTTCACCTGATTTTGTTTCAACACATTTTGGCCACATTAGCACATTAGTCCTTTTCCGCTGTTGGTTACGTTAAACTTGCGTACTAACAGGTCATTAGTGTCACCTAGTGGCTGCAGTCGGGACACAGCCACACAGGTCGCACAGCAGCCAAAACGTCACTAAAAGGCGTGGGTGGTAAGTATGTCAGCCGTGTTTACAGTAAACATACCTCCAGTTATAATACTTGAAAAAATTAATTACAGCCTGGGAGTTTGGGGGTGGGGGGGGGTGGAGGTGAAAGGTTTGTTTTCCCTGGCACGAATACAGACTAATGAGGAGGGGTGAAGCAGCCGTGCCCGCTGCTCACGGCTTTTCAAGTCCGCGCCATGGCCGGGGTGACCATCTGCGTCCAGGTGGTCACCGGTGCAAGAACGCCCCCCCACCCCACAGATTGAGGTTGAGAATGAGAGCTCGTTTAGGTGATTTGGTGAAATTTACTGTCTTTTTAATAGATTTAATCTCTGTAAATGAATGTATTAAATTTCCCTGATTATTGTCATTAGCATCTTTGCACCCGATTGGCCAAGAGGAGATAAAAGGAAATTACTGGAGCATTAATACGGATGGAAGTGTTTTTTTTTTTTTCAGACATTTTACTGTCTATTTTTATACATTATATACACTGCATATATGGAAGGCTGTTGGGCATAACGCAAGATATGGGACTGCTTTGTGCATGCTAAGTGCTGTCCCGCTACACGTGCACTCAGGATGGCTCTGTGGTATTTTGCAGTCCTGTCATCTTTAATTCATCCCCAAGTGTTTACTCTCAGCTCGTACAGACGTACGTATAGAATTGTTCCCGACAGGGTTTTTGGAGAATGGGAACAATTAGGCTAAACAAGCAATCTATAGGTTGTAGCTGCTTTCCATTATTCATCGTTGTGTTTTTTTGCCTACATTTGTTCACCATATATAATCACGCAATGAGCATTTTATGTCAGTGACAGTAAACATTTCGCAGGAAAACGTTAGTGTCGGGCAGCTTGGAACAAGGGCGCATGGAAAACAAAGACGCGGAGCGAAATTGGGGTGAGGAGGTGGAAGGTGCCGCAACCCCCGTGGTGGCCTCCATGACTCATCCGCGAAAGGCTGAATAATTAGAGCCACCACTCTCTGGGTCCCTGCCATCATTAGATTGGTTCACATATTCAATATTCAATGAGACATTTCGGGCGGAAAGAGGCTAAAGGGCAGCTTAGTCGGGCTACGCGCCACGTCCCGAAAAAGATGTGTAAACATGCGCGCATGTGCTGTCAGCGAGCTGATTTTTCTATTGCGTGTGTGTGTGTGTTTATACACTTGTGCCGACAGAGCCCATTTTTGACTGGGATGTAGCTTCCATAGCTACTGACCCTGGTGGTCAAGGTCATTAGCTGAGCTGTAAACGTCTTTTAACAGCTCCTCTTCCACCGGCATTTCCAGAAACTTTTTATTGCAAGAAAGTTTATTTTTATTTTTCTTATTCTTGCTTAAACTTTTTCGCATTCTCACCCATTTGTTTTGCTGTTTGTCCTATATTTAGATCCACCAGTTAGTATAGCTTTAGCATGGTGAAAAGCACTAGGCAGGTTGAGGACTTGGACCGAGAAAGGGCTTTTGACCAAAAAAAGTTATTTGAGAGTCACCAGACTCAGGTAGAGGAGAATCAAGAGAAAGTTAGCATCATTACGCAACGTGTGTTTTTTTTCTGACTTGTTGAACCACGCTGTGCCTTCAAAGGCCCACGTGTAGGCGTCTGTGCTAGTTTTTGATAAAAAAAAAAAAGAAACACCTACACCCTCACATGTGCGGGCACATAGAGCCCCTGCTCAGTTTCACCATTACTCAGCGTGAACGAAATGTGGTTAGCAACTTATTGCTACTAACTCACAGCTAAAACATCCAACCACATATCACCATACATAAGTGCTAACATGGCTAATAAAATCATTTGTAATATTGGACTGCACAGGGTTACGTAACGCAAAATGACCTAATGCCCTAGGTTGTTTTTCACCACAGCAGTTCAGAGGATGCTTCCATTTTTTTATCCTACTAAATGCAAACCCTCTCTAAAGGAATGATCTCCCAGTTTGAAACAATTGGCTTTCTTGCCTTTGTGCTGGTTTGCGCCGAACTGATGTGGCTGGACGTGCTGGAGCAGTTAGCGGCAAATGGATTCACAACGCTTTTGTTGTTACACTTCCCCAAAAGGAACTGGAGACTAACTAATTAATAAATTGGGCAGAAAAGAATCACATATTTAGCTCCTGCATGTCCATAATGCTGTGAAACCAGAGAAATGAGTTAAAAATGCATCGTTTCCACCTCTCCAGGTTTATTCTTTGGTTGTAAAATGGTGGCCGGTAGAACGTGGCAACAGAGTAATGAAGAGCAAAACAAATTCCACGTTACAGTTTCCACCCGTCCTCCTCTGGGATAGCACGCCTGCTGCCTGAGCTGATGTATTGTTACTGTACGTGGTGAAGCTGGGGGCTTCATTCGTCTAAATCGCCGCGTTTCCTCTGTTATCATTCCAGCTCAGTCACGTTTGGCAACGGCACGAGAACTGCAAATAAAATGTTTGCATGTGGGAGGGGCGGGAAATGGCCTTTTTGGCTATGTTTAAAGAGAGCAGCGTTACATTTAGCATCCCTTCTGACATCCATGCTAATGGCTAATGGACATCAACAGATAATTGCAGTAATTGCCATAATTGAACCATATTGTAAAATTGTCAGCTCTTCGAAAAAGGATTACTTGAAGCTTAAACGTTCGATTTGATAGTCTTATATTGTATATTGTTTGTTACCAAGGACTCCGGCAGCATGTTTGTGGGTTTTAGCGCTAAGAGTTCAGCAGCGCGGCACATGCCGTGGTCCTCCGGGTCCCCTGCATCCATCAGCCGTGCTTCAACCATCCCAGTCGATACTCTCCAACCAGATTGATGACTGTTTATTGCCTGATGGCTGCAGGCGAGAGCATAGCGAGCTTGCCGCCTCGGGTGGGGGGAGGAGAAGACAACAGTACCGAGATTACACGCCGGCTTCCCACTCTTGGGCCGGCCTCCGTCGCAGCTCTCCTCAATCTAATAAACACGTGTCTTTATTGATCTATCTGCGCCCTGCCGGTTTTTTTTATTTATTTTTTCATTTGCTCGGCCAGCCTCCTTTGTTTGCTGTAAAAAGAAGACAGTATTTGATATCGATGGCTCGATCCTCAAGGCATCGATATCAAAGAGAAACTGTCCCTTTACGCCAGCAAAATGCCATTATTTTCTTTAATTGTTAAACGTCTTCCGCGGGGAAGATGTATTATCGACTACAGGGGTATTCGTTTTTGCAATAAATCTTAAATAAGGTTTAAATTCAAACGTGCAGAGCTACTTAAATGCTAAGTTGGCTGCCGTTTACACAATTTAACGTGAACTCGAGTCTAGTTTTTAAGTTGCCTCACATGTGACCGAGCACTGCTACCACTAGCGTACCACGCGCTCTTCCACTTGCACCATAGGAATGCTAACAATTATCTGCCAAATTAGCGCGCATGGTGCATTCATTGTCCCACTAGTGGACGTTGTCTTGCCATCTGAACTCTCCCACTTTTGCAACTGTTGCTTTCTGTGGAAGTTACACAGTTAACACTGACCAAAGTGATGGGCTCCGTTGACGTACTGCGAAGACACACTCCCAGCTATCAGGCCGTGTTAGCTCAGTGCTAACTCGGAGCTCCAGTCTCCGCTAGGTGAGTCGTATCCTTCTGAGCTGGGACTCATTTCAAACTGCTCCTGACAACTGCAGCTATTATCCACCTTTTCAGATGAAATATAAGCGTGGAATTGTGTGCCGGCCACTCAAAACGGGGCGTCAGCGTGTGTGTGCATTAACTACTCTTGTGTAAGCGGCTGGATACTTACTTTTGAATTTTAAGCTAACGTGTTCTCAAATTTTAGAATTTAAAGACATGAAGTCACCTGGCAGATCTGAAAATATTCACTTTAACTGCATCCAAAACCTGATTTTTTTCGTAATATTCATGCAGGTGTCCAAGCTTTATATTAGTCCGGCGCTCCAGCAGGTTCCCTCTATCACAGATAGTTCCAGTGATGCTTAGAAAAGCCTTCCCCTCAGTTTCCTCCCGCATTAGGTAGGTTGGAGACATGTGCCAGTAGTCATCCCTGACGACTGGGTGTCAGTTGCACCGCTTGTCCTTCCCCCCTTCCTCCTCTTTTTTGACCCAGCCGGAGACATCAGCAGGAGGGTTAGGGTCCCCCCCCATAAGCCTGGTCTCGATCAAGGTTTCTTCCTGTATAAAGGCAGTTTTTCTTTGCCACTCTTCCTTGTTTGGGGAGGGTCAGGCCCTGGGTTATGCAAGCATCATATCCAAGTCCATTTCTGATCATTTGAAAATATCACCTTGGAGGCGTTTGCCAGGGGCGCTGCCACGCCCTCGTTTCGGTAGAGATACCCTCGCGGTCACATGTTACACACTCAAGTATCTTCACCGTCTGGGATATCCATGTACAGGTATCTCCAAGGTTCCATACGGAACTTCCGTCACTGCGATGTGTTACCAAGTAGTTTAACATTGTCTCGTGACTCCTCTCACTGAGACCCCCATTTCACAGGGCACTTAAAAAATTTAAACTTACATGCAAAACGCATGGCATTATGCATATTGCCGACGTAAAAAAAAAATGTTTTGTCATACTTTGCATCGCGGCATATTTAGACAAAAGCTAACTGAGTTATTGCAGTACACCAATTGCTATTTCACGCTTCATATCTCCTTCCTGCCTCCTTTGTTGTATACTTTCTAGTAAAGGCGGCGGCAGCACATGAATAATGAAGACCGTGTAATCTGTGCACGAGAGAAAGGAGAAACGGAAGGGGCAGCGGCGATGACGGAGGGAGGGGTAATAGTGAAGAGGAACACGGCAGCTTTAAAGCAGGTAGCAGCCGTTTTGTTGGCGCTGATGCGGACGGGGGGGCCGCTCGTTTCGACAAGGTTATATAACGCATGCTGCATAGCTGGAGGGCGGCGTTACTGCTATTTATAGAAGCGCTTTGATGGAAGAAACGCCGTGACACAGAGACACAAAAAAAAACCAAAAACAAAAACGACTGACGTCAACCTAGATGCATGGACTCATTTCCTTATATGCTCTGTTGGAACGCCAGCACGACGCATCAGACGGATAAACGGCTATAATTAATTCAAAGGCTGCAGCAAGTAAACAAAGTATTGACGCTAACCCCCCCCCCCCCCACTTTACAACCACCCGCCCCGAGTGTGATCAATCCCTTCGCTCAGCTGCAGCGTCTTTTGTCAGAAGGACACACCTTTACCTGCCTCGGCAAGAAGTGTGAGCGAAAGGAAAAGGCGTCGTTAACTCGAGTGTTGCACATCTTATTCTTCCGGCGTCGTTTGCGGTGGAACTCCGGTGAGAAGAAATGATGGATGGCGTCCCCGTCCCCGCCCTCCCCCTCCCTCCATCCGCATGAGCCGCAGCTGTACTTAGTGCCATTTCGTGAATGTCTGATGTCACTTTAATCTATAATGATTCTGCAGGGATAATCACTTTTTCATGGACGGAATGCTTCCGCCACGCAGCGTGACGGTGACGTTTTAACTAGATGCCGGTGCTGTTTGCATTACCACGTCAGCTGGAATTTATCAAAATGCTAATCCATGCGTGCTTGTGACGTCTTGCTATGGCGCTCTGGTACCCAACCATGTGTCTGGGTCTGAACTGAAGGCTACCCTAGACCATGGTCTACCAGGGCTGGTGTCCAGATGGGCACTGTAGCTCTAAACCCAAACCCTAACACCTTAGCCTAGCCTCTAGCCTTCCAGCGTCTCCTCGGTCTGGCTGTGGGTCCCCATCTCGCAAGGGAGACATCAGGAACCTCATGTAGTAAACCAGTAAAACACTTTGTTATATCGTCTGTGTAGATTCTTTTACTTTGTTATATCCTTATTATACCCTAACCCTAGAGTTATATCATCTGCAAAAAAATGTACAAAACGCAAAGGTTCGTACAAGTTCTCTCAAGAGTAATTTGAAATGATTACACCTGCATGCTAATTTTAGCTTTGACCTCTGTAACTAGCCTCAAATATGACACCGTTTGTTGTCTTTGTTGTTCAGAGCATCTCTTTGCGAGCTTCCAGCCACACCTACGCACACTCGACCAGAGCAAATGCCGTCCCTCCGATGAGCCGTTAAAGGTCTTTTTCCTGGCTCTACCTCTAGTTCCCGGAGATAGATCAAGCGCATCGGGAAAGACAGAATTCGAAAACAGTGAAAAATAAAGATTGAAATTGAAAGTAGCAGTGTGGAGGGAAAACACGGGTTAACTGGAACTAAAATGCCCGGATTTGTTATCAATTCCTGGGATTTTGCCGCGTGAAATTTAACATGAACCGACAATAACAGATTAAAAAAAAAACCTCACACTGGCCCTCATTTATCAGTGTTGCGTAGAAACGTGCTCCGATTTGAGTGCAGGAGCCATGGTACGAAAAGACGAAAGTGTGATTCATGAACATTTTTAATATTGCCGATCCCAGCTTACAAATCAGCGGGTCTTGATAAATGCGGCACCTGAAAACGAACGTCGAGGATCGAGATTAACTGGCACATGTTGTTTGGAAGCATGAAAACTGGTGTTAAAGGAGCCCAGAAAAACGCTGTCTGGAGAACGATGACAGTGGCGAGAACAGCGTTACCGTGTACGAGCAGACGTGGTGCTGCCATGACGCTGCGCTCCACAGTTACGTGTATGCGTGCACTGTTGAAACGACGCTCGCTGCTGCTCTGTGGCAGGTTCACCAGTTTTTAGATCTTCAGTAAATGACCACAAGAAAAACGGAAAACATATACTCCGACAAAAAGGCCGCGATTATCAAAAAAACGAACAAAAAGAAATAAATTAATTTAGTAAAACAGAAATAATTACAGCAAAAACAAACCAAAAATGAATTTCTCAGGAAAAAACGAGTTGTTATTTTTTTACGCTTATATTAGCTTGTTGTGTTAGCCACCTGAACTGCAAAGCAGACTGATCAGGAGCCCCAGATAGCAAACAGCGTTGGCGATGAGCGGCCACCGAGCACCTTGGCGGCCCTCACTGACCACTGGCAGGCAGCTCGCGGAGGGTGGGGGGATCGGGAGTGCAGTTGACCCCCGTCGAAAGGAGGAAAAGGAGCCCTGTTTGCTGTCGCGCAGCTGCCAAATTTGCTTTAGCGGCTTTTGTAAAGTGTTTTTAATAATTTAGAGATCAGCTGGTTCATTCAAAATGAAACGTTGTTTCCTTTTCGCCATTCATGAGACAGACGGAGACCTAGATCTATCGATCCCAGTCTGGGCTTTCTCCGAATCGAACGTTTGATTAGCGTATCTAACGGTCCTGTTACGATTTACGTTCTGCGCCATATATGGCTTCTTTTGATGTTGGAAATGTTCCTTTTTTCTACCAGCAGCCACAGATCCATCATTTTGCTCATAACTCTGGATATGACTCACGCGCCACCCTCTTGAAAGGATTAGTTAAAAGTTGCGAAGCCTTCCTCCGCCTCGTACGTTTTCACTCCCGTCTCATTGGGCTCATTTGTCCGCATCTTCCCCAGGCGGTTTTCAGACGAATCGGCGAAAGGCGCCTCGTACTTTGTAAAACAACTCGAAGATCGCAGATGGAGAAATGAAAATCGTACCTGGAGACGTGTGTTTATTTTTCCTGGAATTCTGACTAAGGCGGCGGTCACGACGGTTGCCTGGCGACCAGAAGCGCTCACCTTTACTGCTTGATTATTTTGACCCGTAATGAAATAATTACTTGTTTTGATTCCCGTGCGCTGTAGCATCAAGCTACAGCTCAACAAGGGCCGTGATTGTCGATGCAACATTTTATTTTGAAAATCCAGCCTGTCATGTATTTATGTGCTTCCGCAGCATCTCATGTGCATCTTTTTTTTTTTCTTTTTTGTTTCTATACCATATTTCTGTCATTCCATTACTGGTGAAGTGGGAGGAAAGGACACACAACAAAAACAACAACAAATGCAACGGTGAACTTTTCTTTAGGTGGGACGGAACACCATTATGGCTAAAAATAGCTAAGATGGAGTCGCCCCTCCAGTTTATCCCCACCGCTTTTCCTCTTAAACCCCCTCTTTATCAGTTTGTTTTCTCTTTGCTTACTCTCTTGCTTTTTCTTGCATCTTTTCACCCCCCCAACCCTCTCCCTTCCTTCCCCTGTCCTTCATTTGCCCCCGTCTCTCCTCTCCTCTCTGCTGGCCGCCGCAGCAGCAAAGTTTTATTTTTGCATGCTGCTGATATCACAGGTAGAACCGTGCATGCGAGCGCGTGTGCATGTGTGTGTGTGATCCTCCTCTGGACTGTGTGAAGGAGATGATCCACCTATATTTTGTCCCCCCCCCCCCATTACACACTTCTACTCACATAAAGGACTCAATTTGTCAGAGATGTCAGGGGTGCTAACAAACAGCCACCTCCTCGCCATGTACTCGCGCGCATCTCCACGGCAACCATGGCGCGAATCGACGCTAGCTGCACGCGTACGTATGGGCAGATTTGCAGGTGTGACGCGAGTGCGTGTTTACTCATGTTTCCTTACGCGTGGATCCGAAGGTCTAGAAATGTGGCACGTGCTGTCACCAGGCCCTTGTGTTGCACCGCCCCCCACCCCCACCCAACCCCCTCTTCTTGGATGGCCGTTCCAGCCACGGCAGCCGCTACATCGGTGTCGTGGCTGGGCCATCGGAGTCAGTTCGTCTCAGCTTTGGTCCAGCTCTCTCCATGACTAGCGCATCCTAAAACTAGTCAGGCTAACCCGACCAAAACCCCTACGCCGCTACTCGGTGACTGTAAATCGCACCCTATGTAAGCGTCCTAAACGACGCCAACACATTGAGTAATTCAGAGCGCACGTGAATGACAGTGAGTAATATTCGTCAGCCTTCTTGCTAATTATTGCACAGACATACATTAATTACCACGGAGCGCTGGTTAAGGGCTTAATTGAGTGCTGGATGACTTCCCTTTAACCTTTACTCAACCTAGATTTCCTCCAGGATTCCTCTGTCTCCGGGCAAAAGTTGACACCAAACAGTGACAAATTACCACCCAGAGCTTGGATACTTTATTTCACTCAGACTGCTTCATTGATTTTTTTTTTTTTTACACTTGCCACGCCGCATCTAAATTCTAATGGAATCATCACTTCTCATACCGCGGTTATCTTTTATGTTCTGCTGGCCTCCGTAGCTCGGCTTTAATCGTTTTTCCCCCTGAATATCATGCTAATCCCTACCCATTATCTCCGTCAGTGTTCTAGCAGCTAGCTTATTCACGTAGTGTCGGAGTCCTATTGTTTTCCGGGAGATTAGGCTGTGGAGGTGTGTTGTGTCGCATCTCAAAAACGGACAACGGAGGGTTTTATTCCTCAAAAGTGCGATGACGAACTGGGATCAAACCGAGGGATGTTTCTCGTACAAGAATACGCAAATTAGCAATATCTGTGACTCCTCGCTAACGATCCCCAGACCTACTTTTGTGTGGTTTCATGTCAGCTCGCAGTTGGAGCTAATACACCTGTTGCCAAATGGGTGATATATATTATCAAAGCCACCGTCGGCTACATACGTCCCATTACTGAAAATCACAGGACTGTGGCCCTTCGCCAGCTGGATTTACGACAGGGCGCTAACACTGCAGGCAGGTGTCACCTCACATCCAAGCTGCATTATCGCTCAATAGCATCCACAGAGTCACAGTTATCTCACTCTCTTGGGGTCAGCAGAGGGTGCTAGCGAGGGGGGGGTGAGCTTACGTGGTTGATGATGTTTGTCCCTCAGAGGTGCCTTGGATTACTTCCGTTGGAGTTCTTCTGCTCCTTTGTCATATATATTGTATAGTGCTATATTTCTTTCCGCACACATTACATTAAAATCTATGGATGAAAAACAAGCCAAAAAATGCAACAATCAGTCTTCTGATTGATGATTGCCCCGGCTACAGTTTTTTTTTTTTTGTTTGTTTGTTTTTTTTAATGCAAATCACAATCAGCCCGAGGGAGGGGAGCGGAGAAAAAAAATTAAAAAACAGCAATCGGAGGAGAGCTGACAGGTACCAGATGACGGAAAATAAATGGAACAAAGCAAAATAGGAAAAACAAACGCGCCCCCGCCTAATTGTGACGGATTTGCCAGTTCTGAACAAGGCGCACTTGTGGAACACTGACACAACATGAAGGGATAATCACAAACACACATGCGAAAGGTGCAACGTCAGCCATCAAGTGTGTAGTTGGGAATAAGGAAGTAACCTTTATTTTGTCGTTTTTTTTTTAAGAAATATTAAGCTAACTTGCAAAAGGAAAGCTAATTTCTGATGCTGTGCAAGTGCTCATCAGAGGCGCACGCACCATCGCAATCCGAGCATGGCTCTGTATGAGCCAGTGTTAGTTTTATCCCAGTCAAAATAAAGCCGCTGAATCACAGCTCCGCGGCCGAGAGGACCCCTAGAGGGCTTAGGCCAGCGCTCGCGTGTCGTCATGAGTCAACCCCCTACTGTCAGAGCGCTGGCACACACGGTCACCGAAAGGTGGCATTTCACGCTTTCACGCCAGCTTAGTTGCGATACACATTTATATGTGGACGAGTGATTTTGCTTCCAAAAGCAAGGACAGGGGGCGCTAATGAGCATGGTTTACCAGCTGTCCTTGAGGTCAGAAACGCTGGTACAGCTTGACCACACAAAAAAAAAAAAAAAAAGACTTGGCAACAGAGAGAAAAGCTAACGGATATTGAATGCTGGATCTGTCTCTGGGAAAACTGCACCTGAAGGAGGGGAGGAAAACAAAGGAAAATCAGGGCACTGAAGAGACGGAGGAGCAGTTTCGGCATGGAGATTTGCATTATTGAAAGGCAGGTTTACGCTGCCGCCGTGCTGTGGTTTCGCCCTTCTGCTGGGACAACCAATAGAAGCGGCGAGCGTACGAGAGAAGGCGGCGAGCGGTTCGTTCTCTATTGCAAAAGAAGAGACGGGACTAGAGGCAGCGCCACTGGGACGCTGCAGGAGTGGAAATGAAAAAAAAAAATCAGAGTACCCTACTTTCTCGCTCCGCGTCCCCGGTCGCACGTGCAGAAGCTTAACGAGAGTCATGGTAGCAGCATTCAGGAAGTGTTCTCTCCATCCAAAAAATGAGGCAAAGCGTCATAAATGCCATAAAAAATGGTAAATCTGTGTCAATATGTAAGACTAGCCTTGGAAACTGTCTTTGCCTTTACATTTGTGGCAATGTTGAACGATTATCAAACGTAGCATCGTTTTTTGTTTTTGTTTTTGTCGTATTGTGAGTCAAAAGATGGCTGATATTTTTCAAATCCTGCCTTAATTACCGACCGGCAGCTCTGCGGCAACGCACAAGAAGCACTAATCAGGTCACGCTAATGATGCTTCAAGTTAGTTCGCCTTGTAGGCTTCACGTGGCAAAGTGCAGCTAAATCAGAATTGATGGCGTGACCCAAAAAATATTGCCCCCCACGGTGTCTCGCCCCGCCTTCTGGAGGAATTGAAAGACACCGTCGTCTTCTGTTTTGTAGGTACATGTACTTTCGCGACATGGCCCAGACGATATAGTTGGACCCGGCTTCTCCACGGCAAGCGCCACGTCCCTTAAATGAGATCTCGACTCTTCCGCAACTGCCACTCTAGTCCCGTCACCTCGTTATTTCCCCGGGAGCAGAGGGGCGATGACTCAGACGCGGAGTTCGTTAAAAACGGCGAAGAGAGCGAGGCAGGGAAGGGAGCGTTCGACACCCAGCTGTGACGCCTCAAACACGCCTGTCAACACACGCCCCGGCGCTTCGCGGCAGCAGAGGAGGAAGAGGGTGGGGATGAAAGAAACGCCGTGGTGAGGCACGGGCGTTTGAGGCAGCATCAAAACACCGGGTAGGAGAGCAGCGGTAGGGTGGGGATTGGGGGGGGGTAGACCAGGAAAAACGGAAATGTTTTTGCCGTGGCTGCTGAAGCAACGCAACAAGTTTGCCGCTGGGGCCGCTGTCAGTCCGTCAACGTTGTGTTTTGCACAAATGAAAAGGAATAAAACCAGGTTTCTGCCTTTCGCAAATGAGGGTCTTTACCGGACCTACAGAAATCAGCATAACAGCAACTAGTAATCCAAAAAAAGTTGCTTTTTTATCCACCCAGTTGATAAAGTATAGACTCTAGGTTGAAAACGCAATCAAATAATGCGTAAATCTAATCTGCGCTGCTAGCTAAGCATCCAGACGTGTTTCCGAACTTTTAGCCCACACAACGTAACACCAGGAGGACTCACCGCGTTATCCCGCGGATCATGGACACGTTATTGTTATTTGTCCTCCCTCGTTGGTGTAAAATAAACGCGGCTCTTTGAGATGAGCTTGGCTATAGATTAAAGCCTTGGATGAATATTCATCGTTCACGTTGATATCATTGATAGCATTGATAGCGGAGGGGAGGATGGAGGGAGGAAATCAAGTGGGAGATAAGGAAAAGTGTGTGAGGAAGCAAGGTTTTGCCGCTGCGTCTGGTTATTAATAACCCTGATTGTAATCTGGGATTATTCCCACCGTGCCCTTTCTGTTGATGTTCATCCCTCACCCTCTGCTTGGCTTTAGTGGGTAGCCACCCGGCTACAGCTTCAGCTATTGGACGGGTGAATCGGGCGGAGGCGACCAGATCAGGGTGGCGGCTCTCGAAACCAGCCATTTATCTCCGCGTGCGCACACACGCTCGCACGCCTCCCCCGATCGGACCAAATCCGACCCTCCTCAGTCAAACAATGATGATGAACAATAATTACACAATCGCATCTATTTGCAGCTCTTTGATCACTCTATTGCACGATCGAGCCGTCCAGGCCCACCCGCCGGTCACGGCATGGCAAAGCTGGAGAAGAGCATTAGCACCCGAGACAAATCTTAGATCAACCGTGCTGTCCATATTCACGACGTCGTCGATTGTTTCTCTCCGACGCCACCCCCTTCAGAGAAACAGTTCTGTCTCTTCATGCTTTCAAATCCTCTTTCTGCTTGTCAAACGAACAGCGCAGAGCCGCTGCCGACGTTCATCGGCCTGGCTTCCCCATTACCCTCCGGGGGTATCATTTCTGATTTGCACCCTGCTAAACCGGTGTCCAACAGTTGTCCTCGCGTAGCGTCAACATTTCTGTCTACAGCAGCGAATCAACCCTGCTCTGTTCTAACTTTCTTTATTGCCACATGCGCGGGCTTTGCTAGCTTGATTGAGGCCCTAATTTCATGGAAGGTGGAGCAAAAACAATAAGGTGCGCCTCGATTTTGATTGTTAAGAGGATTAAGAAAGCCACAGCACCTGTAACTAAATAGTGAAAGATCTGAAGAAGCATTGCAATTAAAGGCAATATTCGTCGTCACAAATTTAGTTAATTATTATCAACATAAATGTCCTTTTTACAACAGACTCTGATGAGAAGTTGTTTGTCTTGCTGAAAGTACAGTATGCTGAGGATGGATGCTGAGGTTGTTGGAGCACCCCCTGTAGGCTAAATATGGGACTGGGAATACTAACTATTCACAGTATTAGCGTTTCAAATCCTTTATGTTCATTTATTCGCTACACTAGCAAAATAACAAGCATGTTAATGCTAATGGAGACCATAAGGGCATGTTTATTTGGACTTTTGGGATGGATGTTATGGTGTACATTCGGACCAAGTTTAGCAGGGGACTCTAAGGTCGAAATCCCTCGGAAGACTGTAATATATTTTTTATGATACGTGTTCAGTGGCATCGGCCGTCACCTGCTTCGGTGTCTCCATCTGCCCGCTCGTATTTGATTGATAGGTAGATCTGTCACCATCCTGAAGTGGAAGGCGGCGGCATTCCAGAGGTCGTGATTCACCGGAGAGAGGAGTCATCAAAGCACAATAACAAGGCAGGAAGTGTGCGAGCGAGAAAAGAATCAAAGCTGGACATACGTTATCCAGAGTAAGAGATGGGTGTGTGTGTGTGTGGCCGCGAGGCTCGACTGTCAGCCTGTGATTAATCTGCCATCGTTTTGCTAATTACCTCCCATTCCCCTCCATGTTCCTCCGCTCTGCTGCAGACACTCTGACCAGCACCAGGCGCCTCGCCCCTCAAGTCCTGTAAATATTAGACTTGAACTCTTGTTACCGCGCAGCTAAAACACACCATTAAGGCCCCGCTTACACGAAAGCCCCTGCTGGCGTCAAAAAGTAGCGCATTCAGAGGTAGCCATTTCCAAAACGAGCACCGTTTACGCGGGACTGCACCCAACGTCGCGATGCTGCAGTTTTCGTGTCAGGCCACTAGTTGGCGACGTGACACCACAGCACCAGGCAAATTCCACCATGTCCACCAGGCAAATTCTGGCTTGTTGCGAAGATGTAATTTCGGTTACGATTTAGTTTCATTTTTATTTTTCCGATTTCAATTCTAACCTCGCGCCCACAAAGACCGAAGTGATGGGGGCAATAATGAATAAAATAATCAAATCTGACCATCATAAAAAAGAGGGATCGACAGCAGCCGAAGTGAGCACTGACGGCTCCCTGCCGGCGCTCTTTTTTTTTTTTCATTTGTAGCTAAAACGGAGGCAGTCAGCAAGACACAACACAAAAATTCTCCCCCAGTCCCCCCACACACACAAACTACCAGCAGTAATGTCATCTGTAGAGATGAAATTGCCCTTTTTTGATCAACCACCATCTCTGGCGTGCCCTCAAAATTTCACTGCGATCAACCCATCATATTCCGCTGTCACGCGGATAAAAGTGCGCATGTCGCACGTACGTCGGGAAATGCCAAACAACATCCTGTCTTCTCAAATATATATGCGTGTCTAATTATGTGGGGTTTTTTTTGTTTGTTTTTTTCTTAGCGGAATCCAACAGCCGTATTGGCTTATAAATATCTAATTTTCTTGTCACGCGTCGGTTAGCATACATCAAAATAAATGCACCCGGCTAGTTCAAGTAGTCAGTATCTGGAAGGACTGTGGTGCTAATGAGCGCGCGGCTGCATAGATGACATACTAAAGCATGCTCTTTACGTTTCCTTTATCCCACAGCTGGGACTGGAATGCGCAATGTCTCACACGCTGCCCTCTGCTCATTAGCCCTCCTGAGCATCCCAGCAAATAAAAGGTTACTTATCTGCGAGCGAGGTGAATCTGGCTACACAGGGAGGGGGAAGTAGGACAGGAAGCTCTTTCTAGAGCGAATAACCGCATTAGACATCATGGAAGGTTTGTTTGGAGGAGAGGAGCATATTGCCGAGGAAGTTAGCATAGAACATGTTTCTGTAGAAGTCTCTGTGACTTGTTGTGATTTTTATAAAGGCGTGTACTCTTATGTATTTGTTGCACAAATGTTCCTTTAAAGTTTTTCAGCTATATCCAGTTTCCTTTGGGTATTTTTCAAACAGCGTTGATTCGGAGTCACTGAACTTTATTGCTATAGCATCATTACAATCAAAATTGTCTTGTTTTTTTTTTTTTATACATCATCCATCCATCCATCCATTTTCTTCCGCTTATCCGGGGTCGGGTCGCGGGGGCAGCAGCCTAAGCAGGGAAGCCCAGACTTCCCTCTCCCCAGCTACTTCGTCCAGCTCTTCCGGGGGGATCCCGAGGCGTTCCCAGGCCAGCCGAGAGACATAGTCCCTCCAGCGTGTCCTGGGTCTTCCCGGGGGCCTCCTACCGGAGGGACGTGCCCTGAACACCTCACCAGGGAGGCGTCCGGGAGGCATCCTTACTAGGTGCCCGAGCCACCTCATCTGACTCCTCTCAATGCGGAGGAGCAGCGGCTCTACTCCGAGCTCCTCCCGGATGGCAGAGCTTCTCACCCTATCTCTAAGGGAGAGCCCAGCCACCCCGCGGAGGAAACTCATTTCGGCCGCTTGTACCCGCGATCTCGTTCTTTCGGTCACTACCCAGAGCTCATGACCATAGGTGAGGGTAGGAACAAAGATCGACCGGTAAATCGAGAGCTTCGCCTTTCGGCTCAGCTCTCTCTTCACCACAACGGACCGGTGCAGAGTCCGCATTACTGCGGACGCCGCACCGATCCGCCTGTCGATCTCCCGCTCCATTCTTCCCCCACTCGTGAACAAGACCCCGAGGTACTTGAACTCCTCCACTTGGGGGAGGATCTCCTCCCCGACCCGGAGAAGGCACTCCACCTTTTTCCGGCTGAGAACCATGGCCTCAGACTTGGAGGAGCTGATTTTCATCCCGGCCGCTTCGCACTCGGTTGCGAACCGGTCCAGCGAGAGCTGGAGGTCACGGACTGATGAAGCCAACAGGACCACATCATCTGCAAAAAGCAGAGACCCGATCCTGAGGCCACCAAACCGGACCCCCTCAACACCACGGCTGCACCTAGAAATTCTGTCCATAAAAGTTATGAACAGAATCGGTGACAAAGGGCAGCCCTGGCGGAGTCCAACCCTCACCGGAAACGAGTTTATACATCAAAGAAATGCAAATCAGAATCTCTCTTTTTATATTACTAGCTAGCTTGCTAGCAGCAGCATTATACTGCAAATTGTGTTTAGCTAAATCAGACACAGTTAGCTGTCAGTTAGCTGTGATTCGAACAAAAACAGAACACATGGGCTCAAGTTTGAAACAATGTTCTGCAAATTAGCATTTGTCACATGTGCGTCTTTTTAGCCACTCTTTGTTGCTGTTCAAATCCATTCAGGGCCTGTAGGAACGAATCGACACTCATTTTTCTCGTGGAAGCGCCGTTCCAGCGACATTCCCCGATCACTTCAGTCGCCACCAGTGCAGGCATGACCTTCACCGCTGCAAGATTAGCGGCAGGTTAATTGGAGGAAGCGCCTCCACAAAAGTGTTACAGAAAACTCTACACAGCAATTAAAGATAACAAAGCGGGCTCGCTGTTAAAAACATGGTGTCATAAGCTCTCTGTGTAATTCGCGTCTCGATACAAGCAGCTCTTCCCCCCGACGGCGGCGACATCAAAGCGCGGCATCCGTTTTTGAAGCAGGGGATCTGCGGAGGAAAGGACGAGTAATGATTTGTAGGATCTGATCTCTGGCGAGGCTCGCTGTAATTAAAGAGAGAGAGACGCGTCAACACGAGGAAGACAATCAAACCACCACCTGTAAAGCCCACCGCAATCCAATTATTACTGAATTACTTTCTGAAAAGCTTTTAATTTATGCTAAAGCAGATTTTATTCTTCGAGAGCACCATTTCCTTTGTGTGTTACAGAATTACATGGATCAATATTTGTGTCAAAAACGCTTTTTTATAACATGGCAGACCTTTAGCGCAGCACTTCATAAGAATGCCTGATCAATGCAACCTGTTCATCTGGTGATTAGTTTGAAACCTTCTAGTTATCCTTATCTGTGTCTAAACGTGTGGACGGGTGAACCAGGACATGGGTGTGATGCAGTTACCATATATTTAGGATATAGGATTAACAGGATATAACATTAGAACAAAGGCAACAGTTGTAGCAAAGAATCATTTTGTGGTCTAAATGGACTGTATGTCAGCCGTGTCAAACACGTGGCTCGTGGCCCTTATGGAGCCTGTCATACACCTAATGCGGCCCTTTTTTGATGTTTTCAAACTTTTTCTTTGTTTGTAATAATGGTTAGAATGGTTGTAATTAAGTTTTCAAATGGTAAAGAAAATTGGTAAACCCACATACTCTGCAGTCACGAATATTACAATAATCGTCAATTGTGCTTCTTTTTTATATTTGCAATTATTTTTCATATTCGCGATTACTGTCAATTATGTATTTTACCAACAAAGTTGCATAAATGTCAATGAATCTGAGTCTGACGTCATCGTCGCAGCCACATATTGTTGTCTTGACTGGATCGGCAGTGAGCTATGGCTAGGATAATAACAACATGGAGGAAGGGGAGGTTCTGGTTCCAAAGCCACGTACCACGGCTCCGCTGTGGGTGCATTTTGGTGTTTAGCCTAACGATAAAGGAGAGCCCAGTAACGTGGAAGAAGCCATCTGTAAAATCTGCCGTAAAAAAGTGCCAGTCAAAAGCGCTACGGCAACAAATCTGAAACATCTACAGACCCACCATCCACAGCAATACGCCAACTATTTCTGGATGTTCAAAAAGTCATTAAATTGCTTTTATTCATTAAGGTGGACAGGACAGAATGTGTATTATTAAAGCTCATAATTCTATGATAGTAGAATATAAAAAAGAAAAAAATAGACAATATAATCGTTAATCATTAATATTTTTAACAATTAATTATCTCCAGAAATTCCTAATCGTGACAGCCCTAGACATGGACTGCATTTTTATTGCACTTTTCTTTGACCACTTAAAACCTACCCTCCACAGTTTGTGGAATTATTTACTCAAAAGGCGTCTGCTAGCTCTGTAGAATCTCGCGCGGGCCTGCGGCAATCAATGGTTTGATGAGGAATGCAGCGGTGGGATGAATGTTCAGTTTGCGCTGATGGGCTGCTGGTGCGCTGCCCATGTGGTTCCTTTTCCCCGGCGAAGGGGTAAAAACATTCTCCTGATGACATGAATCATGGATGAAGGCGCACTGACAGGAAGTCCAGTTGTGATCATGTGACGTATGCAGAGAGGTACCCAAATATAGGTGATAGCTCTTCACAAAGCGTTAGCAATCAAACTCAGTGTCACGCTCAAAATATCCGATCATGGACTTACCGGCACCACATCGGTCAGGTTCTGGCCACGGCTGTAGTTCTCGGCCCTGCCTCCATCGCCACACCCCCCACCCCCCTCGTTCATTCCTTCCTCTTTGCTTAATCAATCACTTAAGCTCTCCCAGTGTTCACAGCAAAGCTGGACCTATTAGGCCCTCTAATTGAGCCCATTAGCAATTAAACACTCAGATGCACCCGGAAAATTTTCCCAAGGTCCCTCGCAGCCTGCACTCGCCTGGCAGGAAGTTGGATTTTGACCAGAGACCCGTGGACGCCCTCCCCCCCGCCCGGAAAAAAAAAAAAATAATCACTCGAGGGGGGCCAGGAAATGCCTGGTCGACCAGCTCGAGCGCCTTTCAGATGTGGGTTTATTAGCCGCGCTGGGAGACGCCAAGGTCAGCAAAGCAGCATGCGATGCGGCTTAAGCTGAAAGAGCACGAAGCGGGCGGTGGGGCAGTCTTTGCTGACCAGAGGGCCTGTCATTAACACCGCGACCCCTTGGCCTCCCCATTTGCATCCTCACCTACTGTCCCATTTTTGTCCCGCTAACAACCTCGCTCTTCAGCTCTTTATTCCCCCCGCCCCCGGCCTATTTCTATAAGAAAGGGTTCAGGATGCAGAATGGACGAGGCTCTCCGAGGGTTAATAGGGCACCAATTGTAGTGCACGTTTGCACATTGACAGACGGCGAGCACGATCCTCCACCAAGGAGACATCGAGCGACGGCAGACGCATTCATCGCTCTCTAGAAAGATGGAACTTTGACTCTGTGATGTACGTTTCGTTGCTCATTTAGCAATAGTCGGAGCAGCGTCCGCACTTAGGTTGGTATCACGGAGCAGTGTGGCCGGTTCTCGCTAATTGGCTGCGTTTTTTTTTTGCTTCAGGACGCCTAAACTGGCGCGCTTTATCGACGTTGGAAGAGGAGGGAAAGAGAGAAAAATCAACATGCTGGCAGTTAACCGGTTGCAGGCGATGCAATAATACAGTTAATGCGGTACAATTATGGCGCGGCCATAAAACAAAGGAAAGGGGAAAGGGAGGAAAGGGAAAGGGAGGAAAAGGTAATTGCAACTCTATCAAATCACGTGTGTGTCAGCGGTCCCTGTTTCGTTGCGTAACGCCGGCTGACGCTGCGAGGACGGCGTAATCTCCATGATTTCGACCGCGTTTGCCATGCGAGGATTTGCACGCTGATATGGCAGATTACATGAATGAGCGTATGTTGCGTTGTGCGCTCATTCATGCTCGAAGTTCCCTGGATGTATGTCCGCGTGCACCAGGAGCGCCTTTGTGCCACGCACCAATGCCAGAAACTGTCCCTGGCTGTTGTAAGCGGCTTACAAGCGCACATTACCGACCTCTGACCCCAGCAGGCAGTGTAAGGTTCGGCTTGATCTCCGGCCTGGACTTATTGTTGGTGTGGTTTGCTGTTTTTTTTTGTTTTTAGCAAGAACGACCAGTTGAGAACCTAAACCGGAAAAAACAGACAAAATCATCAAAATCATGTTAACATGTTAACCTCATTTTCAGTCTCCCTATGTAGCGCAAGTCCGAGTTGAAATACCGCAAAGCTTTAATCTTTTTCTCTTTTCTCCCTTTTCTTGCTTTGATCTTTCTCTTGCTCCTAAATCTGTCCCCTCCTCCCTTCCTGCTGTTTCTGACTCCTCCCACAGGATCCGCCGGCCGCCTCGATCGAATGATCTGGGCCGAGGGAGGCCAGAAGTGATGGAACGTAACAGAACGGCGGCACTGGAAACGGTTCGGATCGCTGTTGCCAAAAATTAACATTGACTCAGCCCCCCCTGGTGGTGAGGTTGGAGCTCTCTACTCCAGCGCGAGGACCTTCTCCACCCCTGACGTGACCTTCGCTCGATAATCCAGAATCAAGGTTGCCCCCAAGAACGATTGCTTTCAGTATTAGAATCCCTCAGTTTCTTCTGACTTCCACATCAGGACCAGCTAGCTGGACAGTATGAATCTGCTCAGACCCACTCTTAATGAACAAAGTCAAAGGGGGTTCTCGTTGTCCAGGACGCGGCGCCTTCATCTCATGACGGACTGGCGGCTGATGGGTGTGGTCGGTCTCATCCTGGTCTTCGGCCTGGCCTCCAGCCAGAAGGTTGACCCCTCCAAACACCCCATAGTCACCACCAACTATGGCAAGCTCCGGGGGATCAAGAAGGACCTCAACAATGAGATCCTGGGTCCGGTGGAGCAGTACCTAGGCGTGCCCTACGCCACGGCGCCCATCGGCGACCGCCGCTTCCAGCCGCCGGAAGCACCCGGGTCCTGGCAGGAGATCCGTAACGCCACCCAATTCGCGCCCGTGTGCCCGCAGAATATCCACGGCGTGCTGCCGGAGATCATGCTGCCCGTGTGGTTCACCGACAACCTGGATGTGGCGGCGGGCTACATCCAGAACCAGAGCGAGGACTGCCTCTACCTCAACGTGTACGTGCCCACGGAAGACGGTGAGTCAAGGGCGTCGAACGTGGCTCCATTAACTGTCCGCTGTCCCTCCGTCAGTGTGTTTTTTTGATTCACGTCCAACACGTAGCCCCTTTAATGTCAACTGTAACCCTTTTTTTTTTTCTTACTTTTGCCATTTTCAAAACGGGATCGCCTCCCGAGTAACCGGATCCGAGATTGTTTCCAAACGATTGCTTAGAGAAGTTTTTTTTGTTTTTGTTTTTGTTTTTTTATTTGAGAGCGGAGGCCGGGTGGGAAACCGTTCACGAAAAGGAGGAGATGGGTGACATTTGGTTCGCGTGTGTGTGTGTGTGTGTGTAAGTTTTTTTTTTTTTTTTTTTTCCTACCTGTAGAAAACATTCTCCGCAAAGCCAGCTCCATCTCTTGACATTTTCTCGATGCAATAACAGAAATATGCCAACTTTGCCAGCCGCTTTTGCCCTTCCTCGTGATTCTTTTCCCTGATTACAGGACGCGTTCTGAAACATGCCAACGGGGAAGTTGTCCGGATATCAAACAGCGGTTGATATCGGCACATCGGCGTCCGTCAGCGCCTTCGGGTCTCCTTTTGAGGCTTCCCTGGATTTTTTTTCCTTCTTCCCAGCTCAACACTTTTCTTCCTCATCCTCACATCCTACCATCTGTGTTCTGAAGTCTTGTTAACCTCGTCTGACGCTCACGTAGCAACGCACCTACCCAACTAATCAAGCTCCTCTTCCCTCCCCTCCCCTCCCGACTCCACATTCTGTTTTTTTTTTTTTTGTTTTTTTTTTCCGGAACATGCACTGCAGCCCCGAGCGCCTTCGGATCTGTTTTTAGGGCAGAATCCTTAAGAACCTCCTCTAATTTTAAGTGGATTAGGCCTCAAGAATTACTTCTTAATGCTGCTATTTGAGCAAACGGAGGAAAGTGGGACACGTCGTGCGTGCGTGTGTGTTCACAGATGAGCAAATACACTAATGGTGGGCGCTGTTAGCGGCTTCACGCTGTTTACTTTCACCGGTTGCCAGGCTAGCTCAGTCTTTTGTAAATTGTTGGTCGCCACTCAAATGTAAACATGCTGCTGATGTTAACAGGAAAAAACATGAAATTTTGGCAATTTTATTAAATTGTGCTTGTTAGCGGTGAAGCCTTTTATGCCATCGTGCAATTATTGAATCTTTAAAGCATATTCCAGCTCGTTACGCTGACCCTCTTGGCTTATGGAGGAGTCAGAATTTAGGACCCAGAGGACCCTCACCAGAGGGAGGGGCTCGTCTGGTTCCCCCTGGAGATGACATCCCATAAATCACAGTGAGCGCTTTTCATCCGGCTCCCCTGCAGAGTCACTGTGGATCGATGGACGAGTGGAGGGGAGGGGAGGGAAGCGGCGGCCGGGGCGCCTCAGCTGCCTCTAGCCCGCAGACAAACAACATGCTTCTCTCAGCAGGAAGCTGTCATTAACGAGCAGCAAAGGATCATGGGAAATCAGGTTCGAAGCGGCAGGAGTAAGCAGGCGAGAATCAGAACAAGTTGAACGAGGGCGTTAAAAAGAAGAAAAAAACGCAGAAGGGCATTTTTAGCGGTGAAAACATACTTAACTACTATATGAGGTATCGATGTTAGCGTTAGCACGGTTAGCGCTGACCCATTCTTGACTCACGACCCACATGACCAGCAGACATGTCAGTCTTCCAGGTTGAACAATTTAAAGGTGTTTTAGCTAATTAGGCATTTCTACTGCGCCTCCCCAGCGGCAGGGCCGATATTTAGCGGCGATAAGCTTTTACAAACCCGCTAGTTCTCTTCAATTAGTCCCATCTCACGCCGGCACGGATCCAGTTTGCCAGCTACTCCGCGGGGATCGAAAGCGCTAACCTCAGCGCTGTTGGTGTCACGATTCGGGAGATAAGCTGTGAGGTGCGAGCCCGGGCCTTATAAATTATTCCGTCCGACGCTCTGTCTGTCCCCGTGCATCAGCCTCAAACTCCCGCATCTCCGCCCGATTCCGCGATCTCGAATTCTCAGCAGAGATTCGACCGTTAAACGCCCTTGATCGGAACGCGGCTTCGTGCCCGGCTTCCTCGGGCGTTGCGTTCGATATTGTTGCCGTCGTGGCGCTGGGGATGAGTGGATAAATAAATGATAAAAAACAAACAGATGAATAATAGAGAGCAAGAATAGCGAGCGTGTGCGGCAGCCAAAATACAATCTGGATCGCCTGCAATGCTGGCAACACCCATTATTATTTTGCCCCGTCGCTTTCTTTACATCACCCTTGCGTCCCGGAAAACACGTGAACAAAATAAAGGACGACCAGAGAGTGGATTGCCGTATTCCTCTTTTTTTCTTCTCCCTCCACCTCTCGCACAGTTACCGTGGCGTCTTGGCGAGGCGCAAGAGGCAACCGTCAAATACCCCTAAGAGGCCACAGATTGGGCGTCTCTAGCTAGCCTGACGGTTTTGGCAGAGGTGCAGGTGTCGGATGCCACACGTGATGGAAAACGGTCGCACAGCTCACTTACAGCTAGCCGGCTGTCTGAAGAGTAATATCAGTTTCCGGTCAGTTTTCTGTCTAATCTGTGACGGCATCAGTGCGTTCTGAACAAGACTCTATCAAAACCAGCGAGCGCTATGGCGCGACAGCTGGCGGGTTTTATGAAGCGCTGAAATGGAAGAGAGGTTATTATAGACGCGCTCACATTGGGTAAGACAAATCATCGCCCAGCAGAGGAGGCGTCAGAAGATTCGTGGTGTGCAGCTAACGTCTGACAGACTGCCGTCATCGTTTTTGTGCCGATTCTTGTAAACATGGAACCAAGCAAGTGGAACTCCTCGTTGAGGTGCTCCACTTTTCAGTAATCTGGACACTTTTTATAAAAATATAGCTCAGTTACCAAAAAATCTACGTCATAGGAGAGTGGTGTCCCTCCGGTGACGACAGGTGACAGCTGGATGTTGGATCTAGTTTCTAAGATCTGTTAAAGCTAAAAACTAAAAACTCATCCATGCTTACTGAGCTCGTGTTAATGCCCCTAGCGGTGTCCACGGGAACTGCACATGTAAAGTAACAAACCTTGGTGGAAAATTAAAATATGTTTCCAAGAATTTCAATATTTCATGATGTAATTTCAGGCGTTATCTGATTGTTAGTGTAAACAGGGTAAAATGTGCTTGATCAGACAACGGCGGTAATCTGAAATTCGGATTAACACTCCGAGACTCCACCCCCAATATGCCAGGGATGGTTGGCAGCAGTGTGCAGCCTGCTCAGCAGGTACGTTAGCTACAATAGTAGGACAGCTAGTCCCTAGGTTGCGCTGTTTTCGCCCCATTGTTTTTGCTACTTAGACATAAGATATCAGAATATAAATTCTAATTAGCTGCGAATGTGAAGTCTTGGTTGTGTTTTGTGCACATGTATCTCATAATTGGTCATGACTCATTATTTACATACTTTTATCAGCCTTTATTTACTGTGGGCGTAAGCTAGCGCGCTGATAAGTATGACTCTAGGGTTAGTGACTATAATGCAATTACGGCAGCCAGATGGATGGCGCTGCCGGGTTTTGATATCGATCCCGTTTCCAAAGCCGCCAGCTTAGCATCTGAAGGAGAAGCAACGATATTGTTAGTGCGACCCGCTAGGGTGAAGGGTGGGGTGGGGGCTAGGAAGGACATCGAGGGCACGGGAATGGGGTTCGGGGTGGTGGATGGGGTTGTCCTGGCAACGAGTCCGCCACTTCCTGCGTCTTCCTGTCGGGGAGAAGTGCGCGCGCGTCTTTCTGTCAGACTCTGAATGGGGGAATTAGCAGGGGCTCAGTTCCAGATATTTATAGCCCCCGCGCGCCCAGGCAATGAAGGGCCAGAGCGAGGATGAGGAGCGCGCACGCAAATGGCTTATTAGTTTGCTTTATGTGCTGATCGCATTGCGTTTATGGTACAGCACGGGTGTCACAAGCTCGATAACGCCTCTCTTTTCTGTCATTGGCATTTTACTGACTTCGCTGCTCCCCCTTCAGTCCTCCTCTTCCTCCTGACCGCGATCCTCGCAGTCGTCACCACGTGCCTTGGATGAGCAACGAAGGCAGAAATGGGATTTAGCAGCAGACGGTCCATTCAAATTATCGTTTTAGCCTCAGGAGAGCAAATCGACTTTACAACAGTACTTAAATAATAAGCTCCTAGGTGGTGGCGGCGGCCCGCGCTCCTTTCTGGCTCCATTTCGGCGGTGCCGCTTGAGCACAATCTGGGATATCATCTGATTGGACCCGGGGATTGATGAGCTACATCTAAAAGGATTTGATGAAGTCTGAAATACCCCATTCTATTAATGAAACCTTCCATTACGAGCACCCTCCCACCAAGGTTATTACTGTTAACGAAAATGAAAGAAATAACAAAAATTTGAATTGAAAAAACATTTTCATGAACTAAAATAAATAAAAACAAAAGCGATAATTAATTATAACTATTGTATGTTAACAAAACCAACGAACGAAACCATCGGTTAAAACCCGTTGGTTTAGTCTTTATCCATTTTGGATTGATATAAAATTGATTTATTTAACTCGTGAAATTTTACTTGAGCTCGCGGCACTATTCGGAAACACGTCAATCTTGACGCTTCTCGTCTGTAGTCGGCTTTTCGTCTGGTAAAATGGCGACAAAGGTGGGGAGAAAGCGACAAAGTCCCTTATGTTATTATGTCAAAAACGAAAACTAGCAAACCCGCTCTAAAAGCTAATTAAAACTAACTTAATTACAGAGAAAAAAAAAGTAAAAATTAAATAAAATAAAACTAAACTATAATAAAAAATCCAAAACTATTAGAACCTTGCCTCCCACCCACTGTTGCGGCAGAACCACGCCAAGTAACGTCAGGTTCTGCGCCGCCGCGCTTCTTCTGCTCCTTCATATGCACTCGGCTAACAGAACGCGCTTATCGATAGTTCTGCATTGATAGAAGCAATATGTCACATCAATGTGCATCTGTCACATCGATCATTTCTGTTTTCCCAGCTTCTCCGTGCTTTGCGTTTGTCTATCGTTTCGATTTGCTAATTGCTAAATTACTACATTTGAACTAAACCACTTGTGATTTAGTTCAAAAAGAAAAGCCACGATGCCATTTCAGAGTTGAAGAGCTGTCTTTGGCTTCTCGGGCAGACTTACAAAGGCTGAATTTATTCACGTTGTTTTTCTGGGCTTGCAAAGTTTTAATTAAAACGGTTATCAAACAGGCATTGTGACAGGCTAGCTTGCTGCGGCCTCATGTAAACAGATAACGCGGATGCAAATTTCTTAAGCGACCCTTTCATTATTTGATAGCGCGTTGTGTCTGTATTGTGTTTCCACAATACAGGTTGTGGGTTTGAAAAAGATTTCCTTTTTTTATGTAATAGCATTGTAGCAGTGTTTTGTACATATTTTAGCGTGTGACCAATCGGGGTGAAACACTCCAGATCAACAGAATCAGTCCGAAGGTCTCAAACAGCCGTAAATCTTCCGCGTCTCTCGGCGTATTAGCCGATTATAATTAAATACTGCAGCTTATTGATACCTTTCCGAAGCGCTGAGTCAGTCATTTCAGGTTAGCGCAGTCAGCTCTTCTGTTTTGTGTGCGTTTCCTGTACGGATGAGCTCGAATGGGCTTGCCATAGGAGGGCAGGACCTTATTGAAATGCGGTATCGTATATTAAAAATTTTATTTCTAAACAGGAGTCGCTCATGCAGGTTTTAATGAACTGCCTGAAGAGGGCGATGTCTGCCTCCATTCAGTTAGCTAGCTAACCTTGCCAGAAGATCTGGAACCGCGACACGCGCGTGTTATTTCCTCCCGTCCTTTTTTACCTGCCGCCTCCATCGGCTCACATGCGGCTCCACGTCTCGGAGCGCTGCACAAAGAGCTGATTTATTGCGGCGACACAGTTCATCCCTTGTTAGCGCCGGTAGTCGCCGAATGACACTACCTACCCGCAGTTTGATCCGTCCCTGACATAGTCGTGATTTTGTTCTTGAAATACACTATACCCTATCGAGCTATCTGCCCCCACCCTCTAGAGGTCTGTATAATCTCTGACGACTAGCTAGTCCCACCCAGAGAAGCCCCCCCCCCCAGATGAGGAGGAAATAAAAAAGAGACTGAAAGTAGCATTTCAGCACCATGGACAGAGTGACAAGCATACAGAAGGATTGGTCAAGTTTCGTTTTCTTTTTAAAGAGAAAATGTGTTTCAATAAAAAACTAAGAGGCTGCGGTACATTTGTCACCGATGCCAACAATGAGCGAGGACTGAGAGACATTAAAAAAAGAGACAGTTAATCAAAATAATAAAAAAAAGTCTGAAACGCCAAAGCTGAAGAACCTAAAAATTCTTACCGTCGTCAGGATTTTACAGGAAGTGGACGCCAGAAAAATAATCAATCAGCTCCCCGAAGTGGCAGAAACCACGATAAACTTTTTTTTTTTTTTAATTATTATTATTTCAACAACACAATGAAGAGTTTTGCAAATGAAAAGAATTATGGCTGAACAGACGCCTAGCGTACTGGGACGGACGCTCTTCAACAGAGCTGTTCGGGAAGTTAAATCTTTTATCCTCCATCAAAAAGTAAGTGGGGCCGAGCTGGTCTGTAATGTTAAAATAAAAGCAGAAGCTGCAAGTCGCGGCATCAAGGTGACACTGCGGATCACGGCCCTGATTTCATGTTTAATGCATGCGCTTTAGTGGATTAAATGTCTGTTTGTCCACGTGTGGTCGCGCGGACAAGAACGGAAAAAAGATGTTAAAAAATAGAAATGTATGGTCATGTGTTTGCATTTTGTTCTTCTCTTGGGTGTTTGACCTGAATTACTTGGGTTTTTTTCTTCCATCCTGACAGTCTCTATCTTAGCCCTCTCCTGGACAAATGCTAGGAAAGACAAAATCTCAGGGAGATTACCTCGGAGATGAAACCAAAAAAACACGATAAAATGGCAGCAGAGCAGGCGAGCCTGTCAGCATCTCCAAAGCTCAACATAACAACCTCCCACCGTATTTTTCTTGTTTCCCTTTACCTTCCTCACCTTCCTCACATGTCAGACAACATAAAGAGTCTTTGCTTTTCAAAGGTTAGCTCGATAAAGAGCACCGGAAGCTCCACTCTAAAAACTCCAAATGTCAAAAAAAAAAAAAAAAAAAAAAAAAAAAAAAAAGGGGGGGGGGGTTCCCTTTATCTTCTACTTGGGGAGGCTAGCCGGTGGACTGACAGGCCCAAGGCATCATGGGAGTTTGTGTGAGAGTTCTGTGTGGTAAGCTATCACCGCTGCAGCTGTAGCATTCATGCCAAGGAGACTGGGAATTAGTGCAAGCGTGGGCGCACACATCTACTGCCAATGCTAATGTCTTTAAAATGAATTCTTTTATGCGTTTAGCGTGATGAAAAGTCTGCACCAAGAAGCATTCCACGCTGTTCTTCTTCTGCAATAACGCCAAGTTGTGTCTTCAAATTTGTGATATCTGACTGCTAGCAACAGCTTAGCATTCGTAAATATCATTAACCGGTAATTACGCCGGCTTAAAATTGAAGTAAGATTACCTGTTGGAATGCGAGCGCGAGCAGATTGCGTTAGTATTGAAGACGGGTCACACGCATCACCAATAAAATGGATATCGGTTGGTTGAAAAGGTCATGTGTTTTTCATTAAATCTGGCGCCACACGAGGGATGCGACCTGACATTACGTTGCCGCGTAGCCATCGGATTTCTGTTCCCGATTTGATCGCCTCATGAAACGTTAATGCGGTAACTCAGAGGCTCCGATGGCTATTCTTGGTCGAGAGTTGGGAGTTGACGGCGTCACACGTTGAAACGAGACGAGCGCTGACTCCCTCGGGACACTTCAGTATCGCCGCTCGTGTCCACGCTGTCTCGCACGCCATTGTTGCGCCAATTCCCGCTGTGGGATTGTCCCTCCATTTGAACGATAATTTCCCCATTTCAGTCTTTTTCTGTTGGTCTCACACTCACTGACACACACACACACACACACTCTCTGCTCTGAACATGCGCCCATAATTCTCGGGCCGGCGCTCACTCACAAGCTGTCAGACACGCTTCCGTTTCCTCGTAGATCACTCTGGGACGGCACACTTTTGCTTATATGAGCTACTCAGCAGCTACTCACCGCTCTGGCTGCACACCAGCATTTGTTCCAATCAAACAGACATGCATTTATAGCCTTCAACAGAAAAATGGGCATGTTTTCGGGACCCACGTTGCCGCGTAGCTGTGGTTGTTGCGTAGTTTCAACGGTCGGGCCTTTTTGGGGTTTACGGTTCGATGGTTGTAAATGGCCGTTCCTTACAGAATTAACTGGAATGGCCACTGTAACTGTTTTCTACTGTAAGTGTTCTACTGTGCACCGGCAGAAAGAGGTCTGGCTTTTTTTTTCCCTTCCAAGCTCAAGCCGTGCAAACGCATGTTGCACCAATCGGCAACCCTAAAGAACGAGGGAATCGAAGAAAAAAAGCCTGACATCATTGTAATGTGAGGTAGTACCAGCAGTGCTTACCTTTGCAGCAGCACTATTTTATTAGCAAGAGCATTAGGAGTCGAGGAGGAGGAGGAGTAGTGGGTACCACTGGCAGCAGCAGCCGTTATCTCAGTGATGGTTGCTAAGAGGACCAAGAGGATGGTTCAATTTAACTTCACCTATATTGCGTCTGTTACAATCCAGATTGTTTCCAGAAACCCAGAGCCTGACCCCCAAACAAGCAACAGTGGCAAGTAAAAAAACTGTCTTTGAACAGGAGGAAACCCTGAGCAGGACCAGTCAGAGTATGAGTACTACTTGTAGTTGTAGTAGTAGTAGTGTTTCCGGCAGTAGCGTGCTTGTATAAGTAGGATGACAAGGCCGTGTCAGCAGTTGATATGATGGAATTAGCTGAACCAGTAGCAGTGATGCTAACAGTAGCAATGGTAGCACTAGTAGGAGTGTCACTGGACAGAAATAATATATTCATCATGAAATTGTATGTAGCTTTTATTGCTAAATGTGATCTGTCAGAGATCATTTGGAGGGCCAAAAAATTGTCTTGTGTGGTAGTGTTTCTGGATAAACTTGTGACGTACGTGCGTGCATGTGTGCGTATGTTCTTGTACTAGCTACAAACCAAAATTCTACTAGCAAAGTGAGGACATTTAGATTTGTCCTCACAGTTTCAAAGGACTGTTTGAGGATTAAGACTTGGTTTTAAGGTTTAGTGGGGGGTTAGAACTGGGTAAATGTTAGGATTAGGAGATTAGCTAGGATGGTTAGGGTTAGGGGTTAAGGCAGAGGTGGGCAAACTAAGGCCCGAGGGCCACATGTGGCCCAATGAACTATTTAATCCGGCCAAACGCCAAATTAAGAGGGTTGTCACCTAGCATGCTAACATATCCCCTCAAGAAGGTGGGGCCCAAACATCATTTGTAGCTTCATCATCTATCTCTGGTTGGACCAATTTACAGACTCTTAAAAATATTTTCCACCTGGCCGGCCCATTCATTAAGCTAGCATTCATTAAAACCCAGTGTGGCCCTTCAAGTAAAATAATTGCCCACCCCTGGGTTAAGGGGTTAGGGTTAAGTTTACCCTAACCCCTGTTCATATGCGAAAGAAAGTCCTCACATCGTGTGTGTGCATGTGGGCGGAGGATTTGGAGATGAAGTGAAGCCTTACGTAGGCAGCTTCAAAGGAAGCTGCAAGTGCAGGAACAACCTGGCACAGGGAGGAGAGGGAGGGGCAGTAAAACAGCCTGTAAGCAGGAGAGGTCTTTCAGCCGAACCCGGGACCCTCTTACGGGGGACGTCTGTTTTTCCTCACACCCAAAAAAAAGTTTCTAAATCTAAATTGGATGGATCTTTTTGACCATATTTCTAAGCCCCTCTGGCATCGGGGGCATTTTGCCAACAACTATTTGACGACAATCTCCGAAAAAAATAAAAAAATGCAATAGTCATTCTTCTCTGAAGTCGAGGCCTTCGTGAAGACACGTCCCAATTCACCCAGTGGCGACCAGTAAAATTGAATGCGCAACCTCATCAGCGTGCACTCGGCAGGCTGTCAGAAAAATGTCGCCGCCGATGTCCGCCATCGTCGTCGCCGTGACGCGAGCAGCATGTTTGTGAATGATTGAACAAAAAAAAACAAAAAACAAACGCGGAAAAGGAGAGAATGCGCCGCTATTGCTCGCCCGGACAGAAAAACAGTGCCAAAAGTTTCCTGAATCGACGGTGTCGTCACAACGGACGTTGCTTAAAGTTTAATTCGCCTTGAGCACATTTCATTTTTACCCCAACGCAGGTAAAAGCTGCGTGCAGGATGGGGCAGATGTTTAATTTTTGATCGGTCTGGTGCAAAATGGATGAAGCCCTCTCTTCCGCAGCTGTATCAGGTTGTTAATTAGCACGCCGCGCCATGAGGCAGCCTCCATCGCCAGGCGATTTCTACCCATCTTTGTTTCTCTCTTTTTTTAATGTTTCTTTGATGTATTGCCTTTGATTCGGGACTGAGAGATCAAAGCAAAAGGATCGTTTCTTTTTGAATGATGTCTTATGTTTTCCGAGTGGTGGGAATGTCGTTTCCCGTGCTTCTGTTGCATGGCGAGGTTTAGCGAGGCTAGCGATTCTGTCTCTGCTAGTTTTAATTTACCAAAAAAAAAACAAAAAGCAAAACAAAGCAAAACAAAAAAGCAGCCAGCGGGCAGATGTGTATCAAATTTCTTTCACCTTTTACCTGCACTGCTCTGCGTAATTAGCGTCACGCTAGCCTGTCGTTTCCAACTGACACTGCGCCGTTGCACTGTGTAATTATTTGCCCGCCTGGGGGGCAACCCGGCACATTTAGAGCAATAAATAAAAGAAAAAGCAGTGGCGGACATGCACACTTCTCTGACGTGTTGGCCATGCTTTTGAACCATTCCAGCCTGATTATGCGTTTGCGGTTCAATTAAAATTAATTAATACAATTTAATCGATCCCTGGGATTTAGGCGTCCGCTCTTTTGCCTGGTTGTGTTTGTTTTTTTCACCCCCTGGTCGTTTATGCTGTTCTTCAACCCACAGAGGCCTTATTACTTCCACACTGCCCCTTACCCCCTTCTTCAGCCCTCGATCCACCCTCCCCCCCACCACCACCACCACAATCCCCGACTCATGTAGGCTCAGGAAGCTAACTGGGATTTTAGGGAAAAAGCAAATAACGGATAGAAGTAGGGAAGCAGAAACAGCTCCTTTTTCAGGAAATCACATTTAAGAAGCAGCTTTCTTTGATCTTGTGTCTTTTCTTGTGATAAATGTGTCTGTGATTCCTTTTGTTTTTGCTTTTTGATAAGAAAAGAAAAAAACAGAACAAAAGCACCCATGAACTCTTGCTGATTTGTCCTTTTTGCTCTTTCTTCTTTTCTTTTTTTGACATTCTTATTTTTTTCATTTTTTGCCAGTAATCTTTTTTGAATTTTCTCTTTTCTCTTTTTCCCCCCTTTTTTTCTGAACCCTAGGTCCGCTCACAAAAAAACACGATGAATCTTCAATGAACAAGCCTCGAGACGAAGGTATTTTTGTTGCATGTTTTTCCCTTTTTCTTGTTTCCAAGTCTTTTTGGGGGATGTGTACACACAATTACACACGCACACACACTCACACACGCACACATCTGTTAGCTGGGACGTCGGTATCTGAGATGAACCCCGACGTGTTGATGTAAGTGTGTCTGCTGACTGTCTTTTCCATGCAAATCATCGGCCTGACGTCGTAATCAGCGACTAATGGAGGCATCAAAGGCAAATGTGTGTGTTTTCTTCTCCGACCCCCACCCTTTTTATGTTAAGGTGCGTTATGGCTACGCCTGGCTTGGCCCTCTCGAGGAGGGGAATTGCCATCACGCAAATATTAGCCTGGCATTAACTCTAAGTCAGCAGCGATAGCATCAAATCAAGGTGTCAGGAGATGAAAAACGGGGACATCCAAGGACACTCGCCGTCTTGTTTGGGAAGATTGGCTTTAATTGGCTGCTGTATTAAGAATGCTAAGCTCAGGCTGCTGCTAATTTACATCTAGCTGCTGCACACACACACACACACACACACTCACACACACACACACTAGAGGTGATTTTATCTCCATCTTTATACTTTTGGACTAGTTTCTGGGGAAAAATATTGTCTGATATTTTGATGAATGTTCCTATTTATGCTATTGCGGGTGAGTCTTTCTCTCACTCCCCATTTTTTTTTTTTTGTTTGTTTCTTTTGATTTTTCTTTTTTTTTTTTTTTTTACTTTTTTATATTTTTTGAAGCTGGGAAGACACCAGAGGATTTTCCCGGGTAATCAAACGCACCAGTACAGATGGCTGCTTGAGCCGCTGCAGCTAGCAAGTAGTTGAGACGCCCCCTCACCACCACCACCACCACCAACGCCGTCTCCCCAGCCTATCAACCCAAATATGCCTTTCAGCCGTCATCGTAACATCCAATTAACCTCATTTTATCAGGAACTGCGAATCCCATTATGCTACAATACCTCCGTCCCAAACTCAAATTTCAAAATTGGAGCTTGCGTCACTCTCAAAAGTATAATAAGAAAAAAAATATTTAACTCTCTGCTACTTAAAATCATAGTTACTATGCTGTATTTTTACTCTTTTGCATTAGCTATAGCTTCTGACCGCTAACCACCGCCGGGCAGAGAAACGGAGAGGCTGCTGATGTCCCGGAAATTAGCCACGGAGGAAGACGCCGGAGGAGGGAGGGGCTGGGTTGTGCTCACCTCTCTTCCCTCACAGCTGCATATTCGGCGTCTGGAGACAGCCTAATGTAGTTTACCGCCTCCAGCCGTTTATGAAGGTTAGCACGCTGTAATTAAGACGCATGCCGATTTTGCCGTAACTCGACAGCGCGTCCTTTCGGCCTCATCGATCTCTGACCTCCGTCTCTCGCCGGGACAGTTTGCATCTGAGTGGGAAGCAGCTGGGATCGAGGTTGGCACCTCGAAATTTTAGATGAAGCCCCTCAGCCGGAAAAGGCTGGAACGCTAACAGCAGGTTAGAGAAGAGCTGCTGCGGAAGTGGAAGTATGTGAGAGACATTAGCTCTCCAAGACAAGCACCTGAAACACCTGAGAGGAGATCCAAGTAGAGCCGCAACTCCTTCGAGGAATGAGCTGGGGCGGTTCGGGCATCTGGTCGGGACGTCTCCAGGAACTGCATGGAACACCTTGAGATTCCCCAGGAGGGGAAGTGGTCGGGCCTTCCCGTTGAGACCGTTAGTTTTGCAGACAGGACAAGACCTCACTACTGGGACGTCACTTCTCGCTGCAACGTTAGCGGTTTGATTTGTTGATTAGAGGAAGACATAAGGTTCCGAGCAGGGAAAAAAAAAAAGAAATGAGTTGATAAAGGAACAGAAAGAACCAGGACGGGCCGAGCTGCTTCAATCCCCCCACTTCCTATACCATTTTGTCCTCATTCTTTCAGCCGCATATCAACGGCTCTTTTGTTTTGTTTGTCAAAAATGGGAGTGCTCAAAGAGACGGCGGAAGCCCATTCACGGCCCATTCTGTTGGATTTAGGAGCACATTCCGTACGTTGGAGTGGAGCAGCGGGTGGGGATAAAGGGGCGTCCTCCGCCTAGCCGGATGGCTTGGTTCAACTCGCTCTCTGCTCTGCATCAGGTGTGAGAGCAAAGGCTCCTGGCCCGTAGCGCTGCTCTGTTTCAGCTGTGTGTGTGTGTGCGTGTGTGTGTGTTAAATAGGCACAGAGGTGAAAGTATTTTCTGGCAGGGACATGTTCCAGGTTTGAGGCCTCAAATGTGTCTCATCAAAGGTGACACAGACGACCCCCGGTGTGTGTGTGTGTGTGTGTGTGTGTGTGTACTCTTTCACTGCTAAGGTCCGGTTTCTAACTGCCTGTTAGTAACATTTAAATTTAACCTTTTTTTTTTTTTTTTTTTTTTAAGAAAATTGTTAGGTGGGGGGAGTGGGGGGGTGCCAGGCCGCTAGGCAGTGGTGTGTTTTGTGTGACGCGAGCAGCCATTTTGCTGTTGGATCTCTCACTATCCCCCTCCTGACGGGGGTTTGATATTTGAATCAATTTGACGTGAATCGAATACAGTTAAGCGGGTTTTCATCCACGGTTCTTCCGTCCAATCATGGCGTGAAATGTTGATCCGCCTTTGGGGTGAGAAAATCTCGTGTAGCAGAAACTGACAGGTGATGCATGAGAAATGATGGAAGACGTCGACGATAAGAATGAACCATCCGAGTGGGTATTTAATTGCGCTACGATATTGGGTTCCATTAATGAAACGAAGAAAGGTTGGGATCTTTGGCGCCACATAAGACAGTGACAACACATCGTCATAGGGCGGGGCTTTTCCCTATCAATGTAACACTCGTCATTAAGAGGTTAACAGCGCTATAAGGTGGCCGAATGAAGCTTCTTATCCTCGCTTAGCATTTAACAAGAAACCAGCTATCAAAGCTGTGGTTAACAGCTACTGTAACCCAGGGGGCGCTCCTGCTGAAGCTAGGCTACGTGTGTTGGATAAACGCTTTAAGGTTTATCGTTTCTAGTGTTGAATATCAAATGGTTTTGAATCTGAGAATTAATTTTCTCCAGTCATAAATTGCCAAAACTGTATGCTAGCACATGCTAGTTAGCTTGTTCGCACCTGCGTTTCCTCCTCCTACCCTCCCACAGGCTTGCCTAAAGTAGACGGGTCTGCTCAAGAGTTCCCCCTGTTGATAGAGCCTTGGTACTAGCTTAAATTTTCCTTCAAATATATATGCTTTACTGTAAAAATGAATTCAAAATGTATAAAAATATGTTTTCCTTTCAGACTTCAAAAACATGTTTTTTACCGCTGGAAAAGCTCGCTCGTGAACTTTGCCGCTTGATGAAAGATGTCATAAATGTGCAGTGGCGTTATCGCCTCCAACTCGAGACAAGGGGAGAAATCCACTACGCTCCCTCCCTGCGTGGCAGCATGCTAGATGATGTTGCACCGTAATACGCCTTTATCGTCTCCATGCCACAGATACTTCCCTCTTCAATCGGTCCGTCGTCGGCATCGGGTCATATTTCTCACTTTCCTTCTGTTTTTGTCTCCCCGCATTGTTTGTCTCTCCATATTACATGGCGTTTCCTCTGTGGGTACAGCTTTGCTAACAGATGCTAGCCTCTGGGCAACAAAACATCCTTCCATATCGTCTTCTCTTCCCCGCTCCTGTCACTGTGCCCCTTCGCTAGCTCCGGCTCCGGAACAAGAGCGCCGATATGTGGACATAAACCTGGAACATCTCTTTTTTTTTTTTTTATAATTAGCACGGCGTGATATGCAGACCGTGCGTCAACCGACTGATAGTCGAATTCAAACAACAATCAACAAATCGGTGAATGGAAGCAGAACAGCAGGTGGAACAGCGCAAACAAGGAAATGGAATCTTCTGCGCTGCTCACAACCCAACTTTTTGGGACTCTTGTTTTTTTTTTTTTTTTTTTTTTTTTTGAACAGACTCAAACTTTCGTCTCTTTTTATCGATGTCTCTCCGCGGGCCCGTTGGATCGCTCGCCGCCCTCCCCAGGGTACCTCAGCGCTCAACCCACGTCTTGTCGAGCTAGTGCCAATATCGAGCCGAATACTCCCGCTACACGCGTGCTACATGCTGACAGTGTTTTATTTAGCTCAAAGCTGCCAACCTGACAAGCAATATGGAGTGGGAGACAAAAAACGAAGGTGTACTGTAGTGAGAGAATTTCAGTTAGCTTAGCAGCTCAACACCGATTTGTTTTATTTTTTTTTTTTCCCCACGCCCTTGGCTGCATTTATTGCCACGTGCGATGGCTATAAGGCCCCAAGGGGTAGGACCCTCCTTGAGGGTCTATTTGATCCAAATCAATTAACGTAAAAGTGCCCACTGTAACAAATCAGGTTTTTAATTCTCAGGTTTCATCGCGGAGACGCTCTCCCAGCGGGCAGCCCTCAGATTAGTCGCTTTAACGCGGTTAATGCACAGTTTTGAACGCTAAAATGTGAATCTGAGCTTGCAATGGGAGCAAGGGTGTAATTGGAAAAAAGAATCAGCACAAGAATACTGAGCTACGTCTGTAGTTTGGTTCGTCCGCTGGTGTTAATCCAGCGGCAACAGGCTAATATTTTTGATGACTGTTATTAGATGGTTCCAGATGTGGATGTTGAAGCGCCTGGATCACGTGTTAAAGTAGAATAGAATAGAAATACTTTTATTTATCCCAGAAATTCGCTTGTTGCAGTTGTTAAGAGCGGGGGAAAAAAAAGACGAACAGAACGGGCTAGGCTCAGGCGGATTCGCGTCACCGAAACTGAGTTCTGAGCAGGGAAATCACGGCCCTCTGCCCTCTCGGGATAGGCGAGATTGATGACGTCTGATGATCCATGGCCACGACCCCCAGGTGATGTGGCACTCAGATGGAAAAAAAAAAATAAAAAATGAGGAAACATTCCGTTGTCTGAGTCTGTCCGCAGGGCTGTGAAAAAGCCTCTACCCCATCCATTCTGGTTTTTTTCCTTTTTTTTTTAATAGACAAAGAAATAGGTTGTTACATTAATCTGCCGGAGCGTGGACGTTTAATAAACCATCAAATTAAAGTTGGCGTGCAGGCCCTCGTGCGTGCCTCTCACGTGTGGCGCACACTCACACTCCTTTAGGTCCCCATCAGAGCCCCGGACGGCCCTCGGAACCGGCCCTTGTAAAGACGAGATTGTCATAGCAAAGAGGAAGAGTAGGGAGGGAGCAGCGGGGGAAGAAGGGAGTGAGGGGATGATAAGAGGTTGCGTAAGGATAGATGAGTGGCAGTGCTGGAACATGGTGGCTTACTTTTTATCCATGGGAACATGCACAGGTAAGCAAAGGAGCTTTTATCTGCATATATCAGTCCTATTTTTTTCTCTGTAACACGTAACATACTGCAGCAGCTAGAGGGCGCCAGAGCCAGGTGGTGGCCTAGCCTGATGAATCTGTGAAACCAGTCTGAGGCGCCATCGAACTCCCGTCTTGGGATGTGGCAAACTAGTCCGACCCAGGGAGGCCCGAACCCGGCTGTTGGATCTGCTGCTAACATGGTGATACCGGATGATGCCTATAGGGGGCGCCAATAAGTCTGGCCTATCTTGGCAACAATTTAAGTGGTTTTGCTATGCGTGTGGTGTTAAAACCTGTATTTTATCACATAAAACTGCTCCTATTAAGTTGTAGCTAATGCGACAACTGGAATTATATATTTAACAAAAAAGAGTGGCAGACACACTGTGGTTGAATGAGATGTCTGGTGAAGCATGTCCTCTGAATTTGTGCTGCACTGGAACTATTTTAATTGCAATTCCGGCATAAAGGATGTGGAGATAAAGCAAAAATAAAAGCGAGGGAGGGAAGGAAGGAAGGAAGGAAGAAAGGAAGGGGGTCAAGTGGAGTCCAAAAGGCTTAAGGCTGGAAAATGGGAGCGCGGCAGCGGGGGGACAATGGCCGTGTTTGTGTCGTCTTTGTCGCGGTGGCATTTTGGAGGACAGAGAGACCATGTGTGTGTATGTGTGTGTGTGAGAGTGTGTGTGTTTGCTTCCCCGTCCACCCAATTTGCCGGATTGATCAGCTTCTTAATAGCAAGAAAGACAAAAAGTCGCCCTAATCCGAGCATTATTTATAACGCAGGCGGGGGTGGGGGGATGGGGGGGGAGGTTGGGAGGGGCATACACCCTCTGGTGGCGAGATGTGAAGACGTTAAAGGTGGACAAACAGAAAATGACGAGAGGGAAAGGAAGAAAAACACAAGCATTAGAGGCTCTCACCGAAAAACCTGAAAGTTGAAAAGAAGAGGGATGATGTGTGTGTGTGTGCGCGCGCAAGAAAGGGGGGGGGGTGCGTGTGTGGAGATCAGAAAGCAAACAAGTGGAGAAGATGAGAGGGGCCAATGTGGCAGCTGCTGGAGACCGAGCGTGGAGAGGGGAAAAGATGAAGAATGCCAGATAGATGAAGAGAAACAGGAAGAGAGAGAGAGAGAGAGGGAGGGAAGGAGATGGCTGCGAACGGAGAAAATTAGAAGAGAACACTTGCGAGCTTGGAGCCGTTATTGAGTCCAATAAGAGTGCGCTGTTGTGAAAAAGGCCTGGGCGGCTCTTCTTATTCCCACCGGCCCCCCACTCGTCTCTCCTCTCGCTCCCTCGCTCTGCTCCCTTCTACCTCGCCCACACCAAATGGGCGGCGGAAAGAGAAGAAGCGGCATGGCCTGATTTCAGCGAGGGGGAAGTCGGCAGCTCGAAATATCCAGTATCTTCTAAAAAAAAAAACGTCAACGGCGCAGATGTACGAACCGCATCCGAGCAGATTCTTATCCTTCCGTGGGAGTTGACGGCTGTTTTTTTTTTGTTTTGTTTGTTTGTTTGTTTTTTTTTGTTTTTTTAGCTTTTTTTAGCCTGCGTTAGTGATATTTATACAGGCTTTTTAATGGCAGCACTACAAGTTAGACGCTCGCAGGCCTTGTTTGGATCTCGAGAAGAATATTTAGTTGGAGGGGTTGACGCAGGCAGCAGAGTTGACGTAGCCCCAGCTCTTAGCGCGGGCTAGTCACCTGTTGCAAAGCCCCACCCAGCCCTCAGCGTTTTTTTCTGAGCAGTTATGCTAACCTCAATATTTCACGCTGATATTTCCATGTAGTAGATGTAGGACTATTTGTTCTTCAGGAAGTAGTTCAAAATATTGTTGCATTGTCCTTTTGCACCACAGAGAACCACCGACCACGCCCCCCACACCAGACCAAACGACATTAATTTAGTGCTAGCATAGCAATTTCAGTGCCTTCCTTAGCAACACCTGTGTTATATCAAAACTTGAAAACTGACACAATATTTTCACCCACTCTTCTTCTTCTTCTTCTTCTTCTTCTTCTTCTTCTTCTTCTTCTGCCTGTTAATTAGACCAGCGAAGGAGCTCCATGTTTTTGCAGAGATGATGGTTGATGATTTGCCGTGAGCCATTTCCCAGTTATTACGGCTTAGGATCTCAGTCAAAGGTCAACATTAATCTCTACCTTGCACTCTGACGTGCTTCCACGCGCACACAATCACCGCACCATCCTCGCTAATGAAAACGAGACTTGAAACGATTGGAAAACGATTCGACTGGAAATGAAAATGCTAATTCGCAGAAGGTTCAACCACCTTGCCGCTTATTTTAGCATATATGCCGATGTGATCTCTGACTTTATACAGCCTAGCCTGGAAAAATCAGATTAGGAAAGATGTATGTGAGGTTAATCCCCAGTTCACCCCCAGCTGTGGTGGCGAAATGTTAATAATAATCATGTCCGGGCCGAGGCTATTCCCCAGCTAGTTTATCTTATAGCTGATGTTAGCTATCAAAGAATCGACCCCCAACAGCCGCAGGGAACCTGGCAGGTGGACAGCAGCATCTGAGGTGCGGTGAAAACATGAACTACATTAAATTTGTGGTAGTAAAAGTTCCCAGGAGTTTTGGTGAAAAAAAGAAAGTGGCGGCTAACGGCTCCCACACCTCATCGTCAGATTAGAGGGTGGCGTCTCCAAGGGCGACCCAAGTGCACCGTGCTGCTCTGGAGCCCGCGACACAAGTTTAGGCCTAATCACCTCATTGTCTCCGTTCCGCTTGAGCGGATCAGCATCCATGCTAAGCTCCTGTGGGTACGGGGAGTTAGCCGCTCTCTGCCATCTTTGTTTTTGTGCTGTCGTTGACGACCATTGTTTACCCCCCCCATTTTTAATTGTTATTCTTTCCACCTTTTTCGTTTCGTTTGACACAATCGTCACATTGTCTGTCCGCTGAGGTGCTGCCTTTCTGATAAGGCAACACCTCCTGATTTGTGAGCCTGCCAGCAATTAAGTATTTCTCGTCAGCGGCGATTTATTCATTATTTGTTCAGAGTAAAATACAGTGGGAGGAACCTCCGTAATGACTCGCTTAGCGCAGCAATTAAATGTCACAATGGAAAAATGGAAAACACGCTAACCCCGAAAATGTAACTGATGTTTATCTGAATGAGCCTCAAGTGGCCAATTCGGCAAATGACGCAAGACTTTTGCGCTTGTTAGCATCGATCACTGAACGTCAGACCTGTGAGAAAGCATGCAAAAAAAAAAAGGAAAAACACAGTGTTTCCATTACATTTAGTTCATTCAATGCTAGCACGAGTGGCCATCGGCCGGCCTAGTTCTTCCTAGTTTGTCGGCACCCCGAGCATTTTGTGGTGTTTGGTGCCTTGCTCAAGGGCACCAGCGCAGTGCTATGAAGCACTTGCCAATCGGTTTGTTTTGGTCGGCAACTGAAACGTGAAGGAGAATTTCTCTGACCTCCAGGATAGCCCCCTACAGGCTGGACTTCCCCCGCCCCGTTTGAGGCCCCTTCCACTTTGAGATAGACGCTCTCCTCTGCGCACAGACGCACAGACTACCTCTTCCCACGTGCGATTACCCATCCAAGTGTCTTCACATACCTTAGACAATGTGTTTAGCAAATTTGTTTGTATTGGGTCAAACCTATCCATTGCTGGCTAAGCTTCCAGCTAGTGGAAACATAGTAAAATTAGCGGGTTTTCATCAGCGGTTTGGCTAGGCACAGCAAGTCGCTCTCACACCCTGCCCTGGGGGTGCGGTTCCTATCGACACCCTGATGAATACAGGACATCTGGTTGCCAAAATGTCCTTTTGGGGATTGACTTGGTGGAAATTGCAACGTCGGCTTTTGGTGCAGGTGCGTCTCGTCTGCATCGATTACAGTTGAAATGTAGCAAATGCAGAAGGAGCAGAGGCAAAACATTTGCCTCTAAATATAGTTAAGTGGATGTTTCCAGAGAGGGAGAGAGCGAGAGCGCTCCGACCACTGGAGGGCATTGGCACTGTCTGTCACCATCTGTCAGTGCGATTTGCCCTGTAACTGATCCGCGGACTCCGAGTCCTACAGGTCAGCTGTGACAGCAGCCCGCTTGGTTGGTGCGGACGGGCGGGTGCGTCCCTCCGCATCTACATTCTGTCTCCCCTGATTCTGGCGACCGTCAGTCTTTGCTTCCTGCTCCAGAACGCGTGCGTCCTGTCTGCCGCTAATGAAATGAGATTTCGAGGTACAGGCAAAAGGGCGTCACGGGGTTAGAGACGCGCAGGAGCAATATGTTGCCTTGGCAACAGTCGATGGGACTTTGGGTTCATGTGGGGAGAGAGGGGAAAGGGAGGGGGTAGGAACAAGTGGAATCAGTTGCCATAGCTACTCTATCATAGCTGCCTATGAGTGTGTGTCTCCACTGTGCTTGACTGATTCTAGCGTTAGCCTCTTGGGTTAAGGTTTGGCAGGGGTACGTGTTATGCCCCCGGCGTCCCGAAAGGAATTTCCGGTATTTCACGTATGTGCGATTCAGAAGGAGAAGGTTCGTTTCCGTCTCTTTTCCTCTCCAAGAGACGATGCGGTGTTGTCAACCGCAGGGATTGTCACTGCGCATAAGTCGTGTGCTAGGGCTCCTGGAAGGAATGGGTACTGTGGTTCCGGTCAGCTGGAAGAGCGGATCAGAGGCCGACCCGGGTCCGTTACAGACCGTCCCGCCTGAGCTGAAGCACTTCAGCGCACAGGTGTCAGAGCAGTGGCCGTGCACTCGGGTCTGGCTCCCCACTGCTGTCTTACTTTGGCTTCAGAGGAGGGGGTGATTGTGGTTTGGGAGGGTTTTTTTTGGTTTTTTTTTACCCCACAACTTCTCCATTGGGGAATTAACCTAGAAAACGGCTGATGTGCTAGCTGTCCCTGCAGCCCGGGGCAAGTAGTACATTTGCATTTAAGGGACTTCCGAGATCTGAGGTGGGAAACGAAAATGAGGGAATTATGGAAATTCCTGGCAGGTTCGCTGTATTGAAAGGTTGCAGCCCGTTTATGATTATTCAAGTTGTTTGCGCGATGCTGATGCAGATTAGCATTTCACGTGGTTACCTTTGTTAGTGTTGTTTTATGTTTTTTTTTTTCTTACCTGTAAATTGCTCTTGCCAGTGTCGGAGGGCTGGGCTGTTTGACACACCAGCAGAGAAAAACACTGCTGTGCGCACAGTAGCCTCGACACCGAGATTTGATTTTCCCAACCTTCCTGAGACGGGATCGATCGCGTGCACCAGCTCGCGTCAGCGTTGCAGCGCTATCTAAACCTCGGCATTAATGGGAGCAGTCAGAGCAGATGTACCAGTTAGCTTTAATCACCAGGAAACATCTGATTCGGACTCTTTTGGGGCCGCCTCTCATTGCTAAACTTGTCCTAAATACTCGTTTATGACAGCTGACATGTAGCTAAAGGCAATGCACACATGAATTCAGTTGCTGTTTCTTTTTTCAATCTTTTCCCCTGTGTTTGTGCAGATATCCGTGACCGCAGGAAGAAGCCGGTGATGCTGTTTATCCACGGAGGCTCTTACATGGAAGGCACCGGGAACATGTTTGACGCCAGCGTCCTGGCCGCCTACGGCAACGTGATTGTGGTGACCATGAACTACAGGCTCGGTGTGCTGGGTAAGCGAGCCGGACGCTCTCTTTCCAGGTGAAATTGCTTTACGTCCAGGCGCGGCGAGAAGATAATGCCGTTTGGAAATCAAGCACCGCAAACAGGACATTGAAAAAGAGTTTTCTCTCCCTACTTGGCTAACTTCAACTAGCTTTGTGTGACATCATGCCACATTCATGAAACTCGTTCAAAAAAATCAAAGCTACCGTTTTTTTATTATTTTGGTAAATGGCTACCCACTAACACTGCGGTCCAAGGATGAGGTACAGAAAACTCCACCCGAGTTGAGGTGGCGCTTAGCCACAGTGGAAAACGAAAAAGGCTAGGTTAAGGCTAGGCGAACAGTGCTAAAACTGTCTTTTTCTGTAGGCTAGCTCATATCTTGGAATCAACACATTTTATTTAGCTAGGAAAGATGTTGATCAGATCGTCCGATTTTGACATTTAGTTTTTTGTTTTTTTTTTTTTTGTTTTTTTTTTAATTAGCCCTTTTTGGTTTGTCAAGCAAAATAATTTATTAGCGTCCAAATTCTAGCGGCATCTACAGCAAGAGCTTTGCAGTTCTTGGTATGTTTTAATTGTATTCAGAAACGAGCGTTCCTGGAGGTGCAAATTAGAGACCAAAATTCCTTTCATCTAATGGCCTTCAGGAGCCAGCGTGACAGACACTGGCACTGAGAAAATCGTCAAGGTGGTTTTATATCTGCGGGGAAGCATATGTAATTTAACCTGTCTGTCAGAGTTAGCAAGCTTTTCAAACAACAATAGAAAATCAACCATCACCTCGGCTTTTAAGCATGAGCTCATCACCTTTTTTATTTTTTTTCCCCTGGAAACGCACTTGACTTCTTTTTGTTACTCACCGAGCTCTCTCGTTCCATTGAGACCGGGTAATTTTCGCTCATGGAGGAGGAACATGCCTCTAAGGAGGCAGGTGCTAACTAAAGGAAACGAAGTGCGTTAGATATTTCATTAGCGCCAGCAAGAGTGAGCCGCTGGAAGCGCTTTCAGAATCGGTGCTGTTCTCTTTGATTGGCTTTACTTCATAAAGAGCATTTCTGTGTGGAACTCACACAGCCTTTGTGCCGTGACAGGTTTTTCATTTGCATGTAATTAGGACAGTTTGCTCTTCAGCGCATCTTTGTTGCATTCTTTCCGCCATATAATGTTTTTTTTTTTTGTTTTTTTTTTTCTTTTTGAGTCGTAGCGAGCTACAGTACCAGAAAATCTGTGTTTCATAATCATGGCCTTCTCAGAATTCATACTTAGCCAGTACAGTGGTCCCTCGCCATATCGCAGTTCACCTTTTTTTTTTCTTTTTGTACTGCATGTCTTAATTCTATTGGGCCAGTAAACATCAAAGCGCTGTGATTTATGTCTTGATTGGCCAAGGGACTCTGGTCCAGAATCACCCCAAAAAGTACGACCGCGCGATATTACCACTCTGTAGTCATATAGATGAAAAACACATTAAACATTGTAAGCATTAATTTGAGTAATTTCAGTGATTAACCATTCCCTCCTCTTGCTTCTGAAATTACTTTCCATGCCATGTCTTTTTTTCTATCATGCTTCTCAAAAGGATGTGACACATCAAAAATCGATCGGAGCCCGCCGCCCTGTTGGAGCGGGCGCTGTAGTCAGTGTACTTTGGGTTTTATTAAAAGTGCGAGGAGGGATTATGAGTCCGTAACATGTATTTGAATAGTGAAAAATTAAAAGGTCACTATTTCGCGGATTTCGATTATCGCGAGGGGTTTTCAGAACGTAACCCCCGCGATAAATGAGGGACCACTGTAATCTGATTACAAGTAACCAGATTCTGTTTTAAAAGTTTATGATCAACAAGGACACCGGGATAGGGTCATGGTCTTGCAGTTTCGGTTGCGGAGAATGCAGACTGGGAGGGAGGCTCCGCTGTAGCATGCAAGGAGGAAACCGCAGCTAACGCACAAATATGGGAGCCGTGCAGTGCAGTTGGAGAGAAACCAGTCATCCTTCAGCATGACCTTTTGCTAATGTGTCGTCAGCAAGGAAAGAATGCGAGCGTCTTCCGACGAGTTTGCGCTCCAGCTTCCAGACAGCACGGCGTCTATAAACGGGTAATTATCAATCAATAACCAAAATTAAGATGCAAAATAAAAACCCTCAAAATGAGGCCAGAAAAGCAGCATTAGGTTAGCAGGTTGTAAATGGTGAAACCAGCCAGCTTGGGTCGTTCACTGGTTATTTGTTGGTATTTTAGCGGCAGCAGAATTCCAACCTCCACCCCGAGGAACTTGCGCGAACATCTGCTAATAAGCCAGCCTGCCTGTTTGTGACGAGAAAGGGGAGGAAAAAAAAGAAGTCTGACCTCAGGAAAGATGTAAGTTTGCCGCTAATTCGAACGCAGCCACTTCCCACGTCAACGACGCCAGAACCCCAACCTTCCTTGGTAGCACAATCTGTCGTTTATGGGTGCTTAAAGTTCTGTTTACTCCAGTTTGAGGTCGTGATGGACTTTCACGTCATAAAATCAACAGATTGTTGCCATTCCCTTTGAAAACAGGTGTTGTGGGTCTTTTCCTACCGGTAATGACATAAGATCCTCCAAGAGGGTCGGTTCCTGGGGCTGAAACGCCATATGGTCACGCTCATTTAAAGACCGCGAGGATGTCAGACAGGATGTTGATTCTGAAAATCTTTTAACATGTTATTTATTACACTAGATTGAGCTCTAGTGCGCTTTCAGGTTGTTTATACAGATGCTCAAGCACGAGCTAGCAGAGTTTGCGAGCGAGAAGGGATTAAAACGGCTGTTGACAGGTTTCTGCAGAAGAGTTTACTAATCCTCAACTGGTGGGTCGTGGTCTAAAAGGGTTTCGGGGACCAGTTTTAAGTGGGTTGCAGACTTTCTCTTACCAAAATAATAACATTAAGACAAATATCTTGTATTATTGTGAAAGGGACAAATATTATTGTGAAAGGGATTGTTTTTTATGGGACAATTTCTCTTGTCATAGATAAAGTGAGTAAATATTCTGAGCTAAAGCTACAGATCTTTTCATCATAACTTTTTAAACCAATTTAGTAGTTTGTCAGTTAACCTGGTCCGCTCAGAAGATGATTGACGGTCTTGTCACACTTGTCAACCCTAACCGAGAAGAAAATCGCAAGTCAAAGATTATTTTTCTCTCTAGCATCGCCACCTGCTGGTCATTTTGCTTACCAGGAAACATGCTATTTTGCCTTGGCAGACTGTAACAGACTTCCCGGTCCCGGTTGTTCTTTTGTTAATTCTTTTACTGTAAAACCAGCTGATTTAGATGGCAGAGCTCACACCTCCAGCTTATTTGCAGCAAATAAGAACGCCGCTATTAGTTCTGCTTTGTGCACTCGCTCTTCTCTCTCATTCTTTAATGCTCTCTCTGAGCATGCACGCTTTTGTCTTTATGAGCGGGGGAAGAAAAATGAAGGGAAATCAGGCCCAGACAGGCAACAATAGCGACTCAGGATGAGAAATCATCCTCCTTTTTTTTTTTTTTCCTCCTCCAGCCGCGCGATTGAGAGATGCGATCTTTTCTCAATTCGTCTCCGCTGACGACCCTCATTGAGCATCCGTATCTCCGGAGCAAATGCTAACCGCCGCTCCTCCAGCGGCAGACTTTGCTCACACGGGAACACGGGGCGGCTTCTGTGAAGTTCAGCACGTAATGAACATATAAGCCTCGGCGGGCCGCCGAGTGCTTGACCTTGCCTTGGCGATGGACGTCCTCGGGACGCACGCCCCTGCTGGTCCCTCGCATCCCGTCATCAGCGGCCACGCTGAGAGCGGAGAGGTGGAAAGGTGCGGAGCGCGGGGCTGCGCCGCGGCTGAGACGTGCTAATTTATTTTTGAGAGAAGACAGAAGTGTGAGAGCAACCTGACATGACCACAGAAGGCATTAGGGCTCGCAAACGTTTCCCAGTCTCCATAGCAACCTTCGGCAGAGCTGATGAGCAGGGTCCTTTTGACTCCACGTGGGGGACTTGAGTCCCCGCGTGTGCGTGTGTATGTGAAAGGGAGAGAGAGAGTGAGAGTCTCGGGTGTGTTCAAGGTGTTAATCTGTGCTCGGCAAAATCACGCACCAGTCTTTGTCAAATTCACACTCAAGGCCCCCCTGCAGCCCCCTCCCACCCACCTCGCACATGCTCCCACTGGCAGGAGAGACGAGCGTGTCCATGCACGAGCAAACGCATCAACGGCGTCGCGGACGTGCTTTCGGACAGCTTTGCAGCATCTCCCTTGACACTTCTCCACGCTCTTGTTTCAGCAACATTTTTAGCATTTAGCTTTTACAGACCAGTTTCGGTTGACCTACGATGTCACAGACCACAGTATTCAATAGCACGCTAGCACGTTAGCGTTTAAAACGGCATGAATCGTGTCCCGTGATCCGCGCCCCGTTAGCGCTTTTCTTCATGGCCCTCTTTCTGTGCAGAGCCGCGCTTTCAGCTGCCGTAGCGGACTTCGCCACCATTGCCCACCTCTCTGTCTTTGTCTATTAATCTTCCACTTAGTGGTTTTCCAGCTCCTTTCCTCTTTCCCGTCTGTCCACAGTTCATCATTCTCTCATTTAATCTTCACTTCTGCCACTTTTTAAAAACCCCAGTTATGGGCCGGATTATGCTGATGTATGTTGGACATGTCAAACAATCAGCCCGCTAAGCGTGCAACGGCGCTCCGCTAATGGCCGAGGATGGATCATCATTACTGGGGCCTGACAGCCACCGGAGTCACCGCGCGGTGGCTTGAGGCTAAAGCGGGGGACTTCCTTCTCTCTTTGGGAATAGCAGGGTTAATTAGGAAGCCTCAACGAATATGGATGTTGCTCCTTGTCATTTGCAACGTAAACAGAGGGAAATTGCCTTTTTTTTTTTTTTTTTTTTAACTAGAATCTGCTGTTACCCGGCGCGTGTGGCCTCGTAGCTACCTCTGCTTACAGTCTAATCACATGGATAATAAACAACATATGCCAACAGGATGCTGCATATTTCATTTTGCTCTGCTCTGGAAGCTAGTGTGTTTGCCAGTGCTTGATGTTGGTCGTGCAGATGTTTGCTCCATTGAAGACTTTCATGCCGAAATGGAATTAATTACGACCCATCAAGAGGAGCGTCAGGCCCTCGATGATCTTTGGCTCTCGCTCTCCTTCATCGGCGCATGGCCCATTTAGCATTTAACCAGCCTTGTTTTTCCGTTTATGGCGTTAAATTGTTGGCGCATGATGTCGAGCCTCTTAGATGGAACAGTTACATAAAAGTTGCTTAAACGCTATTTTTTTTGATGGTAATGGTCATTTTTATTTTCAAGTAAGCCTTTTTTTTTTGTGTAATCAAAACTGTTGTTCCGCGGCAGCAGCAGCAACATTTCCCTAATACGTAGATGTCTGTGGCTAACGTTGGTCGCCTGTTGGTAATTGGTCATGGCGGGAAGGTAAATAGCAGCAGATCTAGCTTCAGACAGCACTTAGGTACTTAAACGATTCTCCAAGGTCCGAAAATGAGGTTCAGAACTTTGGGATGATGATGAGAATGTAACGACACGCTGATCCTGGCGAGATTTATCAATCAGAACAGCAAGGAGAGACTGTGTGTGTGTGTGTGTTTAGGAGGGTATCACGTGATACGAATAACAATGAGCGATTAGCATCATTAGGTTAGGGTGAGGTGAAGGTTGCTGCCGACCCCGCCAACTTGCCGGGTTGGCCACCACTGCCAAGAAGAGGAGGAGACTGATCGTCTCCAAAGGCGACGGGGGTGACGCCCCGGCGCTCACAGGCGGGGGATGAGTCTGAGCGAAAGTGGGGCGAGGAGCCGCTCATGCATTCACTGCCGTTTCCACTCACACGTGCAAAACCGCCAAGCCCTGTCCCTTCCTTGTCCACAGAGGCTAAAGTCAACTTTTTCAGTTTTTTTTTTTTTCACACACTGAAGGATTTAAAAGCATGAAATTACACGTAAATTAACAGAAAAGTTATATGATGTTATAAGACATTAGTTTATGAAGAGGTTTTGGCCTTTCCCTGCTTTAATAAGCGTGTACAGCTGCAGCCGCGATCTAGGCCGTTGCAGAATTATCCGGCGGTGCTACTCCTGCTAACCTCATCTGATCAAGCACGGAGCTGTGCGGGCATCTCATTAGGAGCCTGCGCTGGCTAATTAAGTAATTAAGCGCTCATTCCCGGGTACCAACCCTTCAGCTCGTCAGCGGGACTAAATTAGCCGCCTTCCAAAGCCAAAGGGAAGGCCACGTCCTGCCTCCCCACTCGCTAGGTTTGCTGCCGAAACCCCCAAAACTCCTGCGTATGAATAATTTACACGCCGCACCAGCTACAATAAACCATCCTTTCTGTTAAATTCAAAAACAGCGCAAACACGCATCTCTCCGTGCACGTATCCTAGCTGACGTGCAATTGCGGCGTTCCGAGTCTGTGGCTCAAAAACAGTCAGGTAGACAACCGGTGTGTTGCCATAGTAACTCTTTTGGCGCATTATGTTTGAAAGCTAATTGCTCTGCTGTTAGCTAGGAGAGCACAAAATTCCTCACTCATCATCGGCGTTTGCAAGCCGAGATATTAAATTCAGGAAGCGCGCCGCTTCTGGGTCAGGTGCTAAATTTGACAGATGTTTCCCTCCGCGGGCTGGTCCTCGGCCCGCCCCACACGACGCCGCCGTCCCCTGAGCCCCGAAGGGAAGTGGCGGATAATGTATTCTAGCCTGCAGCCGCACGATTGTCGATATATATTGCCGTCTGTAGCCGTGGCGGCAGCGGCACTTTGGGGTTTTGTGACTTATGATCCAATAACTCCCACGCATTGCGGCACTAGCGTACCCTCCGTGTGAAGTCGCTTCCTGAAGTTCCCTGTGGGCCAGCGACTGAGTGCCGCACGCGAGCGTTTTGATACGTGCGAGATGAACCTGGTGTCTGAAGTCTCCTGACACCTCGCCAGTCTTTCTCAGGTTAGCTCCTCCTCCTGACCTTCCTCCCCACCTTGCAGGCTTTTAATTGTCCTGGAAAGCGACACTCTTGCGACTGCAACGTCAAGGAAGACAAGGAAAGGTATAAAAAGATACCAGGGATGCTAATCTGCGAACACTGTGTTCTTGCTTCTTTCCTGCCGTTATTACTCTGATGGGGCATCATCTTTGGTGTGTAAACGCGAGACGTCTGGGTGAATTTGCGGGCTTCCGGGGGCGCTACGAGCAGATGAGAGTTCCAAGAAAAAACCAATAGGAATTGGCACCCGATCCGACAGCTTGGCACCGGCCTGACGCCTCGTCCTCTATACGACTATAGTTTATCGAGCCCGCCGTCGTATGGGAATAAGATGACGGGAGTGCGCGGCTTCTGTTTCTCTTGAATTCTGGCCTGTTTTTGGCAGCTTTTGGATGTATTTGTAAATATGCCTAACGCACTGACGGATAATGCATGACATGGACGAAGCCGAAGCGAAATACTTAAGGCAGCAGCTGCGGTTCAGTAAGATCCAGAGGCGAGTTGTGTGGCCCCCAGCTGGTCAACTCTGTGACTCTGCCTCTATCTCACTGGACGGCACAGGACTCTGCCGGGAATTCATTCCATTCCACACATTATTCAGGCGAACCCTACCTCTTTATCCTTATATCCCTCGGGGTGACTTTCTTCCTTTTACATATGACCAGCGCGACTGTCTTCTCGTGGCCCAGCTAGTAGCTGCTCGGTAGCCAATAATAACTCTAACGCCGGCGAACCCTTCTGTATGATAACCCTTTCTCAGGTGCCAGATACACCTTTACCTGCCACACACGTTATCACTTTGCGCCTCTGCGGGTCGTTAAATAGATAGCGTTAGCGCCTTTCATACCAACATTTTCCAGGAGCTTGAATTACCCGGGTAAAAAAAAAAACATCCTGTTAATCTTGGTTTGCATTTCCACTGCACCTCAAAGGAAGTTTCTAGAATTTTCTTTTCAATCGACCTTTGACCTTGCTTTTCAGGCCGATCTCTTATGGTTGCTTCACCAAGAGTTCCGTGTGCAAGACTGTGCACTCATGCATATTAAACTATTTCCATTCCATTTTTTAGGCCGTTTTTTTGGAACAATTTATTCGTTAATTCCTCAGAAGGTCACTTGAGGTGCTTTTTTTTTGCTAAGTGATCAAAGTTTTATGCAAGACAAAAGATGAAAGCACATTTTCATGGGAACCTTGATGCGCACCCCTGCTAGCGTCCTCCCTCCCGCACCATTCCACGTCCCTGTGGCGTGACAGCCGCCCGTCATCTCTGTGGAATCTTTGAGGGCCATCCATCCCCTCTCTTTGATGTCGTGGGCCTGGCGCTGTTGCAAACACTGCCTTCTTTCTGTCTGTCTTCTACCCCAAACTTTGAAGACCCTCTTCCTCCCCCTCCTGTCCTTCCGTCCTCCTAGCGGGTCACACCAGTTCAGAGCGTCAGCGCCAGCGGCCACTTTCCATTATGACAACCTGTCCAAGTGGATTCACCTTCTTCTCTCGACTCGTCTCTTTCCAAGATTCCTTCCTGGCTGAACCTCTCCGTCTCTCACACACATCGCTCCTCTTCCTCCTCTTTCTCGCGCTCGGGTCCAGCCTTTGTCATCTCCTCTTTCTCCCTGTTGGCCTCTCTGGCCCTCCCATCCATCACCGGCTCTTCCTGTCGCCTCTCATCGCCACGCATATGTCTCAAATGCTAAAATCTGTCCATCTGTCTCAGTTTGTGTCACCTCTTCTGTCTCCTCCGCGCCGTCATCGCACTTCCTCTCTCCGTAAGAGCTTTTGTGCCTTCTGCTGAGAATATCAAGTTGTTCCTAAGGTTATTCTCTGTTCAAAGTCTTCGTTTTTCTCATATTTACTATCTCCCTCGCTATATTTAGCGTCTAACCAGATTAAACTGCCGCCTAGTTAAGCTACTGTAGCTGCTAACTACACATGCGCATGTATGAGGTGGCAGTGTGCACCCTTTCATCTTGTTAGAAATTGGGACATTTGACCTACGATGTCACTGACCACAATGATAGTCTACAGTGAGCTAGCAGGTTAGCAACAGTTAGCTCTTTTGTACAAGCTAACTTGATTACATGCACTTTCAAGTCCAATTTTACTGTCATGTCATGTAAACCTTTTGATTTAGTGCTTTGCAGTTATCTGTTAGCAAAAGGAGAGATACTATTATGTGACTAAATGTACCAGCTATACTCTTCAACTTAATTCGCAATATAAAAACATTTAACGCCGTAGATAACAAGAAATTAAGCAAAAATCACCCTCAACTTTCTGCTTACAGACACCAGCAGCGATGAGCCGCGTGTGCTGAATTCCCGCACGACGGTCCTCCTCCTCTTCTTTATCGCTTGTCCGATATGATCATAATTCAGCCTTATTGTTCAGGGAAACGCACGGGTGTAAAGCGGAGAAGTGGAACACTGCCTCTTGTTTTGGAAAATGAAAGAAAGAAAATTAGCCCGCGCAACACGCCGACAGCTACAGCTGACTCTTATTATTCACATGATGTCGTTTAACATCCAATGTCGTAATGATCAGGCTGGTAAACAATGTTATGTAGTCAGAAAAATAGTCTCTTTTCTTTTTATATAACAGCAATCCTCCATTAAATCCTTTTTAAATGAACCTAAATGGAATAGGCTGATAATACATCTTCTTTCCAGCTCTGTGGTTGCTTCAGCGGTTACCTACGATGAATATTTATCTATGATAATTTTACTCTGGGCACCCGAAAATAAGATGAATTTATGTCCTTTCTCTGCCCCATTAGGCGCAACCCCTTAATAAAGTGAAAAATGTTCAAGATGTGCCTGACCTATGACAGAAAGGAGCTCGAAACTCCCGCAGGAGCGTGGCGCAAACAGCACGTTGCGTGCGGACGGTAACATTGCGCTAACAAGGATAATTGAAGACACCTTTGCTGTTGTCTTTCAGGCTCATTAGCTTGCACATCGGTATTAGCCAATGTCACCATTCCCCCGCTCTTCATATCAGTGGTTAACGAATCCCGTGACGGGGTTAATTATTTTATCTTTACTAGTTTTCGCTCTTAATCACTTTGAATTAACAGCGAGCGTGTGCTGGGGCCTCCGCTCTCCGTTAGTTTGCATTAGCGGTTAGCCTGGACGGTGGTAAGGTTTCCTTAGTCATCTCCCATTAGCGGCTGTTTAGTCTCAGCTTTCCGCTCCCATTACCGTGACTGGCAGGTGCGTGGAGGCAAGCCGAAAATGCTCCAAAGACAACAACGCCGCACGCGTCTCGCTCTGCTCGTGAAGGCTGGCAAAAAAAGAAAACGCTGTAAACACATGCTGATCTCGTACGAAACTTATATTCATGTAACTTTTCCGAGTGATTCATTCGCTGAATAAGTTGCTAAAAACAAACCACCCTCCGAAGCCCCACCCACATATTGTTTTTCAGCGGTCAATTAAAGATCGAACTCGCTCCAGCGGCAACAAAGCAGCCTTTTAATCACATTACGAGGCTCTGACATGTATAACATTACACGGAATGCCCATTGTGGCTTTCTTGACAACTGCGGCAAGTTGTGGCCGCGCCTCATTGACAGACACACTGAATCAATCACCGCCGATGGACCTTTGGCATCAGACGATCTTTTCATCCAGGGTTTCTGGGTCGCCTCTTCTCTCGTTGTGTTGCGGCGGCAGCGGCGGCAGCGGTTAGCGGCGGCTAGCGGCGGCTAGCAGCTTGACGTGCGGCACCATGTTCAAAGGGTAGCAGCTGACGTCACAGCCTAGCGCTTGTTTATAGTTTCCGCTTCGATTCAGTTGCTATCGACACCAGAGCAACGCAAATCTCTGCAAAATCTTGGTTATCTTAGCTGAAGTCAGCAAGTCAGATCATTCTCGGCTTCTTTGAAGTGAGTTTTATGATTGTTACACCTGTTTAGATACGCAATTCTGTTTCTGCTGCCAAAAAGGGAACCATGCTATCTCATACTCAAAAACGTGTCTAATCCCTGGTTTTATTGAACGACTGCTCGACGGTCCTCGAGCACAGTATGAAGAGATACGAGAGAGAGAGAGAGAAGAGAGAGACGATGGCGTTGATGCGGGAGAATGATGAGAAGTTAAAGAGTGAGGGCGCATGCCGTCAAAGCTTCGGGGTTGACGTGAAGAAAGGGGATGGATCAGGCAAGCGAAAGGGACACCAATCAACACCTCCTGATTGCCTCGGGGTCCCAGGAGAAAGATCGATCTTGCGGCGGGAGCCTGAGACAAGACGGGTCGGAGAGGGAACGAAGACAGCCCCGAGATCCTCTGCGACGATTACCGAGGAGTGTCACATCATCTTCGAGAAGTTTGGTGCATGGAACTCATGACTTAATTCATCTAAACATGAATTTCAGATTCGACGAACCCTGGTTAGCATGTTTAGGTCCATTTTTTAAATTTCTTTGTACATAGTGGTGTAAAACTAAAACTCCCTGTGGCCTTAGCATTAGCTGTCCAAATATAGGAGCTAACAAATCTGCAAACTAGGTTACATGCCGCTGCTAGCTAGATAGCAGCTCATTAAGAGCTATTGTATCAACTCCTACTAGCATCTGCTTTCTGTTTAGCCTCGTGTTAAACGTGGTCACAGTTCGCCCCTGACCACCTTTGGGAGTGAATTAGCAGATCAGATCTCAAATTGTGAAGGTAGCTAAAAGAAGTTTTGCTATTGCGCGGAGATCTTTCGAGCTGATCTTTTCCCTTCGTTTCCATTCAATGGCAGTTTTCGGGTGCTTCTCCCCTCTGGATACGAGATGGCAGAGATTGCCACATTCCTCGAGGCAAATACACAACGTCTGACAATGTTAGCGTAGATAGCCACTTTCTCTATTTTACAAGGCTGAGGCCAGCATTATTTAAGCGGGTCTTAATCAGATAGTGCTAAAGAGTTGCAAATACACCCGTATTTGTTTCCAATCACCTGAAATGATAGCAACATTCGGAACACATACCCGAAAGAGGCGGCGGATAGCATTCGGAGAATCCCAGAACAATTCTTGGCAGCTTGAGGTTTAACCTGAGAACAGAACAGGGACAAGACTCCGAGTTCTTCCTCACAGAGAGGCCGGAAAGGCTCTTGTCCACGTCCCCACGTCCTTGTTCTGCATCGACGACTCACCGCAGAGACAAGCCTTTGATGTGAACCAGACCGACCACGTCTCTTCATTTGACCCTGAGATGATGGAAATCAATGTCCTCTCAGCCCTCCCTGTTCTTTTTTCTTTTTTCCAACTTCCTCAAATGCCTCTTTCACCTTGCTCTGCCCTCCTGTGTATTAAAAATGAATTAGGGCTCCCGCTAATTCCAGTCTTCTTCAGAGTCTCTCACACGTCAGCCTCACCACGACACAGTTGCTTGGCGGGGTATCATTTATCCGGGATTTTGAGAAAAGGCGCTTCAACCAAAACTAGCCGGGGAAAAACAAAAGAGGGAGTGGGTTCCAAAACACACTCTACACAGATTATGAGAATTTTTTTACTCCCTGGATACATGCTCACAACGTGAACATTGTCAAATGCCAATTTTTAATCAAAAACCCGCTAATTTAAGGTAAAACAATGATCTAAGCCATAATGTGCATTGTAATGTTTTACTGGAACAGGTTTGCCTGTCCCTGGTCAGACTGTAAATTTGTTCTGCTTTTCTCCAAATACAATATTTCAGACTGACGCTACGAAAAAGTCAACGTTTCCCATCCGGCACTAAAAAGGGTCTTATGTGAAGCTTTGTGGGTTCCCGAAATCATTCCTTTTTCATTTACAGCTAGGACAAAAGAGGAGATTCACAACTCTGTCACCTCTACCGTCAGTAATTAATTTATCATCCACTGTTCTGCCTCAGCATGTTCTTAGTTAGCGGTTAGCCTTCAGAGACTCTCTGAGACAGCGAGGCGAAGGCAGATGGAGGGGGGAGGTGGAGGTTTTCTTGGGTCTTGTGAGAGATGCAAAAAAAAAAGGTAATATTTGGTTCCTAGCGACCGCATGACACAGCCATTGTCGAAACCTGGCAGCAGTTGGGCTTGCCTCGAGACAATGGAGCAAACACGGTAAGCATGCAGAAATAAAAATTCTGCATGTCTGTGAATCATGCGCATCTTCACGGAGGTTCTTCTCATCAGCAGTGTTGTTCGCACTTGGGCATTCAATGTCACGATATACAGGGGAAAATGCATGTAATTAGCCTGTAATTATCCGTAATCCTCTTAAAATGGGCGTTTGCTGAAGAGCACAAGGCAAACAGAGATTTGGTTTAACTTTAAAACAAAGTTGAAGCTTCAGTCGGCACATGATCTCCTCACCTCCTGCTTTAGTTAGCGGACTTGCAGAGGACATCCATTTCATTAGCCACCCCAGCAAGCGGCGCGCGCGTGTTTACGTAAATGTTAATGATATCAGAAACGGAAGGGTGGCTAATTGAAAGCCATGTAAAATGTCAAACGTCTGTGTGCATGTTTTCATTTCCCTTATTGCGCCCGCTTCTCTTCTCCGGCCGTCTGCCTCCGCCGCACTCGGCGCGCAATTAGAACCATTATTAATTATGAATCAACGGCCGGATGAACGGAGCAAGGCCCGCTACTGTCGATCAAGTTGGTGACGTCGCCCAGAGTGAGTCGTTATGATGGCGTCAAGATGGAGGAAAGACGCCGCTGCAGAGATGCAGATATGTGGCGGCGTGTTCAATAATTACCGCCGCATTACTAGTAATCACGCTAGCATGGCTCCGAGAGGGGAAAGATGTTTGCCCACTGCTTCATTTTTGGAATGTGGCGTGATGAATTAATGAAAAATGAAGCTTTGCAATGAGCGGCTGGCTGATTGAAGTTTCCACAAAAACGATCCGAGTGAAAACAACTTTAGTACTTTTCAGATCCAGCGCAGGACTATGCGCTGAAGAGCTCTGATTGGTCGAACACGCTTTACAGCTGTCGTTTGTACGACAGGGCGCCAAAATGACAACAACAGGCTGACCCGTAAGTTGACTGCAAGCTACGCTAACTTTGGCACTGAAGAGTCCCGCAGTCCACGCTTGTAAAAGACCTTTTTTTGGGGGGGGGGTCAAAATGTTTGCCTAATTAAGTCTCCATCCGTTCTAACCCTTCTGATGTGCCGCATGTGAAACCCTTTCTTTTACCGCCCAAACTCTCTAATCCCAAGTGAGCATCGAGTTGACAGTGCGGGGGCCATCGTGTTCATTTTTTTTTTTTTCTGTGCGAACAGGATAAAGCAACTCTTAATGAGACGCCACCGTTTCCTCTTCAATTTGGAAACGTAACTTTTTTTTTCCTCTCATCGTGGCAGTTTCCCTTGTTTAATCAACTTATCTTAGCTTTTATTTTATCGTGCGCTTTTCACGGTCTTTGTGACTTCCTGCCTCCGGGGGCTTAGCACGTTGCCATGTGAGAACTTCACTAGCCAAGAAAAAGCAATTAGCACGTTTGACCGCTTTGTTGCTTTGGTTGTCTGTTTTTCCAGAACAGTGACCTTTAAAAACATTGCACCTGCGGTTCGTAGCAGCGGCTAGTTTTCTACTTACGGCTGTTCCCTTCAGGGGTCACCTCACCCCCATCCTCTTCTCTCGTACCAGCTAACTTCCTGTCTTTTCTCGCTTCTTCTATAGATCTCCTTCTTAGCCTTCCTCAAAGACAGATGCTATAAAAATAAAGCTGAGTAGAACTGGATGGTGAAAACTAGGTGCAGATGTAAAAAAAAAAAAACACTATTTGTTTCTTATTTTTGCAGATGATGCTCCCCAATTAGCCTTACTGGACCAAGGGGGGGGGCGAATTGGAGCAAGAGACCGATATGTGGCTGGAGGAGGGTTTCGAGAGCGATAGGGCACAAGAATAATTGAGTCAGAAGGTGATCCTCGCCTGTGGTTCCAAACATATTAGCAGTAGCAATGTTAGCAGGGCAGAGAAAAAGGAAAACTTTGACAACAAACAGTGACAGATGAAATAGGATTCCTTCCCCGTGGGGTTGGATAAAGCCTTAGAGATAAAGAGAGGAGGCGAGGGATCCAGACAGGGTGACAAAAGGGAAAAGATGAGTGTGCTACAGTCCAGGGGTGCTATGCTGTAAAGGCCCTAAATGCTTATGTTTTTATGATATCTCCTATCGGTTGTTTCTGAAGATTCCTGTCCTCCCCTCATTGTGCATATTTATGCATTTGTCTGTTTTCAACGTCTTCCTCTGCACTGCAAACGCTTTTCTGCAAAGAGTGAGATTCAAAGCTCTTTGCTTTCCTTTGACATCTTTTGAATAAAGCCCTGTGCATTATAAATGAGGATTAATTAGGGGAGTCTGGCCCCTTCCCATAATGCACAGCAAAGACAGAGTTATTAGCCAGATGCCTTAGCATTTACCATGTGGGCTCATAGACGGGTAGAGGGCTGTCCTCTTGTCGTGTTTCGCTATCTTGCTGTCGCGCATAAATTACTGCAAATGGTAGGTTCAGTTTTATTTCTTTGAGTATAGCAGAGCCGACAGAGCAGTGTTCTTTCCACTTAGCTTAGCTCAAGAAATTACAACCACCGTACATTCCTTCTGTTGCTGTCAGCGCTGTTTTCTTTTTAGTGTGCTCCCTTAAATATCACGGCGCACGGCTGAAGCGGTCGACGTCCTGAGGTCGTCGCCGTCCTGACAGCACTCGGCCATGATACGGGGAAGAAATTACGGCTGAACCTGTATCGAATTAGGGACATTCGCGTGATTAACGCAGTCGTCCCAGACCGTCGCTAACAGACGGCTCAGCTATCATTAGCATCATCGCGGTTATCTGCCATCAGTGTTTGCAGCAGCCGGAGAGCTGAGGGGCCATCTGATCTGGCAAACGAGACAGATCAAAGGTATATCACATGGTAGCAACGCAGCAGCGACCGTTGACACTAGCACGAGCACGCTGTGTAATTCTATGAAACACGCAAGTCAGGTCATCTTATCTGCATAGACCTAACCGCCGTGCAACGCCTTATCCTGCTTATGTGCTAATGGAAATGTGGACGCACATCGTATCTCCCCTTAAGAAAACAATAGGGTTACGATTACGCGGTAACGCTCGCTCATGCGCCAAACACACGCATGCACACAAAGTACCTCCAGTCGGGGCCTGAGAGGAATATTATTTAATGGCGTTACGGTTGTTTTTCCCGTTATCGGCCTTGCAATAGCCGCCCCGTTCGCCCTGGAAGGAAAACAATGAGAGCGCTCCCCCGCTGCCGCCACCCATCCCCCGAGAGCATTCCACCTTCGCACCTTCACAGCGCCAGCTTGGCGTTACCTCAATGGCAGTCCCAGCCCTGTCTTCCATCCCAGCCATTATTACAAGTATGGAGGAGAAGTCAGTAAGAGGCGGGGAAAGAGAACTGGGGGGGGTCTGCCATCTTCAGCAGATTGACGCGCGGGTGAGCGCCAACCTTTTCAAGTCTGTATAAATCAACACTGGAAAAACACACACACACACGTGCGCACGTGGAATACGGCAACACCTTTTCACCATCCGTATTAATCATTTCCTTCATGTGGCGACTCCCAACCATCATCAGGAAGCCTGCAACCACGGTAGCACCGCAATACGCTAACACATCTACAACATCTACGCTCTGCTATTAATGAGCACGGCGGGGGGAGGGGGAGTAAAGATTCCATCAGGACCCGCGGTCACGTGACGAACGCCGTCGCCCTTGGTTACATAGCTGATCCTCGCAATGATTAAAGCAATTTTAGGAAAATGATGCTTGAGGGTTATTTGGTACTTTCTTTTGACATTTAGCATCCCTCCGTCGTCCGTTTCCGTCCCTGGTCTCTTTTAGATCTCCCCCCCGCGGACTGGTTGCCGGGTAATCAATCCCAATTCTGTCTCCAGTGCGTCCTATCGCAGTTTTCTCATTATAATCAGAGAGTGATTGGATTCTGGTGGCAAATGAGGGATTCTGAGAGGCAATTAGCAGACTAATAATTCCCGAGTTTTGACACGCTGAAACGAGAGACGGATGGACGGATGGTGAATCTCACGGCCGCGTGATCGAGAGGAAGGAGGAGGACGGGCAGCCTCTCCTGAAAAGCTCTCGGAGACATCAGCGAGCTTGGTCTGACTCTTTGTCAGCAGGAGAATGAGTGCGGTTGGAGAACAGATGGCCTGCTTTTTGTGCAACTGTTTGCAGTAATTCTTCTTCTGGACTTCCTGTTGGACGTGATGCCGCGAGCAGACGTTGGTATTATTGGAACAAGAGCCGGCGTCACGGCATTTATTACTTGTCGAATTAGTTTTTTTGCTTTTTTTTAATCCCAGAGTGCAGCTCTACAGATTGGTTCAGTCATAATAAGCTAGCATGCTAACAGCCTGCAGTGTATCATGATACAAATCCCCTGCTAATTTTTCTCACTTTAGGCGTCAGATGGATCCATGTCTGTTGCCAAGTCGAGTTGGCTATCGCCATGGTAACATCCACGCATAGATATTTGACAAAAGTCCATGCTTAGTTTGTCTGCTTGTTTGGGGAATCGATAGGAGGAGGAATCGATTGGATATCTTGATTTATTGTTGTAAGCAAAAAAACAAAACAAAAAAAAAAAACATAGCATTGATGTCTGGCCTCCCCTCCACCTGCTGAAAATAGTGCAGAACCCCCCGTCCTCTGATTGGTTGGAACACTTTGTTGCGGTTTTGTGGGGAGTGGTTAGCAGTTTAGGGTTTGTGAAGAAAGATCTCTTTTAAGTGAAAAAAGATCGCTGATCACTTTACGTTTCATTTGCATTTAATTTTTTATGTATTTCTAATACACTAGCAGCTAATGCTCAGACATAACCGTCAAACACGTGGCCCGCGGGCCCATATGTGGCCCTTTATATGTGTACTTGTGGCCGGAACCAAAAAAAAAAAGCAGTATTATTGCAGGCGTAGTTTCCTTAAAACGCACGAGAGACACGCACTGGAAATATGAGTTACCAGTACACCCACCGCGGCTCGTGATACTGCAGGTATTATGCATACTTGCCAGCGGCCTGCATACATGAATCCATTACTGTCTGGATGCATTAGCACGCGGCGCGACTCCGGCCTGTAATGCAACAGAACGGCGCACATTTATCCCGAGGACGGGCTACTGTAGCGTTACCTGTTACACGCGTCCGCTGGCCTCAGGTGCACGTGTCCCCGCCAGCCGAGCGTGTGATTAGCACCGCCTAGCCGGCCATCCATCTTGGTCGGCGGGAGCGCGAGAGGTGGACGGGGGGGGGGGTGGAGAACAGGCTGAAGCGGCCCAGGCTGCAGGATACAGCTATATCTCCATCTACCTACCACACTCACACGCACACACGCACGCACGCACGCACACACACACACACGCCTGCAGGTTAATGGCTTTGACTCCTGTGCACTCCATCTCTCTCCGTCTCCCGCTCTGCCTGTCTCCTGTCATTTCTTTCCTCAAATCAAATGTTAGGCCGCTCCTTCTTCATCTTCCCTAGTCTTCTTCACCTCCTCTTCCTTCTTGCCATTTCCTGCCTCGCTTCGCTGTTCCATCCAGTTTTCCCTCCCTCCTGTTGCATATATATGAGGGGGTGTGACGGAGCCCACCAGTCCATCCGGAGGGTCGGTGGACAGAAATATGGGGACAAGAGGAGGGACTGGAAAGACGTAATAGAAGTGGGATTACAAGAGAATTTGAAATTTAACGCGAGTAACATTTGAATAGAAGCGTTAAAGAATCCTATTTTCTGTCACCCTTTCGTATTAAATAGCGAGCCAGACAGGTCATCATTTGTAGCCGCGGCTCCAGCGGTGTGCTGCTCTGGGGCCGGTTGCCAGGCAACAGCGTGCCAGTCATTACATAGGACTTGTGGGCAGGCGGCCTTACCTCCGACAAGGTCACGGGGTTCATTTTTACCAACAAGAGAGGGAGCGAGCGCGTGAAAAACAAAAGAAAACAAACTCACCTCTTGAGTCTGACCTCGCTCTGTACATACTGTACGTGCCCAAAGAAGTGTGTTTCTGGACGCCTTGGACCCGATTATTAGATTAATCCAATTACTCCCAGTTATCTAACTGTTATAGGTGAACACACAGTGTACTGACTAGCTTTCAGTGATCAGGGTTGGCTAAAAAAGTGCTATTTGCCATTTTTCAGAGTTTAAGCTGTCCATTTTTCCTCATTAGATAACCAAAATAGGAAGCGTAAACATTCAGCCGCGCAGCAGTCACAAGTAATTTACCAACATGTCAGATTTGCCAGACCTGTGAATTTTTTTTTTATGCTAAACGTCATTTTTTTCCCCCTCAGAGTTTTATTTATCAAACGGCCCCCTACGATATTACATCTGACAGATGAATAAATAAAAGGACAGGCAGCCGCACGCAAAAATCACTGGGGACAAGACCAAGAGCAAAGCTAATTGCTTTCAACGGCTTAATTTGACTCGTATCCTTCTGTGTCACATCTGTTGTTAAATATGGCGCTTCACATGCTCCTCGCTCGACGGTAACTAACAACGACCAAAGCGGGAAGCGCCCCGGTCCCTACCCGGCCGCCCGCCGCACTGAGGTGACAGAAGACGCCGTAATGGCGCCCTGAAGTGCTGTCACACCAACACCTCCGTCCTGAGGAAGGACGGCAGGACGGCGGAGGACGAGTTGTGCCCCTATAGATGCACTACTCGTGTTTCTGCTAATTAGCAATGCAGCGCTTCTGAAATTCTGCACTGTGATGCGTTTGATCCCAGCTGCATGTGTTTTTGTACTTGCTACATAGTAAGTATCAAAATATACATTTTTTACGAGCAAAGTGAGGGCATTTTTAGGCTTTGTGGACATTTTGGCTAGTTCTCCCAAATTCAAAAGACTGCTGGAGGGTTGGATGTGGTTTTAGGGTTAGAATTGCTTTTTGGTTAGGGGTAGGGTAAGGGTTTGGGCTAGGGGGTTAGTTGTGATGGTTCGGGTCAGTGGCTAGGTACTGCATTATACCTGTAAAAGTCCTCACAAAGATAGAAGTACAAGGTGTGTGTGTGTGTGTGTGTGTGTGTGTAAAACCCAATTTTTTTGTTTTGTTTCAGAGCTCTGGAAGCTTCCAGACTGTTAGCATAGCCCCTCCGCCACAACTTATTAATCAAGCTGGCAGATAGACACCGGTGGCACCAGCAATCTGTGCGGCAAATAGGGGAACTGGCCCCACTGCGATAACTTTCAACACACGACACCCACCGCTGAGCCTGCCAAATTAGGAGCAGGCCTGGCTAAGAGTCGGAAAGTCTAATAGTCGCTGAAGGGAGGTGATAGTCCACAGCTTGCAGGAGAGATATTTTTGGCTTTGGAGTCTGTGAGGTTTAAAAAGGAAGGAAAGAAAGGTGAGCTCGTGCATATTCCTTCTTCTTGAATATTGCAGCGAGACGCGGGCCGGTGTTATTCAAATCAAAGCGTCCACACTATCAGAAAAAGACGCTTTTGGAGCATGTCTCTGGCAACCGCGACGCCTGTCCGTGCTAATAATCACCGGCAAAAGTTTCAGGACGAAAGCAAATGAACAGTCAAACTTTGACTTTGACAGAAGATCGGAATCCATCGGCTCTGTGCCGAAGTGTAAATAATTGTCCAAGCCCCGTGTGCAGCTGGGCGGAATGTGTAAGTGCCTTTCCGTTAATTCGGTTCTTTTATGGTCTGCTAAACCTTGGAGAGTGGTGTTTGGCAAATGTTTTGCGCTGATTTTCGAATCTTCTGAATAATGGCTATTTGCAGTGTGGGGAACCATAAAATGTATCATAACCAGACCGCTCCACTGGCTTCCAGGTTGCCTCATATGCGCCAATGCCGCATGAATAATTCATCGGGGCCTCGGATGCCTTTTCCGTCAGTAGCCACGCATCGACTCCTCTCTTCCGGCTTGTTTTCTCTCGCCGTCTCGCTCTACTTCACAGCGGTGCGCATGTCCTCCACTCGGCACCTCAGCTCCGACATCTCCTCAGCCCCTCGGCGCCACTCCAGGTTCAAGGGGTGGGTCTAAATCCCGTCTGGCGTTGGCTCCTTCCGGCCTTTTCCGATGTGATTACGGTAGGGCGAGATGGGTAAACGCGATGGAACTTTGCAGTGATGTCATCAGGCACCGACAGACCGTTTTTGTGCTTCTGCCAAAACTGAAGGTCATGTGCTCCTCTGCACAGAGGGATGGCTAATGATAGTCACACACCATTACTCACCAAGTGCGGCGGGTCGCCTTTTGTGTGCATAAACTTTGTCCGATCGTGCATTGGAATGAGGTTTTTAGCTAATTTAAGAGACTTTATCGCACAGAAGCAGAATACGATGTTATACTTGCTACACTACTAGCGTAATAATAGCTTAATTATTCAGAATTCATCCCAAATAGGCCAGATTTGAAGCTTGTAGCGTCCACTCGTGCAAAATCACTGATATATTTTTTTTTTTCATTGACAGTAGCCAGTGAGATTTTTGGAGTGGTCAGATTTTTCAAGCAATTGTATAAACATCCTAATGTGATAATTGTATCACATTAGGATGTGATAATTATATAGTATTATTATTACAGCCTTATTACTGCGAGTTATTCTTTCTCTCTGGCCATGTAAACAGGTGCACCATCAGATTATAATTGGTATGACTTCAAATTATTGCTTTTATTTTCTTGATGTGGTTTGTGCATCAAGTAATTAGTGGAGTTAATTACAGTTCTACAAGATCTACAAGATATTTGATCCCCCCCCCAACCCTCGCAAAGAATGTCCCCGTGTTCCGTCTGGCGCTTGGTGAGGGCCCAAAGTGAAAGGAGCTGAAAATCTATTCCGTGCTCTTGTTAGCAGAGACGTGATGTCACCAGCTCAAGGGCCGACTCTTGATTTCAAGCTAACACCGCTGACAAGTACTCACACACACACACACAAACACACACACACGTCAAGTGTCAGTAGCGCGCAAGCTCGCACGGCTGACTGAGCCAGAGTGGGGCGAGTCGAAAAAAGACATGAGATAATGAATGAGCAGTAGGAAATTGCAGGAATAGATGAGCACTGCCAATCAGGAGGGCAGCAGACACACTTTCTTCGGTGAGCGCGAGCAGGACGGGAACACGCTGTTCCTCCCATCAGTCGCCTGGCCAATAAGAGGGTTGTTAGCATATATGTGGTCACGTAAGATGATATTAGCAGCAGACAATGAAATTCCATTTGTCCGTTTTCTGCTAACCGCCGTTCAATCCCACCAGGGTGGTGGGGGGGTGGCGCAGTCCTAAACGGTCTCTCCAAGCCGCGCGTGTATTGCTTTAGTTTTAGGGAAATGCATGCAGACTCCACGGAGGAGAGGAGAGCCGCGATTACTTTCCCGCGTGCATTATCCACATTTTTGCCATGCGCCTGGCTCATCCGTCGCTTTTACACTGTCATCGATCTCACAAACAATGCAGTGAAGCAGGATTGTATTTTTAAAGTGAAATAAATGGTAGCGCGGAAGACAGTTTCATTTAATATTGTACATAAAGCTGAGAACTTGCCAGATGCTGCATTTTGCAGGAAGCAGTTAATCAGGATAGAAGGTACCTTATACACGAGCAAAGTTGGCGATTTAATTGGACTACCGTCTGGTTTTAAGTACAAATATTGAGGGAATCAGATTTTGTTCTTGCCCTGAGCACGGCCACCTACACTATGAGAGGTGCTGCTGGTGATATTTGAGTGTGTTAGCCTGAATTTTAGAAAAAAATGAATGTGTGTGCGAAGTTCCCAGTGTTTCAGACAGGGAAATGTCTGCGCATCTTTGTTTGTTCTCAGTCTGAGCGCTGATGAGTCACATTTTGGCGACGTGAGGTGTCAAATGTCGTAAATTCCGGGCTGGGTAAACTGAAAGACGCAGCTTTTCCCTCTTCTTCGCAGTGTTTGCGCTGGCTGCACGCCCCCTTGCGATTGGGGTTGACGGGTTTTTTTGTGCGCTCCTCCTACGCAGGAGGAGGCTTTTCCCTTTGGATGTGAACAGAGAAAAGAAAAGGAAAGAAATGGATCGTTGTTTACCAGGTGGTGATGGCCCAGGCCATGATATAGTGAGTTATATCTTCAGTAAAAACACGTAAGGCTCGTGAGTGTGTGGGAAAAAAAAAAAAAAGACCAAGTTCCAAAACTATGGTGTCGAGATGCCGGATCAGTCTTTTTAGTGCAAACTCAAAGCCTCCCAGGATAGCTGCTCTCCCAGTATGAGGCCAGAGCTGCGACTTAGCTGCTAAAAAAAGGAATCCAGACACCTGCGTTGGAGCCGGTTGGGTTTTCAACTTGGAGTTTTCAGTTAATATCACATGGAGTCGCGGCTGTGACTAAGTGCTATTCACACAGAAGCAAGACAAGATGGTTGCACCTGGTGCCTTTCTCCAGAGGATAGACCCTTTAAAATTCCATCTGTCTGTTCTCTCCATTGCCCTGATTTTGAGGCTGTTAAAAATGATGCTCGGCAGTTTAATGAACTGTCATGTAATGGTTTTAGCCTATTTCCCAACTTCTGTTGTCGCTCCGAAAAAAAAACTCCAAACAAGCCGCCATTTAAGACCGATGACAAACTGATGTCGGATAAAGTGCGGAGGGTGCCAGCTGGATAAAACCCAGGTGAGCAGAACCGCGTCGGCCACATTTAGAGTCACCCAAAGCGAGCGCTGCACGAGGAGGAGGAGTTCCAGATTGTAGGCCAAGCCAGCGTGGGAGCGTGGGCTCCTTTGAAGTGTCGCAGCATTTTTACCAGTGTATAGTGGAATAGTTTGATGCCTCTACCTCTATAGTGACATACATACATACACACACACACACACGGGCTGATCTATAACCATCACTGTTGCCAGAGCCACACGGGTTTTAACCAGAATTTACAAATGACGGCAGCCCCTGACTGTATACAGCACAAGAGTTGATAAACATCGGTGACGCAAAACGGGCCTTCAGATGCAAACATTTGTTGGGGCAGCAGCTCCACATTAGCCCTACGGCAACCACGTCAGAGTTTTGCAAGACCCACGAGTGAATCTTACCTGCATTAGTGCATTATACCCACTGTGGTTGGTTTAGTGGGTGATTGAGTGGCACTGTTTACAGGGTTTAGGCCAGGGCCTTTATCTCTTATTGTCTCTGTTTGAGACAGTTTAGGGACCCTTGTCCCCATGTGCCGACTGTGCAAAGCAAGGTCCATCAAGACGCCATGAGATTAGTTTGGTGTGTATGAATTTGACTTGACCTTTACCTCATCGAGCACCTTTGGGATGAGTTGAAGTGGCGATTCGTTAGCCGGGCCTAATGTCTAGCATTGATGTTTCATCTTAACATTGTGTCAATACGTGGCACGAGACATTACCAGGGTTTAATACAGTGGTTAGCAAACTAAGGCCTGGGGGCCACATGTGGCCTGGTGAACTATTTAATCCGGCCCGCAGAGCCTTCACAATAATTTCTCTAAAAGCCAAATTAAGAAGGTTTGATTGGTTCACCTAGCATGCTAACATGTCCTCTCAAGAAGGTGGAGCCAAACATCGTTTGGAGCTTCATCATCCATCTCTAGTTGGACCAGTTTACAGGCTCTTCTAAATATTTTCTCTGTCAATAGTTCATCAAGAGGTTTAGTTAACCTCTGATCCTCATTAGGGGGGTTAGTTTTCTGCACCACCTGGCCGGCCCCTTCACCAAGATCTACAACCCACTGTGGCCCTTCAGGCAAAATAATTGCCCACCCCTGGTTTAAAACGATTACCGCAGCTGTTGCACAAGGACTGCTCACACACCCAAACATGTTGCGCCCCCCAAGTCGTGCCCCATGTGACCTGTGGCTCTTCTATTTCACCCACCATTACCCTGCAACTGTGTGGCGGCCCCCTCGGGGACGGCGACACCCAACAGAGCCAAACGGTGGATAAACAGGAATGAGGAGGGCGAGGAGGAGAAGAAACGATGGGGAAATGAGCCAGCGGCAGATGTTTGGTTTGCTGTCTGGTTTTTCCACACGCATGCGAGGGAGTGTGTGATCTCGCCCTGGAGCCGTTGTTGCTCGAGGCTGCGGATGAATCCCGATCGATTGACATGCACAAAGAATGTGGTTAAAGGAGATACAGTGAAACAGACATGTTCCTCCTCCCCCCTCACTGAGAACACACACTTCTTGTCTGACACCCTTCTTCTGTGTACAAGTGTTCTCTGCACCCCCCGACATATTTGGACAATGAAAAACAAAAGTGTGACATTCCTCCTCGCTACCTCACGCAACCGCACGCACGCGACTGTACTCTGCTGCGGGCCGGCCTTCTACCACTTTTGCGCCATCTCTTTTGATAAGGACGCCTCTGAAAAGGCAGGAAAAGCATGCACGTGGAGCAATCTTTGCCACTGACAAGTTAGCGCCGCGTTCGCAGAACACATTCGAGCGAGGTCTGCGGAAGCTAGTAGCCTCAATCTGCCAAGCACAAAGACAGATTAGGCCGTTTTCGGCAGAGGAACAGCTCGACACTTTGGTTTCAATCTGCTGCAGGCGTCTCTTATTTTGGAACAAGGACAACATCCACCTTTTCCAAATGCCAATGGAGAGTATGAGTGGGTAACAGTTCTGAATATATTCCTGCAGAAGCACTCCATCATTATTTTGAAGGCAGCGGGGGTTGAGAATTTTTTTTTTTCTTCTCATCTCTATTTCGGTGCAGCTGGCACCCGCCAACAAGTAGCGTTCTGAGAAAATGAAGAAAGTATAACTGGATTACAGAAAATTACAAAAACTGCAAGAGAGTTCGGTGAACGCTAGCAGGAAAGTGGAGGACACGTCCTGAAGGAAGCACCACAGATGGCAGAGAAAGAGGAGTGAACCGCAAATGACATCGTGCCCGCGTTATTCACGCGTTAGAGCCCGTCCCTGCGCCATAGAATAGATGACGGCAAAGGCCTGCCCGCGTCACGCCGGACAGGAAATCAAAATCGTTTCACAGGTCATTTGGCTGTGGCAACAGCTGAGAAGAGCTGGCACAAATTCACCAAGCCAATCTGTGTTTGTGGACAAAAGCTCCTCCTTAAGGCCTCCGAATGAAGGAGGAGCCTTGATTTCTCATTTTCCCCACTTCCAAAAGCTTCCTCCACTCCATTGTGATCGTCCCCGGCAACGGGACGATAGCTCGACCCGTTTAAGGCGGGGTGGAGGGGTGGGGGCACAGATACACAGCCAGGCACGTGTGGGACACGTATCGTTTGGGAAAAGAGAGGGCCCGGCGTTTCCAAGACTCGTGACCTTCAAAGGACTTGGCCGGCGTCCGACGTTTGTGTGCGTCTACATTCAAACTTGCGTGTGATCATGCATTATTCAAACGCTGTGAGCCGCCTACATCTGGTCGTTTCTCTGGTCCAGGCTCCTCTGTTAGACAATAATTACTTTACTATCAAGAACACACACACACACACACACACACACACGGGGGATGTAGTGTGTGAAAAGCATCGTTTGTCATCCCGGCCCGCATGCTGTTTAAACACACACTCATAATCACATGTAGATGCACACCTCTGCACATATTCACTCGGCGCGCCTGCACCTTCGTGCATACATAAGGCCTGTGTGTGCGCGTGGCGAGGCGGGCGGATGTTGAAATTCACGAGTACATTAAAAGGAAAAACTAGGGGAATGTGTATGTTTGTGTGATTGCCCTGTTTTTGATGTGCAAGCATGGATATATTTGCTATGTGTGCAGAGGAGAAAAAGAGGCAGTCCTCTCTGTAGTGGCAGGCTTTGATCAGTGTGTGTGTGTGTGTGTGTGTGTGTGTGTGCGTGTGTGCGTGTGCGTGTGCGCGCCTGTGCATGAAACACTGTGCTTCTATCCGGAACTCACAGAACACCCACTATTCTTTACCTCCCCCCCCCACAACTCCTCTCGTGCGCTCTCTCCAGCCCTTCTAACCACCATTCTTTAGCTCAGCCATTTTAAAGGCCATTCATGCAGAGACACACTTTCATCTCACACTGCGGCATTTGGAAACCAGTGCCTGATGGTGTCAGAACTTTGTTTTTTTTTTTTTTTTTTTTTTTTTTAAAAAGCCAATTGGCGAAGAAGGCGTGGGCTGGTGCACCGTGAATGCATGAAGACGTCCTCGTATCTTAAGTTAGAAGGTCGCTAACTCTCTGATTCCATTGAGTGCATGAAATTTACACACGTAGCCACTGAGTATGCGTACTTGTCCGTAGTTACGTCCTGACGTACTTCTGTCATGTCGCCAAGTACGCCATCTGCCAAGTATGCTAATGGCCCAGACATGTCGCTACTCCAGCCATTACGGACAAAGGAGCGAGTAGTGGGGACTTGGGACAGCTAGGTATCCTATGATGCATTTTATCTCGGCCAGCGGCAGCTGCAGCAATGGCAGGAAGGGTCACTTTTATGCTGGCTGTACTATAAGACATGTCAAACTCAAGGCCCGGGGGCCAAATCCGGACCGCCACACTATTTCATGTGGCCCGTGAGAGTTTAAAAGTCATCATAAATAAAAAGAAACAATCGAATACCTTTCAAACAATATGTGTCAATTTTGTAACCAGAAAAGATTAACATTATGCCACCTGAGTGTATCATTTTGCTATTGACGTTTACCTATGTTAACCTAAGTTAACAGTTATCATTTTGCATATATATGTATATAAGTGCTTACAATGACAGTTTGAAGAGAGTTTTTTTAACAAATCATGAGGTCACAGTTGTGTAAAAATCGATGAGTTATGCCTTCTGCCTGTGGAAAAAGAAGAGAAATAACGACTTATTTTTGTAAAATGCTACGTAGCAACCAATATATGTGCAGCATCACTGGCACAAAGCATAAATATGCATGTGAAGACGCACACAAGAACAAGTAAACATATTCTTCTGCTCTCTATGGACCAATTTCCGCTGGCTTGTAATGAGGTGGCGCCTTCACAGAATAAGCTCTTGTCAGCATTTGGCAGTTCGGTTCATGTAAAGATCTTTTATAATTTAATTTAATGAGGAATTTTCAGTGTTTTTTTTTTTTTTTACCTTTTCAGGAGCAAAAATACCTTTAAAACCTTTTTTTTTCCCCACGTAAATTTGTGTATGTTTCTTGCAATTTTACTGATAGCTTTTGTCGGTGTTTTGTCCTGCCCTCCCTGCGTCTGGCTGCCCTGACCCTAACGACTCTCATGCATTTCACCTGCATCTCATTGTCCCCACGCCCCCTCCTCAGGTATTTAAACCCGTGTTCCTTCCTTCCTCTGCCAGGCTGGCTTTCCTGAAAGTGTCTGGTGTAGCTGTATGTCTTGTGCTTTGTTCTATTGTTTGTTTTTGAATGTGTTTGGTTGTTGCTGCCTGAATTACTGACCCAGTTCTAGTTTGACTTGTTTGGGCAGATTACCGATACGAACCTGTTACATAATTCAATTCAATTCAATTTTATTTATATGCCACCTTTTACAATAAAATTGTCTCTAAGTGCTTTACAGAGGTAGAAACCCAGAGCCTGAACCCCCAGGTAAGCACAGTGGCAGGGAAAAACTTCCTTTTAACAGGAAGAAACCTTGAGCAGGACCAGGCTTACAAGGGGGAACCATCCTGCTGAAAGTTGGCTGGGTAAAGGAGGAATTAAAGAGGGAGACAGGACAGAGAGAATAAAGAGAGAGAGAGGGAGAACAGATACAATCATAAAACCAAAGAAATACAGACAAAATACAATCATAGAAATACAAACATATCAGACATATATACACATAATACAGCATAGTAGGTTGTTATAAAGAGATGAACAGTATAGGCAGGTGCCGACAGCGGACCCTGAGTTTGCCATAGGCCAAAGTCCGTACAGCACGAAGGCCTGGAGACGGAAAACCTGCAAAGAGAGAGAGAAGGGGGGGAGACACACAGAACGACAAGGAGGACTGGACCCAGATAATCCCGGTGAAAATAAAAGGAGGAGAAAGAAGAAGAAAAGGAGGAGAGGACGTGAGGGAGTGGTTGGTGTCGAGGAAGTGGGGAACTGCTCAGTGGATCATGTGTTTGTCCCCAGCAGCGTAGGCCTATAGCAGCATAGCATAAACGTTTACATAAACGTGTAAACTCCTTCATTTGTCTGTTTATTATTCCACAGTGGTATTATTCCACTGGTTCCTGACTAAATTTGACTGTACAGTTTTCCAAAAGTTCTGAGTCATCGAAAAAGTCATTTTGCCTACTAGGTACTCCTGGGGGACATTTTAAGGTTTGGGACCTTTTAGGTGATGGTTGTAGGTGAAATGTACTGTGATGTGTCCAAACCCCAGGTAAAAAGTTCCTGAAGTGGAAAAGTAGCCAATCAGCAACAATATTGAAAACCTGGATTAGCTCCTCCTCTCTTGCTCGCATGCGGGGCTCCAAACGTGACTGTATCCTTGTGTTGAAGGCTCTCGCAAGCCCACAGACGTGAATCCCATCCAGAATATTTCTGCTTTGTCGACAGGACTCAGACTGAACTGAGGAGACGTCATCTTTGCGCTACAAAGCGCTTTTTTTTTTTTTTTTTTTTTTTACGCTCTAGCTGCTTTTTTTCATTCATTTGCAAGTATGCTAATTATATTTTTCCGGTTTATGCGCCTTAGGTTGCATCAATCCATCCTTTCCTGCCAAGCACATAAATGATGTGTTTCATCAGTCACCACTTACAGACAGGTTTATGTTCTCAGTGGTCCAGTGTGTAACCTCTACTGTATAAGCTTAATGGATGACCTTTTCTGTGTACTTCCCTTTAATAAAACTTTAATTAGGAGTCTCATTAGGATCTGAGAGGCTGCCCGTTTACTGGGCACCCAAATGAAAAAAATTCATTGGAAAGTGTGAGGCAGCGAGCACGCCAGCAGGGCCGCACTGATGATACGCTTTAAGAAATGCTCAGAGGTTTTATTGTCCCGCAGAGATTTGATGTATACAAAACAAATCATCCTGCTTTTAAAGGCACGAAGCAGTTCCTCATTAGATTAAGTAGTTAAGGTCAGACTGATAACGAAGGCAGTCGAGTAGAGGCTCTCCATCTCGCCCTTCGTAATGAGCGCATCTTCCTCACATTCTTCAATGGATTTCTTTTTCTTCTCCTTTGAACCCCTGAATGTGTGTGCTCAGGCTTCCTCAGCACTGGTGATCAGTCCGCCAAAGGGAACTATGGCCTGCTGGACCAGATCCAGGCGCTGCGCTGGCTCAACGAGAACATCGGCCACTTCGGCGGAGATCCCGAGAGGATCACCATCTTCGGCTCTGGTGCTGGAGCCTCCTGCGTCAACCTCCTCATCCTCTCACACCACTCTGAGGGTGAGTGAAGACGTTCTTGTCCGAGTCATTCCACCTCGTCTGATTGTCTCCATTAATCATCCAGACTTTTGTCTTTGTCACGTGTGGGAGTATTTATTGTTCAGTTCAATTCAATTTTATTTCAAGTGCCAATTCATAACAAAGCCATCTCAAGACACTTTACACTTTCAAAAAAAGAGAAACAGCTCCCAGGGCAAAGCTCCACACTGAGTAAGCCAATTGGTGTTGGCAAAAGTGGTAAGGAAAAACGTCCCTTTAACAGGCAGAAACCTCAAGCAGAACCAGACTCAGTGTAGACGGCCATCCGCTGCAACCGCCGGGGAGGGAGAGGAGGAGAGGAGAGACGAGATGAGGAGATGGTGAGACAGAGGAGAGGTGGAGATAGAGAGAGGAGGAGAGGGGGGAGAGAGAAAAGTTAAAATCATGTCACCTTCGCTACGCTAGGTGTGGATTTTACATGTACACCGACCGGCTGGTCGGTATACATGCGGGAGGAGGTCACTTTTCAGTTTCTTTATTTGGACTTGACTTTTAAAACATTGCCCTCTTGAGGTCCAGATTAGGTCGCAAACTTATACCTAATGCTAACATCCGCAGGGCAAGGATTAACGTCGGGCTGCAGCATTGCTCCATGTTACCTGGCTCTCTTAGTGTTAGATCTCTGTTGAAATCCATCCATCTGACCTCACGCTCCCAATTACCAACAAGATACCCCGAGGGCTCAAGTCTTAAAGCCACGCCGCTACAAGAAAGACAGAGGCCCACGCAAAAATTGACTTTCATCTGAACCAAGATCAGAGTACCCAACGACCCACGGCCAAACGGTCGCGCACTTCTTTTATCACAATCCCGAAGCCGTCGTCCTCCGATCGTAACTCCGCTACATCGCGCTCAACCAGATTCTTTCTCCTTTCTTTTCACTTCCTCTCTGGTGCACACAACCTACAAACGACAGAACCGGCGGCTGCTGAGAACCAACAATTCCAGAAGGCGCTCGTGCAGAAATGCACGTTTGTGTGTTGAACGTTTTGACTCATTCTGTCGCATCGTATACTTTAAATCCGTGTGTCAAATGTCAAATATGCTGCGTCAACTAAACAAACTGTCCATCACGTTAGAGTTTTTATCCTTTTCATTTTTGGGACTTAAGTATGAAATACAGGGTCCGATTTGCAATTTTATCAACTTTTTCCACCAGAAAAGTAAATGTGTGTGAATTTAGGCCACTTTAAATTATTTTAGCTAATTCTAGTCTTTATGCTAAGCTAATCAAACCAGAGGTGGCACAGTTGGTGAAGCAACGTGTATTTTCTTCAAGTATAATTAACAGATACAGGAGATTAATCATACCTTTTTCAGGGGAGCATCGTTTTGGCGGCAGAGGGACCGTAATGGTGGAGAAATCCCGTACTAACCGCATGTCGCTGACAGCCTGCCCCCTGCCCACAAACCGCCACCTGCTCATTTACATGCCCTCCGCTTTGTCGTCACCCCATCGTACCCATCATCCTCGTCATCATCATCTAACATCGTCAATGGCGCCTGTCTGTCACCCTTCCCCTCATTTTTCCGACCAGGGAAGCCAGGTAAGGAGTCCCTGTCTCTCCTCAGGACAGACCAATCATGTGTAGCGCCTCACCAATCAACCCTGACAGTCGAGGCGTACCAGACAAATGGCTGGCCCGCTGGCTGACACCGAAAGGATGGAGTTGGGGAGGTGTTGTAAATGATACTTATTTTTTCAAGCGATACGCAGGGTTAGCCAGCTGAAAGCAAGCTTGCCTCGCGGTAACTGACACCATTACCGATGCTGTTGTTCATTGGAGGAGCCTACGCGGTCTGCTCCTGCTCACACCCACGGTGCTGTCAGTCACTTAAACTGGGCACAAGCCGGTGATTAGCCTGTATCTTAAGGCATCGCAAGCAGTAAATGTGTAAGCCACAGATGTTCTCAACGAGGATGAAGTGATAAAAATCTCATTTGTCGTCCCAATCAGACAACTGCAGGAAATGTTCTAAATGCACTGCTTTTCTCTATTTACTGTTGCAAGTGGGAAGGCATTAGTGTCAAGCCCTGGAAGTCAATGCCAAAGAGGCAGCGAGGAAGTGACAAAGAACTATTTCCCGTCCCCAGACTGCGCTCCTCCGTGCAGATACAGCTGTTTCCGTGCTGCTTCTTACTGTAATTGATTTCCCGGTGAAAGAAGGACGCTGCTCAATAATTAACTGACCAATCTTTAGCCCAGTGGAGTAAAGAGGGAGGGGGAATAAAAAAGGCGACGCAAGAGGAAACGAGTGAGGCGGGAGGCTTTTTAACGAGCCACTTGAGCGATTTAAACAGCACAGGACAGGCGTGACTAAAGAGACAAAGAGGACGGATCGAGAATCAAAGAAAAGAAGCAGCAGCACAACAGGAAAATGGTTCTTTTGAAATCTCAGATTAGCTTGTGACCACTCTTTTTCTCTCTTTTGTTTGGACATCTAGCGCTTGTCTTCTTTATATCTGTACTTTTTCTTCTAGTGACAATATCTAGACGTAAAATCCGAATCCTGTCAACGTGTCCCCTCAGGTCTGTTCCACCGAGCCATAGCTCAGAGTGGCACCGCCATCTCCAGCTGGTCGGTCAACTATCAGCCCCTCAAGTACACCAAGATCCTGGCCCGGAAGGTGGGCTGCACTTACGCAGAAACAGCTGATTTGGTTGACTGCTTGAGGCGTAAGAACTTCAGGGAGCTGGTGGACCAGGACATCCAGCCAGCTCGTTACCATATTGCCTTTGGGCCCGTGGTGGACGGAGACGTGGTGCCCGACGATCCCGAGATCCTCATGCAACAGGTGGGGCTATAAATGGTTGGAATGGGGTAAAAAAAAAAAAAAAAAAAAAAAAAAAAAACTTAGAAAAAAAAAATGTATATCTGACTGCTCTTCTCTCCCATCGCCGCTAGGGGGAGTTCCTAAACTATGACATTCTAATAGGAGTGAACCAAGGAGAAGGTCTGAAGTTTGTGGATGACAGCGAGGACAATGACGGCATCTCAGCCGCAGCCTTCGATTACACCATCTCAAATTTTGTCGACAACCTCTATGGCTACCCAGAGGGTGAGAAATGCCGACATTCTGATCCTTCCCTTCCCGCATCAACTTCCTCTCTGACAGAAGAAGCTACTGACAGCTCAAGTGCGATGAAATCTAAGCGCGTAAAATCAAAATGATCAAATAGAAAGGTTTCGACTCCAATCAGATGTCCTTCTCTTTTTAAATCATTGTCGAAGGATGAGAAAAGAGAATGGCAACCTGAGAAAACAGTTGCAAACCGGTGCTGGTATGCTAAAGAGATTGCCTATCATGGAGATTATCTTTCACCGCGGTGGGGCTGCGTTCTGGCCCGTGAGACGCGGTGGGCGCTGACGCCATCCCTCATCATTCCCCAGGCAGTCGGCTCCCAATCACAGAGCTGTTGTTTCTTGCGGCTCAGCCTGCAATCCTGCCGCGGCGGGACGCGCGCTCAATAAGGACACGTCGGGATAATGCCGTCACGCTTCTTCAAACGCCTGTCTCTCACTCCGCCGCTCACCATATTCATCCTAGCACAGGTGTCTCCGTCTTATTTAGCGCTCTAACTCCAGCAGACCTCGGTCTCTGGAAGTTTTCTCTCAAACTAAGGCGTTAATGCTTATATCGCTTGTCTTTTCCTCTTCCTGCGTCTCATTCAGGCAAAGACATACTCAGAGAGACCATCAAGTTCATGTACACAGACTGGGCAGACAGGGACAACGGGGACATGCGAAGGAAGACGCTCTTAGCGCTGTTCACGGACCACCAGTGGGTGGCGCCGGCAGTGGCCACCGCCAAACTCCACGCCGAGTTCCAATCCCCAGTTTACTTCTATACGTTCTACCACCACTGCCAGACCGAGACGCGGCCCGAGTGGGCCGATGCCGCCCACGGGGATGAGATACCTTACGTGTTTGGCGTGCCCATGATCGGCGCCACAGACCTTTTCCCCTGCAACTTCTCGAAGAACGACGTAATGCTGAGTGCCGTCGTAATGACTTATTGGACCAACTTTGCTAAGACTGGGTAAGCTTCACAGTATTATAGTAATTTTTTCTTTGCTCTTTTTAAATTTCATCGCAAATTCATCTTTGGTGAATTCTTTAGATGTTAGGGATCCACATGAACTGAGCATTTTCTCTTTCTTACCAACGCTAGGGACCCAAACCTCCCGGTTCCTCAGGACACCAAATTCATTCACACAAAGCCCAATCGCTTTGAAGAAGTCATCTGGACCAAGTTCAACTCTAAGGACAAGCAGTACCTTCACATTGGCTTAAAACCTCGGGTCAGAGACAACTACAGAGCCAACAAGGTGGCCTTTTGGCTGGAATTAGTGCCGCACCTTCACAGTCTGCACGAGGAGCTTTTCCCCACCACCACCCGCTCGCCTGCAGGCCCTGGCCCGGGAACCCACCGCCCCTGGCCCAGGACACCCGGCCCGCGTACGACTCGGCACCCCTACCCAACCTTCCCTTCTGATCCAGAGCCTGAGGGCTCCGAGCGTCCCCACCAGAACCTCTTCCCTGGAGACACCCGGGACTACTCAACAGAGCTGAGCGTGACAGTCGCCGTGGGCGCGTCGCTCCTCTTCCTCAATATCCTTGCGTTTGCCGCGCTTTACTACAAGCGAGACAAGCGGCACGAGATGCGACGCCACCGGCTGTCTCCTCAGCGGGGAGGACCTGCCAACGACCTGGCCCACAGTCAGGAGGAGGAGATCATGTCATTGCAAATGAAGCACTCCGAGCACGATGCTCACCACGACCTGGAGCCGCTCCGGCCCCATGACATCCTACGACCCGCCTGCCCGCCCGATTACACACTGGCGCTTCGCCGTGCACCTGACGACGTCCCGCTGATGACTCCCAACACCATCACCATGATCCCCAGTACTATCACCAGTATGCAGCCTCTCCATGCCTTCAACACCTTCCCCTCCACCGGCCACAACAACACCCTTCCGCACCCCCACTCCACCACCCGGGTATAGTAGGGACTGGCCAACAACACTGTGCCACCAAAAGACCTGGAAGGCCCCTGGATGCGGGACCTTCACCCTGTTGTCATCTTCTCTTGACTCTCCAAAAACAGCTCCAACTCCTCCATCCAGCGAAGTGGAGGCCAACAGCTCCTCCTGGTGGAGCGGAGGAGCAGCCGAACTGCACAGCAGCGGATGATCAGTTTGGGGGCAACTTTCAGATCTTCAAGGATTCTTCAAAGAGGGTCTGCCACTGATTCCAGACTCAAGCCCCTCCCTCCCGACACTTGTTGAGAAAAGGGACGTGTGCTGTTCTCCTCTAGCTGTTATAGCCCCGTTTTGTTCCGTTTTTTTCCCCCTTCCTTTGGCGTTTCTTTTTTCTCTCCCTTGCGTGTTATCAACATGTCAGTCATTTTTCTACAGCCGCGTCTGATCCTCGTGTTGCTTTCCTCTTTCAGCCGGCGATTCGCTCTCCCCACGCTGCTTTGCTTCAAAGTATTAAAGCTGAAGGATGTGGCGTAAAGTACCTGCAGTTATATTATATCTATTAAAACACTGATCTCATTCTTCAAGCGTTCTTGGTGCCAAGTATGTATTTATGTGTTTGCTTTCTCACCAGGGGAGAAGAAAAAAAAAAAAGAGAAAAAAAAGTCATGAAAATATTAAGAGATGCTGTGTGTTCTTATAAGAAGTGCCAAACTGGCCCTCGATTGTGTTTTTGCTCTTCTTTGACCTTTTTCAGGCAATTGTTTGTTTTTCCGTGGATTTTTTTTTTGTTTTCCTGAAAATATAGACATAGAGATGATATTCTATATAGCTATATATAAATGTGTACAAAGGAGAAAGTATATAAATGGGTTTTCTCAGCGGGGATCTATGCATGAATTATTTTTTGAAGATGGCGGGGGGGTGGCGGGGACAATATTTGTCGATGCACGTTTCCCAAATCGAATCAAACCATATCGGTTCATGCTGAATATATGTGCTGTTTGCGTTTGCTTTTTTTATTTGTTGGTTTGTTTGTTTTTCGGATTTCTTTTGGTTTCTCCAAGTCCTAGTAACTGTGTGCTATCATCGCCAATTTCAAAAGACACTGGCTAATGCAGCATGCTAGCCGGCTAACAGACGCCGCATTTCCTTCCCGCTTGTGAGGTTTGTTTTTTTTTTTTTTTGTTTGCTTGTTTTTGTGTCGGGTTACCAGCACTTGTCCTAGCTTGCCTGTGCAGAATTATTTTTGTATTTCAGAGCGTGAGCGAAAGAGAGAAAAAAACAAAAAACGAGACAGGCAGGCTTTTTGCTCTTTCACATCCACCTTCCTTCCCCTGTCTGCGCCCCTATTTCCAGCACATACATATTCTGTTTGATATGCACTATGTGAGAGAGCCTCCGTATGCCTGCGAAGAGAGGGAGAGAGTGTAACTGCTTCACATGGGCATGAATGCGCCCTAATTAGACTGCAAAGACACAGAGAGGCAGACAGGCAAAACAGAAGTTTTCACTTCAAAATGAGCTCCTACCTGCCACAGAGCTTCCCAGCTCCCCTCCGGTATCGCCTTCACAGCCACACCGCTTTTTCGATAATGTGGGGATCCTCGATGTGACTGCGAAGCTCCAAAGACATCTGACACCGCCGTGTCAGCGCCCCCCCCCCCCACGTCTGACCTCAGTCGAGTTGTGCTGTAATTAATTAGCTTTTAGCTTAATTTCCTAAGCTAGCGACCTTTTCTGAGCTTGCCCTGACGTGAATTAAGCACGTCGTATGCGGCGAGCCGCCCGTGGCCTCGAGGTCAGGTCTGCAACACGGAAGGTACGATCGGGTACACTCAACGGGTTACTGATCGGACAAATGCAGGTTTCTTCTCTGCGAGGTGCGTTGCATGAACTCAGCATGGTCGCTGGTACTCGCTAGTCATCGGTGCCGTCTGTCCCAGTGCCGTAGCTTTAAGTCAGTTTGTTTTTTTTTCTCTTCCATTATTACCTAACAAGGACACGGGGGGGGCGGGACGACCGAGAGGCGAGACACCCACCCAAATCGCTCTTTAATTAAGGGAAATGTGTGCACCGCCAGAGGATAAATAATGCAGAACTCAAGGGATGGTGGGCCGAAGACAAGTGGAAAAACAAGATGCCGGTAAAGAGGTTGGAAAAAAGACTTCGCAGCCTTAAAATGTAGGAATCACAAAGGGAGGATAGATTTGTCTCAACATCACCTGAGGACATTTTGCGGGTGCGGTCAACTCAAACCTAGAATGTTCACCTGGAGGACATACTGACGATCTGACCGCGATGCGATCAGATCATATATCTATAAATATATATATATATCCTTTTTATTAAAACACACTGGTGGTAAGCGGGGCAGCGAGGACTGGTCCGAACCTCCGCGACCACAGATCTACAGGGACACCATTAAAAGGTGAGAATGTTCGCGAGTCTGTCCTCTTCGGCTTCTGTCTCTTTTCTAGCCAGATGGACGACACCATTGCCACGCCAGTCTCCTGCCCGCCCTTCTTGGAAAAAAAACACCATCTGGGACAGACACCGGCGCCGGAGAGGATGGAAACTGTACATTTTATGTGGAAGACTCATACAGACAAGATATTTGTAAATAGTGCGTTTCTTCTCTTTTTTGGTCTTTTAGGGGAGAATGAGGGTCTTGGTCCCAACAGACAACAGGTGCAGTTTTTGGGGTGGGAGGGGGTGGCGGTGGGGGGTCGGCCACGCCTGCTTGGTTTTGCACCCTTGGATCTTTCAGTTTTGGTTTGTCAATGTTTGTGTGTTGCCTGTTAGCATAAGGCAGAACAGACGCGACTCAGAAAGCTAAAATTAGCGGTTTCATTACAAGGTTGATCTACATTGGCAAAAGCTAAGCTATTTACAGCATTTTTCTCACATTTTCCTGAATGTTAAAGTTAGTTTGGGTCCTTTTACAGACATCCCAGAGCTAAAGATCAATGCTACAAAGTTGAGCTAACTAATGTAGAAACAGTGAAAAGCAATGGCCACTGATTTGGAGTTAAGCGCCAAATTGCATAACCTTTCATTTTACGTAGCCTCTTAGCCAAAACACTGGAATAAAAAAGAGACTTTAACACCATAAAATGCCTCACACCCACCAGAGGAAGTCACATGAGGGGCTGAATGAAACGTTAAACAGTTGCTAGAATCCTGGGGTACAAGTGCTCTTTTTAGACTCAGTTTTCTTTTTTTTTTTTTTTCCTTTTTTTTTGCCGTCCAAGCAATCAAGGGAAAGCGCAAATGTAGATGAATCCCAAACTCGGTCTCCGTTTACTAGAAATTTGCACCTGTTGTCTTGGTTTACAAAAAACTCTTTGACATCAGAAACCCAAAACCTGAGATGGGGAAAGAAAGCATACCAGTAATGGAATCCAAGAAAAAAAAATGTAAGTTAATATAAATGGTGAGGTGATGATATTTCTGTTTAATTTAGAATGTTCTGCTGCTGTGATTCTGATCTAGGAAACATTAAAAGAAATTCCATAGCCAGTCTGCCACTTGGTTTTGTCTTTTTTTTTCATTATTCTTTATTAGCGATCAGTAAAGTTAAAGCGTGAAAAAAACCTAAAATTTAAACTTACGAGATATAACCAAATCGGAATAAAACATTGAATAAGCAATTGTTTGAAGAGAAAAAAAACATTTGCAAAGCTAAAAGCAAAGATCTTGTGGGGATTGGGAGCCTGGTGAACTACTGCTGAGAGTTCTGGTTTCATTTTATTTATCTGGATCTTTAGTTGTTCTGGGAGTATTCAGGCCATCCTCTCCCAGCCTTCAGAAAACTGGGGGATAAAAGGGAAATGCGCAGTCTCCTGGGCGCCTTTGCCTTATTACACCGGTGTGAAATGAAAAATGATTAGACATTACCATGACTGTGGATCGTCCAGGCTCCTTTTATGGATCGATGGTTTATCATTTATCTTCCAGGGAAGTTTGGGAAGCTTGTCATTCAGACAAATCCAAGTGAGAATTGGAAAATGGAGTTACCAGCTGCACCACTAGATCAGCAAGCACAAAGTAAAAACCAAAAAAGTCTTTAACCGACATTTTCTGTATCATGGTTGAATGTGAGGACCAGCTTGATAGGTCGAAACCATAGGTTAACGCTTTGGACAAGAACCCGATTTAACATTATAATCTGCTTGTGTTCGTAGACTGAAGAGGCAGCTAGATTAAATGTGAACTCTAATTGTGACCTGGTTTATAATCAGTGATGCTTCTGATTGCTCTTCAATGGAGAATTTAAAAAACAGGAAAAATGGATTATTAACTCATTTATAGTCTCTGTGTGTATGAAAATAATGATTGACACCACTTTGCTTCAGGTTCACTTGGACAAATGAGTAATATTTGTAAGACTATTTAACTTAATTTAGTTACTTGTGTAAGCCCATGTCACAGATGGTTTTACTTCTTTTTCCATTCTAAACTTAGCAAAACTTTTAGAGTGTACCACGTCCTTGGTCCAGATCTGTGATACTAATGTAGTTATTAGTTGTTAGCTTCTTCACAATCTGCTGCTGCCCTTTGCGACATATCACGGTGTAGTTCTTGACTTCTCCAGCAGAGGGAGACCAGCACACAGACACTGAATCATGTCTGATGTGATAAACTCCAAGTCGTTTTGGACTCGACATCTGTGGGAATAATGGTTCAGAATCAGATCTACAGTGTAACGTCTGTGACAGAATTAATAACAAATTGATTAGTAACAGAAAATTCTCACTTTATTGTGATGGATTCCCTCACCTGTGTGAGCCTGTGTCAAGGCTGGTGTACTTATTTTTCCATTCTAAACTCAGCTTAGAAACTTCCAGAGTGTGGCTTGTCCCCCGGTTTAGATCTGGGACAGTAACATTCAGTGTCAGTTGTTATTTAACTCCTGCACAATCCTGCTGCCCTTGGCGACAGAGTCACAGTGTAGTTCTTGACTTCTACTCCAGCAGGGGAGACCAGCGCACAGACAGTGAATCATGGCTGACGTGATCTACTTTCATTTGTTTCGGACTCCCGACATCTGTGGGAATAACGGTTTCTGTTAGGTCTGGAAATTGGTGCCACTTTTTAGCCAAATTTTAACTTTTAGCCACTAACAGATGAGGCTACAGTGTAACTTTTGTCAACCTGTTTAAAGCCCATAGTGAGGTTCAAGTGTGACGTCCATCTTCTGCAATCCTTTTGATGATGAAAGTGTATTTGGCATCAGGATCTGGGTTTGGAACCTTCACAGTTTGTAGTCCTCTTGAACCATTGTTCCGCCATGAGACCCTAGGCAGTAATCTATCTGCAGTTTGTACTCCCAGCAGAGGTGCTGGTGGTGGTAGAGCAAGAGTGACAGAGTCCTGCTCCAACACTCAGGACTCGGACTGCCTCTTGTGGAGGAACACCTGTGAGAGAGCATCATGTTTAACAGCACACTAGTCATCCATTCATCCATTTTCCTCCTGCTTTCTCAGAGCTAGTTCACTCTGGCCACGATCAGTGGGGTGTTCCAGAGTTCAGCTTACTTCGACAGAATGGTGCTGGTGGAGCAGCATTTCCTCCTTCACAAGGTGTTGCACCGGATGCTTTAGAGAACTCCATTTTATCAGAGGAAATAGGAGCATTAAAAAGTAATGTGTGATACAGAGTCTTGATTGTTTATGTTTTCTTGGGTGGGCACTTACACATTCCTCGTTTTCTTCCTCATTTCTGGTTTCCATTTTTAGCAAATCAAGTTCTTCTGGATCTGGAGGCAAAATAAAAACAGCAAATGGTGTTTTTTCTCGAAAGGACATAAAATTGAAAAAAAAAAAATAATGACCCTTGGCCTTTGCAATAGTAGCTGATTAAAGGAGTTTATTTTCTTTTATCTGGAAAATTGACTTCCTGTAATTAAAATTCTCCTGAACCTGAGGACAACAGCGACAGCGAGGTAAAACATCAAGCGTCATTAACACCTTTGGGCTCTAGCTGAAGTCACTTTCAGTTTGTTTAACAGAAATGGTAATGTGACTGAAAATATCACAGTTCTTTGTGATTCTGCCAAAAATGTGATATTTCCTTCTCAGCATATTGTATATTAAATGTATAAGCACAAGTAATAATATAATAAAATTATATTTATTATTATACAAACCATCGTACACATGAATTATTAGCAGGAAATTACAGATATATATTTTTCAGTATTTTAAAAGGCATCTAAAAACACAAATGCACCAACTTGTTTCACCTGTCCCCAGCCAACTGCTCCTTTACACAATGCATCATGAACAAAATCTTTTCCAACTATACTATTTGGATATAATATATATATATATTATATATCCAAAAATATATATATATATTTTTTTTTTCATTTAAGTGTGACTCCATATTCTATCTACACTTGTGAAGCAAAGTTTTACCAAAAACATCAGCATATATTTTTGGTTTAAAATTCACATTTTAGTGCTGTCCCCAGGTTTTCCCTCCTTTGTATTTCAAACACATTCCCCCCTCTGAAAATTTTGGAATATTCCAGCAGTGACATGTTCTTGGGAAGTGACATCATGTAAGGAGCTTCTGCCAAGTCATGGGCAGACCAGGAAGTAAGTTAGCTCATTTAATTTTTCCAGCTTTAGCTGTGTCGAGACGGTCAATCTAAAATCTCGGTCCTGTTACAAGGACAGCGAAAGTGCTGGAGAGCAAATATAGGATTGATTAAACAAATTGATGGATTTGTTGGTTTGGTAACAGGATTTTCATTCCTGTTGCAAATGTTTTTTCCTGATTATTCAATTGTTTCTTCAAAAAAAAGCTGCATTTTACATTATATTGGTTCAACAGTTGTCCTGATTGCTTAATGAAATACATACTCAATTTGTGGATTCTTATTATTTTTTTTATGTCCTACAAATGAAAAGGTTGTAGGCGAGACACCCACCCAAATCACTCTTTAATTAAAGGGAAATGTATTGCACGCCAGAGGATAAATAATGCCAGAACTCAAGAGGGATGGTGGGCGAAGACAAGTGGAAAACAAGATGCGGTAAAGAGGTTGAAAAAGACTGGCAGCCAGCAAAATGTAGAGGAATCACAAAGGAGGATGAATTTAATGTATCACCTGAGGACATTTTAAGGTGCGGTCAACTTTCAAACCTAGAATGTTCACCTGGAGGACATACTGGCCGATCTGACCGTGCGATCAGATCCATATATCTATAAATATATATATATATCCTTTTGTACGTACACTGGTGGTAAACGGGGCAGCGAGGGACTGTGAATCGAACCTCACGACCACAGATCTGAGGGACACCATTAAAAAGGTGAGAATAATTACATGAGGTCTGTCCTCTTCGCTTCTGTCTCTTTTCTAACCCGAATGGACGACACCATTGCCGCAGTCTCACTGCCCGCCCTTGCGGAAAAGACCACCATCACAGGACAGACACCGGTAGCCGGGAGGATGGAAACTGTACATTTTTATGTGGAAACTCTGGCCTGAATAAGATATTTGTAAATATTCCGTTTCTTCTCTTTTTTTTTTGGTCTTTTTAGGGGAGAATGAGGGTCTTGGTCCCAACAGACAACAGGTGCAGTTTTTGGGGTGGGAGGGGGTGGCGGTGGGGGGTCGGCCACGCCACAAACCGGTTTTTGCACCCTTGGATCTTTCAGTTTTTATTTTTGTCAATGTTTGTGTGTTGCCTGTTAGCATAAAGGCATCCGGTAGCATCTGAATCCTGTAGCAGAACGGGCATGACTCAGAAAGCTAAAATTAGCGGTTTCATTACAAGGTTGATCTACACTGGCAAAAGCTAAGCTATTTACAGCATTTTTCTCACATTTTCACAGATGTTAAAGTTAGTTTTGGGTCCTTTACAGACATCCCAGAAGCTAAGATCAATGCTACAAGTTGAGCTAACTAATGTGAGAAACAGTGAAAAGCAATAGCCCGCAGTTGGAGTTAAGCGCCGTTAATATGCTTACCCTGTTTACGTAACCTCTTAGCCAACTAGGGAATAAAAAGAGGGCTTTAACACCAAAATGCCTCCACACCCTGAAAGTCCATGAGGAGCTGAATGAAAACGTTAAACAGTTGCTAGAATCTAGAATTTTAGAGAGTGCTCTTTTTTAGACTCAGTTTTCTTTTTTTCCTTTTTTTTTTGCCGTCAAGCAATCAGGAAAAGCAGCTATAGTAGATGAATCCCAAAACTCGGTCTCCGTTGCAAGAAGTTGCACCTGTTGTCTTGGTTTAAAGCTCTTTGACATCAGAAACCCAAAACCTGAGATGGGGGAAAGAAGCCTGGTAATGGAATCCAAGAAAAGAAAGTAAATTATTATAAATGAATGAGGTGATGATATTTCTGTTTAATTTGAATATTCTACACTGTATGCTGTGATTCTGATCTGGGAAACATTAAAAAGAAATTCATAGCCAGTCTGCCAGTTTACGTATTTTTTTTCATTATTCTTTATTAGCGATCAGTAAAGTTAAGCGTGAAAAAACCTAAAATTCAAACTTACTGAGATATAACCAAATCGGAATAAAACATTGAATAAACAATTGTTTGAAGAGAGAAAGGAAAAACACATTTGCAACCTAAAAAGCAAAAATCTTGTGGGATTGGGAGCTAGTGAACTTCTGCTGAGTTCTGGTTTTCATTCATTTATCTGGATCTGGATTTGTTCTGGAGTATTCTTTTCAGGAGAAAATGGAAGATAATGGGAAATGTAGTCTCCTGGGCCTTATTGCAGTACACCGGTGTGAAATGGAAAGTCATCAGAAGTTACCATGATTGTGGTTAATCCACAGCTCCCCTGTGCCGACCAGCGTGATCGTCCAGGCTCCTTTTATGTTTCGCTGGTTTATCTTTTATGACCCATTTGTATTCATACACTGAAGAAGCAGCTCGATTAAACGTGGACTGAAATTATCATGAGTAACATTTCAAGTTGACGCAAGTTGCTCATTTTAGTTTAAATTTATTTCCTCACCCGTGAAGGAGAAACTGTGATGTCTCTTGGGTGCTGGCATCTGTGGAATAACAGTTTCTCTCAAATCTTAAAATTGAAGTCACTGTCAAGTTGTGTGGGTTTTTTGCGACCACAGCCGTACTTAAGAAAGCAAGCACAACCCGATCAACGTTGAAGGATGCAGGGACAACTCGGTTTCGCTGATCCACCAATTTAATTGGAAGTAATAGTTTAGGAATAGGTAGGAAAAGGTTGATAACCTTGGAGATAAACCAGAACTTATACATTTGCACATTCGTATCTGATTTGCATAATATAACACTTCGCCTCTATAACACTTGATTACTTAACCAATAGATGATAGCGAATGTTAAACAGTGAATGACATGGGATGTTGAACAATAGTTAACAGCAAATACTGCACATTAGATAATAGCAAATGCTGAAAGACAATAGATAGCAAATGTTGAACAGTAAATGCTGATATCCAGTTTATACAGTAGGTCAGAAATGAACTACTCTATCGAACATTACTATTAGAACATTTACCATGACTAATTTGGTGACTGTTTGACCAATGGTACTTAAGTTTAATCTTAATCTTTGGATTTAGCTCAATTATACACAATCATACAAAGTTGCTTCCTACCAGTTGCGTCTTCTGGTTGATCAGGGGCTTTCTTGATCGTGTTTGAAGTTAGTCAATCTTGTTGCACGTTTTTGTGCACATAGCGAAATCAAGTGCTTTATATATTGACTTTGGGCCTTTGATCCTTTTGTCCTTTTAAATCCTTTTGTCATTTGATCCTTTGATCTGCCCGATTAATTTGCATCTTTGATCTTCCAAATTCTTCGAATTCTCAATTTTGGCCTTAACCAGTCACGTTAGGCAGGAATTGAATTGTTAGCAGATTAACAGATGAGGAATTATAATGGCCTTAGCTTTTTGTAAACAATAAAAAACTAATTGCTTACCGGACATAGAAGCTGCTACTTCCTGTAATTTATTTCCCTCACCTGTGTAGAGTATGTCAAAAAGGTCAGTTCACTGATGTTCATTGTCCAGGACTGCCGACATCTGTGGGACAGATGGCTTCTGTTAGATCTTACATTTGAAGCCACTTTAGGCCAAAATGTAACTTTTATTTACTAACAGATGAGGCTACAATGTAACTTTTGGAAAAGTTACCTGTTACTTTAAAAATAAACTTGGGATTAATCACTTATTTCAAGTAAATTGGGCCTTTCAATTTGCAACAACATGTCATATACAAAAGATGAATCAGTTTGGGAGCTGTTTTTGCAGCAGTCAGTCCAATAAGCTGACCAGGTGATTGACACATAGCAACAAGATTTATTAATGTTAGTGTCATCAAATCTGACATTGAAGGGTGATGAAGATATTGCCCAAGGAGACAGAGAGTAGAATATGTGTTGACTTAGCCACAAGGTAGCGTCTTTAATAATTAACAGCTTTGTCATTTTCAAATGCATTGCAAAAGTTATTTATTTGCAACTTGGAATTTTTTCCATGTCTTAATCACTGTGCTACAATCTAATTAAAAAAAAACTTCTTACATCTAGTTTGAAGCATATAGACATTGAAATGACTTTATATTAAGTGTAGATGATCAATAATTACTATTATTATGGCGGTAACTGAGGCACTAGATCAAATTTGGCTCCCAGCACCATGGAGAGCAGGCCGGCCTGCCGACAGTCACACTTACTGGTGCGACATGGTTCTGAGTGAGACGAAGTTCCTCCTTCATTGAGTATTTCAGCAGAGGATTCCAGAGCTCTCCTTTGTTTGTGAGAAAACGGTAAAAACAAAACAATGATAGAGTCTTGATTATTTTTGGTGATTGTTACAGTTTGAGTTTGAAGTTAGACATTTGAAACATCAAAAAGGTGCTAACTTCTTTATCCATATTTAGAATTTTACAGCGATATGTAAGCAGTAATAATTAGTAAACAATTACTAATTGTATTAGAAAAAAAGAAACACATAGAGTCTAACCAAGTTTGATAGTAGTAAATTAAACAATAATATTGCTTATTCCTCGTCTTCTTGTTCTCTGTTGCACATCCCCGCTTGTCCTTTCTTTCTTTTCTCAGCTCTCTCCTTCACTCCTGCACCTGAAAGTGTTTCCGCTCAGGAGGGGCAGGGTATTACACTAGAGGGGGTGCAGGGAGGGGGCAGGGGGTATTAGAGGGTGCAGGGCTACTCCAGGAGGTTTGACTTTTCACTCATTGTTTGCCAGGATCATCGGTCATCCAAAAGCGCTGTGGTTGATGTGTTTCCCGTATCTGCTGAGATCGCCGGGCTTTATTGTCTGCGGTTTGGGGACTAAATGGCCAGTTTAGACACTTTCCCGGTTTGGCCCTCAGTTGGTGTGGGGGAGGGGTCCGACAGCCCACAGCTGGGCTCGGCTCTATCCTCGTCACCTTTTGTTTTAGCATCTATACCTTTCCATTCAATTGTTGGCTCATTATTGAATTTCGGTTGAGCTGATTCTAAAATAAACATAAACCACTGTTTAACCACTAAGCCTTTGTTGGCCACCATGACTCAATATTGGTGACCTCAGTGCCTTCGAGCCCTTTTTTGGGCCGTAACAGGAAAAGAATACAACATTAAATAAATTAGGTGATATTTCTGTCTACTGGGAAACATTAACAAAAGTCTGCCAGTTTTGTCTTTTTTTAATCACATTTACTCAGTTTGCCATATTTGAGAGAAATAAGTGAAATAAAGTTAAAAACATAGAATTTAATGTCACTGAGATATGAACACAAATCTCAATACAATATTTATTTAAAAAAAAACAACTTGTTTAAGATAGAAAATAAAAATAGACACATTTGGTTTAAATCAGAGCAAGATCTTGCTTGTGGGATTGGAAACCTGTGAAACCTTTGGTGAGTTCTGGTTTCATTCATTTATCTGGATGTACTGGAGTATTCCAGACAATCCTCCCCCCAGCCTTCAGGGGAAGTTTGAGCTTGTCATACTTACTTAGACATATCCAGAGTCCAAGCAAAGGAAAAATAGGGGTTACCAGCTGCACCACTAGATCCAGCAAGCACAAGTAAAACCAAAACTCTGCTTTCTGACTATTCACCTTATCATGGTGATTCCACAGCTTGCATGTGAGGACCAGCGTGATCGTCCAGGCTCCTTAGGTGTACCATTGGACCAGGAGCCGATTTAACATTTATAATCTGTTTGTGTTGATGCGATGGCCTTAACTAGATTAGCGTGAACTCTAATTGTGACCTGGTTTATAATCCGTGAGCGTCTGGTTAGTCTTCAATGGAGAATTTAAAAGAAAAGAGAGGAAAAATGGATTATTAGCACTCATTTATAGGCTCTGTGTGTATAAAAATAATGATGGATTTTAGCTGGAGTTTCACTTGGACAAATGAGTAACATTTAAAATTGATTTTAAGCAATTTGCTTATTTGGTAGCAAGCCGTGTCACAGATGGTTTATATTTTTCCATTCACAAACTCAGCATAAACTTCCAGAGTGTACCACGTCGCTCGGTCCAGAGCTGTGATTCTAATGTACTTATTAGTTGTTGTTAACTTCTGCACAATCTGCTGCCCTTTGCGACATATCACGGTGTAGTTCTTGACTTCTCCAGCAGGGGGATTCCAGCACACAGACAATGAATCATGTCTGATGTGATAAACTCCAAGTCGTTTTGGACTCCCGACATCTGTGGGAATAATGGTTCAGATCAGATCTACACTGTAACCTCTGTGACGATTAATAACAAATTGATTAGTAACGAAGAAGTGTCTCACTTTATTAATAGAAATTAATTTCCCTCACCTGTAATGAAAGCCTGTCGAGGTCAGTTTACTTATTTTTCCATTCACAAACTCAGTAGAAACTTCCAGAGTGTACCACGTCCCATGGTCCAGATTTGTGATACTAATGTAGGTGTCTGTTGTTGTTAACTTCTGCACAATCTGCTGCCCTTTGCGACATGTCACGGTGTAGTTCTTGACTTCTCCAGCAGGGGGAGTCCAGCGCACACACCCAGTGAATCATAGACGACGCGATAAACTCAAGTCGTTTTGGACTCCCCGACATCTGTGGGAATAATGGTTCGAATCAGATCTGCTGTGCCAACCTCTGTCACGAATAATAACAAATTGATTAGTAACAGAAAGTTTCTCACTTTATTGTGAAATTAATTTCCCTCACCTGTGTAAGCCTGTGTCGAGGTCGGTTTACTTATTTTTCCATTGACAAACTCAGCAGAAATTTCCAGAGTGTACCACGTCCCATGGTCCAGATCTGTGATACTAACGTAGGTGTCTGTTGTTGTTAACTTCTGCACAATCTGCTGCCCTTTGCGACATGTCACGGTGTAGTTCTTGACTTCTCAGCAGGGGAGACCAGCGCACACACTTGATGAATCATGCGCCACGCGATAAACTCCAAGTCGTTTTGGACTCCCGACATCTGTGGGAATAATGGTTCAGATCAGATCTACAGTGTAACCTCTGTGACGATTAATAACAAATTGATTAGTAACAGAAAGTGTCTCACTTTAGTGTGAAATTAATTTCCCTCACCTGTGTGAGCCTGTGTCGAGGTCGGTGTACTTATTTTCCATTCACAAACTCCTTAGAAACTTCAGAGTGTACCACGTCCTTGAATTTGAATCTGTGATACTAATGTTGTTATCAGTTGTTGTGGAAGTTCTACTGCAATTTCTGCCCTTTGCGACATGTCACGGTGTAGTTCTTGGCTTCTGCTCAGCAGGGATTCAGCACACAGACACTGAATCATATACGATGTAATAAACTCAAGTCGTTTTGGACTCCCGACATCTATAGAATAATGGTTCAGATCAGATCTACTGTGTAACCTCTGTGACGATTAATAACAAATTGATTAGTAACAGAAAGTTTCTCAATTTATTGTAAAATTAGGCCTCACCTGTGGCGAGAGCCTGTGTCGAGTCCGGTTTACTTATTTTTCCATTCACATACTCAGCAGAAACTTCCAAAGTGTACCGTCCCATGGTCCCAGATGTGATACTAATGTAGGTGTCTGTTATTTGTTAACTTCTGCACAATCACACTGCCCTTTGCGACATGTCACGGTGTAGTTCGCGGCTTCTCAGCAGAGACCAGCGCGCACACGCAGTGAATCATGTCTGATGCGCTCGCTCAAGTCGTTTCGGGCTCCCGACATCTGTGGGAATAATGGTTCAGATCAGATCTACTGTGTAACCTCTGTGACGATTAATAAAAAATTGATTAGCTGAAAAGTTTCTCACTTTATTGTGAAATTAATTTCCCTCACCTGTGTAAGCCTGTGTCAAGGTTGGTGTACTTATTTTTCCATTCACAAACTCAGCAGAAACATCCAGAGTGTACCACGTCCCTTGGTCCAGATCTGTGATACTAACGTAGGTGTCTGTTGTTGTACACTTCTGCTGTTGCTGCCCTTTGCGACATATCACCGGTGGTTCTTGACTTCTCCAGCAGGGGATTCCAGCACACAGACACTGAATCATGGCTGATGTGATAAACTCCAATTCGTTTTGGACTCCCGACATCTGTGGGAATAATGGTTCAGATCAGATCTACTGTGTAACCTCTGTGACGATTAATAACAAATTGATTAGTAACAGAAAGTTTCTCACTTTATTACAAAGTAATTTTACCTCACCTGTATCAGCCTGTGTCGAGGTCGGTTTACTTATTTTCCATTCACATACTCAGCAGAAACTTCCAGAGTGTAGCACGTCGGTTCCAGATCTGTGATACTAATGTAGTTGGCCATGTTGTTGTTAACTCCTGCAATCTGCTGCCCTTTGCGACTATCACGGTGTAGTTCTTGACTTCTCCAGCAGGGAGACCAGCACTGAACCAGTGAATCATGGCTGATGTGATAAACTCAAATTGTTTCAGACTCCCGACATCTGTAGAATAACGGTTTTCTGTTAGATGCAAATTGATGCCACTTTAAGCCAAATTTTAACTTTTAGCCACTAACAGATGAGGCTACAGTGTAACTTTTGTCAACCTGTTAAAGCCCATAGTGAGGTTGCGATGCTTTGACGTCCATCGTCTGCAGTCCTCTTGTTGATGAAAGTGTATTTGGCATCAGGATGCAGGTTTGGAACCTTCACAGGTTTGTGGTCCTCCAGAACCATTGTTCCGCCATGAGACCTAGACGAGTAATCTATGCAGTTTGTACTCCTTAGAGGTGCTGGTGAGCAGTAGAGCAAGAGTGACCAAGTCCTGCTCAACACTCAGGACTCGGACGCTGCCTCTTGTGGAGGAGAACACCTGTGAGAGAGCATCATGTTTTAACCTTTACTAGTCATCCATTCATCCATTTTCCTCCTGCTTTTCTCAGGCTGGTTCACTCTGGCCACGATCAGTGGGGTGTTCAGAGTTCAGCTTACTTCGACAGAACGGTGCTGGTGGAGCAGCATTTCCTCCTTCACAAGGTGTTGCACCGGATGCTTTTAGAGAACTCCATTTTATCGAAATAAAGACGTTAAAAAAAAGTAATGTGTGATACAGTCTTGATTATTTTATGTTTTTCTTAGGTAGAGCGCCCACACACTCCTCGTTTTTCTTCCTCATTTCTGGTTTTCCATTTTAGCAAATCAGGATTCTTCTGGATCTGGAGGCAAAATAAAAACAGCCAAATGGTGTTTTTCTCGAAGGACATAAAATTGAAAAAAAAAAAAATAATAATAAACCCTTGGCCTTTGCAATAGTAGCTGATTAAAGGAGTTTATTTTCTTTTATCTGGAAAATTGACTTCCTGTAAGTGCAAAATTCTCCTGAACCTGGGGACAACGACAACAAGGTAAAACATCAGCACGTCATTGCTACCTTTGGGCTCTGTACAAGAGTACACTTTCAGTTTTTTTTGTTTAACAGGAAATGGTAATGTGACTGAAAATGTCATTTGGCGATTCTGCCAAAAAATGTGATATTCCTTCTCCAGCATATTGTGTATATTAAATGTATAAGCACAAGTAATAATATAATAAAATTATATTTTATTATTATACAAACTATCGTACACATAAGATTATTGTAGAAATTACAGATATATATTTTTCAGTATTTTAGGCATCTAAACACTGATACATAACATTTTCCTACACTGTCCCCCACAGCCAACTGCTCCACTTTACCACAATGCATCACTTGAACAAAATCTTTCCATATATATATTTGGATACCATATATATATATATTATATATGTCAAAATCATTTTTTTTTTTTGCATTTAAGTGTGACTCCATATTCTATCTACACTTGTAAAACAAAAGTTTTACAAAAACATCAATATATTTTGGTTAAAATTCATAGTATTGAATTTTTCATCCCCAGGTTTCCCTCACACTGTTGCCCCAACCTCTTCCCCCTCTGAAAAGTTTGGATCATTCCACCAGTGACATGTTCTGCAGGAAGTGACATCATGTGGGGCTTCTGCAAGTCATGGGAAGACCAGAAGTAAGTTATCTCATTTAATTTTCCTTAACTGTCATGATATATTAGCTGTGTCAGAGATGGTCAATCTATGAACTTAGTCCTGTTACAATACAAGGACAGCGAAGGTGCAGGAGAGCAAAATATAAGTTCATTAAACAAATTGATGGATTTGGTAACCATTTGGTAACAGGAATGAAAATCCTGTTACCAAATGGTTTTTTTTATGATTATTCAATTGTTTCTTCAAAAATAAAGAAAAAAAACTGCATTTTTACATTTATATTGGTTCCAACAGTTGTCTGATTGCTTAATGAAATACATACTCAATCTTTGGATTATTTATTTATTTTTTTATGTCCTACAAAGGAAAAGGTTTGGTTTGTATTCTTAGAGAAATACAATTCTGGTCAAAATATAGTAATTTTTTTTGTCATAAGTATTATTATTTTCATCATGTAACCAACCATTTCTTCTACATGAACTCTTTTTCTAAGGGAAAACAAGGTATGTGGTTGATATTCTTTTAAACATGGTTTTAAAAAGGCATTTGAGTTTTGGTAACAGCAGAGGAAAAAAATGCAATGATAATAAATTTCCAAAAGTTGCAATAAATTAAATAAAGTAGCCTGAGATTGACCAGTACTCATTTTGAATGAGTAAATGTGTATGTTACTAAATTCTATATCGATATGGAATGAAAAATGAAGTTTAATTTTGAAGAGTTACAACGAGCAAATTGCACTCTTGGCGAAATGACCCTTTTAAAGTTAAGTCTTCGTTGGACTTCTTGATTGATTGATTGATTGATGTTTCTGACGTGCGTTCGAGCCCTTTTTCTTGGGGCCATAACAAAGAAAGAATGCAACATTGTTATAAATAAACGAGGTGATGTTTCTGTTCACTTGAAAATGTTCTACAACGTGTACTGTGATTCTAATCTGGGAGACATTAAAGAAACTCAAAAGAATTTGGATGTTAAACCTCAAGGGAAACAGACTCACTGTTAAAACTGTATTTGTACAAAGTTGCTCCTTAAACCAAAAGATTTTGTTTTCAATTTCTCTCCTAATTTTTTTCTTCCCCGATGAGCTCTGGTATTAAATGCTGTGCAATTTCAATCATCAACACAAGAGGGCGGCGTTGTACTCTCAGAGAAATGTAGCGAGAACCTGCAGTTGTTGTGTAGGTGGGCGGAAGTTTGGATATTGACCCTACGGTACTACTTCCGGGTCACCTAAATCAACTTTGGTTAAATGTACTGTTATTCGAAAGTCCACCGTTAAGAAAGTCAATTTATTTTTATGAAGTTATTCTGAAAGGTAAGTTTTGTACGACTTGGTTAAAAACACGCATATATGTGTACACGTTACTGTAATAATACGGGAACTGAAGATGTGTCCAATGTGTTAGTCGGCGTTAGCCGCCGGGAGCGTCTTCTCTTTAGCTTCAGACAGTAAGGTGCTCTTTCATTACAGGTACAAAATTAAGTCTTTTCTATGTTTTCTTGGATATGAAGCTAATCACGGCTAATTTTAGAACACTACTGTTATATTTTCTCTGTGCGCATTAACACGTTGTTGCAGATGCTTGTAATGTTGCAGTTATTGAGTTTTTAGCTATTTATATCATAAATAGATATTATATGATATCGTTTTTTATGCTACTATGTTCTATCTAAATTAATACATGACACCATTAAATTGAAATATTTTTAGATTATGGAACAGTTGCTCCATATTTGCAGTTAGGACCTCTTACTTGATCTTAATACAAACGCACAATTTGATTGTAACTATTTTAGACTATATTAAAACCACTTTCTTGTTTTGTTTTGTTTTTTTTTTTTTCCCTAGCTGGTGATTTAACCCATAAATCTACGGAAACATGATGGAGCCCCGGAACCCGGGCATGTCAACTGTCCCGCAGTCTTCACCGTTACATGCAGAGTCCACCCCCGTGGCTGTGGAGATGGACCCAGTGGAGTTCACCCTTCGGAAGCGCCTACCTCGGAAGCTCCCGAAGAGGCGGAACGACGTGTATGTCAACATGAAGACGGATTTCCGGGCTCAGCTGGCACGCTGTCAGAAGCTCCTGGAAGGAGGCGGCCACAGGGAAATCTGTGTTCACGGCCTGGGCCTGGCCATTAACAGGGCCATCAACATCGCCCTCCAGCTGCAGACCAGCAGTCAGGGGGTGCTGCAGCTAGCTGCAAACACCTCCACGGTGGAGCTCGTGGACGATCTGGAGCCCGACGACCCCGATGAAGCCAGAGAACCCATGACACGTACGCGCAACAACTCTGCTATTCATATTAAGGTTTTCTATCCAGACCCACAATGATGTGGAAGTGTGTGCAGAGAGGTCCTGGATAAATATGCTCTTTGTTCCCCCATAACCCCAGAGGCAGAGAAGGGGACCATCACTTGACTATGTTGAACCCTAATGGAGCTGCTCCATCTCCCACAATAATTGATTCAGTTGTTCAAGTTTCATGTTGCATGCCTTAAACTCATCAGCGATGTTTGCCATTCTGAAACCTCTGCGTGATGGTGACGTAGCTATGGCTGTGCCAGATGTTTGTGTCTTTAATGTAAAGTCCTATGTTGTGGAGCTTAAAGGTGAAATATGTTTATAATATAAAAATATTTAGAATGAAGATTGTTTGAAATTTCAAACTGGCTGTTGTTGTTGTTGTCGTCGTCCACTAGATGTCAGTAGATATTGACATTTGGTTACAAGGCTTTTGAATTTCTTGTGGCAGTTTTTTTTTTTCACGAAAAATGTGCATTTCTTGGAATGTGAAGTAGACTTTGAGCATGTAATTCTGCTGTTCTTGAATAAAAATGTCTCATTCGCCTAGACTAATCGAGCTCTTTAACTCGACAAACGTGAGCAAGAGAGATAACGAACAAAACCGACAGACTTCCCCTTGTTGTGTTTCCATCCATCGTATCTTCACCCAAGAAAAATATTTGGCATTTTAAATAGCAAACCATACAGTGATGGGACAAACCAAGTCAGAAACAACAGGAAACAAAACATGTACAAACATCCTCGAAACGTCTTCCAGTTGAACAACAAGATGTAAAAGTCAGGGGAAAAAACAAGGAAGAAGACTGAACTAGTCTCAAGTTCCCAGGGCAAACTAATTGCCTGAAATGTGGTCTGATGGAGCGAGGAAACGGTATTGGCGTCACATTCTGCTAAACTTTGCGACACGAAATTGCATTTTCCCACGAAATATAGCCTCCCTCGCCAATCTCATCCTCTGAGTGACTATATAACCGTCTTTAAAAAAAACAGCCCAACTGGCACACAAAAAGTTGTGCAACAGTATAAAAGTGTATAAATATCGCATTACAAAATGTATTCAAATAAAAAAAGAAGTGAGTCATGTTTCGGTGGGACAGGTGTCACACATTTCAGGCTCGTGGATGAAATGTTCGCTTTTGCTGCCCCCTACCGTCCCTGTCGCAACCTCGCTGGCCTTACATTTCCACGTTAGCTTTGTTTTTTTTTTTGTTTTTTGTTTTTTTTTTTGTTTTCACTGAAGAGGTGAATATCGGGTCAGATTCCAGGGAAACAGATAATGCGCATGCGTGCAGTCTTAAATGCAAAAGTACATTCACACACAAAGTGCAAGTGAGTGCCAGTAGAACAGCTACAGGAGCAGTGCTTCCCATTGGGTTAACTCTGATCAGAATGTGCTTCTCCATATCCGTGATTCTACATTCAGGTGCTTTCCTGTCCCGTCGGACCATCCTTTATTCCTTTTTCCACGCCCGCCTCTCCTCAGCTTGAGGACACTTCTCTTCCTCTCTTCTCACCACTTCCAGCCGACAGCCTGCGGCTCGACCAGCGTCACATCCCTCCTTCGCCCTTTCGGAAACACTATCTTTCCCCCGTGGTGGAAATGCCAGCCAGCATCAGCTGACATCTTGCTGACAGGCCTGCGCGTCCAGGAGGAGGAGGCGTGCTTTGCCTCGCAGGAAGTTAACGTAGACTTGCAGCAGCTCCGCCACTGAGGACACCCGCCACGTTCCCTCTATCTCTGCCGCGTTGGCTGGTGGGCTGAATTCCTAAATGAGAGGAAGAAATAAGTGATTTCAAGAAGAGATCAGAAGAGGAAGGCCTTACTGTACATAATGTGACAAAACTTTCTAAAATCCTCATAGGCCCCTCCCGCTGTCTTTGTGCCAGACATTTTTCCAGCTTTCTGCGTTGGCCACGCCCACTCCACATTTCTGGCCAATCACGCGATACCTCTCAGACACCAGAGGAGAACTGAGTTCTGCCTGAATGATGCTGAGAACAACCAAGAGTTTCCAGACCAGGGCCTGGAGAAGAAAATAGCACCAATCTGCACTGATTTGGACTGTAGCGAGGCGGTAGCGCCAACGGTCGCGCCGCTGGCTTACCTGGATGTTGAGGCTGTGCAGCACGGCGTTGACACTGAGCAGGTTTCGGACGGAGTTGTCTATGTGGCTGTGCAGGGCTGCGTTGGTGACAGAAGTCCGTAGGAAGTTGAGGGCGTGCTGTAAGAGCCATAAGCCAGACTGCACCTCCTGGGCCTTCGCTAATGCCTTGCCAAAGAAAGTAAAAGAAGTTCATGCGGAACACACACAAGCGGGGAATTAAACACAAAGTTGCAGCCTTTTATTCTTACGTTTTTCTTCTCCCAGATGTCAAAATCCACTGTTGTTTGGGGAACAATCATGGACTGTGACAGGGTGCATCCCTCTCTACAGGACTTCTAAAGACAGCCAGAAAGAGTCGTCATATTAGCGTGTGCCAAGCCTTTTCGTAGCGCTTTTTCCGTTTCGCGTTTCCTGCCATTAACGCTCACCATGGCAGCTTCGGCGTCTTGGGCCTCCTTGATGAAATGGTTGAGAACTCTCAGGTCACAGATGGGTCTCAGGGGGGATGGCAGGCTTGGCCGGGTCCACTCCAACACGATCAACAGGAAGGCAAGTAATCCTATGACCAAACCAAAAAAAAAAAAAACACATACACACATATTAATGAGCACAATACATCACTACTTCTTTTTTTTGTTCACTTCCTGTTTTTGGCTCGCAGGCTAATCCCTCTGCATTTACACGTTGAAAAAACTTTTTTTTAATCGCTGTCTGCTTTGCACTATGGAAGTTAATCACCTCCTTCGAGGAAGCACTGCACAGTTAGAAAAAAAAGGTGGGGGTTGCTTTCATTCTAATACGCACTCAGTGTTGCGGATTCTCTATGTGACAGTGACGTGCCGTTGAGGGAGGCAGGTGAGGCCTGTCATCATGAAAAGAAAAAAAATGTAAAATGAAAAAAAAAGGTAGTATTTATATAGTGATTCGTAACTGTTTACCTCTTATCTTCACCAGTTTTAGATCATTTGTTATTAAAATTTCCATGCGGAGGAGCAGCGGCTCTATTCCAAGCCCCTCCCAGATAGCAGAGCTTCTCACCCTATCTCTAAGGGAGAGCCCAGCCACCCTGCGGAGGAAACTCATTTTGGCTGCTTTCACCTGCGATCTTGTTCTTTCGGTCACTACCCAAAGCTCATGACCATAGGTGAGGGTAGAAACAAAGATCGACTGGTAAATCGAGAGGTCCGCCTTTCGGCTCAGCTCTCTCTTCACTACAACAGATCGATGGAGAGTCCACATTACTGCAGACGCCGCACCGATCCGCCTGTCGATCTCCCGCTCCATTCTTCCCCCACTCGTGAACAAGACCCCGAGGTACTTGAACTCCTCCACTTGGAGCAGAATCTCCTCCCCAACCCAGAGAAGGCACGCCACCTTTTTCCGGCTGAGAACCATGGCCTCAGATTTGGAGGTGCTGATTCTCATCCCGGCCGCTTCACACTCTGTTGCGAACCAGTCCAGTGAGAGCTGGAGGTCACGGACTGATGAAGCGAACAGGACCACATCATCTGCAAAGAGCAGAAACCCGATCCTGAGGCCACCAAACCGGACCCCCTCAACACCACGGCTGCGCCTAGAAATTCTGTCCATAAAAGTTATGAACAGAATCGGTGACAAAGGGCAGCCCTGGCGGAGTCCAACCCTCACCGGAAATGAGTTCGACTTACCACCGGCAATGCGGACCAAGATCTGACACCGGTCATACAGGGAGCAGATGGCCCGTTTCAGGGGGCCCGACACCCTATACTCCCGGAGAACCCCGTCCCCCCCAGGACTCCCCGAGGTACACAGTCGAGTGCCTTCTCCAAATCCACAAAACACATGTGGACTGGTTGGGCAAACTCCCACGCACCCTCAAGGACCCTGCTGAGGGTGTAGAGCTGGTCTACAGTTCCACGGCCAGGACAAAAACTGCATTGCTCCTCCTGAATCTGAGGTTCGACTATCCGGCGGACCCTCCTCTCTAGCACACCTGAATAGACCTTACCAGGGAGGCTGAGGAGTGTGATCCCCCTAAAGGGGGAACACACTCTCCAGTCCTTTCTTAAAAAGAGGGACCACCACCCCGGTCTGCCAATCCAAGGGCACTGCCCCCGACGTCCACGCGATGTTGCAGAGTTGTGTCAACCACAGTAGCCCCACAACATCCAGAGCCCTAAGGAACTCATCCACCCCTGGGGCCCTGCCACCGAGGAGTTTTTTGACCACCTCGGCAACCTCAGTCCCAGAGATGAGAGAACCTGTACTCAAGTTCCCAGGCCCTGCCTCCTCACTGGAAGGCGCATCGGCGGTATTGAGGAGGTCTTCGAAGTATTCCTTCCACCGGTCCACAACGTCCCGAGTCGAGGTCAGCAGCATTGTACACAGTGTTGACAGTGCACCTCTTCCCCCTCCTCAGATGCCGGATGGTTGTCCAGAACCTTTTCAAAGCCGTCCGGAAGTAGTTCTCCATGGCCCCACCAAACTCTTCCCACACCCGAGTCTTTGCCTCGGCGACCATCGTAGCTGCACTCTGCTTGGCCCACCGGTACCCGTCTGCTGCCTCAGGAGTCCCACAGGCTAAAAAGGCCTGATACAACTCTTTCTTCAGCTTGACAGCATCCCTAACCGCCGGTGTCCACCAGCGGGTTTGGGTATTGCCGCCACGACAGGCACCAACCACCTTACGGCCACAGCACCAGTCGACTGCCTCAACAATGGAGGCACAGAACATGGTCCACTCGGACTCAATGTCACCCGCCTCCCCCGAGACATGGTTGAAGCTCTTCCGGAGGTGGGAGTTGAAGCTCCTTCTGACAGGAGACTCTGCCAGGCATTTGCAGCAGACCCTCACAACACATTTGGGTCTGCTGGGTCTGGCCGGCATCCTCCCCTACCATCGGAGCCAACTCACCGCCAGGTGGTGATCGGTTGACAGCTCTGCCCCTCTTTTCACCCGGATGTCTAGGACACGCGGCCGCAAATCCGATGACAGGACTACAAAGTCGATCATTGAACTGCGGCCTAAGGTGTCCTGGTGCCAAGTGCACATAAGGACACCTTTATGCCTGAACATGGTGTTTGTTATGGACAATCTGTGATGAGCACATAAGTCCAACAGAACACCGCTCGGGTTCAGATCAGGGGGGCCATTCTTCCCGATCATGCCCCTCCAGGTCTCACTGTCGCTGCCAGCGTGAGCATTGAAGTCACCCAGGAGGATAAGGGGACTCCCAGAAGGAGCACTCTCTAGTACTCCCTCTAAGGACTCCAAAAAGGGTGGATACGCCAATCTGCTGCCTAGGCCATAGGCACAAACAACAGTCAGGATCTGTCCCCCCCCCGAAAGCGGAGGGAGACTACCCTCCCGTTCACCAGGGTAAACTCCAATGTACAGGCGCTGAGCCGGGGGGCAACAAGAATTGCCACCCCTGCCCATCGCCTCTCACCATCGGCAACTCCAGAGTGGAAGAGAGTCCAACCCCTCTTGAGGGGGCTGGTTCCAGAGCCCCTGCTATGCATTGAGTTGAGGCCGACTATATCTAGTCGGAACTTCTCAATCTCACGCACCAGCTCAGGCTCCTTCCCCATCAGAGAGACATTCCACGTCCCTAGAGCTCGCTTCTGCAGCCAGGGATCGGACCGCCAAGGTCCCCACCTTCGGCCGCCACCCAATACACAATGAACCCGACCCCTTTGGCCCCTCCTGCAGGTGGTGAGCCCACAGGAAGGGGGTCCCATGTTGCCTCTTCAGGTTGTGCCTGGCCGGACCCCATGGGCAAAAGCTCCATCCACCAGACGCTCGCCATTGTGCCCTGCCCCCAGGCCTGGCTCCAGGAGAGGACCCCGGTGACCCGCATCTGGGCAAGGGAAACTTGGAACCATTTATGTTCATAAGAGGTCTTGGGCTACACTTTGTCTGGTCCCTCACCTAGGACCTGTTTGCCATAGGTGGCCCTACCAGGTGCATAAAGCCCCAGACAACTGAGGTCCTAGGATCATTGGGACACGCAAACCCCTCCACCACGATAAGGTGGTAGCCCGAGGAGGAGATATCTAAAAAACAGTAAAACTAAAAGAAGACAATGAAAAATTCTACCTACGAGTTTTTTGTGCTACAGTTTGTAGGTGTAAAGAACGCTGATATGAGACCATAAACATAACCCGTTAACTGCTGCCAATAAAATACTGGATAAGATGGTCTGTAGGGTTAATATGTTTGTAAATCTGATTATGAAGACATCAGTACCTCAGCAGCCACAAACCTCACGGCAAGGGTGTGTAACCAGATCCGTATTCAAGCATCTAAGCATCCCGCCGCACAAAGCTTGGAGGCATGGACCCTAACCCTAACTCTTGTAGAGTTTGTGGGTCACGTGGATATCGAGCTGTCGGTTTCGCACTGAATGCGCTCTTTCAAGGTGGGTGATCTTCCCATCATTCCCACTTCACATACGATGCAGACCTTGAACTCCCAGAGAGGTCTCGCTGACTCCTGGTCAAAAGTATAATCAGCTTACACACTCTGCCCTGTTTTTGCTCAGCACGTCCTGCGGGGGCGACATTTTACAACACGTACAACTGCCTGTGTCAATAAGTTTGACTCATATTTCTGTCAACTCTGTGTGCAAACAAATGAGCCACCGCTTTGGCAACACAGCGGCTTTTAATTCAAACAATGCAACAGGATATATACAGCTCTGGAAAAAATTAAGAGACCACTGCAAAATTATCAGTTTTCTGATTTTCACTATTTATAGGTATGTTGAAGTTGAAAAATTGAAGTGGTCTCTTTTTTCCAGAGCTGTATATATATATATATATATATATATATATATGAAATTTTGGAGACAAGCTTTTCACGGGCCAACAACCCGTCGTGTAGTCGTACAACCACGCCACAGCAGAGATGGAGAATGTTTTTAGCGGCTGGATATATATATATATATATATATATATATATATATATATATATATACTATATTGTGTATGGGTTCTTTACAAAGAACCCCTTTTAACAGGACTGCCTTAAGCAGGACTAGGCTCATTTGAGCCAAGTAGGGCAGCCTACCAACAAGGGCACTTTGTTCTGTTTTAAAGACATGTCGATTTAAAGTTATTTCACATTATAAATGACAGTTTTAACAATGTCCCCAGTAGCCCGGCAGATTAAGAATTCGGACTCTGATCTACCTGAGGTCATAGTATGTTACCAGATGCAAAGGCCGCATAACTCTTCCCTCTGATATGTCATTTCCTATAACACAACCACTTTATTGGTTAAGGGTGCGACTCTGCATCGGGATTATGTGTGACCCTTTCACCTCCACCAGGGCCTACGTGAGAATGCACGGATCTGAACTGTGTGTACACTGACGGGTACTCTCTATCTCTCCCTTCAAACGTTCTCACCAAGGTGGTGGAATTTGCGATCCAGGACTATTGCCAAGCTAAAAGTTTAACAGCCAGCACTCCCCTGCCAAAACCATGTTGCTATTTTAAATTGGAAGCTGTGACCCACAAGTGGCGGTGCAGTGGATAATGGCAGCGCTTCACCCCAGGTATGTGACAGATGCTTTCAGAAGGTGGGCCGTGAGCACTCATGAGATGATGCCTTAGAGAATATGCTATTTCAACCAACCGCTCACTAAGAAGATAAAGCTCACACTCCAGAATAGCTGCTTTTAAATGCCTCGCAGGCTCTTTCAAGCACATTTTCCCATGACCGGCTGCAGAGTTGGACCAAATGAGCTGCAATCAGATGACTTTCCTGCTTGCCCTTCACAGCCGTGGGCATTTAACCATTTCTGCTGAAAGGAGCGAGCAGTGGTCGCCAGAAGCACTGCGGTCAGCGCAACTCCAAACTGCTGTGTCATACTCCGAAGAATGACAGACCACACATATCCTCCTCCTCAAAACTACACGTTCTCTAGATCTCCACACGCGTTAAAATGACAAGAGCGCGGTTTCAGTCAATATATAGCCAGTAGTTGAGCCCTGTGATCTCGTGAGATGTGGAATTTGGCACAACTTTGCGCAAAGCGCACAGACCCGATCCAAGACAAGCACAGCCCTGTGTGTGCGCGCGTTTAATAATGTCTGCGCACGCCACAAATGACTCTAAAATGCAATTCAAACCAGCAGCCAGACAAACGGGCTGTAAAATGTGAGAATTCTCCTGCACAAAATGTCACTCGAAACCCCCTGCGGGCGCACTTACCTCTACCCGTTTTTTGCAACATTCGCAATCAGGTGGTGCATCGTTTAAAAACATCCTGAAAGAATTTTCTCCTCAAAAACAAGAACAAAGGAGTAAAATAAAAAAGGAATTCCCAGATTTTTTTTTTTTTTGTCATTAACTCCACTCAAAGGCGCGGATCGGATCCTTCTTGTTTTACGCACGAACCCTTCGCGGTGCGCAGCGTCGCTATCGCGTCCAGGCAGAGAGCTGCAGCAGCTGCTGGCGAGGGCCGTCTCCCCACCAGACTTTGCATCGCTGCACTGCTTTGGCGAAACCTTTTATTTACTCCCCCGCAAAGGATATAGCGATAACGTGACAACCCGCAAAGACGAGGAGGCGCCTTTTTTTTTTTACGCGCCGCGGCGAGAGATTAAACATCAACCCATGCATGCAGACCCCACCTGTGAAAATAGACTAAAGGCAGTGTAGAGAGGGGGGAAAAAAACCATGACGACTTGTCCATAACTCACTGGGAAACTCCATAGCGGTGTCCGCATAGCCCCTCGAAGGGTCCTCCTGGTTTGGCCCAGAGGTCCGTCTATTGCTCATTAATTAGAAACGAAGCTCTTTTGTGGATCTGCTACACTTATCCGGTAGGTGTTTCTGAAACCGATCCTGTTTGATTTTTTTTTAATTGATAACTTTGAAAATAAATACGCATTGTTTCTGCGACGACAATCGGGACAACGTCCTTCCTTTAAAGCAAAAACAACCAAAAAAAAAAAATGCGTTCTTTCATTGTTATCAAAATAAAAGGGTTTTAAGAAAGACATTTTTGGCTTGGAGGGGAAAAACAGAATAAATAAGACTGGTTGGAGACATCCGTTTAGAGAACATTAACGAAAGTGGTGGTGTAAATATTTACCACCGTGCTGATGTTCAGGATTAGTTTCCCAAACTATCATGTGTGATGGCCCCGGTGAGGTTAATTGTGCTGGCCGGTGGCATCCTGTTGTTTTTGGAAGCACACACACGTTATGGGGATGCTGAACCTATCCACTGCAGTTCACACACTAATCACATGTAATGGTTAGTTTAGTGTGTCCCATCAACTCAATGTGGGAGGAATCTAGTGAAACTAGCCAGAGTGTTACCTTACCTTACTTCATCAGTTCTTTCTTTCATAAAGGTGTATTCTGTCTTTTCTGCCATGTTTAGGTCAATTTGATCAAGAGGGACTCTTGTGATTGGCCCTACCCATAACACATTGGTGCGGTTTCGAACTACTCATGTCTTATGTCTGCGTAAGTAATTATAATCCAGTGGTGCAGTGGTTAGCACTGTCGCCTCACAGCAAGAAGGTTCGGGGTTCAAAGCTCGGCTCTGGCCTTTCTGTGCGGAGTTTCCATGTTCTCCCCGTGCATGTGTGGGTTTCTGGTTTCCTCCCACAGTCCAAAAACATCTAAACTGACCGTGGGTGTACGTGGTTGTCTGTCTTTGTGTTAGCCCTGCGACAGGCTGGCGACCTATCCAGACTATGTACCTCGCCTCTCACCCCTTGACAGCTGGGATTAGCTCCAGCAGACCCCTGCGACCCAAAGTGTGGATAAAGCAAGTACAGAAAATGGATGGAACGAATCCACCGTCCAGGCACAGATCTGTGGAAGTGACAAAAAGCCTTTCTTTCTTTCTTTCTTTCTTTCTTTCTTTCTTTCTTTCTTTCTAACCCATGATCACAGTGGCCTCTGTCATTTTGGCTCCAGAAGGTTCACCCATCTGGGTTTTATGGTCCAGATGGCAACCCCCTAAAAGCCCACCTGGAGGTGCTTTGCGAGAAACACGACTGAACTTTTTTTTTCTGACTCATCAAGCTCACATGGCGTGCTCACTACCGCCCCCCTCCCCCCCCCCCGCATGGCATGGACATGTTTGGTCACGTCTGGATGTATACTTGCTGATCAAACCTGGGCAAATGTTGCAAAACTGACAGCACATAGTGACCCAAAACAGGTTGCAAAACCAACTTTCCAAGGCAAAGCAAACGGATTTTTCCTCAACGACCTGAATAGGTTTTTAGTTGATGAGAGGGATTTTTTTTTCTTTTTGTAAAAATGACCTCCTATTGTTTCCAGCTCATTCGTTGGCCTTGCTTGAATAGTTTTCTCTCAATAATGCATCCTAGCTGTGGAAAGTACCGGACTACCAGCCATTAGATATATATTAATTCCATCCTTTTGCAATGTGTTGATGTCTTTGTCCTCACTGCGGATCCCTCCCCCCCCCCCCCCAACACTGACTTTTGAGCCAAAACAAAGGAAATATTGAACTTTCCAGGAAGTCCTTAAAGCCCTTTCTGGAGCTACAAGTGCTTTCCAGGGGGCCGCCAGTGGCCCCTCCATCGGACAGGAGGCGTGGCTGGCGTCTGCTTCAGCAGTCACTTATCAGCTGACATAGATACCGTAAATTCACTGGCACAGATACCTGGAAATGCCGATAAACGCTTACAGAACACGTTTGCGTGTTTGCTTTTTCATAAGCATGGTGGTGCTCCATGTATGGAAAGGATGCACACGTGTGCACACGTGCAAAGACCACACAGGAAGGCAGCGAAATCTATATACAGTAAAGGCCGTGGGAGCACTAGAGCTGGTATTACCCCACAATATAGATTTCAACCATGAAATTGTACCTGTAACAAATGTTTTTATCCAAGAATCTGACAGCCAATAAGAGGACGATAATAAAGTAACCAGATTAATGGTGTCAAATCGACGCCATGTGTAAGTTCACAGTGCACGATCTCTCTCTTCCAAGTCCCCCCCCCCAGCTTCTTTTTTTATATTTCATGGTCACCACCGTTGTAAACTTAAAACAGTGTTTACAGATTGTCGCACTGTGTGCTCAAAGGGCTGTTTGCTTATGTCTGAGCCAATGAAACGCGGCGCGAGCTGCGAGGGAGACGAGGTACGTGCTGCGAGCCATGCTCCGCGACCGTAGCAGGGGGACTGGGGTGGGGTGGCTGGTGGGGGGCCGAGGGATGTGCGGGGGCTGGGCAGTCCAGTCACACTGACTCCTTGGATGGGACGGAGGTATTTAGACGGGGCGGTGGTGGTGCGGGGGGTGTAAAAGTGGGGATACACCTTTCCCTGTGCCTCACCGACTCGCTCATAAACAAACTAATGCGCCATTGCTACATTTGTGTGTGTGTGTGTGTTGTGAGTGTGTGTGTTTGTTTGGCTTTCCCCGTCCAGGTCTGGCCCCCAGCCAGCATGGTCTACTCCTGTGGCGCGACAGAAGACAGGAAGCTGACACAGAAGAATAGGGGGACTGAGTGCGAGGGATGCCGGAGACAAGGCGGGTGCCGAGACAGGAGACACCGACGACGTCCGATGTTAGCGTTGCGGCTCGCGAGCGTTTCACAATCGATGTCGAAGTTGAGTCAAGAAATGAATGAGATGAACGTTTTCTTGTTAACCTGGAGGGTTAAATGACAATAATGTGCCATTTTATTTTTCAGACATACCATGTTTTGGATTTTAATATTTTTGTTGACGAACGGTGAAACAAATGTTGCAAAAATGAAAGCTAAAATTAAAGCGTCTCGACTATTTTTAACTAAATATATCGTCTACGAAACAATGAGCACAACAATATCATCTACTGCAGTTCAGAAAATGCCTGTAATTGTAAATCCAAAGCCAAATTACAGAAAAATACCCAATCCTAACACTTTCAACTTGAAAGTAAATATACATTTGCTAATAATGCTCATACATTATTAGCAAATATACATTTGCTAATAAAAGTCAGCGCTAAAAGCTCTGATTCTACAGCACGTGTGTTGCAGACTTGCTTTAATTGATATATTTGGTTTAGAGCTGCCTTAAACTCAGACCTCCTGTTATCCAAACGGCCTTTCGTTGCCTGTCGTTTGCAGCGCGCACACTTTTTGTCCGGACTCTTGGCCGACACGTGCACATAATGACTTCCTCTTTGCCTTAGCGGGGAGGCAAAAACGTACGCTCATCCAAGAAGGCCTGTATCACCATCAAACCTTTGGAACACCCCGCCGTCCCCTTCTGAGCGCGTCAGGTCAAAGGTTACACAACCCCCCGGGACAGCCACACATGTCCATCCTAAAAACAGAAAGAAAGGAGAGTCCTACGGAGGCCCCACAGCCGGAACCCACAGTGGTTAGTACAGAAGGTCCCAAGGCCTTGCAGGCCCGAGATCCCCCGTCAGTCAGCTGTTCGGGTGCCCGTTACCTTTTTTAAGCAAATCTGCTCCTGGACTGAAATGAGTTTTGACGCCCCTGCCTTAAATTGATCAACCTTTTGGATAACATGGTTACCGGGGTGACCAAGAGGCACTGTTATGGTGTAGCCTATCACTTTTGTTCATTCATACAACTCGTAGCAAGCCGTAATTTTGAGATATTTCACCAAAACAATGGCTTTTGATGAGTTTGTTCTTTAAAAATAGTGGTAACACAGACCGGCCAATCATCTCTTAGATGTGTGTGAATGGCTACAAAATTTTATTTATAATTTTATACAGCAAAGCTCGCTTAAATTTTCTAGAAATTCTCCTAAATGGAGAGAATGTGATGGATATTCTGTAATATAACTCTTGTTGTCTATAACCGAAGAAGGAGGGGAATGCTGACTTTCAGCTATTCCATTCATAAAAAAAAAAAAAACAGCCCTGGTGAAAGTTGTGGTCATATAACAGCATTCTATATCTTTGGACAAACTGGAAAAAGTACTGTGTTCCAGAAAGCTAAATTTTCCTGTCATGTTTCCTCTCATGAGACAGGAGCTGTGACATACAATGGTGTTTACTTTAGCGCGATATTGTAAGTTCTATTGTACTTCTTTACCCGCTTTGTTGGAAGATCCACGTGCGTTTGAGGAGGCTGACACCTGCGCACGGTGTTAGGTTTCAAAGATCAGCGCAGTTGGATGTACGAGGTCGGGACAACCATCGCCATCCATTTGTCCCTGCCGCCTTTGTTGATCCTGTGACTGACCGCAATGTTTTGGCATGGAGACGTCCTCAGGCTACAGGATCTGGTATCCACGCTGGCATCCAGTAAGGTGCAAAATGATTTGGACAACATGCCGTTATCACGCCCTCTCCACGTTTGATTGCTGTATTTGAAATTAAGCAATCAACACGTGACGGAAGTGCAAACAAAGAGCTAAAAAGTTGCCGCAGTCAGTGTTATAGAATGAGAGGACTGGCCTTTTTGACCTTTTCTGCTAAGTTAAAATCAAAATAATTGAATAAGGTACAAATTTGGGGGACATTCTGAGAGTTTTGTGAAGCTGCTGTGTGTGTACATATATGTGGACCAATGAAAACCACTTGAAGGTTCAAGATTTCAGGCACATTCCAATCTAAAGGTGGAATAAATGGCTCCAGTGTGGCCCCTGGCTGGACACAGGGCAGTGTCTCCCTCTGCGGTGCTTCAGCTTCATGACACAGATGTGTGTGAAGGCGCTTCAAAACCTAGAATTTGTCCTAGCAAGTTATTTGATGTTGTATGATGACTCTTCACAGTGGGCCTGGAGGTCAATTTGTGAATTCATATATGAAGTAAATACGACTTAATGACAATTATCACCACAATTTACCAAAAAAAATAAATAAATAAATAAAAAAATCCAGTATCTAGTGACATTTTATTCATATAGTGCTATTGTACAGCCTTTGTATGTTTTATAATCCACACTAAAGACACAGTGCTGTTCTGCAGTGCTAAATCTAACCTACCTATTATACTGACTCTTTAACAGGGTACATGTATGCATTTATTTATCAATGGCTAAATAAATAAATGCATAGATGTACTCTTTAAACAGTGTATATGTATGCATTTGTTTATTTAGAATGGATAAATATATATTTTACTCCCCATGGTCAGCTACTAGATAAAAGCTTTACAGGTCTTGTTTACTTTCGTCATAAAGGAACGAGAGTCCCGTTTCGGAAATCTCGCATTTCCCGAAGTGGAAAAAAAGTGAAAGCGGAACTGAAATTCTGTTGCAAGATCGCTGAACCATTATTGACGTTGCAACCGGCAACTGTGGGATTTGTTTTGATGAACTCTGTGTACTTTAAGCAGGCCGTAAGTATAATTACAATATATGTCGTTTGAATTTTTTTTTAGTTTTTAGACTTTGGCTTAATTTGACTTCGGAATACAGGAATTGTAAATAATGGATCAAAATTCTGAGGAGATTGACTGGGGAAGAATTGGAGCCGAAGACGGCAAATGCGGATGCGTGACAAGAACATTATCTAAAAATGTCCACGTCGGTCTTATTAATCCAGAAAGAGACTCTTTAAAATGCTCTCTGGTGAAAGGAGACTATCAATACTTCCACTATGGTTGCGATGGACAAGATGACAGAGGCTGGGGTTGTGGTTACCGGACTGTCCAGACTATGGCTTCCTGGCTTTGCCATAACTGGAACAAAAACAAGCAAATATCAAGCCTTCGCGAGATCCAGCAAGCCTTGGTGACCATGGGAGATAAACCGGAGTCGTTCCTGGGCTCAAAGGAGTGGATAGGAACAGTCGAAGCATCGCTGGTCCTTGACTATTTCTTCGACGTTCCCTGTAAGTTGGTCCATGTCAGAGGCGGAGGCGCAGATCTGGAGCGCGTTGCGGTGGAAGAGCTCTGCCAGCATTTTGAGAAACACGGATCTCCGGTCATGATGGGAGGTGACAAGGACAACTCTTCCAAGGGAATATTAGGAGTGTGTTCTCGGGACACTGGGAGCTATTTATTAGTGGCGGACCCCCACTATTACGGATGTGAACTGGATCAGACGGAGTTGCAGAGGCGTGGTTGGGTGGCATGGAAAAGAGTATCATCGCTAAATCAGTCTTCATTTTATAATCTTTGCATGCCCCAGACTGGCAGAAGATAAGAATACCCACTTCAGAGAGTAAACGAGCTATGTTTATGTACTTAATTAGATGTAACACAGTGTGAGACGTTTGTGGTAACAGTGCCCACTGGTGGAAGAAAATACTAATTACAGTTAATACTGAGAACGTGATTAATATTTCAATCTCCCGTTTTTATTTCATAAAGCAAAGAAAAAAATTCATAAAATACGTATACTTTTTTGAGACACTGGATTTTTATGGGTTTATCATTAATTTCTGTAAATTTTGAGCCATCAGTGCTCAAGATCGTTTGCTGCTTGTTTCATTCATGTATGTAGACACAATGAGAGAAAATTAAAATAAAGGAAACAAAACATAAATTATCACAGTTTATTGTTCAAATCGGATCAATTGATTTAAGCTTTCTTACTTTTCTTTGATAATTTGCATTTTTTTTTTTTTTTATTAATTGACAAAGTGACCAATGACAGTTAAACCTCGTTATCTCAGCTCTCTGACATGCAATTATCATAGAATATCTGAAGGTTGTCAACTTCCATCCTGTCCTTGATAAAATTCTCAAGGTTCTGGAGACTAACTTCCACCATGCCATTAGTGACTCGATCATTCAAACCGTAAGCTGCGAATGTTGGGAACTTGTACCGCACAAAATACGGTGCATTCTTGTCAAACTCTGTGCAACAGTAAGCCGACCAAATATACTCTGGTACGTGAATGCGGTCAACATTGTCGCGCTGGATGGTTTGACCCGAGGTCGTGACCCCGGTCACCACGTAGGCTTTGCCCTGGCAGTAGTTGTTCAAGCGTCTGCGGATGACATCCAGGTGCTTTGCCCATGGACCCGATTTGAACTCCTTGCTCAGGGGGACCACATTGGTCAGGGTGTAGGTGGCAGTCTTTTCCAGCTGGTTGGCCTGGTGCACTGCGGGGTTTAGCTGTCCACGCTGATAATGAACCATGTTGGCGTAGTCCTCCAGGACGGCTTGGGTGTCCTCAAAGTTCATGTGCTGGCCATGAGTTGTCAGGAAAGGCTCCATATTGCCGCTGCTTTTTTCTGAGGCCAGCTGTCAAGGTCGGAGCAAAGAATCACGGTAATATAGCAAGGCTTTCTCATTGGGTTTGCCATTAAAATTCTATTCTGCCATGGAACCAAAGACAATTTTAAACTGTTAAGGATGACATTTCCACCTATATGGAGCTTGTGAAAACTCACCTGCGGCTCAAACATCCATGGAACGTCCACCTTCATCTCCCCATCTGACTTCTTAAACGTGTAGCCAGAGTAGATGGGGATGTGTTTGCGAGGGTCATACAGGGTCACGTAGTAGGGTTTATTCCCGTACCTCTGACAGATCTTCCTGAGGGCGCCGCTGAAGAAGCCTTGGGGAGGAGTGCCCATGTACAACGAGTCCTTGCAGCTGTCGACGTGGCTGAACTCCTCCACCACTTTTGCCTGGAGCCCCTGCAGCAGCAGCGCGCAGCTCACGAGGGACACAACGGCTGGTAAGGCTAAGGCGCACATCCCCGATGTAGGCACAACCGCACACAAGCAACAAAAAAAAAAGGTTTCTTCTCTTGGATCTAACGTCTTTCTCTACAACAGCTCTGCCACCGCGCACTGGTCTATCACAGCATCTGCGGCAGGGAAAGGAGCTTTTCTCCTCATCAGAACTAGGAGCAGACTGGTCACTGTCGGGTCCTTTCCATATTCAAAGCATCAGTTGGAATTCAGTAGTGGTGAATGTTATCAGCCATAGTACAGTGTCTTATCAAGCAAAGGCAAGAAAATGAAGCTAACCTCATGCCCCTTTTATGGAAAAGACATCTTTACTTAATTCCTGAATATGTTTAGTCATCATTATGAGGTAGAAAAAGTGACGAAGACCATTTCATACTTGTTTGCATAGGTTTATTGAAACAAATTAACGGAGCCGTTATTTTTCCAGAGATTACTGGTGACACTAGTTGTTTTGGGAACAATGTCTGATCCTAAATGTATTTTTAACTTTTGAGTCTGAGATTTTGACATATAACAGGGGGAAAATGTGCCTTTTAAGTACTTTTAACTATATTTTATCGGACACGCAGTCACCTGCAAAGATCTGGAAGCTTGGGTCTACGGGCATTTGTTTCTTCAGGAACTCCTTCAGCTGCTGGACGGACACCTCCACCACGTCGCTGCTCTCCGCGTTGAGAGCGTAGTGCGCAAAAGCCGGGAACATGTAGCGCTCGTGGTATGGTATGCTGTGGTCGTAGTCCATGCAGCAGTAAGCCGACCACAAGTAAGTGGGCACCGCAACGCGCCTCATGTTTCGCCGGCTGATGTACTTCCCCGACGTGGTGGCCCCCGTGATGATGTAAGCTCTTCCGAGGCAGTAGTTGTTCAGCCGTTTGCGGATGATGTCCTCCTGTCCACTCCAGACCTTGCTTATGAAGCCCGACATCACCGGGACCACGTTGGTGAGGGTGTAGGTCGCAGTCTTGTCGTTGTGGTCGTAATGATGCACCTCGGGATTGAGAGTAGCCCGCTCGTACACGATGGCGTTGTTGTAGTCCTCCAGAGTGGCTTGCATGTCCTCAAAATCCATGTGTATGTAATCTTGAGGGAACGGCTGCATGTCGGCAGTGTCAGAATATTTAGATAGCTGCGGAGGCAGACAGAGGATATGAAAGAAAGTACAAAATTTCAGTTGAATATTGTCTGAGCGTCACATGTTCTTTACCTGAGGCTCATACATCCACGGTACGTCGATGCATTTCTCCCCCTCGGAGTTTCTGAAAATGTACGCGGAATAGACGGGGATGTGGTCCACGGTGTTGTACAGCGTGACATAGCGAGCCTTCTTGTTGTAACTCTGGCAAATGAAATGGAGGTCTTTGTCCTCGTATCCCTTCGGGAGCATTCTGGAGTAGAGGAAGTCTTGGCACTCGGAGGACAATTCTTTCTCCACTCTGGCCTTCACGGCTAACGTTAATACGTTGACGAGGAGGAAAGCAATCAGGGCCCCAACTGCCATGAGGAGGTCTTTTGATGCGCCAAGTCAGAGCTCAAAACTTGTAGAAAATATCCACAAAAGTCTGTTTCTAGGTGATGTGCGTTACGTGCGCCTTGATCTCTCTACTGAACAAAGTCAGTCAAGCTAAATTACGCCTGCCCTCATGCAAACCAGTTTGCAGTTCCACCCACAGCAGGGTGAGAAGCTCTCGGCGTTGAGAAATATCAAAAGTCTTACGTGAAACTTTCTGGTCAAGTGCCAATGATTTTTAAAGAGATGATGCTTGTTTTTTCATTTATTACAGCTTTATTATTGTAAATTCATAACAGCGAGCTCAGTGGCCGGGGAGGCGATTATGGGAGGGCAGTATTCAAAGTATGCCGGAGTGAGTGGATGTGGTGCGAAACAGGAGTGTCATCTGCATAGAGATTATCACTGTCCCTCTTCTCCCTGGCCTCCCCTGGCAAATTTTGCTCAATGTCAATTTTTTTTTCCCCATAGGAAAGTTTCTTCACGTCAGATAAAGGTATTCATCACAATGAAGGTCTCGAATGATGCCATATATGCTGGTGCTAAGGTTTTATTGGGTTAAAAAAAACAAACAAAACAAACTGGAAGCTGGATAACTTTATCAGGAAAATATTCAATTCAATTCAGTTTGATTTATATAGTGCCTTTTACAATAAAAATGTCTCTAGGTGCTTTACAGAGGCAGGAACCCAGAGCCTGAACTCCCACATAAGTACAGTGGCAACGAAAAACTCCCTTTTAACAGGAAGAAACCTTGAGCAGGACCAGGCTTACAAGGAGGAACCATCCTGCTGAAATCTTGCTGAAACATTTTGGGGCCTGGTTTATTCTTGGATGGTGATCATTGCTTGTCTTCATTATGGTTTAATTTTACTTTCAAAACATCAAACCAGGACTAATTATCCCTTCGTTTAGGTGTGTCTTGTCCTTCCTAATCCATATCCTGGGTGATCCCTTGGTCCCATCGGACACTGGCCAGCTCCCTCTTCCTTCTGAACCTGTTTTCCGACACACAGCCTTTGGAGAAAATTGTAACATCACCGTCCACATCCGCCTGCCTCTTCAGGAAACTCTCCAGCGTCTTCAGGGGAACCTCTGCCACGGCGTGATCGGTCCGCTCGTTTGGAGCGTAGCCCCCGTAGCCGGGGAACATGAACCTCACCTCGTACGGCGAATTGCGGTCAAACCGCGGGCAGCAGTACGCCAGCCAGATGTGTCCGGGGATGGCCAGGCGGTCCCTGTTGTCCCACTGGATGGATGTCCCCAAGTCTGTCACCCCCGTCACCACGAATGCTGTGCCATGGCAGAAGTTGTTGAGGCGGCGGCGAATGAGGTCCAGGTATGGGTTCCAGGCCTTTTCCAGGAAATCCGCAATTAGTGGTACCACGTTGGTCAGGGTGTAGGTGGAGGATTTGTCATCTGGATCCGATTGGTGGAGGTCGGGGTTCAGAGGACCGCGTCTGTAATCCACGGCGTCTGTGTAGTCCTCCAACACGGCCTGGCCATCCTGGATCAGGGGGGGTGTGTCATCGTTTAGGGGGATCGCTTGCATATTGCTGCTGGCAACTTCAGAAACCAGCTGAAAGACAGAAATATTGTGTTAGCGTCAGTCTGTCTATCAAGAACGTGTGATATTCAGCCTTTCTACCTGTGGCTCATACATCCACGGTGTGTCCATCCTCCTCTTTCCATCAGTCTTCTTGAAGACATAGGCCGAGTAGAGGGGGAGGCGGTGGGCACCGTCGTACAGCGTGGCGTAGCGCGCCTCGTTTGCATATCTCTGGCAGATCCTCCTGAGGCTGCTCCCCGTCATCCCCGCAGGCGGCGTCCGCAAGTAAAAAAAACGGTCGCACCCTTGGAAGGTGCTCGCCACGCTGGCGCCCCCCAGTAGCGACGTCATCAGCAGGCAGAGGGTCGAGACGCAGGCGGAGAGGGGACGCATCGTCACATGACTTTAGGGACACAGAGGGAACCCATTCATCATATCATCCTCTCTTGGTGTCGCTGTCCTCTGACTGCTGCAGAGTGAGCAACTATGCAAAATAGAACCACTTATCTTCTGCTTCAATGCCTGTACAACTGCATCTACTCTCTTCTCAGTGTGATGTGACCTTTTATATTTAATCAATTCAATTCTAGTTTGTTAATCACTTTGGAATTGTTTTTAAAAGGTGCTTTATGAATAAATTATGATTATTAAATCACTGTGCACTTATTTAAAGTCTAGTGTTACATTAAAGTACATTTAAAAGTGGTACAAAAAAAAATTTAATGTCAGAGTCTTCACAAAGGTGGTCAGTTTAGAGTGTAAAATGTCACAACATATTTTACAGTAACAGGAACACCCACTCCAGTTTAATTTATATCCACATTTACTGCCAGCATACAATAAAAATCATATCAGTAATGCATTCCAAATGTAATATATGCAGGTGATGCAGAATTTATTTATTTATTTTTTGCCGTAATAGACTTTTTGTGCACTGATGCACATAAATGGAGATCAGATATGCACATCTGAGCTCCAGTGGAGACTCTCTGGGAAACAGCGCCCTCTGTTGTCCATACGATGTCAAAACGTTTGACTGGCGACATGTTCTGCTCCTCATTCAGTGTAATCAGAACATTGTAATATTAACTCTCGGTACCACCTTGTCGGCGCGATTCTGGTAACTCTAAGGTGATATTACCGTTACCTGTTTATCTTTTCAGCGAGCTGGCTACTTTTTGAGAGGTAAAATTAGCCTCACCCGCTTTCGAAAATTTGATTTTTTTTTTACTATTATTTTTTTTAAAGCCTCTTTTTGCATTTGAACATGCCGTTGTAAAGTGTGCCCCACATCGGCATCCAGTCCGGTAAATAGGGGTGTGTTTGCCCAGCTCCAACATTGGTCAGCCGCTTGTCAATGTCCAGTCACGTGGCATCACACGGACGGCCATGTTTCCGAAACACAAACAACAAGAAGAGCAGCGATCAGGAGCCAGTAGACACATACTGATACGCAACTGCGACCGTTGGAGGCGAGGGAAAATAAATAAAACGCAGAGCGCGACTTTCTAAAGTACGATTCTGTTGAATGAGTACGTTTACAGTGTTTAAAGAGACCAATGCATGCGATATATTGGCTGTAGAGGCGCCGTGCAGACGAGCAGTCTAGTAGCTAAAAACAGTGAAAGGTAAGTCATGGTTCCTCTTTGCAGCATTCTTTTAGCAGGCTGGCTAACGGTATGCTAGCGTGCTAGGCTCGGCTGGTGCAGCGGGGATGGCTCGGGTTTAATGCTCGGGGAATGGAGCATGTGCTGGGTTTTCTTTTAATTGTAGAGCTCTGTTTGCGCGTATTTGCTGTGTATACGGCGTGCTAGCGCTAGCTCAGCGCCGATGGCGAAGCGGAGGTGGTCGCCCCGCACATTAGCGAAGCAGGCCGGGGAGTCGGATTGTAACACTCCGCCCCCCTCCGCCATCATATCTGGTGTCATCTGAGCGGACCAGCTAGGCCTTTACCCACGTCGCTTACCTTGTACATGAAGTCAGGCTAGCCAACCAAAGTCTTGTTATGTAACAAATAAATGATTATTGCGAGGCAAATTCTATTACAGTGTAAATTTTCACTCACTCGCCAATGAATCCATGTAATGGGTGGAAATATAGCTGTGTCTACGCTAACGGCAGTTGCTGTTTTGCGTGAGCATTAGCCCCCGTTTAGCACACAAACAGTCCGGCGTTGATCAGTGCGAGTTAAAAATATCGTTTGATACATATTTCCGGGTTTGGCACAGGTTCGTTGTCATTCTCCATATGTGAAAATGCCACATCCATATGCACCGTATTTGCAACAATTCCAGGCGTGTCAGAAATGGAAAGAAACCGTGTTTCTGTGTGACCTTGCGCCTGGTTTCCCAGTTCAAAGTTTCTAACACTTCTACGTGCACCCCCCACCCCCCCAGACTTGCCATATTTGCCATATTTTTTTGCTTCATCGTGATTTTGCTGCGTTTTATTTGGTGGAATATCTGCAAGGTGCGAGAATGTAAAGTCAATAAGTTGCACGAATCGCAGTATGATTACTTTACGTCGTGATTTATAGGACCAGTCATCCTTTCTCTTCGAACAAGCTGCACTTTTCTTTTAACCTTTCCATTGTAAGCAACAGCTTTTCCCTCTAATTTATAATCATTCACGATTCATTTTAGTTCTTTAAACTGTATTTCCAGTTTAACAAACTTCAAATGAAAGATGGTACGCTGATGAGTCAGTATGTTAGGATATCATATTGTGTGTGTGTGTGTGTGGGACGTTGAGTTTTGGGATGTGTGTTTAATTAATTTTGAAACACAAGGACGCTTGAAGGCATCTGCTTCAACTCAAATCATGCAAAACTTCTCTGTGCCACCGGGGGTGCCGAAGCTTTGGGTTGATCCCCCCTGCCACCCCGTTGTTAGCTTAAAAGCTCCTGGTGCTGGCGCGAATGACGAGACTTCCAGATGAATGAACGTGCAGACATAATGAGGGCTGTTATTTTCCTACATGGAGACGGAACCTCTGTCCTGTGACAAACACGGTCAAATCTTTTGCGACTTCCACCAGGAAGACTTTGTCGTCGTTCCTGGAAGTCCAGCCTGCGCTGATAAGTGGAGGGTCCAGGTGTGCAGTTTGGTTAAAATTACGCAAAAGGGGCTTATAGACTTGGGCCTTTATAGACTTCTTGAGCGCTATACCGTCCTGCAGAACTTAAAAAGGCTTGTTATATTCAGTCTGAGCAAAGGTCTGAAGGTGGTTCCAGGTGAACTCCAGAAGTCCCTGACTTTGACTTCATGAAAGATCCACTAGCTATTGAGATTCAAGGGCCTGGAAATGGGCTTAGTTGCCATGGCATCTTCGGGAGTTGTGTCCAGCCAGCAGCCCAGTTTCAAGCAGACGGTGCAGCAACGTAGACTTGTGTAGGTTCATGATGGAAGAGCTCAGAGCGGCAGCGGCTGGTTGTCACACACTGACGTGCATTCACGTTTCACTGATTATTTTGGTCCCAACTGCAGTAACCTAGGCAACTCATCCGTTTACCTTGATGTATGGGCTTCTAAGATTGTTAAAAATTAATGTTAATTTAAAGTTTAAATTGTTAATTGGTGCGTTTCTGATTCAGAGTGTTCACTCCATGTGAACTCTTTTTTTTTTTTTTTTTTTTTTTTTTTTTTGGGTCAGGCAGGGCCTCCATACATTGATATGGCTGTACAGTGGTGTCCGCAGGAGCCGGTCATTGTTGCCGTGGAAATAATGGACTCAGTGTTTGATATTCATCCCCAAGTTCGGGATCGTTTTCTCGGCCCCCAAAGGACCGTGAACGTCTCGGATCCTGCGGATGCAGCGTGTTTAACGACATGGATCCGATTTTCTTGTGCATGCAGCAGATAGTTGCATCCTTGTGCTCCCCCCCCCCCCACTTCTAACCGAACCTCAGTTTCCTTCTTTCCCACCCACCCGCCTTCTTTTTGTGTTTTCCAGGCGTTTGACAGGAGGAGGCTCGCAAATCAAGGAGTCACCTGAAGGGTCTCCGCCAGTCCACATTTCAGCCAGAGGAAGACAAACACGGACAAACGAGAGAGAGGGGGAGAGAAGAGAAAGAGGAGCCCGACTCGCATCTGCTCTTGGCAGCTGTTCCAGCAGCCCATTTTCATTTGCTGTGATTTTGTTCCCCAGTTACTTGTTTTGTTTTTGACAAATCAATTCCTATTTTTATCCCTAATGTGAGATCTAACTGCTGTTTAAAAGAAAAAAAAGAAAAAAACGTCGCTAGCAAGAGTTTTACTTTCCACCGTTTATTACAGAGATCTTTTTTTTGTTTCTTTTTTTAAATAAGTTTGACAACCTTTTTTTCCCCCCTCTCCCGCGGCTGTGAGTAGCAGGAGTTTCCGTTCTCCGTTTGCTCGGCTCGGTTAGGACCTGATAACCCGGTAATCCTCAAACACCTGAAACTGGCAGCTATTCACTTCTCGTCTGTGTGTTTGGGGAGCTCCGCCACCACAGCTTAAGCACCACTCGGCCTTTTAGTCACCTAAGCCTAACTAAACTAAGCCAGCTTTAGGCCCAGTCCAGCCTGCTCCGATCCCCTGGACAGGGTAAGGCCGCTATCTGCTTTTAACGTCTGATGTATAAACAACTTTTTTGTGCTGACGTGTTTCTGTTTGTCTCCGCTTAGATACTCAGTTCCGTGTGGACGTGAGGAATATGACTGCTGAGACTCTTAACTTCGGCCCAGAATGGTAACTGATTCTTCTTGTGCCGTTTCAGTCACCCGCCGTTCGCTCCGCGAGCGGATTCGTCACACGATGTGATATGTTGCGTCGTGTTTGGTGGCGCAAAGTACCTGAAGACGCGTGCAGAAACGGTTAAGCGAAACGGGAACGAGCAAAATCGCAGATTACGGGAATCTCTCCCATCTCCGAAGTATCGCTAGCATTACCTCTTTAACCCCCCGTTAACACCGGATGTGGTGCGTCTCCGTCCGTCCGTCCATCCTGATTAGATTCCATTCAAGTCTATGCGTCAGTTTCCACTGGCTGAGGCTCCGCCCACGGCAGGGCTGGGGGCCTCCCTCGCCCTCCGGAAAAATACGCATCGCTTCTATTTTGGACGGACGGACGGAGCACGCCGCAACAATCTGGCACAAGGCCTCGCGTGCGGCACAGGAAGTTGGGTGTGAAGAAAAAAAATAAAGAATCCAGGAATTTGTCAAAATAAAAGGTCCTGTATTTATTATCCCGTTTTATCTCTTGTATGTGGGTGTGTGAAACAACGTCACAAGATATGCAGCATATCTTCGGATATATCAAATAAATAACGTGAATAACCAGAATTTACAAGAAATAATCGATCTATTACACATTTTAGGAAAAATGAATAGAATTCCCCATGGTAAAGGCACCAAAATCTGAAGAAAAGGGAAATTTTACTCCTCTAGGAACACAGAGCATCTTCTTCCGTGGCTCCTTTCAAAAACTACAAAGTGGTAATATCGCGCGGTCGTACGTGATTTTGTTTTCGGCGTCCTGTTGACAAAGATCGTCCTAAATACGGGACGTTTTATTTCCCAGATGTTTTACTTTTCTCTTCACACCCGACTTCCTGTCCGGCACGCAGTGGATTGTGCTAGATTGTTGCGGCGTTCTCCGTCCGTCCAGACGCATCCGCTGGAAATTAGGACGGACGGGGACGCACTGCATCCGGTGGAAACCCGGGGTTAACCATGATCACACTACAAAACATTCCGAATGCGGTCAGGAGTGTTGGGGTGCTCACACTTCAAGACTCTTCGGCGACTGGAGTGTTCACACTACTGCGCGATTCTCTCCATCTGCAGCGCAGTTGGCCACGCCTCCTGACGGAGAGAATTGTGAAGTGTGAACTCTCCCGTCTCTTAGGAGTCTTGTAGTGCGAACACGCAATGCTCCCATCTTCACGCTACGCGACTAGAGAGTCGGCTCAGGCGTCTCGCCGACTCGGAAAGTCGTGTAGTGTGAACAAGGCTTTAAAAAGGCGTAAAACTGCACCTCTGATGTAAAAGAAGGTGGGACGCATCGAGTCCGCAGGAAGTAATCTGAAGTCTTCTAAAGCAGCGGTCCCCAACCCTCGGGCCGCGGACCGGTACCGGTCCGTGGGACATTTGGTACCGGGCCGCACATAAAGAATAAATAACTTATTATATAATGTGACAATATTATCTGAAACTGAACGATGTTTTATTTTGAAAAATGACTGGATTCTCTTGGTTACATCTGTCCATGGCTCACTATTGACACACGTTTATTATTATATTTAGAAAATACCACGGTTTTCATGACGTCATATCACGTTCTTTTGTTGAATTTATCCGCTACATCTAAACAGCCGGTCCCTGAAAATACTGTCTGACATTAAACCGGTCCCTGGCGCAAGAAAGGTTGGGGACCGCTGTTCTAAAGGTCCACCAATGAGCAATGGTGGCAAAGAAAAGCCTTTTAACAGGGAGAAACCGGGACCAGGCTCATGGGAGGGGGGAGGGGGGTGTCCCTCCTGCTGAGATGGGGCAGAAAGAGGAGAGGAATGGACGCGCTCGTTGAGGTCGGCTCGAAACGTAAAAAGCAAACATTGCAAACAAGCCTCGGTAAACATTGGCGCTTGGCTGAGTCAACATCGTTCCATCGCTCATCAGCACGGAGGGATGTCTAGTTAACGCAGGGAGCGATTTCCAGAGAGTATTGTTCCACTGGTACCATGTCACAGCATGTTTTTGTAACAATTTAGGGGCGAAGGGGTGGGGGTGTGGGCGGTTAAGTCTTCAGTCAGGAGTGCTCCCCTCTCTAATGGCCTGTGACTGCTGTGTGCATTCTTGGTGGGATGCCAGGCTCTGAGTTTTTCCCAGTTTTTTTTTTTTTAACAACCACAGTTACCCCCCCTCCCCCCCCCCGCCATGTCCCTTCGCCGGTCCCGGGTCCAAATCTTCCTGAAACCTGCTGCCTTTTATTTGTTTCTCAAGCGCACGCCAGGGCCGCGGTTTTGCGCTGCGAAGCGATCACAAAGGATTATTACCACGCATGGAAAATATTTTGGGATTTCATCCCCTGGCCTATTAAGGGGGAGCGTGGCGGGGGGGGGCATTTTGCCAACATGGATACTGTGTTAAAAAGCTATTTCTTTGTATCCCTCCCACTGGCGCAATTCCACCACGCTCCTTGTTACGCGTATTAGTCGCCGCTCTATTTATTTTGTTCCTCTTTGATACGAACGCGCCGCTGCCCCTACCTCTCGCGCCGCGGCGCTCCCACCTCTCCTTCGTCTGAGCTGCATATGGTTTTGATGTGGGGCGGCGAGTCAATGACACACTGTGTTGAGCATGTGAATAGAGCCATTGTTGGAGCAGGCCTTGGAATCCGGCCTGCCTGTAATGGCTTTTTTTAAAACCGAAATCTTGAGATCGCGGCGCTCTGTGTTCGCATCGTTTACACACGAGCGCAGAAGCGTTCGGGGTGCCGCGTCACAAGACGGGGAGCTATGACTCGCGTTCAGGAGCTTGATCCGTTTGGACCAGTCTTTGTCATCCTTTTTACGATTCCTTGTCTTTTCTGAAAACTTTGCTTGACGTTTAACGTTTCCCTCACGCTCTCGTCCAGGCTCCGTGCACTGTCCAGTGGGGGGAGCGTGACGTCCCCCCCTCCTTCCCCCGCCATGCCAAAGTACAAGCTGGCCGAGTACCGCTACGGCCGAGAGGAGATGTTAGCACTTTATATCAAAGACAACAAGGTAAGATCAGAAAATCTACATTACAACCCTAAGCACGCGCTTCGTCCCTTCCCACTAGCTTTTTGTCGGAAAGTCACTTATTTTTGTCTCCTTTAAAGTCCGATTTAGATCTTCCTCATGTATTTTTAGGTCCCAGAGGACATGCAGGATAAGGAGTTTGCTGCTATTCTGCAAGATGAGCCCATGCAGCCACTGGCACTCGTGCCTCTCACCGAGGAGGAGCAGGTCCGTGGAGAACAGGCTCTCCGGGGAAATCAGGATACCGTTTTGTCGGTTAACAAAAGGCGTTTCTCACATTCCCGATGTTTTGCTCTCTCCATTCTCTATCCCTGCTCTCCACAGAGGAATTTCTCCATGTCTGTGAACAGCGCGGCTGTGCTGAGGCTCATGGGAAAAGGGGTGGGCGGGGCCGCGCCAGCCGGGGTGGTCAGAGGAAGAGGGGCCACACGAGGCGGTCGAGGTAAGATGGAGACGCTCGCGCTGAAGCTAAGTACACACGGCACGATTTTTGCCGTCTTAGACTCGCGACTCGCCCTCACCCAAATCGGGGCGAGGCGCAAATCCGCTTGGCGACTGAGTTAAGTACCTCGAAGACCCGAGTAATGAGCCTGACGACGCCCAGCGCGGGGTCTCAGACGTAAAACTGGATATCAAACCTGCTAGATATCCAGGCTGCTCGTAGTGACGTAGAAAGAGCTCCAGCCAATGAGAGCAGATGTGGGCGTGGCCGCAAAAATAAGGAAGTGGAAAAGTGCAGTAGAGCAGCAGAGCAACAAGAAGCGACAGGAAATAGAAAAAGGGTTTTTCGAGTTCAGTGGACAGAGGAGACTCTGACTCAGCCACTGTGTCCGCACCAACCGTGCCGACTTTTGTGCACTTTATCTGCACGCTGCTACCACCGCAATATAAACAACAAAAGTTTTTTGCAAAAACTGCGTAGTTGTGACCCCGATCTTGAAACCATTTGTGTCAAGTTGTGTCATTCTTTCTGTTTTTTTGTAAATTTTGAACTGTACATAGTTGTTTTGTAGATTTAATAAAGGTGTGCTCGTGTTTTTCGGACTAGAAGACCCTCCCGGAGTCTCCTGACGGACAGAATTGCGCTGTGTGGACACTCCCATGTCAGACAAGTCTTGTAGTGTGGACACCCAATGCTCCCACCGATGCTGCCGTGTTGAGCGGTGTGATCACCCGGGCGCCCCGCCGACTTTAAAAAAATCGTGCCGTGTGTACTTGGCTTTACGCTAACAGAAACTCTGGCCAGAACACTTGGCTGGTAGCACAAAGGATGTTGTGGCTAAAGGTAGCCGGGGTTATCCCAGCCAAGCCGCCCGAGTGTTTATTTCCCCCCCTTTTTTTTTTTTCCCCAGCATCTAGATTCAGCACACTTCCTCTTGGCCCGTTCAAATAGTCTTTTGTTTGGCCACACCTGAACTTACAACAGCAACTCTGCTGAAATTGCCTTGTGCGCATACACACACATACACACACACACACACACTTAAAGAAAAATGCCCAGTGTAAACAGTGGCGCTCCATTTAGGGATGTGTGATCGTGACCGGTGGGGATACAGGCCAGGAAGAGCTCAGTGCGCTGATTTTGATCGGTTTTGCCTGAGTTTTGTGAAGTTCTGAATGCGTTGAGACCTTTATTTTTTAAGCACTAACACGCAACGCTTCTGTCTCCGTGAAAGGACGGGGTCGGGGTGAAGGTGGATTCTACCAAAGAAGTATTGAAGAGGCAGAGGGGGGGTTTGGCCGCAGCGTGCGAGAGATACATCGCAGCCAGAGCTGGGATGACCGGTAAGAAATTCCCAGCATCCCTTGGGGTCAGGTCAAGCCAAGTATTGAAAAGACTTCGCTGCCGGAAATCTCGTTTTCTCTAACGTTTTTGTTCGATCTGAGACGTTATCCCTTCTTCCCCCAGGGGCGAGCGTCGTTTCGAGAAGCCACTTCGGCGGGAGGTGGGGCGCCCCGGCTTCGAGGAGTCCGCAGGTGCCGTGGGTCCCGGGAGGAAGGAGTACACAAGGGCTGACAGCGACAACTGGCGCACGCTCCGAGAGGAGCAGGACGAGGACGAGGGGGAGTCGGGCAACAACTGGAGACTCTCTGGACCCCGCAGGGATGGTATGAACAATGCCAACGCTTGTTATTGTGCCACATCGGCCGTTGATAGCTTTTAAAAAGGGACCGCAGCTTTAGCAGGTTACCATGGGATCGAGGATCTTTTATACCTAGTCTTCAGTACAGATCAAGATTCGTTTTTAAATCAGTGCAGCAAGGCTGTGAGTCACCTGTAGTTCATGTTTAACTTGGACGGGAATATGGAACATCAGTGATCTGTGCGCTCAGAAACCAGTTCCCACTGTGGGAGCTGCAGGACTTTAAATGCAGGTTTAGTGACATCTAGTGGTGGGAAGATTGTATAAAAACAGCTGTATTGTTTTCTGTTGATTGTAAAGTCTATTTAAGGGAGCAGCACCTGAACGTTACACTGACCACACTATAATGTCAATTTCCCCAGGAGTCCTTGCATAAAAGCATAATAATGGGGTCCTTTCTTCTTGTTAGATGGTCCTCGCTCAGCAGGCTGGCGGGACCATGCCGGTCCAGGTGAGAGCCGCCGCAGGAAGTTCGACTTTGACTTCCGGGACTCGGAAGGTCACAGCGGCGGGCGCCGGCGTGCGGGCAGCGACGGACTGGAGGACGAACGGGACGGCCTGCCAGAGTGGTGCACCGACGAAGAGGACGGCGAGATGGGCACTTTCGACTCAACTGGTGCTTTCATGCCTATGAAGGTGCGTTTGGTTCGTCTGTCAGCGTTCGGTACCGCCAGGCTTCACGAGCGCGCCCAAACGCTTCAATTCTTCATTTCACAGAAGGGTGGCAAAGAGACAATCCTGGAGGAGGAGTTGGAGTTTAAGGGGATAGAAGAAGAAGAGGAGGAGACCCACGCTGATGAGAGGAGCAGTGCAGAAGGAGACAAAGGTGAGCAGAGAGACTTGATCTCTGTGTTTTTATTTTTTTTTTTAAATCTTTTTGGGTTCTTCTGGATGATTTGCTCATGCTCCCCGACCCTCTTGTGACAGAGAGCAAAGAAGCCGCCGCTCCCACCACAGGGGACAGCGAAACAAAGCCAGCACCTTCTTCCCCTTCTCCTCCAGTCCACAGCAGCCCTCCGCTGATGGAGCCTCGACCCAAGGCTCCTCCGGCAGTGGAAAACTCCCAGAAGAACAACAGCCTCCCTGTCCAAGCCAGCAGCGCACCCACTGAAGGTACACCTCTTTTCTGGATGTTACTAGATCAAATGTAACCTAAATATTTGACTACTAATATTTGATCGTTTGTCAAATATTATCTCTCCTTTTATCTTTTGAATTTTTACTTTAAAAAACTGAATTTTAAACTTCTATGTGGCTAATCTGTTTGAGTCTCCGGACGCTGAGAAACTCGACTGTGCAGATATTTTGATTTGAAACAATATATGTTTAGCTCCAGTCACTAAATATCTTGTTTACTGACTGTGCCTGCCGATAAAGCCGGTCGGGGGCTCTACCAACACGCAGTCAGCGTAATCTTAGAAGAAAATCTAAAGTACCGTATTTTTTGGACTATAAGTCGCTCCAGTGACATCAGTGAAAAAATGAGTCATGAAGGAGAAAAAAAAAAAACCATATAAGTCGCACTGGACTATACAAAATCCAAGACCAAAAACAGACATTTCATCCGGAAAAGCAAGTTATAAAAATAACAATAGAATCTAGACCAACAGGCTGAACAGGTATCAGGTATGATAACGTAACACATTAACAGTTATTCAGCTACACAATAGCATAAAGAACAGACGTGGGAGGCTGAAAAGGCAGAATTAGCATAACAAGCTCGCGACTCCCACAAGCTAGTTACTGGTTAGCAAGTTTACCAAAATCTTGATCTCGTTCCACATCACTGAATCCACTGAATTCTTCATCCTCGGTGGAGAGGATTTTCTTTTGGGGGCATTTGTGTTCAGTCTTTCTCAGTTGTCTTTAAGTTAATGTTTAAATTAATTTTCAGCGGTACAGGAGTAGCACATACCGGTAGTGGTCACAAGTCTAGAGCGCCCTCTCGCAGCTGTAGGTAATATTTACTCCTTGGTCGGTCAGTGTGAATTAACAAATTAATATATATAAGTCGCACTTGAGTATAAGTCACAGGACCAGCCAAACTATGAAAAAGAGGGCGACTCAGTCCGGAAAATACGGTAATATTTTGTTTGCTGACTATGCTGGTTGATAAAGGCGGTCGGGGGCCCTACCAGCACGCAGTCAACGTAATCTTAGAAGAAAGTCTAAAGATTTGTTTTTGTGTTTAAAGATGGGGTTTCTGTAGGGAGCTCAAAGGCCCAAGCGAGTCCCAGCCCTGCTGCTACTTCCACTTCCTCATCCAATTTGCCGCCTCCACCCCCTTCCTCCGTCGTCCCTCTCCTCCCCCCATCCGGGGGAGACACCGAGGACGACGAGGGCATGAAGCACCTGCAGCAGGTAGGAACGGTGTGATGCACTCTGAGGCGGTGGTGGAGGCCGGATGGGAAATAAGTCCACAGGTGAAATGTGTTCCAATCGCACGTAGGAGGCAGAGAAGATGGTGGCGTCGCTGCAGGACACCTCTTTGGAGGAGGAGTGCTTCACCCAGGCTCTGCAGCAGCAGGAGAGCAGGAACACGGCGGCTGCCCTGCCGCTGTCGCACGAGGCCGCCATGAAGTGGTTTTACAAGGACCCACAGGGAGAGATCCAGGGTAAATCGCACTCTACGGTGTTTATTCCGTATCCCAGATAGGTTTGCGTTACCCAGACAACTATAGAATCCCTCACGTCTGATCGCGCTCCAGGTCCATTCACCACAGTGGAGATGTGCGAGTGGTTCCAGGCCGGCTACTTCACCATGACCCTGCTGGTGAAGCGGGGCTGCGACGAGGGCTTTCAACCCCTGGGCGACGTCATCAAGATGTGGGGCCGCGTGCCCTTCGCCCCGGGTCCCTCTCCGCCACCCCTGCTGGTGAGACAGCCACCACCAACGCAGCGCCCGCAGCCCACCCGGGGGCCCGCTGGGACTGTGAGTCAGAGCTCAGCCAACGTAGGGGGAGGGGTTGGAGAGGAGATAAATGCCAGAGAAATAAGTCAGACAGGCTAAGGAAAATGTCTTCATTTTCTTGATGCAACAGTAAATATTTGAAGAAGTGAGACAGATTAGATTCAAGCAATGAAGCTAATGCTAATGGTAAACAACTGTTTATTGATTGCAGCATCTGTGCAGTAGCATAAATGCAAATAACTTACTTACTTTTTTTTGTTTAACTCTATTTTGCTGAAGACGCTGTCTGACTTGTAATAAAACACAGCCGATTTTCTGATGCCTGCAGTTCTTTGTTTCAGGGTAACCTGGACCAGGAGCGCCTGAAAAAACAACAGGAGCTGGCAGCAGCCGCGGCGCTATATCAGCAGCTCCAGCAACAGCAGATATTCCAGCTCATCAACAGGTAGAGCCGTGGCGCACACGGTCAGCGTAGCGCCGCTTTACATTTTCAGAAGGGGTTTGAAATGCCTTGCGTTTGCCTCTCTTCTCACTGTAAAGGTGCAGCGAGTCGGGTATGATGCCTTCGATGAACAGGTCGATGTCAGTGCCAGATACAGGGTCCATGTGGGACATGCATACCTCAGCTTCACAGCCGTCAGGTTCGTCAGCCACCGTTACTGTGTATATTGTCAGTGTCAAAAGTGTTGTATAACGCCCCCCCCTGATGCTGTTTCCTTGCAGGCGGTGAAGCCAGTCTTTGGGATATAACAATGAATCCTTCTACTCAGGGTCCAACTATGGAACAGCTTCAAAAGGTGAGCGCAGCGGTTGAAAACGCAGCCCTGGCGGCCTTAAGGACGTCAACAGTTGGATTGTAGCGTTGTAGCTAGATTTCCTGTGCCATTCAGCTCCAGCAGGATAGGCGAGACGCTGAACTCAGGGCGAAGCGTGAGGAAGAGGAGCAACGAAAAAGGAGGGAGGAGAAGAGGAGGCAACAGGAAGAGCAGAAAAGGAGAGAGGAGGAAGAGCTCTTCAGACGCAAGCAGGTGGGAAGGAGCTGTTGGGTTTTCTACATTTTTTTTATTAAGTTTAAACTGGAATCTGACAATAGCAATATTTGCTAATAATGCTATACAACTGATTGTGTATTGTAGTTTTTTTTTCTAAGTACTGTATTTTCCAGTCGCACTTTTTTTCATAGTTTGGCTGGTCCTGCAACTTATACTCAGGTGCAACTTATATATATTAAAATATGTAATTTCACATGTTCTTCAATGTTAATTCTCAAGGAGTTAATATTAGCTACAGCCGCGAGAGGGCGCTCTAGGCTTGTGACAGCTACCGGTACGTGCTACTCCTGTACCACTGAATTTTAAACATTAACTTAAAGACAACTGAGAGAGACTGAACACAAATGTCCCCAAAAGAAAATCCTCTCCACCGAGGATGAAGAATTCAGTGATGTGGAACGAGATGGAGATTTTGGTAAACTTGCTAACCAGTAACTAGCTTGTTGGAGTCGCGTTAATTCTGCTTTTTCAGCCTCCCACTTATGTTCTTTATGCTATTGTGTAGCTCAATAACATCAGTGTGTTACGTTATCATACCTGACACCTGTTCAGCCTTGTTACAGTAATAAAATATTACTGTAAAGATCATCTGCCATGTCTCCCGTAGTGTCGTCAGCAGCAGGAACTGATCATGAAGTTGCTGCAGCAGGCACCCCAGCAGCAGGGTCCTGGGGCAGGGAGCTCAGGCTGGTCCGGTGCTCCCTCCTCTGGGCTCACCAAGGCGGGAAAGCCGCCGGCACTGGCTCTGCTCGAAATGCAGCAGGAAGCCGAAAGGCTCCTGAAGCAGCAGCAGCAACAGAGAGCCCAACAGCAGCGGGACCGCGTGAGTCAGCCGCCACGATGCCTTCGCAGAGCGCGCCGACAAAGACGCGGACGTCAAACCGGTCTCTCTACTCTTTCTCTTCAGCACTCTGGCTTGTCGATGGGGAGTTCCTCCCTGGGGAGCCAGTGGAGCGACGGTGTCGGCATGTGGGGTGGGCCTGGCGGCATGGATGGGAAGGGAGTCAGCGGAGGCTCCTCCAGCAGCATGGGTATGTGGGACGAGGCTGTGAAGAACCAGGCCAGCCTTCGTGGTAACACCAACAACAACATGGGCTTGAAGAACAGCCGTAGCAGCCCCTCTCTCAGGTACACAACGCTGAGCTTTTACACTCTGGTCTCACTTTGTTTTTTTTAATGTAAATATTAGGGCTGAAACGATTAGTTGAATAATTCAATTACTAAAAAGCTTCGATACAAATTATTTGTGTTGAAGTTTTGTTTAAATTTGCTCCACTAAACTTCGCACTGTGTTTGGCACGGATCGTCATTTCTGTTGCACAACGCTCTCGCTGTTTTGGCTGCTGATACGTCCCTGAAGAGCCATGTGAGGAATTTCGACATTAAACATTAAAAAGAAAAAGAAACGTAGTGCAACGTGTCTACAGTAAGATGCAGTTAGCATAGCATAATAGCACAACGCTGCTGCTGCAGCACCTCAAAAGGAAACATCCCGTCTCTGCTAAAAGTTCGCAAAGCAGAGCGGGTTAAGGCTAACGATAATTAGCAGCAATTAACAGAAATCAGTGTGATCCATGATTGAGAGAAGTCTGGTAACTAACCCACTTTGTTTATAGCTCTGTTTAAAGGCTGATTCAGAACTTTAATCAATCTTTAATCAACTTTTTGCTTAAGATTACTAGAATAATATTCCACGGAAAATAAAGTGCTGTAGCGAGTTTGTTAAAGCCTGAATTTCAGTTAGTTAAATTGTAAAAGCAGTCAGTTTAATTAACTCCGTATCCAAGTTTGATATTATTTTGAGCATGTTCAATGGAACAAGAACATTACAGATGCTTTTCACTAAAGTTAGTGATGTAAAAAAAAGTCAGCGTGCGCAGTGTACTTCTTATCCGATTACTCGATTCATCGCCAGAATAATCGATAGAATGCTCGATTACTAAAAGAATCTCTTTAGTAATTAGAAACCGAACCCTGTTTTAATCTCTGCAGCGAACAGTACATGATGCGGCGTAAGCGGACGGACGAGGAGGAGAAGCTGCTGAAGCTGCTGCAGGGCATGAAGCCTCAGGACGGCTTCACCACCTGGTGTGAACAGATGCTGCATACTCTCAACACCTCTGCCAACAACTCCTCCTCCTCTCTGGACGGTAGGCTGCTCAGCTTTTCAGCATTTACGTCACACGCCGCGGTATCGCCTAGCTATCTTTTCTAGAGATTTCCTGATCTAATCTCTTCTCATGCGCGGCTTTTTTGGAAAGTGGCTACAATCGTGGCCTACCTGAAGGAGGTGGAGTCTCCCTATGCAGTGCTGGACTTTATCCGGTCCTACTTAGGGGACACAGTGGAAGCCAAAGAGTTCGCCAAACAGTTTCTGGAGCGACGTGCCAAACAGAAAGCCAACCAACAGAGACAGCAGCAGCAGGTAGGCCTGAGTTTGTTGAATCTACCGTAATTTCTAGTGTATAAGGCGCACCTAAATATAAGTCGCACGGGTAATTACGGTAGGTAATGATGACCTTTTTACACATATAAGCCGCAGGTGTCTCCCTCAATAGCACACACAGCGCTGAAGTGCTTTACATATATTACATCATTTTAACTGGCCCATCTAGTTTTCTCGAAGCCCACCCACCATAAAAACTGTTAAATACTGATGGCTTTACACAGAAAGATGTTACACGGAATTTTATTTTTTAAACCTTTAATTAAATACGTTAAATATGTCTCACCGTCGATTCATTAATGCCAAGCTTACGTGCAGCAGCTCTGTTTCCTTCTGATACAGCCAGATCGATCCCATTTAACTCCAACGCTGCATCAAATGCATTTCTTTGTTTGTTTTCCATTTATAGGGTGTGAGTTACGTGTATGAAGCGCCAAATTAAGGACCTAAATAGTTTACCGTACCGTAGTGTGAGTGCGTTTGATTGGCCCGCCGTGACCTTGTTCTGTAATTTTATTGGTATGATGTGTTTTGGCGTAACGAAGCTCGTGAGCGGGGGAAAAAATAACATAAATAAGCCGCACCGCTATATACGGCGCAGGGTTCAACGCGTGGGGAAAAAAAATTGCGGCTTAAACACCGGAAATGACGGTAAATGAAACCTTTCCAGCGTCGGTTTATATTATGAATCAGTCTTGTAATCCCTCGGAATGGATGAGCTATGAATAGACCACAGCTATGGAATGCAGTTTATTGTGGTCCTCATTACGTCTTCTTTCCTCCTTCTTGTCCCAGTTATCAAAGGAAGTGGCTGGATTGAACATGAACTTCCCTCTGCAGGTACGTCCAGATATTTCGGGTGATAGTGAGGATAACACATTTTTACAAAGTAAAGTCCCCTGATCCCCTTATTGCCTTTGTCTCAATTTTTTTTTTTTTCTTCCAGGACTCAATGCGAGGTATGAATCCAAGCACCCTGCAGTCCATGTTCCAAGCCAACCACATGGGCAAGGCTGGTCTCTATGACAACCAAGGGGGGAAGATGAAGAAGAAACAGCCCTTGATGCTGCACTCTGACCCCAGCATCTTAGGTATGTGACCTCACTGGCCTTTAATTGTCGATTCCATGGGTTCCTAAATAGATCACCTACACAAAATATCATGGATCAGTTAACATATATTAGCTAAGCAGGGATGCGGTTCTCCTGCAGTAGAAAATGTTTGCTGCTTGTTCCTTTCTCTAGCATCGCTTACTGTTAATACAAACTTCAACAGGTGGATTAACAAACGTGATAAAGATGCAAATAGATTTAGAAATTGCAGTATTTCTACTACAGTAATCATAATCAGACACTCCCCTTTAGAGCAAATTTATGCTGTCCATTACTGTTAATTTAATTGTGTGTCCCCCCGGTGGATAGAGGAGGAACAGCAGTTAATGTCCTACTTGGTATTCGTCCCACGCGGCCGTACTGGTCCCTCAGGTGGGCCAGATCTGACCCGCGGTCCCTATGTTTGACACCCCTCGGAGAGTTGATGCATTGACCTACATGGGACAATTCAGAAATGATGAGACGGATAATGGTGAATCAAATAAATCTGTGACAAGTCACATTTATTCTACAAAGGTTAAACCTGGCCTTAATGGACAGCTTCTGGTGAATTATGTCTCTCTTTCAAACAATGGCTCTTGCTCCAACGGCTCCTCTCACTCCTCTATTTATTGTCTTCTTCCTACATGTCAACCCCTCCCCCCCCCCCCCGCAGGGTACTCATTCCACAACGCGGGCGAGTGTCTGAGCCTGAACGAGATGGAGATGGTGGAGGATTACTGATGTGACGCAGCGCAGCAGCAATAGCTACCTGAGGCCTTCTGTCTTTTAATCAGACAAAAACCTGATGACGAATGTGCACTGCTAGGGGAAACTGTAGGGGGGTTGGGGGGGAGGCAGGCAGGGACGGACGGACGGTCAGGAAAGGAGCGGGGGCGACCGGGAGGGTGGCGCAGGGTGGAAGCACCTAAATCCACACCTCCCACTCTTTCCTTCCCTGCGGCACGATTAAAAAAAAAAAAAAAAAAAAAAAAAAAACTATAAAAAGGGCTCCCTGCTGCACCAGTTTATCACTTGAGCTGGGGAGATCGGACTGAGTTGGGGTGAGTTTAAAAGAAGATGGGTATCCTCTGGCACTCAAAAGATTAAGCACCTTACACTGAACTAATGCACTTTATTGAGACAGGATTTGAATAGTTTGCGTGTGTCTGAGTGTGTGAGCAGGAGAATCAGTCGGGCGGAGGGGGTGAGGGGAGTGTGTGTGCGTGTGTGTGTGCGCGTGTGTGAGGACGGTCGGGGGGGACCTTCAGTTGAAACCTTATCAGAGAGCAAATCCTTTCTCGAAAGACAAACACTGTTGATATTTCTCTTGTTTAGCATTTTTTTTTTTTTTTTTTACGTTTCTATAAATAAAAAGTTAAAGCTATTGGAAAAAATGGATTCTAAAAAAAAAACTTGAAGATTTGCACTTGTCTAAAAAAATTCATGAGAAAAAAACAAAAAAAAAAATCAAAACAGGTGGGGTAGAGATAGAAGTGAATATTTTTGAGAATGTGGATGAATGTGAGCGCGTCAGTAATATACCAGTGCACAATGTTTTATTTTCTTACATTGCTTACCAAGATGTATGACACGAGGCCATTTTTTTTTTTTTTTTTGTCCTTTTTCCCCCAAATTCTAATTTTGTATTTTCATGGTTAGTGTGTGTGTGTGCGTCCCTTTAACAGGCGTCTCTTTTGAGTGTTCATGCGAGAGAGAGAGAGAGAGAGGGCAATTGCACAACACATCCTTCCTCTCACCAGCTCCTCAACCCCAGATCGACATGGAAAACATGTCTGGACATTGTTAGCTTTGCATCCTTCACCCCCCCAGGTGAATTCCCCTCAGCTTCTTCACTTGGGGAGCTGTCTGCAGACCCCTACGGACTAGCAGACAAAGCGAATAATAAGGGACATGAGCGCGTGAATCAGAGTGTGTGTGTATGTACATTTACTGTCCCTACAAATGAGTGAAGATTACAGGTACTCATTTCAGATACATGTGCTTTTTTTTTTTTGTTTGTTGGTTCTTTTTCTTTTGCGTGTGTAAGACTGCACATTTGTGCCTAAGAACTCGGATAGGGTGCGCCGCCATTGAGACATTAACTCTTTTTTTAGCGCAAGAGCGAACCCGTGTCAGTGCTGAGCACAGCGAGTGTAAAGTATGCCTGTTTATATCGTAAATATTTCTCGTTCGGTCTAGGGGGGTGATCCATCGGAAGGTGAATCCAAGTCTGTTTTCCTGGGGTGTGATCACGTTGCCTTTTTGTCAGCTCTCGAACTTGTGAATGAAAGGTGTCGAGTTTCTGACTCTGAAAAAACAAACAAAAAACAAACAATTTACAGCATCTTAATGTGCACGTGCACAGAGCGGTGCATGAAATGTTAGCATATTGTGTTACTTCTTCGTTGTTGCAATTTGATAATGACGAGTTTTCTTTTTTAATGACAAATATATATGAATATATACATTATATACAAAGTTTAAAAAGTATTTGGACTAAGAGAATGAGCACTTGGGGCTGCTATTTTTGTTGTGTGTGTGTGTGTTTTTCTTTTTTTTTTTTCTTTTTTTCAGTTTTGGTTCATTATCGCCATGTGAAGTGTGTGTATTTCTTAAGAAAATATTGAATGTATTCCAAAAAAAAAAAAAAACCAGACAAGAAATCCATGCTGATACCAGATATCTTTTTTTTCCTCAGAAGATTTCAAAAAAATGAAAACAAAATACACAAAAAAAAGTCAGAGGAAGGACAATTTTTTTATTTACACAGTGGAGAAGAAAAAAAAAAATCCTGGGATGGAAACAGTTGAACACACTGCCTCTACAATTCTGGTCGTACAAATGGTGACTAAGAATTAAAAGAACGGACTCTTTTGATTCCATACTGGAGCTTTGGTTGTTTACAAGCCACATGGATATTTGTGGGTGCAGTTATTTTTGTTTCGAGTTTTTTTACGATTTCTTTTTTTTTTGTTCCCACACGAGACGGGTGGGGTCTACAAGCGCCCTTCTGCCATATTGGACACTGAGAGGCGTTGCTTCGAGGATGAGACACAGTCGCGAGAACACGGACGCGGTTCTCGATGTGGACTAGCGGTTGTAGATCCCCAGACTTGATCAAGTGAAAAAGTGGGTCTTTTTTTTTTTTTCTTTTTTCTTTTTTGTGGAGAACGGAGTTGCAGGGCTGCAGAACCTCCAAGGGAACGGAGAGCGGGAGGCGGGGCGGAGGGGGGTGGTCGTCTAAGCCCCCCCCCCGACACTCTTGAGCGCTCGCGCCCTGCCCCTCACCAACTCACCTATGCACTTTTGTTCATTCAAGCTGTGAGGTACCATTTTGGGGATGGGAGCACAATTTACAAGAGGAGGATCGCTCCGACTCGGAAGTCGGTGAAATAGAAATTCCCAAACCGAACTGAGAGACTGGAGAAGCGGCGCCTTCTCCCTCCTCCTGTAACATAACCGTATTTTTGTATCACCTTTCCAAGTAAAGAAAAGAGAGATTCGCAACCAGATGAAGGAAAAATTTACAGTTACTATATAGAGTAAATGTTCAAGAGGACTTTTTTTTTTGTTTGTTTGTTTTTTTGAATTGCGAGTGACTGGCTTCCTGGATTCCTGCGCTTTTACCAGTACCCCTGAAATAATCAGGGCAGGACACAAAGATGGACTGAGGCGGTGGATAATGGGCCAAAGGGACAGACCGGTATTGGTAAAGCCGCAACCAGGAATCTCGGAGGAACAGTGCGGGAGGGGAGACGGTTGGAAGAGCTCCCACGTCTCCACCTGATGTGGCTGCGTCGAGAGCCGCAGTGACTAATCCAACAAAAAGTAACCCTTGGTGTTGGTAAGAGGCTTTTGCTTAATTCACAATTAGCTTTCTACCTGTTTCCAGTTGAGTGACAGCTTTGTCCTTGTTTTTTTGTTTTGTTTTTTTTTTTTTGTGACCCCCCCTCAGGAGTCTGGCTGTGCTTTATTTGCTGCCCTCTGCGAGGAGGATCTCATCTACAACCAACGCCATGATCCCGTTGAGCATAAATACGCCCTTTCTGAGCTTGAACCCTAAGAAACTCTGTCTTGCTCTCAGACTGAGGCAGGCCCGCCGGCAGTACCAGCTGGACAGTTCCCAGATGAAGTTACAGCTCGAAGGTCCCGAAGAGGACAAAAGAGCCACCGAGCTGCCCAGATGTCGTCGCCAGGAGCGGGCCCCAATCTCCACAAAGGACGGAAGAACCCGACGCGGCGCTCAGAAATTGGCAGACGTGGCCGGACGACGCCGAAATCCCTGTAACTGTTGAACTGGAGGAACTGAACGACTTGTACAGAAAAAAAAAAAAAAAAAGACTGAAACGTAACCCCCCACCGCAAACACACTGATTGGAAAGTCGAAAGGAGTTGCAGACACACTACATCCACAGCACGGACAGCGGCTCACCCTCAGATCGGCCCTCTGGATCCACGTCTGCGAACAGGGCTACGTCGCTATCGAGCCACCACGCTAGCATCAGTGCTCACCAGTATAAACGCCGAGCTTTGTAAATAGTGTAAACGATTTGTGTTTTTTTGTTTTTTCCTGATAGCGGGGATTTCCTTTATTTCTCTGTTCAACATGCCTTAAAAATGTACAGTTCGATACTTAACTGCTAACTGAAATTGTTTTCCAAGGATTTGAGTTGGGAATCACCTTGCTGAAGGAAAAGACAGTTTTTGTTAGCGAACAGACCGTTTTGGATTAAACCCGACGGGTGCACCACCACGAAAATTGACTTGTTAGCTACGTAATAGAGCAGCAAGTTGTCTTTTATTCTAATTTTCTTTTCCCGGTGGTTGGCTTTTGTTGCCCTTTTGGTTTCTTTAAAGACGAGTGGATTTGTTCAGATTTCTTGTTTTAGATTCATGCTAGAGGTGCAGGCTAAAAAAAAGGCTGTCTGTACTGGTGGGAGCTGAGCTGATTGGGTGTTTAAGATAAGAAATTTTCCAGTGCTATTGTCAGGTAAACTGATTTTGGCAAGGCTAAAACCTGTGATGGATTAATCTCAAATTTTGTTTGCATTCTGGGCTTTTTGGAACACTTTTATTTTTTTTTTTTTTACACTCCGGGGGATTAAATGTCATGCAAACTGCTTGATGGTTTTCGTTGTGTGTGTCTGAATCACGATCGCAACCGTTGTGATTCGGTTTGTGGGTGTTGGCCTTTACAGCTCCAGAAGGGTCAGACACCGGCCCAGATTTGCTCACCTGGTCTTCCTGCTGGTCACCTTCCTTTAGATCAGTAATTGATTGGTCAGTTTACCCGAGAGAAAACCCCCTCATGCAGATTGAGCGTCTTATTAAAAGTTCGTGTACCTAACTGGATTTAAGAGATTCGTGCTTTTAGTCAGCAATTAGCGTGCATCCTCGATGGCTAAACGTTGCAGTTTTTAAAATGACATGGCAATTTATTAGATCAATAACTTTATTGCTAAATATACGTGTGCATGTTGATTAGAAGAGGTTTCGGTGGCTTCCGAACTGTTAATGCTAACTTATCTGCTTTATCTGTAGCCTTATTTCAGGACTGTTAATTTGATATTGAACTGATGCTAAATGGTTACTAAATGGAATATTGTAACGGCCAAAAAACAAAGTTTAACATTAAGTGTGCTCTCTGGTCTCTAGCGAAAGATGCTTTTTTAAAGAAAACAAAGGTATTATTTGATATGAGTCGGTTGTCTCTTATAGAAACTAAAATTATTTTTTTTTACTCCACAACTATGCTTTTATGAGCAGATAAATTGAAAAGGTGTGACCAAAAGCCCCAGATGTTTTGACAAGTCCTGTCTTAGTCTGATAGTGTAATAGATGTTCTATCCCAGTCAGCTCAGCTCCTTTCTGCTTAATTAATCAGAATGTTGTTAAAATAACGGCAACCTGTAATTAAAAGAACAACAGAAAGATGTGTAAATAGTTTTGCTTTTGTTTGAAGAACAAAATAAATACTTAAATAAACGGCATTTAGCATCGATTACTTTGATGTTTCTTCTTAAATCTGTGTGTGTTTGTGCGCGTGCGAGAAACGAGTTATCACGTTATCAGCGGCCGCAGCCGGACGTCTCGCGATATTTGGAAGCACATGGCCGCCTACACTATTTACAACTTGCGTGACCAGTGACGAACTAGTAGCAAACAGGAAACAAGTTATAAAGTAAGAAAACGTTAATTGTTCGTTTCTAATACTTCCCATCTTAGCTTTATAGATTGACGCTTAAATAAACCGCGAGGAGGAAAAAAGAAGCAAATCACATCGCAGGTTGGTACCGTCAACATAGCATGGGCTAATGCTAAAGCTGTTGTGGTGAAACAATGATTGTTTTGTGTAAAGAATAGTGAAGAAAATTCGAAACATTTTGTCTTCACGATTAAAAATTCTCATCGGCCGCGTGTTTCACGAAAACACGCCAAAGTATGTTAGAATTTGTCATGTTTTTGTAGTTGGCACGAATTTAAAGAGATGCCACTGATGCTAGTTACTAGCTTGGCAGTTCAAATCAGGACTAACTACAGGTGTCTGTCAACTCGTGTCATTTTCGCGTGTGTTTCGTTCTTTTGGTTTATGTTAGTTTCATGTCTTTGCTCAAGCTCACTGCGTCTCATATACCTTCTTTGTTCCTGTGTATCTTTTTAAGGCTACTGAGTGCTGTGATGTCCTCGACTCCCAGCAGACTCAAACAATCACACTGCAGGAAGAAGCATTACCCCAGTAGCACCTACCTCACCCACGTCTGACAACCAGTCATTAGGAACAAAGCTCAGGACTGATCAACAACGACATGTCTGACACAACTGGAGGTGGAGACGGGGCAGGTGTAGCAGTTGCCGGGCAGGATGAAGGGGCAGATAATGAGCCGCCTCATCTGGCACCTTCTTTACCTGGGCGTGGCAGCTTCGAGGTTGGGGAGACGTCAGAGGAAGGGGCGCCTCCGTCTGCCAAGCGAACTAAAGTAAGCGGAGAGGACCAGGAGCAGGAGCGAGTTAAAGAGACTGTCAAGATGTGTGGAGAAACACAAGAACAGACGGGCTCCTGTCTGCAAGAGGACAGCTCATCATTTGAGCAAAGTATGTACAGTGGTTCAAAATGATTAAAAAAAATGCAGTTTGAGTCAGGAGGTTAATGATTCTGGACTTGTTGACTAACATAAATTGTGCGTTCCTTTTCATTTACATAGGTACAGAGCAGCTACGATGTGGGGCAGAAGCAGGTCGGGATGTGTCGTCTGTCGGATGTTGTGAAAATGGAGACGGATATGGGACCCCTCTGGAAGAGGGAGAGCCGAAAACAGAGGACAAACCCGACAGTGAGGAGTCTGCAGACGGCCCCTGTGAAGGACAGCAGTAAGTAGCGGTCACAATTAAGGTGTAAGGATGTTCAACAGTCACCTACTGTAGCCTCTGCTCAGGTTATTTTCAATCAAGAAAGTTATTTATATTATCCTTTTCTCAAAATATGTCCTCATACCACTTTTTGTAAAACATTTTGTTAAGTTTGTGGCCTTCTGCTAAAGAGAAAATCAAATTTTCCCTCTGCAGTCTACACTGAAAACACCAGAATGTCAAAGTGAGCACATAATTTGCTCAGTACTTATTTCCAGCTCCTCATAGCCTCCAGTGTTTTTCACTCTGATGTCCCAATCTTTGCACGCCTGGATTTGGGGATATTCTGAAAATCCTCCCTGCAGATCCTCCCAAACTCTGTCGGGGCTCTCTGGAGATCTTTGACTGGGTTCGACTCAGTGCTTCGGATGGGATGAGTTGTTCCATAGCCGGTCCCGTGTCACCCCGGGTGTAGGTTTCAAGTCACTGTCTTGTTAGAACATTCAGCTAATAACCTCTCATAACCTCTCTGGTTCAGGTTTTCATGAAGTATATCGTCGCTGTCTGATGAAAAACACTTATCTCCACTTTTTGACCATTTACCGTGTACGGCATGTCCGCATTCCTCCCTAGTGACCGATGTGGTCGGTATTCATTTTAAACAATGAAAAACACTTTTAGAGGTTAATTATTTAAAACATATCTCCATTGGACGTCAGGAGTGTCAATGTCAAAAACGTGTCTGGTCTTAGAGGTTGGCGTAAAGGAGAGGGAGGAGGGAAGAGAGGAAGAAGGATGGAGGAAAAAGGAGGAGGCAGGGAGGAAAGAACATGTTTAACTCATTAGCTGGCCATCAGAGGGTGTACTTTTGAATTGGCCCTCATTTATCAATCAACGAGCGCAGAGCTGAGCGCAGGAGTCACGGTACGATAGGACGCATGTGCGATTCATGAAAAGATATGACCGATCCCGGCGTAACAATGACCAGGACCAGGTCTTGATAAATGTGGCGGCTGAAAACAATCGTCATTAACATGTTAAGCCCTTAAATATCAGAATGATTACAGCGGCGGAGAACAGCGTTGCTGTGGACGAGCTTACGTGCTGCGCTGCTGCTCTGCAGGTTCCCCAGTTAGCAAAAATGAATTTCTCAGGAAAATTTCCCGTAAAAACAGACAAATATATTGTTTTTATTGTATTTTACTTTTTATTCTGTACGGAATATGTGGCTGCCTGTGCTTAATGATCGCTTTGAGGTTCGTTTAATTGTTATTTTCAGATTTTGCTGGGCTGCACTGCAAATCCACACTGACTCTAACTTGCGTCCACGATGTCAGCCCTGACGTGAGATTTGATCGTATCATCTGCTCACGTCCAGACTGATAATGCTAATCCTTGTGTGGAAATGGAAATGGTCATGTCATGTAGTTACCTACACAGTGTCATTACAGGACTCTGGTAGGAGCTTTATAGCTCCCGGATGCATGAGCCAAATGTCCAGAAGAGAAATTTGGATTGGCTAGATATTTTTTTTTTTTATGCCAAGGATAAAGATTACGGTCCATGATTTCCCAGAACCGAGTCAAACCGATGTTTGCACGTCAACATTAGATTACTTTTTACCCATAAATGATCCTGATTCCAATAGAAAATGCCAACCAAAAGCTTTTATAATGTGGAAATGTAGAATAGCCTGCAATTAATTTTCCTGGGACATAAAAATGAGACTGGAGGATCGTAAATAACTGCACGCCATTGGAGCGCTTAGTAAAAAAACCCACCATCGCCCACAACAAAACTCGCAAGTCCATTTAAAATAATTTAAACAGTTTATTGATAAATGTGTCAGCATAGTTTTTCCGGATCCTAAATGCATCTATTTAAACCGTTTTTGGCTTTCCGTTATAAGGTAGTTTTTAAGAAAAGCAGTATATGTTTTTCACCAGGCAGCGACGATATTTATCTATTCCATTTATTGTTGATGATGAGTGTCAAATCTGTCTCTGCACATTCTCCTAACATCCATTCCAGATGTGTCACAGCTGAACTGGTCCAACGTTAACACCCTCAGCCATGTGTAGACGTGTGACCCAGGCAGGAATCGTGTAGATCTGTCTTTTATGGAAAATGAGTCAACCTCTTTGTCCAGTTAACGCTTTATTTTGTCAGTCTGGGTTTCTGAAACTGGACACCGAGGGCGATAAACATTCCTGTTTTTAGACGTCTTAAGAAGTTCACCAGATGAGATTCGGATTACTCTGATTTTTTTTTCCAGAGGGGTGTAACCACACCTCACGGCTGCAGTCACGTTCAGCCCAGAAACGTTGGTCAGAGAGGGACTTCTGTCTTTTCCCTCCTATCTTTGGAATTGCTGCCCTCCAGGTTTTGACCTTCTCTCGCTCGATTTCAGCGTCGGCCTAGATTTTAGCCAGAGTCCCCAGATGCTGACCGGCTCCTGGACCGAGTACTCCAGGCTTCCAGAGAATTACCTCAGAGGCTGCAAATGGTAATCTCTGCAAAAAAATAACCGTTTAAGCAACGGCATACGCTCATGAAGTCATTATTACGATTGTGTCCAAACTCGGCGACAGAGATTTATTTTTCTCCTGTTTTCTCACCCAGGGCCCCCGATGGTTCCTGTATCCTCACCAACAGCGCAGACAACGTGCTCCGCCTGTACAACCTCCCTCCGCAGATTTACAGCTACAACTGGGACTCATTACCAGAGATGGTAGATATGCGCATCGTTATTGCGCCAGTGACAAAAACAGAAAATTAGGTTGTGTAAATGCCAGGAAAAAAAGGGAATACATGAAAAAAGTAAATAAAATCTTCTCACAACATGTTCATTCTTGAGATGTTCTACTCCTGTCAAGCACCAAAAAAATGTGAAGTATTTGCAGTAAAGGTCATCGACCTGCTCGGCGCCGCCTGACCTTTTTGCACACAGGCTGTCAGAATGTCATCCTTTCTGCCTGAATGTTGTCGTCTTATTAAACCGAGAGCCCAAAACATTTCAATCCGCGGGCGAACAACGCGAGGAGAGGGAACTGCAGCGATTTAATAGAATGCAGTGCCGGGCAGCGCTGAGGTTTTTCGGAAATATCGAGCCTCGGATTTTATTACACACGGGTAGATTGGGATCACTGAGCAAAAATAATTAAAATATAATCCATTTTCCTCTATTACAGAGCTCCAAGACCTTTTGTCATCAGTGTAGAGAATTAAAGTTTGATTACCGGGTTGTAATATTGAATTGTACTCGAGGGAAAAGCCTCTGATGTCGTCTTCTGTCGGCCCCGGTCGGCACCGATGGGTCTGGTTTCTCATCCTGCTCTCTCCTCTTGCTCTCTGCGGCAGAACCCGGCGCTGAGGATGGCGGAGGGAGACACCATCTACGACTACTGCTGGTATCCCAAGATGACCTCGCTGGACCCGGAAACGTGTTTGTAAGTTCGCCCCGGTAGCACCGCGGAGGTAGGAAGTCGGAGCCGGGAAGGATGTCACGGCCGTTACTCCCTCGGTACTCCCTCCAACATCTAGAGCAGGGGTGGGCAATTATTTAGCCAGAAGGGCCACATCGGGTTTTAGATCTTGGTGAAGGGGCCGGCCAGGTGGTGCGGAAGACTAATCCCCCCCCAAATTAGTTAGTAGGTTAACTAAAAATCCTGCTTGATGGACTATTGACAGAGAAAATATTTAGAAGAGCCTGTAAATTGGTCCAACTAGAGATGGACGATGAAGCTCCAAATGATGTTTGGCCCCACCTTCTTGAGAGGAATGTTAGCATGCTAGCTGAAGGGGGGGTCTGGACCTTTTTATAACCAATTAAGATGACAACCTTCTTAAGTTGGCTTTAGGAGAAATTATTGTGAAGGCTCTGCGGGCCGGATTAAATGGTTCATTGAGGCACATGTGGCCCCCGGGCCTTAGTTTGCCCACCTCTGATCTAGAGGGTGTTGTGGCTCGCTCTCTGTCTCTCTTTTCTAGCGTGTGTGCGGCTTTAAAATGACATCAGTATACGTATGAGCTAACAACTGGCCATCGCCGCCGAGGGCCGCTTTATCGAGCTTAGGTCAGATCGCCAGCGGGTTTTAACCGGCTCCCATCATCCTCCACTTCCAGCTTCCACCCTCCACCCTCTGACAGGGCGGCCTAGAGCTAACGCCGATCCACATCCACGCCAGACAGCCTTCACTAAAAATAAAAACCAAACAAAACGAGCGGCGTAAACACCACTGTCCTCTCACTGTCCTCACATGCGGACAGTGAGCAAACTCGAGAGGCCCGAGGGGGGCGTCACTGAGTCGATGATGGGAATCTTCAGAACGCCGCTGACATCAGAGAGGAACTCGTCTGGGGAAACAGCAAGGTGGTCGATGAGCTTAGAGTAGACAAATAATGGCCGAGGCTGAGCTCTTCCCCTTTTTCTTCCCTTCATGTTTCCCATTTTGTTCTGATTCTCTCCACCGCGCTGCTGTTACTCTTTGTCTGCCAAAAGCCGCATGCTCCTGGTGCCCTCCCCCCACCTCACCCGTGGAGAGGGGAGAAAGGTCCCCGTTGTGGCTCGGCTAAGCTGCACTCAGTTCCAGGCATCGCTCCAAGCTAGCAGCAGCCTAGCATCCCAATTAGGCCTTTTTCCTGCCCCGGAATAAAGCTTCGCCTCCTAGGGGTTACACCAGAAAACAGCAGCGGAGGCGGGGGCTAATTTCCTTTATCTAATTGACCCACGGTGATGTTTCGGTATTTGTTCAGCTCCTGGTATTTAATTTATAAAGGCAGCGCCCGGTCGGGAACCTTGATTTCAATCGATAAGAACCTGCCGCAGCCTCATCTTCACGATGAGGCGTAGCGTTGGCGTTTATGTGGGCGTTCCAAAGTCGAGACTACAAACAAGAAGTGACTCCGGCTAAACACACAGATGTTTGTACGATGTTGTTCGTAGGGGTCAGTGAGCTCGAAATGAGTTCTTAGCCTACCCCCATTTTTTTAATGATCTTTTTTTAATCGCTATTTCTTGTGTGCCAACGCAGCCTCGCCAGCAGCAGCCGGGACAACCCGATCCACGTGTGGGACGCCTTTTACGGGGAGGTCCGCGCCAGTTTCCGACCCTACAACCACCTGGATGAGCTGACGGCGGCCCTGTCTCTGTGCTTCACGCCCGACGGATCGCAGCTGTACTGCGGCTTCGACAAAACCGTGCGCGTTTTTCACACCGAGCGCCCCGGGAGAGACTGCGAGGAAAGGCCCACCGTAGGTCAGTCATGCTTGTCGGAATACAGCAGCCGTTTTCCGCTGACAATAGTAATAATACCTTTAAGTTGTAAGCGCCTTTCAAGACGCTCAAGGACCAGTGTTCATAAAAATAAGAACAATAAAAGCAACGGAACATTCCAAACAGCAATAAAAAAATAAAGTCAGTGACACAGCTAAAAAATGACAATGGCCAGGAAAGAGGGAGTGAATGGATGGGAAAAGTTAGGTGGGATAAGCAGAGCAACAGAAGGCCCTGCTCCCCATAGTGCTGAGGCGGGCAGAGGGGACAGTGAGGAGAATGGAGGAGGAAGATCTGAGGGAGTGACAGTGTGGAGGTGGTCAGACGGACGGAGGGGCGAGGTTATGAATGCCTTTGAAGGTGTATAAACTGTATTCTTTGCTTGACCGGAAGCCAGTGGAGGTGTGAGGGGGTCCTAGTGATACGGCAAGAAAGCAGAAACCCAGTTTTTAAGTTCTTTGCTTCACGTATTGGCAAGCGTATGGACGAGCTGTTTGGAAACCCTGTAACTTCCAAAAACAGCTATCTGTGTAGGTTCTCACTCATCCAGGTCATAGTTATCCATGTTTAGATCTCTGTGCAACTGGACTTGTTAAAGTTTTCCTTGAAGACGTTTCGCCTTCTCTCCAGAAGGCTTCTTCAGTTCTAAACTCGCTGGGGGCAGAGCTTGAAAATATAGCATTTGTGGACCATTAGCGTGCTAATGATCCGGGTCACCTCATCACGGGCCACCTCTTCAGGAGACCTCCTTTGAGGACAGTCAAGTACGTGTGCTGGCCAGAGAAGATGGCTGCTTTGAGGAGGAGTCGAGGAAGCCATCCACGTCAAGTTGGAAAACCATCTTTAAACAGAGGTGGTGGACTAAGGCACTTTCACCCACGTACAACCAGTCCTCCACTCTCTCTGTCAACAATCCTGGAGACCTGGTGACTCATTACCATGTGACCCAACAGACAAAGGGGAAGCACCCAAACTGAAACTAGGTGAACGTGAACGACCCTGCCCACAACCCTGCCAACGACCCTCAGGTGACCACCCAGATCATTAGCACGCTAATGGTCCACAGGGGCTACATTTTCGAGCTCTGCCCCCAGCAAGTTTAGAACTGAAGAAGCTCTCCTGAGAGAAGGCGAAACGTCTTCAAGGAAACCTTTACAAAGTCCAGTTGCACTCAGAGATCTAACCTTGGGATTCCAAAAACAGCATTTACAGGTTCGGCTGTTGTTGCATCGCGACCCAGCCAACGCCACGTAAACACGGACTTTGTGAAAAAGAAGTTATCGTCTCCCTGATATTGCGATTTCACTTTTAAACATCAAATTTCTGTTGCTAGAGGCGAACGTTGAATTTCCGATACAGTCTGCGTGATGTGTGAGGACGCTAAATTCTTGTTTTAGTTACATTTAAAAAGCAACCAGATGAACCAAATCAATGACGTGGAGATGGTAATAATTTGGAAGGTGCGAACGGGCCAAAGAACGAGCCAACTCTGTGAAGCGCTCGGTTCCGATGCGTTTTTTTTTTTGGCCAGCTGGAGGCGCTAACGTACACCCTTCTGGCCTCTGCGGCAGTGAAGAAGCAAGGCCAGAGCGGCATCATCTCCTGCCTGGGCTTCAGCCCCTGCCAGTCTGTTTATGCCTGCGGCTCCTTCTCCCGCTGCGCCGGCCTCTACTCCTGCCAGGACGGTACCCTGCTGGCCCTGCTGCCCACCCGTCACCACGGAGGCCTCACCCATCTGCTCTTCTCCCCCGATGGCAACTACCTGTACACCGGCGGACGCAAGGTCAACACACACACGCACAAACGCACGCGGAAGAGATGTGGGGTTAATGGGAAATCTGCAAAGCTTTTGACCATATTTGGATGCGCTAACTTTTAGCAGGATAGAAGGCTTGCCACATTAGCAGACAAAGGAAACCTCTGAGCTTGTGCAGTCTAAATGTTTTAAAAAGAACCACCTACGTGTGGATTTTGGATATTTTTTTTCCTCACAAGTCTGTAAGAAGACGTATTAGCAAGCAAAATAACCCCATCTCTCAAGTCGTCTCTCACGCTCTGCTGTGTGTGTTTGCGTCTTTCAAACAGTCAGAGTGTGTTTAACCTCACAGCAGTTTTCTCGAAATAGCTGAACAGCAGCGAACAGACGTAGACGTGCCTCAGCGTCTAGTGAAAAATCGACAGGTTTCTGCCGGAAGCGCTACAAGCTAATGGAGCGGCAGAAATAGCCGTAACCGGCTGGAGGAGTCCGCTCCGAGGTGCATTTGATGCCTAATCGAGTGTGGGGTTTTTTTTTTTTTGTTTTTTTTTTATGGACTTCAGGATCCAGAGATTCTATGCTGGGACCTGAGGGAGCCAGACAATGTTCTGTTCACACTGAAGAGGAACGTCTCCACCAACCAGCGCATCTACTTCGACCTGGACGCGTACGTTCTCCTTATTTCCCGTGAATCTGCTAAGGCAGCAGTCCCCAACTTTTTATGCGCCATGGACCGGTTTCATGTCAGACAGAATTTTCTGGAACCGGCCTTTAAGATGTGGCATAAATACAACAAAAGAACGTGATTTGACCGTCATGACAACTGTGGTATTTTCACTATAAAGAGAATCTTTTAATTTTTCAAAATAAAACATCGTTCAGTTTCAGATAATAAATAAAACGAAGCCATGTAAGTTATTTATTCTTTATGTGCGGACCGGTACCGGTCCGTGGCCCAGGGGTTGGGGACCGCTGCTCTAAGGGATTGAACTGATGGGATTGTTTCCGTGCAGCTCGGGCAGATACCTCATCAGCGGGGACACAGAAGGTGTGGTGTCGGTGTGGGACACGCAGACGGTCCCTCCTGAGGCAAACGAGGAGCTCCTAGAACCTCAGCTCAGGTTTCAGGCCCACTGGGATTGCACCAATGGCGTCAGGTATGCTAGCAAAGCACATCGTGCTAATCCTACCGCAAACACGATGCATTTGTATCACAATGTTACTGATCTACACTTCATAATCATTTCTCCTTGAATGATATATTCCTAAAAAATGACTTTTTCTAAGTGGCTGAGCAGAAAAATACGACTGTTCTTAAATTTTAACCGTGAAAATCTGATTTTCCTCCTCACAACAGTATTCATCCCTTCATGCCGCTGTTGGCGACCTCTAGTGGCCAGCGCCAGTTCCCGTGGCCCAGCGACAGCGAGGACGACTCGGGCCCGGATGGCGACAGCGTCGCCTTGCCGCAAGAGAGCCGGGAAGACAACACCCTCCGAGTGTGGTGGGCCGGACCGCTGGGTGCCACCGCCACTGCCTCGGAGGGGAGCAGAGATCAAAGCGCCGACGCAGCGACGGAGGCCTAAAGCTTCAGCCAGCTCAAAGATTTCATTAAGCTAGTCTTGTGATGTTTATTTTCTGGAGTTCCAGTGACGGCTCACGGTCCGTCACGGGTCAGACACCGCCGCTAATTAGGCACAGGCTGTGCTAGCGTCACCGCACACCAGGTCAGAGAAGAGACAGATTTTTGCCCCAGTGTTAAAATAAAGAGGGTGAGTTCCAGACTCTCACGCTTGTGTTGCCTAAAGAGTCGAAGCCTGTTTTTACGTTTGCCTTGCAAACTTTTTAATCCCATTAGCATGAAACATCAGGCTTCTTTATGACAATGTTGATCTTGTCTCATGCTCAGCGGTAACTTGTTTTGGCCGTGAATACACACAAGTAGGCGTGCACACGCGTGTTTGCCGTTGAGATTGCTAACTGCTAACGCTAAAGTAAGTGCCGATTGTTTTTTTTAAAACCGGTCCTGGGTTTTTTTGTACCTTTTTAAAAGCGCGCCACGTTGCTCGCTGCGCGCACGCAGAGGAATATTTTTGTATGACCTGACTTTTTTGTGATGTAACCCGATTGCTGTAAAGTTTCCGATTAACCAGAAAACCTGTTGTTTCTTGGTTTGCTTTCACAGAACACACTGAAAATGTGTAACTGCATCAGTTATTGCACCTGTCAGCTCCTCGTTAACACACTAGCACCTTACGCTCTGCTGTTTCTGTGTCCTCGGGCAGGTTTCATCGAATAAAACGTAAATTTAAGTGAAAAAAAAATCACAGCAACGTCAGAAGCAACAGGTTGATGAAGGTATATGTTCTGTTTGGATCAGATGATCTAAAATGTCTGGCGCTAATGAAGCTAAGGTGACGAAGCTCCCAACTCCCATAGCGTGTATGTTTAAGATGTGAAAATGGCGCACGCTTTCTCCTTCAGTATAAACCGCACACACACTTGTGTCTGATTGAAGTGGCAGGCTGCACTGTTGTGCCTGTTGCTTAGCGACCCAGTTGGCTGTGGGAGAGCGAACGAGATGACAGGAAGGGAAAGAAAAAAATCTGTCAAACAAGTTTGATGGATTATCTAGTGCTTGTCACGAGTGCAAATTGTTTTTCTGGTTGTGTGTTAATCTTAGCTCTACTGGTGTGTGTGTGTGTGGTGTGTTTATGTATGCAAGCAGCCTTCAAGCAGCCATTTAGTCTGTTGCATTTCATGAAGATAATGTGCTCTTTGATGGCTATATTGCTTTGATCTATACTTAAAGTCTGATTTTGTTTGTCGTATGAGATACTCAGGCCACGTCTACAGTAGCTGTGTTCCCACTTCAGACACTCTTGAGCGCCCTCTGCTGGTCTGTTTTGCGATCTTCCAGTAGCTCGTTGATGTTTTCAGCCTTCTGTCGCGGCTGAGCGACCGGGTCGCCCTCTGGCTGTCTAAAACGTCAACGCAATACTTTCGCTAACTCCTCTTCCCGCCAAGTCTCTCGCGCGCGGGTAACGGTGGCGCCATTATGCTCATCTTCAGGTGAACGCGGTGTCGTTTCTGCTCTTGTGCGGTTAACGAGCCGATCCGCATCGAGTGTTCGCCGACTCTTCTTTCCGAGCCCCCATTTGCGTCGCGTCCGTGGCCCCGCATAAGTGGCCGCCATTAGCCAGAGAGAAACCCTAACAGCCCCGGCGCTCGTCGCCAGAGTGCGCAAAATAGTAAGTAATGGGATCTTGATATTAAGGAAGACATTTGAAAACAATTATTCAAATGGCTGTCTGCCCGTTGAATCTTGTAATCCCTCGACGGAGCACTCAAGCGGGCGCTCGGCGGCGTGACCCCTACCAAATTAGCATGGAGAGAAAGAGGAGCGTGCGCGTCCGACGTTTGAGATGCTAAAACGTCTCGACCGCGCCGCGGTTTGTCACTCTTGCTGCCTTTTGAAAGGAGATGGGAGGAGAAAAAAAAAAAAAAGCTTTTTCAGAGCGCGAAGCGGAGAGAAGAGATTTGCCGCAGCTTTTAGAGGTTGTCATACATGGCATTTCTGAAAATGTCAAAGGGACGGCTCCTTTATCTCTGAAAAAGACTTTAGGACGTGTTTGGCAGGCTCTTAGCGCTGAGGCCCAGGCAAGGGAGGCAAAGTTATTCACTTAACAGTTCAGGGTTTGGGGTAAAATCGGCATTTAAAAGTGTAAAGCTTCCCACGGTGTCTTCACCTGATCGCATTTGAGCTAAAGTTTAGCATCTGAAATTGGTTTAGCATCAGTGGTGAAGAGGAAGACTTTTCAATTCATTTAGCACAATTCATCTTCACTGGACTTGAGCTAGCGTGGTTCCGATATCTCGCTATTTCTGTCAGGTGTAGTTTTATGGCGCTAGCATGCTACGCTGCACAGACAGCACTGGCATGCGGGCATGAAGCTTTATGCTTTCTTCGGATCGCATTAACGTGAAGCACGTGTGTGTCAGGGTGCCGACATCACCTTCTAGCAATGCTTGGTTAGCTTTGAGTTCAGCTATTTTTTTGGATTTTACTTTGGCTAAAAGCTGCCAAATATAATTCAGCCAACCACTAGGGGGAACTCGAGCGTACTCGTTACTGAAGATTCCATTGAGTTTTTGATGTGAAATTCTGACTTTGTGGCACGTTCCCAGCCCAAATAGCGTTCTCTTGTCTACATAATTTCGTACTTGCACATTCTCAACAACTTCTGCCTTCCTTCACTGGAGATATCTTTTTTAGCATTAGCAAAAAGAAAGACCCAAATCATGTGTTTTATTCCCTTTTTTTTAGTTCTGTCTGTAATCTCGGAGGCTAGTGGTTCTGCCTGAAAGAGGCCGCTAATGCAAAAGGGGGATAATGCCAGGCACTCACGGGATCTTTTCAGGGATTCATTTTAGTGTTAGCGGGCCTGAGTAGCGAGTAATTTTCACCTCGCTATATTTTCCTTTATTGTACACATCTGAAGTTTAGATTACACGAGAAAAAGCCTCAATCTGCAAGTCTTTTTTTTTTTCAGAGTCCCATTTCATGTGCTGCCAAAATAGCCCGCGTTCCTCTGAATGCGTCCAATTTCCATCCCGAGCACGGCGGCGGTGATTGACGCGTCCTTGTTCTCTGGTTTACATTGGACGGGGGAAAAGTAATTGGCACCTGTATTCCCGCACATGCTCCGAAACCGGGGGGAAAACTTGCAGAACCTGTGGTTTTATTTCCATGCGGAGCGCGATCCTTTGCTATGCGCTCCAGATGTTTGGACACATATGTAGCGGGGAAGATAAATACAGAGAAAATATGTGTGTGACACCGCTGGCAGGTAGAGGAGATGAAGTCTGGATTGGTGTTACTCTCGTGTGCACCTTAAATCTAGTTTAAGGTGTTGGGTCGCGATGGTGTGCTTCCATATCCGTCACCCTTTTATCACGTTTTCTCTTTAGCAGTCCCGCTAGCGTGAGGCTGGGTCCTTTGACGTTAGCTAAGCGTCTAGAGCCCAGTCGGCCCCGACGGCTAAGTTGTGATCTCGGTGGTTTAGCGGGGCGCCGGATGACCGGGCCCAGTCGGCGCTTGGCCTAATTGCACTCCAGGGAACGGTGGAGCAGCGGAGTCCTTGACTCCTCCCCCCTCCCTCTCTCCTTCCCCTCCGAAAGTGGCTGGAGGGGAAGTTTCACGGTAGCAGCAGGAGGTGTCCAGCAGGGGGCAAAGATGAGACGAGAAAGTCCGACTATTGATAACAAGGCGAGGTGGAAGGTGGGGGGGATCCTCTATAACAGGCCGCTTCAGGGTTAGAATTCAGGGATTATGGTTGGCAAATGTAGCTCCCACCTGAGATTACGCCACCTGCCATTAGGATAAAGTATTGCAGACACAACAGCCATGTCAATAATGGACATCATCTTTTAATCTCATTAGGTTTCCCAATTTTGGCGATTAATTTGACATCATAGGTTAGGTTAGGGCCGCAGACTCAGTTGGATACCGAATCAAACTGTATCAAACCTTCGGGGCAGTTAGCAAAGACACGATAAGCCAAACGAAGTGTCCAGAGCAGAGGGACAGATGATGTTAGTAGGGATTTCCACCAGTCTGATGTAATTTGGTTCCATTTCATCGGGTTCGTTGTGAACGCCAGGCAAAATTTGCTGATTTTTATGTTCTGCGACTCCGCGATCGTGTCTGAAATGTGCATTCACAAGCGTTTTACCGGCCGTCCCGACTCTCCTCCGCTCATCCCCACGGCCTTGAGCCGAAGCGGGAGATAAAGACGAGGTTCACGCGGCAAAAACGACAGCGGCTCGGCTTGGCCCGGCCCGGCCTCCGTCTCTTTGGAAACGGGAAGCGTCTGTTTAGAATTCCGAGGGACTAGTTTTTGTCTGGGGTGTGGTGAGCATTTAAAAGAGCTTTTAATATTAGTGGCTGGCATCGGAGGATAGACGGGAAGAAAATCCTCACGAGTGGCCACACACACACACATACACATACACACACACATACTTGTATTTCTATTTTTGTGAGGACTCCAGCCTCGAACCCATCACAACCAAACTAAAGGTGCAACGATCAGCTATGATGTCCTCACGTTGCTAGGAAAATGGACATTTTGGTACTCAGAACACACACTCACACACACACACTCAAAGTCTGCTTAAGTATGCAAATGCGAGTGTGTGAGGCGGATCGACTGTCTGGTTTAGTGTTTCCTCCAGCTGTGTGAGGGCCGTATCACGTCTCGCCGGCCCTCCTCTCTCTCACCATCAGTTTCAGAAAGGTACACTGATGTGTGTGTGTGAGGAGGTGGACGCAGTCAGAACGTGGACGCGTGCGGAAAGATAAACGCGCAGCTGAGATCCATCGAGAAGCCGGACACGGGAGGGCGCCCCCCTGTGGTGTGAATTTCGGTCCCCTCCACTGATGAAGCAGTCTGTCCGCCTCGGCGGCTGCACGCGAGCTCTGTGGGCCCAGGTTCAGGTGGTCAGACGCGACCGAGCAGCGCCGCCTTCGTTGTGGGAGGAAAAAAAAATAAAATAAATAAAAACTCAGCTTTGCTCAGCTTTGTTTTTCGTACCCTGCAATTACTGACTGTTTAGGAAACATCCATCCAGACCCTGCACCGATCTCCTACAAGATGGCTTTAAATCCTCATCAGCGTCAGGTCCAGCTGCACATCAGGCTTTTCCTCGACTTTTTGTTTGTCTCTGCTGACTTTTCTTTCCTTCTCCAGCCCCGGTCCCCCCCTCAGCCCTCCAAACTGGGGGCAAACTGGCGCATCAGCGCACATCCATCCCGCCCAGATTGGGTCATTCTCTATAAGGCCACAGGGGGGCAGTGCCGTCACAGTTTTGACAGGCCCTCCGGCTCCCAATTTTCAGCCTGTTGAGGCGACGTGTCAGGGGTCTTTGGCAAACCGGGGCCTGTGTAAACACCGTCGTGTGTGTGTGTGTGTGTGTGTACGCGCGGCCCCTGTCACCCGGCTCGTCCCTGCGCCCCGTCATGTTTCGAACCACCGCTCTTTGAAGCGTCGGCACTGAATGCTGGGAATCCTCCCCTGATCTGTCAGCGGGAGGGTGGAGGCGTGGGAGGGGGGCACAACCTCCACACAACAGTAAGTTATGCGTAGTAAGTAGTGCCGGGATTTTCTGTTTACGCTTGGCGATATTTTCAATACTGCAACAGAAAATCCCTGCAATGCTGCAGCTGCTGGTCACGTGTCACACGCGGTTACACGTTATTCTGCACGTAAAGAATATTCAAATTGTACATGATCGTACCCGGATAGGATCAATACTCAGATGTCTAACGCTCTACAGTAATACCCACTCTGGGCACTGGGGGCGCTCTTGTTCTTCCAGTATTGGAAGAGTGGAGGGGGGAGTATTTCACGTTTGTAAGGAGACAAAATAGAGCACCGGGGAGTCCAGAGGTCCGAGTCGGGGTGGGGGGGCGGCCCTCAGTCCCAAGAGAGAAGCAGCGGAGAGGAGGTGCTGAAAGGACCCCCCCCGCCACCACCACCAGCACCAGCACCACCAAAACAGCCTGGAAGAACTGCGCTCCATCGGCGCGCTCCGCCTGCCAGTCGGAGGATTTTTTTTTCTTCCATTCACCACGTCCCCCCTCACCCCTCCTCCCCCTTTCCCCTCCTCCTCCTCCTCCTCCTCCTCCCCTCAAACAAGCCAGTCAGTGCGCTGCGAGCGTCAGGGCAAGTCGAAGCTCCGGGATCTTCTGAGACGGAGGAACTAAACGAACCTAACGTCCCGGCTCTCCGAGCGATGCGCCGCGGCGGACCGGAGTCTGTTTCCGAGAGGGGCCGACGCGCACAGCTCGCAGGCTGCTTCCCGTAATCAGTTAATAAGTTTCACGTTTGCGCAGCCGGGATGCGTCCGGAGCGCTTCGGTTTGTAGTTTTCTCATCTTTTGACTTTTTTTTTTTCTCGGACTTACGACTGGGATTCTTTATTTATTTATTTATTTTTTTCTAAATCACCAACAAATCCGTTGCTGAGGGATTTGAGGATTTACCACCTGTGTGTTTTCATTAAAAGGAGTCGGGGATCGTATTTTGCGCACGGAGCGTCGCGTCTTTCTGAAGATGGAGCTCTGGACAGTTTTTCCGTTTTAAAGGCTGCAGCTTCGGTTGTTGTTGTTGTTGTTTTTTTTTTTTTTTTTTTGTTTGTTTTTTTACACTCTCTCCCCTCCTCCTGTCCAGTCCGATTTGATGGGAGATAGATCCTCTTGCGAGCAAACAAGGTAATGGGAGAGAAATCACCCCGAGTCGGCGCAGAGAACAAGGGAACATTGTTCGGAAAGAGACAATTAGGGCGCACGGAGAAGCGGCAGAAATAGCTCCTGGGTAAGCTCTCAATTCGATTCCCGTGGAGTTGGATCCGAGCTGAGGACCGCTGCTTGGGGAGGAACGAGCACTAATGACACATTAAAGGCCAAAGTCATGGGATCAGCGCTAAAATAGTCGGATCGCGGATGCGCAAAGGGAGAGGAGAGGAAAAAAAAAAAAGCCCCGTTGGAGATCCAGACGCACGGATTGAGCGAGTTTTCCTTTTTTAAATCCAGCGAACTGTGGCTCCATGAGGTGCTCTGCGCCTTTTCCCGTCGCTCTCTGACTGGCTCTACCTGAATCCCATCACCTACTGCGCGCCACAGTCGCTCTGCAGCTGCAGCGTTTGCTTCGATTTTTATTCTAATTTTATTTTTTTACCTTTTTTTCTTTTTGAAAAGCTCCCCCCCCCCAAAAAAAAAAAAAAAAAAAAAATAGTTCTCTCCGATGGGGCCGCACATGCTGGGGGTCAGGGTGGAAATGGCGTGTGGAGGGAGTGGGAATGGATTTGGAATCCTGCTGATGTTCTTACTGGATTTACTGGGAACGGCGGCCAGTAACTTGGAGCCCATCTACTGGAACTCCCTCAACGAGCGGTGAGAAGGCTTCTTCTTGTTCTTCCTTTCTTCCTCCTTCCTCCCTTTCCTGTTGTTGCTTGTGTTGATCCTCGGTAACCGTTCACCTCCGAGTGCAGGCCCGCCGCAGCCCTCCTGAGAGGAGTCATTATTTTTACTACTATTCAGCCACTTCTTCCTACCCCCCCCCCCCCCACACACCCCTGTTGATAATCTAATATGGCTCTAATATAAACAGTGTTGTTCCGTAAATGTGGACACTTGAAGTTCCACAGCTGTTCTGAATTTGGAGCCTCGGCTCGTCTTACCGGTGAGCTGAATCGCACAGAAGCGAGTGTGTGTGTGTGTGTGTGTGTGTGTGTGTGTGTGTGTGATGAGGAAGACCTGTGCATGTGTGTGTGTTTGATTCTGGACTTGCTGTTGCTGGGTGACCTTGATTAAAGTCTAGACCCGGGGCCCGCAGGCCTCTTGGATGCATCCACCACCCTCCCTCTGCGCCTCCAGCCGCCGCTACTCATTTGCATCTCTTCCCCCTCCCCCTCCTCCTCCCCTCTCCTCCTCCTCCTCCAGAGGAGGAGGAAGGTGTCGGGCATTAGCCGAGGAAATGTCATTTTAAACACCTCGCCGCTGTCTGGCTTTAACGACCGACATCGCTTTTCCTTGCGCCGCCGCCAATTTTCCCGGCGTTTGAAAGCACGGTGGGTGGGTGGGTGGTGGCGGGTGGAGGGAGCGGTCTGATGGATGGGACAAACCGGGACCGGTGTTGTTCCTCAGGCTAATAAACGGAGCCCCCTGGGGTGTCACTGTTACTCTTTACGGCACAACAGGGCTACAAAGGCGTCCAAACTCTGGCTCCCGCCCCTGCCAGAGGCCTTTAGGGACTCCCTCGTGGTCTTGCCCAGGTTCTCCCCTCCTTCGCTGGTGTGGTTTTGGTGTGTGGGCCCCCCTGCTGTGGGAGCCAGGCATGAAGCCCTTAATGAGGGCTCTTTGTCAGCGGTGGGCGGATTCGCCCGGCGGGGGAGCAACGTAACGGACACTGAGCAGCTAACAGCTCGGGCTTTTGAGGCCTTCCAGGTGACTGTGGGCTGCTGCCTCCTAATGGACTTTAGCGTTTGGGTCGTGGGGCCCCGACCAATTACAAGGGCCGGGTTCCATCTCCGTGTCAGCTTCGCTAGCTCATATGTGTAAACTACAAAAGCTTTTGTACGCTGAGGCTTACTCAGCGAAGCTCACCATTCACGACTAATCTGCTTAGTCATTCCTCAGTGTTTGTTTTCGCAGCCCTTTTAAGCGCTCCGGCGCACTCACGCCTCCTCGCTATCTGTGCGACGAGAGCCCGGCTTTGGTGTGGGCGGCCTCGGGTGGGGGGGGGGGGCGTAGTTTGGCCGCGGGCGTGTTCGTACCGGGGACAGTGGTCCGAGGGGAGGGGGAGGGGGAACACGTACGTCCAGGATCAAGTGAGCGGACCTTCCACCTGCAGGTCCTCCTCCTCCTCCTCCTCCTCCTCCTTTATTTATTTTAGTTATTTGTTTATTTGACAATGCGACATTGCCACCGAACAGTAGCCGATGGCCATGTGCCCCCGTCCCTGGTTAGGCTTTAGAAATGTTAGTAACAGAAATTAAAAATACAAAAGAAAGGTAAAAGGCACGAACAAGAACACTTAAAACCACATTGTCCCGGATCGGTGCTCCCACTTTTGACTTCCTTTAAGCCAGCGTTTGAGTTCTGTGGTGAAAAGCTTGATTTCCGTCTGGAACTTCAGCTCCGCGGGCGAAGCGTTCCACAGGTTTGCAGCTTCCACTGAGAACGCTGACTGACCCAGATCTGTCCGACACCTTTTCACTCCGCCGTTCCCGTTTGTTCCAGCTCATGTCCTCATGCCTTCGTTATTCTGTTTGTCTAATAGCTCCCACATTACAGCGGGAGCGAGAGTCTTAAGACACTTCAATGTTGCTTTTACAAAAGAGAACTTGAAAAAATGATCAAAAGTCGTCATGTTAGATTTTTGAATCATTTGACTTTACTTCTGTTTTGTCTTTGTTTTCTCCCTGTCGTTCTTCCGTCCCCTCTTCGGCACCTCCTGGTCCCTAGCTTGGCGACCAGATTGGAACCGCGGGTCGCGGCTAGCTACCGATCGCCTTTGTTTGCTCATCCCCTCGGTTCTGTGAGTGGGTACAGGCGCGGATGCCAAGGCCTCTGCCACAGCTGCATGTCCGGGCTGTCCGTATCTGCCTCGCGGACCATTCTTTTGGTTAAATGCTAACGTAGCTTGTGCGCAGGTAGGCTTACCAGAACACTCGTGGGACGGGGGGGGGGGGGGTCTAGAAAAGTCCTGATGTTTGGCTGTCAAGTCACTGCCATCTCGACAGGGCAGATCCCCGCCGGAGCCGCGCAAATGATGTTATCAAAACATTTCCGAGCCTCAAGGGCTGCACCCGGGCCTTTTATTGACTCCTCCATCAGGTAATATTACGACAGGCCGGCGGACAAAATGGAGACAGAACTGATGAGGGAGTAGAGCCGCAGACCCGGGGCGCCAGCATGGAGGCGCTCGCAGAGCGGCGGTACACGCCGTCCTAATCCAAAGTAAATCAATAAAGGTTAAATCTCAAGTGCCAAAACTGGTTCTGCTTGAGGAAGAGGGAATTGAACCGCGGCGATCACCTTGGAAGGCGCTCCCCCCCCACGCCGACATACCTTCTCCTGATTACAGCAGCGTCGCCTCTTGTTGGCCCAACACGGACGCCTTAATGAAAGATCGATGCTCGCGCCGCCGACTGTTTCTCGTCGCCGTGTTTCGCAGTTGTGTCCCTTTGTTTGTGCTCGTAGCACTCCTCCATTCACGCTCCCTCTCTTCCCGCCTCCTCTCTTCCCGCCTTTCTTCTCCGGGTAAACGGCTGTAGATTATTGTAAACGGCGGCTGAGGGTGGGCGGCGCTCTCGGTGACTTGTAATACAACTATTCCCCCTAAGATCTGCATTAAAATTTAATAACCCACCCCCACTTCCTGTTTCTCAATAATTCATTAATCGCCGGCTAATTGGCGCCGCATAAAAGACTAGCTAACTAGGCTAAGTGTTTCAAGTGCAGAGGAAAAAAAAAAAAAAAAAAAGCTACAAAAAAGGAATGAAATGACTAGAAATATTCTTCGAGAGGGCGAGGAATAAGTGTTAGTGGGTCAAACAGAGCGTCGCGTGACGACAGCAGCAGCATTCCAGCGCTAGCAGGTCGGTCCACCGCTGGTCCGGCAGAAACTCCACGCCCGGTTTCACCTCCTGTAAATCCACCCGCAGGTTTTCCCCTTCGTGAATGATGCACGCCAGGCTCCTCCGGCCTGCCCGGATCAGGCAGCTGTGGTTGAGCGCGCCTCCGCGCTTCCTTAGGCTAAATGATTAGCAAGCATCCCCTGGGTGGTGGTTGTGGTTTTTTTTTTTTTTTGTTTTTTTTTTTTTTCTTCCTATTTTAGCCATGAGGGGGTGTCAAAACAGGAGCGAACACTGCGGAAAAGAGGAAGAAAGAGCAGGAACCTCACTGGCTGCAGCTGCCCGTGAAAGCGGCCCGTTCTCCTCCCACCTCCCGTTCCCTCGGCGTGCACGCCTGCGCGCGTGTGCGTTTACGAGCCGAGAGGAACGGGAGCCGCCAAAGCTGCCTTTCAGCTGATCTGGCGGAATGGTGAAAAGGATCGGGGGGGGGAAGCAGCCGGAGGAGGCGGGACCCTCTCCCTCCGGGCAGACAGGTATATTGGACACACGGACGCTAGCAGATGCGCATAAACGATCCTCGGTGGGGGGCTCGCTCGACCTCCCCCGCTCCCCCGCTCATGTCCAACATGTGCACATGCGTGAGGTCCTAATGCGTCTCCTTTGTTGCATGTGTAAGCGCGCATTGCAGTGAGGGGGGGGCAGATGCGCTAGCACGCGCGCTGCAAGGGGGAGTTAGCAGGCGACGCGTCTGAATTCATCCACTATTTCATCCCTCGCTCCCAAGTTTTTCTGGCAGAGCCGGCGCTTGTTCGTCAACATCGTAAGAGCGGCGTCGTAAACACGCTGGGGTTAGCTAGAGAACTGCTTTAGCCCCCCACCACCACCACCACCACCACCAGCGGTGGGGGCTCCAACGGTGAGTGTTAAAGGTGCTGATGTCTGGGGTGAAGGGGATTAACAGCGTGTGGTCCGTCCGCGCCAGTTCAGAGCGTTGGAGCGCAGGCAAGGAGCGCGCACGCTCACAACGGCGCCGCTGCTAACGGTAATCTGGGGCCTGCAGGTCCGTAGGGGGTCACATGCGTCCACTGCGTCAGTGCGCAGATCACCCGGCGGGGGGGGGACGCTGGACCTAGAGCCCTCTTATCCAGCACACACACACGCATACACACACATTCACACATGCACCCACCGGTTTCTCATTAGCTTGCTTCACAGAACACCCAGCCTAAGCAGGATCATCCAAACCTCCTGGCAGCGTTTAGGCCGGGTCACCCACCGCTTCCCCCCCCCGTGACACTGAGAACTGACTGGTGGGATCAGAAGCGCACGGAGACCATGGGGGGCACAACAAAGAGACAACTTCTGTCACGCAGCTCACCGCCTCATCTCCCACCGCTCGTTAGCCTCGTATCACCGGAGACGTCGCTCAGCGCCGCTTTCTCCTCTCTCGCCTCCGCGGCTTCATCCGGGGTAAACGAGAACGCAGGAGGAGGGAGTCGGCGCCGGTCGCGCTTCATATGCATGTTTGCGCTACAGACGCCGAACATCGGCTTTCCTTCCCGGGTCGGGAGGATTCGTTTTCTGGCGAAAGTGCGCAAAATTATTTAGGATCAGTCCGACCCGTTTTCCAAAAAAAAAAACCAACTGAGATTGTGTTTCAAAATGGAGCTGAACACAGAATCTGGTCACGTGCGCGCCCAGCGGGGGATCAGATCAGCCGGCTAAGGCTTCGGATGGGCCACTTCCCTCCGTTAGCATTCACACTGGAAGCCAACCGGACCAGGGTTCACTTGCAAGCTACACCGAGGACCAAACGGTTCCCAGGCGCTAACGTTTAGTCGGCGACCCTGTTGGTCTAGCTTCTGGTTGTGTTTCCATGGAGATTTTTCAGCCTTGTGCAGGTAGCTATGTGAGCTTGTGTACGCTAGTGTTCCCACTTTCAGCCGCGTCACCGTCTTGAAGACCAGCAGTCTGCCATCCAAGTGTCGGTTAAAGACGGATAGCCTGCGCCGCCGCGGGAGAGACAAACGAGCAGGTTCTCCAGGGAGGCAGCTGTGTCTTGTCAACTTTCTCTTTTTTTTTTTTCGGCGGCGTTAGCGAAAGGGGAAGCGGGTGTTGTCGGGGTGAGACGGAAGCAGACAACGCGGCAAAGAGGCGGCGAGGCCGAGGGAGGGAGCGCGAAGGTAACACGAGCCGGGTCGGAGACGGACAGGCCGGAACAGGCAGAGTGACGGATGAGCGACGGGTCAGCTGCGCGGCTAGGTGCTTCCTGCTAGCGCGCGCCGCAGCCTGCTCCTCATTCCTCATTACCGACACGTCCCGTCATATGTATCCCGGCGAAGTCTAGCATAAAACCTGGTAAAGCTTTGAAGGAATTCATCGACTTTTGGGCCAGAACGAGCTCTTTGATCACGTTAGCGTGGAGCGATTAGGAAACTGGCAGCTGTTTCCCTTCTCTGCTTCGACTGGGGGTTCATGTGATAAGAACGCATTCTCGCACAAACTGTTTCAACAAAAAAAAAAAAGGTACTGTAGAAGATGGAGTTCACGCTAAACACCTCGTAGCAGCGCCGCCTGCTAATCAACTCGCGTCCTCAAACGCTAAATCGGAGGCTTAAAGGCGGCTCCACCGCGCGATCAATATTAAAAGTTCATCTCATTCCAGGATAAAGTGTTCTCCTTTCCTTTTTTTGGGGGAAAACAATGTTTTTGCCTTCTTTTACCGCCTTATCCTTCCGCTTCTGACGCTCCTGCGTGTGAATAAAAGGATGATAATGCACCGAATTCATAGCGGCGGCAGCGCTGGAAATTGATTCCCGGCTCTGCCCGTCCTGGCGTTTCTTTGCTGTTTCTTCTCGGGAACGTCTGCAGGGTTTTCACTCCCCCTTTTTCAGCCTCCCTCCAGCTGAGACCCGTCACCCGACTTTGGAAGCGGTAACAGGTGGCCTTTTCTTCGGGGATGCTCCCTCGCTGCTGTGTTTGAAGGTGGCGTCAGCTATCCTGCGTGCAGAGCTCCAGATGGGTTTTCGTTGCATTGCGGCTGGTCAGATCCTCCTGGCCGAGGCTGGAGCCGTACTTGAACGCATCGCAGGTTTGAGATAATTGACCGTTTAGCAACAACAGGCCGGCGATGATCTTGGCGTAAGAGGCTTTGGCGCGGACCGCGTCCTCTCCTGCTGCAGGCGCTCTTTAAATTTGGCCTGTAAAAAAAAAAAAAAAAAAACCCACACATTTAAAAAGAAAAAAGCCTTTGGTACTTTGATTGGTTTTCAAGGTGTCGCGCTGTTCCTCTCTTTGGGTTCCTGTGTGCTGGTGTGCACGGAGGTATCGTTCTAATTAGGAGGTAAAAGACCGTGCAATGTCTGTAGTCCATCTGGCTTCGGCATTAGCCCATTACTCCCGCAGTCTACGAGGGAAGCGTTTGGCTAGGTCTGCAGGGAAAGCTCGCGCTCCGTTTCCAGGCCTCTGCCTTTAATGCTCTTTAAGTCGGAATGACGTTAAAAATGCGAGATTAAGACGCAGCGGTCGATTACTTTTTCGGCTCCGGCGTAGCCGTTCTCTCGGTTCGCAGGGATCACACGTGGAGATGAAAGCTAGCATGCGCGCGCCGCCTGTTTTTCTCTTGAAATAGTTTTTGTGATTGGAACGTTTCTCACTCGTGGGGGTGGGCGGTGGTAGGGGCACGGAAAAGCTTGTCTCAAGCTCCGGCGTGAACGATTCGCTGATGTCGGAGGGGGGAAAAAGGAGCCAAGCCGATATTAATTTCCGTCTCTACATGAACCTGGGGATATTATTCTCTCCAGGGAGCGATTTAACATGGGAAACAGGCTCTTTCTCTGTTTCTGCGGCGGCTTTCAGATGAAAAGATGAGCACGGCGCTCGCGTCCTCGCATAATATATTTAGCCTCCTTTTCTGTCAGTTTCACAATCTGCCCGGTATCCTGGCCGTAAACAGCAGCATTCACCTTCTATTTATGCTGCGCTTATCGAGCTAATCACCGCCCGAGTGTGCTAATATTAGCTAGCATACTCAAAGTCATCGCTGCGGCTTTCCCATTGAGCGGTATATCAGAAAAGCTAAAGCTAATGGAGCGGAACCTTATTAGCTTTAAGGTAACTTAAGGTGCTCATTAATAAAGAGTGTTATCATTGTGTTGGGGGCTAATGTGAGCTAATTGTAGCGAATATTTGCACACGGTTGCATCAGACTATACTTGAGCATCAAAATGGGAGCGCTACTGTTGTTCTCTCTCGCTCTCACTGGGTGCGAGGGCCCTGTAACGAGAGCCGTGTTGTAGAGGCGGGTGTTGAAACGGGTCGTAGCGCCGTCACCTGATGCCTCCAGAGAAAGAGGAGAAAAATATGAAGCAAAAGTGACTGTTTGGGTTTTAATTCCTCTTTCTGTCTCACCTTTGTCTTCATGCGTGTACGCTAGTTGCTGATGATCTCACACACACACACACACACACACACGGATGACTAACCTTCTTGCTGTCGGTGCTGGAAAAAGTCCAAATGAGAGGGTTTGGGTTTCCTCCGAGGTGTACCCCTCCCTCCTTCAGCAGCACACATTCTCTCCCTCTTCCTTCTCTCTCTTCCTCCGTTCCCTGTGAACAAAAGAGTGCCCTCCTCCTCCTCCTACTCCTCACCCACCTCCCTCCCTCTCCGCCGCTCACCCACACCCGGCGGCCCGGCTCTCTTCGCTCCTCCCGCACGCAACCTTGCCCCTCTCCTTGTCTGTGAAAAACCAGTCCACTTCTCCGCTCTAATCCCCCCCGTCGTTCCTTTTGTTTCCCCCCTCCACCTCCTTCGCCCGCCGCTTTGGCTTGCCACCAGTTCCGAATTTCTCCTTCCACACATCCGAGCGGTTATCACGTTACAGCTCGTTGGCAGACAGTAAAATTTATTCCCCTTTTTTTTAATTGCTCCTTTTTTTCTTCTTCTCCCCCCCCCACCCCAAGTCACTTGCTTTTGTCTTTGGCTTCTTTGTGGGTGGCATTTTTCCTTTTTCCTTTTTTTTTTTTTGATGTGGAAGTCTAGTTTTTTACCTCCCTCACTAATCACAGCCGCGGTGGTAAATAGGTCCTCTGTCGCTGCGACAAGATGAATACTCACGGTTGCCCGTCGCCGCGGCGCCAAAGCAATTAGGACGTGACTGCGAGACCCTGCGCACGTGCCCAACTGGCGCGTGTGCACCCCCGTAAATCAGAGGGCCGTTCTGTCGCTGGTAGCCTCCACGCTAATTTCCTGTCCGGAGCTGTTTTGTCGTTCGTGTTCGTAGTTGGAGGCAGCTGGACCTCAGGTCTTGGGGGGGGGGGGCGGGGTCACGGTTGGGGTCACCGTAACACAAACGTGCGCTGCTCTACATCCCGCCTATACGAAAAATGAGCGTTGAGCAACAGGGCGAGGGAAGGCGTTAGCATAGCACGCGAGGACTCAAATGCGCCTCAGCTTCCTGGATGCGTCCCTGATGCCATCTTGGCGTGTTCGCGGGCCTGATCGCAGCTGCCGCCGGGCCCAGCCCATCTGGAGCCCGAGTCCTGGGTGGCCGTCACGTATGCGCGTGTGTACACAGCTGCGAACCGCAGCACGTCCAGCCCCCCGACGCACGAGTTCCGGCAGTTGCTTAATTGCGAGGTATCATCTTAATGCCCCCAGGCCTCTAATATAGCAGCTGAACTGTGGGTGGCGCCTTATAGCGCCCTCCTCGCCTAGCGGCTTTCAATGGCGAGCTGACACCATGACGGAATTCACTCGAGGTCTCGTTAAAGAGCCTCTGCACCCTCGCATGCCGACCTAGCGTTAGCTTCCGAGCTTGGATTTCGCGGAAGGAAGCGGCCCGTACCACTTGACCTCAACTGGCAGGGGTGATGAGGTGCTGATGAGCTGGCATGGAGTGGTGGTGGTGTGTGTGTGTGTGTGACTGGTTGTAAGCCAGTGGAGAGATAATCCCTGCAGTCACGGCGGCCTCCGCGTGCTCCGACTCTAATGTGGCGCCGGGCTGTCAGTCACTCAACAAAGCTGTTGGTAAGGGGATTACCGACCCGTAGACCCTCCCCCTCTCCCTCGCCCTCGCCCTCCACACCCAGACCCTACTGACTCACCCGTCGGTCCACTTGTCCTCCATCCCTGTCGCAACAAAGTGCATCTTTTCTTCCTGCGGCCATTTTTTTTTTTTTTTTTTTTTTTTTTTTGCTTTGCCGACCGAAGCTTAGTTTATCTTCAGCGTTCCACCCGTCCCCCCCTCTGTTCTCCATAAGCCCCGGTTCTCTACCTCCAGAGCGCCTTGCGCTCTATCTCGCCGTCCCACCCGTGTGTTCCTGCTCACCTACAACAGACGTGTGTGTGTGTGTGTGTGTGTGTGTGAGACCCTCCACTAGCGATAGCACGTGTTTCATTAGCTTTACGCCACTTTGCCGCCACTTCTTTACTCTTATACCGCAACTTTTATGTAAACTTGACCAAAAATGTCGAATTAATGTGAGTAAAGTTGTTTTTGAAGAATGCGACTTGATATTTTTAGTTGAATTTCATGCCAAATCATCATCTGTAGTTAAGCAGTTATTAGTTTCTATATTTATTTATATCTTAAGTATGACGTGTATAAGGCCTCATGCAAGCATGTAGCATTAGCCTCGTTTCCGTCTCCAACTGTATTTTTATGGGATTTTAATCAATCTTGGTGAGTTTCCACTCAATTTCTTGGGTAAAAAACTTTCCTTCAGCCCCAAACTTTCACTCTTGGACTTTGTGGAATCCCTGGGATCCTTTCGAGGCATCTTTGTTGGAAGAACAGCCCACAAGCTAGCAGAGCTAACTGTTGGGCCCAGGCTGAAATGCATGCCACATAGGTGCTTACAGGCTAATAAATTCCTGGAAATGCAACTCTGACCCACCACCATTTCCCCCCTCTTTGACATTTGACCTCTGAAAGTCCAGAAGCGTCTGGCTGCTCAACATAGCAGCTCCATCTCATCTTAGCCGCGCCGTTACGGTAGCGGCCGCCTCCAGCGTTAGCTCCGGCGGGTGTTAACAGAAGCCCGTCCTCCTGCTGTCGTCCTCCAATCATCCCACCTGTTCCACCTGTAATCCAGGCTGACCTCTCGCTGCCTCTTGTCTTCACTCCTTTTTTTCTTTCCCTCCTCTTCTCTCCCCCTATCCAGGAACAATCCGCCAGTTCGCCCAGTAGGTCACGTTAACCGGTTCATCTGCCCCAATCCGATGCATAATCTCGCCGCTTTAATCCAACATCCCGCAGCCAGCGCCGCATTAAAGGTTTCTGCCATTTCCACAGCGACTTTAATTAAAAGTTGTGTTTAATGTCAGCTCGGTATTAACGGCGTCCGATTTTAGGTCGGTTATTACTTTTTCTTTACAGATTAGTTTCAGCCTCCCGATCCGAGTTTGTGTGTTTTGTCCAAACATTTACGTCTTTAACGTTTGAAATCTGGGAATCTAAGCATGTTTTCATGCCTTTTATGGCTCAGATTTCCACAAAAACAACAATGAAGTAAAAAAAAAAAAAAAACAATTCTGAGATTCCCGTTAAGGGGAAGAATTCTGGCCGATTGATGGAGAGACGCTGGGGTTGAAGCGCCGTTAATTCGCTCTGTCAAGACTCGACAACAGTGACAAATCGGGGGGGGCTGTTATCTCGCTGGCGGCCGACGGGTCTTAACAGCTGTATTATCTTGCGTATCTCATATTGGATTAGGCCTCAGCCTTTCATACGTGTGGCGCTCTGATTGACACTCTGATTAAAGGCGTGTGGGTGGGGTGGGGGGAGGGTATAGGTGGGGGGAAGGGGGCGTGCATATACTGTCATGGCTTTCCGTTCTTTAGCCGGTTGCGTGTCAATAAAGAGGCCAGAGCAAGAGTCGATGGGTGTTTATAGACTGTGGTTTTCGTTAGCAGCTGGCGCGGGCTAATAATAGCAGCGGTGCTAATTGCCGTCAGCCGCCTTCCTTGTTTGTTTCTTCATGTTAGCGCTGTGATGAGCTGGAGACTTGAACCCGCCCCACACCCGAAGGGGCTAAGACACCCCACCAAGGGAAAAATAGCCGATCTATCCCTATGCAGTGCTATTTCACATGTGATTTCGCCCTGTGGCTAGCGCTAGCGCTAACTCAGCTGGAGCTCTTCTCTATACAACGTGCCGCAGGTTGCCATTAGTCACGTCAGCCCCCCCACCGCTCCCCACCCCACAGACGCTGCGGCTCCGATGTTAAACTCTGCGTTAAATCAATTAATGCGTTTGTGCGTAGCAGTAATGTCACATCACTTCCTGTCGGGAAACACAGAATAAGACTTACAGGACGGCGAGCAAAATACGCGCAAACCCTTTACCGGCCTTGCGGCAGCAGAGGTCGGAGGTCACCTCAGCTCTGCCGCAGCACCTCCCAAATCCTCCCTCGTTCGACAAAAAGCACAAAGAGGCCCATCAGGTAATTTGCGCGCTAGTACATGTGTCTCTCATTAGCCGCTCGCACCCGAGAATGAATAATTCTTTGATAAAATTCCTAATCGGCTGCGAGTGCGAGTTTAAACTCGTGCGGTCGGGGGGGGGGCGGGGGAAAGGTGAGGGAAGAAAGGAAGAAGAGATGAAACGGCTTCATGCTTCACGGTAGAAGCTGCAGCTGTGATCTCCCCTCACCTCCGCTGAGCCCCTCGCTCGTCCTCGCCCCCCCTCTCTTCCTGCGTTGCTTCCATCCCTCTCTCTTTCCTTTCAACCCCCACCGAATCTCACCGGCGAGGAAGGAAAAACGCGCTACATTTCCACGTGGAACCCCTTGATTACACACACTCATCTTTGTTCTACTACCTTTGCGAGCCCTTTAATAGATGTGATCCGTTCACTGACCCCTGACCCGAACTCCAATTCTAACCTCCACCTGAGCACCTACCAAAGAAGACGTGAGGTAAAAATGTCCCCACCTTCCCCAAAATGTCCTCGCTCTGCTAATAGAAAGCAAGAACACACACACACACACACAAATCCGAGGGAGTAATAGAATCAAGGAATGCAAAGAGAAAGCAGAGAAAAGGGGGAATAAAGGGATAAAACAGACCGAGAGGGATGGAGAGCTCCATGTTATTAATTTAGCTGGAAAAGAGAGGGAGGTTTTCTTTCAATCCCTCCCCCCCCCACTGCCGTCGCTCCTATCCAGCTCCAGCGTGGCACACAATGGTGAGATTGGAGCGGGGGAGGGATGGGGTGGTGGTGGTGGGGGGCAGAGGTAGCGATAATCCACCCAGCTGTACGAGTTAACTGTTTCACAGCCCCGACTTTTATCCCACCGTCGCCGCCATCCACCTCTCTCTCTCTCTCTCTCTCTCTCTCTCTCTCCTTGAAGTCTGCCTCTCCCCTTCTCCTTCATCTCCATCCCTCCTGCAGCTCCTCCATCTAGCTCTCTGTGGGCTCCTCCTCCTAATCCTCCAGCATTTCTTCCAGACCTGTAGACCAGAATAAACCTGCCAAGCACACACACACACACACACACACACGCGCGCTTCATGTGTCAGTGTATGGTTTCACCGCGGCGTTGAGGCCGTGTGTCCACAGTTGGCGCAACCAGTTGCCCGGCGAATCTGGCAGCGGCGCGCTCCCCCTCCTCTGGCACAGGAAGAAGGCCAGGCGTCCCACGGCGAGGGATTACACCGATTTACGCACGCACGCCCATGCACACGCAGAAGGGACGCGGCGGATTCGTTCCCCCCACCCCCACCCCCTCCGGTCCAGATGCCGCGGCCGCTTCCGGCCTCCTCCGGATTAACGTTTCTGAGGCGGGAAAGTTGCAGGAGCTGCTGAAAGAGGAAGTTGAAAAAGGCAAAAAAAAAAAAAAAAAAAGTCAACATTTTTATCCCGACCCCTCGTGCCGATACCAGGAATGGAACCAGGAAGCTTTTGTGTTGATCGTTCAGGACAGCGCTAGTACGGCGGTGAATCGCTGGTTTTGGACATTCTCTAGACTTCAGCGATAAAGGCGCAGCTAGCAACGGCTACTTTCACCCAGGCAGCGTTTCAGTGGTGGGTTTTTGTTTTGTTTCAGCCGTTTTTTTCAACTTGGGTTTGTTTTTACTCCGTATGCGAACTGCAGGTGCTGGAGCTGGACAGTCTCCACTGGCCCATTACTGGAACGTGGTCCTTTCTCCCTGAAGAAAGATGGTTGGGGGGGGTGGGGGGCTAGACCCGGGTCCTTTGTCTGGACCTGATTGATCGGTGTGTCTGACCTTTAGCACACACACACACTCACCCTGCTATCCTTGTAAGGACATCCACAGTTATCAGTTAGTATCCTGACCTGTAACCGAACCTAAATCTTAACCCCTCAGAAGTTATGAGGACCAGCCAAAATGTCCTCACCTCGCTAGTAAAGACGTGACTTCTGGTCCGCAGTGCAAAGCATGTGCAGGAATACACACACACACACAGACACACACCTGCTTTCCTCTGGCTGGAAACCCAATTTTGCCCTTTCCTTCCCCCCCTTTCAGAATCCTCCCAATTACAGCCACTCCATTTTCCACCTCTCTTCTTCTTCTCCTCCCTCCGTTCTTAACGAGCAATCTTGTTAATGTCAGGACGCCCTCCCCTCCTCCCTCCCCACTCTCACTCGTAGAAATGGAGAAAAACGGGGAGAGAGAGAGACAACGAAGGGGGCGGCGGGGTGGGGGGACGGACAGCGTGAAGGATTCTGGTCGTTTGCAAACGCGCTAACTCCACCGAGGAATACTTTCACTTTTGCACCTGTCGGCCATCTTTACATTATTCTGCTAGCATCTTGGCTTTTTGTGTGTGTGTGTGTGTGTGTGTGTGTGTGGGGTGGGGGTGGGGGAGGGAGGGCCGTAGGATGAGCAGCGTTAAGCCATTGAAAGCTGTAAATAATTCAGCGGAGCCATTCATGGAAACATTATAATTCCGAGTGTGAATTGCCCTCCCTTTTCACCCTCAGGCACATATCTCACTTTAGCCAAAGGCCTCGCAGGAGATTAGAGGGAGTAAATACCACAAAACCGAGAATGACTTATGAACCAGGCGGAGCTGTCAGACATGCCGGCGGGAAGCGGCGCACCAGACTTCCTCCGCTTGAAACGGAGACGTTTTCCCCTCAGTCGGGGTTAATCATCGCGGGGTTTTCACGCTCGGCGTCCCCACGTCCATCTTCTTTTGACTCCTCCTCCTCCTTCTGAGGCTTTGTTGACATCTTGTGACACAGACTGTTGACAGGAGGAGGCCTTCGGTGCATCTGGGTTTGATTGTAAAGAGTTTTATTTCAGCGTTAATGGAAATGTACCAACTACAGCTTCTAGTAGCAACAGCCGCGCAAGCATAATGAAAACCCATATCATAAATATGCATCAGCGCAACGATGCTTTTAATTTAACGTCCAGAGCAATCCAAGGCGCTTGATTCACAGTGATAAAATGCTCACGTTCTTGTCAAACATCCGATATTCCTGCTAGCGTAAACGCTTTACAGGAACAGCGAAAACACGCCAGGATTGCTCATTCAGCGAACAAATCAGGCATTCAGTCTGATGCAGAGCAGAGTGAACCACCTGTGCGATGAGAATAAAACTCCTATCGCCGCCCAGAATAAATACGCGGCGCTTCACGAGGGGCCACGCAACAGTGGTGCAACCGCTAATGACGCAACGCCCCGATAAAAGCCGCACGATCGATTCATGATTTCATTCAACGCTTCCCTCTGATGTCAGGCAATCAAAACAGCCTTTAATAAACACAAAGGAGCCACTTTTGTTTTAATTCACCCTTATGAGCGAAAGTCACCTGTTTAACTCGGCTGTCGTCGCCGGGGCGTTGATGCTAATCGCTCAAAGTCACCTCTGGTTTACTTTAATCAGGCGTTTGCCTGGAAATGGAAGTCAGGCATTTTCCCTCATTAGTTCTGTCGGCACGACGTGCACGGCTCCGCCGAGCATATAAGTTCCGTCCAAAACCAAGAAGCGTCCCAGGCCGGCGGTGCACCGCGGAATGCTCCTTTAATCCACCGCTGTGGTTCGTCTCCGCCGTGTTGCATTAAATGCTTTCCTCCGCTGAACACCTCCTTCTGACGGGAGCCGGAGTTCCGGAGACGCCAGGTCGGAGCGGTCGAGGGCGCCCGAGCGTGCATGGGATGGAGGGTGTTGATTGCGAGTGGGAGGCGAGCTAGCATGCAGCATTAGTTCCGCTCGAGCTGACGTGTTAATTAGCCAGCCGGGTGCGTAGATAATTAACGAGAATCATGATTAATGACTGTACAACGTGCACGGCTGCGGCGTCGCACTGAGAAGGACGGTCGGCCGAAGAGGATCGCCGGTGCGTTCGCCCGTTAAGCGAGCAGCAGTTCTCGCGTTCGACCATGCATGCGTCGACGGGCGCGGGCGTCGCTGTCGGGACGAGTTAACAGGCATGGCATTTGGTGGGCCTAATGACAGACTGCAGCAGGTCAGGGGGCCGTTTAACACGCCTCAACATGCTGCCAGAGATGCCTGCCGATGCCAGATCCCACGAAGGACCACACACGTGTAACAGCAGAAAGACGGCTACATCGATCTGTTGCTCTCCTGCGCTCTTTCTCGGGCATTTCATTTGCATTGAAGGAGAAAAATAAAAAAAAAAACAAAAACGTTGCCTCATATGAAGTCATATTTGTCCGTGATCAACTCATATTTGTCCGTAATCAAACTCTTAAGGTTCAGGAAGATTATTTCAAAGACTGTCCAATAAAAATCAACTTGTTTTGCTTACTTTCCAAAATGGCTGCGCTCATTCCTCTTGACGGCGGCCCAGTGACCAATATTGCTTCAAGATGCAGGCACTTTGGAGTCGATTTTCAAGTGGAAATTGGTAGAAATGTTCTGGCTGTGTTGCCAGATGGCTGAAGATTTGAGGACGCCACTGAGACAGGCATTTCTACTAAAATAAGCGAAAAAAGGAACTTTGACCGTTTGTTTGCTAGGCTAGCGCCGCGGGCCCAAACTTTGTGCAAACAATCCGGGAATCCGGGTCCATTATTCCAAAGTTTATCTGGATTATTTAAGTCTCAAATATCAGATATCTCCCTAATTATCTGTTAGTGGAGGTTTAATTCCTTTTTAAAATATATATATAAATTAATTTATAACTTTGATAAGTCCTCAAAGATGAAGCTTAAGTAATTAATTCCATTATGCATCTAAAACCCAGTTGTAAAACATTTTTCTTTAATTAATGGAAAGCGAATGCAACATAATAAGCAGTCAGTTAAGGATTGATCCCTCCTGACAAGGCTGAACAACAGCCGAGTTCAGCTCCTTAATATGCCGACGATTAACTTCTCTCTCGCTTCACTGTAGCCGTTGGAAACGTGCAGCCCGAGCACATCCAGCACAGCTGCTGGAACTCGGAATTAGCATCATAATCAGCCGAATCAGACTTTAAAATAAAAAAAAAAAAAAGGTATTTTAAATATATGTGGAGCAACCGCAAGCCTTGATCTCAGGTGGTGTGGTTACCCAATGAGATTTGAAATCTGTAGGCCGATAACGCAAAAGTGTTCGGCACATTACGCAGGTTTTTTTTTTTTTTTTTAAGCCTTATCTTAACTTCCCTGCCAGAGTGGGATCAGACCAGATGAAGAACTGAATTTAATATTAGAGTTAAACACCGCGCAGATCTTTTTTTTTTTTTCTTTCCACTCTTCTGATTCTTTTATTGAGTTTGGAGAGTGGCTCGAGCTGATGATGACAGAGCGCCGGGAAGCATCAACACGCACTCTAAAATTCCAGCTGGCCCTTGTTAACTATGTAAAATAAGACAAATGTGTATTTGGCAGATAGGAGCATCCACAGAACAGCAAACACCACAGTCTGCGATGGGGAGGAATGCTCTGAACAAACAACAACATGGTCCAAAAGGCCCTGGCGTTGACGGGCAATTTGTTAGCTATGAATGCTAACTCGGCGGTGACATCAGCAGCGACGGCCAAGGGTGATTTGACCCCCTCATCGCTCTCACAATTGAGGCCTTGACCTCTCATTGGCGCTTCCTGCAACTTCTGATGTTATCTGGCCCAATGAGGTTCAAGAACATGAGTGGGGCGCTGAAATACCACTGTTGATCAGGCTCTGTGTGTTTGTGTGTGTGTGTGTGTGTGTTTTAATTTGCTTTGTCTGGCAGAACGCACTATCAGCACCCAGGCCTGACCTCTAACACCGAACCCCAAACACAGGAGATGCCTTTTGCGCTGCCCCCGCTCCTCGCCAGCCGCGAGCAGGGCTGTTTAGTACCCCCGGCGTGAAAGCGTCCATGCGTCCGTGGCCCTGGAAAGGGAGATGTGAGGCGAGCAAAGTGGAGGAGACGCGGCAGGGCCGTCTTCTGCCTCAGCGAGGGTTGAGGAGACAAACGCCTATTGTCACCCATGCAGGGCTGGAAAAGACAGCTAGCGTTCACGCCGCCTTTGTCTTTCGGATGACAAAGGCCGTTTTCACGCTCCGCGTCTATCTCTGTCACCTCCTCTCACTTGAAACCTCTGTCCTCCAAGCTGCCCTCTTCTCTTTGCGCTCTCCGTCATGCCGAGTCTGCCATTTCTTTCGTCACGCTTTAGCCTTTTTTTCTTTCTTGCCACGCCACCACAGCGTCCTTGCCTTCAACCACTGGCTTTGTCAACTCCATCTGCCTTTCTCTTTGTGAACGTTTCTAAGCCAACTCTATCACCCTCTGGTGGTAGGCTGCAGTAAAGCAATAAGCCACTGCCCTCTTGTTTTGTGTAGGACTCAAACCAGAGTTCCACAATAAAGATACTTCTTACAAGTCAGGTTTTTTTTTTGTTTGCATTCGCTAATCCGGGTCAGGGTCACGGGGCTAGCAGCCTCAGCAGGGAGGCCCATACACTCCTCTCCCAAGGAATCCCACGGCATCCCTAGGTCAGCAGAGTGATATAATCTCTCCAGAGGGTCCCAGGTCTGCCCTGGGCTCTCCTCCAGGACTGACAGGAACTCCTGCTTCCAGTTTGATAAATGCTGAGGCTAAATCCTGATGCGTAACCCACCAGGGATCGACTCTCTCTCTCTTCCTCGCGCACCTGTCTCTTCCTGTTTCCTCTGTTTTCAAACTTCTGCCGCCCATGTGATTTTTATGTCTTCATTCATCTGATGTTGCCCCTGTTTACAAGCCCCACTGCTTCCTGTTTGCGCCATCTTTCCCTGCGCTGCTAGCTGTCAATCAGCGAGGCGCGAGGGGAGGGGTGGGGCTTCTTTTTGCCCACCGATGTCAACAACCCGGTTTTAAAGCAGCTGCAGTCTTTGACTAGCGGTCTCGAGGTTTCGGGCGGCTACAGAGGGACGCCCTCGCTGGAGGAGAGCTACTCTCTCATCATCAGCCAATCGTCTCTCCAGAGTTTCACTGAAACAAAGGGAAGAATAAAATGGTATTTTTAGCCCTTTTCATTTCTCATTACCATCATGATTTGGGCTTTGTTGTATCATTTCATGTATATTTGTGTGTGTCACTGTGCTTGTGTTGCACTGCCGCTTTCTCCACCCGGGAGCCCCAGAGGTTGAAAAGGAGTGCGCACGCCCGTACACATATAGGTGTGTGCACAGCAAATCAGTTCTCCTCATCCCCGTCGTTCTTCCCGTCTATTTATTCCTCGATTCATCCGGTTCTTTATTTATTTTACACACTACTTCCTAATGCAAATAGGTTTTTCTGCTCCCTGCTGAACTCCGGGAGCAACACGAGGCCCAGAATGTGCAGATTTGTGAGAGAGAGAGAGAGAGACAGAGAGTGAGTAATAGAGCCCAAGTCCTTATCTGTCACCAGAGAGCTGCCTAGCTCTCTCTCTGCTGTCAATCATCCAGCCCCGGAGACAAACACTCTGCTTCAAACGCCCAGAGTCACAGAAAGAGAGCGGATGAACGATGGTTGAGGTAAGGGGAAAAACAGGACGGGGGAGGGGGGAGAAGGACGGATGAGAAATGGATGGGAAGAAAGAGCGCAAAGAGGAAAGTGAAGGACAAAAGGATAGACACAGGATAAAAGTGTGTGGAGGAGGGCAGGAGGAGGAGAGGTGGGCCGTATTTCCTCCAGCTCTGTAGTGTGTTCCTCGGGCCTCGCAGGTAAACGGCGGCTGGATGGGTGGGTTTGAGGGTGGGGGGCGGGCCCAAAGAACTTTAAAACACTTCACCTGCATGAATTCGACAGGCCTCTCGAAAATACCCGAGCGACTTTTGAAAAAGCCACTCCTCACAAAGTAAAGTGGCTGCCGAGAGGCCATAGTACGTACGCGGACGTGCTCAAGCACACGCCTACGCCGCCTCTCAAACTCTAGCGCCCGAGGGATATCACCGCGGAAACGCTGTCCTGACACACCTCAACGTCGTGAGAGAAGAGGATAAGAATTTGAATCACCCCCCCACCCCCAAAGCTTCGGCGTTCAGCCTGTCTCTACGAGGCTAGCTACCCAACGGCCCTTCCCGGCTTACTAAAGCATCCCAGCTACACGACAGATACGAACTGTTGATTTTAGCGCGGGGCTCCGCAACCCCGGAGTCAAGCTTGGACCACGGTGCCCGGCAGATTCCCATAAGCCATTTAAAGCTTCCTTCTGCCGAGAAGAAGAGGAGGAGGTGTTTGGACGGAAGGTGTGAGGCTCGAGAGCCAAAGAGGACGGAGAGGGGAAAAAAAAAAAAAAAAAATTGCGAGGCAGCAGCAAGAAGGGTCTGAGCCCCAAATCGCTTCAAGATGCGCCGCAGCGGAGCCAGAGCATCTGAGAGGGAGTCGGCCCTGTGGGGAAAGCCAACGCAAGCCAGTTTCTCCGTTTCAAATGGTGGATTAAACGGCAGTGATACACAAGGCTCCTGTCGGGATACACGCAGTAAACAGCCACGTATGAGCGGACTTAAATACTTACAAATTCATTCTTTGGCGTATAATAACGTCTTTGAATCTAACCTTAAACTGAACCCAAACACATGGCAGATCCGGGCTGACCGTAGCTGAAAGAAAATTCCCGTTTTTGACCTCGTTGACTTGGCCACAGCCTCATGCAAGAATACTTCAACAGCAACCAGCATCACGGTTGCGGATTTCTGTCTGAAGACGTTTCTAACACACAATACGGTTTCCTTCAAAATCTCTTTTTGTCTTGGTAGAAAACCTGTTAGCCAATGAATGGAGCTGGCATATTATGGGATGTTTGTCTTAGATGAGATTTATACGGCTGTAATAACCCGGAGGCAGGTGCCAAGTGGTAGCGCTAGTTTAGGAAACGGCGGCGGATACTCTTTGAATTGCAAACAGTTGTTTGCCAGAATGCCTGAAGCTCCACATAGAGATTTTGTTTCGTGTACCACATCCAGACAGCATCAGCCACACATTATCCAACAGTCGTTTGTCTAAATCTTACTCGGAGGTAGCTTTTTTTTTAAAATTTATTTATTTTTTTCAATTAGCCTGCGTAAGACTTTCATCCGAATCTTTGTCTCAATCAAGTTTTAGGCCCTTGAGGGGTTTTCAAAACATATGTAGACGCCGGTCTTATCATTCCGTGTCAGGTTCTCGCACAAATAAACGCGCTCTCGGACTCGGCAGCTCATCTAAAAAGTGAGATTTGTCCCAGTAGTCTCGCATTCTTGATGGTCCTCTGGGGACCTCCTCCTATTTCGCTCCTCTCCCTAGGCCAAGTCCCCTCCAGCTAAAGTTTCAGGCTCCCCTGCGCCCCCGCGGCCTCTCCGGAGCAAAGTCGAGCCCCTTACGCACGCACTCTGTCGCGGAAAAACTGCCGCCTCCAGTGGACGTTGGCGAGGAGGAGGAAGAGGTGACCCGCACGTTGGCAGGTCAGAGACTCACCTCAGCCCTCCACTCCCAGAGGGATGACTCTGTGCGTCCAAGTGTAAGAGCATTAGAGCCAGCGCTTGCGTTTTAACCTTTTATTCCTCTAGAGCCCGGGGCAGGCTAATTAAATTAGCACCGATGTTGAGGGGAATGAGTCGAAATTTCAAGAGTTTCCGCACAGACACAGATCGTCGTCCACTTGTGTCATCGTACGATAGACCTAAACGCATTAAAGACCTCACTGGGGTCTTTAATGGGGTCTGCATCGTGTGTTGCTGTGTCTCTCAAGGGCCTGCTTTAGCCTCTGCTGAGAGCTTCACGATCATTGTATCCATTTACGTATCTCCCCCCCGCGCACACACACACACACACACACACACACACACACACACACACACACACACCAGCTGTCAGGACCTGCCGCGCTCCATCACCGCTCACCTCCAGTAGACCACCTTAATGGGACCAATCCAGACTGCTGCAAATCATCCCAAGTGCACGCTGAAAAGCGGGGGAGGAGAGGCGAGCGAGCGGAACCAGCCGTTCGGGGCAGAAGGAGAAGAAGAGGGGAGAGCACATGCAGCGTAGCTCCCAGGGCGGGCGCCAACAATCCGATTTTTGCGTCGGAGGCCCCGGAGGAAGAGCATTACGCCGGCTTTATGGCTGCCGGTTGATGCAAGTTATGAGAAGCATGAAATAGTCCCGCCTGGAAGGGACACAGAGCGACTAAACGGTTAAGGAGGGGGGGAAAAACAACAGCAATGCACCCTAATTTATCCTAAACTGATTTGGGCAGAAAGTGCCGACTAAGCAACCGCAGTCGCGCCAAAAAGTTCCTCAAAGTAGCCCCGCGGCTCGCTGTAGATGAAGATGGAAGTACGGAGAACTTTGTTTTTGTTAAGTGATAGTTTTGCCCTCTTTTTTCATCATTAGTCTCGCTCACATCACAGCGGCGCGATCAAATCGACAAAAGACTGCTGGCGTCTGAGGCAGCAGTCGCACCGGCGCATGACACTGAAGGGGTGGGGGAAGAAATGGAGCGCAACTCTTCTAGCAAATGTTTGAAGAAGCCGCGAACAAACGCGAGGAGACAGAAGCGCAGGAGAGGCGGAACGACGACTGGAACGACAGAGAGGCGGAGGAGGGGTGAGGGTTCGCTCGAGAAAGTTTCTGTTGACCTGAATTTTGCCGCATTGTTCGCGTCTGTTCAAAGGGAAGCCTTCCTGCGCCGCTAGCTTGTCTTTGCAGCGCAGCTACAAGTTTTCAGCTTAATGCGATTCGCTCATCTGCCGCATTGTATCAGAGGGAATGGAGTGAACACAGCGTGAGCGCAGCAGCGAGGGAGATGAAGAGTGTGTGTGTGTGTGTGCGCGCGCGTGTGTGCGCGCACTCTTTGCAAATGAAAAATAACCCAGTGAGCTTACATCCTGCGTCTCTGTGGTTATGCTGGGTGTGAGATGCAGTGGATGTGACACCGACGCTGCAGTGTTCTGAACCACCTCCGGTGTGCGTGTGTGTGTGAGTGAGTGTGTGCGTGTGTGTGTGAGTGAGTGTGTGCATATGTGTGTGATAACGACAAGGACGCAGCTACCTTCAGAATCCCCACGATGTCCATCCAAGCACAGTTGTGTATTCTTACCTGCTGACTGTCACCTCTCTCTCTCTCTCTCTCTCTCTCTCTCTCTCTCTCTCTCTCTCGTCACCAATGTCTCTCGACCCCCTCCTCGCCATATGGAAACCATTAGCCCTGTTGTCGCTTCTCATCGACATTCCTGAGGGCTTCAGGGCGTTCGCGGTCTCTCCATCACCCTCGCGCTTCCCTTCTCTCCGCGTCCTCGCAGCGCTCAGGAGGGTCTTTCATCCTGTTTCTCTTTCTTTTCAGATGTTGGTTTCTTTCCGGAAGCCGCTCAGATTAGCAATATCGTCCCTCCAAAATAACTTTTCTTTGAATATGCGCAGGGTTGATTCCACTGCTGTTTTTAGCCAAACACTCTGCTTATGTTTGAGGTTTTCTGATCACTTAAGCTGCCGCTTTGCCGCATTCCGGAGACAAATATTGATATTGATCAATTTTTCAAAATAAAAGCACTCTCTGAAAATGTATCATTCGATTTCGCCTGCAGGCAGGATAAAAAGTTGAAGTCACGACAGACAAGCGTTGGAAAAATGGAACATTTCCATTTTTACTAGCGGGCAGGTTTAATCACGAAAAACTGATTTTTATTCTTGCGAAAATTCACTATTTTTTTAATCTAATTTTAAAAATGTCTTTCTAATCCTATTAAATGGCCAGAAAAATTACTTTTTCTTTTTCCTTCCCCTAGAACTTTCAGATGCAGGTTTTAGAACTTTTACAACGTTATTGCTGTTAAATAATGGAAGTGAGACTATTTTCCGAACTTTCTCCATCAAGTAGTCGTGTTCGTATTCTTATTCAAGCGGAATATTAAATAAACGTCACTGCAGCCTTCGGACTGACTCAAAGGCATTAAACTCGCCTTACAGCGCAGAAAAAGATGGAATATAATCGGATTGCGTGCGCTTTTATTCCAACTCGATGGACGATAATGCGCAAATAATTTGGGGTAAAAAGAGAAGCTTTTGGACGGGGGCTTGGCTGAACTCCTGTCTCATCTGTAAGCGGGGAGAGCCGTCCGGGCCAGACATTCTGCAGAGCCTCCAACGCTCATCAATTTCAATTACACCCCCCCGCCCCCACTTTCCCCCCACAACCCTCCGTCTCCTCCAAATGTATCTCCATCGCTCTCCCGGCTCCGTACACACACTCAAAGAGCGCTTTCTCCAGGGTATATGGTTCTTTAATGAAGACACTAATAATGATTATGGATAGTTTAAAACCCTCCGCCTGCCCTTTGCACTGGCGGAGGCTGAGGCTGCGGCCCCCCTGCGCATGGGCGCCAGTCGGAGATGATGACGATGCCTCCTTTTGCTCATTTGGCGCGTTAGCGTTAGCATCAGCAGGCTTGTTTTTTTTTGTTTTTTTTTTTTTAAATGAAGGCGCAATGCTAACGTGCCGATACAGGATTAGCGATATAAACCAGGGACGTTGTATCGGTTTGCTTTGATTTAAGAGAGGCTAATCATCTAGGCCCTTCGACAACTTGCAAAATTGACTTCCAGTTTGCGCCAGCGTTAAAAAATAGTCCTTTTTATTCGATAATAGGGCCGATCAAAGATTGAGATCGAAGAATACAGCGGCACCAATGTGTAAAAGCTCCTGGTTCTTTTAGCAGGTTGAGCACGTGGGCGTTGGCCAACGGGGGTCACTCGAAAGGACCACGCCTCACACTCGCAGGAGGGATTACGCGTACGGGTGATTTCATGTTTTCTGTACGATGGAGCAGATGTTTGGCATTGTATATAGCTGGCACGGCGCTATGCGCAGGGGCGCTGATTGGTGCAGCAGAGCAGTGGAAAATGATAACAAGTGATCATTCCAGCACTGAGACTCGGAATAATATTTCCTTTAAGCAGGTAAAAAAGGCAGATTTTTACATTTCCAAACCTACGTCAGCTTTATTATTTTTTTTATTGTTTGAGGATCCGCCTGAAAGGGAATTTATTAAAGGAAATAAAGACGTGTTGGAGTTAAGTTTGCAATGGTGCAGATTTGGTATGGGTTTAAGTGCGTGTGTGTGTGTGTGTGTGTGCGCGCTCGCTCGTGTGTGTCTTGGAAAGCACCACTCCAGCAAATGAGACCCAGTGGATTTTTCTTCGACAGCTACCGGAGGGCCCGCAGGTGTTGCGGCTCAGTCCGTCACGTATTTTCCTCCATCGGATAAACCCCACCCCACCCCACCACCCCCGGCCACATCTGACAGCGTGTGTATGTTTAAAGGAGAGCGGGAAGGTTCCGGGGGGGCCCTGTCTGATTACGATGTGTATACCATGTGATTAGTGCAGACAGGTTTATGCTCCGGCAGTTGTAAATCTCGAAATCTCCCCCCACCGCAGACCTGAACGCTGCCATGTTTTATTATTTGCTAATGGATCGCCCTCCCTTCACCCCCCCACCACCCCCACCCACCTTCACCGCCACACAACAAACCATTGTCTCACTGCTGAGACGCGCCCCCCCACGCCCCCTCTTGGTCTCGGATTCGCGCAGACACTCTCCACCTCGTCCCCGCCCCGCCAGCCAGCCGCACCTGCGAGCCCGGCCCCCCGCCCCGCACGCATCTCAGGTTGCCGCTGTGGAATCTTGGAAATGTCCAATCCGTCGGCTACACAGGTCCAACAGCCGCCGACATGCGGACGGACAGGAGAAAGGAGACAAAGGGCGCCCAGGAAGGTCGCGGGCTCAGCTGGAAACCGATGTTCCGGACTCTTCCGCTGTTTGCTTTCGCCAGAATCAGACAAGGCGCGTTTTAAATTGGAGTTAAGATCAGTTTGTGTCTTCCTAAACATGCGGAGTTATCAGGTAAAAATCGGTTCGATCACCTTCCGGGAAAGCAATCCTGCCGTCCTTCCGTGTTTATGCGGTAAACCAGCCCCCTTTTCCACCGACATTTCCAGGAATTTTTGATCGCTGGGGATTTTTCAAAGCTAGAAGTTCCCACACACGCGAATTAGCACGTTGGCTGGTTTGAAATCGAAATTGATAGAAAGTGGCATTGTCCGGCAGGGCGGGGTGGCTGCCAGAGGTCGCGGGGCCGGGTGGGGTGGGGTCATGGAGGCCGGCACTCGAGTCTTCTCAGTTAAGCTCCGAAGGGGGGGAGCGCTCGGGTTGAGAAAATGATGTTTCTGCCCTCAAGAAAGAGGCCACTCGCTCCGTTCCCCCCCCCCCCAGCTTGCATGTCACCTTTGGCCCCCCTCCCCTCCCCCACCCATCATCACATCACACACACACACACACACACACCGTGTTTCAAAGTGTGGCCACATGAATGCCTCTATTGTTAACGGTCTGAGAAAAAGGAAAGTAGGGGTGAAGGAAGGGGGGATGGGGGGGGACTGTGGCCTGGAAGAGAAGCGCAGGGGGGAACTGCGATGTCGCTCAGAGCCGCTGCTGAATGGGAGGATTGATGTGGACGTGCGGGTCGCAGATGATCTCCCTAAAGTTGCTAAAGGGTTCACGCCGCCGCACCCACTCCCTCGCTTCACAGCCCTGTAAAAACTCCACCGACCCCCACCCCCATCCCCCCCAGGCTTTCAGCCCTCGATGGTAGACTTCAGACGTCCGGTTACACACTCCGGGGTCTCAATGCACCTCTTTGACTCCGGGAGCGTCACGCGCTTCCCAGATAAACACCCCTTTTTTAGATTTCTTTTTTTATTCCTCTCTTCCCGCTCTACCTATCCGGCCTCCTGCACGCCTAGCACACGCGCTATCGCAACTCACACAAACACCAGGTTCACCGAGGCCAACTCGGTAAATCCAGAACCCCTGAAACACCACTCCCACCTGGAAAATTGAATACTGGGGGAGATATGGATCACTTTTCATACTGTGTCTTTATGCGTTCTTCTTTTGTTTTATTTGCCCCCCCCCCCTCTTCTTTTCTGCTTGTCGCATTTCTCTGTCAGCAACCCCCCACCCTTCCTCCTCCTCCTCCACCGCACCTGCCCAGGGGGCTCTTTTACCTCGACGACCGCGCCGCCGTCCCGTGCGCGGCTCAGGTGTGACTCAGGCTTCCATCAGATACACAACAGTGTGTAGCAGGAAAGCTAAAGGTGCTTGTTTTATACAGGAGCATGTGGGTGGATGTGTTTGGGCAATCCTGCTGTGTGTGTGTGTGTGTTTGTTAAATAGATTTTTCTGTTGAGGTTTCGCCACAGCTGCCTCAGAAACCGCTGCCTTGTTTATATTTGATACTCTATAAATGGCAAGAGTGCACTTTTTGAGGCTGAGTGGAAGGTGAAATATGTGTGTTTGTGTGTGTGTGTGTCTGTCTGTGTGTGTTGAGTGAAGCTGAGTGCCTCTCCAGACTAAGTATTGCCTGATAACCCCGAGTGACCTTGGTAATGAGAAGTAGAGCGACGGCTTCCCAGCAGGCCCGTGGGCCCGCCTCAGCCGCCGCGCCGCCTTTCTAGCCGCTCCCCCTCTGGTGCGAGCCACCGGCCACACATACCAACGGATAAAGCTTTCAACTCAATTTACCGCAGGTGGTGAGGCTATTTGCTCCCAGCGCCAAGAAGACGCGCATGTGTCAGGATAGATGCAGGTGGATATTTATTTTATTTTTTTTCAAATCCCTGCTTTTCCTGGATCTTTAAGAATATGGAAGAATTAGCCTAGCGGCTACAAATGTGTTATGCTAATTCAGCAGCAAGAAGCAGTGGCCTAATTAAAATTGTGCATTGGTCTGTCTCGGTCTTGTCAAGTGTTGTTTACAGCAGAGGTTGAGGCGTTAGCATGCTAACCCAAACAAGCTCAAATAGTCTCTTGGAGGAGGCGATACAAGCTAGTTACCTAAAGCTAATCCACCAACCTTAGGTCGGCATTGTTTAAATTAACGTTGGGCTTTAGCGGTTGTGCAGTTTAACTAATAAAATTAATTTTAGCAGCACACAATAGCATAATTGCAGCAATTAAAAATGTGTCATAACCAAAATGATTAAGTTTGTACAAAAATATTTTTTCATTTTTTTTAATTAGTTCACTTTCACGCCTAATGGAAAACGGCAAGTGTTTATTATTATTATTATTATTATTATTATTATTATTATTATTATTGTTATTTTTATTTATTTAACCTTTATTTAACCAGGAAAGTCCCGTTGAGATTCAAAGATCTCTTTTTCAAGGGAGTCCTGGCCAAGAGGCCCAAACAACACAACCCATAAAAACAACACACATATAAAACAAAATGTTACATACATGGTTAGAAACAGTGGCATGTCGATGATTGCATTTCCAGGTCTTTCAGAAGAGTGTCAAAATGAGCCCTAGACACACGAGTTTGAAGTTTTAAAACTCTCTGTAAAGAACTCCAGTCTGTTGGAACTTATTAGACAAATCAAATATGTTTGTAATGTAGCATTATCCAGATAAATGGACATAATTCTTTCTTCCTTTGTGTTTGCAAGCACATCACATTGTTTATTTTTTAACGGCCAAATGGTTGCGTGCCAGCTGATCAGAGAGAATAGCTAAACACGCTGGAGTGCTGGGGAGCCGCTGCGCTCCAGCGTGGATTAGCCAAAAAACTGAAACAAAATCGGAGGGAACAGGAAACGGGCTTCTTCACATCACAGGTGTTTGCCTCCTCCCACTTCAACAACAAAGTGTTGCGAAAAAAAAAAACAACTCTTGTTTTTGTTCAAAAGGGGGAAAAATTGGCGAAATCGGCACCTTTTTTTTCTTCAAAAAATAGAAATGCTTTCCTTCGCTCTATCAGGAGTGACATTTCTTTTAACAGGAGATAAAATCGCTACGGTTGCATGCATGCTTTCCTCGCAGTTAGCCAGTGTTGGCAGGGGCGTTTTAAGTCATCAGCAGCCTCTAACCTGCTGACGGTTATGGGCGTTTGGCATTATCGATGGCAATTTGTCGAGCACATATCCTGGAAAGATCTGATATCTGAGCAGCTTCACTGATCCCGCCCAAAAACACAGATTTTTCTGAGAACTTTTGCATTCAACACCCTGACTTAAACATCAAACCTGAACCATAAAATCAGAACGATGATGAGAAGAAGCGATTCGGTTCCATGTTTTGTTAAATAAGCTCAAAATGTAGCGTTAGCCGTCACTGGAGGCTGCGGATGATGAAGGCTGACAATCCATCCGCCGCGCTGTAAACAAACAGGCTGCGTGGCTCTCGCATCCGGAGCCGCCGCCGAGCTAACATCAAAATGGCTAATTAGCTAATTTCCAGTACATACCTGCCAATTTGGCATGCCGGCGTTGCGGTTCTGATGTGCTGTTCTGATACCAGTTTCATCCTATATGGACGCGGCTTGTTTCTCACATCAAACATCACTTTTAGGGAAAAAACAAGACCCGCAAAGTTATTTGCATTGCAAAGGGGAAAAAAGTGATTTTGCGTAGCGACATCGCAGGTTCCTTTCTGCATTCAGCTCATGTTTTCTGGTTTTGGATTCCCGGTAGTCGCTGGCAGGCTTTGGAAACACTGCGGGCACCTTGAGCTTCTTGTCTTTCTTCACACTGTACATTTTTGTTTTTATTTCATTGGAGGAACGCGGGACTTTGCTGATGTATGGAAAAGTTACGTTCAAGTTCAGACAGCCAATCAGAATCAACATCCAGGATGAGTAACAAGGCTAAAGGATGCTTCACTAAAGGCTTTTCTTTTGTTCTAGGTTCCGGGACGATAAGGGCTACGTCCTGTACCCTCAGATCGGGGACCGGCTGGATCTGATCTGCCCTCCTCTGGACACGGCCAGGTCCACGCCCGATTATGAGTTCTACAAGCTCTACCTTGTGTCATCAAGGGAGCAGGCGGATCGCTGCGAGGTGACCGGGCCGCCCAACATCGTCCTGACCTGCGACGAGCCCACGCGCGAGCGCCGCTTTACCATCAAGTTCCAGGAGTTCTCGCCCAACCTGTGGGGCCACGAGTTCAAGAGCATGCACGATTATTACATCATCGGTAAGTCGGAGGAGTGCAGTGGTGGTGGTGGTGGGGGGGTGGTGTTATGATTGCAAGACTGATTTCTGATTGTGCTTGAGTGTGTTTGTTTACTTCAGTGATCGCCTTGATTGGGCGGCTGCATTTAGAGTAATTAGCTTTGAGATTTGCGTATAATCCGCTCGGTGGTTGGATAAGGTTGTGGCCGTATGCCGCAAAAATTGACCAGAAGTGCCTTCTGTTATCAGGAAGCCTCGTGGAGTGTCTGTTTGTGTGTGTGTGTGTGTTTGCTCGCTCGTTGCTGTTGATTTCCATCCTCTCCCAACAAGAGAATTGGTTTGCGTCCTTTTCACTCCCGGTTTCATAATCCTTTGCCACTTCTGTGCAATTTTTGACTTTGAAACGAGTCTGTGTGTCATCGCTGCGTCTTTGTCCCGCACCGGGGCCTTGAGCTTGTTTACTGTCACCGCCCGGCGCGAATGGCGAGCCACAGCTATGTTTTTGGTTTATTCAGAAGGTTTGCTCGGAGTTAGGCCATGCGGAGGCCAGATGAGGTCATCAAGGCGGGCCACGCCGAGCGTTCTTATCGGACAGAACAATCTGCAAGCAAAGGTCGCGTCAACCGAAACCTGCGGGTTGTTTTTAAATCGAGGTCAAGAGCCGGCGGCGCTGTGCGCACAACAAACATGCACTTTCTGGCACTCACACACACACACACACACACACACAAGTTTCCAGTACAAACACAAGTGGAAAAAAAACCAAAACAACCAAAAAAAAAAAAAAAAAAACACCTCGGGAATGAGAGAGTGAGCAGGATACACAAAGAGAAAGAGACCCTGTTCGATTCCCATAGTTCTCCTCCCACGCACCTGCAACCTCTGTTCACTCAGGTGTGCAAATGCTCCATTTTGCTTTCTTTTTATGTTCGGCTTTGGGAGGAAAAAAAAAATGGAGTGGGCCGAGCCAGGAAGAGGAGGAAGCTGGGACAGAGATGGAGACGGAAGGAAAACAAAGAGAATACGAGATCTTTTGCAAGTCTGGAGATCCCCTTGCGCCCGCTACCCCACTCCTCCTTCTCCTCCTCCTCCTCCTCCTAGGCATGCCTGCGAGGAGCTGGGCATATTCCTCCAGCGCCGTGCATCATTATCAACATGCGAGCGTTTCTGTCAGATTAGATACGAGAGTGCCAGATAGCGCAAAGTGGAGCGCTGAGCTCTGGTGTGTGTGAGCGTACCCAGAGACTCCGCGCTCCAATCTGTCCTGATAAGCCCGGGCTGAGAAACTAACCTGATTCCTCGATTGACGGATGTTGAAGGGCCGAACCTGACCAGCTACTTTAAATATGAAAGTACATAAACCTAAATTTGCTAAAAACTGCTCATTTTTGCTTGTTAAAATGTTTACTTCCTCAGAGCTCCCGTCGTGATAGCTACCGTCACCGCGAGTGTCGGATAAACAGGTCACGAGCGACATCAAGCTCTGCTCTGCTCTGCTTCATCCCAGGAAAAGTTTCTGGTTTGACGCGATGGTACGGCTTCCGGCGAACTCTTTTTGCCGCGTTGCCACGGTGATTAAAGTGTCGCAGGGGGAAAAAAAAGGCAAGAAAAACCTTCGAAAAGATGGGGCCAGAGTTAGACACACCTTTATCTCCAGGTTCAGACTAGACTAATCGATTGACAGCTCCAGCCCAATCAATGCTAGCTGTGACACAAGGTCACGTGCACCTGCTCTCTGTCGAACACAGTCGCATTCACGCGGTATGAGAAGAGCGACAGTGGCGGCGGTGCAGTAGGTAGATAACGTATCGATGGATGGCTCGCGTGCGGCGTTTACATTCTCTAAATGAAGAAATGTGTTCAGCCCTGCACTTAATGAGGTTGCGCTGTAATTGCTAGCCATTAATCCGCTGGGTTTCAGGCGCCAGGCACCAGGCGCGGACGTGCGGTTGTTGTAGCTGGAACAGCCTGAGGTTAATTTCAAAATTAAACCCATTACAGATTACCAGTAACCATCTTCACATTCATTGGGCGGACAGTTTCCTTCCCAGTTTGCCCCATTTCAGCACGGCGGCTCGCGTCGACACCATCGGTCGCTTCCCCAGTGAACGATTTGGCATTTCGGGGGCAGTCATTCCGAAGTTTCCCCCCCATCTTTGGCGCTCGCTAATGAAGCACAGATGCCAGAGTTTGTAATCAGATTACACGAATCCCATTAAATGTCATTCTTTACTTCCACGTCCTGCAGAGAGGAGCGAAAGGGTGGGGAAATTGATTAGTTCTACTCATTGATTGATGTTTTCATTCATAACGCGAGGTCAGGGTTTACGTAAACCCATTTCTCAGCCTCGCTCTCTCTCTGTCTCTTGGTATCCAACTCTCGTTTCTTTCAAATCCCAACACTCCCTCTCTCTCTCTCACACACTCACACATGCTCACACACACTTGGTCCATCATCCCAAACCACAGATTAAGCCTTTCACTGCCTTTAATGAATCCTTTGAAAACGGGCGCCTCAGCCTTGTGTAACATGGTTTCCTCGCACCCTCGCTCGCCCTGAATCTTGGTGCAGTTCCGCCCCCCCCCCCGTTAGACTCTAGGAGGATTCAAATCCCCTCGTTCAAACAGGTCACCCCAGTGAACCCCGCTGACACGCTAGCTGCGACACCTCCGCGCTGCACGCTCCTCCGACCTCACCATGAACCATTGTTATCTATTGGAAGCCTGATGAACACATGAGCCGAGGATTATCCGGCGTTTGCAATTTACGTTAAATGGTCGTCTTTCGGAGGTGAGTTTGCAGTCACTGGGTCAGCTAGCTGCTGTTTATTCCAGATTCCCAGTATTTACTAGATGGACACACATAAAACCAAAAACGAAACAAACTGCTCAGCCGGGCTCGAGGCAGCTGGTAACACAGCGGATGAGCACTGAACTTTTCGACCAATAAGAAAAGGCCATGGCGGAACACGACGTCTGATTTTCTGGAGGTTTGTTGATGGAAGAAGGAGGAGGATTCAAGGCAAGAGTAATCAAGAAAAGACAATTGAGAAGATGATGGGGCGCGCGCGCGCGTGTGTGTGTGTGTGTGCGTGTGTGTGGGGGGGGGGGGGGCGCTGCACCCATATGGTCTCTCATCTGCGGGGCCACACTGCAACACACACACAATTGCACGGCTAACATGTATGACCTTTTATGTGCAGTCTTTCTCTCGCTGCCTGCTTTTCCGTGCACGTGCACACTCACACGCGGCACTCATGCTAACATATGCGCAGTCACACTGACATGCGCAGGAGCGCGGCTATAAATGTATGCATTCACACACACAGCGTCCCACAAGAGGGTTTGTGGTGGTAAACAGGCCCCAGATCGCCTGAAAATAGACGCAACACACACACACCAAGATGATGGGGGGCACACACACGCGCGCGCGCGCGCACACACACGCACAGAGGTCAGTTTTATTACGGCCACTTTCCCTTGCAAGTGTGCGTGGACACAGGTGGAAAACCCACATGAGTCGACGGTTCCACATGACGCTCGTGCGCAATCGCCATCAAGTCCCAGTGGTGTGTTTAGGGAGCAGGGCCCAAGGGGCCTTGTGGAGAGCCAGGTGCATGCCATCATACAATACCTCCATGAATATGAATAATAGAGGAGCTGCCCAAACACATACAAGGATAAATATCCGCGTTTGCGCCTCCTGGATGTCATAGCGCCAAACTGCACCCCGACAACAAGGAAGCTGTGGTTCACCTGTGTTTGCCGCACTATTGTTTTGTATAACCTTTTCTTTTTAAAGCTTATTAGTGGGATGGGGTGGGGCCGTATGTGTGTGTGTGGTGTGGGGGGTGTCTAATTGTCAGACAAAACAGGGCCGCTTGCGTGCATGCAGACAGCAGCGTCTGAGTGTTCAATAATGCAGAGGTGCTCACTGGTTTATTTATCAGGGTTAAGCTGAAATAAATGACAGAATTCAGAGCAGGAAGAGTGAGGAGAGACAGCGAGAGGGATGAGGAGATGCAGAGATCATGAAATGTCCACCTCTGCGCCGCCCCACGCTAGCTTAGCATTCCCCTTTGCAGCTGCTGCACGAGAGTAATAAAAAGTGAGGGATGAACGACTGGAAGAGCTGTGGGATCCAAACACCCGGAGAAATCGCTCCGCGCTGAATATTTGATCAAGTCTGAGCCATCTGAGGTGAAGAGGAGAGGGAGGAAGACATGCCGGAGACAGATGACGTCTCTATTTCCGCTTTGACACGAGCTTGAGCGCCTGCCAGAGCACCTCGCACGAAAACCAAAGCAAACGACGCCGTCGCTGTTTAATCATGTTTAACCTTAAAAGGAATGATTCCGGCGCGTTTTGAAGGCCTCTGTCTGGTGTTTGCCGCGGTCAGGATGCGAAAACAAACCTCCTGCATCATCAGGCATAATGACTGTCAAATATTAGCATTCGCTCGCTGTCAGTCGCTAATTAGCCAGGAGAAGTCTAGTAACTTTGACGTTCGAGGAAGTTGAATCAGGAGGATAACGTCGCGCGTTCATGTGGCCACATCCTTCACCCTCAGCTGTCTCTAGGTGAGACCGCTTCCCTCGGCCACCACGCATTTCTCACACTCCACTAAACGCATCCTCCTATTTTTTTGGTGTGTGTGTATGTGGGGGGGGTTAAACTCATGTGTGAAATAGCCTCAAATAAAGTGCAACAGAAGAGAGGAAGGGAAAAAAGCCAGCAGAGGTTTTTGGTGCAATGGCTCTTGACTAATATCCTCTCCAGAGATAAAGTTTATCTGCATCACTCAATGGATAAGAGAGGCTGGATAGTGTGAAAGACGGCTGTATTTAACCGGATTATATTCAACTCAAGTGTTTTAAATGATTAAGTGTGAGATTCCCTTGAGCTTCGTGCCACAGCGCTCTATTATACGCACAAGGGCGCCGGCACACGGTTAAACACAGTCAAAGAATAGCTCAAAAAAAAAAATAGCCGTTAGCACGCGAGGCAGAAAGTCGTCACCTGTGGTCGTGGTGTGCCAACCAAGGGGTGGTTTCTAGGGACGATGGCGGGGGCACAAGTAAAGTAATGCAAAGCGACACGGGGAGAATGGATATTTGGGCAGGAGGAAGAGTTTGAGGAAGAGGATGGAGGGAGGAAAAGAAAAAAAAGATGTGTGCAGAGTGTAAGTAAGAGAAAGTGACAGATCGCCCGGCCGATTTAGGTCAGCAATCAGAGCCGCGCTGCTGTATGCGAGATCGGCGTGTTTGTGTGTGCGCATGGCTGCCCTCCTGGACGTTGGTGCGCGCACACTTGCCTGTCTGTCTGGTTCGGCGGCGAGTTTGTTGTGGGGGGGTGGCGTGAATACACCCAACGGTCGGACAAGAAGAATCCCTCTCTAATTGGATCGGGTCTGGTTAACGCGGCGTGATTCATTTAACCTCCCCGCACGGCCACGCCGCTGCGCAGGAACCTCGCCGCAGCCCAACACACAAAGGCGTCATTGTGCCGCCGCCTTCTGCTGAGGGAGCTTTTGCACGGGGGCAGCGTATCCAGGCAATCAGACGTTTGAGGTGGGGAATGGGGGTGTGGGGCTGAAAACAAGAACACCTCTGGGTTGACCTCTGCCATCAGGACAGCACATTAGCCTTCTAATATAGCTTTGATTTAGTGTCCAGGTTTGTGCAAACATGACCCCCCCCCATCAACATAATGAGCACATTCACACGCACACACACACACACACACACAGATGTGCGGCCCAGACACCCCAGACGTGATGGATGTGTGTGTTTACTTCCACATATGAACAAACTTTGCTTTGTATTGGTTATATCAGCCATCTGGAGCTGCCTTTCCTGCCAGTGGTATCGCCGTTAACGGAGAATTTAAAACATTTAGCTCCACAATAGCCCAAATATGTCGAAAATAAAGCACATATAGGAAGACTATCTTTAATACAGGCTTTTTTACGTTATGACTAAAATCCTGGCTTGTTTCAAGTGACTCATGCTGTCTGTAGCCTAGCTAAACTTGGCTCAAAGAGAGAAAGACATTGGCTAGCATGAGCACTGTAACAATTAGGATAAAACATTGAATATATTGGTAGAATTGGTTTAATATTAAGGTGTCACAGTTTATTATATTCAATTAGCTTTGCACAGTGCTAGGCTAGCTGAATCCCTCTCTTCCATTTTTTAATGCTAAACTAGCTTCTCATTTCTTGATTTCAGCTCCATTTTGATGCATTAATACAATTATTTGACTCAATTATTTATCCAACATGATGACTTAAATGTTTTCCTGCGCAAAAAAAAAAAAAAAATAAGTCAGGCGTGCAGTTTTCATCACATGTGTTCTAGGAGACGGCAGCTGTTCAGCTCAAGAAGATGGGGAGGAAGAGGAGGCGGAAAAGGGAGGAGGAAAAGGGACAGGGAATGAACAAAAACACATCTAAATTACAGACAAGCTGGAATAATTTGGGCAGGCAGAAGGAGAGAGGAGGCAGAGCAAGGCAGGGGAAGGATCGGCTAGAAACGGGCCGATGAAAGAGGATGTGTCCACGGCGGTGAGACAGAAGAAGAAGAAAATGTTGACACTCAGCAAGCGAGGGCCCGTGGCTCAAAGACACAAGGACAAATAATCAGCTGTAAATCCTTTTTAACCAGCATTTAAAATGCTCTAATTACCCTAAAGAACATCTCCTCAAAGAACATCATTATCACACCTCAGTCTCGCCCGCTGTATGCAGTTGGTGTGCACATGTGCGTGCACGTCGTCCTTATTTACCAAGGGGAGATTCATTAGCGGTCCGCCTGCTTACTTGTTTTTGTGTAATTGTCATTGTTGCCAGATAAATTTCCCAAAAGCACTTTTTTTTTTTCTTTTTTTGACACTTTGGAGCCCAAATCCTTCTCACACATGCACACACACACACACACACACACGCACACACAAAGTTGTCTGTACTCTACAATCCAAGTAGAAGTGAAAGTGGTCTTTGTGGCACTCCAGGATGCCTCAGTGGGACAAGACTAGCCATTTAGGATATGTAGCACGTTGCCATTACCTCCACGCAGGTTGAATGTTAGCATTGAGCCCGTATCAGTATGATAAACGCTAACCGACTAAGACTACTTAATAAATAAATAATAAATAATAATAAACCTTGACATCATCAGCATATAGGGCGTATATTTAGTGGCCGGAACATATCAGAAAACAAGACTCTCTAGAGGATCAGGACGCCGCTGCTTTCTTCTGGTGGCGATGTCGTACTCTGAGCAATCCGAGGCCTCATTGGCCACAGATGAGTCATCACAGCCGGCATTAGCGACTCTGAAGAGCTTCAGATTGAAGCTACCTCAAGTTGTCCCCCGTGGGCTTGACATTAATTCCGTCTGTTCCCTGAGGGGCGGGGGCTTATTGTCCATATTAGCGGCACACATCTGCCGCCGTGCGCGCTTGATTATATATTGATGAGGCCGCAGGAGAGGGAGGGGCGGACTGTAATTGAATATCCCCATCAGCATATCCTCATCGTGGATGGGATCACTCGGTCTTGTTCTTCCACTTCAGGCTACATCAAGTGGGTGGGGGGGAAGTGGGGCTGCTTTGTTTCCCCCACCCCTTTTGTGTGTGGGTGTGCGTGTGTGTGAAGCACTCCTTTGTGCACGCCTGGCTCCAGTTTTAGATCTGGCAAACCTAGCCATGGCTCCAGCCCTGCTAACCACTGGTTTAATATATGCAATTATGGAGCTAATTAGAGTAATTAATTCAGCCCAGGCCAGGGCCAGGGCCTGGCCCCTATTCACAGCTTTGGAACTGCCATAATCGTCCTCGCTTTACGCCTCCACCTTACCCCCCTTACCCTTTACGCGCACGTAAACAGCAGGAAGAATAAGAGACACCTCCGTGGCCTCATTACGAGCGGGCGCCTTTGTCGTCCGCGCTCGGTGCCAGACGAGTCCGAGCCGAAGAAAAGCCAGTAAATAAAGATGGAGAGTTTGTTGTAATGAGTGAAAACAGAGAACTAATTCACCGGCTGCTCTCTTTGCTGACGCCAGCGTTGCGGCAAACGGCGTCTTGCCGCCGCCGCTTCCGGCCAGAAGAGCAGACGAGGTTCCGCTTGGCTTTTATTGGTTTAACCTTTCTTTACCCAGAACTGTCCCCGTTTTGAAGATTCAAGAGTTGCTTTTACGACCTTGCCAAGAAAGCACTATTCTATTATTGCGTTATCAATTTCAAAGGATTTCCAGCCCGGCAATAAATCAACCCCAATATTTCCTTCACATCAGTGGGAGAGTTTTGTTAGCAATAGCGCACAGGCTGTGCAGCTAAAACCCGGGTTGTTATTTCTGGAGCGCGATTAGGAAAGGTGTGGTGAATCGGAGATTAGGGGAGCAGGGCAGATTTACGGCGCTTGGAGCGGATTACCCGTAAAAGCCATCGAAGAAGTTTTGGCGGCAGGAAAAAAAGGCCGCTCAGCTCCCAAATATTAGCGGGAAATTAGTCAGGGTTTATTTAACTCTGGCGCCTTACATGGGAATTACGCAACCGTTGTCGGGGACACCGTTTCTACGGCGCAGGATGAGATCTCGTCGGTTAGCTACCTATCCTGTTTTGGCATTCCGAGGCAGCTTTCTGTTTTTAAACCAGCCACCACCCACCCAGGGAGCTGAGGGCAACGAGCCGGCGCTCCTGCAGGAGCCACCGTTGTGACAGCACGCTTAAAATATGAATAGTACTGGCACCCTGCATTTGACCCCGCTAAAAGTTTTGCTCAGTGCAACTTTGGCGTATTATTGTCGGCTTCCACAGATGCGACGATAAATTCTCATCATTCTGACGGAAAAGGACTCGTAAAGGAGAAAGCCGGCCGCCATAAACGCTCGCTGCGCGCAGCAGGTGCAGCGGAGGGAAATTTTATCTTACCTGCTTTTTAACTTTATGGCGAGGCGTCCGCGCTCCCCTCAGGTCGCTCGCGGAAGTGAAACCTTGGCTGCGGGACGTGTTTTTAGAATATTAAACAAAACAACTGCATGTTCTTTTTTCCAGCCGCGTTAAAACCGTTGAGCTTTTATTTGCGAGTTCCTTTGCTTGAAAGTGCTTCAGGTTTGTTTTGCCACTGTTTTTTTTTCTTTTTTTTTTTGTGGCGCTGTTTACTTAACGTCAGAGATCGTATCGGGCTAATCGAGCTCGTCAGACTTGCCAGAATGTGAAAGTCGTCTTTGGACTCAAACAGGAACGCAAACACATGTCGGGGGAGGGGGGAGGGGGGCGTAGCACACACAGGTATTTCCAGTCCCCAAACGTCCCAGACGCCCATGGATGGTTTCACTGCAGTAAACAGGACCTGTGGGGGGAAGGGGGGCCAGCAGCAACGGCTCGAAGACACCAACGCACCAATGAGATCCATCAGAGCAGCGCACCCGTGTCCGCCGAAGACAAACACGAGCGTAGGGCGATGCACAGACAGACCGCCGCGCAGCTAAACACACAGCCGACAGCTCCCGCTTTAATCACAAGGAGCTAAACAAACACAACTGTCATCCTTCTCCTCCCCATACTGTCACACACTTATAGAGCTACAGTATGTATGCCCCCCCGTCCCACACACAAACACACAGACACACACACGCATGCGTGCACAGGAGGTTCATAATTACCCCTTGCCTTCTGCTGTCCATCTTCCCCTTCATATCTTCCCCTTCTTCTATCCACTTTCTCTCTCTGACCGCCCCCCCCCCTCCAAGCGGTACAGGCACAGATGTCAAGACGCATTATTTCGGCCGGCTGAGCCCCATGTACATGTGTGCGCGCGCACGCGTGTGTTTTTGTTCTGCTTTCCTGACTAACAGTGATGGGCGGCGGGGGGAGGATTAGCCAACGTGCATTTCTGGATTCCGACGCATGTGGCCGCATAGGCTAAAGTACACACACAGCTCAATCTCTCTCTCTCTCTCTCTCTCTCTCTCTCTCTCTCGGACCTGACTGTTACAGTCATGGTTCAAGGACGGTGAAGGCAGCTTCCACTGAATCAGGAGGACCTCCGCGCTAGCCGGGGTTGTGTAACGTCGGAGGCTTGGCAGCTAAGTTTCACCGCTAAGACCTGAGCCAGGCTTCAAATAAAGGAGCCCGTAATGAAAGAAAAGGAGAGGAAAAGAAAAGGCGCATTGTTTTTTTTTTTTCTTTTTTTCCCCCCTTTTTTTTTTTTAATCTCTGGTGTTTGTAGATTCAGGATTTGGCCCTAAAATGGACGACGGCCGTGGCCCTGCACTGTAAAATACCAGGAAGGTAACAGGATAATAACAGTGGTCGTGGTCTTAGCATGTCATTAGTCTCCATGAAGGGATATCAAATGAGCAGTTTTTATTAATTACACGTGAGATTAAAGGCATCACAGGCAAAGGTTTGGGAGGCGCTCGTCCGTCGTTAGCCTTTTGTTTAGCAGACACCTCAAGCCGTGGCCATGACCCCCCCCACCCCGCTAATCTGTTGAGCAGTTTGTTTATTATTTTTAAAGCGGCCACAAGTTTCGCCAGCACAGTTTAGCGACTAGAGATTAGCTCGATTGTTGCAGCTAAATCAAGTCAAACAAAGCTTTCCTTAATCGCAAATCCAATCGTGGGAAAGGTCTCTCCTCTTTTCCCGTATTTCTCCGCTTTTTATCACACTGGAGGAGGACAGAAGGCTTTACATGCAGACGTCTGCCCCCTGTAGGGTTATGAAATGCTATATGTTGTGCGTCAGTTTTGTTTTTTTTTTAGCATCTCTAAACTCACACAGGGTTCATTAAAAGCCTTAATTAGGCAGACACTTCCGTGTAATTACAGTCTTTAAGATGTACAGCTCCTCCTTAGCCCCCCCCCCCGCTTTCCGAAGTCTCAGTGGTGTGTTTTTGCGAGCGTGCACGTGTTTGTCCACGTTCCCGGCCGCGCCTCCTCCTGGTTCAGGGTCTTTGACATTTGCCATTAATATCGCCCAGAACGGAGTGACATTTATGAGCCCCTCCCTCCTCCGCCTACTGAGGAATCTGTCTTCTCTCATCTTTCTCTCACATTTTCACCCGCTCGCTTCCTCCCTCACACCCTCCTGCTTCTCTTTCGTCTTAATTTAGAAATCCCTTCCCGCCCGCCGCCGCCATCTTCCCGCTCACTTCCTTCCCTCCCCGGCTGCATGTCACCGATCGCTGTCACTGTTCCTCCCTTCAGACCGCTGACCCACTTCCCTTTTTTTTCCGAGCCTCCCGCTTTACCAGACGTTCGTCCTTCCGTCGGGCAACTTCTCCCCCTCTGCCGGTTCCTGGATTGCCAAAAGTGGCCTAACCTACATATAAAACCCAAAAGCAAGAAACCAGGCCTGCAATGTTTCAGGGACATTTTAACACCCTTTTTTCATAATGAAAATCACCTTTTTTGTCCTTGCCGATTGCTGCAACCGTGGGATACGACACGAAATCCGATCCGGTAAACGTGTAGGTAAGGGGCAAATTGTTGGTGGTACGATAGAGGAAAGAGGTTTTTGGGCTTTTTGTGGGTTATTTTGTGTAATAGAAGTGTTTTTCCTGAACCAGTTTTGAGCTTTAATCAGTGTCCAGGCTGGCAAATGTCGGTTTTCTTGGAGAATTCTCTGCCTTGCTGCAGTAAATCATCCAGAAGTCAACATCCCCGACATCTGCTCATCCCAGCGGAAACGTTCGGGCAGGTTGTCATTTGTTTAAAGTTGTTTTTTCCCCCCGCCGTACCCCCATGGTGGACCAGGAAGCTTGCGCGGAGGTCACCGCCCCCTCCTCCCTCGCCGCACCTGGCGGGATGCCAGCGCTGTAATCCTGCAATGACAACGACAATATTGCAGCCTCAGAGGAAGATGGGGCCTGTCAAAAAAAAAAAAAAAAAAAAAGGGTTGGAAACATAACGGTAGTAATGTTTGGAGAGGAGGGAAATCAGGGAGGGCTGCGGCAGGGAGGTTATTTTTTTGGTTTAAATGCGTTACGGCGGCTGGTGACTGCCGCTCAGGAGTCTCGCTCAAATTGAGCCCGCAAATCAGGCTAACGCGAGACTGAGGGGTTATTATTTAGCACCCGCGCAGGTGTGCATGTGTGTAGTCAGCGGCGTTCCCATTCGGGAGGACGGGTGCGCGGCGATGAGGAATGAGTGATGCGGGCTTTTGGCGCCTCCCGAGCTGTTAGTCCCGTCTGCGCTATCCTGTTACCTGTGTTTTGTCTGTCCCATTGTGACTGATTTCACGACAGGTGTGTGGTTGTGTGTGTGTGTGTGAGACCACAGCTGGCCTCGGAATATCACCGTGATGACCGCCTAACGTCGGATGTTCCCGTTTCCTCCTGGATCGGATCAAACTGTGGAAAGTGGCCACCGGTGATGGTCTTGGCTGGTTTAACCCAGATCCAGCGGGCGGGGGGACAGGGTGGACGACCGGTTATTATTTCTGGACACAACTTGGGAATAAGGAAGGTTGGGGGGGGGGGGGGAGAAGTGCAGGAGCGACGAAGAGGAGAAACAAGGAGGCTGGCGCTGACCCAGTTCTTCAGGCCTCTAATCTAGAGGCTCAGATAATGCAAAAGGGCGACCCTGAACACCACACGCCGGCTCGTGCCCCCCCACCACGGCCTCTCCGGGATATAATGGAGGATTCCCAACACTGCATCTGGGGAATGTCGCAGTCAGCGACCCGAACGTGCAAGTCCTCATAAAAAAATGATACCTCCTCATCACGTATCGATAAGCAGCCGCGCTCAGCATCAGGTGCCCTTGCAGCGACAGCGAGCCTGAACACGGCAGCGGGTCGCCCCGGAACACCGCGCACGGCGCCCTCACCGCCCCGGGAAACGAGCGCTGACCCACTTGTCCTACACGACGAGTACTTTACCGCAGTCACACAAGGCCCATCCTCCCCGTCACTGCAGGCCTCCTTAATGGGCCCCGCTCCCTTTATTTATTTATTTGTTCTTTTAGTCTTTTATTCCCTCTCGCTTGCTTTGTGCCCGCCTGTCTTTCTCTTTGTCCATTATGCGCGTCTCTCTGCTCCGGCAGTCACATTTATTTGCCGCGAATTGCTCTCCGTTGCCAGCCGGTCTGAGTTATTAGGCGCGCTAGCCTGCGATTTGTTTCCTGTCCGTTAATTAATGGAAATGAATGGAAGGAATTGCTGCTGCATTTATATGTACTGATGACCTTATTTATGACCCTCGTTCAACAGTCATATTGCCCCCCTCCCCCCAAGATATATATTCCTGATATCGAGGCCATTAACAGCTTGAGGGGAGGTTGCATGTTCCGTGTACCGCCGCACTGAGACCACAAAGACATCATTAAGCCGCTGCACGTCAGAGCAGATTTTTCATAACACGACCTTTTCTCACGTGCGCGAACCGTTGAGGGCTTTGTCACGCAAGGTCAGCCGCGCGCCCGCCAACCCCCGGCCTGATTATCGGGAGGAGCGCTAACGATAGCCGGGATTCCGTGCCGTCAGACGGAGGGATCAGGTGCATTCCCTGGGCGGGTGGCGGATGTGGGCGCCACATGTGGTTAACACAATGCGATCGGGAGTGGCCCACCCTGGAGGTGTGCAGGACATGGAAAGACAGAGAGACGGAAGGGGATCAAGGAGGGCAAGTGGGGGTGGCGGCAGTGGAAAAGAAAAATGTCACGGCGAAGAGGCAGGCCGCATGCAACGACACTGAGATCATTCTCAGCGGGGGGGCGGGGTTGTACAAGATCCATGGATTTATTGGCGTCTGATTGGTCCCCATGTGACTCGTCACGTGACCAGTTGTCTCTTATAACAAGACGCTCTGCTGCTGGAGGCAAATACAGGGTCTGTATCTTCAGATCTGTCAGATGTTTCCATCATTGTGGACACTGATTAAAATAAAAAACACTGATTGTGATAAATGCAGAAATGGAATGAATACCACAGGTAACGTATTCCAAGATATGTCCATTTAACCTCAAAGGTCCTGTTCTGAAGGATTCGGCGTATTCACGGGAGACAGCTGAGGATATTGTAGTTTTAGCTGTTTCTCACAAACACTGTTGTCTTGGAGCGACTCCCGCGGTACGAAGCGATCTGACAGTACGTTTCCCTTTTTTTCCGTTGCATTACCTCGTCCTACTTATCTTGTCCTCACCGACAGAGGCACCAAGTGCGGCGTCGTCGCCAGCCCCACCCCCCTCCTCCAACCACCGTCCACGTTGGCTCTGTGTCAGAGCCAAAGAGCACCGCTAGCAGAGACGTTGAGGAAAAACCTCACGCTTTGATGGAATTAATGGCTCGTTGTGGACTCGGAGGTGAAATCGAGAATAATAGTCGGCCGGTGTCAGGGAGGAACTAAAATAAAGCCTGTTCTGTTTCAGTACACAAGCTAATGCCTCCACCAATACCACCCCCCCCCCCACCGCAACCACCGCAAGGTAATGGCTTGTGATGGCTTCATTAATGTGTCATAGCCGGGTTATAAAAGTGCCACAGGCAATTTATGAAGACGTTTTTAGTTACAGGAAATTTGAATTGGCGAGATCCAAGAGGTTTTTTTTCTTCTTCTCTTTTTGGAGACAAAGAAGTGGGAAAGAGGGAGCGAGGAGGAATGAATCCTTAAGCTTCCCCTCAAGGGAGAGGAGATCGGGTTTTATGCTCTTCATCATCGGGATGACACACACGGCGTTCACAGAGCCTCTGGAGGGCGAGGGCTACAAATTTAAACAGGAAGAGGGTGGGAGACCCTGCCCCCACGTCCCCCCCACTCCCACGCATGCAGCTCTGGCTAACTTTTTTTTTCTTTTGTTTTTTGCGGGTTTTTTTTTTTTTTTTTTTTTGAGGGGAAACGCACTCCAAAAGCCAAACAACTGGAACTAAACAGAGGATTTTGAAAAGACGAGGCTCCTGCGAAGGGGCGCTTCAGTTTTGGCTTGATTTGCACAGATGGAAACACTTTGTACACACACACCGAGACAAATTCACACACTCGAGCCACTCGCGGCCTTAGCACGCAGCAGCGCGCCCATGGGCGCTGCAAAACATCCACGCGGGCACGTGCCTGTCACATTGCGTTTGCGTCCGTCGCATTCTTTAACCTGACAGTCGCGAGGCGGCGAACTCAGCGGAGGCTAGCGGCGCAGAGTCGGGACCTGAGAGTGTTCTTCTGGTTTTCAGGGAATAAAAAGAACATCTTTGCTTATTATAATACAGATCCTTTAATGGGTGAGTAATATTTAAAGTTGTCGAATATCACAACGTATTCCGCTAATACCGGTTTTGAAAGGTTTGAAACTTTGCCCCCAATATTGCCTCCAGGGCTGCGTACAGGTAAATGTCCCACCTGTAGCTTGAGGATATAGACTTTAAACCGGCTAATCCAACTTAATCCTCAGATTTAATACATTTCCTTGTCTTATAAAACCAAATCTCCGGCCCCGCGGGCGCGGGAACCATCAACAACATGAGATATGGCGACAGCGTTGAAATTAAAGCCCCCCACCCCCCCACCCCCCACTCAGTGGAGTCACAGTCGTTGTCTTAATTGAGCGACTCCGGTTTGTATTTCCGCCTCTCTGAGACAGGAAAAGGCGGCAAGAAGCCGAAATCGGCCATGTCAGGCGACGCGGCAGGAGCGTTTGTGAGTTTAGGAGGCAGAAACGTGACGGAAAGGTCAACAGGCACGCAGTGGCGAGCGTCTCAACACACCACTAATGGCGGCAGAGGAGACGCCTGGCCCCTAACGACACATCAGGAAGAGGCACTGATCCACTCTGGGATCGGTTCTGAGGAACACGCTCCCGCCAGGAGCCCATCTCTCGCAACCCGATTGAGGTCGAGTGCAATATTATGTCATTAAGTTCTGCCAATAGCCCCCGTCTCCAACCGAGGCTGGCGAAGCGACGCCCTTCCTTTCCGCTGCCGTCCCCCCGGCGCTTTGCGTTCCCTCTCCATCACGGCTGATCATTGTCTCAGTTACTCACCCTCTCCCTCCCTCCTCCCTCAGCTCTTCATCCTTTCTCCTCTTATCTCTTCCCAAGTAGCTCTGCGAGGTCGGGGGTTTGGGACCTCGCGTCGTTTCTGCGCGTCAACGTCGGTCGGTGGGACGTCACACGTGTTCCCTGATTATTTGTTCTCTGGCTCTGAGGCGGATGGTTGTAACTTCCGTCCTACTCTGGATTAAAGATGCGATGCGATACTATATCCGTCTTTGTCATTCCCTCATCCTGTTGATTGATGCTAAATCAAATCCCAGATTCCGCACTTCTCACTCCATCCGTCCCTTGGTGCGACTTTCTCTCCGTCCGCCTGTTCTTTGTATTCATTACTGCTCTGCTTTTTCCCTAATGGAGACATTAGAGTCTTTTACCTTGCTGCCATAGATCATGTCATTTAAAACTCCTGACTTGGCTCGAACTTTTTTCTCCCCTCCACTTTCCCTCCCGTCTGCGCGCCTCTTCCTCCTTCCTCCTTCCTTCCTTGTGCGCGTCAGGTCATCTCCCATAATCTCCCATCGCCATTATATCACCCAGCAGCTTGTCGCAGGCAATCAGTCTGCCTGTCTCACTCCGCCGGACGGGCCTCCTCCGTCTCCTCCGCCTCTTCCTTCCCGTCCTTGCTCGTCGTCTTCTCTGCCTCCCCTTGTCTCCGGTTGCCTTCCCGTCCTCCTTCACGTGTCAGGAATTATTACTCTCAGAAATCCTTGGACCATTTGAGGGTATTTATCGTCTGTCGGCGCCGTAATCGGAGGAGGCTCTACTTTCTGTTCACCCCGCGGCCTGAATCGTGTCCTTGGGTGTAGCAGACGGTCGGAGCAGAACCCACGTTTTTAAGACTGACGTTGACATGGTTACGTTAAGTTAGGACAGGCCGTCTGGTCGGGATCTATTTGTCCAAGTGGATGCAGAAAATACCGCAGATACGTTTACTTCCTGTTTTGTCAGACCACAATTGTCTGGAATCGGAAGCCAATGAGGCGGGTTTTTTAAGATCCAGTGAACTGACTCCAACCGTAACCGGTTTCCTCCCTGCACTGGCCTCCGATAGAAAAACATGATAGGAATGCAAAAGTGACACGGTGAAGGGTGGAAAACCGCCGAAGAACCTGCAAACTTCACACTTCATCTAAAGCTTCTTTATATATCCGCCATCCGTCGCCGTGCGCCACCTTCCCCTCCCGTGCCGCCGTTCACTTTGACCTCCGCCTGCATCTCTCCTCCTCTGCTTTCACACTCTGCGAAGGAGAGACGGGAAGTGTTAGAAGCAAGGCTGTCTGGTTTTCACACCCCTCTCTCTCTCTTTCTCTTTCTGCTCGGCCACAGACGGGCTAATCTGTAGCTCGAAGCCACGCGGCGGCGGGGAAAATGATTTTTTTTATATTTCTTTTAAGGAGACAAGGTGAGGGTTCGCCGGGGGCGATGGCAGGGAGGGGGGAGGAGACGGGTGGCGTGTAGGGCTGGACCTGTGGAAGTAATAAGGCTGTATTTTCACGTATGCACAACTGTCTTTGCTAGCCTTCCTTTAAATTCAACTTTAAAGCTGTCTCAATTTCTAAAAATCTGTTCAGAAGAGCGAGTGGGAGTGATGAGAACGTTTATGTACTGCAGCTGGGGTCCCCAACCGCCTCTTTTTCTTGCCAATGCTGTTTTAGTATCGCAAATCTCAACTTTACCTCGAGGGCCTTCACAATCCACACACACTGCGCGTCTCAGAGTGGAAATTCGAATGGAGAGAAAATGGAAAACTCCAAGAAAATAATCTCAGCAGGTTCTCCTGCTCATCCTGGTTCTCTGCGTGTTCCCGCCTCCTCCTCCCCCTCCCGCCTCCTGCTCGACCTGCATGCCGCCGATCTTTAATGCATCCGCCGGCAGACTTTATGTAAGAAGAAGTGCCGGAGTGTTCCAGGGATCCGCACTCGCGCACCCTCACGCCTGCTAACCCCGTCGGCACCGCTTGACCTCCTTTGGCCTCCTTTTCTGGCTTCAATAGAAAGGCGCCCGTTTGATTCCGGAGTAGGTCAGGGCGCTCTGTGGAATTCTGACACTGCGCACGGCAAGCGCGTTTGACACGTCGCGGAGTCAAGAAGATTGTTGATTATTATACCCAATATCAGGCGTCTGTGCCGCTGCTGGGCCCCTCATTCCATTCACAACGAGAGCTGTTTGGCCCCTGTAACTGTTGGTTTTTCACTGTTTTTCAGGCGGTACGGTTGTCCACGGTGGCCTCGTTTGTTTAATATCAGGTTTTTTTTGTGCGTTTTACCTCATTTTGTGTAGTTTCCCTCATATTTTTTCCACCTCGTTCAGTAGCTGATGTGTGCTATGAAAGCAGCCCAGAGGAGTGGGGCCGTATTAGAAGCACCTGCTGCCTCTACGCCTGGTGTGAGGTTCTCCACAACTAACGATGTCAACGTCTGTTTGCAGCTACATCAGACGGGACCCGCCAAGGCCTCGACAGCATGAGAGGTGGGGTGTGCGCCACCCAAGGCATGAAGGTGGTGCTGAAAGTGGGGCAAAGTAAGTCTTCTCACTTCTCCTCCGCTATTATTATCTCTCACACACTCACATTGGCGCACGTTTGTCCCCCGCCCCCCCCCCCATCACCAGGCTCATCATCCTGACTACAAAGATCTGATTTCGGTAGATTCTTCGTTATCAGCATAACGTAACACACGTTATCAGATAACAGCGGTAACACCTCGATTTCCACCCCCAATACGCCGACGTCGCCGCGCGCCCTCGACCAGCTTCCTTCTGTTTTCGTAGGCAGTTCGTTTCCCGGAGGCCCGTATGTAGTCGTCAGGGTCAAAACCTAAACATAGACAGAACACACACGTCTCCCCAGCACGGCCGACCTGCCACGGGCCTGATAAGAGAATGAGCCCATTCTTGCGTCCGAGCCCGCAGCCTTTTTTTTTTTTTTTTTTTTTTTAATGAGTTGTTGCTGCACGTGCGTCTGATTTGTTTGGAAAAAAAATAGCTGCAGCCAATGACCACGACGTGCACGCGTTTCAGGAGAAAAGGCAGGACTAAAAAGGGGCCATTTAAGACCTGACCTGCACATTCCTGCACATAATAGGCACCTGTCCTTCACTTGACCCCCCTCCGCGGACACACACACACACAAGCACACAGGCCCACCCATTCCTGTGTTGCCTTATCAGGTGTGTGTATCGGTGGCGAGATCATCAAAGAGGCCAAAGTGGCGCTGGCGCGGCTCTATCGGCGCCCAGCATCAGCACAGTCAGCTTGCGTGATAAAATAACACCGCGCTCGTAGTTTTGCCCCCGCCGGGTTTCTTTTCCGCCGCAAGGTGATGAAAACACGACCACACACACACACACCCCTTCGGTCACCAGCCTGCCAGATCATTCTCTCCTTTTTCTTCCTCCTTTCTCATTCTCTGACATTCACATTTCTCCCCCCTCCGCTTTATTGCTCACTTCCTTTTCAAATTCCCCTTTTCCTTGTCCTCATTGCTTCCCTTTCATTGTGCATGCGCGTCACCTCCCCCCCACCACACCTCCGTTATTTTCACTCTTCGCCTTTGTCTTTCTGTCTTATCTGCTCCGCAGCTGAAAGGTCACGTCCGTGTTGTTTGTCGTCTAAATAAGCGTCGTGCCGCTTCGCGGCGATCTCTGATGAGATGTGGCGTCCCGTGCCACTCCCAGGCAGCGCGCTCACACGCCCGTCTGTCCACACTTGCACACACTCACCCGTCTAGTCTTGTTTTATTCTATATCTATCTCGATTGCTTTCTGTCCTTCTCGCTCTCACGCACGCGCACACGCGCACACACTCACTCTAAGCTTCCTATTGATCCAGACAGCACCGCCCCCCCAGCTTCTGTTTTAGTCGACTACCAGGAGGGAGCTTCCAGCCGATAGCCGCGCACTTCTCTAAATGTCAGCGTGTATAGGTTGATGGCTACACACACACACACACACACACACACACACACTCTCCAGCATGTTTCGCTGTGTATTCTAGTGTTTTTCCCCATCCATTTTCCTCTCGCCTGCCAGTGACCCGTAACCTGCTTTATCTCCAAAGCGCCGCTAGAACAAAAAAAAAAAAACACGACAACAAAAAAACGAAGCTAGCAAAAATCCATACTCGCATTGATGTAAAGACATCATGTATGGAGTGATCGATGAGCTGCTCTTGTCACATCCTGAGAACATATCGTGAGTGAAAACTAAACTGTGGAGATGGAGTTTAAGAGCAGAACTAAGTTAATTCTTCTTTTAATAAATCTCCTTTCCTGCGTAGCGAGAGCAGTTCTACCCAAGGCTGCGGCGTGCTTGCGTGTGCGAAGGCGCTGTCACGCCGTCACCAGTACTGGCGGTCTTGCTCGACAGATGGCCCGATTTAGCGACTGCGGATTTCAGGCCGCTCTGCTTTCCGTGTAAATTCGCTCTGGCCGCGGCATCAAACGGCCTCTCTTCAGCTTCCCGTTCAGACGAGCGGGAAAACAGAGGCCCGATCAATATGTGATCTCTTGTAACCGGGAGGGAAGCCTTTATTAAAGCCCTTCTGTCTCCATTTCTGTCTCTGCCAGCTGCCTTTTTTTTTTTTCATTTTTTTTTTTTTTTTTTTGCTGAATTATGGCTGTCTCCAGTCGTTCTGTTCATATTCCTCCTTTTTTTTTGTCCCCAGGCCAATACGGGTTGTCTCCGAAGAAGGATCCGCCAGCGGGACGCACCACCAACAGACACCCAGGTAAGAAGCAGACCAAACTGGAGAGCGTCCCCCGGCGGGGTCCGCGTATGGAATGGATGGAGGGATGAAGCAAAGACTGTTAGATGAGAAGGACGCAGCAGGGAAAGCGAGGGAGGAGGCGACAGATGGAGAATGTGCAGCGGTGACATCTGTGGATCTCTCTATTTAATTCCATCTCTCCCTCCCTTGCTCTCTCTCCCTCCGAGCTAAGTGCTGTAGGCAGGGAATGCATGGCTAATAGCTACCTTGGGAGAAGGATGAGGGAAAGAGGGAGGAAGGAAAAAAGTCAGAGTGAGGCGCGGGGCAGCAGGAGAGAAGGGCCAGACTGGCGGCGACATTTGAGAGAATTATTATTGTCATTAGTTCGGATGGCCTGGATTCGGGAGGCCCGTCGATAGCGGGCGGAGAAGAAATGAGAATCACAGAAGGATGAGGACCGAGAAGAGAGGAGACATCCGGGAGTGATGGAGCAGAGTGGGGAGAAGGAGGCTCAGGAAGAGGTGAAAGGAAAGAATAATTGGACCGCAACAGAGGGGGAATAGAAAACGGAAATGGGGCTTTCGGCTCATACTATGCAAAAACCCTGCGCTAAAATAAGCTAAATGCTCAACTTCCAGGGGGAAGCGTGCTGAGGGGGACTAGCTAGCTGTCTGCAGCCAGCCAGTGTAGTCAATAAAAGACTCCAGAAATGTTTCAACTGAAGGACACATGCAAAAAAAAAAAAAAGCCAGTTTCTGTGCTTTCCTCCCTGTTTTTGGTCCGTAGCCGCGCACAATAACAGATGTGTGAATTGCCGTATTCGCACGTTGTCCCATCACTTGTCCATACCTGGCTTAAGTGAGAATTGGACGCAACAGCTGCGCTAGCATTGTTTTCAGCTGAACGACGCCGGACACTGTGATGTACATCACGCGTGCAATGCGAGATCTCACACCTCTCGGGGACACATTAGCATATACTCGCCGCTAATTTGCCAGCGTTGCCAGAATCTCTCATCCTCGTGAATAAACACAAAATCGCCCCGTCTTGGTTCGTCAAAATGGGCTCATTATATTTGTTTGTGGAGCCCGAGCTCCTCCTGGGAGGCGACGAAATACATTACCGGGATGTGAGGAGAATGTCTCTGGACACAGGCACACAGGAATTATTAGTCATGTCTTTTCATTTTTTTCCCCTCATAATAATACCCTTTAATACGTGGAATTATTCTATATTTGCTCTAAATTGAAAGTAGAGCAGCCAGTAAATACAAGGTACAACATTTTGACCACTTTTGATTAGGTTTTTTTGCCAGATATAATATTTTTTTTGTTCATTTGTGCCCATTTATGGATCAACACGTTTAAAAATAAAACAGAAATCATGTTAGATTAAGGCATTTTTTTTTTCAGAAGACGCTCAGGATGAGGCCAGTTGTCATGGTTGCGCATATGACAAAAAGCTAATCCTGTCACATTTGGGTCATTTTATCATCAGTTAACGCCTCAAAACTGCTTTCAGTAAATGAAGAAGACAGGAGCGGACTTCTGCAGATCTATGAGTTTCTGAGTATAGAGTATTCCCGATGGAAGTTCTCCAAAATTACAAATTACCAGGGGACCGCGGTGTTCACCTTGACCCCTCCCCTCCTTCTCTGACCTGTTGGAAGTCTTCCTCCAAAGAGAAAGCTGCTAATGATATAAAGACCAAAGAGGGAGTCACAGGGCCTGGAAGGTGGTGAGGAGCACACGGGGTGAGGGAGGAAGGAGTGCACAGAGCCAGTCGAGGTAAGGGAGGCGAAGCAGGGAGGTTCTGTGAGCAGCGAGTGGAGGCTCAAACTGGTATCAACACTTTGCTCCCAGTGGGTTCAGTGCGATTGAGGAGGCGTGAAAACGCATCCACCGCTCACAAGTGCGTTGCCAGGCACTGGCTTCAGACTAATGTGTGTCATTAAGGCCGTAATAACCCAAAGATGGAGAGAACCACAGAGCGGGGGAGAGGCCAGGAAGCAGAAAAGATGCAGGAGAGACCCACACAAGGGGGAAAGAAAGAGCTGTGTGCTGGGAATAATGATCCACCAATCCAAATGCTACGTACAGGGGGGGCTAACATTACGGACCTTAACTAGTTAGCCACACATCTTCACACGATCCCGGCGGCAGAGCCGGGGCCGGACGCACCCCCCCACCACCACCACAACCGCTTTACAAACAAGCAGACACACTCAGACTACCTTCCACCTCCTGACCCGAGCCCCCCGCAGAGAAAGCAGCAAGGAGCGTAGGTTCCAAGTTTGCACGCACTCGTCTGACGGAGACTCAGGTTAGCGAGCAGACATACGTGGAAAAAGATCATCCGGGAGGGCAAGAGCCAGGCCTGCGTGGTGGAAGGCAAGCCGGATGGACTCATTTCATGTGGCCGACCGCGTTGTTCATTAAATATACTGGCCGAGCTTCATGAAATCAACAGTGTCACCTTGATACTCGGCGCGGCTCCACCAGGCTACTGCGAGGCATCACCAAATGGCGGACCTCGGTCCTGATCCGGACCGACTGATGAGTCTGTCCGGACCCGTGACCAATCTCTGATAAATCTGCGTGAATAGATTGTCCTGGAGTGTTTTTCCCGGCGGTCGCGGCTATAGACAGCGGGCGCTGCTACTCCAGTTACTACGGCAATAGCTGCACTCAGTCGAGCCAATCAAATCGTTTGTTGACCTTGTACAACTGGCGCACCACGGAAGCGCCACAGCTCGCTGCCGCCGTCAGTTTGCGCTCGCGTGGCTAGCTCCTAAAGAAGGAAGGTTGATGAGGAAAACCGTTGTTTTAAAGCTGAGTGGACGGAGAAAGTTTATTCTTCCGTCGGGCAGTTTAAAACCAGTGTGATTCATATGGTCTGAAAATGTGGTATTAACATAGCCACTTTTTATTTTATTGTTTTCTGAAGACTTTTTTTACTTGTGTAGGCCTTCATTTATTTAGGCTGAGACCTCTTTAATTTAAGAAAAAATAACAGAAAAATGGATAGTCACTGCTGTGTATGCACTTGTTTTGTCCTAAAAGAGCCACTTTCTGAAAATGTTGACATTTTTACTTGAAGTGTAGCTCTTCAATTTTTTAGGCTGGGATTGAGAAAAACATGTTATTCTGCTCTGTTTGCACTTTATTTATTTATTTATTTCATTTTGAGGTTTTTGTTTTCTTTACTCTAAAATGAAGGCCTTCAATTTATTTGCCTGGGCTAATTTTATACATGGTAAACGAGCTAATTGTGCACTCAGGTAAACATATCCTGCATTGTGAAAAATGTGGACATAGAGGAAGGTTATAAGACACAACCTCAACTTTGTTTCGGACCTTTTACTTGGAGGAAATTTTAATAATTGGACCTCCGTGACTTTTAACTGAAAACCCCTCATCTATACTGTCCACTTCACCGAGTCCTTAAAACCGCCGCGTCTGACTGCGAGAGAGGGACCTGCTGGGTCAAACCTAGGTGGCCTTCAGCAGTCGGCGCCGTAACTGGTATTGCCGAGGCACAGATTTGGAATGTCTATTTAAAAGCTCATAAAATCCCAGATTGTGAGCACAAGCTGTGTTATAGCGCCGTTAAGACTGTGATGATTAACTAGCCCCCTTCAGGTGTTTTCAGTCGGGACGGTTGTGGTTTTCCGTTTAATCCGTCGCAAAATCGGATATGCTGATTCGTTTTTTTGCCGCCATTATCCAGATATGTCGGTCTTATCTTGCCGTGGAATTGGCGTGGAACAAACAAATCCACAGAAACTACACCACCGGAATAAATTCCTTTTTCTTGTTTTGTTTTAGGTGGTTCAGGCAACTCCACCCACTCCCGAGGACCCAACAGCTATGGGGGAGAAGAAGGAGGCGAAAACGGACCCCTTCAGCCTTCCAACATTGCTCTCATCGCCGGGGCAGCAGGAGGCTCCGCCTTCCTCCTCCTGGTGACCGCCGTCATCTGCGTCGTCTGTTACAGGCGGCGGCACGCCAAGCACTCGGACACCCACCACCCGCCGCTGTCCCTGTCGTCACTCACCAGCCCCAAGCGGGGCGGGGGCGGGGGCATCTCCAGCTCCAACAACAACGGCTCGGAGCCCAGCGACATCATCATCCCGCTGAGGACGTCGGACTCTGCTTACTGCCCGCACTATGAGAAGGTGAGCGGAGATTACGGACACCCCGTCTACATCGTCCAGGAGATGCCGCCTCAGAGCCCAGCCAACATCTACTACAAAGTATGAGACGGCCAGTCGACGGGAGCCATCCACCTTCCTCTACCCACCACCAACCGACCCTCAATGAAGCCCCAGCAAAGCTCCTCTCCCAGCTCCCACCCTGACCAGTGCAGTCCCATGGAACCCCCCTCCCCCCCTGCCACTATTGCCCCATGTGCCAAGCCACACTTGTGTTTGTAGCTCAGCCAGCCCCGTCCCTTCCCCAACCCGACTGGGCCACCAAGTGTATATTACGGGCACGTGCAGCACATTCGTGCAAGGCCCTCATGAGCGGGCGAGAGCCTCTCAGAGTTCCCTACTCGTAAACTCCCAGTGGAGCGCCTCGCCAGTACCGAATGAAGAATCATCCCAGTGCCACTTTGCGCGCGCGCGTGTGTGTGTGTGTATGTGTGTGTGTGTGCGCAGCCACACATATCACCAGTACGGACCCAGTATCGGGATTTGAGATGCTCAACAAAAAAAAGAGAGAAAGAAGAGTGACTGAAAAAATGAAAAATTCCCTTGAACCCACTTAGTGCTAAAAAAAAAACTCTGACTCCCAGAGGCCGTTACCTGCCTAGCTCACCGCCCCGCCCCCTCAGATCTCTGTCAACCAACCAGAGACCGGCCAGTGCCGCCAACTCACCAGTAGGATCCTAGCTTGTCCGTTTTTGTGTTCTTTCTCTCTCTCTCAAAAAAAAAAAAATCCCGCGGGGGTGGGGGTGCGCCAAACTCACTCAATCAGCAAGCCCACGGAGGGGGTGGGGGGGCGATCACGTGACCGGGGCCGAGGCCTGAGGAGGTCCGACTAATCGGTGACGCTCAGAATCTTGTATATTTTAATAATGTGACGTGTGCGCGCGCGCGCGCGTGTGCGCGTAGGTGGGCGTGCAACCGCGCGAGTGCACGCTCGACTCGGATTAGAACTACGCCGCTTCTGCTCCACATTAGACGTGCGTGCAGTTAGTGAGCTTCAGTGCAGCAAGTGTGCATATGAGTGCGTGCGTGCGTGCGTGCGTGCGTGCGTGCGTTCTTTAGACTTGTCTTAAATACCAAAACACAAAATAGTGAACGACTATGGAAAAAAAAAGTGAGATTTTCTATGGCTATCAACACTATAGATTATATATATGAATATCCAGTGAATAATTTCTAGATGTTTTTTTTTTCTATATTATTGTTTTTACCAACTCTGTTAAACTTCACTTCTGTCGATAGACATTTTGTTATCTGCTGTTTTTTTTTTTCACAACTTAGAATGACCTTGTTTATTGTTCCCTTTCAGCTGTATATTAATTTAAACCCTGTTTTTTTTCTTTTTTTGCTTTTTTCCAGCAAGCAGAGGTTGTGTCTCTCTTCCTCTCTTCCTTCCCTCATTCATCCCTTCCTCTCCTCCCCCCCTACCCCTCCTCTAGGCTTTTTTGAACGCTGTGTATATTTTTCTAGCTCCTTGTAAGTTGCTGTAGTTTTGAAGCGTAGACCTCGTTTGTGGAAGTGTTGAGGTAGAACCATCCACGAAAGTTTTATTTTCCGGGTTTTGTTTTCGGATTTAAAAAAAAAAAAAAAAAAAAAAAAATGCTTTTATTTTCAAATGCAGAAGTAAAAAGACGTGTGGGGGAGGGCAGGGGAAAAGTGGTTGACGGTGGGGAAGCTGGGGGAAAGAGTGGACGAGATGGAGGAAAAAAAGAAGAAAAGGAGAGAGCGCAGTCTGGGGAGGAGAAATAAAGCGGCGTCTCAATGCAGTGGGGGGGCAGGGAAGAAAAGACTGTGATGGAATTGCACACTAAAGAAAAAGGAGCTGAGAGGAGGGGAGGATGGGAGCGGCAGGAGCGAGAGATGAAGGATCTCCAGAATGGAGAGAGCACATGAAAGAGGGGCTGACAAAGGAGAGAAAGTTTCTCTTTGAACAGGAGGCCTGAGCCTCTGGAGCAGAGGTGATGGACGAACAGCCAATAAAAATGGATTTGGGAACAGTCGAACTTCAAGCAAAGAAAGAGGAGTTTTCATCCGACACACACATACACACACACACACACACCTACACACACACACTGTGACTCACTCATATTACACGAGACGGCACCTTTCACTTTTGCTGATTTTTTTTTTGCAAAGGCTTGCGCTGGAAACCATCACACGGGTTCATTAGCGTGCTCGTAGATGACTGCTAGCTACGTGAAAATGTAAGGGCAATTGTCACGTTCTTAGAGGTTATCGACTAACTCAGAGGCTCCTTGGCTAGCGCACGCTTACTCAATAAGCTACCTTGATGAGGTTGTATTTGCAATATGAAAGAGTCAGTCAATTCAGAATCGAGTCAGTTTCGGCAGGTACAAAGTAATCCTTTGCCGAGGTTGCACTGCTAGCTAGGTGGTTGTTACACAAATGCCGTTGTTCTTTTCAAACTCGTGACACCTGTTCGGGGTGTTACGCCACCAGGAAACAAAACCGGTGTACAGTAGGATTTTTTGTTTTTTTTCCGTGATGGTACTGCGTGATTGCTGTAAAAAGGGCTTCTGACATGTACACGCGCATCGCCACACATCCAAACAGCTCTTTCACACCTTTTAATCACTGTCACCAATAATTACCGACACACTCACTCTCTCTCCTGGCCTTGCTTGCCCTCCGACATTTTCGCATCTCGGCTTTGACGGTGGCGTACGCGCAACCGTGTTTCTGTGCTCGCAACAGACGCGAGGGATGAACAGAGCGCTTAGGTGCAGTGTGTTTTTTTTTGCCCCCCTTCGCGCACCCTTCGCTAACGCAAACACACTAGTGCCCCGCACCTTAGCACAGAGGGCAATAAGACAAGGCTGCTTTCAGAGGTGCGGTACCTTCACATGTGCATACTTTTGAACCAGTGTTTTGTGTTGCTCAAACATGTATTATGGCTTTTATGTAACGTGGGTAGCATTGGGAAGTTTTCTTTTTCCAAACACGCCAGCCTCCATAGATGTAGCCATGTTTTTCTGTGTGTGTGTGTGTGTGTGTGTGTGTGTGTGTGTGTGTGTGTGTGTGAAGCAAGTGTTAAAATCTGGACCTTAAAGCATCTCTCAGCTGTGTTTTCCGTATCGGTATCTAACACCACACATCGATATGTTCATGAAGTGTCGCGTTGGTTTAATATGACTTTCTTCACTCTACGCCGATGATGTCCGTTTTTATATGCCAAACGAGTTTGGACTGTGTTTGGAGTATTGAAGCTTTTCAAAGTTCAAACGAGGGGGGGATCACCTTGACTTGTTTTAGTACATTTACCAACTCGTGTTTTTTATGTACGATGTTCAAGTCTATGTCTATTTAAACATGCTCAGAGTACCTGAAATACCCTCCAAGCCAAATGAACTGTCTGTTTCTCTCTCCCTTCGACGAATTCCGTAACTCCTCGGAGCTCAACCTTGGCCGCCACCTTGAGGGGAAGGACTCACCTTCTCGGACTTCAGAAGCAGCCAGCGCGCTGTTTTTACCTAAGCTAGCTCCTACTCTCACCCTCCTTCGATTCCCTGACGAATGTTGAATATCACTCGGACTGAAGGTTCATTTTTGAAAAAGGAAAAAAAAAAAAACAACAAAAAAAAGAAAGAAAATACCTATGGTTGATTTTCACGTCAATGTTCTTTCAAAGTTGTGTCTTTGGCTCTCACTGTTTGTGTTTGACTAGTCGACTCAAAAACGTGCTTTTGTAGAAACCCGCCGACACAGTTGTTGTTGAAAAGAAAACGTTTGTACGGACCGAGGCAGAGGAACCGAGCAGCCATCGCCGAGCTCCCGAGCGTGTGTGTGTATGTGTGTGTACACGTGAGTGTGCGTTTCCTTGTGCCAATAGACGGCGGGCGGAGGCCGCCAAAGCCGGGCAAGATGACTGTCATGCGTTTCTGCTTTGAGACATTGTATTCGGGACACCTTGGTGCGAGAAGGATTTTTTTTGCGTGTGTCCTCTCCTCCTCTTCCTCCTCCTCCTTGTCTATTCATCACCCCTGCCCCTCCCCCTCCTTCGCCTTTTCCCCTCCCCCAACACACCTCTAAAGAGAGGAAAAACTAGTACATTCCTGGTTTGGAAAAAAAAGGTTGAATAAAAATGTTTAAGCACCACTTTTTTGGGATCCAGTGTGATTCATTGCTGTGTGGGGGTCCGATGAGGCTATTTTTTGTGTACGTCTTGTGTTTGCTACATAGTGAATGCCAATATCGTCATTCTACTAGCAAAGTGAGCACATGTTTGTAAAGTGAGGACATCGTGGTTGGTCATCACAACATTAAGACTTGGATGAGAATTGGATTCAAGGTTGAGGTTTGAGTTGGGTTTAGGTCAGGGTTAGGGTCAAGGGGTTAGTTGGGATGGTTAGGGTAAGGGGCTGGGTTATGTCGTTGCAGGTCCTCACAAAGATAGAAGTACAAGAGTGTGTGTGTGTGAGGCCGCTTTAACAAAAGTCCCTCTCCTTGTCTCTGGTTTAGGGTCATCACAGCAGGAATTCTTTCACAGGCATTGTTAGTAATGCTCCTGACACACACACACACTACCTGATGTCACCAAAAAGCTACCAACCACAGCTTCGTCACTGTCGAGGGTTGCCCAGCAACGCACCAAAGGAGCCCATTCACCCCCCCCACCCACCCCGTCCTGTTTCTTTTGTAACTGTTAGCACCTTTCTCTTACTTCCATTACACACGCTTGTGCATGCGTGTCTGCGTCCGACCATGGTGGCCCGCGCTCGGATGACAAGGCAGCTGCTTCTACCCTTTTTGATCTTCAGTGCGTGAGTTGCTGTGCAAACACGCACATTCACTGACCTATGACTGCACAAACAAGCGCACCCATGCTCGCTGATGCTCACTGGTGTCCGTCCCTGCTTCCGCCATGCCAACCCACCACAAAATCTGCAGGCTAATGTTGCTACACTAGGGTGACAGGTGTAGTTAAATGACTGTAACTGAGACATTAACTATTCAACCATCCCTCTTTTCCTCCCAAAAACTCAACTAGGCTTGGCAATTTTCTCAGTTCCAACTTGTTTTGTTCAGAGTTTGTTTGCTAGTCCAACATTATAATAACCCTTATCTTAGCTCCATGTAGCTCAAAGCTAAAGATTCATTGTCACTGATTATTTTTGTTTAATAACATTGTTTAATAACATTTTCCTGGTGTTAATGTCCAAAATTTAACTGTTTTCCTGGAGTATGGTTGACATATTTGCATAAAATTTGTCTAAGATCTGCAGTGAGTCAGGGGAGGCAGATGAGGCACAGGTGAGGCACAGGTTGTATGTACAGTGTATATATATATATATATATATATATAGTGATTTGTACCATAAAGTTATTTTCCATTAACTTCACTAGTTTTAGATTATTTGTTATTAAAATTGCAGAATTTTCACATTTACCGGTGTTCAACCACTCCGGCGAGACTTGCGGTGAGGCACCAGCCGGCTGAGCCTCACCGTGGATAGCGCAGTGACTCAGCTGTTGTGAGACCGTATCGCTGTCTCTCACAATATGAAGTAAATTTTCGTAGTTTAGCTGATATAAAATATAATGTAGAGTTTTTTGTCAACAATTATGTGTGGAACGTGTTTCTTATGCTGAGCAATCATAAAACGGCTAAAAAGAGGTGCTAGGTGAGGCACGCAGTGCTCGTGCCTCATACTAGGGGGCGCTCGTGATCCCAAGGGTTCTTCTTATGATTCAGCGGCTGCAGCGTGACAGGACACTGCTATACTGCAGTCAATTAAGAGTTAGCAATAACTGCAGTCATTCATTTTTTTTCCATCCGCCTGGCCTTATTATTAAAATGGAGGATTACATATCTAAAAACTTTTAAAGCTAAAAGAAGACAATGAACAATTCTACCAACAAGTTATCGATGCTTTTGTTCAGAAGGAGTGGCAGATGGACTTTATTTCTAAGTAAATGTAAGAACACAATAATGTTTTTTTTTTTCAATTAGATGTGATTTTTTTTTTGTGCTACAGTTTGTGTGCGTAAAGAACGCTGATGTGAGACCATAAACATAACCTGTTAACTGCTGCCAGTCAAATATTGGATAAGACGGTCTGTAGGGTTTATGTTTGTAAATCGGATTGTGATGACGTCAGTGCCTCACCAGCAACGAACCTCACCGCACGTCACTGAATATTTGAGTGAAAACAGTTAGCATCAACCATTTCTTCAGCAGTTCCTCCACAGTCATGTTATCTTTCCTGTTTAAATACCTCTCGGAGTAGGTTTTAAACAGTCGTCCCACGAGGCAGGAAACAAAGAAAACAAAGCCGGTTATTTACCCCGAGTCAGGTCGGGAAATGAGACATTTTCCTAATTAAACTCGTGCCCAATTTAAGCTAGTTCCTGCTTTCGGCTTTTTTTTTGGCAGCTGGCGATGTAATTGGTTATGGCAGGAACAGCACAGGTGTCGACCCAAGTGTCCCAGTAAATCGAACCAGGAACCCAGAAAGGACCAAATGGAAGTGATTAAATGGAATTCTGCCAGGATTAGCGTGACTGTTGGCAAATTCGACATCGCCGGGGGTTTCTTTGTGGGAGCTGCCATGGGAAGCCCCAAAGACCAGTGCGATAAGTGTCTCAAATGTGCTATTAACTTGGTTTTTTATTTCTAGGGTGTTTCGGGTTTTTTTTTTTTTTTTTTCTTTCATTCCCGTAATGGTTCAAAGAAAATCTCCAAGTGATCCAAATTAGCCTCCAAGTCATATTTTCATATGCTGTGACATGATCTGCTGGGTTCGGCTGTCTTTTTTGACATCTAAAAGTAAAGACGCTAATCGTTAACAATGGATCGCTGACCAAGATGCAAAAACTGCTGCTCGAATCGTTCCCACTGTTGCTAATCCACAGAAACTGGCAGCAGTATTCCCTTCAAAGAGGAACTAATGCTAATCTAATGGCTGTTAAACCTTAATGAGTTTGGATGCCTCTTACCGGCGGAGTTGAACGGAGGCCTGTTCAGGCTGATCGCTGTGGCTGTGGTCCTCTTATCATTACATGCTTATCATTACTCCTTGCTAATCTGTTCTGCTCAATGCACACACGGATGAATATTAATGCCATGGAGGATGATAGTCCCGCGTGTTGCATGAACACACACGCCGATGCAGATAGGCTCCAGAAGTTGGAGCGGCACATACACACACACACACACACACACACACGCGCACGTACGATGCTACTCTGTGCTCCGCCAAGTGGAGCGAGGGAACGCCTCCCCACCTCCGCGAAGGCAGGAAGGTTTTTGACGTGACGCAGGCACACACGGGCGCGCACCACTTTCCACTTGCTTCCCCGATACTTTATCACGGTAGCAGAGGGAAGGAGGGATAAAAAAAAAGAAAAGAATCAGTTTTAAGTGAAATCAATAGAGAGATAATCCCCTAAATTAGATTTTGAAAAACTTTGCAGCCAAAGCACAACTTAAACACCCACTTGAATCGCGGGCAAAACAATCCTTCAGTAAGACGCAGTTACCACGGGAATAATAAGTGAAGGTCGGGCGTACGCGGGGAGAGGCGGAGATGCGGGGCTAGCTAGAAATCAGAGAAGTTCAGCCTGGAATCGGCATGCCAGAGGAATCCAAAAATACCAAAGTAATTAAAGCAGTGTGGCGTGTTGAAGGGCCCGCGGGGGCTTTGGCGTGGAACGCCGACACCTGAAATGTCAAGTCGCAATTGCAAAAGAGACGAGGGGCCAAAAGGTCAAACGGTTTGAGCAGATGCAACGACATGTCGCCGAGAGGCCAGACCTGCAGCCGAAAGGAATATTCCGACGACGGAACAACTGTCGGCGGAAAAATGCAAGATTTCCCACGATTTCTCCCTCTGCGCTTCCAGATTGCCATCACTTTTTTTGCCTTCCAGCCCCATCTCTGTCCTCTTCTCACTTTCTTTCTTTTTTTCCCACTCCTGCTCTCTCTCCCCACCGTCACCAATCTTCCTCTCTTCCCCTCTGTGCAAGAAACCAAAAAAGCCACCATTAATAACAGGCGTGATGACATGGGCCGCAGCGGGGGTGGGGGTGGGGGGGGGCGTGGCTACGATTCAACTTGAGGAAACAACGGCGTTTATTTCTTCATGAGCGGATGATAATATCTCTGCGCTCATGTTTGGAGATGAGCAACAGTTCCATAACTGCGACGACCCACCTGGCGTGTAAGCGGGGGTGCCGCTGGACCAAATACACTGTGTTCGGGGGGAGCTTTGCCTTTCGATGATCTGCTGCTTCTGAATGATGCCGCCATCATCTGCCTGTTTTTCCCGCTGCCAAAAACATTGTGCTCTGTGGGGTGGGGAGGGGTTTGTGTTTTCTAACCCCACCCCTGAGCTGCATGCGGCTCCAGTAACAGCTTAAACTTAGCATTTGTCTGCCTGTCGAAATCTTTAGGTTATTTACATAACCTCGGCACGGAAAAAGGTGGAGTGCCTTCTCCGGGTTGGGGAGGAGATCCTGCCCCAAGTGGAGGAGTTCAAGTACCTCAGGGTGCACCAGTGAGGGGAGGATGGAGCGGGAGGTCAACAAGCGGATGCAGTAATGCGGACTCTGCACCGGTCCGTTGTGGTGAGGAGAGAGCTGAGCCCAAAGGCGAACCTCTCGATTTACCGGTCGATCTTCGTTCCTACCCTCACCTGTGGTCATGAGCTGTGGGTATTGACCGAAAGAAGAAGATCGTGGGTACAAGCAGCAAAATGAGCTTCCTTCCTCCGTAGGGTGGCTGGGCTTTACCTTAGAGCTTCTCACCCTGCCATCCGGGAGGAGCTCGGAGTAGAGCCGCTGCTCCTCCACGTTGAGAAGAGCCAGATGAGGTGGCTCGTGCACCTAGTTAGGACGCCTCCCGGATGCCTCCCTGGTGAGGTGTTCAGGGCACGTCCCTGCGGTAGGAGGCCCCCGCTGGAGAGACTATAACCCTCATTTACGAAGCTTAGGTATGGCAGAAAACTGTGCGCACGGCCATTTTCGGCATTTATCAGAATCAGAATCAGAAAGGGGTTTACCGCCATTGTCAGCATTGTCAGTTGCACCTCACGCCGAAGCTGGGAACTGCTTCGGCGTGAGGTGCAACATAAAACACAAACTCTAAAATATCGTCTCTTGAAATAAATACACAAATACACAGAATCAGAACAGTGCAACTGTAGTGCAAATGTTAAAGTGACAGTGAAAAGGCGGTCATGTGTTCATTAGTCCAACGGCAGATGGAAAGAAGCTGTTCTTATGGCGTGAGGTTCTGGTCCGAATGGACCGTAACCTTCTGCCCGAGGGGAGCGGCTCAAAAAGTCCGTGAGAAGGGTCAGCTGCTATCCGACAACAGTGCGTGTACATGTGTTACTGTGTCAGAGCAGTGATTGTTCATCATCGTTCTCCAGACAGCGTTTTCCTGGGCAACTTCCAGCTCGAAAAAGTTTTGTTTCTTTCTCAGGTTTCTCCCCTCAGGGTTTGACTTCAGTAGGTGAACCCAAATTAGATCTCTCTGTGTCAACTGGACTGAAAGGTTTCCTTGAAAACGTTTCGCCCTCTCTCCAGAGAGCTTCTTCAGTTCTAAGTTTGCTGGGGCAGAGCTTGAAAATATAGCCCTGTGGACCATTGGCATGTTAATGGCCTGGGTGGGGCCATTAAGTAGGTGTAGGTGAAGCCTCTGAAACATGAATATTTAAGGGCGGAACATGTTAATGACCATCGGTTTTAGCCGCCGCATTTATCAATACCTGCTGGTTCGTACGCTGGGATTGGCCATATACGGAATTTTCATGAATCACACGCGCCTCTTTTCGTACCGTGATTCCTGCACTCGGATCTGCACACGTTTCTATGCAAGACTGATAAATGAGGCCCAATGTCTCCCGGCTGGCCTGGAAAAGCCTCGGGATCCCTCCGGAAGAGCTGGACGAAGTAGCTGGAGAGAACAGCCTCCCCGCTGGGGCTGCTGCCCCCGCGACCCGACCATGGATAAGCGGTAGAACATGGATGGATGGACATAACCCCGGTTCTCTGAGTACTCACTCAGTAGTCTCACTCATAGTACTCAGAGAACTGGAATTATGTAAATAATCTAAAGTTGTTAATGTTGCATCCTTTTTAGTTGTGATTTGGAAGCTTAAACCTATTGTTGGCATCAACTCAAAGCCCCAATGCTGCATAATAGCACCACCTTCTCATCAAAACAGATTATTGACCTTTAACCCCAGCCCTTAACCCTAGCCCTCATGGGTTGTCAGGACAAGGGCTGACCCCCCAAACAGGCAAACGTGGCAAGGAACGACTCCTTATAACAGGAAGGAACCTTGAGCGGGACCAGGCTCATATGGAGCCTCCTCTTCCTCTTCATAGGAGAAGAGGGGATCAGGCAAGGTGAAATTTAATTTACTTAACACACTTAATAATAATAATTTCCACTTTATTGAACAGTCATAGCCTGCCTAGCTTCAGTTCACATCTGTGTATTGACTGCATGTGTGCATTTTTTAGGTACAAAGGAAAGGGGCCTTCTCTGGAACGTGAGCACCTCTGAAGATGCTACTTAGGCATGCTTCACCGTCCGCAGCTGGAGATCGGCCCTCCTGTAAGTGTTCACCATTTTAACAAGCACACACACTGTCTATGCTGAGCACCACATCGTTGAAGCAGAAAGGAAGCAGAATATTCCAAATATTGATGACACGGGTTGACTTTGAAGGTCAGATGATGGTTCTTTGGCCGCTGGAGGGTTTAACCACAAAGTACAGTAGAAACTCAAGTTCCTGTTCACATAGGTCGCTGTCACGTTTCATCAGACTTTACAGTTTTAGCTAATACAACAAGTATCCCTCCCGTCCACTCTCCAGGTTCGCTCCTTTAAGGCTTTTTTTCCAGACATCGGTTTCTCACACTGACGGGAACAATACGCCAGCTCAAGCACGGAGAGATATTGTACTGGAACACATTCCAGACAAAGACACGCTGCGTAGATAAACAAACCCCAGAACGCTCCACATCAGCTGGGGTTTTCAGACGGATTCCAGTCCGACCCGGCAAAACAAACACGTGTGGGTGTGTCACCAGAGCACTATTGTATCAGCTGACACTTTATTAAAACAAATCCGCCGAGATGTCAGGTTCACGAAAGGCGCCGGAGGAATGCTCTTGCACAAAGGAGCTGTGTTGTGTCGGGGTGGTCCGGTGGTGAGAGGATCGGGGATGTTTCCAAAGATTCGCCTCCGCTTTGACGATCTTCGGGCGAGTCCGCGGACGGAGCGACCGCGTGAGTTCGACTCGATCCGTACCCGACTGTGCAGAAAATGTTGCACGTAGCTTTCAGAGGTAGCCAGCCGTTAAAAAAGAGGAAAAAAAGGGCTGCATGTTGAGCAGTTATATAGATGTCAAAGTAAAGTCGACCGGTTTCACTCCAAAGCTCCTCCTCACAAATCTAAACCTTCAGTCTGGACTGAAAATCGGAGATCAGATGGAGGGAATAAAGGCGACACTTGGGCGAGGCGGTTTAGAGTACCAGACCCGCTGGATCAGACTGGTGCTGATGAAGGCGGGGGGGCTTTCTGGATGAGCGGTGCTCGGGTTTGTTTGTGCCACAACTTGATTTGCATACATCTCCTGGACCCAAATGAGGAGTCCCCGCTCGCGGTTCGACTCGCTGAAGCGTGAAAAATATGCAGATAGCAACGCGCTAGCTGATTTCGGATACGGAACCTGGTTTGTGACCTTACGGTTGGCGTCTGCATCAGGTTTTTTGTGTGTGTGTGTGTGTGTGTGTGTGTGTGTTGCAAAGCCGACCTAATTAATGATGAAATACCCTTTCACAAGACGTAAGATACAGAACCGTTTTCATCAGGCCAACTGGTACACCTATTTCAAGTCTTTACCCCCCCTTCCCCACCTTCCCCCGAGGAAGCGTGTTTATTCACCACTGGTGGAGAGGTTGGTTTTCATTTTTAAGTTCAAAGTTGAGGACTAACCACAGGGAGGGGATTTCTACCTGCATACATTTGCGCGATCACATTGTGCCATGAGACCGTTCTCTAAACGATGTTGGCCCGAGTTCAAAGCGGCTCCCGTTCAAAGAGAATCTGATTCCTTTTTCACTCGGCCCAGACTCAAATTTTGATCACGCCAGTTAGCGCCACACCCTCCGAGATATTGGAGCTTTAGGCCCCCTAAAGACACTTTACAGTCCATGAGGACGGATTTCACGCCACTTGTTTTGCGGCGTTAGCCTGTTAGCCTGTTCCAGGTAAGGAAGCAGACTTTCGAGCTGTCTTTCCCTCCGGACAGTCAGCACGATCGACGCAGGCGCTCAGAGTCGCCTTCGCCGCGATCCCGTCGTGTTTTTGATATGAAATAAATCAATCGCAGGTGTTTGAAAAGGTTAACGTGCTGCATTCCCTTAAAGGCTATTGGACTTTAAGGGACAAAACAAATGTCGACAAAAACGCAGACGCTTGTTTAAGATGCCTTTTAAACCCTAACCCCAGTTCTGCACACAGCTGCAATGTCATTTATTTTTACCTTATTAACACTTCTTAACACTGGTGTGATAAATTTTGCACCTGAAACCATGTTTTGTCCTTACACTTAGTTACACCAGTGATTTTTAAAAAAACGGTCTTAAAGGCCCCGGTTTATTTATGTTACACCTCAAACACATGGTTTGAATCGCTCCAGCCAGTCCAACCCTTTCAAAGCAATCCACCAATATAGCCGTGCTAATTGCACCATCAGAACAGCTAAAATTGGTCGTAAAGGCACCTTGATTGTATGCCGAGGTTGGTGCGTAAAAGCAGGCAGCCAACAGTAGGACCGAGGCCCAGTCATGCTGTGCGTGTGTGTGTGTGTGTGTGTGTGTGTGTGTGTGTGAGGGAGACTGAGCCTAGAGACTAGATTAATTTTACTATTTACACTTGTACTCTTCTTTCTGCGGGATGTTTAAAGATGAAAGAATCGCAACGCTCCGTGGCCACGGTTCGTCCCCAGAAAAGGCCACCCAAGCCTCAGAACTTGTCGGCAGCACCAGATCCTGGCGAAGGGGGCGTGGCTGGGGATCGTCTGTCGTAAATGGCTGCAACCAGCCGTTTGTGTTTACATCTGAAGCAGCCAATGCGACAAAGTAAACACGCCGGAAAAGAGGGGCAGCGGCCGCAAAACGAGCCAACTACCCATCTGAGACCCCCACGAGCACCCCCCCACCCTCAAAACCAGCCCCTGATGCTCTCACTCGCTTTCTGGAAATGAGGAAAGTGGGGAAGTGAGGAAAGCAAATGAGCCGCCCCCCCGTCTTTCTCCCCACCCCCTCCCTCCCTGGCTTTATTGAGGCAGCTGCACCCTTTGACCTTTAGGCCTGTGGAATGTGCGTGGATTGGCGGCGGCGAGGGCCCGTGGCAAGGGGGGGTGGTGGACAGGGCGAAGGCTGGCAAGGGATGGAGAGAAAGGGAGGCGGGGGTACGTACGGGAGGCAGAGGGAGGGAGAGGGGTCTTTTTTTTTTTTCTTTCTTTTTTTTACTACATGCGCGACAAAAGCTGTCAGGGCGAACAATGAGCGGGGAGAATGGTGTGCGTCCGGGGGAGGCACTGAGCCGTGTTAGCTAGCGAACCGGCCAGCGAGAGGGCAGAGGGAGAGAGAGAGAGAGAGAGAGAGAGAGAGAGAGAGAATCAGGGTATGGCCAATATGGAGGCATCAGGAAGACGATGAGAAGGGAAAACCATACAGTATGTGGACATACGCACATGGGTGATGGGGTGATGGCAAGAGGAGGGAAGGATGGGAGAAAGTCAGGAAGAAGAGGAAGAGTGTTTGTTTTGTCTGCAGTCACTTTAAAACACCAGCTTGTCTGCTGCCAAACGTAACAGGAGGCCCAGAACTGGGGTGTGTGGGGTTATAGGTACATTCTTGTTACCTGCTGGGGACCCTGGCTAAAAAAAAAAAAAACACAACATAACTTTTTAAAATGTTGCTGTTCTGAGGTGGAACATGGGAATCTGGTAAATATGTCATTTCTGAGGTCTTTATTTACAGCTACAAGCATGAGCAGGGGGAACAGGCCAAACCAATGACCTGGCGAGGGTAGGTGTACGTGTGTGTGTGTGTGTGTGTGTGTGTGTGTGGTTCTGGCTCCTGGCTATATCTGTGACATCACCCAGCAAAGTCCTCATTAGAAGCATCTGGATGAGCGAGCATGCTCCGTCAGCTCTGTTCCAGCTCTGGACACGCAGCTGGCTGCAGACAAAGGTGTCGCCGCCCTTTGTTTCAGGGACGCGGGTGCGAAAGCACACGCAAGCGTTTGAATATCAGCAGGGGCGGAAGAGAGAGAGAGAGAGAGAGAGAGAGAGAGTCTGGTGGTGGTGGGGCGCTCAATGATAGGGTGTTTTGCTTTGAAAATCCCTAACCCCCACCACCACCACCACCGCCGCACAAGCATACACAAACGCATTCAAGGTATTGATTTCGAAGGTAAGTGGTCGGTAATAGCAGGAGTGCAGTTTAGCGAAGTGGTGCGGGTGATGACGTTTCAATGCTGGGGGGAGTTTTCCTTGTCTGTGGGCTAGGGGAGTAGCATTGATATGAGACAAAACGGTGGTGGGGGGGGGTCAAGAAAAGACTTGGGTGCCTTTAAAAGGGGATAGGAGATTTTTTTGCATATAAAAAATAGCACACAAAACCCACAAGGGAAAAAAAAAATCACAGAATTATACTTGATTGTGACGCAGAAGCAAGTTATAAACATCCCGTTAGCACTCACAGCTAGTCCAGATGTAGTACAGTGCACGCTTTCTGTTCCTAGAACACATTATAGCCTAAAGACTTAATGAACGTGAAGTGGAGGCAGCAGCAGCACAGCCCAACTTCCCCACCGTTGTTGTGCTGTTTAAACACATTATGCAAAAACATGAACGCATTATGCAGGCACTAAAGTGCTCAGCGCTTTCATAATTACATGGACACACAGGCTTTAAAGCACATGGCTGCACGTGTGTGACGCGCACGTGTTGAAGAGCAGGCCGTCCTGTCTGCTTCGCAGAGGCAGCCCGGAGCAGGGCCTGGAAAACGGCGAAATCCAGTTAGCGCCTTTTTATTTATTTATTTATTTATTTATTTATGTATTTATTAGAAAAAGCTCCCTGCTTCCCCTAAAAGATCAGATTCCATCTAATTCTGTTCAATTAAACGCACGGGGAGTCACAAGCTCTCTTTTTGACGCTTGCAAATTCGCAAAAATGCCGAAAAAAGAATGTAGCGATTCCGCCACATTCAGTCTTCTTTAAATGGAATTCTGCTTCACCTGGGGGGGGCTCGGCAAAATACCTGTAAGTTTGAGAGTTACTAAAGTAAGCTAAACAACCGCATAACCTTCCAGGAATGCTCGACTGGAGGCTTCTCTTTTTGTTGTTTTTTTGGCGCGTGAACTCGTCGACCTTGATGAAATAATCAAGGCCACATTCTTTCTCCTCGCCTCAAATGCAATGTCGGTTTGGACGCCACCTCGTGGTTTCTGGCTCAGGCCTCGGGATGGGCGCGATCAGACCGCAGAATGAGCGCTAATTGGAGTGCACTGTTTTAGAGATGGGAAATATAAGTCGAAATTCAGTGATAAAATAGTGGGAATCACCTGTATCTCACTTAGCTACAAATACAGTATATTCTCTATCTATCTATCTATCTATCTATCTATCTATCTATCTATCTATCTATCTATCTATCTATCTATCTATCTATCTATCTGCACCTGAACAAGCGCGTTAGAACAACATTGTTGAGACCTGCGAAATCCTCCACCGATCCTGCCTTTATTTGCCGACATGCTCAATCTGTGTTTTTTTGTTTTTCCTTCTCTTTTCCCTCCTCCTCCTCTCCTGATGAAACAGGTGGTCTCTGTATAAATACACCCCCTCCCCCCATCCATCCCTCACACACATTCCGACTCCCTTTAGGTTTCCTCCATAATAGCTAAAGGATGCTTTTCTTTCCCTGTGCTTTTGTGCCCCCCACTCCACTGCTTTACACTCATTCTCCCCCTCCACACACACACACACACACACACACACACACCCGCCACCCTTCACTTTTGCACACAGCAGCTGCCAGTCTCCTCTTTTGAAGGTGGAGTGATGCTGTCCAAAACAACATACCTGAAGTGTGAGGGGCACCGGCAGAACATGCGAGCGCTGCGGGAGTTTGGTTTCTTTACCTGTGTGTGAATAAAACTGAATTCTGTTAAAAATGTCTTTTAATTCAGAAGCTACTCTTACATTTTGGTACTTAGTTTGGGGGATTTAGCATAAAAGGTGCAATACTATACTATATGGTTATAATTTTGATCTTTTAATTGTACAAAATAGCAACGCAGCTAAGCTAAGCTAGTTTTTCTGTCTTCCTGGTCATCATCTGTGCTCTCCCTTCCTCCACCAGTTCCTCCTCACTGTGTTTGATGGGCAAACGTGCAATCAGGGAGACAGGCAGGCGGAGGAAAGGCATGATGGAGGATTTCTCCCTCACACCAGAAGGTCCCGGGTCGCCTTTATCATCTCCTCTGACAGGTACATTGGTAGCAGCGCGGTGCATGAAAGCACCCTCACTCAGTCAGGCACAGACAGGCCTGACTAGTGCGTGAACGTGATGCTCTTAACCTGTCAGATCCGGTCCGTATTCCCCTCCACCTGAACTCATGGACACAGCTGTAGATAATCGAAATGAGAGACGCAATTACAGATCTCCATATTAGATCCTCGTATGCGTGAGCAAACACATCTCAATCACCAGGCCTTTGTTTTTAAGTCACCTTTAATAGTAATCGCACGTCAGATACAGTTGAAAGGGACAGCTAGCTTCCAAAAGGCTTTTGTGTTTGTGATTTCTTGCTTTTATTTCCTGTTTAACAGGTAGCTTTAATATAACATTGCTGCAGTACATCATGTCCTTTTAGGATAAACTGTTGAGCAGATTCACTCAACGTTAATGACTGACTAAGTGCTTTGCTAACGTTTACGCCCCCTGGTGCATGTAAACAATGCACAGCAAAACAAAAGGAACGCTCCCTTTTGTACTCTACGAGCAACTCATTAATGAAAGGGCGACCGCTTTGCCGGTGAGCTTAATTATTAGAAAAAAGACTTCATGGACCTGCTCAAGGTTTCCTCCTGTTGAAAGGGAGTATGAATGAGGAAGGGAGGGTTGTTTGTAGAGACAATTCTGAATGTAAAACAATTGAATTAAGTGAATTATGGCGTAATTATGGCCACGCCCGCTGATGAAACCCGCTTGCTAATGGATGTTTACGAGTTACCTGTTAATTACTTCGTAAACTCCTTGAACCAACCAGTGTCATTTTCTCCGTGCTCCACTGGCTGATGTGTGCTTATGATTCTATTCAAGATGAAATCATTTCTGAAAGAGCCATTAAAGGTCAGACGCGCCCCACATTCAGGTGCCCGTCTCCATAATAGAAGTAATCAAATCGGCGCACACGCTCCCGCGCGCCACAAAAGGCTATTCACGTACGGCTGTGAAGAGCAGAACAATCGCCTAGCGGTGTAGTGCTGTTTATATTGTTGCGGCGAGCCAAACAAGTGTCAGCCAGGAGAGAAGGGACGCGCACGAGAGCCGCGGTACCTACAGTGAAATTTCCAAGCCTCTCTCGCCGGGTTGGAGGTACAATCGGGGGTCTAGAGGATAAGTGCAGGTGTATTTGCGAGCTCTTTTTGTTGCATTCACCCAGGGTTGTGGAGGGTTTGCTGAGGGTCTTGTTTTAGTTCGTCCTCGGCGGCGGTGCGATAGAGGGAATTTCATTATGCAAATCTACGTCTCTCTGCTGATGAGCGTGCCCTCGGGCGTCTGCCTCACACACAGTAACACACACACACACACACACACACACATCGGCTCTGCCACACATGCGCCGTCGCATAGACATATCCGACCCGTGTCTGCCTCACCCACACACACACACACACATGCTCAGACACTGGTGAAAACATGCGTGACTCTGGCTCATGGACGCAGTCACGCGCCTAATGTCCGAGACTGGAGGTGTGTGTGTGTGTGTGTGTGTGTGTGCTTAAGGTTACAAACCCTGTCCCCCTATTTCTGTGTGTAGATGAACTGGATCCCCCCCCCCACACACACACACACACACACATACACACACTTTGTATTCTTTTTTTTTGTGACACACACACAGGATACATAGAAAACACACTTAGTTAGTTAGTAGGTACATTTGCTGGTACAAAAGCACACACAGATACATGTGTGTACACAGAAGGTCAAATTACACACACACACACACACACACACAAAAGCAGAGCCCTGCCCCATGTGGATGTGACCCAATGACCCTGCTGTCACACACAGTGCCCATCTGCCACAGAGAGGCACAGAGGGAGGTGTGGAGGGATGAAGGGGGGCCACCTGGATAGGAGAGGGAGATTAGATTTGGGGGCGAAGTGCTCCCAGTGCTGGTGGGGGGGGGGGGGGGGGGGTAGGCGCAGCAGCCCAGGACGGAACAGAGGGGGATAAAGAATGCGCCTTCACGGTACATTTTGGGCTCGCCTTTGCACAGATGTGCCGAGAAGTTTCAGCGGTTTTCTCCCGGCCTCGTTGGCCAACACCACCACATCCCGCTCTTTTATTGTTCCTCCGTGCCTCAACCGTCCCACCCGCAACCCCCCCCACCCACCCTTTACCAAGACAACACAGGCTGCAGGAACAGAGCGTTCTCCCATAGCCCGGAGCTGAGCTTCCCAGAAGCTCCCATCTGCCCGTCTCCTCAAACCTCAGGCTCAGACTTCCAGTGGTAAATGAAATACTCTGGGAAGCCGGCGGAACACTGGGATACAGATGAAGACCCCGCTACATATAATATATATATATATATATTTATATAAAACCCATATGATCTTCTGGATCACAGAGGGCTGAAGTAAGGGAGGCTCGATAGGGGAAAAGGTGGAAGTATCCTGTGCATTCTTCACCCAGTAGGTTTATTAAATCATATAAGTGTGTTTTACCCAATTTCCAACATTTCTATACCTCCCACATGCTAAAACGAGACTTCAGGGCAAAAATAGGATGGAAAAAACAAAAATAGGATGGAAAAAAGTTACTCTGCACTTAAAGGTCTAGTTAGATTTAAAAAAAAATGTTTATTTTGTCCTATTCTGACATATTAAAAGTGCTCCACCTTTTTTTTTTTTTTTTTTTTTTTTTTTACATCTAAAGCAGTAAATGCACTCTTTGGACCTTTTCTGGAACTTTCTAACAACCAGAGACAGAAAGATTGGTTTGATGAGTACTTAGAAGATAATGAAACTATTATCTTCATTTATTCCATGTGTTTTTTATTACAGCTCATATATGAAAATTGCCCGTATGCTTGTGGTTCGTCTCTGACCAGAGCTGGCTGCAAACGGCCTCTTAAAGCAGTCGTAAATTTTTACTTTCTGCGTATTTCATTATTTCGCTGCCCAGTTCTATGTTTTGCTAATTAATTCTCCATTAAAATGCCAGCTGGGGCTGTGAAATATCAGACGGTGACATTCTGGGTGTCACGGCGGCGGTGAGGAGAGGGGGTGGGATGAGGTCGAGGCCTCCTCCCCGAGAAGAAGACGGGAAGAAAAGGGGAAGAAGGTCGGTTGGGGCGTGAAGGGTATCCAGAGGGGACCAAATGTAGTGTCAGACGTGGGTGCTGCCAGCAGACACCCTGCCAACATACACACACACACACACACACACACACGCACGTGTGCGCATACGTGCTCCAGGCCTGGCCCCAAGTTTTACCAACAGCCCTGCCAACTGTAGTTCCACCACCCATTCAGCCTTGCACCCTCACCTCCCAGAACCCCAATCTGGAACTCTGTCTGCAGCTTGACCCCTGTGCCAGACCCCCCCCACCCCCCCAGTCGTCCCTTAGAACCCTAAAACCTTCGCCTATAGGCCCGTGATTTGTCCACTCCCACTGGCGAGGTAGCGATGTCCCCAACACGGGTAGTATCATTTAGCATGCCATCTAAGGAGAAATTCGAAATCCCACAATGCCTCTTTATGCCCCCCACCCCCCACCCCCCCACTCCCAAGCTAGCCGAACCCCTAACCTTCTTAGTTCCCTCATCATGTATATGCAAATTCCATTTGTATATAACACGTGTGGATAATAGATGCCGCTATCACCTATGGGACAGACGGGCTTTATATATGCAGGTTTCTGTAAGACAGGCGGGCTGATAAAGCTTGTGTAACAAGTCTGCAGATGGCAAATTTATGTTTTTCTTTCATATTTCAGAGACTCGGCTTCTAAATCTGATTATGTAAAGACCCGAGTGCAGCTGGAAGTGTTTTGTAAATTCCTGTTTAAAGATATGTTGGGGTAATAATCGTGCCCTGAAAGATTTCTTTTTTTCTTTCGCCTTTTCTTGACAATGTTGCCAAATGATGTTTTTTAAGGGGGAGAGCGAAGGTGCGTCTACACCGTGGGTAAATGTAAAGCAGAAAATTGCAAATTGCGCTACTCGTTTTTTACAGACAAAAGTCAACTTGTTTGGTTTTATGAGCGTTTGGACTGTCTCCTTGTCGTCACCTCTGCTTGCTCCTATATCAGCTCTTTTATTACCTGACCGTGACTCTGCCACCGCTGGCTCTCCTTTTCCTTCCCACACAGGCCTCCAAATCAAGTTACCGTATAATGTGCTCACCATGCAGAACGGGTAGCATCTGCTGACGTTGCTAGGTTTTTTTTTTGTTTTGTTTATTTATTTATTTATTTTTTTGCGGATTAAAAACAACATCCCTGAATTCTAGAATTCTTTACAGGAAATATGACATGATTGAAAAGGAAAATATGTTGAGAAAAGAGATTTTATATCTTTAATTATGGAGGTGAATGGTGGTAAGGAGTGCTAATTGTTCACAGGTGCTAGCTCACTTCAGTCCATCCCAACTTTATTTATATTGTGGCTGTTACAATCACGATTGTCTCCAGGTGCCTTACAGAAACATAGCGCAAAAAAAAAAAAAAAAAAAAAACAAACTCGCCGTTAAGAGGAATAAATCTTGAGCAAGACCAGACTCATATGGGGGTGCTGATGGTCAGATGAAAGAAGGAGGAGGAGGAGGGATGCAACCTCAGAAATGCGAACGCATTTGACATGTCATTGTTGTGGTTTGTTGTCCCGAAGACGGAGAATTAAAACTATCCAGGGATCGCTGGGATCAGAGGTCACTGGGCAACTACGGAGTCAGAGAGAAAGACAAGCACAAAACTACAGACAAAAAGGCATTAATGACATCTCTATATGAAAACTCTCGTATTAAAAGTGTGTGCTATTCGTTGTAAATAATGCTTTTTTGGATAATTTATGTTGTTAATGAAAGGAAAAGACAAATGGGCACCAGTGGCCAATTGCGCATCTCATCATCTGGTGGACAGGCTAATGTAATGGTTAGCATTAGTCTTGATATAACAGTTCATGGCCGTGTTGAATAAACCGTCCTCCGGCGAGCTTGGGATGTATACACACGAGACGTCTGGGCAAACAAACCTGTAACCGGCTGCCTGTGAAGCCGAAGCACTGGAGCGGGCGTCCCGCGGTTTGCTGAACAAACGCCATCCCTTCTGCCTGCGAACAATTACCTATTACAAACACATGTTGGAGATGAATCGCACTTTGGTTCGCCTCTCCGAGAGGACGTTTCAGACAAGTTTCCCCTCCTGTTTTCCATTTGGCTGTTTAATTGTCTCAGCGCTGTCAACAGACTATCAAGGTAATTAGCCATGACGGCACAACAACACAATCAGAGAGACAGGCCTGAACTGCAGCCTCGGAACATGATACTCGCGCGGGAGGGACGGGTGGGAGCGGCTTAATGCGGGCACACGTATGCAGGCGCACGGAGAAGCGTGCACGCATGTACTGACACATGCACCCTCTCATGCGCGGCCATTACCTTAGCCTGAGTACATACCTCCGTGCAGCGCATTATGTTTCTTTTGCCAACCATAACCCTCCACCCGCCTTCTTAATCCTTACAACTCTGTCTCTCTGTAACACACACACACACACACACACACACACATCCTTGTATTTCTGTCTTTGTGGGGACTTTCATTGGCATAATTCATTACGCAGCTCCCTCCTGCACCATCACCATCCCTAACTAACCCCCCTAACCTATGAACCTAAACCCAGTTCTTACCTCAACCCTAAACCCATGTGTTAACCCTCAAACAGTCCTTTGAATGTGTGAGGACCAGCCAAAATCTCCACTTCCCATAAAGGTCCTCACTTTGCTTGGATGAGTATGAATGAGTATTTTGGTACTCAATATGTAGCAAGTATGAGAATACACACACACACACACACTAAAACCTCATTTCCTCTGTGCCTCCAGCTATAGGAGCAGTGTTAATTGCAAGAAGGTGGGGAATGAGCAAGGGTGTGCTTTTGTGTGTGTATGTGTGTGTGTGTGTGTGTGTGCACCAGTTCATGGGTTCAGGAGTGTTTCATGTCTGTAAGCCATCGCAACAGTATTTGTGTGTGTGTGTGTGTGTGTTGGCTGGTTTCTCTTAAGTGTGTTAGCGTTCTCCTCTGTGCCAGCCTGGGCTTAGCTCCAGGGTTTCCTGCACCACCTGGGCATCTGCGAGTCTCAGAGCCTGTCACGGGATACCATCCCAGCTGGAGTGTGTGTTTCCCTTTTGTGCGCGGGGTTTGTCAGTGTTTGCGTGGGTCTGCTCATCGGGGGCCGCCCGCAATGAGCCTGTAGTGCCAGTAGCAAACACCATTGTTTTATCCAAGTCTTATCCTTTGAGCTGCAGGGGCCCCATACACACCCAATCCCCCCCTCCCAAAAAATAAAATATACATCTGGTTCCCTCTTCCATCACATTCTCTTTGCTCATGAAGTCTTTCCCCTTGCAAAGCGTTACTAGTGGAAAAATAAAGTACCCTAAATCGAAGCTAATCCACCTCCATTTATTATTAAAGCTAATATTCAATTACATCAACAAAAGTGTGTGATCAAAATAAAAACACGCATTATGGGTGGAGAAAGATACCGAACTGAATCTACAGCCATGAGTTGCATTTGTTTTTGTAAAAACGACGTCATAATGTGTGTGATGAGGGTGTAATGTCTGCATACTAAGTACAGCAGATCAGTCCATCAGTGGTCAAAACTGTTTCCAGCAACACACGAGCCGTTAAATGTTATTTATTACCGTCTCCATTATTGAGAGGAAGTAATAACATTACTCGCTGCTGGAAAGTGTGAAAAGCCAAAACAATATTTAGTGCTCATTTTACTGTCAGAGTCAGACGGAAATTAACGGTGACAACAAAGAGGGCAAAACAGTAAAATGAAAGCAAAAAAAAAAAGCAAATGTGATAAGAGGACGTCCTTGGTCCCTGCTGCTGGCGAAACTGCCCTCGAAAGGATGAATTCTCTCCGTGTGATTATCAGAAAGTGTTTCAGAAACAATTTCAAGAGCTTTCAGGTAGCAGCCGACAGGTATTGTTTTGCACGAAAAGACTTCAGGGTTAAAACAACACACCCAGCGTCAGTGCACCAGCCACACACACACACACACACACACACACACACTCACTCCTGTGTTCCTCAGTGATGCCCTGAGGTTGAAACTCAACACCTTATCACTCAGTGTTCAATAGCGGTAACACTCCACAGTAATCCCCACGCATATTTGTTTCTCACATGCAGGCGTGGGAGGACATGTTTGCGTGCATGTTTACATATGAGGAAGTGCACCATATCTTTGCATAAACAAGGCTTATGTGCAAAGCTGCGCTAAAATGAGCAGTAAACATTTCATATATGTATTAATATTTTGCATACATGCAAAAAAAAAAACAAAAAAAAAACCAAAAACAAAAACAGGGTTTTGACCATATTTCCATAGGTTGATTTATGATCAAATCCCCTTTGTCTTGCATGTCACCAAACCTCCTCTATTTGTGAAAGTAACGCAATGTTCAGAACAACAGATTAATGTGGACATAACATATAAAGAAATAAAATAAATTTAAAAAGGCAAAGAATCTGGGAGTTTGTTGATTGATACATCTTATTCATTTATTTCTTAAATCCTGTGACGCAGGAAGATCCGCGGACGTCCAGCAGCTAGCATTAGCTAACGCGCTAGCTCTGAACTTTCCGTCACCTGTGTAAAAGACGACACGTCTAAAAGGTAAGAAACTTGTACAGATTTGTACACACTTTTACCGACAGCCTTCATGACGGCGCGTCTGCTAGGCTTTTTTTTTTTTTTTTTTTTTGACGTTTTGCGTACTTGTTTGCACTGTGGTCTGCAAACGAGCTGTTTACATGACTTAATTATCGCTGTTTTTGTATGGTTGTATTAGAAATGAATCAAAGCCTTTGCAAGCTATTCTTTGACAATATGGACGTTTTGCATGCCACGTATTGAGTGTTTTTTTTTTGTGTGTGTTTTAAGTGTCTTTTCTGCGCTAACACCCGAAGCTTACATATGCTACAGACATGTCCTGTTGCAAGCTGCAGGGGTCATTTTATGCTAATTAAAAGGTGTCATTACTCTGCAAAAGTGACGTGCTGTCAGGGGAGGCAGGTGAGGCATGGCCTCACTTGTCATCATGAACGTTTTGCTTATGCTGAGCGATCATAAAACGGTGGAAAAGAGGCGCTAGGTGAGGCACGCAGTTCTCCTGCCTCATACTAGGGGGCGCTCGTGATCCCAAGGATTCTTCTTATGATTCAGCGGCTGCAGAGTCAGTCAGGAGTTAGCAAGTCAGGTGCAGTCATTTATTTTTCCATCCGCCTGGTTTTACTTTATAAATGGAGGATTACATATCTAAAAACTTTTAAAACTAAAAGAAGACAATGAAAAATTCTACCAAAGTTATCGATGCCTTTGTTCAGAAGGAGCAGTGATGGAATTTATTTATAAGTAAATGTAAGAACACAATAATGCTTTTTTTTTTTTTTTTTTTTCAATTAAATGTGCTTTGTTGTGCTACAGTTTGTATATGTAAAGAACGCTGATATGAGACTTTAAACAACCTGTTAAATGCTGCCAATCAAATACCGGATAAGATCGTCTGTAGGGTTTTTATGTTTGTAAATCTGATTGTGACGATGTCATTGCCTCGCCAGCCTCGAATGAATGAAAAGTCAGTCCTTGATTCATCACAAAGCGAGCAGCCTGCGTTTTTATAACCGCAATAATGTAATAATGTGTCGCTTGTGTGAGAGATCAAGAGCTCTTTAATATGTGCATTCTTATGTATGGTGACTACAGTTCTGCACGCACATCTAAGCATGTACAAAGATCCTAATGCACATCATGTGTAACTGGATCAGTGACTTTATCTTCCGAGGGTGATATCAATAGCAAATTAAATACTCTCATGCAGGGTTTGATCCTATAATCACACAATCACTGCTGCTTAACCACGGCCTTGACTTCACTATTTTCTTCATTAAAGGCATCGCATTAGGCCTCATTACATGTGTGTGTGTGTGTGTGTGTGTGTGTGAGTGAGTGTTTCTCACACAGGTCTGATGTATTTTCTATTTTTTTTTTTTTTTTTAATTATTATCGAAACCATGTGAATAGAAGCATTCAGTTGCGTAGAATTGCGCCCAGCGCGCTGCTCGCTTTGTCAGATCCAGCCACATTACACTGGGGATTGATTAGATCCAAGGAAGACATAAAAATGCCAATCCATATCTGAGCTATCCTGCATGTCCTTTCACTCTAAAGCCCGTCCTAAAAGGATTTCATCAGTCCGAAAGGCGCCGAGCAACGCGGATTCACATATTCACGAATTCAGGCGCTCGCACTCCCGAGCCAGACTTCCCATTTAATTAAGCAGCCTATGAATTATTCATCCGCAGCCTCTGGGCTGAAGATAATTATAATGATCACGATAATAATGTTTATTTTGCTTTTTATTGTATTAAGATGTCAATATCTCTGCGGTACGGTGTGGACAGTCTGCAACAGTTATAACGCCGGGGCCCCCTCCCCCTCCCCCGCACACACACACACACACACACACACACACACACACACACCCACACACACACACACACACACACACACAAACACAGACAGTGGCTGCATGGATCATGGCTTTACCTGCATATTGATAATCTCACCGGTCCAGCCCCATCGCAGCGTCAGTGACCTTGAACGCTGCGACTTTTCTCGCTCCCAGTAGAAAATATCAGAACCCGTAATCCTCAGTTTAGGGGATCAATAGTATATAATATGATTACAGAGCAGCTTAGTGCGCTCGGCAGCTGCTCCCCACCCCGTGTGGCCTCCATCAAGTTCTGATTAGTCGATGATTGTCTATTCTTTTGCCGGGCATATGGAATCAGCAGTCTATTCGCCGTCACTGTATAGCCATTGATTAATCCTGGCAACAGATGTGGGAACAGTGATTGTGCTGTATTAATGGCGTGCGCCCTAGCTCGCGGTGGCACGCTGGGCAGTTTCTCCAAATGGCTGCAATTTGCTATACTTTCCAGAGGTTATTGTGAGTCTTTTCTTCTGTAGTCAGGTGAAAGCGCCATAGCCTCCTGCAAACGTTGTCCTAGCTTAAATTCTAGCGTGATTCAATTTATAGTCAACTGTCTGTGACATAAAAGCGCGTTATCATGCACATCCTGTTGGTGTGTTGGAAATCGATCCTGCTCCGTGTCCCTCATTACGCTCTGTAGCTCCCAGGCTAGTCCAGACGCCCGTTTCCCTTCAAGGCCCTCCACGGCCAAGCTTTCTCCCTGTGGACTTGGGCAACTTTGAAAAGTCCATCTGTGGGTGGGTGGGTAGGTGGGGCCCGCTGAACTGAACCCATCAGTCACTTGGGCTGACGGACGCCCCGGAGGAACGGCACTTCTGTCACGCGCACGCACACGGCTAGCAAACGGACTAACAGACAGACAGATTGCCAGAGAGAGAGACACACACAGGCGAGAGTCTGCGTGTCCCCCCCACTCGACTCCTCAGCGTCCGTCTCATTCGATTAGTAGCCTTAAGGGGCCCGCATGGATCGATGACTGACTTAGCTAGCTCCTCCCTAAGGCTCCCCCCGTGCACATGCAGGCTAACAGACACAGGCACAGAAGTTTGTAGCAGGATGGCGATGCCAAACCTGGAATCCCCGAAGCATAAACTAGCCCAGTTTGGCCCGGCTCAGAAAATGAGGAGGGGGCTTAGGAAATTTAATGTGTCCGCTTGGTCCATCTGTTTTATTCATGGGTACTTATTTGTTCATCTTCTCTGCAATGTCTGCCAATAATGGTAGTGGGTTATTGTTGACAGTGTATTTAATAACATCGGGCTGCAGCAATTGATTATTAATATTATTATTATTATAGTAATTGAGTATTCTATCGATTATTCTTATTCAGGCGATTCATCGAGTAATCGGATAAGACATATACTGCGCACACTGTGACTTTTTTTTACATCGCTCTAACTTTATTGAAACGCATCCGTAACGTTCTTGTTCCGTTGAACATGCTGAAAATATCATCAAGCAGATAGCTAAGTTAATTAAACTGACTTTTACAATTTAACTAACTGAACTTAAGGCTTTAAAAGACTCACTATAGCACTTTATTTTCCGTGGACTATTATTATTATTATCTTAAGCAAAAACCTAGCTGAGTTGTTTAAAACATGTGCTAGCAGATTAGCCGCCGCATTGATTTAAGTTCTGAATCAGCCTTTACACAGAAATATAAACAAAGTGGGTTAGTTACCAGATTTCTCTCAATCATGGATCACTCAGATTTCTGTTAATTACTGCTAATTACTGTTAGCCTTAGCTCGCTGTTTCCGGTCTGCTCTGCGAACTTTTAGCAGAGACCGGATGTTTCCTTTGGAGGTGCAGCAGCAGCAGCAGCAGCAGCAGCAGCAGCGTTGTGCTATTATGCTATGCTAACGGCATCTTACAGTAGACACACTGCACTACGTTTTCTTTTATTTTTAATGTTAAAGTCTTTGCAATCCGCACCGCACTTCGACGTTCAGTGACGTATCAGCAGCAGAGCAGCGAGCGCGTTGTGCAACAGAAATGACGATCCGTGCCACACAGTGCGAAGTATAGCGGACCGAATTTAAACGAAACTTCGACACCAATAAATTTTCTTTTGTCTTTTTTATCTTAACAAAAGAAACTTAAACATAGTTTGTTTCAAAAGAAGACAAGATGAATGTAATCAATAACAAATAATTTTTAACAAATAATAGTAATCGAATTACTCGAATTATTTGATAAATCATTTCAGCCCTAATTTAACATGTATGTTTGTATGTAACAGCATAGAACACACACGCTGTTATTACAGTTTTCCTTTTAGTTAATTTACATTGAATATATCCACAAGGATAGGTTGGATGATCTCACTCGTACAGCCAGAGGCGCCCAGTGGATGTTAGGGTACCTGTTGTGCTCAAGAGTACTTTGACATAAATTGTGAGCCGTGGAGTGTTTTATCAACCAATTTGTCCTCTGTAGTGCAGTAATGGGAACGATCGGAACAATAAAAAAAAACATCAGGTGAGCTACAGCTTCAAAAAGAGGATAAATGGTGGTCGACGGTGATAAAAGCAGCTTTGCGCGCGCCGACTGCGACAAGGACTCATTGTTAATTCTCCTAAAAGTGATCCAAAGTGTGATGTTTAAACAATAACACAGTGGCTTGGCCGCAGATTAAATCTGTAACCCAGTGAACTGCACATGATTTAGAGCCGTCACCACGGCTCCATCTTCCGCCGGCGTCGGTTGAGCCATCTTGTCATCAAAGCAAACCTGCTTTGTTTCCTCAAAGGCGACATCCCGGAGCGAGGCTGTAAAATTAGCGAGGATTTAAGGGCTAAAGGTGGATATGCGACAATTCTCGACGCGTGGGGTTTTAGATTACACAACATTCTTGCCAGTTGAGCCTGACCTTTGACCCTGACGTGACACAGAAGCTGTCAGCGCTCAGTCCTCGTGTTCAATTTGCTGCCCTGTGATCTCCTTGTCCGGACTAAATGGAAGCGGAGTGTTCGACAAACAGCCTGTCCACCCACGGCCCTTTTTTTTTCTTCCTACTGAAAACCTCATAGATGCCACTGCGGCGTTAACACGCCCGTCACCCATCCCCGGGGTTCTTTATAGCCTGCCGGAGCACGGCCCACCGCCCACGCCGCTGTCGCTCGCTCTTAGCCCCGCCCCGCCGCGCTGCCTACACATAAACACAGTCATTGACCACCCACACGTGCCAGTTAACCTGCTAATGAGGCAGCATCGGTCGCGGCGTGTTCCGCTGCCCCCGCGGGGCCGGACGACAAGGCTGCACATTTTATTCTCGCCCACGCCGGTGGCCTGATGGACTGCTGCACCAAATTGACCGACTGAATTAGCAACTGGCCGTCTGGGTGCCCGACTGGATAAACACGTAGACTGCTGCAATGGCGTGGGCGTGGGAAATTTAAGTGTGGAAGCAGTGGAAGAATCATCATAAAACCATAGCGTTTGGATCAAGCCACCTTTGACCTCTAGCGCGCGTTTCCTACTTACTGGTTCTGTCATGATGTCAAGCTTTTCTGCCTGGCAAGAAGGAAGGAAAAGCAAGGAGGAATCGTTTTTATTAGCTTCAGAATAAAAAAAAACAAAAAAAAAAACAGTCAGCAACAAAAAGCAACCCTTTATTGGATGTATAAGGGAGTAAAACAGAAGGCGCTCCAATGGAGGGACGAACGGTGATCATAAGAACCCAAACTCAAAACTCTTCGCGGGCAGGCTCCGCTGCAGGGTGTCCAAGGACCAGACCTGACTTCCTCTCAGGGAACGTGGCAACCTTGAGACCGGGGGGGAAAAACTCTCATGAGTAATAATCCCAAAACCTCAGTCTCAGAAAGTCTGGTACCACTCTGCAGGTGAGACAAAAACCAACAATGATCCAACAACGGGGACCCAGATCAGCCGCTGGTGAGCCCATCAGCAACAGGTGTGCTGCCACCGCTGGATCCCGGGAACCCGCGCCCTCTGCAGGGAGAACACAGGACAACCCACAGGACAACCCAAGCCGGACCCTAACATTAACACAGACGAGTCGGCGAATGTATTTGTGAAAAAGACTCTGTTTTAGCTTTTTCTTGGTTGTTCTCTTACACAACAGTTTATTTTTTTAGAAGCTTAAAGCAGAACGAATCAGCTCCGTGTGGGTTTAGCATTTTACCTCACCTGCATCACCTGCTGCGGTGTATCGTACAGCGACTTCCTGTTTTCCCCTGTCTACGAAACTAGCGCCAGTCACCTGTTGGCGATGCCCTATTGCGGACTCGAGCGCCATTCAGTTATCTCCAGGTGCATAAATTAATAGTTTGTAAATAAGGAAATGAATTAAAGAATGGATGGGAGGAGAGAGAGGTAGGATAGAAATGGGGGCAGGGGAAAAAAAAACAACTTCCTCATCAGAAAAATTTAATTTCTCACTCCGACACCCACGAGAACGGGGAGGGAGGTGGAGGTGGAGCTGCTGGTGGTGGTGGGGGGTTATGGATGTGTGTGTATGCAAACAGGATTTCATCTGCAGCCTTTCCAACACACCCCTCTGAGCACTGACATCTTGGCATGTTTGTTTTCTGGTGGGCGTGTTTTTTTTTTGTTTTTTTTTTTTCCCCGAGATCTGCATCTGACAAACACCGTCGCCTGACAGAGGGGGGCTGGGTAGCGTTTGCGTGCTCCCCCTGTGTCTGCCTGGGTTCTCTCCAGGTTCTCTAGCTCCTTCCACCAGAAACATGCATTTGGGGACAAGGTGAATTAGAAGTTAAACTGACCTTAGGTGTGAGTGTTTGTTTCTATATGCTAGCCCCCGCGAGCAGGCGACTTATCTAGGCTGTACCCCGCCTCTTGCCTGAAGGCAGCTGAAGAAGGCAGCAACCCCCTCGCGACCCCGCTAATGGATGGACGGATGTGTTATTCTGACAAACTGGACTCTAAAAGCGCACATAAACATGTTAGCTTGACTGAAGTTTTGGAAGTGACGCTAACCCACCCACGTAATACGATTCAACGTCCATCTACACCCGCGTGAGCGTAGCCTGGCTGGACTGGAACGGGTCGAGATGGTCGCCAACTCCGTGGCAAATCCTGACCCAGAGCTTTATACACAGGTATAAAATGATACAAAGCTAGCAGGCAGCTTGGGTGCAACAGATGTGGAGGTTGAGGTGTTGAGTGGAACATTGTGTCGAGATGAGGAAGGACCATTTTGTCATGAATTATCTTTCAGCGTAGGACATGATTGAATTTATCTGTTATACGTCTGTGGAAAGAATTGGTGTTGTGTGAACCTTTAGCTGTTAGCTGTAGCTCCACAGGGCCTTGTCGTCCCAACATCCTCAGACTCGCAAGCTTCATCTGGCTGCTCTGCTTTCCCGGATGAAACACGGCTGTGATATGTCTTTGACCTACTTACTTAAATTATTCCACAAAGGACAAAGGTCACAGTTGATTTAGGGCCCAGATCTGAGTCACTTTTAATATTTGTGCTGTAATTAATAATTTGTGTGAGCCTTCTTTGAGGTTTTTAATGCTAAATAAACTTCTTTGCCATCAGGCAGGACTCTGTGTTCCAAATTTAATCCGCTGCAAATCAAAAAATAATTCAGATGCATCGACAGCGTGAAGTGGTATGTGTATGCCTGAGCTGGTAATATGCAAAAGCTGATTTCCCTTGCTAGAAATTAGTGCTTCCAATAAACTGCGGTTTGGCCCAGAGCTGGTGCTTGGCCAGCCATTTGGGCTTAGGAACGATTCCTTCGGCTTGGATCGCGGCCACGCTGGTAAGCAGCTATGTTTGTTTATTTGTTTTGATCCATTCCTTAGCGCAGCAGGATTTTTGGAGGACTACTTCTGAGGATTACCATGCACTCACTGGATCCCCACCAAAGCCCGCCGCGCGATAAGGTCGGCGCACCGCCGTCATTTATTTAGTTCGGTGCCCTGCTTTTGAATTTAGGTCCTCGCGCCTCAGGAAATCCACGCGTTGCCTCGTTGAAACTTCACATGCCGAATACACCTTCAACGCCGAAGGTGAAATAAAACTTGCATCTGTTGGGACAACGGCAGTCGCGAATGTTGTAATATTAATCAATCGCGATTATTTTTCATATTTGCGATTATCATCAATTATGTATTTAATCCACAGAGTTGCATAAAATAACTATGAATCTGAGTCTGACGTCATCGTATTGCGGCAGCAGCATCACCGTCGCTGCCACATGTTATTTACCTCTCGTCTTGATGAGATCGGCAGCGAGCTATGGCTAGGATAATATGCTATGGCTAGGATAATATGCTATGGCTAGGATAATATGCTATGGCTAGGATAGTATACTATGGCTAGGATAGTATGCTATGGCTAGGATAGTATGCTATGGCTAGGATACTATGCTATGGCTAGGATAATATGCTATGGCTAGGATAATGTGCTATGGCTAGGATAGTATACTATGGCTAGGATAGTATGCTATGGCTAGGATAATATGCTATGGCTAGGATAGTATGCTATGGCTAGGATAATATGCTATGGCTAGGATAATAACAACATGGAGGAAGGGGAGGTTCTGGTTCCAAAGCCACGTACCACGGCACCGCTGTGGGTGCATTTTGGTTTTTAGCCTAACGATAAAGGAGAGCCCAGTAACGTGGAAGAAGCCATCTGTAAAATTTGCTGTAAAAAAGTGCCAGTCAAAAGCGCTACGGCAACAAGTCTGAAACAGCGTCTACAGACCCACCATCCACAGCAATACGCCAACTATTTCTGGATGTTCAACAAGTCACTAAATTGTTCTTATTCATTACGGTGGACAGGACAGAATGTGTTTCATTAAAGCTCATTATGCTATGATAGTAGAATATAATTTAGAAAAATAGACAAGATAATCGTCAATCGCGATTATTTTTCTGACAATTTCGTTACTAGAAATACCTAATTGTGACAGCCCTAGTTGGGACGGGGTGTTTTTTTTTTTATCCCCTGCAAACTTTTCCTTCCTCGTGATTGTCCCGAACGTGCCCTTGAAAAGCGCAGCCGCCAACAGACGCCGCAGAGATCCTCCCCGTAAAAGTGGTTTTAAGTATTAATGCTGGCCCCTCCACGTTGGCGGAACTCCAGGACGCCCATGGACGGCCACCGCGTTTCGCTCGCTCGGCGCCATGAATTATTCTTGGAGAACGCACTCAAATATGCACCGACAGAGGCGCGTGCCCCAAACACGCACGCGGATGAAGCCCACCGGATGATATAATGTGTCCGCCATGCACACAAACACACGTGTTTAATAATGACAGAGCGCATCCACAGACACGCCGGCCATCTGCAATATTTAGGATGTGCATAAACACCCGGCGACACGCTTCCTGTGCAAGAAGAAGCGGCGCCGCCCTTGCAGTCTGCCTCCGTATCTAATCTGACACATCACACACACACACACGCACACACACACACACAGACAGCTCAGCAGACACAGAAAACCCCAGAGTGCACCCAGGCCATTTGCAGTATTTCTTATATTCAGTGTATTCTGTTCAGCTGTCGGCGGGCTGTCAGCGCCTTCAGTTGCCAAGCTAGCGGCCCCGCCTCCTCCAAATAATAAAATGTGCCTTTAAAATGTCACTCCTTCCCCAAAGAACAGAAGTAGCAGCAACAAATCGATGCATATTATTTCTTCAATTGACTTTAGCTCGGACTCTTCTTTCTTTCTCACTTTCGTCGGAGAGGAAAGTGAAATGGCAGAGTGCTACTGTTAGTTACTGATGTCTCGAAAGGTCTGAAACGGGATCAGTAGCTTTAGATGTCCCTTTTTCAGACTTTAACACCTTTGCACAATGAAACCTTTGCACAAACACGTGGGATTCCCTGGGATTTGGTGACATTTGCCGGGATTAGCCTGCTCAGAGGCCATGGAATATGCTGTGCTTTAGGATTCTTTGAATAATTTGCACCTAGCTGACAATGGCATTTCGGCATTTAAAAGTGTGTATTTTGAGGGTTACCAACATTTATAGAACTTAAAATGCTAAATTAGCTTCATGACAGTTCATCCAAGGTATAATAAATTGCATGTACATGCTGTATGATCAGAGAAAAATAGATGTGTAGTCCAACTTTTTTTTGTGACTTTTTTAAACATCACTCTAACTTTCATGTTCCATTGAACATGCTCAAAATAATACAAACTTCGATACAGCATTAATTAAACTGACTGCTTTAACAATTTAACTTACTGAATTTCAGGCTTTAATAAACTTACTATAGCACTTAATTTTCTGTGGATTATTATTATTATAATCTTAAACAAAAACTTAGCTGAGTTGGGGGAACATGATAGCTAGCATATTAGCCGCCACATTGATTAAAGTTCTGAATCAGCCTTTAAACAGAGCTATAAACAAAATGTGTTAATTACCAGACTTCTCTCAATCACTGCTAACTACTGTTAATTACTGCTAATTACCGTTAGCCTTATCTCGCTGTTTCCGGTCTGCTCTGTGGACTTTTAGCAGAGACCGGATGTTTCCTTTGGAGGTGCAGCAGCAGCAGCGTTGTGCTATTATGCTATGCTAATGGCATCTTACAGTAGACACACTGCACTACGTTTTCCTTTCTTTTTAATTTTAAATTCTTTGAAATCCGCACCTCACGTCGATCTTCAGTGACGCATCAGCAGCCAAAGCAGCGAGCGTATTGCGCAACAGAATCCATGTCAAACACATTGCGAAGTATAGTGGACCAAATTTAAATGAAGTTTCGACACAAATCATTTTTACCGAAGCTTTTCAGTAATTGAATTATTCAAATTATTCGACTAATCTTTTCAGTTTTAACTTTCGGTTATTTAGCTTCAGCTTTCACAAAGTTAGCCGGATGAGATGATAAGGATTGCTTTACTGCGCTTATTTTCTTGAAGGATTTTTCCCAAAGAATCTTTTACTTGTTGGTGTAATGCCAGACGACTGATTGTTGCCAGAGCGCCAGGGCCTTTCTCACAAGCCTGGTTACCGTCGATGACGACAGAGGTTAAACCGTAGCTAGAGCCCTGATGCTGAACATTTGTGCTGGTTTGTAGTCAGACCATCTGTGCCCCTCCACCCGTCTCCCCCGCGTTCCCCACTACTTGTCACTCTTCTTTTTGCTTTCCCATTCAAACTATTTGTCCTTCACTCTCCTTTGTCACCTCGCTTCTATTTTCTCTCTTAGCTAATCTAAGTAAATGAATGTGGCGGCGACCACATTCTCTCCCTCTGCCTTTCACCGCGGCGGTCGCACTCGTTTCAATTTTCACCTCGTTTCAGACTTATCACGCCGAGATCATTAAGGCTACCTCTCAGCGAGGCACTCATTCGTTATCCTCTCCATTTTACACCATTCTCTGTCCCTCCTTCCTCCTGTTTGTGTCTCCTTTTCTGTTGCTCCCCCCCCCCGTTCTTCCTTTTGTTGTCTTCCTCATTGTCAGTGGGTATTGAAAGGAGCTCTCTGAGCGTGGTGAGCGTCTAAGCTTTTATTTTACCCCAATGACAAATATCTGTTGGGGACAGAAAGTGGCGAGCTTATAAATCCAAAGAGCACCAGTGTTTTTTGTTTTTTTTTAGCTAAGACAGGCTTGCAGGTCTCTTTTCATTGGAATTTTCGGAGAAACGTGCAGGAACTTAAGAAAAATTGGAGAATAAAAAAGAATGAACAAAACCTTTAAAATTACAGCAAGACTACCAGAATTTGTCGAAGTTGTCTTCTAGCGTGTCAGTTATCACTTTGTTATGAGAATACTTGACGGCGGAGTCGTCGGACCCGCCGTATCAGGGCCGGAACAAATGCAAAGCTAAACATGTCGCGGAAGCTTGTGCAACCCAGATCAAGCGTTACTCCCAAGCAACCCGAGACCAAAGGAGAAGCCCCACAACAGAAACCTCTCCAGGTCCCGTCTGGGTAACATTTGGCTTGAAGCTGATCCCGGAGGTGCTGATTAAGCTCCATAATGAGGTGTGTCTTGTCATGTAAGTGGCTACGAGCTCTTCCTGCGGCGCTCTACTGTACTGTCATTGTGCGTACAGGCTTGGAGCCATATGTTCGCCCGCGCTAGCTTATCATCCGTTCAGCAGCATCTCGTTATCTGTGACTCGAATATAAACACAGTGGTAAAGTGCGGCGGTGTGTTCATCTTATCTCGTCTCTGTGTTTTCTTTAAAATTGAATGTTTTGCCGCAGCAGCGGCGGCGGCGGCGACACTTCACCGGGCTTATCTAGACGCGGCGTCCACCTTGAGAGAGGGATGCTGGGTTTCTGAACCCCACCGCAGTGTGGAGAAGGCGCCCCGCGTTTGTCTGAGCACTTCTGTTGCCTTATCTGACCAATGTTTTCACAGACGGCGTTTGACACAAAGGGCCCTGCTATTAGCTGGGTTGGGGGGGATGAGGGGTCAGGGGTCAAGTGAAGCAAGGGGTCGTAAGAAAGGGAAGAATGGAATACATGGAAGAATGGTGGAGGTGGAGGGAGGTTAAGACCCCCGAGATGACCCCACGTGAAAAAGACCCTCAATTTAATATCCCTGCGCTTTAACCCGAAGCTAAGCTAATACAGCCTGGGCTAATGAACAGCAGTTGCTCACATCTGCTCCGCAAGGAATCTTTGGAAAAGCAGCTTGGATCAATTTGAGGGCAAATAAAAGTGCCAGGGCCATTTGGGAGTCCCTGGTGGCCCGCTCGCCGCACCGCAGGTTTTCACAAGGTGGGAGTCACATTGTAAGACTGCACCTTAAGAGAAGCTTCCTATAAACGCCAGCACAGCAGAGGGCGAGGTTCCTGCGGGCGCCGTGCAGGGATAACGTTTCCAGGTTATGGGCTGGTGGCGACAGCGGCAGCGCCGCGGCGAGCCTTATGAGCCTGGCGTCAGACACCCCGTCACACCAGGAAACCGAGGGTTTGCCGATTTCTTTTTATAAACGTCAAAACCGACACTTGCTAATTAGCACATATAGCGCGTGCATGTTCATGGGCATCCTTGTCTGAGTGGTGGTGTTTTTTTTTTTGGTTTCGGGCACATGCGGACGCTCACATAACTGCCGTATTTTCGACTTAGTGTGTGTCTGTGTGTGTAAAATGCGTGGGCGTGATGCCGTTATAGTCAAAACAAGAGTGCCACATGGGATCGTTTACCTCGCGGCAGACCACTTCAGTCTAATTAGCGCGACAGTAGGAAAATACAGGCAACTATCATTAAAGTTAGACGTGCACGTTGCACATATGGTGCGTTTATTGCTCTCAGTGCGCGTGTCTGGTGATTCAGGTGAAGCCGACACAGGAGCTGCACATGTTCAGTAGTGCCTAATTCACACCCCAGACTTCCGGTTGGTGCTTTAAAACCCTCGCATTCAGTTTTAATAAATCACTGTAATTGGCACATTTTACCTGTTTTATATTATCGCAACTCACACAGTCAATCCTGCGTCAAATGCATCTTTTCTATATAGTTTTTCATGTTTCATTTACATTTTTGTGGTATTTTTTTCCCCTGACAATGAATGCGCCTGCTATTTAAATGACAATTCAGTGTCATTGCTATTTAATGTATGCAGGCAATAGCTTTAGCCACAAACAGGGAGAAAAAAACCAAATGATCCTCTTTAGGATAATAATTGGAGCGCAGTTATCACATTTGATGTCCATAATTTTTCTGATGAGCCTAAACCCGACTGCCGTCGACAATAATATTCATCAAATCCACCCAGACACTGCCAGTAATCTGCAATCTGGAGCGCGGTACGGAGCGCCACAGCTGCCAGTAGACGCAGCAACGCGAGCACTTCCTGTTGTTGTTTAAGGGCTGCAGTTTATTCCAGTCTTCCCGCCTTTATTAGGTCAGCGCATAGTTAGCAGCAAATAAATCTGTCAGACGTGGAGGCACGGCAGCTGGAAAGAATCACGAGGGGAGAGTATCGTTTCGTAAAATATGTCACGGTCGCTCTCCGATTCGTTGTAAAGTCGCGCTTGTTTGCGACACCCCAACTCTCCGACTTTCTTCAGTGCTAGCATCATTAGACTGTAATAGATTCTTCTGCGGAAGTCGAAATAAAGCAGGTTTCGACTCAGATTTTTCAATTTTAGAGCCGTAAAAATATCCTGTGTGTGTAAAAAGACAGTAGTTTTAATATCTCCAACACGGAGGACCTTGAACAATTTGTAAAGTTTCCAGCATGCCTTTAAAGACAGCTCCGTCTCTCACATCCCACATCCCAGATAGGAGCCAGAGCCTAATCTCTGCAGGAAATTGCTATAGAACAACAAGTTTATGGGTATATTCAGACCAGAATATTATGTCTCCACACCAAGTTCGGAGGCCTAATAGAAAGTTAGATTTTTTTGTTTGTGTATTTGTGCTTTTTTTGGGGGTGGGGAGAATAACAGAGGTTAATTAAATGACCACAAACCCATCATGCACCGTTGAGGTTTCGGAGATTAGAATCAAATTTGTTTTGTTCCTTAAGGCTCAGACGCAACTTATTTGTTTGGATATTTAGTTTAGCGGTTGGTTTTCTTTAATAATTGTCTTTGAACCTTTTAGTGCACCTGCAGCGTGCACCAAAATAAAGCTCATTAGTCTCCACATAATCTCATCCCACTCTGCATCCCCCATCTCTAGTTGTGACATTTCTCCTTTACCCCATTTCTCCTGTTCCTGTTGTGCCGCGTGGGGTTTAGGGGGAGAAAAAACAATTTGTCTCGCCGTGGAACGTGATAAATGAGAGTCATATGTCTCTGCCGGAGCGGATTGAGCCTCATGTGTGTTTACAGTACGTTTTATCCCGACGGGACTCGCGTCGAAGCCTTGACATTTTCCGACAATATTGCGGCGTTGAGCCACGGTTGGAATTTCATAAGTCACCCTGACCCGTCTCAGAACATCATCTCCAGTCTCTGAATATGTGTTCCATTGAGCTCCCGTCCACGTCACTTACTTCCTGTTTCGTCGGCTTGGCGTTTGGGCTGTCAGCGCGTCTGTCCATCTTCGATTGCGGCATTTCTTTGGCGTCGTGCTCGCTGCTCCTCATTTATACCCCTTTCGCGCCAGCCAACCCCCCGCTAACACCGCTAACATCCAGCTTTTCTAGTTGATAGGAATGAGTATAATTAGCATTCACTCCCGGGTCAAAGGAAGGAATGCTACCACTAGCTTCTACGTTGCTTTCCAATGTTTACGAATGCGAGGACGTCTGAAAAGCCCGGGTCTATTGGCTGTTTGAATGGACTCAGTCGCCTATTTTTAGCAGGTTTACCCGTGTCTGGAAAAGCCATGAGCACACACTACTTTTGGTGTGAATGAGGCTTTCGTAAAAGAAAAAAATGCTCTTTTCATCCTTGTCAGCTATCAGAAGTTTTCTGTGTTCTGTTCAGGTGCGACTGACGCTTATACGACACCTGCTAAATATAAGAGATGTCTGGAGGGCTGATGCATTATAAATGTTCTGCTGGGTCCTGAATCACACACTTGCTTCCTTCTCCCCTGCTCACTATATAGGGAGCAGGAGCAAGGGGACTATTTGGTGAACTCACTGATCCAAACAGCATCATAGCGTTGCATAATGATTTAGTACTTGATCAGCAGCTGCACTGGCCCAGTCATTTTGTTTAATTTTTTTGCAATAGATAAAAATCTGTTGTTTGTTTAATAAAAAAAAATGACTTCATTATTCTTTATTCTAAAAAGGAAATGGGAATTCAAGCCACCTGATTGGTTCTGAGACGCAACCACGAACCCCTAGCTTGATGTAGCACTAGCCTAACTGACTGATGCAGCGCTAGCCTAACTGACAATTACTGAGAGATAAGTTGGAAATGACGTGTAAAGACTGGTGTCTGGATATATCGGTTGGTTAGAGGCCAACTGTTGTACATTACTTTTCAAAGTGCATTATGGGATAAAGTAATCAGAATCAGAAAGGGGTTTTATTGCCATTGTCAGTGAACAGAATTCAGACTAGGAACTTGCTTCAGCGTAAGGTGCAACATAAAACAAAGAATCTAAAATATAGTCTCTTAAAATAAATACACAAAATCGCCCTAAAGGGTTATCTAACAACATATATGACATATTACACAAGTCAAGTAGAAACAGTCTGATCAATAGAACCACTTATGGTGTTTTACCAAGTCAGGATAGCTAAATGTTAGCTACCAACACTGAGTTTATTGTCATACTGTGAATCAAACGGAGGGGGAGGTGTGATATACTTTGTACTTACTTACCTACTTGCCTTAGAAACGTTAATCTTTAAGTTTAGAGTACATATTATGCTAGTTTTTTTAGTTATGAACGTTCAAAACGTTGTTTTTAAGTAGCGCTCAACGGGCCGAGCTTCGTTACCGCAGCCCTCAAGGAAAAACAGTCGGGGGCATTTATTTCATATTCCAGTTGCTGTAAGGATGAAGGACAAAAGAAGAAAAGTGGCAACTAGAGAGGCTGTTGATCAATAAGTCCAATTAATTCAATCGAATGATCGAAACTCAAGCAGGAAGGCAGAGATTTACCCGCCGCGCAGCTTTGAAAGTGTCCGATTACGCGTTTTACTATCATAACAAGCTCATTTCTCGCCGTACACGGCGGGTGTTATTATCTTTGTTGGTTGCTGTTGAATCTGAGGAAAGCAGATCTAATGGCTGAATAATATTCTTTTTCTCTATACTCGACGGTCTAACGCGCGTTTAGCCCCTACACGGCGGAGCGGCGTAATCCCGATAACAGGAGCTTTCAGAGCGGTGACACCGCCTCCATTCTGCTGGAAACGCCACCAAGAGCCCCGGAGAAGATGCAATTCTGCACTTTATCCACCTTTCAGTGTATAATGCTCGCTCAGGGAATTCTTTGAGCCGCAGCCACACTCCCCTCTCTTTGTTTCTTCTTCTTCTTTTTTTTTTTTTTTTTTTTGGACCATCATTGTGCGTCGCTCGTTTTCTTACTCCCTTTTACGGCCCTCCGCGCGTCTCAGAATGCCTTTGTGCCTTTGTGCGCTCCACCTCATCTGCTGTGTACCTGCACAGCGTGCGCCCCGCGTGAGGCTGCTCTCTCACGTCGGAGGCATGCACAGTGCCTGAAAAGTAGTTTCCCTCTCTGTTTTTAAAAAATGGAAATGATATTCTTTTTATATTCTGCTTTGAACTAATAAGGTATTGGCAGCTAAAGCGACTGACGGAATTCAACATACGTCCCACGAATTGGGGACAAAGTGTGTGAAAAGGCAGTTTACTGCAAGGTTTAAAGAAAAATGTGGTACCAAACAACCTTTCCAGGAGTTTAGATTATCGGTTTTACAGGAATTAATCTGGTGTTTTTGTTCTTATAAAGTGAGTCAAGTGAGTCTCAAGATGGGCGTGGAGGCCACCAGGACTGAGGAATGGACGCTTGAGCGGCTGAGATGAAAGAGGCCGTGCACACGAGTGTCTGTTGTTTTTTATGGGAGAGCGACAGTGTAGGCTCCTCTGCATTTCACCCATTGACCTGTTTTAGACGCCATGGCAACTGGAACCTGCTTCTTTGTTTCAAAGAGGCTAAAATTAAGGTTTTTTTTTTTTTAGAGAGAGACAGAAAGAGAGGAAATCAGCTGGAAACCCAACCCTTCACATCACCCCAAAGCTGGCAGTAGCAGCGTCATGCTGCTCCGTTCCAGATGCTAACATGAAGGATTCAGTCTGCGTGGGAACCGCGACGCGGTGAGATTTATACCCCGGTGAGACGCCGACCTGAAGCACGCAGGGTAGATCTACAGGGAAAGGGGGAATCTTCCGGAGCCACCGAGTCAAAGGCCAGATTTCCACCGACAATTTATGGCCCACTTGAAAAGGGCACATCTGAAGTTCCAGCACCCAGATGTGCAAACATCAGTGAGAACCCCTATCCCTGAGCCATATGGAGCTGGCACTCCCGTTCCTCCAGATATTCTGGTCCTCCTGAATCACAATTCCACGCGTGAAGGTGGAAACGCCAGAAACAGGGTTGGCGGTTCGATTTCCCCCTTAGCCCGGCTGCTAGGAGTGCACGCACGTGTCCTGCCAGATCTGTTATGAATAAACAGCCCGTCCGGACATTATAAATCTCATGCATCTGTTTTTAGTTCTAATAGTGTCGTGCGTACGCCAGCGCGCTCCGGCACGCCACCGAACACCTCGTGCATATTGACAACACTAATTTAAATCAGCTGCCTACGGGTTTATCTCTTATGCATTTCTGATTTACAATCACGTTTATAGCATGTTTTGTATAGGTGTGCGTGTCCATGTTGAATCTGCAGCATCTGCCCGTTGTAAATCTCTTGCACGACTTTGATTTTGTTTAATGTCGGTTGCGGGACGTCAGCGTTTTTCTTTTTTTTTTTTTTTTTGGGCCCGTCTCACTCGGCTTTGTTTTCACGGAATGATTCTGTGTGTGTGTGTGTGTGTGTGTGTGTTTACTTGCCTCGGTATTAATATGCAAGGGAAACAGCTGGCGTGGCTAATGGCCGTCCCTCCCAGATTCCGTTCCCAGCGTCAGGCGCTGCTCGTTCAACTGAACGCTGCCTCCACTTCTCGTCTGCTCTCATTTTCCTACTAAAGCGTTCAAAGGGAAGCAGGTGTGTGTGTGTGTGTGTGCGCGTGTGTGTTTGTGTGTTTTTGTACTTGCCACATACTGATGAATAAAATCCTCAATTTGCTAGCAAAGTGAGGACATTTTGGCTGGTCCTCACAACTTCAAAGGCCTGTTGGAGGTTAAAGACTTGGTTTTAAGGTGGAGGTTAGAACTGGGTTAGGTTGTTGGTTGGGCTGGTTAGGGTTAGTATAGGACACTGGGTAATACATTATGCCTATAGAAGTCCCCACAGAGGTAAAAGTACAGGGAAGTGTGTGTGTGTGTGTGTGTGTGTGTGTGTGTGTGTGTGGTGGGTTTCCAGGCAAACTAGGGGACGGTGAAAGAGCAGAAGTGACTGTGGAAGGAGTGTTTCGGATTTAGAGTACCGATTAAAAAGGACACAGATTGCGCTTGTCTGTGGATGACTAATGTAATCAGCATGCAGATTTCAACTCCAGCGAGCAGCCTGGTCTTAAAGTCCAGAGAGAACGAGGAATAAAAGGAGTGGCGCAGGAGGAGGAGAGAGGTTCGGCATAAGTGAGTTCAATTAGTAGAATTTAGCCCAGTAATTAGCGCTATTAGCAGCATCACGCTGGGATGTTACTCGGCGCACAAATGCGTGCGCCTGCTCGAGCGCTGACATGAAAGTGTGCTTGTCAAGAGCCATAAACAAGATGCTTTGAAACGATGGGAAACAGAAACGAGCGCTGACAAGGACACGCAGGAAACAAGGTTATGGAGCCGTGGTTTGCATTAGCATTTCCAAGTGCCTTTCGGAGCATTGCACAAACTTGTTCCATCATGCGCAGTGCGGCCCGTGTAGCGGGGAGGCTGTTGGACTGCAGCGTGTGCGTGCAGAGCAGGCTGCTGAAGTGGCTGCAGTTAAACGTCCTGGCTTGGGTGCCTGTGCTTTATAAAAACGTCACTCATCTCCCTGCGCTGAGGAATTGGTTGTAGCTGGAAGCGTTTTCGCTTCCTCGCTCAGTTCTTTCTCATTTCAGGCCTCTCCTGTTGGCTTTTCACATGTTTTCACCTATTTTTAGTTCCTCGGAGTCATTTATGCATTTTTGTCTTATTTTTTCGTGCCTCCCCTCTGTTTCGTGCTTTTTTTAAACGGGAAAAAAAACCACAAAAACTGGAGGTTTCAACGTTCCAGGCGGCTTGCTTTTCACCCGAACACAAAACACATGAATCATTTTTATTCGTGCTCAGACGGGCCTCTGAATGACACTGCTGGGGGCTTCAGGGGCCAAATGTGCGTTCCAATTCTGCGCAGATGATCGATGAGAAACGCTGCTGCGCGCTGCATTTTTTTATTTATTTATTTTTTTGTTTGTTTCTAACAGATGAGCTCAAGCAAAGTTCAGTTGAAAATAATTTAGAAAGGGGTGAGATCACTATCACGTTGATGCATGCCAGCTTACATCAAGACAAACAGAGAGGAACAAAGAACCTCACACACCTTCCATCTTCGTCCATTAGAGGCTGAGAAGCTCATTAGCACCCTCTTTTGGCTGACGGTGTCACTGCCGCCAGCCACTTGTTGCTAGTAGCTTAGATACAGTAGATCATCATTGATTTCTGTTGAAGCTGACGCGGCTTTAATCAGCAGTGACTTGCTGTCACGGCGTGATGGATGCCACAAAGCCAGTAAGCAAACAATGCAAAACAAGCGTGTTTGAGTCACCGCTCAGGGTGCGCGCACGTGCGTTTGCTTGCCTCTTCCAAAGCCTGTGTCCAGTCTCCCACATGACGGGTGTGTCTTTTCTGGCAGCGTCCCGTGGCGTCTTCGTATTGACGCGTGTGCGCTAGTACAGCAAATGTATGCGTTTTTTTTTTTTTTTTTGTCCCATTTCTTCACCCTATTTCAGATCCGGTGGAGCAAAGAAAGAGGGAGGCCACTCCAGTGAGCCCCACAACAATCACACACACACTCGCAGGACTCAGCACTCCTCAACCCAGTCAGAGCTAAAGTCAGAACCGTTCAAACCAGCACGTTTGCATCATGCAGTAGCCGTCATTAAATGCTAATGAGTGGGTTCAACCAGCCACCGGTACAGGTGCATTTAAAAGAAATATTTTCTAAAAAAATAGGTTAAATTGCAAACCACACTTAAACCAAACTAACTACTAGACTAAAGTGTTTCAAGCAATTTCATTTTAATTGCGATGGTTTCTGGCCAAGTGCAGACTTTCAGCTTTAATTTAGGAGATTTTGCAAAACAAATATGGCATTTAGCATTGGGGAATTACAGTTATTTTTCACCCTACTAAACCAACAGCTGCAAACTGGTGATTGATTCCAACAGTTTACCGCCACCGTCGAGCACGCTGGCTCTGGGACTGTACCGCGGTATTTCTCCCCTTGTCTGTTTTAAAGGCATGTCCCTGATGATTGTTTTCCTAGCGCTGAACCTCGTTTTGCTAGCATCACCTTGTATTAAAATGTAAATGAAAGGATAGTCAGAAGGGAGCGGACCTTTAAATAAGACCCAATTTGAATTCATCATTGAGTCTACCTTAAAAAGAAAAGAAAGTGGGAACAGCTCAAAAAGAGTGGAAGATGTGATCCCACCGATAGCAACAGCGCCGCAATTATGCATTCGGCAGATTATTGTGATGATTAATAGAGTAATTAGATGCTTTCTCATTACGGATAACCCTTGATAAATGCAGAAAGATGGTCCTCCTGAAATGAACAGTTAATTGTTCAGAAACAGAGCAACCCTTCAACGTAATAATAACTGGCCAGTCATAGCTTAGCATTCATTTGGGAACCAAGAAGCTAAACTCTCGGTGACAGCTTCGTGCCAGTGCACGATCATTATACTGATGATTGATGTTCCGGGGGCGCTTTGTAATAGTCAAATGGATCAATTCCTGTTCTTGCTCAGCCTCCGCGTCTCCTAGCTTTGAGCGAGTGGATAGGCCGGACAGTTCTCGTTCAGATGGTCTGCTGGCGATACAGGAAACCCGACTTTTACACTTTAGCAGTCCGCACCTTCAGAGCTGTTCATCTACAAAGGAATCACGCTCGGTTTTTTTTTTTTTTTTTGGTACAAGTTGGTTCATTCTGTGCAGAAATAAAAGGCGTTTTCCTCCGATTCGACCTCAGATTGGCCAAACTCCCTGGCTGGTTATTACTCCCCCCCCCCCCCCATTGCCTGTTGCTGGGACAACCCTCCATTCATTATTTTATCCTGTGACAGAATTAGTCAATTAGTCAAAAAAATTAGAAGGTTCGCACCTGAACATAATTAAAGTGTGTTTTGGCATTTCAGTCTCTTTTTGTGCGGAAAGTTGCCATCAGAATCGAAGAGAGAGAAAGATGAGCTAATGACCGGGCACAAGGAGGAGGAAGAGGAAGAGGAAAAGCACTCTGTGGAAAAAGAGGCCAGAGTCTCAGGAGATGGACGCAGGGTCGAGGAGACAAACGGAGAAGGGATTTAATCTCAAACATCACAGTTCCATCAACGCGATTCCTCTCCAGGCAGCGAAAACTGCAGGCATGCGTTAAAGCTCAGGGAGAAAAAAATAAATAAATAAACCCACGATGCACTCCAAACAGGCAGGATTGGTTCAGGATGTGCTACACCTTTACCGTATCATGTCTGTGATGCAGAGTATCAGGCGCCCGTGCACGAGATAGCGGCGCCGACGCTGACAACAGGGAAGGAGGCCGTGAAGGCTCGGAAGGGTCGTCTTTGGAGCAGCTCAACCTTTAAAACCTTTATCTGGAGCTAGAGTGACATGAAGTGATAGCGATGCTTTATGCATGCTAGCATAGAAAACTGCTTCCTGTGCACTCTGCTCCCCGGGTGTGCGCTTTTGCATTTATAAGAGCCCCCGCCTCGGTGCCAGCCTTCTTCTTCTACTGTCTTTTTTGTTTGGAATAAACAGCGGAATGCAACGTGTTTCTGTTTAAGCTAGTTCAACGCGCGCGTTTGGATTTACTACCAAGTGCTATCGCTAACCTTAAAATAGGACATTTTACTTTCCAAACGGCTCTTGGGAGGCTGCTTTTTTTTTTGGGTTATCGGTTCCCAGCGGGGTGCTTCTGACATAACGCGGTAGTAAAACACCCCGTCCACTCGTGCTTCTACAAACATACACAGGCTAGGCGATTTACGGCGGCCCGGTTTACGCGATACGGACTAGCATTAAAACTGGGCCGTAAAGCAGGCCACTCTCTGATGTCATCAGGCACGGGCGTGAATATGGGTGCATGTTGTTGCCACGGCAACTCAAGGACGCAGGTAATTAACCATTATTCTGTACGGTAATTGATTACGTCACAATAGGAGCCGCCGCGGGCTCACCTGGAGCCGCATTACCGTCTGATCACTCCGAGGTCAGCGGTACATCAACGCCGGCGCAGAAGCCCTCTTCCTGATTACCCACAGTGCACCACCACCGACCTTTCGCAGAGCACTTAATTGATTGTACAGATAAAAAAAAAAAACAACAAAACAAGGGTAAATCTATAAAATCTAACAGTCATGTCATGTCTGTAGCAAAAACTGCCGCCCTTTAACATGATTTATGCAGCGCTGAGGGACAACCACGCATTCTGAGATCGGCCCTCCTGTAAACAAAACAATTTCTTTTTCCTTCACCCGTAAAATCGCATGTGTTTGATGATACGTCGACAAATTTATCTCATAAATATTTCTGTCCAACTCCGAGGGCGACCGCGCAGCATTCGGCTAATAAGGTGGATACCGAGATTAGATGGGTTTTGATGTGAACAAACATGTCCCCTCCACGCTGAGAAGGAAGGCCTGCTGTTTTAACATGATAAATGAAGGAAATGAAAGCAAGCCGGCAGCCCAGAGCCCGGCTTTTTCTCTTTCCCGTGGCCTTCTCTTGACATGAATGGTGCCATTATTCGTAGTTTTTCGACAGCGGGAGCCCAGGGTGGCTCCGAAAACACATATTGAACGAGCCGTAAAAAGGGCCGAGAGAGAGAGGAAGACGTAGGTGTGCACGTGTCTCGATTTGGCCTTTAAGAGGCGGAAGCTGTCTTGGGTTTGTCATTTAGTGACGTGCACGTGAACGGAATAGCGCTGGAGCGCCGAGGGAGGGGGGGCTGAGGAAGGGGAAGAAAGGAAGGAACAGAGCAGGAAGGTAAATTTTGTTAAGACTGGAGAAAGGTTGAAATAAAGGAGGAAGGACGGGCGAGGGAGAGGAGGGCAAGGGGAGGAATATGTGGTGAACAAAAGGAGCCTGTCGATCGGCACGTCTGGTCACTATAGCTCATCCCGTGGATTCTGTCAAGAAGGCGGGCTTGTGTGTGTGTGTGTGTGTGTGTGTGTGTGTGTGTGTGTGTCTGAGTGAGAGAGATCGTATCAGACAGGCGGGAAGGGTTATCGTCAAGAGACAGATGTGTGTTCACGCATTTAGATTGAAACAGCAACACATTGCGTCCAGTCCTCACCTCCTTCCAGCATATACACTGAATGTAAAAAAAGTCTTTAAAAGTGTCCACGTCACCTTCACACAGCCCACACACACACACACTTGTTCTATCTTTTCGAGGACACATTTTCTTCTTCTTGCATTCTCCATACCCTTAACAATTAACAACTGACCCCTTACCCTGATCTTTAACCCTGGCTGGTTAGAACCATGTCTTCATTCCCACCCCCCGTTTCCACCGGATGCGGTGCGTCTCCGTCCATCTGTCCGTCCATCCTGATTAGATTCCATTCAAGGCGATGCGGCCGTTTCCACTGGCTGAGGCTCCGCCCACGGCAGGGCCGGGGGCCTCCCTCGCCCTCCGGAAAAATACGCATGGCTTCTATTTTGGACGGACGGACGGAGCACGCCGCAACAATCTGGCACAAGGCCTCGCGTGCGGCACAGGAAGTTGAGTGCAAAGAAAAAATAAAACATCCAGGAATTAGTGAAAATAAAAGCTCCGATGGTTTTTGTGTGAATCCTCTTTTTCTTGGGCCGTTTTATCTCTTGTTTGTGGGTGTGTGAAACAACATCACAAGTTGACTTATTGTTTGCAGCAGATCTTTGAATATATTAAATAAGTAACGTAAATAACCAGAATTTACAAGAAAAAATTGATCTACACATTTTAGGGAACATTAATAGAATTCCCCATGGTAGAGTCACCAAAATCCTCTAGGAACTCCTTCAGGAACAAAGAGCGTCTTCTTCCGTGGCTCCTTTCAAGAACTACAAAGTGGTAATATCGCGCGGTTGTACGTGATTTCGTTTTCAACGTCCTGTTGACAAAGATACAGGAGCTTTTATTTTGACAATTTCCCAGATGTTTTATTTTCTCTTCGCACCCGACTTCCTGTCCGGCACGCGGTGGGTTGTGCTAGATTGTTGCGGCGTCCTCCGTCCGTCCAGACGCATCCGGTGGAAACGCCCGGACGGCAGAAATTAGGACGGACGGACGGGGACGCACCCCATCCGGTGGAAACCCGGGGTCAACCAGGCCTTTTGGGTTGTGAGGAACAGTCAAAATGTCCCCACTTTCAAAAATATGTCCTCCCTTTGCTAGTCGAACGAATATTTTGGTACTCAGTACATAGCAAGTACAAGAAAGCGCACACACACACACACACACACACACAATCAAATGAAATCAGAGTGTCTCACAGCTGGACACTGATGACGGAGAGAAAGGCCGTTGGACCTGCTGTGTGCACAGGCGGTATTTCCATACAAATCAATGGAGCGTCAGACGAAGCTCAGGGACACATCGGTGGACAAGCCTTGTCACGCAGGCAATGAAGCCCCCCCTTGCCACACACACACACACACACACACACACACACACGTTATGGCGCAGAGGCACTGAAAACCGTGATTACCCGCCTTTTACACACACCGAGAGCCAATTCTACAGGCAGAGCAAGCCAGCTTATCCACAGCCGAGGATGATGAATGTAGAAATTGGTACTTTAAGCATCTCCCCTTTACTGTTTGTAAAGCTCATGTTTGTTAAAAAAAAAAAAAAAAAAAGAAATCTTTTCCGTCCAGCTTATCGTGGCGAGGGATGCGCCTTAAAAATTCAGACTCACTTAGGGTAAGCCTCTTTCTCACACACACACACACACACACACACACACACACACACACACACGGGACTTAATGCAGATAAGATCCGCGTGCGAGCGCGGCATGTCGTGCCGGATGTGGAATGCCTCCTGGTGGCTAGCACAAAGTCCAGATGAGCCGCGTTTGAATAAGGTTTAAAGCTCAGCAGTGACAAAAAAATAATAACAATCAGCGAGGTGCCGTCAGGGGAGGCAGGTCACCGTGTCACCATGACAAGAAAAAAAAGGAAATAAAAAATGAAAAAATAAATGGTTGTATTTACACAAGAGAGAGGGAGGGAGAGGGATGTCTGGGCTTCCCTGCTTAGGCTGCTGCCCCCGCGACCCGAAGCGGAGGAAGATGGATGGATGTATTTATATAGTCCATCCATCCATTTTCCTGCTTTATCCACACTTTGGATGGGTGGCCTCTCGCCCCTTGAAGGCTGGGATAGGCTCCAGCAGACCCCTGCAGCACAACGTGTGTGTATTTACTGTATATAGTGATTTGTACGATAGTTATTTTCCATTAACTTCACCAGTTTTAGATTATTTGTTATTAAAATCGCAGAATTTTCACATTTACCGGTGTTCAACCACTCCGGCGAGACCTGCGGTGAGGCACCAGCCGGCTGAGCCTCGCCGTGGATAGCGCAGTGACCGTATCGCTGTCTCTCACAATATGAAGTCAATTTTCATAGTTTAGCTGATATAATATATAATGTAGCGTTTTTTTTTTTTTGCCAACAACTATGTGTGGAGCGTGTTTCTTATGCTGAGCGATCATAAAACGGCTAAAAAGAGACGCTAGGTGAAGCACGCAGTTCTCCTGCCTCATACTAGGGGGCGCTCGTGATCCCAAGGGTTCTTCTTATGATTCAGCAGCTGCAGTGACAAAATGGAGGATTACATGTCTAAAAAGTTTTAAAACTAAAAGAAGACAATGAAAAATTCTACCAAAGTCATCGATGCCTTTGTTCAGAAGGAGCAGCGATGGAATTTATTTATAATAAATGTAAGAACACAGTACCTTTTTTTTTTTTTCAATTAAATGTGCTTTTTTTGTGCTACAGTTTGTATGTGTAAAGAACGCTGATATGAGACCATAAACATAACCTGTTAACTGCTGCCAGGCAAATATTGGGTAAGATGGTCTGCAGGGTTTTGTAAATCTGATTGTGATGATGTCATTGCCTCGCCAGCCACGAGGCTCACCGCACGTCACTGATAATAATAACGGTAAAATGAAATTCAGCGCGAGAAAGAAGAGGCCTTATTAGACGACATTTCCAGGGAGATGCTAGTAGCGTCCTGAGCTAATTCCCCACAGGTGGTGTGACTGGATGTCGTGATGAGTCCTAACTGTCTGATCCAACCGGGAGCAACAATGAACTCGTGCACTGAAGAAGGCTTGGACACGAGCTCAAACAAGCCCAGTTTCCAGGCTGTCCGTCTATAAACGCTCCGGATTTATTTACCGAGGGATGGAGGAGTGGCGGGCAAGGCAGCGGCTCTTTAGAATTCTTGATCATCTCCACGGCGACCGGTCACCTGGCAACCGGGTACACAATGGCTGCGGTAACCCTGGCAACAGCGCGTCTCTAGTCGGGGATCCGGTGAGGATGCTGAGGCGGGCGGCGCGGCAGACAGGTAGGCAGATGGATTGATGGGAGCACGAGATGGCGGAGGAGGAAGAGGAGGAGGAGGAGGAGCGGGTGGAAAGAGAGAGCTGGTGCATCACACCTCAACAGGTGCAGAGCATTCAGCAACCGTGTGTAAGGACATAATGAGAGATGTAATGAGCTGCTGAGCCATATGTGACCCCCGCGTGTCAGAGGGACGCCGCCGTGGACCGTACTCCTGTTAGCGTGGGCGGAGGTGCGGACGGGGGGAGGAAAAGGCGCCCTCTGGAAAATGCACCGAGCGCCAAGTGCCAAACAGGGGCGCCTCGTACGGGCGTTGCTCCGGCCTCCTACAGCCCATGAGTCAGCCATTCCGGGACTGAATGATTCACACGTGCGCTGATGCGCCGGAGCAGTTCGAACGCGGCGGCCTTCGACCGTGTACCCAACGGCCCGCAAACGCCGGTGCCTGGAAACGCAGGAGGTGACGGGGAAAAGGCGCGCGGGGCCGCCGGCGCGCCGCTCACGCCTCCATTTTGAATTTGACATTAACATTTCAGATAAGACTTATTGGGACCTTGGGGGTCCGGCAGCGCGCAAACTCGGTTAACGCGCTGCCTGCGCGTGTTTTGGACGGGCAGCCCAGATTGAGTTTTGATTGAGTGTGTGCACGTGTGTGTGTGTGTGTGTGTGTGTGTGTGTGTGTGTGTGTGTGTGCGTAATACAGCCCATAAGCCCATTAGCCCCAGGTTAAGTGATTTACAGCCTTGGATTTAAACCCTTCCTGCAAGCTCACCCTCCCCCTGCTAGGCCCCCCCACCCACCCCAAAAAAAAAAAAAAACAAAAAACCACGTATCTGCCTGGCTTATCTGGAAGATTACACACACTCATGTGCACTCACACACACCTGTGGGCTCAAGTACTCGCGGGGTCCCGGAGCAAACGTGAGCAGACCGTCGCACCAGAAAGGAGGACAGGAACAGACGCTGGCCGATCACACGGCCGCCCCTGCGGTGCTCGTGCAGGTGTTTTCACGCTGCATTCCATCTCCTTTCATCCCTGTTGCAGCAAAGCGCGCACGTGTGTGCACATCTAATAAACTTTTAGGGGGAGAAACAAAGCAGGTGTAAGGACGGGTGGAGTTGCTGTTTTTTTTTTTTTTTTTTTTCCTCTGGAGTATTTCAAAGGCAGGAAAAGAGGGTAAAATGAATAAAATAAAAGGAGAAAGCAAAAAGCGGCAGAGCAGCAGCTCCACTTACCATCATACAGCCATTATAATCAGATGGCCACAGCGTTGCCACGACAACACAGAGGGTGGTGAAGGGGAAATATGGTGACACGGATGGAGGAAGAGTGGGAAGTGGCAGTGCAAGGAAGAGAGAGGGAGCTATTTGGTATAGCTGTCATTTTCAAGGCTTTGATGTATCCTGGACCTTTACTACCAGTAAGGGGTCACGGAAACTGTTCTCAGCTGAAAGACAGGCAGATGCACATTTGTTTAGGCTGGAGCGGGCTAGCCATCTGAGCCAGTGGCCTCCGTCACCGCGATAATGATGCATTAGCGACTGGCCTTATACGTCGTCAGACGTTTTAAACAACCCTGCTATCGATTTCCTGACATCTCCCTCCACCGCTTCTCCCTTCTTCCTCTGGCATTACTTCCTCTGAACTATTTGTTCCATCGCTCGATGTCCGCGGAGCCGTTTGTCATTCGCGTCGTAGCGGTTACGCGGAAATCGAGGTTTATTTTCGGCTGGACGTCAAGAGCTGTTTCATTTAAGGCGGTATTTTCACTTTGGGCGGCCCTGCTTTGGAGCACAGGCTTTAGGCCATCGCTGGCTGAGGGGAAATGCATTGTGGGATAGCTAGCTGTGACGCAAACTAGCTTCAGACTATGACTATATGAGGTCCTTGATTTAAATAAAATAATCAAACTTTTCTGGTGGAAGCAGAACTGTGGATATTGTTTTTCCTCAATAAATTAACTGGATGGGAATAAATCAAGTGCTCTATTTATGAATGGTGTTTTTAAAGGTTTTTGTCAGAAAGAACGAGCTCAGCGACGCCGACAAACGCTTTGCGATGGACTTTCTCCATCAAGCAGCCTCAATTAATCTATCCGGAGTGAAGGATGAACCTGGCCGCCTGCCTCCATCTGCCGCCGTGGCGGTGTGCCGTCCTCAATCTTCGCCAGAAGCGGAGACAGAAAGACAGAAAGAGAGAGGGAGAAAAAGCCCTCTGGATTTGTTGACTGGTGGAGAAAGCCAAGATCACGGCACATGTTGCAACCTGTTAACTCCGCTATTCACTGCCAGAGCTGTGCTACTTCACCGGCTGATGATGCCAATCAATAGGCTAATGTGGAGCCCTGTAGGTGGAGGTTTGAGTCAACGGCCTCTCTAGTTCTCCCTCTCGCTGCACGGCAACAGGCAGACAGGAAGGAATCCAGCAAGGCACATCAGAATGTTGTCGATGAGACAAAACGCATGGTTGGGAGAAAATGTATTACATTCAAAAAAAAAAAAAAAAAAAAAAAAAAAAGAACAGCAGCCAAATCAAAGAGGGATCATTTCTGGTTTCATGTTTTCAGAGAACAATAGCTGCAATTGTTGATCAGAGCAGGCTAGCCCTGATGGAACATAGCCACATTGTTGTTGGTTTTTTTTATTTTTTTCCCTTTGTTCAGAGCTCTACAGATACCACGAGCTAACATTAGCAGTGACGAGCTCATGCTAGCCGTTGCGTCCCACTGTTCTTGCTTACTGGACATGTCTGGTACCTAACTGTTACCTTTGGGTCCCAGAAATGCTGGAAACGGGACATTCTTCCGTGCTAATTTCCAGCTGTAGCTACTGCTTAGCTTCTGATATTTACTCGCTTCTTATTTGACATTATTTATGATGTGGTAAATACTATATCAGCGCATTCATTCATGACATCGCAGAGCAACTTTTCATTGAGAAACGTCAGTTTTAACCTTGTGTTTCAGTGCAGATAACTAACACACAGTGTAAGCAATTAGCCCGTTGACAGACTGTTTTTGAGTATTGTAGTATGATCACAATCAGCAATAATCGACTTTTTATCTGTCAACTATATTTTTAAGTGTCAACTGAATGCAAGAAGTACAACAATAACTTATGTAACTTGTCAATTTGTGGCACGCGTGCGATGCTAGCAGTAAAACAGTCTGTGTAACCCAGGATGGCTAATGGCGCCAGGAAGTAAATGGGAACCATAAAGGCCCCGACATGTGGCAGCGGTTCTTTGCTGAAGGGAAGTGGAGGTGCGTGGGGTACGGGTGGGGGTAGGGGGGCTAAATCAGAGCGGTATCCAAGAACATAAATAAAATACACCGGTGGAGCTAACCTTCCCGCGTCTGACTCCTCTCCCTTCAAAGAGAAGCAGATGTTAGAGTGAACCTACAAGGAAACCCTCCACTCCTTATTCCTTTCTCCTTCTTTGAAGGCATTTTTCTTTTTTTTTTTTCTTTTTTTTTTTCTTTTTTAAACAGCAGCACATGATGCCATTGTCTCATCTGAGAAGCTTTGGCGTGTTCCAGAAGAGGCTCTGGCAGCCTCGACGCAGCACCGCTGAGGATGCGCCGATGTAACTCAGTCGGCTTTAAAAAGTGACCTCTTTACAGTACTATCGGATTAGACTCTTTGGACTTGAAAACAAAAAAAACAAACAAACCAAAAAAAAAAACCCACAATGGAGCATAACCAGTCCTGATGTTGACAGCGTCTTGTTATCTTTTGACAACCTCGGACATGTATACGCGATGGCGGACGGCTGTATTTTACGCAGATGTGGCAGGGTTAAAGCAGCACGTAGCAAAGTATCCACAATTGGATTTGGCAGCCTGGAAGTGCCGAGAATTTTAGCCTTTGTGTGATAGTAAAAAGGGGAGGGAGACAAAAACACGTGTTTTTTTTAAAGCCGCTTTTTGTCTCCCCTGGCATTTATTCCACGCTCGTCCACTTGTTGATCCGCCGTCATTAGCGGTGATCTATTCTGCCTTCAGCGGAGTCTCTGATTTACCAAGGGCTCCCGACTCCGACACGGGCCGGGGCCGGTGGGGGGGCGGGGAGGGGGCAGGGTCGCGTTTAATAGCTGTCTCGCTGCCATCCATCTTCCCAGCCGATCGATGGCGGCATTCAGGCAGATTTTCTCCAATCAAGGCAGGACTATATATCACTGGAGAAAGGCCGGTTGGCAAAGACGCACCTGTAAACACACAGCGTTGCTAACTTTATCCGCCAGGAAACAGTACTACCATATTTTCTGGACTATAAGTCGCCCTCTTTTTCATAGTTTGGCTGGTCCTGCGATTTATGCTCAGGTGCGACTTATATATATTAAAATGTGTTAATTCACACTGGCCGACATGACCAAGGAGTAAATACTACCTACAGCAACGAGAGGGCGCCCTAGGCTTGTGACCACTACCAGTATGTGCTACTCCTGTACCACTGAAAATGTATTAATACATTATTACCTTAACAACTGAGAAAGACTGAACACAAATGCCCCCAAAAGAAAATCCTCTCCACCGAGGATGAAGAATTCAGTGGATTCAGTGATGTGGAACGAGATGGAGATTTTGGTAAACTTGCTAACCAGTAACTAGCTTGTTGGAGTCGCGAGCTTGTTATGTTAATTCTGCCTTTTCAGCCTCCCACGTCTGTTCTTTATGCTATTGTGTAGCTGAATAACTGTTAATGTGTTACGTTATCATACCTGACACCTGTTCAGCCTGTTGGTCTAGATTCTATTGGTGTTATTAGAACTTGCTTTTCCGGATGAAATGTCTGTTCTTGGTCTTGGATTTTGTAAACTGCATTTCCCTCCCAAAAAAATGCGACTCATCATCCAGTGCGACATATATATATTTTTATATTTTTTTTTGACTGATGCGACTTATACACCATGGAAGCGGTGGTGGAGGGGAAGGACACATGGACAGATACAGGAAATCTTTCCTGCCCAGTGCAGCAACCCTGTTCAACACCTCCGTCTGACTGAGACTCACAGCTCTTGGTGCTATGATGCTCTATTTAGTACTTTCATGTTGCACATTGTTGTAAATATATTATGATAATGTTAACGATTCTGCTGGAACAACTTAATTTCCCATGTCTGGGATGAATAAAGTACTTCTATTCTATTCTATTATACTCCGGAGCGACTTATAGTCCGAAAAATATGTTTTTTTTTTTTGGGGTTTTTTTTTGTGTGTGTTGCGTTGAAGCGTCTCGTAAATATTAGTAATAATAATAACATTAGGAAGGTATCAGACAGTGGTGTCTAGTTAGCAACATTAGCACCTGCTGCTAAACCGGGCAGCCTCTTTTCCATTGTCGAAAAAAAAAAAAAAGAGAGAATTCTAAAAGCAGAGCAGCTGCATTAGTGGGGAAAAAAGGCGGTGCATCAATCTTCAGACTTACAGCGTGCATTGGAAAATGGATGGCACTGATGTGAAGTAGCCTCTGTGATTTGTAGTTAATGGATTAAAATGTACAAAACTGCCAGTATGGTTTTTTAAGCTAATAACCCTGCCGAGAGGGGTTATTATTACCCCTCTCCTTGTCAATCTCCAGCTCTTAATCCATCTGTGTGCACTGAGTGGCTCCTATATTATTCATGGCAAAGTCTCCCTCTTTTTCTTTAATGTCATTTATTCCTGACGCTCTGCTCGGGGTTATTTTAGTGGCCTCTGCGGACGGCGCTTCTCTGGGAGGAGACTGTGTTTTTCAGTCTTTTTTTTTTTCTTTTGCTGTATATCTTTGGCAAAGGTTTGCATATGATAGATGACTAAAGACTGGGGAAAATGCAGTTTCCCTGACTGCCTAATTCATATTTTATAACTCCTGCTTTTCAAAACAACCCATCGCAAACAGGAAGGGCTCAGAAGCGCGCTCGCTCCTCGGCTCGTTCGCGCTCCACAAAGACAATGCTTTCCCAGTCACACTCCGGCTTCTCCTCCCTGCGTCGCCGCTTCAAAACATAATTCGTTCTTTTCAAGTTTTAAAGCGGTAGCCGGGACCCGCGCGTGGCCGGAATCAGAAATAACTCATCGGGGCCAAGGTGTCCTACCAGGAGGGAGCGGCACAGATCTGATAGGAGGTGATTGGCCCGTGTCAGGCGGCTCCTCTTTCTGCTGCTGGGCTTCCTCAACAGTCTCTTGTCATTTAAGACCGCACTTTTCTGAATATTGGTTTCACTTTCACGTTCTCTCGAAGGAGGTTTACGGAAGGATGAAGCTAGTGCGTTAGCTGATAAGGACATCATCAATAACTATAATTATCAGCAGAAGTTGGCTAGCTCCCTGCTCCGGCGCCCGTGGCACCTCCACCAATCATGTGCGGACGCTGCGTGTTTGCAGGGCTACGCTGTGTGCACAACAAAGGCAATGTCCTTGTGCAACCCAGATTATTCAGATGTGAAAATGGAAGACTAACTTTAGATCAGACGAGTCATTTTTCATCGTATGGCGTTATTGATGGCGTACAGGGTAGATAAGCGCTTGTCTGTGGCCTATCGCCTTGACTGGTGGACAAATGAATCTCTTTCTGGAGCTGTCATGTCATCCGTGTTTAATTACAAATAACGACATACTTGGAAAGGAACTTCAAATCCTTCCAAGGTCTTCAGAGGCAAAGATCCCTCCTGTCTGGGGAAGCTGCCAGCACCAGCTCGTCCCAGCGTACTGCTCCTCACTTCAGCTAGCACCTTCGAGCTAAGCTAACGCTCGCAGCTAGAACAGGACCGACTCACCCCGAACGCCCCCGTGGTTAATGTGTGATAGGCTCTCCTCTGTTTACCTCCTCTCCTCTCCTCTCTCCTCCTCTCCTCCTCCAGATTGACACAGATCTTTGTGCACGTTGGTGTAGCCCACTCGGTGCTCCTGTCACTCAGAACACAGCGCCACCTAGCCACACACACACCCCCCCCGTCAGACATTACACACACCTATCCAAACACTCACTATCGGCCCGTCACTCCCCGTTTTTTTCCCCGTGCAGCCATCCCTTTCTTCCTCACGTCCCCACGCCATCGTGGAGCTGCTGCCACAGCGATAAATCTCCGTCTGCCTCTCCGTGGCGCCCGTGCATGTATCCATCATCGCCAGCATTTCAGAATGACAAATATACCCTCAACAATAGGCTCTATTCATCAATAACGCCGCATGTTTTTCAGCCGTGAAAAATGGCAAAATAATGGTCCCCAAAGTACTCTAAACAAACACGCATGACAAATGTTGGAGAAAATCCATCACGGGCCAAATTGGACCACAGTATTTTGGCTGCGGGGAGCCTCGGCGAGGCGCCTAAATCTGCATTTAGACGCAAATGATTCTGCATATTGCTCAGAAACAACGATCAGACGTGACGTGATGACGTGAACGTGTTAAAATTGCGTCGTGTAATTGACCAGGTGTTAAATATCACCCCCACTGCTGGTTTTTCTTGGGCGGTGCCCCGAAGACACGTGGGAGTGGGAGATCGCTCCTCTCAAAGCTGCTCAACCCGAATCACTGTCGCTCAGAACACAACGCCCGGCGCACGTGCTCGACCGCTGATAATGGAACCCTCGTGCGACACATCCTCCCACTAAAGAGGCGTGTAGCTCCCCGCCGCCGCCGCCGCCGCCGCACGCCCGGACCGATGTGAATGCATGCGAACGGAAAAGCCTAAGGTCACGGAAAGGCTAGATTGGGCCTCTGATGAGGTCCACAGTGGCGCGGCTGCCGCTCCTCCAGTCCCGATAACAATCTGCACGCAGGCACAATGCCGGCTGATTACTAATCAGAGACGCTAAGAAACAGCCAGCTGCCATGCTTTTTACACTCTCTCTCTCACACACACACACACACACACACACACAGGCTGTAAACTGGACCTCTAACAGCCTCCAATCAGCGACAGCGCCACGCAGAGAAGAGAGGCCACACCTCGTCCTGAAAACAACTGAAATCAGTTTAAGGACACGTATTAGCCCCAAGCTCATTGTGCCCCTCCCCCCATTCCCCTCCCCCCCCCCCACAACCTTCTCCCCCCTTCCTCACGTTTCTGCCAGTCTCCCTTCCATCTGCACGCTGGCCCAAATGATCCCCAACACTGTCTCAAGCAGCAGCGCCTCTCGTTAATGGATGTTTGTTTGTTTGTTTTTTTTTTGTTTTTTTTTTTTTTTTTATGTAGATTGTAAATATTCGCAGACGACAAATGAAGCGATCGTCTGGGGAGGCAGCCCGTGATTAGCTTAGTGCTGAAACGGGTTTAATCATGGGTAGTCCAGGTGATGAGAGGGATGACCACTGCTCTCTCTCTCTCTCTCTCTCTCTCTCTCTCTCTCTCTCTCTCCGTGGTGTTTTTCGTCCCACGCCACCTGAGCACTTCAAGGTTGCAGTCACGATTTGGGTCATTCATCTCGGCCCTGTTTTCGACGGCCGCCCGCACAGCAACACACACTCACACACACACACACACACACACACACACACACACACACGCTGGTACATGTCTCCCCCTCTGTGTATTACCTGACACCGCCAGGTGGGAGAGACTCCATTACCGAATTGAACTCTGACCCTGGCTTCAACTGCCTGGCCAGAAGAAAGAGATGTGAGGTGTGTATGAGCTTGTGTGTGTGTGAGAGAGAGAGAGAGAGAGAGAGAGAGAGCGAAAGAGACGAACTGTAATGAGGCCTGTCTACGTTTTTGTGCGATTTAGTACTCGTGTGTGTGCCTGTGTGTGTGCCTGTGTGTGCCTGTGTGTGTGTGTGTGTGTGTGTGTGTGTGTGTGTGTGTGTGTGTGTGTGTGTGTGTGTGTGTTCTGCGGCAGCACAGGAGTGTGGTGTGGCGGTTATGACACCTCCAGTCATTATTAAGTCCACTTTCTTCTCTGGTCTCTGCCATTTTCTTCTCTCCATATGTTCACAATTTTCTCAGGAACTCCACCAAAATAATATGAGTTCACACACACACACACACACACGCACACACACACGCACACACACACACACATCTTAATATACAATAAATCAAAGCAGTGCAAAATGGAGGACCTTAAAAACAAGTCATCTTGATTATGAGTTTCTGTTCTCAGGAGGAGGCTGCGGCAGTCTGCCATCCGTTTATTTTTCTGCTCAGAGTGCTGTATCATCTGACCGTTCCGCTAGGCTTGTCTATTTATTCCTACGATGCTCGAGCACGAATCAAGTGTTAGGTTGCAGAATGTAAACTCTCACTTAACCGCCTGTCTCGGGCAGTAACCGAGCTTTCTGTTTGAAAGTCGGGCTTGATTGACACTGGGGGGCTGTGGTGGTGGTGGTGGTGGTGGGGAGGGTTCCACCTAGGTATTTGCGTTCCATATGTGGCGCAGGGGAATGCAACAAAACGGCTGCTACTCTCATTATTTCAGGAAATAAAACATATTCACAGTCGTCACATGACTTTGTACGGCTTTTTTGGCCGTTGTCTGAAGTACGGATGAGGTGAAATGCATTGTGGGAGCTAGCTAGCCTAGCCAAGTCCACACTGATGCGTCCTTGTTTGAAAGTGGGCGGAGCAAGTGCACATCCAGGAACTAGACTGAGGGGACAATTTACAGCAGAGTTTCAGGAGAGCGTGAGACCGGAGGGAGCAGGGATGAGCAAAGGGCAATGACGTCTCCACGATGACATAGACTGCCTTTTTCCCCAACTGGGACGGCTTTGCATTTAGGAAAGTGACGTAAGGCTGTCGCCGTTAGGAATTTCTAGAGACTATTAATTGTCAGGAAAACTAATTGCAATTGATGATTATATTGTCTATTTTTCTTTTTTATATTCTACTATCATAGCATAATGAGCTTTAATAAAACACATTCTGTCCTGTCCACCTTAATGAATAAGAGCAATTAATGACTTGTTGAACATCCAGAAATAGTTGGCGTATTGCTGTGGATGGTGGGTCTGTAGATGTTTCAGATTTGTTGCCTTAGTGCTTTTGACTGGCACTTTTATACGGCAGATTTTACAGATCGCTTCCAAGCCATAGCCATAGCGTATTATCCTAGCCATAGCGTATTATCCTAGCCATAGCTTATTATCCTAGCCATAGAGTATTATCCTAGCCATAGCGTATTATCCTAGCCATAGAGTATTATCCTTTCCATAGCTTATTATCCTAGCCATAGCATATTATCCTAGCCATAGCTTATTATCTTAGCCATAGTATATTATCCTAGCCATAGAGTATTATCCTAGCCATAGCTTATTATCCTAGCCATAGCGTATTATCCTAGCCATAGCTTATTATCCTAGCCATAGTATATTATCCTAGCCATAGTGTATTATCCTAGCCATAGCATATTATCCTAGCCATAGCATATGGTGCTGCTGGCGCAATATGATGACGTCAGACGCAGATTCATAGTTATTTGATGCAACTTTGTGGATAAAATAAATAATTGACGGTAGTCGCGAATATGAAGAATAATCGTGATTGATGAATATTGTAATATTCGCTTTTAACTATGTAACCATGGAAACGGCGTCCTGGTGTCCGCAAGGCCGAAGCGTCCGTAACAATTCAGTTGCGCGTCTAAATGGAGGGGAAGAGCATTCCTGCGCCACACGAGTTTTTTTCCATACGCGTGGCTGGACGGCATGTTCGGTATGAAAATGAGAGGCAGGACGGTGTAGGCCGTGGTTGAACATCAAAACAAGTTTCCAAAGTGGGGGGTGGGGGCGAATCCAACGCAAAAGCGTGTAACTGCTAGCACGTTTTGACTGATGACTGGGTAATGGGATATCAAAACATCGCAGCCTTGTTTATTTTATTGCCAAGGATGGAGAAAACAGTAGAAGAACAAAAAAAAAAAAAAGCTAAACAAAAGAGCTCGTAAGCTGTCCAATCAGGACAGAAGCTTCTGCCAACATATTGTGCTTGTCTGTGTATCACTGCTTCCTGTTTACATCAGAGCCACCCTCCCTCCTCCACCCTCAGGCTGCTGTAACTAAGGAGAAGTGGAGTCGTGTCAAAATTCGGGCGTTAGAATGCCGTTGAAGCGAAAACAACAGCCCCTTGTGGTGACTGCGTGTGGCCTTTTGCCTTCGCCTTGCAGCACGCCGCGATTGTTGCGGTGGGCGGACCCCGGGCGGAGGGGGAACGCCGTCATCTGCTACCTATGGATGTACGCTTACATCTCTTTTTATGATCCGATTCACGCGCAAATTGCACGCCTGTATCCACATGTCAACGGGCAGATGGGGGGGGGAGGCGCACCGTGTCAGTTACCATGGTAATTGAGTGCTCTTGACATTGCACCTGAATCTTGCATTAAAAAAAAAAAAAAAAAAAAAAAAGTGAGGCCATTGCTCGCGCCAGGGTTTTTGTACAGAAGCTCAGCATGCGTCCGACGCTAAAGGTTCAGGGTTGTTCCTGGCAACGAAAATGTCGCTGGAGAACGCGGCGAACAGCCCTCCACGTGTTTATGCGGCTCTGTAAATAAGAGCCAGGATTTACGCGAGGCGTTTATCCGCCTCTGCCCCTTTATGGCCATCGCTAATCTCAGGGACGTTTTCAAGGAATGCTGTGTGGTCTGAGAGTTTGACACTTGGACACAAGGTGCACCCTCCGAATTGAAAAGGGATATGTTTGCATGGGAGGATTTGCTACCTCTCAGTGTGTTTGTGGTACTTCCTGTGTGTTGGTCTGACATTTAACGTCGTCTCCTTGGAAGCTAACATCTCTCTCAGTGATTTCCCTGCCGCCTGTCTGCTAGCTGCGCCGTCCCCTTGACACTATACAAGACGCCGCGTCTGAATGACCTCTGCATGGCTGCCCACTGCCCGTCTTTCTGCGTAATGTACGTGCGCAGCTCTTCCTGTTTATGCAGTTAGCCTGTCTTTTACTTTAGCCTGCCTCTGTCTGTCTGCCTCTGCTAATAGTGAGCGCTCATCAATTCATTACTTCTGCTGACCTTTACGGAGACAGACCGTTAGTCTGGCGTCACTGGATGGAATAGGAATCGATAGCTCTTCATCAGTGATTGAATATGAAAACACACACACACACTACAGAGGACAAGGCTGAACTGGTGTTCTTTAACGGTCAATGACCGTGCAAGCCCTAGCTGATGTTTTGTACGGCTTTTAGATCTAATCAATATTCACAAACTGTAGCTCCTGTAACAGCATTAATTTGGAGCAGTGAACCTCCCTGCACGAAGTCCTCCAATAGAATAAGAGTCTTAACAATAATTCACTTGCATTCATTTAAATACTACCTCATTAAAACATCAGTTATCTTTGATTGGATTTGCTTTTGACTCCTCGAGTGGAGGCTCATTATTTAGAGTTCAGACCCCCCCCCAGCCAAGTTGTAATTGCCCCGTCCTTTGACCCTGTCCTTTGAGGTTGGAGTGTGTCCTAAAAATAAATCTAGCGTTTCTGTCAACATTTTCACACCCGGGCTTTTGGTTCTGACCCGTTTCAGGGTTAAATTGATATGCTTCAGCAGACGACTCCAATCATCTGACCAGCATCGGAAAGTGCGTCGATGCGCCTGGATTTCACCGCCGTACTGGGATGTCTTGGCGCTTGTCGTCTTTTAGCTCCCGTGTTAGCATGCTAACGGCTAATAGTGGAACAGCTTACGGTGCTACATGCGTACATATTCCAAAATAAATCCAATAAATGGGCAAAAACATGTTTTTTTTGTTATACCATTTCTGAAGTGCACGTAAACACATCAGATCCAGTTATTATTATTATCTTATTACTATAATTGTCTGAGTTACACGACTCCAGTATCAGCAGGAATGCTAACCTCAGACACACGTAGCCCCACGGTATCTGGAGATTTCTCAAACCTGAAAGTTTCTTTTTCCTCCACTTCCGGCCTTGTTGGCATTACCGACTTCTCTGCCTGTTTGTCTCCCATCTGTTTGCCGGCTGCCTTCCTCACCCTCTGTTTATTGACCTTTGCTTTCTGCCTGTCTGCTCATCCCTCTCCCATGTTGTCCCTCCTGTCCCTCCTGTCTGGCTCGTCCCAATTTAGTTCTTTTTTTTTTTTTTTCCCCCCCCCCTGCAAATTCGCACTTGTTTTCTGCTCGGGATCAACCAATTTACAAGTCTCCCGCTACAGTCAGGCGGCGCGGACGCGTATGCGCGCGTGCAGGCGTGCGTCCTTTCTTAATTAACCTGTCTCACCTCGCCCAACACCCTCACGAGTGGCGGCGCGCTAAGCCTGTTCCGGTAAAGCCAGCCGTCTACTCCCCACAGCCGAGTCCCGCTCAGACACAAACACGCCGATCACACGTGTAAGAGATACAGAGCGTGTGTAAATCTCCTTATGTGTGAACACAAAAGCATATCAGCGCCGCAACACCTGTGCTGCAGCACCGGTGTGTATCTCTGGGTGATATCACACAGTCTGAGTTGGGACACAATACACACACCTGGGAGGACAAACACGCACACACACACACACACACACACACACACACACACACACACACACACACACACAGACAGAGGCCCAGCCAGACATTCCTCTTCAGGTCTGAACACAATTTCTCTGGCTGCCTCTGTGGCATGTTGTGCCAGACAGGGAGGCGGTGGTGAAGCACTTGTTAAACAACCCACTAAAGTAAACGACTGGGTCTCTGGCACACACACACACACCCTCACATTTCCATCTTTGTGTGGACTGTCATTGACATAATATATTATGCAGCTCCTTATGCTAACCCTAGCAATCCCAACTTAAGCTACCCTGACCAGAACCAACCCTGACCCCTGACCCTGACCCCGACCTAAGCCCTAACCTACACCCAATACTGATCCAACCCTAAAACCACGTTTTCACTCTCATACATGCTGTTGAGGTTGCAAAATGGCTCCACTTTGCCTCACTTCGCTATTAGAATGCGGATTTTCATCGAAATAATACACTGCTCAAAAAAAAAAGGGGAAGACTTAAAATGTAACTCCAAGGCGTTGTTGGGAGGTCACACAGGCACGTGGAGGCCACACACACTACTGAGCCTCGTTTTGACATGACATCAGAGTTGGATCAGCCTGTAGTGTGTTTTTCCACTTTAAGGGTTAATAATAATCATTTTTGTGTGATTTTGTTGTCAGCACATTCAACTATGTAAAGAACAAAGTCTTTAATAAGAAGATTTCATTCATTCAGATCTAGGATGTGTTATTTTAGTGCTCCTTTTCTTTTCTTGAGCAGTGTATATTATCCAGCTCCTTATGCTAACCCTAGCAGTCCCAACTTAACCAACCGTGAAAAGAAACCCACCCTGACCCCTGACCCCTGACCCTAACCTAAACCCTAAAAGCAAATCTTCACCTTCATACAGGCCATCGAAGTTGCAAAATGGCTCCGCTTTGCTAGTAGAACGAAGATTTTGGTACCCAAGAGGTAGTAAATGTGAGGACACACGCACACACACACACACACACACACACACACACACACACACACCTGCATTCCAGTCCCTGTGATGCAAACACAAATATGGTGCCCATGCAAATGTCAAGAGGCCAACCTGTGTGTGTCTTTGTGTGAGAGAGTGTGTGTTTTGGACAGGACGGGCGCAGCGGCCACAGTGCACACACGAGCAGAGTGTGTTTGATTTGCTAGCAAATAAGCAGGTTGGCCTCCATGCACGCAGCTGGCTGCGTGCATGCATATTTTGGCACGCAGACGTTCACCAAAGCCACCTAAACACACACACGCGCACACACACGCACACCAATGTGAGTCGCTGTGCGGGAGCTAATTGTCTCTTTGCTGCTTTTTGTTTTGCCACGATGCGCCTCTTCACTCCCGATGAAATGGCTCCGCTGTCCAACGCTGTGTGTGCGCGTGCGCGTGTGTGTGTGTGAAAGTGTGCGTGCCATTTCAATCCCCTCTCTTGGATGGCCACAAAAATGCCTGTCCTGAAAGAGGCCTGCTGTTGATGTGATTGTTTTATAGCCGTTTCCATATTTGGGAAGATTCAATATGCCGTTCCACTGTCCCACTTGCCAGCTGCTGCGACCACGGTATTTGCCTTCCCCCGTCATTCAGGAATGCTCGGATCCATCCGAACCTAAACACAGCTTGTGTTTATACCGCCAGCCTTGTGAAACACTGGTCCCATTAATACACTGGAGAAGGACTGTAAAACAAACAACTTTCAGTCATCAAGGTCAGGGGAAAAGATCGGATTCTCGCCTTCCTCCCGGTGGCAGCGAGTCGGGATTTTTTTTTTTTTTTTTTTTTTAATAGCGCCGGCCTTACACCTACCGACTTTTCACGCTCACAGACAAAATTCCAAAGTTGGAATGAAATCTTTACAGCCAACCAATGGGCACGCGCTCAGCACCAAACAGGAAGTGGCGAAGATGGCGAAATCGAGGAGGTTTATGTGGACCGTTGGAAAAGAAGAACAACGCGGCGAGCCCGGTTCTCTCAGCCAGGGCCGTGTCCACATTCAGATGTCCACAGAAAATCTGACTTCCGAGTTGATCCTCTTTCAACCCCTAACTCTCATCAAATATAGGTCGAATAATGTCGCGAAGCTTATAGGATTTCTCTCTGAAAACTTTTCATTTTATCCACCAGTTATAAAAGAAAACAAAGCAAAACCAGCCCACTTGATCTTTACTCCAAGTCGGAATTGACATTTTGTTTTTGGAGGCGATTTCCTTCACTTAACTTTGATTTGTCGTTTCCTGAGCGAGCGGCGACGGCAGACCAAGTGTGTAAGGAAGCACTTAGCCACTTAGCCACAACAGCGCGGCTGCTGCTTGAACATAGTTGCAGACCACTGCGCGACGCATTATAGAGAAGGGCCGCTGTTAAGCAAACATCGCGAAATTGGTTTTGCCCAAACTGGAAGCTGCCGGCTGACTTCAGTCGCTCCATCTCTTTGTTTGCTCCTTTAAGCAGTCAGAGCTGTTAGCGCCTTGCTAGCATGGAGTGTTGTTAAGCCATATGCACGAGTGCAAAAGCTGCATGTGTGTTTCTCTCATGACACGTGTGTGTGTCTGTGAGGAATGGAGGAATGGGAAAGAAGCAAACCACGTGTGGCTGCTACTTGCATTCTTTGCTATTGTTGGGAAGCAAGGTCGTAAGCTGGCAACAGTGGCAGATGATATCTTTATCCAGCTGTTTCAAAAGAGTGTCTGTCTGTGTCTTTTCCAGGGTCAGATCTGCGGCCCCCCCCAGGCTTTTTGGACCTGATTCTAATAGGGCGGGATAAAAGGGAGTAGCTGTTCCAATTCACACTCCAGGAATGTCTGTCGCTGCCTCCTCTTCTGGGAATTTCCTGTCCTTTCGCTCTCTTCTCTTCTTCTCATCTCTTCTCTCCTCTCCTCTTCCCTTCATCTCTGAGGTGACAGGTAGGGGAGGACCGGATGACAGATGCACAACTGGATTTTTTTGTAGGTGAAAGAAGGAGCCGGAAACAGAGGCTGTCCTTGGGTTAGCCTCCCGCCTCAGACACAAAGGTGCCCATCTGTCTGTCCTTGCTGCATTGTACATCCCTTTATTTTACGGTCAATACGCGCACACATACCATTTTATACGTGGAGGATCTGGCGGTACGGCTCCGTTCTCAGAGCTCTGTGTGCTTCCAGCGTCTGTGTGCAGATGCGAAGGCTAAAAGACTTTGCCACTTAGACTGTGTTCACACAGCAGTCTGGCTTTTTTTTAATCCTGCGTGACCCGGATTTGGGCCACTTTCAAATATACAAAATCAGATATAGATCAGATTTTTTTTTTAAATGTGACCCGTATCGGAATTCAATGCGACCTCCACGTCACCGCGGGACACGTTCACAACGGGTGTTCCCGAGGCGCAGCGTGTTGTAACTTCTAAATTAACCGGAATCGCTAAACTTGGTGTTTGCCACCGAATCGGTTGGATTTTCCCGAAAGGGCGCGCCGTGTCAGAGGTCATCGTCTCGGGGGCCTGGAACTGTTCTCGCTGCCTTCTGGCTCAGCCGTGTGAACATCATCTCAGTCCAGGGTTTGTAGTTCGCTGAGATTTCTTTGACACTGACTCCCAGAATTAGTTTCTGTGATTCCTGTGTAAGTGTAATTAATAGAATTATGATACTCACTGGCGGGCGGAGGCCTCCCAAAGACATGAGGCGTTAGTCCATGTCGATGCATCACTGTGGAATTCTCTCGATTGTTACAGTAATTTAATTTAATGATAATACGTCCCGCATGAGCGTCTTTGGGAGTAGTCGAGCGTATCCTCCGCAATAATGTTGATAAAGTGCGGAACGACTTATGAGTGTTTTAATCCCTTCTAATGAATTATGAATTCTCTTGTCCTGTACCTCAGCAACGATGCTTTTGCTCCGACGTCACATTCTGTCTGTGGCTCCAACACTTGAAAGTTTGGATTATTTATATATACCTCCAACACACATGTCCTCAAAAGTGTAAAATAACTCCCCCGGATTAGGGTTAAATGGGTTGAGGCCTCTTCGGGTAGTGCTAGGGTCCGTGTGATTTACGCAGTGCGCCAGGCATGGTCGATGCAGCCCTTCTTTCAGCTGGACTAAAATACGTAATTTGGAAGAAATGTTTAATTTTGCCAGGAATATTTTGCGCCAGCGAGCTTGCTTTGGGCTGCGCTGTATCGAGGTGGAGTGTTTGTGCCGGCTCCCCGTGTTTTCTTTGTGCCGATAAGTGGCCAGGCCTTGGGCACTCCTTTTAATTACCATTAGCTAGCTTGAACTTGAAAACGGCGGGGTTGGATCTGTCTTTTTGCCAAATTCCCGGTGAAGTGGCTTCGTCAGAGGCGGCTGAATGGCCAGTTAGGAGAAAGAGGAATCAAACCGTAATGGCGGCGGCGGCGGCGCGGTTCAGGGCCGGACCGCGAGGCCTCGTTGAGCGAGACAGATCCAGGAAAATAATGGAGCGGGATAAGGACTGCGCGCGAGGCGGCGGAAAAATACCCCCTCACCGACACAAGTATTGTCTTGATTGTCCTCCCTTGTCTTTCTATTGCTCTCCCCCTTCTCCCCTTTGCGCTCACATTTCGTTTCCCTGTCTTTCTGCCCTTTGAGGACTTTATTTTCCATCTTGAAGTGGTGCAAAGATGGAAGGAAGAGAGGATGAAGGAGTGGGAAAAGCAGGACGAGGCTTCAAGAGAGAGACAAACATGGATTGGCAAAATAAAAGTGGAACTGGGGAGATGGTGGGGGGTGGGAGGGGGGGGCCAGAAATGGGGCCGGTAGTTGTTGATACGAGTGCAACCGGTGCAGCTGAAATGGAAGGAGATGCTTAAAATGGAAACGCTCAACAAGAAGATACTGGTGGGGGCGGAATAAAAGGGCCAGGACAAGAGCAAAGGATGCTGGGAGAGATAAGGACCTACGTCCCTCTCCCTCCCAGCTCCCTCCCCCTTTAACACTTATTGTTATCCCTATTAGCACCTGCTGGGCTAACGAGGGCCTGCTCCCTGTTACCACGGCAACTCCTTGCCAACCTTCCCTTATTCTTTTTTTTTTTCCCCTTCTGTCTTCATGACCCAAGTGAACACACCCACACACACACACACACACACACACAGAGTTCCAACTCCAGCAACCACTAACTACCTTCAATCTCCTCTCCTCCCTCCTCTCCCCCTCCTCCTCTCCAGGTAATGAAAGGAAGATATGAAACATGGAAGGAGGGCTTGTCAGTAGGCGAGTGGGTGTGCGTGTGTGTGTGGGGCACTCTGAAAGGAAAAGAAAGAAGATTTGAAGTGAACATGCATTATACGCCGCCTCTATTCACTCTGCCATATTATGCCGCCGTACGCCATTGACTATTCAGCACATTCAGACTCATTGATGTGACGGCGGGCTGTGGAGTGGGTTGTGTTCTCTGGGTTTATTAAAGGAGACCAATAAGAGAGACGCATAAACACAGAGAGGGAGCTAATGCGGTGCACGGCGTGGCGTGTTCACGCTGCGCCCGGGTTGTTTCGTCCGCCAGGTTCAGGTCGGGTTTTTAACCGCAGCACTGCAAGGTAACTTAACACGGCCGACGTCCTCGCTAGCATCGCGAGCCCACCGATACCGCTGATTCCTAGAACTTCTGTCTGCCCAAGAAGCACTCGGAGAGCGACCTCTGGCGGGGCTGAAAATACACTTGCGACGTGTACGGGTGTGTGAAACGTGCAGGTTTTTGTTGGCCAAAAGCCGACAGAACCTACACCGTTCGAGTCGAATCGTTGCCTCCTTAGCTAGTTATGACGTCATACCCTCATAGGTCAAAAGGTGACTTTGTACAGTGTAAAAGAAAATGTGTTGTTTTTCAATCAATTCTCCGTACTTGTGCATCGTTCCCCAACAAGCAGACAAAAGCGTCACCTTTGGCGCCCGGGTACTCGGCTAAAAGCAGCAAAGCGTTGGTGTGAAAATATGTAAATACAATAGAGAATCTCTTCCCTAACTATTAGAGCAGCTTGTGATGAATGGGCTCTTTCATATACTTAACACCACAAAGGCAAAAATACGACCACTGAATTCTATTAGGGGGTCAGGGTCGGGGTCACAGTCCCGTTATTGTGCGCGCGCTCACTAGCTCACTTGGCTGAAACAGCCTGCGATCTGTGTGTTGTGACTGAAGCGCGATCCAGGCTGGAAAGTTTCATTAACGGTGATAAATAACTATCAGAGAAGTGAAATCTGAGGTGGTTTTTAAAAGGGAATAAAACACCTCATCCTTCCTCCCAGCGCTAGCAAATTGTTGAGCACGGGGGAGTCTGGGGCGTCACTCACAAAAGGCCGTTTTGTTTTCCTTTTCCCTCCCTCCTCATTTTCTCACAGACCTTCTTGATCGCTCGATACTTTTTCACATTCTCGGGGAGGAGATGTCTTTGCTGCCCTCATTAATTCACGAAGGCGCCGAAAAGTGCTCGCCGTTCGCAGAGTACAAAACCAACACGCAAGTATTACCCGCTGGGGGTTTTAGGGTAATCTGATTACATTCCACAGCACCTTTTTGTCATCACCAGGACAAGGAGACGGATGGACTCATACGCGCGTGCGAGGAAAAGCGTTTGTGAATTCAGCACGCGTTCTGCGGCTGCCGATAATGAAGCTGTCTGCGCCGATCGATAAAGCTCATCTCTCCTCACTCCTCGCTCCTTTGGCCTCTCTCTGCCTCCCCAGCTTGTCTTTTCGCCGTCCGCACTCTTCGTCGGCCCGTTGAAGCTCTCACTTCCCCGACACTGTCGCGTTTGCTCGGACATTGCTGAGCGTCGGGCCCGCGGCCGAGAGCAGCCATCGCCTCTTGTGATGCCCAAGAAGAAAAGAAGGCGTAACAATGTTACTCTGACTGCTCCGACAGAACTCCGTGGTCCGTGCCATCGTGTACCTCTGTTAGATATGTCTCAGCGCCCCCTATAGGGTAACTTTCTGAAGACTAATTGCAAAAGATGGAGGTTGCAAATGGTGATTTCTCAATTATTTTAATATTTACTGTTTTTGAGTATTAGCAGCAATGATTAAAACGTAATCCCAGCCACCTCAAATGGTTATTTAAGCTATGAATTGTACTCACAGTATAATAATTTCAACAATAATGGGCTTTTAATAAGCTTCCCGGACCAATAATGTAGAAAATCACAACTCTATAAAGATTAAACCGGTGACTATAATACCATTTTATTTGGACTGTTTGGAGTAAAGACCATATTTTCTTCTGGCAGACGCAATCCTTCATTTGCCAAACTACTGAGATTGCAATTTGGTTTGAATTAACTAGTCTAATTTCATTTGTCACGTAATGTTTATTCAGTAAGCTTTGATAAAGGACAAGCTCAGAGCAAATTGCGGGATATTGCATTGGGGGGGGGAAAAAATCACATTGAATTGTGACTGATTAAAGCGTAAAAGGAAATCAATGTCAGCGCCATCAGTGCGCAGGAAGCTGGGATATTTGTCGTCTCAAATGTCAACCAGCTGCGCCGACCCATCACTCCTCTTCTCTCCTTCCTCTTGCCTCTTCACTGCCGTCGGTGCCCTCCCCTCCGAGCTCTCGGAGAAGGTCTCGGTTGATTGCCGCGGATTTGACGGCTCCGAGGAGGGAAGGAAAACGAGGAGTGTCGGAGACGAAGGATGAGCGGGTGCGAGAGAGGATAACGGCGGGGTGCCGCTCGGCCCCCGACGCGTAGCTTTTGGGTTTAGGAGTTTTCAGATGTTCACACAGCGGCAGAAAACTGCAAAATGGGGGAAAGGAGAGGAGCAAAGTAGCATGAACAAGCAAGGAAAGAAAACAACAAACTGCCATCAAACCCGGAGCGGCAACAGTAATAATCACAGATCGAGTAGGAAACCTAATAACGGTGGCTGGGGATGTTTTTCATGCAGCTGTGCTGCAGCTGTATCTCGCTAGCCTGGTGTATTTCTCTTTTTCCTGTTACCTTAGTGCTATTTCCTCTTTTTTTTTTTTTTTTTTTTAATTAAGTATTTCCCTGGAATCATTTCCCTGACGTTGCATTCAACAGTTGGCCGCCTTTGCTCTTCTTTGTTGTCATCTCGGTTATTTCTCTTTCTTATTTTCGCGGGAGCAACTGTTGTCACAGTCGTCGCCGCGGCGGTGGCCGTTATTGTTGCGCCTTTACCACTTTTCATCCGTGTTGATCCAGCCAGCTGGCTGCTCTTTCTCCAGCCCTGTGTCAACAGATAGGCCCGAGATGGATGCCCACTGGTCTTTTGTTGCGAGAAAGAAAGAGAGAGCCCGGCTAATGTCTTTCCCTCTTTTACCGTTTTCTGCTCCCTCGTTTTTTGTTTTTTTTTTTTTTTAAATGCCTCTCTTTCCTTTCAGGCTGGCTGTGATTTGTGGCGGCAGGCAGCGGTAGAGGAGAAGGAAACTGTAGGGCAGGAGAGAAAAGGGATGAGGGGAGAATGGCGGACAGACACGAGGCGTATCTCGGGGTAAATAAAGGGACGGAGCGTTGGTCCGACTGCGGCCTCCACGCCTGCGTGGATATCTGCTTGTTACCAGACCCACACTTACCGGATTTTCTGGACTATAAGTCACACTTTTTTTTTTTAATAGTTTTGCCTGGGTGCGACTTCTCCTCAGGTGCGACTTATAATGTGAAATTATTCAAATATATACGATCATTTCACACGTTTGTTACTTTCTCACTGACAACCGCGCAAGGGCACTCTCTGCTATTACCGCTAACTTAAAAAGACATCTGAGAAAGACTGAACAATGGCCCCCCAAAAAGAAAATTACATTCTACAGATCTACAAAGCTGCAAGTAGTGAAATACGCAGCCAAAAACAGAAAAAAGAGGAAGCGGCGCTGCGTCTACCTCCTGTGCTGATGGAGTTGTTGGTGAAGAATTCGATGGATTTTACTAATTTGAAGTGAGATCAAGAGTTTGGTTCTTTATGCTACAGTTATCCGAATAACTGTTAAGATGTTAAGTTAACATATCAGACACATCTTCAGCTCATTGTCGGTGCTTCATGTAGCGGAGTGTTACGTTAGCATTCACCTAACACAGCCTGTTGTCTATTCTGTTGTTATCATCACAACTTGCCTTTCAAGATCAAATGTCTGTTCTTGCTCTCAGATTTTGTAACATAAATTTCTCAGAAAAATGCGACTTAGTGCAACGTATATGACTTATACTCTGGAGGGACTTATAGTCCAAAAACTACGGCAGTCAGGAGATCTGCATGCGTGCGGCGACACACGTGCTCAGCTCCGAATCTCCTCGCAGATTGACTTGCAGGCGCAGAGACCTCATTCATATTAATGAGCCAAATCTATAAAATGAAAATTTAATGGCAACATTTTGTGACCGGACACCCGGCGTATATCAGCGCGTGTGTGCGTGGATGCCACATTAACCTTCAGGCAGGGCTCCTCCGTGAGGCTAAACCCAAAGTTTCTGTGCGCGAGGGGCTAATCACAACTGTCGGGAGTTCGATCTCGCCACCGGAGCTCTGCTGGTGCGAAGGTCGCTGGCCCTGGACCCACACCCGAATCCTGATTGGTTACTGTGAAACTGGGTGCACTGGTTCTGTAAAGTGCTTCGAGTGGTCACATGGCTTTCTTTCAGTCACTCAAAGGACCCGTTAAGTTTGAGTGATTTTGTTTGCTGAAAGCATGTCCAAACTGGCTCCATATTCCTTATTTAGTGCACTAACTAGGAAGTATGTCGTTCACTGTATACTCAATGTATCCTATGGTGCATTGAGAGTAGTGTACAACTGACGCTCCCTAACCAACGTATATCATCATCATTGCAGACACAGCGTTAATTATTGATGATGTTAATCAAGTAAATTATTGATGGCGCAGACGTGCACTGCTAACAACCACTGATGAAACGTGCTTGTGTATTAGTAAACAAAAACTGGGATAGTTCCATCTGCACGCTAAGTCAGTGGAAGTGGGTTTGGAGGTGAATGCAATAAGGATGCAGTAGTCCGCTCAACCCTACTCCCCTGTGTAGGGATTAGGAAGTAGTGAACAAGTTAGGACACAGCGAAAGTGTGCATGTGAAAAAAGCCACTGCGTTTCCTTTAAGACGTCTGCTGTGTCACCGTTGCTCCATTTTCCCTGACGCAGACTTTCCCACCGTCATAAACTGTCAGGCAGATGGCCAGATTAGCAAACAACCAAAAAGAATGAAGGAGTGTGCAAGGATCCCTCCTGTGGCGGCCCACCGCGGTGTGCCCGTGCAGCGCTGGCCGCTCCCATGTTAAAACACGCGCACGCACACACCTGACCGCCAGTCTAACGTTAGAGTCAAGGCAACAGTGAGAGTGCACTTCAGTTAGGTGCACATGGCATCTGTGTCTGTGCCACCGCGGCAGACGAGAGGGCGAGGAGGCGCCCTGGCGAGGAGATGGGGGCGGGAAGAATGGGAGCCGGGAGAAAGAGGGCCGCGGAGCGGTGGACACCGCTCGTTGCCATTGTTATTCACCCCTGCAGAAAATGGCTGCCTCCATTAAGCCGCTAATGATCCCTGCATTGTGCCGCGGCTGCGCCGGAGCGAGTGGGCCGGGGTGAGCGAGCGAGGGAGAGGCGGGGAGCGATGCAGAGCAGAGGTGAAATTATGGAGTGAGTGATCGAGAGGGGAAGACATGGGCAGTGACAGCAAAGGGGAAGAAAAGCCGGTGGTGGAAAAGTGGAAGAAGGGGGAGCGGATGATAGATGGACACAGCGGCGTAGCGGAGTGTGGCGCGACAGGAAGACAACGGCGGTGGCGCGCTTTTTTTTTTTCCTCCCCATACGGCCCGGGTTCCTGCTCCTCAGCAGCACCCCCACCTCCGGCGGCTGATCCGTCATGTCACTTAATGCCAGCGAAGCATGAGATTAATAGACATTCATGGTACAAACAGGCACGGGAGCAGATTCACACTCACGTCCGGGCAGAGCGAGTGGAGCTGCTGGATGGAGAGGCGTGCAGATGAAGCTCACAGCAGCACAGATGAAGCCATCGCCTCGCAAACAAACGCCTTAGGCCCGAGGACGCTTCAGCAGGAGAAGACAGCAATGCACAGGAGCGGCTACACATGCTAACCCCGTAATGTCGCTCTATGATGCTAACTAGCAATCTGTGACATCCCAGATTAAAATTTTGCCCATGCCACGTGCAACAGCTTAGATCTACAAATTAATCTCCACCCTCCACACCCCGCTGAGCACCCCGTCACCCAGCCAGTCACGTGCTGGAGACGCTTATCAGACGCCACGTGAGGGCCACGGCCAGTTGTTTGATTTGAATTTGAATTTTAAAACACCCCCCTCATTACATTTTTTCATTATTTAATCAATTATTCATGAAATCCGGTAACCAGCTAAGGGGGTCCACAGATGCAGGGGCCAGCACTCGGACGCACCCGCCCCCGCCCCCCCACCTGAACTTGTTTTGTGCATATATATACAAGCCGCCGCATCCTCCACAAGTGTCTCCTGAGGACACTCAGAGAGATGGAGGTGGATGAGGAGGAGTGAAGGGATGTCTCGCATAGAAAAAGAGACGCGGTTAGAGAAATGACTGCGGAAACAGACGTGGGGGGGGGGGCGAGGAGAGGCGGCAGGTGGGAGAAGATGAGAAGCGAAGCACTTGGGAGAGGCAGAAGGATGGCGCAGAGTGGAAAATGGCGAGGAAGGGAGACGCGGAATTAAAGAGGAAGCCAGACAGACGGCATGACAGAGAGCAGACCGAGAGCGACCGGCGCGGCTAGCAGCATCTGCGATCAATAACGCACCCGGAGCGCGATACGCCGAGCAGCGCGGCGGCCTAGCTTGGGAGCCCCGATACATTACATCACCACCACCCACCTCTCGGAACAGAAAATTGTGCTAAAGCAGGGAAAAAAAAAAAAAAAAATCATTTCTTTTCCACGTCGTCCATCTTTTTTGTCTCTGCTGTGTCGGCAAGATAAATAGAGATAATGAAGCACCTCACAATGTGGAGAGCGGCCATTGTGCCGCCAAATTACAAGTGGCGAATAGTAAAAGGTCCTGGCTGCCTCGCTCCAGTCAGGACCCAGTTTGAGCAAAGACGCGGGGGCCCCGGAGGATATTGAAGAAGCAACAGATGACCTTCTTCAAGTTCTCTTCTCCTTGTGTCTTTTCTTTGGCCTCATTCTCAGGCTCGGCGCGGCTGTTGTTCGCTCTCCCAGTAATGATTATTTACCTTATTGGAAAAGGGCTCCTCTTTCTCACCGGAGAGAGTTCCGCTAGGAGGAGGCAGGAAAGTTCAGGAGACGGGAGAGACAGAGCGAGCGCACACAAGGAACAGAAAATATATGGTCGGCGCTGGTCTCCCAGGTGATGACGACCGTCTCCCTCGCAGCAGTAAAGGAACTGAAGCTTTGGCCACAGACAGTGAGAGAAGGAGGGGAAAGAAAGAATTACATGTCAATATTTGTTCCCACAGGCTGCCCAGATAGAAACAGATACATTACATTCTCTTAGTCCCCCCCCCCACCACCCCCCAAAGCCAGTTCAAGAGCTCTACCTCTGTTTGGGATCCAGAGGACTTGAGGGAGTCGCCAGGGAGAGATAGCGAATGAGGACGTGGAGGAAAGATACGACACCAGCGCAGACAAACAATGATTTTTATGGCCCACAGAAAAGGTGGGGTGGGGGAGGGGGGGGAGCACCAGTGGACATTTCCCATAGCAAGGCAAACAATGAGTCCGAGCATTGTCCAGGGCCCAAACTTCTTTATCGCAGTGTCTCCAGGCTGGATCGTTTGTGTGAGCGCTTATTCTTCTTGGACAAACCTCCCCTTAGTTGGAAATTGCGCTGGCAAAACAAACACTGGAGCGTTTGCCACACAGCCTGTGATTTAACAGTAATTCACACACTCGGTGTGTGTTACCTTTAGATATACGCTCGCTTTAACGTTAGCGTTAGCTCATAAAAACAAGGTGTTGTATTGTGTTTGCTTCTGTTTTCTTTGGTACAAATGAAATCCCAATGTACACTGGTGGGAGACGGGAAGCTGGTCTGGTGGAGACCGTTTGCGCGTCTATCGATTAGATCAGAGGTCATTTCCACTTCTTAAGTTTTTAGGGTTTTTCTTTTTTATGAGAGATTAATCTTACTTAAAATTATGCATCAAAATAGTTCACCTTTGCGTCTGGACTGTCTTTGGTGGATTCCCCCCTATACGTGCTACAGGAAGCTAGCATACTACGTCGTCCCACAGCCCGTAGCACCGGGATCACCTCTCAGTTTTTGGTGTCAGGCTTGATGATGTGTGTGACAGCGGCTAATTAATCAGCCGGAGGCAGCAAACCCCCGGCGGTCTGCCGATGTTTGCGAAAACACCCTGCCCTTACGGACGCTCGCAGATCAATGTGGCGCTGTCTAACAACGCTTACATCCATTGGACTATTGATTGAACTGTATCTTGTTAAGGTCATCCAGAGTTGCACCGCCGCTGCTTTAATCGTGGAGATCATTTCCGCCGAGGTGAAAAGTCAGCCATTTCATCTAAATCCCTCAGAATAGAAAAAAAAATAATAATAATAACAGTGCTTATAAGCTAGCTAAGGGATAGCATTTAGTTTGTTAGCCTTAACACCTCAGTCGCCAAAAAGGCTTCAGAGTCAAGTCAAACTATTTTACATAAAAATGTCTATTTATTCTCGCGGAGGCGCCGATTTTCTTCAGCCCCCCCCAAACGACTGTTTGTCAGATTAGAGTTACTGTCGTTTAACCCAACCTGAATCAAGGTTAATTGTGGCTGGAGATAAAAATTATCTTGGCAATCGTGCTAATCAGTTGCGAATAAATTGTCGTTCAAGCTCCGAATAATTTGTTCTTTGAGCAGACATCGCTTGCGCCGCGCGTCACCCCGGGGATGGTAATAATTGCACCAGCTGCTTCCATTCTTAATCCTGAAACTGACATGCCTGTAATCTGAAAAATAACGCCACCAAAGATCACGGCCATCAGTTATTTTTGCCAATACGAATCTGCATCTCATTAAGATCGATGCCACTGCACGTTAGCGTCCCGATGTTCCCGATCGGGCCCAAATAAAGGAGCTTCAGTTGAGTCGGGATGAAGAGCGACTATGTTTCTGAGATCCAGTCACACTTAGGATTAAATTAGAGTCAAACACCACCTTCCTTTATGTGGCTGAAAAGCCTCTCACAGAACTTCAGATTAGATGGCTAAACCGCGCTTTCCGAGGCCTGTCATCTGAAAAAGGGGAGGGGACGGTCCGCACCGCAGATGTGAACGCAGTTCTAATTCATTGGCTAAAGTTGGCGGGTCCAAATGTGACTTAAGGACAGAGAAATTGTCCGCCGGACGTTGCCGATTAGCATCCTTGGCGTGAAATCATTCGAGAGGAATCGGTTCCATCGTCGTCACGAGAGCCGTTTCACTTAGCCCAGCTCGAGTTTGCGTGTCCGCTCGCCGCCAAGAAAGGTCAACAGCTACACGTGAGGAAGGTCAAAGTGAAGAAGCACTTGTGAATGATTGCGGAGTTAAGTTTCAGCCGTTAGTTTTGTGCTAGCTTGCCTGACTGCGGCCGTACATTCCCTCTAAATCCCTTCATTTTTTTTTTTTTAGACCAGAGTGGCCTTTTTAAATAAAATAACCTTCAGAATGCAAAAGGTGACTGCTTGTGCTTTTCTTTGTACCCATTTTAATCGCTCACTTCAAAACATGTCCTCGGGGGTCCAATTTGAGTACGGACAGCGCTTCACAGTCAACATTTGACCTTTAAAAGCCCCGACCAGTATTTCATCAGTCATTTCGCCCGCTCGTATGCACATTTGGCCCAAAGAAAGGCAGCGGTGACAGCGAAAACCTGGAACTCGAGATTTCGAGTTTAAAAGTTGATTTTTTTTTTTTTCCCCCGACTTCACACTTTTGTCTCTGAAGAGCTTTGTCAATCATCCTGACAAATAAAGCTTGCATCCGTGACACCGCGGCGCCGCTTCCCACACAGTTTGTGCCACATGCAATTTGTTTTATCTCGTCAGGATGTTGCTGCGCGCTCTCTCCGAGTCGGTCCAAATGTTTGAGACGATGGTGGGAGCAGAGGATGCACACCCAGAGTGAGGCGGATGTTTTACAGTTAGCCTTTTTTATGCTTATTAAGTTGAGTTCAGATGATCGTTTTCCCATCAGGAAAGGATTAAGGTCTCCAACTCTTCCGCAAAGCCGTATGACTTCAGTATCAGGTGAAAGGAATTTTCAGGAAAAAGCCCAAGTACAGCCTACTTTCTGTGAATCCAGCTTCTCGTCGCCAATGAAGCTGTTGATCCACGCAAGGAAAATCAATTTCAAATCTGCCAAGGATACAACCCGAGTGTTAGCGTGAGGCATTCACTCAGTTCCATGTGACGAACATCCACATCTCTCATCGGCAATTAGAGGCGGATATGAGGCAGCTGCACCCGAGCACCAGCGTTGGATCGTTGTCTCACCTCCAGAGCGGTCGCCACGTTCCCTGAGAAGTCGAGTCTGGTCTTTGGACACCCTGCAGTGGAGCCTCCCCGTGAAGAGTTTTTGGATTTTACTTTTCCTCCCCACTGGAGAGCCTTCGGTTTTTCCCCTTTTGTATACCCAATAAAGGGCTTTTTGTTCTTTCAGCGCCTGCGTGTATCTGCGTTTGGGTCCTAAACAACTGCTCCATAACAACATCTTCCCGATGACCTCGGCGCGCACGCCACACCACAAAAGTAGCAACTCCGCGCCTCCCACTAGGAGTCCGAGAGGGACGCACACGCTGGCAGACGCGTGTGTTCCAGACTGCTTACGCATGCTATATAACACTAGAAGTTACTAAAATTCAATACTTGTTCCTCATAAGTGGACAAACTTTCCTTCCAAGTTCTCCAAAATTAGCGCGTTCACAGACGTTTATGTTCTTTTCTTTGATTCCAGGAGGAGGTGTCGGGCGCTGCAAAGGTGCATCCGCCGCTGACACAGATTCCGCTCGTGGGTGCGTCTAAATTTGCCGCCTGCGCAGTTCCATCTGGCTCACAGCAAAGACGGAGCCAGACAGGTGTCGTGGCCCGGGGACCAGGTAGGTTGCCATGTCTCTGTTCCCTGTAAACGCCAAATATTTGTTTGCACGGCGCGCCGCAATGAGCACAGGAAGGTCATGTGACCACGCTAAATAAGGAACCATCAAGGCTAGGGCTGTCACGATTAGGAGTTTCTGGAGACGATTGTCAGAAAAATAATTGTGAATGATGATTATGTAATTATTTATTTTCTTTTTTATATTCTACTATCATAGCATAATGAGCTGTAATGAAACACATTCTGTCCTGTCCACCGTAATGAATAAGAACAATTTAGTGACTTTTGAACATCCAGAAATAGTTGGCGTATTGCTGTGGATGGTGGGTCTGTAGACGCTGTTTCAGATTTGTTGCCGTAGCGCTTTTGACTGGCACTTTTTTACGGCAAATTTTAAAGATGGCTTCCTCCACGTTACTGGGCTCTCCTTTATCGTTAGGCTAAACACCAAAATGCACCCACAGCGGAGCCGTGGTACGTGGCTTTGGAACCAGAACCTCCCCTTCCTCCATGTTGTTATCCTAGCCATAGCATACTATCCTAGCCATAGCATATTATCCTAGCCATAGCGTATTATCTTAGCCATAATGTATTATCCTAGCCATAGCGTATTATCCTAGCCATAGCGTATTATCCTAGCCATAGCTTATTATCCTAGCTTTAGCTTATTATCCTAGCCATAGCTTATTATCCTAGCCATAGCATATTATCCTAGCCATAGCTTATTATCCTAGCTATAGCTTATTATTCTAGCCATAGCTCGCTGCCGATTCGATCAAGACGAGAGGTCAACAACATGTGGCTGCGACGGCGACGCTGCTGCTGCTGCCGCAATATGATGACGTCAGACTCAGATACATAGCTGTATGCAAATTTGCGGATAAAAACAAATAAACACAAATATGAAAGATAATCACGACTGATAATCACGATTGACGAGTATTGTAATATTCGACTGCCTTAACCCGGGCCCTTAAGTTGCTCAGACCAACCCTGGTGTGACATCAGACTGACATGGCGCCGCGCTGGGCTCCTTCCCCTTCCCTCACTGTTGTTCCCCACCTCCTCTTGCGTCAACGTTGTTCGGGCCGCCTCCATCTGCAGCCGGCAGCGATGGCTGTTAATGAGAGGCAAGCTTTAATTAGCCCACAGTAAACAATTACTACAACGGCAAAAAAAAGAGTGATTTCAGTGTAAATCATCGGCCCGACGGATGAAACAGCTACAGTGACATCAGCGTATACATTTTCTTATAATTAGACAAACATTCCTGCTTCGGCGTGTTCTGTATGCGCCGTCTTAATCCCTTCCAACGCGCTTTCCCTTCCACTTTGCTGGCCTTTTGTGCGAGCGGCTCATTAACGCCACCGTGAATGTCTGAAAGTCGCACAGGCTACAATCACAGGGGGCTGAATGGACTGTGGAAAAATGGGGACACGCTGAAATAGCTCCCCCTTCCCCTCGCTTGTTAATGCGCGTTTGAACACGTCCTGTTTCTTGTTCCCGACGTCAAGCGAGAGATCCCTATCTGGATCGAATAAAAACGGCGGCGTGCGGAGACCACACGCAGGATCCCGGCCAAGAACGGGCCGCAGCGACAAGTTGCGTCAGGAGAAGACGCGCAGCCCGGGATCGCAATTGCGTCGTGGAAGACGGCACAAAGAATTACAGGCGGACAGAATTAAGTCGTATTAGTCCATCTGTCATTTATGGGTTGTCGGACCCCGGAGAACATCTTTTTTGTCTCTGCTGGTGATCTGGTGCGGTGAGCCTCTCCATATGCATCCCACTCCCCAGATCTTCTAGTCACGGATGGAACACTGGACTCCGGTTCTGGCTCCGGCGGGTTTGTGTTATTTGCCATAGTGGAAGCAATGGGCGTCGGCCAAATGCCTTCGACGTAACTTTATGTATACGGCATCCATTACAATCAAAATTGTCTCTGGGCACTTTTACAGAAATTCCGAGGCTGAACCCCAACAAGCAACAGTGGACAACAAGGACCACTGTGGGGGGGTGTAGCTGACTGCTAGCTTGCTAGCTGGGTAAAGGAAAGCTAGGGGAGGAGAAGGGGCGATAGGGATCACAAGGAAGGAAGGAGCAACATGCTAGAGCATTCTTTCTTCCAGGGCTCTTTTGCGGGGCTTTGGCAAACGCTGAGGAGCGAAACTGTTGACACGGTAAATAATTTGTCCTCTACGGGCGGCGCTGTTGTTTATTCACCGCTAGCGAGCGATGCAGCCCAGCGGCAGCTGCAGTAAATGTCATTCCTCGCAAATTCCGCTGGACTTATTTGGGTCAGTTTACAACAATCCTGGCACCTTTCAGGCCGAGCCTGAGAAGCTCTTGGCCAGGCACTGATGAGCGTGAGTGTGGCTTAGAAGTGGAATGGATGTCCAAACGCAAGAGCGCGGTTCCACTCCAGAGTCTGGGACGCCTTGTTTAAACCGCGCACGCCCTCTCTGATTTATGCCATGTGTGACTTATCGTTCGCATTCCGAGCCTCCATCATGACATCATAGCTTTCAACAAACGTTTCAGCTCATTTCCAGTAACGCTCAAGGGTGAAGACGTATCTCTTTCGCGCACTTGATGCCGCTCCAGCACGTGCGCATTCTGTCACCCTCCCAAATTATACACTATGCAGGGAATAAAAATAATCGTAAATTCCAGCCACTTATGTATCATTATTCTTATTAGCGGGCGGTCACGGATCTCTGCACGCGCCACGCTGATACATATGGCCGCGTGGAACACCAGCTACCCGGCCGGTGCCAGATCCAGACTGGAATGGGCCTGGTTTATGTCCAACCAAGATTAAACTGGGAGGTGTTGACAATTTGTGAAAAGGACGTTTCGCAGCGAGTCGGTTGCGTAAATACGCGGCGCTTGTCTGCTTTTTCAGCTCTTGGAACCGTTTTTTTTTTTTTTCCTTTTTTTTATATATATATTTTGAAAAGCCGCACAAACCTGGGCTCGTGTCAATCCCGCATGTTGTGGGAGAGAAAGTGGATTTTGGCGTTGTCCAGATTCCCGCTTTGATAGCTGCCCTTGTCGAGTCCGTCCGTCGTGAAGGTTGAACTCGCTCTCCCTGCTCTCCCTGCACTTTTCCCCGAAATGCAGTGTTTTTCAGGTCATCCATTTTGGCCCCCGTCTCCCACCAACAATCCTCCCCCTCCCTCCTTTCCCCGGAGTAATTGCATTGATAGCGAACAGTGCCGCTAATTAATTATGCAACAGCTGAAAATTGAGGTGAGAGTGAGGGATGAGAGGAGGCTCGAGCCGAGCGGTCTACAGTAGGGCGCGGCGGCGCGGGCCACTTTAAGGAAAGGAGCCAGATGGGAGGCGGAACAAAGGGAAAAGCGGGAAACGAGGAAAGGAGGAAGATGAGAGGCGAGGAAGACGTCGGTTACGCCTGTAACAAGAACCTGGTCGTGGATGGATGCGCGGTCATGCCTTACGCGTGTCCTAGTGCAAAGACGAAGGGAGGGACAGACAGGTCCAAACAGCAGCTGGAGAAAAGTCCAAAATCTGAGTGGTGAGCCGTTTATATGTGCTTTTTCTGAAGCAGGTGGTGGTTTAACTATGGAGGCGACTCATTACGTTGCACAGCCCCAGTAGCAGAAATTAGCATTTATATTAATTAACTGTTTAACTTAGTTCTGCTCAAACAAGAAAAGCGGATTTATAATGAAAAATTCAAATATAATGATGTACTTAAGGAAGGCTCACTAGGGCACCAGTTTATATCGAATATCTGTGCTTTATTTTTCACACGTGCGCTTTCAGTTTGGGGACATGTCCAGCCGCGAGACACAGTTGCTGATGTCTGATTGTGACGTCTTTAACCTGATAACTGAAATTCAAGAATGAAAGAGAAACTTGAACTTGCAACCTCAGATTGGTGGCGTCTCTCCTTCCCACTCTGTGGGCTTATGGGTAATGAAGTCCTTTTGGGGGGTGAGTTTCTCCTCGAGGGGGCGGGGCCGATTGGTCTACAGTCAACAAACTTGAATTTCTACAAGCCTCTCTTCAAAATCCGACTAAAAGAACAGAACCTGTGGCTATATATTACAATAGTATATATATATATATATATTTTTTTTTTTATTTTAACAAACCAAGTTTTATCAATTCGCTTTATTTGACGCCGCCCCCCCCCCCCCCCCCACTGGCTTCTCCATCTTTTGCCGCCCTCTCCAGCTGAAGTGCTGGCTCGACTAATTAAAAGCTTTAATCAGGATTCATAATTAGGTCTAATCAGCGCCTTGTACATCATTTCCTTGCATTTCTCCCGCACTGGTGGCGAGCACCGAGATGCTTGTGAAATCATTTTGGCAACTCGACGCGCCCAAATTCGGCTCCGTTGAAAGGAAATAAGTGAGGAACGTGATTAGGAACAGGCGACTGATTAGGCACCCCCCCCACCCCCCACCCCCATCCTTTTCTTGCTGATTCCGAACTTTAGATTTATTCTTTGCCACTCTATTCTCATATGGTGTGTGTGTGTGTGTGTGTGTGTGTGTGTGTGTGTGTGTGGTGCCCTCATGAGCAGACAGTGCAGCAATACCAGACAGACCACACTCACAGATCTTCTAACGCGGCTGCATCCACCTGTTCATCTCGCAGCTGCGGCGCGCTAAAGCCCGAAACAGCCATCCATCCATCCAGCCATCCATCCAGCCATCCAGCGCTCTTTACTGCCTTCTGTCCACCTGAGCTCTCAGCTGTCGGGATTAAGACCCGACGCAATGCAATCCACGCGTCGAAAATAATTACACCGTTCATTATTCACAGGGCCTCGGCACAGATAAGACGGCAGACCCCCCCCGGATTATTAGCATTCTTCCACGCTCCTCTCCTCGCTACAAAGTCGGAATATGATCCCTTCTGCCGGGTTTTTTTCTTGGATCTCGGCGACGTTTGAATCCCAGGGAAGCGGAATGTTTCAGATGGGAAATTTTCAAGGGAGGGGTAAGACATTGAAACGCTGACAGCAGGAGTCTGAGCAGGCTGGCTAGGAGCTCACGCTAAGCTACGTATATGGTCGGATGCAGAACTGACACGCAGACAATCACGCGCTCCGGGGGGGCCCAGGTACGTGCAAGTCTGCCGCGCACACCTGTTATCGCAATTACGCTGCCATCTTGTTCTCGGCGAGCCCCGGAGAAATTCATCAGAAACGACGGCGGGTATTGTTCCCTGCGAGCATTTAGGGCTTTTAATGGAGCGGTTACCTAGACAACAGCAAATGTGGCCAAGTAGCGCAGCGGGTAGAAGGTTCTATAGGGCACGGGAAAAGTAGGGCTGATGTCAGCTTGGAAGAGGTTGTTTTAGTTTCACAGGGGGGCTAACAAGGTGGCTGGAACACAGAAAAAAGATTGTCCCATTAAAGTGAGGACATTCTGGGGAAATGAGGAGATTTTAGCACAACTTCAGAGCTGAGATGGTCAAGTTGAGGTTAGAATTGGATTTAGTTTAAGATCAGGGACAGGGTTAGGGGCTGGGGAATGCATTATGTAAACAAAAGTCCTCACAAAGATGTGCTTCCTATGTAACATGTACACACACACACACACACGCGTGTGTACTACTACCTTTGTCAGGACTTTTATTGCCAAAATGCATCCCCCAGCCCCTAACCCTGACTCTAACCCTGAACCTCTATGTAACACATATGAGAACCACAGAATTTAGTATTTGCTGAATGTAATATTATATATTTGAAACTTCTCTTTCAGAAACATAAAGTTTGTCAGCCTCTTTTTGTGCACACGCGCGCACATGGAAAGGCAGAGAAAAACAACAGCTGTGTTTTCTAACGCTTGCAAACGCCAAGGGAAGACAGTGCCGAAGCTGCACCCTGGACAGGACAAGCAGGAAAGCATCAGTTATCTGCTGAAGCCCAGCGTCAGACTGGTTGCGCGATTGAGCCGGGTTCAGAAACTGGCCCCCAGCCCCACCCCCCACCCCAGCCGCGAATGGATGCAGGAGGTTCAGCGAGGTCGGAACCGTCCTCGCTGTAGAAGGTTACCACAACATGAGCCCATGTGAAGGAAAACTTTCACTCCTCACCTCCTTTGTCCGCGCAGCGCGCTAATGTGGGTTTGATGGATGGAACGGGCCACGCAGCCCAAACATGCAGTCTGTAAGGTCTTTCGCTACAAGCAGACTTTCAAAGATTTTGGGTGCAGTAAGAATCATGGGGGGAGGGTCGTAGAGGAAGAAAAGAGTCATTACGATTCAGTTTTTGTCGGAACTGAATGGCTCCTGCACCAGAAGAAGGATACGAGACAGCCGCCGAGTGCAGATGTGTGAAGCACTCTGCTCAGGGCCTCGGCGTGCTTCAGCCCCCCCACAATTAGCAATCAATGTGACCTTTATTTCTGTGCAGGCAGATATCTATCCAACGGTCTATTTTTCTGTTAACCACCGGTTACTCCTAATTAGGGTCATGGGGGGCAGCCAGAGGCTATCCCAGCAGTCACCTGACAGCTCTGACCACCGGAGGGTTGTGAAAGAAGTGGGGGCTGCCGCCAGTTTCTGGCCCAAAAGATCTGTCTCAGGGACTTTTGGGGCTTTCAGCTGGTTCCTTTTGGCCCCAGAGAGCCGGATCATCAGGCACTGATGCGACACAAACACAACATTAAAGCTCATGACAAAAAATATGTATCAATTTTTGTCATACAGTGCTGGTTTAGCAGCTAGCATTAATATGATGCTAGCATGTGCACTAACTACTAATAAATAGACCGAATCAGTATAATCAGTATTTGGCGAATATGCTTTTGGCACCCTTGGCTGGCTTTGGATGAAGCCTCATCTGTCAGCTCGCTCCGGCGGTCACTTTGGGAGCAATCATCGCTCTTTTCCAAGCGGCGGCTGCTGTTTGATGTTGGTAATGGCGCAGGCCCTCATTGGCTGGGTTTGTTGTCAACAACAGCAGGGTCCAGAATGTGCTGCGCGGCAAGAGCCGAACACGAGCACTTTTTCAGTCGCCGCCGCAGAATCTCGTTTTAAGCGCAAAAGTCCTGAATGTGTTCTTAGTAAATGCACTAGGGCTGCAGCAATCGATTATTTTAGTTATTGGGTATTCTATCGATTATTCTGGCGATTAATCGATTAATCGGATGAGAAATACACTGCGCACACTGCAACCTTTTTTTTTTTTTTTTTTTTTTTGTACATCTCTCTAACTTTATTGAAAAGCATCCATACCGTTCTTTTTCAGTTGAACATGCTCAAAATAATATCAAACTTAGATACGGTGTTAATTAAACTGACTGCTTTTACAATTTAACCAACTAAAGTTCAGGCTTTAACAAACTCACTATAGCACTTTATTTTCCGTGGAATATTATTATAATATACCGTAATTATCTGAAGCAAAAAAACTTAGCTAAGTTGGGGGAACGTGATAGCTAGCAGAGTAGCCGCCATATTGATTAAAGTTCTGAATCAGCCTTTACACAGAAATATAAACAAAGTGGGTTAGTTACCAGACTTCTCTCAGTCATGGATCAGACTGATTTCCGTTAATTGCTGCTAATTATCGTTAGCCTTAGCTCGCTGTTTCCGGTCCGATCTTTAGCATAGACCAGATGTTTCCTTTGGGGGTGCTGCGTAGCAACGTTGTGCTATTATGCTATGCTAACTACATCTTACCGTAGACACACTGCACCACTACTATTTTCTTTTCCTTTTAATGTTAAATTCTTTGCAATCCGCGCCTCACATGGATCTTCAGTGACGTACCAGCAGCAGAGCAGCGAGCGCGTTGCGCAACAGAAATGACGCTCCGTGCCAAACACAGTGCGAAGTATAGCGGAGCATTTTAGTAATCAAATTACTCGAATTATTCGATGAATTGTTTCAGCCCTAAAACGCACCGTAGCTGCACCTTCACAATGAGGTAATGTTTCCAGGCCTCTCTCACATTCCTTGACCTGATGCTGAGCTGGGTGGAAATTAATATCATTTGGATGAAAGCAAACGAAATAATCCATGGCCTCATTCCCTGCCCCCCCCAACTGCTGCAGACACTTCAGCTAAATGTCATTAAATGTCTTCGTTATTTAATTGCTGTCTTTGTAGTTCTTCAGAGAAAGTAGAGGGCCGGAGCAGCGCCGCGGACTAAAGGTCAGAACAGGCTGATTGAACCGCCAATGGAGGGCTGGGCGCACGCGGGTAATCGGAGCACCGACGGATCCGTAAATATCCCCTGAAGTTTGAAGCCTGCCTTGATCTGAAAGAGCATCATCCCTTACAAGCTTGTTTTCTTTCTGCCAGCTCACACACACAGCATCTTTTACTCCTGCGCCATGACTCATCTGTCCCCACCAGAATGCATTTTCACGTGCGTTACCATAGTCCCCGCCGGTGGTATGTCACAGCCTCACAGCCGCCGCTTGGAAGAGTGATTAATAAGGCAGCGACGCTGTTCATTTACGTCCCGGTTATTCTGATCGCTCGCGTTGACCTCCTGCCCCTCGTCTGCCCCCGTTTCCCACATTATTCCGCTTTCCTCCATCCATCAGGTTCAACCCTTCTCCCATGAGGCCGAGCGGCAGTCTGGCCTACGGTCTGCCTTACTTCATCTCCCCCCACCCCCTTTGACTTTTCCACCGGTGCCGTTCTTCCCCCGTCTTTTTACCCACCAAAGCACCCCCGCAGCCATCATCTATCAGTCGGTCAGAATCAGGCACTCACAGTAGCTTCCTGTGTACGCTCCTCTGGATTTGGGAACCGCTGTGAAGGACTGAAATGACAGCTTCAGCCCTCGGGGATAGGCTGAACTTCTGCGTGCACATTTGTGTGTGTGTGTGTATATTCCTCTCCAAGGATCTCTATAGAACCTCCATGAAAATGCAGCCATCTCTATCAGTATGTATATATGCAGGGCCGAGGCTGTGAATAAAACATCGGTACAGCTGAGGGTCCCTCTGATATGCTCTTCCTGGGCGTTCCTCTCTCCGGATGTCACCCGCCTGTGATTGTAAAGGGCTTCGCAATTTCCTCTTCAGATATCTCGTCCTCCTATGCTAATGCTAACGCAAGCGTGTTAATATTCTTCTTAAAGGGCTACTTTGTGAAGGGCTACCGAAAAGAGCGACTGCCCGTTCAGGAAAAGACCGGCAGACGTGTGATTAAAACAGCCAGCCACGGTGATGAGTGGGACGGTATTTAAAAGGCAGTCATCGCCGCTGCTTTTCCGATGAAAACGTTGCAGAATGACACTTGGACCGGTGTCCGCTGCTGCACGCCACTTCACAGTGACTGGCAGTGTCATTTCAAACCAAACCGGGCGGTTTTTTTGGAGCACGGTTGCCATCCTTTGTCGATGTAGATGCCCGCAAACGCCACCTTGGTCCCGTCGGAAGACACATTTCTCCCAGAGTGGATCTAAAGTCATTTAACCGCCACTTTATTTAACAAGTCACACTTATCTCTTAACAAAGTACACGCGGAAACTCATTAAGTCTTGACCCACGGACAGTCGATATGTCCACGTCTCCCTGGGAGCCGGATAAAAATCATCAATAGCTGTTTAAAAAGAAAGGATTTCAACCCGATGCATTTGTCTCACACGTGACCTTACCCAGCGCTCTGGTGCGACATTTAATTCTGTCCTCCGAAAATACAATAATTCTTAATTCGACACAATTAAAAAAAGAAACAGGCCCTTTCACGTTGTTTGGGTTTTTTTTTTTTTTTTTTTTTTGGGGGAGGGGGGGCGTTTGAGTGTCTTTTTTGAAAAAGACAAATTACTTTCAGAGCGATTGTTCGGTGATTTGTTTTGATCAGCAGCGTTTTAATGAGTCTCTCTCTCTCTCGGTGCAGCAAACCGTCTTTTTTTTTTTGTAGATTCATTAAAAATAAGACAGTGAGTCAGTAAGCGAATGAAAGAAAACTCGTCATCCATCACCGGCTTGACAGCTACCTGATTTGAGATCAGGTGTGCAAAAATCCGAAAACTGGAGGTCAGTCAAGAGCGTTTGTCTGTGGTTTCCGGAGGGATTGGGGAGGAGGGGACAGTGAGACGGCGGCAGGAGTTGTCGGGATTTGTTGCACTCCCCTCAATCCCACTAAGGCTTCCGTCCGTCCTCCTTTGTTCGCCTCGGTCGTTGTTCCAGCCTATCAGACATGACAGTACCAGCTGGCTCCTGGCACACCCGCAGCCGGAGGACACAAGCCGCACGTGTCTGATTACGCAGCTCTTGGTGTTAGCGCAGCAGCTAGGTTCGGATCTCACGGAGTCTCGTCGGCGTGATTCACAGGTGTGTGCCAGTGACTCGGGGCAGCGTTAAGAGCAATATTAAATTCCTCTAGAGCGGAGCAGCTGTGTACTCTTGTGGGCGCTTGGCATTTTCCTCCCCGGCTGACTCACCGTGCACATTAAAGGGCTCTTATTTGCCTCGTTGCGTAGATGCTAGCCTGTAGAATGCATAGCCTTTTCTTTCCGAGCTCTTTTGGGTAATTTATGGGCAAGTAATGAAAAAAGAAGAGGGAGACGTTTGTGGAACACACGCCAGCCTGCTGTGGCAGCTCGGTACACTTTACAAGGCGGCAGGAAACGTTGAAAGCTTGGTGGGAACGTTGGAGATGAACAGCAGATGTGTCTGTGATTTTGGCACTGTTCGACAAACTCACCCCCCCACCACCACCACCGCCACCCGACCCTGCTTCTGCCCCCTCTCTCCGCCGCATCGATTAAAGACACATCTTCCCTTCTTTCCATCTGTCCAGCCGTACCTCCTGTTGCCTTGTAAATTTTTGCCCTAGATTCAGAAGAAGAGGAAAAAAAACATCCCGGTTAGAGGACACAATTTTCTTTCCTCCCAAAACTCAACCCCAAAAATGCTATTTTTAGATCACCGTGGGTGGTTTCTTGTTTTCCACCATTTTTGGACCCATTAACTCTGTGTTTCTTGTCATTTTCAGACATGATGATGACAAGGAATCAAGTAGTGAATAGGTTTTATGGATACAGGTCTAAGTCCTGGTGACTTACATAGTCTCCCTTTAAATATACTGTATGTTTTACTCATTTGTTTAATATCACTGCTAGCTAAACTAAGCTAAGCTAAACCTGTTGCTAGTCTTTGCTACACAGTGACAATCAACAGTCATGTTAATTAACCAAGTATTTCTATCATTCACGGACGTTAGGATGCATCTGGGATTTGCCTCTGCAACAATTTCTGGAAAAAAATCTGTTCCCATGATCCGACAACAATGACCAAAACTTCATTTTAGAAGTATTAAAGACAGTTTCATCACAATTTAACACACAGAAATCAATAGAAGTCCATTTCAATGCATACCTGAGAGTGTTATTTCATCATAACGAAAGCTCCCTTACCTACATCAGAGTTCTTAATGGCCTCTTTGCAATGCTAATGGTCGGTGCCGACGTCCCATAACGATGTTCAAGGTCAACCAGTCAAATCCCAGCCCCCTGCTTAGCAGTGATCTTCATCTCCAGCTCCGATGTCCTGCCCCGAATCCTTTTTAGCCACTTTCTCGGGACCCGCGGTGAATAAAAAGGGAAAAGTGTATCAAGCACATGGATGAAATTCAGAAGAGACATGCACGAACGCACCGCAACACAATAAACACACATGACTTGTGTCTGACATGACTGAGTGAGGTAGGGTTGGTGTCTGGGGTCATGTTTTAGTTACCCCTGCTGTCACTGCAAAGGACAAAAGAAACATTCATCCGGTTTGTGATAAAAACTGAAGCACCGTCAGCACTTGTTATAAATAAATAAACACATAATGTTATGTTTGTTTTCCCCGTAAGGCTTTCATGATTAAACAGGAGAGGAAACTGTGAACAGAAAAAGGCCCTACTTTCATTAAAATATAAAGTATCCTCCCACTACACATATTGCAAATGTAATAACATTAGCAAATGTGTTTTTTCAGTGTTTCTTATTGCAAAAAGAATCACATTAGCATATTTTTAGCTTCAACACTGTCTGTGGCTAGAGCCTGTGTATATATGCTAGCTATAGGTTTACAGCTTGTCCAGACAGTCGAAAAATCCCCCAACAACAACAAATGAACTTGATATAAACCAACAGGACCCTCCCTGGGGCCTCTCCAGCATCTGACCCAGCTCCGTACCAGCTGAAACTGGGCCAGAGCCGATGACAGACAGGCGCACCAGAGTCGAGGAGAACAGGAGCTCGCATGTTTCAGGCTGTTTGTTCTGTACCGACGCCAATGTCTGCCAGACACTGACACTGACGGATGGGGAGAAATATGGACGTCATCGGAGAGAGGGGGACGGAGCCCTGGAGCTATGGGGAGAGAGGGTTATTGAAGGAAGACAAGAAAGGAGAAACCGAGAAGGATGAAGTCAGAGTGGGGGGAAAAAAAACGCTGTAGGTTTCTGCAGATCTTCCACTTTTGGAACTTGTTGATGAAAAAATCCTGCTTTAAAAACATCTCTTCTCTTACATCACGATAATAGGCACACTAAGAATATCAAATGGTGAGAAAATGTATGTATTTCACGAAAGCTAAGTGGAGCTTCTGACCTATAATGCAGCCCACCTCCAGAGGGCAGCCTGAAGGCTTTGGTGTCGACTACCACAAAAAATAAGAAACGTTATTACGGGTTCATGAGGTCGCATCCTCTTCTATATTCTAATGCTGTGTCCCTTAGAGTAAACAGGAAGGACTTTCTCTAGGAAGTCCTTGAGGAAGTTACAGAGTAAGGGAGCACTAAATAATATCTATTTATATAACTAAAGAATTATAATAACTGCTGTGATATGTGTGTGAAGCAGACGTGTGTGACTGGCTGAGCCCTTGAGCCACGGGGTCTCTAACATCAGCCATCGAGAGCGACGGCTAGCCGGTCGGATAAACAGATAATATGAGGGCGAAACACGGCATCGATTTCTTAAGACAATGACATCTGGAGCTGGGAAAGTGTAAGACGTGCTGGTCTGTGGTCAGCGTGCATCCCTCTACTGCTCAGTCCCAGGGTGCACAGCCCATCTGAGGACTGCTCAAGTCCCCAACCGGCTCCCCTGGGACTCGTTGGACCGCGTCTTTTCTCAATCTTCTGTACCCGGCTCCTTCGGCGAGGGGCTAACACCTCGGAGGCACGCTCGCTTCTTCTCCTCCCGACCACACGCTCTGTCAGACTGGTTAAAGCGTGAGTCGGCGTACACGTGACTTCACGTCCGCTGCCCGACACGACTCAACCTGCCGTCCAGAACGCCTCTCCTCGGAATTCCGAAGAATTCGATCAAATGTTCAATTCAATCAAATGTTTCCGAGAACTTGCGAAAACGTGCGTGTGTTTCTGAGCAAAACCCAGCCGGAGCAGCAGCGCGCAGAGCGCCCAGTGTGTATTTTAGCCGATGCTGCGAATGTGTTTCAGATAGTGCTGCTGATGGTTATCTTTGGGGGAGAGCGCTATTGATTTAGCTGTGGTAAATAATTGGTTTGGTCTACAAGCTGTCATGTTCGGCCTGATTGCTGAGCATTGGTGGTCCAGAGCTGTTATCGCCCTCCATATCCCTCTCTGATCCTTTTTTAGCCTTCTTAGTCTATCGCTACATTTATCGATTAGAATCTTCTATGACCATTTTCTATCCTTCAGTTTGGCCAATAATCCTTGTCCCGGAGCCACGAGTTACAAGTTATCTGCTCGGCTCGCTTTGCCCCGGCGTAGGCAGGGAGGGGGGGTGTGATTTAGGCAGGAGAAAATAGAATGAGGACATTTGGAAGGGTCAGACATAATACAAGTTTGCGTGGTTCTGGCCTACTTTTATAGCAACGTGTCCATGTGGCCTATTTTTTTTTTTTTTTTTTTGTGTGTGTGGTTTGTCACATGTCGGGAGTGAAATAAGCAGTCGGCATCTTTGCCTGAAGATTGCGGCCTTGTTTCTGTAATCCACCAGGCAAGGAAGGCAAGGTCAGACAGCCAGGCACGATGATAATCCTCAAATGGGGGGGGGTCAGATCCCTTTTCTTGTTCAGCAATCATTAAAAAAATATAGGGTTGCAAAAATCACAACTGATTCTCATCCTAAAGGAGGCAAAAGTGCCACATCAGGCCTTTAAAAAAAAAATAGAAGAAAGGAGACTACTGGAGGTAACCCATAAATGTAATTTTCTTCTTAAAGGCAACGTTAAACACCATAACTAATGTTGAAACACTCATCCATGCTGGCGGGTTTAATGAAAACCCGTGACTAAAAAGAAACAAAACTCCTCGGATGGAGTTCCTGGGGCTAAACCTCATCTTCCTGCTGGGCCCGTGTTCTAATCCCGTCCGCTGGGAGGGCTGGATGCGGGATTTGGTTGAGGCCCGCATGCTGCAGCCTTTCAGGGTCGCCGAGCCCGGGGTCGATGAGAAGACCATTAGCGCCCCCTCACGAAAGGCTCGGGGAACTACAACTCACCCCCAGTCATCCGTGAACAAGAGACCCGATTATCCAAAACTCCCACAAAGCCTTCTTTTCAGGCTGTGGAGAATCATTTAAGCGACTGACTCTTTTTCTTTCTTATCTAAAACAAATGGCAGACCAATTCACACAACCCCACACACGGAATGGAGGAGGCTGTATGTTTGCTAATATTCCTCTGTACCCTTGAGTACCGAAGTGCCTTCAGGCACGTCTCTGTTAATAATTATCCTGTGCGTGTTCATGTAACATGCATGTAAATTGTGTGTACTAACCACAATATAATAACCCAGCCCCCCTTCGCAACACTTGTGTTTACTAATTATATAAAATGTTTTTAATGCGTCACTCCTTTAACTAAGGACTTGTTAATACGCTTTATAGGAGATTATGAATATGTAAAAGTTATTTAAAGCATGCTAAATTTAGTTATTGCGCACTTTTGTGTACAAACAGTCATGGAAGTTTCGGGAAAAGTGTCCGGGGAAACGTCAAACTTCCTCTGAGAACTGCCACGTCTGAGCCCCGGCTCAGCCTCACTTCCTCCGGAGAACACTGCCGACAGGACAGACAGACAAACAAGGTCAGTTCACGGTAAAATGTACCGGCTAACGCCCGTCCATCTCCGGACACCGTCGCGGTGTGTACGAGACGGGAAAACGCGCGGCGTCACCGGGGTGACTCAAGACGGTTTTGTCGGTAAATCGTCGGAAGCGTTTTATTTCCCAGACGGAAAATAACTCCTGTTTTTTTTTTTTCCTCCATTAACTTCATCAGAGTTAATTGTTGCACTCGGTTTTTCTGCGCAGCTGGCGAGATAATAACCGTGCCGACAAGTGGGAAGGAATTTGTGGAATCAGGTTTAGCGTTGCGGCGCCGCAGGAGCAGGAACCCTTCGGCACTGTTGATATTACTTTAGTCGAAAACACGCTCGGTGCAGAACAGCGTGGGCACACACACTGTTCACCACCGGCCTGTGTGTTTGTTTCAAGTTTATCCTAAACCAGGAATAGGTTTCTGCAGCCCCTATCCCCCTCCATCTTTTGCACGTACAAGCACAAAATTGTCCTCTGTTTGAAATATGCAGTCACATAATGCTGAAAGGATGCTTAAACCCTGTCATATATAGTCATATTGATTCGCTTGCAATACAATGAGATGAAAGTGACAGTCTGAGCTGAATTTGGTGATCCTAATCAAAGCGATACTATCTGTGGTTGTAAAAGCGTTAGCATTAGCCAAACTAGCAGGGAATCACTCCGGTGTTGGATGACGTCATCAGTCAAGGATGCATTTATATGTTTAATTTTTTTCAAGATACAAAAAGGTATTTCTTTACCTTTGACATGTTTCAGCGTTCACTGCCGCCTTCGTCACAAAGTTGTCATCACACTGCTGTGCCTTTATCAGCATTTGTCTTATCCTGAATCATTTCTGGTGCTGTCCTCCAGAGCTGCCATGCTGCCCAGTCTTCCTGTTTACATCCTCCTCTTCTTGCCACTGGCCCTGGTGCAAAGAAGCACTGCCGATTCCACCGCAAAGAGTTCTCCTGCCTCTCTGCCACACCTGCCGCCTCCTCCTCCGGGTGACCCCAGCTGGGCCCTGGGTCTGCGCCTACACCAGGCCCTGCGCGCCGACTCCAGCTCGGTGAACACGCTCTTCTCTCCTCTGCTAGCAGCCTCCTCACTCGGAGCGCTAGGCGGAGGATCAGCAGGCGCCACCGCCAGTCAGTTCCAAGACCTCCTCAAGGCTTCATCTTATGCCAAAGCCGGAGCGGAGCTCCTCTCCGAGTCGTTGAAGAGCCTGGGCAAATCCAATGGCACCAGTTTTCACGCGCACACGTCCTCCGCTCTGTTTTCCAAAGAGGCTCCTCAGGTCAGCCAGGCTTTTGTGAAGGACAGCCAAGCGAGGTTCGGACTGCAGCATCAGCTGCTGGGAAAAGGCGATTCAAAGGCTGACCTAAAGCGTCTGAGTAGCTGGGCTAAAGCGGCCCTCGGCGGCCTGGACGCAGCTCCTTTAGCACCTGAAATCCAGGCTAAGCCTGGAGCGCTGATCCTAGCCAACGCTTTGAGCTTTAAAGGTGAGTCAGTGCTGTGGTCTGGAGTGATAAGAAAACATGTAATTATTTTTACACTGTAATACAGTAATATCGGCCTGAAATGGGGCGGAACTGCGTATTTCATTAGCGAGTGTCCTCGCAGCCAGGCCGGTCGTGCCAGTTTGCCCATTACGCCACACGTGCAGGTCCATGTGCAGCGGACCCCTGCTGGGACACAGCAGATAAAGGATGATTCCGGGCTCTGTTGCTCAGAGCTCCTTCATCTTCCATCGGTGGGGGTGAAGTATCAGCTTGAATAATGAAGTAACAAGTGTCCAGGCTCTTCTCCCTCAGCATCGCTGCCGAACATCTGTGCTTGGAGAGCAGACGCAGCTTGGCTCAGATCTGCTCTCTGACACGCCGGTGGAAGCTAGTCAGTTTGTGGCCCCATCTGCGATCCAACAGTCCAAAAAACCCATCCAGTCATTCCTCCTCTGAAGCTAATCTTCCGTTTTCAACGCCGCGATCGTTCAGCATTCAGGCTCTTAAAGAGCGCCGGCGTTTATAAAAGTAGGTTTTAGTTCGTCGGGGCCGGGAAACTTTTACAGAATATAATCGCGGCTATCTCTCTGTAAAAATCTCTCTTTTGTTTGCAGCCTGCAGAAGGGACGAGGCGTTAATACGTTTTTTTTTCCACTTGTGCTTTTTGTCCAGGTTTTTGTGCTTTTCAGTTGTTTATCATCCTCCTCATCTACCCTCTTCCGCCTCCCCCCCCACACAAGCCTCCCGATCACGTCCTTATCTGCCTTCAGCTCCTTCTGTTTCCTCTTTCAGGTATTCTCTTTACCAGGTGCAAAGCAGGAGAGGCTGCCGATGTGAGGAAAAAAAAAAAAAAAAGCGTGCAGAGGCCGGCTTTTGAGAATAACAGACTATACATTGATAAGCAATTCAATTAATTTTCTTTGTTGATGTTTTGACTTCATTACCAAATTAGTTTCCCTGTGTACCAACCCTCATCGTTGGCTTCATTAATTTTGCGGGGAAAGTATACAAATTAGATTATGGCGCAGATGCGACGCTCAAATTAGATCAGGGAAAATTGGATTTCTTTGGTTTTGATTCATAATTTAAATGTGGTCACTACTTTGGTCTTGTTTTTCTGCTCTTTGCTTCAAGTTCATGCATCCAAGGTCAGTGGTTTGGCTTTAGAAGGGTTTTTTTTTTTTTTTTTTTTTTGGCTTTCTTGTCCTGTTTTGTTTATTTCGCCATCAGCCTCTTTGGTTAATTAGCGAAGGGGGGAATAATAAAAGCTGCCTCCTTCTTCATGCACTCAAAGAAAAAAGGGAGGTCGGGCCAATTTGCGACAAAACAAGCTGGTAGCGGAGACAATGACACAAGGAGTTGCCCAAAGAGACATTTCTGGGAGGGAGAGGAGACAAAGAGATGCCATGTAAAGGCAAAGAGTGAGAGGGAAGGAGGGAAGGCCTGCTGAGAGATGGAGAGATTGACAGAGACGGCTGAGGGAAGTGAAAAGCCTACCTTGGGACTTCCAGTCCGCACCAGCTAATGAATTCAGGCTTTGTTCCTGTTCTCAACAAACAAAGTCTGGAAATAGACGAGGAAAAACAGGATTGTGCGGAGGAAAGGAGTCAGAAACTAGGAGAAGGAAGAGTGAAGGTCCCTTACGTACGGAACCTTTGATAATGGCTACAGCTAATTGTCATCAACTGGTAGAGGCAGTCACTCGCTCTTATTGATCCTTCTGCACTTGAATTTCCAGCCTGTATCGATGAGTGTCTGACTGATTGGATTCCTTTAGCGGCTGCAAACGGAACATCGAAGGTTTGTTTTTTACGTCTCAGATCATTAGGCGCGATCTCGCAGCATCAGGCACGCGAGCCTCGTAACTCCAGGGGTGGCTCCGGTATATCACTCGTCGGCGGTAGGGTCCAGACAACGCTTGGGTGGAATTTGCAGATCCAGCGATCCCCGTGACTTTTTCATATAAAGCCCAACATCTGTTGAAAGCATCAGGACGGCAGAGTCCCGCCGTTTCTGCGTCGTTTTCCGCCGCTTCCTGGCTTTATTGTTTCTGACCCGTCTTGTAAACGACTGCACGGTGCGCTGTGAAACTTGGCGCATGGATCTGCAGCAGGGTATTTGTTGATGGCCGAGGGTCTCGTAGGCGCTTTTACCACGTCAAAATCGGAGACAGTCTTTTTGTTCCTGGCTCTGTATCCGGAAAACGTTCCCGCAGCCTCCGACGGACTTGGTGCTCGGTTCTAATTAATGCTAACAAGCTAAATTGTGACGCTAACTTGATCGGGCACTTCTTTGAGGTTCTTAGTTTACAAAACGTGAAGAATATTTTGCATTTATATTAGCTGCGTTGCTAAATTAGCAGCAGGGATGCACCTCGGAAAGGTCAAAGGTCAAAGTAAACAATTAAAAGCCCCCTGATAGCCTCTGGTAACTCCCTTTTCTGATATTCTTTGAGTAAGAGGATCTCTGAAAAAGCAACCGTGCAAGTTTTCTTGTCAAGTTTCGCCTAGTCAGAGTGTTTTATGACGGCTCCAAGCTGATGAAAGCTTGGAGAAAGCAAACGAAACATTTAATTTGGCCTTCTTGCACCTGCGGTGATCTTTTCAGACAATTAATCAATAATGAAAGTAATTATTAGCCGCAGCCTTTAGCAAACCCCGGCGACAACCACAGAGAGCGTAATAAAGCCGGAGGCCGTGATGCGTTGACCCCAGACTCTGCCCGTGTCCCCGCATACCTGAGGCCCTCCAGCCGTCTCATACCTGGGTATCCTCACCCGAGCCCCATTTATTGATGATCCATGGAGTCCATTTTCAGCTCTTTCCACGGTTTGCTATTTGTTCTGCTCCAGGACTGTGGGAGAGGGAGTTCAGCCAGGGGAGCACCGATCTCCGTACCTTCCTGGGGAAGAAATACACCAAAATAATCATGATGCACAGAGCAGGTAAGGAGGGAAACAACAACAACAACACAATCTGTCGCAGGCTGCACTCCTGCCAGCACACAAACGCAGCAGAAAGTAATTTTAGCTCTTTGAACATCTGTAAGGTCCAATCTGCTCCCCTCCAATTTATCATTCTGTAGCTCCTGATTAATTGAACACTCTTTCCATATTTTATGCATCATCCTGAAACCTCAACAACATATACAATGATTTCCTGCTCAGACAGCGGTGGGAAGAGACTGGTGGGACAAAATGTATTCCCTTCAATATTTTATGATGTCATTTCCGATTCACAAATAAGAATATTTCCTCCGTTTCACAGGTTGCTGTCACATTATTTGGGATTTTCGGCACATACTTTATTTAAGTCTGGAAAACATCCCAGGAAGCTGCCGTGCTCTCCAACTCTTCCATAACCGCAAACTCTTCCATAACCTGTCCTTCAGGTTTGTACCATTTCCACGAAGACATCGAGAACATGGTCCAGGTCCTGGAAGCCCCTCTGTGGGGAGGCAAGGCCAGCGTGGTTCTCCTGCTGCCTTTCCACGTGGAGAATCTGGCCAGGTTGGACAAGCTCCTGAGCCTCCAGCTGATGTCCAAGTGGCTGGAGAAGAGCAGCGTCTCCAGCGTCAGCATCTCCCTGCCTCAAGCCAACATCAGCAGCGCGCTCAGCCTGCAGGTGGGTCTTTAAATCGAAAGGAGATTATTGGGAGATGTTTAGGAAGTACCGTATTTTTCGGACCATAAGTCGCTCCGGAGTAGGATCAGTCAAAAAATGTGTCATGAAGGAGAAAAAAACATATTAAGTCACCACATTAAGTCGCAGGACCAGCCAAACTATGAAAAAACGTGCGACTTATAGTTCAGAAAATAAGATAATCGTTGTCAGAACATGGCGCAAGGTTAATAAGAAATGGTTTAATGTGCAGCATGTAGGACAACCTCAGCGGTCCTGAGGTTTGAGGTTAGCTTAGCACGATGGAACCAAAGATGGTCATTATTTATAAACCAGCTAATAACAGTTGAAAATAAAAGGCATCTAGATTTCTTTTTTTTGTCTCATGAATGATGCATTTGTCTGCCGGGCTGCTCTAAAATGTTTGGATCTGCCTGTTTTTTCCTCTTTTTGATGAGGCTAAAATGCTTGCCGGGGATCACAGGCCGTCTTGGAAAATATCCACGGATAAACACTTCCTTCTCAACTTGAATTGCCTTAATTTTCTTATGTTTTTTTCCTTGTATTCGAATCATTTCTGTCGAAAACGCATGTATAAACATAGGGTTGGGATAATTGTTTCTCTTTCGCTGACGTCCAGCGGACACACGTCTTTGTTCCCTCGACAGAGCATTTTCATATCTACAAGAAAGTCATTCATCACTCCGATTGTGTCTTTGTCCTTTTAAATCACATTCTTTGTTTTTATCTGAGTCTCTTTCTCCTTTGTTCTCTGCTCTGGGCTGCCTCCTCTTCCTCACTTTTTAGTCGGCTCGTGTTGTTTGGTGTGTCTCGATGAGAGTCCTTCTTCCTCGTCCTCCCATCTGTCTCGCGTGTCGCTGCCGTCCCCCTTTCCTCCATTAATCCGGTGAAGCCGGTTCCCCCAACCTGCAGCCGTCACCCCTCCACCTTCGAGGCGTCAGGCCTCCAGCTGTACAACGCATTAAGCTAAAGGTCTTCCACCAGGAAGCTAACCTTGGCTGCTCATATGCTAATGGCAGCCTGATATCTGTGCCCTGCAGGCTCTCTGTGGGTTTCAGCAGCTTCCATCAGGGTTACTTTTGTCGGAGCACACGAGTCGTGTCACAGCACAGCCGGCGGTCTTCCTTTCTCTTAACATCTGGTAACATCGGAGGGGCAAGAAGACACAGGCAGACGCAGTAGCATCTGATGCTGGGGTGCGTGCACGGGGGCTGTTGGCCAAACTGGATTTATCACGCTGGGCAGACTTTTAATTACCAGTCAGCAGGGTCTGTTGGCGGGTTGGTGTTGGTGTCGCACGTTTGATCACGTTGAAAGAAATAACTTTTCTTGAGCGTGTTAGCATTTAAAACCCGAGCGATAAATGAAGAAAAACAGCACGGCGTTGTCACTCTGATTCACAGACAGAGAAGCCGGGGATGTAACTGTCGCGGCGAAACGACTGAGACAGTACGGGGGGGGTGGGGGAGTTTAGCTGAACCTGACAGATACAGATGACATACTATAAAAAACCCATTTCCCGGAGTCTTGGCAGAGCGATTGCGTACCATATTGTCTTACCGGTAACCCCGTGACCTCCTCGTTGACTGATGAGCGCCGTATCACCCTTGTTCTAGTCGCATAAACACCTTCAAAGAGCTGCGCTGCCATGTTTTCCTCCCAGAGTCGTGCCCTGCTGATGTTACATTGTCAGGACACTCTGGGGGGGGTCCTAATGTGGTGCTAACATTTAAGATGCTTTCGTTACTGCAGAAAGAAATATATCAACCACAAGTAGCTATACTCTGATTATTTAAGCTAGCTGTTGGACGGGCATTTGGAAGTTTTGACCTCTTATTTTCGTCATGACTCGTCCCTTTGAGTTTGCTCAGGGAGCGCGTTTGAGAAATGATTACGGAGCTCTGAGCAAACCCACGGCCCGCTGCTAACTCATTTTGACTGTCCGTCAAACCGCTCCATTTTTCCATTCGAGTCAGCCCAATCATCACTCGTGCCTGCGCATCCAAACTGTTTACCACCTATCTCATATGGCAATCTAGAGAATATCAGCGGGTGACAACGCAAAAAGTGCACCAGCTTTGTCACGTCCAGAGGCACCCGTCCATCCTGTATCACTTCCAGGGATCTCATTCCTTTTTGTCGGCGTTCACTCAGCGTCACCTTGGCGCCGCTGACCTAAATAGGCGTGACGTTCGGCAGCCAAGTGAGGAGGAGAGGTGGAGGAGAGCAGAGGGGGGAGTCAACGATGGCTCGGGGACAAGGTGGGAAGAGTCAGGGGGAGCTATAAATAGCTGCTTCTTTTTTTTTTTTTTTTTCCTTCCTTTACATCTCCCTTTTCGTGGTATTTCTGGGAAAAGGGCAGCGACCGGAGTCAGAGATGCAGAACCCTCTTGGCAAGGCTCGCCCCGGGGGTCACGGGAGAAGCCACCCTCAGCGCTAGCCTGGCCACACACCCGTCCGCGCTAATGATTTAAGCTAGGGCTCCAATCTATCTGCACCTCCAGTCTGTGACTAAGACGCATGACCGTGCACAGGAGAGCTCACTCAGTCACAGCTAACGAGGTCAAAAGGCCATCAAATATTTACAGGAACACACTCCGCTGTATACGGCGTCTGGGGACGGCGGTTTTAACACAGCCGCGCATCAAAACAATTCTTCAGATGTGTTTTGTAGCATTTAGTCGAGTATCTGACAAAAAAAAAAAAAGCTCAGGCTGCTTTTCCTCCTGTTTCATTGGCGTCGAGCTCGCCCCGGGGACTCAAACGCAGCGCGCGTGAATGGGAAGCAGGGGCGTATTGACCACGCGGTGCAGGTAAAAGCTCACGCAAATAAGATCCCGAGAGCTGTTTTCCTGAAGGGACTCAATGAAAGGATGGAGTGGCTTTGAAGCCTCGAGAGCGGACTGAAAGAGAGGGTTGCATCAAATGAAATGAAGCCAGATCACAGCCACATACAGCGCACTCGAAACCACCCACGCGGGACCATAAAGGCGGTATTGAACTTAGCAGAACGCGCTGTGTAAAGAGCTGGTAAAAGTGGTAACAGCTTAGCAGAACCATTCGGCAGATCTCGTTGGTGAGCCAAAGGGGAACGAATCCAGTCCGGTCCATTGGATCAGATTAGATCCAGTCTCTTTCTGCCTGGCATTGATAGAGCAAATGATCGATCCTGGTCTGGCTTGTCCACCGCAGCGCAACGCAAGCTCCTTATAATCCTGGTTAAGTTTCTTAACGCTTTCCATGCTTCTCTGTGTTTGGCTGTGTCGGCTACTCTTAGCTTCTTCCTCATTCTTCTTCAAGCTTGTGGGTGACACAAAGGCTGCAGCGGTGTTCCACCAATCAGCGTTCCCCAGCGCATGGCCCCGCCCCCTCAACAATCAGCTAGCAGCTATGAATGAATGCAACCCAGTGTCCTTCAGCAGACTGACAACTAGCTATTTTTTCGCAATTTGCATTTACGGAAAGCGATGTCATGACAGAAGCGATCAGGAAATATGCTCTACGCGCTGCAGGGCCGCTTTTCAAGGGCACCCAATTATGATCCAGTTGCATGATTTCAATGAACTAGTCGTATGGACTTAATCTTCCTGTTTTCAGTGCGTATGGCTACAGTTAAACATTTTTTCTCCCCTTTCCAGCTGTTTACAAACAGTGCCGTGGCGCAAACATAGGCCTAGTAATTGCAGTATAAGCCTAAAAGGATGAGTGAATAATCGCGTATTTGGTGAATATGTTTTAAATGGCATCAAGGCTTTTAGCGTAAACAGGCTTTTAGCTACCCCAGATTGAGTGCTTTTTTCCCTCCCGTTTCTCTGCCGTTTTCTTTTCAAACTAAGTACCCGCGCACGTTCGTTGTGACTGATGTCTGTTCCTCTCCCTTTTTGCAAAACAACACGATTTGTCGGTTTCTTAAGAGAGAGAAAAGGATCTCCTTAATAGCTGACTGCTGGGGGAATTTGTCTTTTCTTCTGTCTTGCATTTTTAAATAAGTGCATCACAGAAATAAAAGTGTGCCCTAACGCAATTTTAAGATATATATTATGCATGCACAGTCGGTTCAATATTAGATTTCACCATGTAAAATGGCTGCATGTGCTCCCCTTTGACTGGTGAGATAAAAACCATCTGGATGGCGCAGCGGCCGTGCTGGGGAGTGGATGTCAAAATGCTTTCCCTTTTAAATTCCTGCAGTCGGTGTAAAAGCGACGTAGCGTGTTTTTCCATCAACTTCCTCGTTATTAAGGCTGCTCTGTCGCATGTGATCAACATCAACGACCCCTCCCAGACTGAGCTGTAACGTGCCCTCTATCCACGACCACATGAACCCCCCCCCCCCCCTCCCCCTACTCCCTGCCCATCATCCTGAAGTAAGGCGATGGATAACGCCTGCACGCCCGGGGGTTAATCCCTAGCTACGGAGCCGGGTAGATGGTTGAATCCACATGTGAGGCACCGGCCGTCTTCCCAGCGCTGTTCCATCTAACATTCATGCGGCGCCTCGGAGATAAAGGCCAGCCAAAGAGCACCTCCCAGAGGTTTATCTCCACATATAATGCATCGCCACACGGCTGCGGCGCTCAGAGAATCCGAAGGCTCCTCTCTTTTCCCATGACGAGCAGAGGAAAGCCTCAGAGAAGGGGCTGGAGGTGCACCTGCACCGCCGGTGGCCGCGGAAGCTGCCCTTCCTGAGTGGGTAATGTGAGTCCAGAGTACAGGATCCCACACGTATCCGTCCCGGAGCATCCGAGGAGTCGGGAATGAGACGCACGCCCAGGCGAAGGATGGCGGGAGGGGGGAAAAGGACAGATTCAGAGATGTGGATGGCAGGCGGTCGAGCCAGACCGATGTAGCAGTCGCGAGCGGAGGAATAATAGATGAGGACAATAGAAGTGCATCAGTGCAGGAGGCGACGTGCGTGGAAAGCCAGAATATGGGATGGCTATAGTTGTATACGTCTACTTTGCTCACGTTTAGGCGGGAGAGGACACGATCCAGGTTCAATTAGCGTAGCGCGCTGGTCTGGAGCTCAAAACAGGAAGTTTGACATACATGTAGGAGGATTATTACAGGCGCCCCCTGATGTGGTCTGAAGAGCTGGATGGAGCCGAACACACGGAACCCGCAGATGTTTCCAGGAACGCTTCCAACATTGTGTTCTTTCCGGCCAGTAAACACATCACCGAGCTGGGAACACGCGATTCACTCGCCACCGCCGCTCCCCAGCTCCTCTTTCCTTTTGCAGCCACGGCCCGATGCACATGCGCCGGCGCCCACACGTGTTCTCGCTCAGCCCCCCCGCCCAAGAGAAGGCTGTCACCACCGGTGGCCCTCTGCCACAGGAGGATAAACTACCTGTCATGACGACGGCTTTCCGAGGAATTCATATCACAGGAAAGACAAAGGTGTTCGAGGTCACGGGGCGTTGCTCTTAAATTATTCATCGTCCGCTCCCTCCTTTGGTCTCCTCGCTGGCTGTCGCCCATTTTGCTCTGCCAACCTGCAACAAGGGCACCTGTCAGCCTCCATCCCATCTCTGATTCAGGCAAAGATTGTAAATAAGCGCGACGGATGCTCCAGAAAGGGTTCCGATTGACAGTATGGACGGTGTGTTTGTGTCTACGGAAGTGCGCTGAGGTTCGGAGGGTCACCATAAATAGTAAACAAGCTAACATTGCTGTTAGCCTGGGTTTAGCAAGCAAGTTAAACTACACATACAGCTGCTCGGCTGCTGATATGTCACTGAAGATCCGTGTGAGGCGTAGATTGCAAAGTATTTAACATTAAAAAGAAAAAGAAACGTAGTGCAATGTGTCTACTGTAAGAATGCAATTAGCATGCCGTAATAGCAAAACGCTGCTAGGTGTGTGCAGCACCTCCAAAGGAAATGCTAAAAGTCCGTAGACCGGAAACAGCAAACTAAGGCCAACAGTAATTAGCAGTAATTAACAGAAATCAGTGTGATCCATGATTGAGAGAAGTCTGGTAACCAACACACTGTTTATAGCGCCGTTTAAAGGCTGATTCAGAGCTTAAATCAATGCGGCTACTCTGCTAGCTATCGCGTTCCCTCAACTCGGCTAAGTTTTTGCTTAAGATAATTATAATAATAAAATATTATTATTATAATAATAATCAGCGGAAAATGAAGTGCTGTAGTGAGTTTGTTAAAGTCTGAACTTCAGTTAGTTAAATTGTAAAAGTCAGTTTAATTAAGTCTTTGATATTGTTGATTGTTTGATATTATTTTGATCATGTTCAACTTTTCAATAAAGTTAGAGTGATGTAAAAAAAATAAAGTCACAGTGTCCATCCATCCATCCATCATTTTCCTCCGCTTATCCGGGGTCGGGTCGCGGGGGCAGCAGCCTAAGCAGGGAAGCCCAGACTTCCCTCTCCCCAACCACAGTCGCAGTGTGTGCAGTATATTTCTTATCCGATTGCTCGATTAATCGCCAGAATAATCGTGAGAATACTCGATTACTGAAAAAATCGATTGCTGCAGCCGTAACTACACACCTTAAAACCTCTCGTCTTCTTTGTGGGCTGCAGAAGCCGCTGTCTGCTCTGGGCTTGACGGACGCCTGGGACCACAAGGTGGCGGATTTCTCGGGCGTGTCCGGGAAGAGCAAGGGCAAGCTTCACCTAGGCGCCGTCCTCCAGTGGACCTCCTTGGAGCTGGCTGCTCAGGCCGGACCGGGAGAGGAAGAGCTAGAGGAGGAGAAGATCGAAAAGCCCAAGTTGTTTTACGCCGATCACCCGTTCGTCTTCTTGGTTCGTGACAACGCCACCGGAGCCCTGCTGCTGATGGGCGCTTTGGACCACGTGGAGGGAGAGGCCGTCCACGACGAACTGTAGCACCTTCACCTTAACGTCAAGGCACTGGCATTCACCGTGGCACTCGATCACATCAGACTACAGCTGACTTCAGTGTACAGTCTCAGTCTGGCTGACACCAACACTGAAATTCACAGACAGACGCACATACACTTGTCCTTCCACACACTCACTTGGCATCCATAAATGAAGAGGCTGGGGCAGACTTGACTGGAGTAGACAGACACAGGCAAAAGCTTGAGAGATTTCATGCATTTGCTCACACACACACACACACACACACACACACACACAAACAAAGCTGTAGTCAGCAGCAAATGGTGCTGATGAGCAGAAGTAGGTACACTGACACGCTGTAAACGAGATCAACAAACATCAGGCTAACTCTGACACTTTAGTCCTTTGTGTGTGTGTGTGTGTGTGTGTGTTCTCCCTGTGACCGACAGATCAAGGGTGCCCACCAGGCAGCGTCCTGGAGCTGGCAGGGACCTGCGACAGGGTCCCCTGGGCAACATCTGCGGAAGACTGATGGATGGGCCAAGTGCTTATTGACGAGCCAGCTTAATGCTAATGGCCTTAATGACTCACAACGCTTGTCAACAACACAGAGAGGACGGGGGAACCTTTTAATCCCTTAATACCACCTGGGATCGATGACACCGGCACGCCACTGGAAACAAATGCGACCGACACGGCTCGAATTAAAGCTACCAATTTAATATTTAGGATAATTACAACTATTCAAAGCGGTATTGATTTTCTTTTTCGGAGGAAAATTGAGCGTAGGCCAGTTTGTACTGTGGAATATCCCTGTGCTTTTAAAAATGCAGTTCCAGTCTTATCTGTCCAGCATTCAGAAACAGTAAAAATATAAAACGCTTGAAGACCGCCACAGCAGTAGATTCAGGCTCGAGCTAGCATTTTTGGTTGTCGAGCAGCTGTTTAAGGTACAACAACTGTTTGTTGATGACACTTGTTAACAAGCTTTTTCATATCTTGGATTTTTTTTTTTTTTCGTAATACAACATTTCTATAAAAGCTGTACTGGGTTGCTTTGTGTTCACGCAAAACAAGACGTTTCTATAAAATAATGAATACGTGCTACATGTTTAGATGAAGAGCTTTAAAATGGCCGTTGCAGGTAGCTTTGTTCCTCATTTAGCCCTGCTAACAGGTTTGCCTGTGCATGTGCGTTACCATGGTTATCCACATGTTGAAACTCCTACAATGACCTCCCTCCAGTGGTCCGTGTGGCAGAGGCTTGTAAAGGGCACGCTGCTGCAGGAGCACTCCAGCCTGAACAAACCCGGCTCAATTTAGACAGGCCTATGATGGATCCCAGGCCGTCCGCTGAGAGCACATCAATCCTGGCCGCTCCCGCAGCAGCTCCCCGCTGACTCACCTTCACTTTTCATTCAGTTCAAAACATGTAGAAAAACAGACGTCCACTTGGAGCCAGGGATAATGTCACCTGCAAAGAAAAGGTAAGAATCTCACACACACACACACACACACACACACACACACACGTAAAATAAACTGAGCTAAAGAGGAAGGTAGCTGTTTTAACTCAATCATTCTGCAGTCATATCTGTATTTTATGCGTATTGTATATGTATTTTAACATCATTTTAAAGGTAAATATAACTGCAAGATATCATACTATAGGTTAACTGGCAACCCCCGCCTCGCCATCATGGAAAAAAAAAATCACGGGAAATTCACCGGAAGTCATCTGGGCAAACGAAGCCGCAAGGTAGGTCTGGTGACGGTTGCTTATAATTGTCTTTTGTATTAAATACTTTAACGTAAATTCTGTTTTTAAAAAAATAGCTTTTTGACGTGTTAATTGTACTTCTCGGTGGTGACCTATTTTTGGTTATTACCTAGGGTGACAATTTTTTTTAACTTGTAAATCAGTGGCGGAACGTGCACTCCACGCCTAGGCCTTCAATGACGTCATACTTAATGCACCTCATAATACCATCAATGTGATACCACAGCTCGAGAATCCACACAGAATCACACACATTACATCACCTTAATACAGGCCTGTCGAGCAGCACTTAATTTTCAGGGCATTTAAAATCAATAAGCTCACATTCACAATTAAGAGCAGGAAACTAAGATCACAGATACTGTCAAAGCTCAAAGATAAAACATGATTTCAGAGATTAGTCAACAAAACTATGGAGCTTAACAAGTTTGTCGGACAAACTGCGCATTGTTGACATTTACATCTAAGACACCAACCAGACGATAACAACACAAACTGTTCATTGAAAATAAAAGTAAACCGATTATTTGCATTTGTTTTTGAGAATATGAAACAGCAAAACAATTGGACATCTCGTGACTTAAATGACTTAAGTCACGGCTTCGCTAATGCACCACGCAAAGTTATTTACATTATAAATTGCAGATGATCAGAAGGTTAGATTTTTTAGTATTTTGTCCACGTATTGTTGATAAAACAAAAAAAGAGAAAAAATGTGGACGCCCGGGAAGGACCCTGCGTAAAACTGGGGACAAAACAATGGGGCTGTTGAAATCCGCCAGGACACGGGACACAAGGCTCCAAACCGGGACTGTCCTGGGTAAACCGGGACGTCTGCTCACCAAATGTGAAGTCATTAACGTAAACAAACGAGAAAATAACTACAAACCAAAAAATAAGCTACGCTTGGACAGCAAAGTTTAGGAAACACCAATGTCTAGTTAGTTAAAACAAATTAATATAAAATTCAATGTAGTATTTGTTAGTGTGTCATATAACTTCTAAACATTTAAAATCGTGTGTCAGCATTTATTAGAAGCAGAAGGCCTTGGTGGAATGATGATTTTGCGTCATGTAAGATGTGAAATATGCTCTTTAACTGGCTTTGTGCAGCTCTCTGAAGCCTTGTGAACCTCAGTGTGTTCCCCTGAACTCTGCTAACGCTGTTGGGATTCATTTTCTTCCCTCACTTTGTTTGAAACCACAATGACAAAATGTCACAGAAGCCTCTTTAAGCTCCAGATCTTGCTGCTTCCTGTTTCCCTCAGTCAGGTGGGTTAACCTGGCCTAACCTGGGTTAACCTGTGGAGCTGTTTCCCCCGTAGCTGGTGACTGGAGTCACTCAGGGCCCGCTACAAGGCTTTTAAAGGAAAAATGTCACGCTAGCTTCTCCCCATGTTGTTTTTCTCAACCGTTCATTGTTAATCCACCTGGAGGAGGCTCTCTGCTCCAGCCCATATTAATGTTATTGATCACTGTCAACTTTTATGCGTCCTTCGACGTCAGATCGCACAGCCCACATTGATTTTTTTTCCCGCCCCGCTTTTCCTCTTTCCAGTAAAACTTTCTTGTTCTTTCCTCGTGTTCGGTTTCTCCTCAATAACCCTCTCCTTTATTGCACACGGTCTTTAGAAAGTGACAACTTTGAAAAACTGAATCAAAGTTTCAATAAAGTCCCGACCGCTGTGGGCTTTGACGAGAGAGGCTGTCGGAGCGGAAGGGGATATTTGGGCTCCAAGAAAAATAAATAGTTCATGAAGCTGTTGACATCGCCATTTTATTACTTTTGTCTTGGAATTGTCCACCTGCCCGCGGCACTTTTCGGTCCACAAATTATTCATGGCGCTCCCTGCCGGATGCAGACGTCAATTCCAGTATGAGTTAGTGGGGGAGAGGAGTGGGCAGCCCCTACACCTGCACGATCGTGTCCAGATGATGAAAAATTCAAGCCATGTCTTTGTATACAGGACGTGCATGTGACGTGACATATACGCAGGCTTTGTCTTTAGTACACATGTAAGACGAGAACTCTCATATAATGATACCAAATGTTGAATTATGTAATTAAGCGACTCCTTTAAGAATGTGTGACTTTCCCTCCCCCATCAGAAGGTCATATTTTCATTTTAATAACAAAAATTGCAGCTGAAAGGCGCGAACTCTTGAGTCGAGACTGGGACAGTAATGAAGAGAGGGAGAGAGAAGACTGGGGGGATTATCAGCTAAAGCAGATGTAATTATGAAAATTGCTGTCCTTCAGATTGTAATTGCCTTTCCAAGGTCTATAAAATATGTTGTTTACATATCGTTCCATATATGTAGGGCAGCCATTTGTCTGCGTGTGTGTGTGGGGGGAGAGATGAATGTGGAGTTTGGAGAAGAAGGAGGAAAAAAAAATGTGCTGGATCTGTTTCAGGAATCTGCACAAGTCATCATGCTGTAAATGGAAACTTTGTCAGCATTAAAGAATTGATCGCTGGATCCTCCTGACTGCTCACAGCGGAGCTCTGCATGGCAGGAAATACATTTAACAGGAAAATGAAATACAGTCAGGTCATGTTAGCCTGGTGCTCCATCACGCTCAGAGCGGTGGGAGTGAATGTGAATATTAACTGCTGAAAAAAAAAAAAAAAAAAAACCCAAAACAAAACTTCCTCAGCACACACGCTGCTATCGCCAAGCTAGCTCTGCGTCGGCAGAGATGGCGACACCGTTTGAAATCCTGCTTTAGGGATTAATTTTGGAGCTCATTCTGCATAGCAGCAGGTTGGCACATCAGCGCGGGGAATTAGAAGAAGATCTCGGGTGTCGAGAAAGAAAAAGGATCCTGTTGCGCAGCTTATTAAATTGTTATGGGTTCACTCACAATTTAGAAATAAATAAATAAATAAATAAAAACAAGCTATTATTTAACCTCCTCTTTGTTGCCATGCAGTGCATTGTGGGTTTCTTGTTTAAAGCAGCTACCTGAAAACTAGATGATTTTGGGTTTTTTTACATATAAATGTTGCCATGTTGGGATGTTGCCTTTACCTTGAATTACATTTGTGTCTCGTTAGCGTTTTTAGCTTCAGCTGTAGCGTGTGCTTTAGCTGTTTTACGGCTGAAAACTGAGGCACTGACTGTACCTACCCCAGATGTAGGTAAGTACGTGTCTCTGCCATAAATCTGAAATGAGTTTGAAAACTGGAAGAGGGTCAGATTGTGGCGCCTAATGAGGCCGCTCAGACACTTCGCTCATCAAATGAAAGTAACATAAAAAAAAGAAAAACACTGGGAACCTGCTGATGGCATTTTCTCAACATGTTTTTGCTGCTACACATCCTCTGCTGTGGGCGTGTGTGTGTGTTCTTGTATGTACTTGCAACTTACTGAGTATCAAAAAAAGACAAGCGTGCATGTGTGTGTGTGTGTGTGTGTGTGTGTCATTGGAGGAACATTGTAGTTCAGCCACCGCTGTTTTCTAGTTGATCTGCTCCAGAGTAACGCTCAGGTCCAGCTTCCAGCTCTGATTTTCTTTGGAATGGACGTTCCTCAGTCGTTTGGACGGACTTGGGGCCAAAGATTTAATTGAGATGAAGGTGCGTCACTCTGCGCCCTCCCAGGAACACTCATTTCCCCCTCTCCACCAGATGTAGCTGCACCAAAAAGATAATGACCAAACCCCAGTGAGACATGTGTTATGGAGCCCTTAATGAAAGAGTTGTGCCCCATTGAGCCCTATAATGAATGTTGTGACATTGTAAATCCCGGGGGGCCCGCTTAATTCCTGTGAGTGGGTTCAAGTAGCAAACATTTTGATGGGGGAAACGGCAGAAATGTCAGAATAATGTTTGGGTGTTTGGAGGTGGCTGCGGCAAGGCTCCGTCCAATCCACGTCTGGCTCGCCTGATACGTGTTTGGCTTTCATCCCGACTAATGAAAATGTCAAAAAAGACGGTGTAAAAAGGCAGGACTACCCACTCTGCCCTAGGAGCCCGAAGATGTGAAGCAGAGATAGCTGTCGCGCCTCGTCAAAGGGACGCTAGCCGCACAGGATTATGAGCGATAAGAGCTTTTGTAGATTTAGTAATGATGTCCCTGAATACCAAGCAAGCTGCCTCTAAAGAGACCCACAGGAATGAATAAAAAGGCCTCCTGTTTCATGGCTGGAGTGGGGTTTTCTGCTTGTGAGAAATCACATAAGAGAAATTACTGAATGTCATAATTTCACTATGCATTTCAGGGTTTATCGAGCCTTTTGGGCGTTTTTCTTTCCGCTTGCTTGTCTCGTCTTCAGTTCATTCAGTCTTTCATTCCGACACTCCCTGTAATGTTTCCAGGCTCCTCTGATATTCTGTGTTCTGATTCAGCTTACAGGTGGCAGAGCAGCTGGCCCGCCACACAGGCGGCGTTCGATGCAGCCGCGACCTTTGGCAGGCTGCTACACCCTCCACTGATGCCTGCCCTCTTGGAAAGGACGACAACATTGCAGACGTTTGCTGTAGCGTCACAGGTGAGCCGTGCACTCCACGCCTAGGCCTTCAGTGACGTCATACTTAATGCACCTCATAATACCATCAGTATGATACCACAGCTCGAGAATCCACACAGAATCACACTTACACATTACATCACCTTACTACAGGCCAGTCGAGGAACACTTAATTTTCAGGGCATTTAAAATCAATAAGCTCACATTCACAATTAAGAGCAGGAAACTAAGATCACAGATACTGTCAAAGCTCAAAGATAAAACATGATTTCAGAGATTAGTCAACAAAACTATGGAGCTTAACAAGTTTGTCGGACAAACTGCGCATTGTTGACGTTTACATCTAAGACACCAACCAGACGATAACGACACAAACTGTTCATTGAAAATAAAAGTAAACCGATTATTTGCATTTGTTTTTGAGAATATGAAACAGCAAAACAATTGGACATCTCGTGACTTAAATGACTTAAGTCACAGCTTCGCTAATGCACCACGTAACGTTATTTACATTATAAATTGCAGATGATCAGAAGTTTAGATTTTTTAGTATTTTGTCCACTTATTATGTTACCACTGATTTAATACTAACGAAATAAAATAACAAAATACATGTTAAAAATAAAATGCTTACATTCGCCAACACTGATCTCCTCCACAGCGTCTGATTATTTGAAAACAAAGCTAGCTAGCTAGCATAGCAGTTGGCCGATCTCTTCTCACAAGATCCAACTTTTCATGAAAGGTTTGTCTTGAAAATGCCGTGGCTAGTGTATCCACAACCAAATCTATCTCTTCTCCTCCTTCAGCCACCTTGTGTTAAAAATAATACAGCGATAGCTGTCGGTAGCTGGATCTCCAAGATTAGCTCAGAGTTCCTACTGCCGGCTCTCACAGGTGTGCTTATGCAGCCACAGGACACGTACAGTCCTGTCCTGTCCAGTTCAGCGTAAGACCTTCCAGCTTGCCTTGGTGTCGCAGTCTCGAGATCTGATTGGCTATCATAACTGATTGTGTCCATTCACTTACAGCGCTCAAGAGCCTGCTCTGTTGATTCTGAAGGCCTTAGGCAGATTTTTATAAAACCTGACAACGCAAGCTAGCTGAAATATGATTGGATAAAAATTCTACCATAATATACAACTCTGGAAACGGCACCACCAACTGGATATAATATGACATGAACAGAACGAATATGAAGAATAATTTTATTTACGTATTAACAAAAAAAAATAAAAATCTTTTCTGAGTATGTTTGGGCCAGCAGAGAAGGCTTTTGCTTTCCCTGACGGCCCGCCACTGACATATACTGTGTCCTTTCTAGTTTACACAGTTTCCTGCCATGTTTTCCCCGTTCGGTTGTAGCACTCAGAATCCACCAGAGAATACTGACAGGAAGTGCTATTTTTAGCCTCAAACTATGAGCACAGCATTAAGGTATGGCCTATGTTACCATGGCGACCTTTTTGTCTTAAAACAAATTCACGTTCCTAAGACGGAAACCCTCGCCTTTGACTCAAATATGCCGCCCTAATTCCTAACCTGCTCTCTAGACCGCTCTATTGATTACCGTATTTTCCGGACTATAAGTCGCACTATTTTTTCATAGTTTGGACGGGGTGCGACTTATCCTCAGGTGCGACTTATAATGTGAAATTATTAAAATATATACAGTCAATTCACATGTTATTTTCAAACTGACAACTGCGCACAGGCACTCTACGCTTTATTAGCGGTAACTTACAAAGACGTCTGAGAAAGACTGAACAAAACTTCCAAAACTTTCCAAAAGGAAAATCATATTTCCTTCCCCCACCTCCGGTCCTGGCGGAGTTGTTCAAAAGCGACACCAAGGATGAAGAATTCAATAGATTTTAGTGATTTGAAGTGAGATCGAGAGTTTGTAAGCATGTTCTTCATGCTATAGTTATCTGAATAACTGTTAACATGTTAGGTTAACATACCAAACACGTATTCAGTTTGTTGTCAGTGCTTCATGTAGCGTGTTTCATGTGTTACGTTAGCATACCGTACACCTATTCAGCCTGTTGTTGTCTACTCTATTGTTATTATTATAACTTGCCTTTCAATGTCTGTTCTTGGTCTCAGATTTTGTAAAATAAATTTCCCAGAAAAATGCAACTATAATCCAGTGCGACTTATATACGGTTTTTTCTCCTTAATGACGCATTTTTTGACTGATGCGACTTATTCTCCGGAGCGATTTATAGTCCGAAAAATATGGTATTTGCTCTTCCTCTACACTGCCCTTTTTTTTGGTTTAGAGTCAAGACAATCTAGACGTACTTTAAAGGTTCTGTCAGATATTTTATTCACCTACAGGAGATCTTTCCTCACAAATCGTTAGCCACTTGTCTCATGAGAGGACAGTGGAAAACGCCGGTCACCATCGGCCTCCTACTAGCCATAAAACCTCAGAGAATCATGCATTAACTGTTGTAAAACTACTTCCCCCAAACTGCAACAAAGTGCTCCAGCCAATCAGAGGGCAGGATTGGGGGTTCTGCGCCAGGTACATTTCAGGCTGGTGAACAGTAAATTCCAATTTCATTTATGACTTCTGTCGGGGGTTTTTATTTTTCTGGGATATATACAGAGAATGGGACAGGGAATCCTGTCCAACCACAGTGAAATTGGAGTTTTGAAAATTTAATGTCGACCTCCAGCTCACCCCTCCCCCATGTGGATCTCAGTCCATCGTGCTGCCATGTTTTCCGACCTTTGACATCGGCTCTTTTTTATTTTAAAAACATTCCAAACCAGGTTTGGAAGTTCGTTTTAGCATCGATTTCATTTAAAAGCTACCCAGAATTCAGGAAGCCTTTTGGGAGTTCTCCTGATTCTATTTTGGAAACATCCCTTTAGCAGCAACAGACTGCTGTGTGTCATATCTGGCTACGAGCGTTTTGGTAATTTGGACTTCTCCTTTCATGCGACAGAGACGCTCTCTGTCATCCACAATGGCACAAAGGTGAACGTCGATGGACCGGCTGAGTCGAGACTCGAGCAGCAGCAATCAGACAGCACGCCGGTAAGTTGTGATGGTTCAATTCTCATGCTAATTATCTCATTCGCCGAAAAGAGAAAAAAAAAAGAAGAAAAGCCCCGCTTTTCAAAGAAGCAACACACAACCGAGGCATTAGCACGCAAACAGCGCACTCGCTGAAGTAAACAGAAACCGCACACCCACAATTACAACCTCCTCTACCTGACACAGCTCCATGTTTCCTGGATAATCACACAAAGATTGGATAATCCTGACAGAAATCCTTTTCATTCCCAAAGCCCCCCCCTCCGCAAATTCTCATTTTGCAGTATCGTTTTCGGTCAATCAAAGGCCTTCGAAGGATTTCAGATTCTCAGGGTCTCCTTTCAGGCCTGCGAGCTAAAGGTATTTAGCGCTTTCTAGAAACTTCACTCTATACTTTTCATATCCTACGACGAAGTACATCGACCCCCCCCTCCCCCCCCCAAAAAAAAGTGACGACAGAGCATAAATATGTATGTAAATGGAGAACACGGGTAATGCTAGCGCTGCTGGGCAGGGGTATCAAGATTTCGCTCCCATGTCGGAACGAGTGGAAGCAATCAGGCGGAGCACTTATTTGGCTCCGAGCAAGGCTGCACCTCAATCACTTTGTCATTATCCATTTGCATCAGAGTTAGTTACTGTGTGTGTACATCCACACACACACACACACACACACACACACACAGAGCACAGTCAGACATCATGCATGTACATCTGTACATGTATTCTAGAATGACATGGTAAAAACTGTATTTTATTTATTTTTTTTGTTTGTTTGTTTTGGCACATCTCACTTTTCAGCAAAGCAGGACAAATACCTGACCCAGATTGGACCCTCAGTTGGACCGGTCCTGGGCCGCAGGCCACCGGTTTGATACCCCTGTTTTAGACCCCTTTGGTGTGACTATATTTATCTTGAGGGTCTTCTAGATGTTTCTACATCCTAAATAGACATCAGAGCAACAACTGAGGCATGAGGTCAAAAGAGCAGCTTCCGGAGGTCAGAGGTCAGAGACAGGGACTGGAGGAACAGGTCTAGATATGAAAGGTGGCGACTCCAGAGGTCTTGTGTGGAGACAGCAGGCAGTTCCCAAAGGTCACCCAGAACTGTGACGCTGAGTTGTGCAGCAGACTGGTCAGACAGGAGCTAACCACACCTGCTGCTCAACTTGCTAAAAGGTCTGAGGCAGCCAAGTTTGACCTTTAAATGAAAGATCTCCAATCAGAATTAAAGCCTTACTTACGAGTTCCCATTCGTCAGTTACATAGCAGCTTGTGTCTCGAAAGCTTTTTTCTTTTTCTCTCTCTGCTTGTCCATCGCCGTTCACCTTGTCCACATTTTTTTTCTTTCTCCCACTGAGCTTTGCAAACTGAAAAACATTTAATCTCAGTGCACAAAGTGAGCCCATGTTTGATTCCTGGCGGTACAGCAGCTCTTTTTCCTGGGCTTTGTAGACACAGAAAACCTTAAAGAGTGCCACTCTCTCGGTGCTCTCCGCTCTTTCGTGCAGGTTCTATTTTTGCCTTTGTAGGCATTAAAAACTCAGGGAGCAGCACTCTCTCTGGGGGAAGATCTGCGACTTTACGGCATCTGTTGGCTTTTTCAAAGCAACGCATGTCGTCTTTTTTCGGTTAATGATTTGCACTTTCTCAGTTTGGAGTCTGGAGGCGGCTACATGTCATGTAGCATGTGTGTGTGTGTGTGTGTGTGTGTGTGTGTGTGTGTGTGTGTGTGTGTGAGGGAGACTCCTTCTCCGTCCATTAGTCAGTCTGAGATTGCCGGCAGGAAGGTCACTGGCAGATTGCTCTTTTGATTTGAAAATCACTAAAGCAACATCGGTTCCCAGGACCTGGAGACGCTCTGAGACTGTTCTGTGAAGGATCTGCGGCAGCAGTGCAGAGATTGATGCTTGACACAATAACACAATACCGGCTCGCCTTTGCCTCGCTGGAGTCTGCAACCTATCGGAATATCACCTGAAACGAGATCACACTTAATGTGGTGACATCTTACCTGTGGACTGAGACATTCTGGACTCTTTGTCCTACACTAGTTGCTACTTTCACCACACAGAGGCTTCTAATTTGAGCTTTCTGTCGGTTCATTGCTTACAGAGTGGATGATGGGTCATTTTCTGTTTAGTTGTTGTGGAGAAAACAGCCTCATTAAGCGGAAATGAAATGAAAAGGTTGATTCTAAACTAATGTTAAATAGCGTTTTTTTTTTGTTTCTTGTTTTTTTTTTTATCAATCTTGTGCGCTGCGCCAGCGTCTGGACCCGGGGGCTCGTCCTCGTGAGCTACAAATTATGTTTTAGTCTAAATGCAATGTTCAGTGTGTGCTCTTGAATGGTCTTCAGGAGTCCTCCAGTAGCTTTGACCAGCAGTCTGCCCATTCTTGTCCTGGGTGGGGACTGGTGTCCATGGCAACAGGTGTTGCTGAATCAGAAGCCACCTCGAATATAGCAGTACAGTTCTGTTCCGGTCCAGGTTTTAGGTCTAACATTTGTAACTCAGACATAACTTTACACCAGAGGTGGGCAAACTAAGGCCCGGGGGCCACACGTGGCCCGATGAACTATTTAATCCGGCCCGCGGAGCCTTCACAATCATTTCTCCAAAAGCCAAATGAAGAGGGTTGTCAGCTTGATTGGTTATAAAAAGGTTTAGACCCCCCTTCAGCTAGCATGCTAACATGTCCTCTCAAGAAGGTGGGGCCAAACATCATCTGGAGCTTCATCATCCATCTCAAACTGGACCAATTTACAGGTTCTTCAAAATATTTTCTCAGTCAATAGTCCATCAGGCAGGATTTCTGGTTAACCTCTGATCCTCATTGGGGGGTTAGCTTCCCGCACCACCTGGCCGGCCCCTTCATCAAGATCTACAACCCACTGTGGCCCTTCAGGCTAAATAATTGCCCAGGCCTGCTTCACGCTGTGATGTTCCACCAGAACACATTTTCTTCTTCGTGTCCTTTTTGGCCGTCTAGAGTTGGCTGTCACATCGCCACCTATAGGTGATGTCAATAGCGCAAAGTTAGCAATAACATCAATAATAAGACGTGCAAATGGAAATAAAACACATCTACTGATGCAACTATGTTTGTCATGCATTTGATCTGTCTGTTGGTGCTCAGTCAGAGTTTGTTTGCAGGCCGGGAATTAGCCTGACTAGCGTTTCAGCAAGCTAGCCGTTCGCATTGATCCACCTACGCTTCGCTCGGGGGGGCTTTCCGGAGCAGCACAAAGCTGAGGCCAGCATTTCGGCCGATCAGATGCCACCACTGAGGCACAGAATGATGAATTCTGGGGAAACCGAGAATATCAAAGCTTTGTCTGCTTAGCTTTAACGAGTCGCTCTGTGAGCTAAAGAAGCGGTCGAGTGCTGCAGGCCTGAGTCCACACGACCACATTCCCCATGTAGAATTAATTCACCCTTCGTGGGGCTGATTTCTATTTTAATATTCATACAAATTGGCTAATCACTTTTGTCTGTTTTCTGGAAGGGGAACCAGGCAGATGTGCAGCTCACTCAGCCTCCCACTTCCTCCTTTCCTTTTGTGTGTCTCACCTGTTTTGTTTCGCCTTCATCTCTCTAATGTGCTGCACCTGCACCTCTCCAATTATTCTGGAGCTCCTTTTATGTCTCCCCCTGTCTTCACATGGCAGCACGGATACCTACTGTCGCGCTTTCTGGGCAGAAATATTTACTTTGTCTTTTAAAAGACAAAGATGGCTGTAATTACGGTAATTGTACGTTGTAATATCAGCGTTATTTACCTATAGCAGTGTTTCTTTAATCTGCACGAACTACGTCTTGGGATCCGACCCATTTGGAGGGGAATTTCATTTTTTCGGGTTGAAAATGATTTTGCTTGGCTCTAGAAAAGGAAAATCTGTTGAGTGGTGTGACGTCTTTGTCAGCCATATCAACCTTGAGCGTCCCACATCTGGCCGCGTCTCCTCCGTACGCATGATGTTTTGACATTTTCGCGGCTGTTTTTCTTTTTTTGTTTTTTTTGGTCGGCGCGTCGAAGGCTCCCGCGCGCCCTTGGAGCCGTTTCACTTGCCTCTCCATTATTCCTCATAGCTGAGGTGGAGGTGAGTAATTTTACAGCCATTTAGGAGCGTTGATGAGAGCACCACAGCTGCTGAGTAGGCCAGTCTGCAGGATTTACTGCTGACCATTGCCTTCCACTGTGTGTGTGTGTGTGTGTGTGTGTGTGTGTGTTTCATTGTTTTGTAGGCCTCTCCCGTCCCGTTTTCCATCTGCTCCCCCCCCCCCCAGTTGTATGAGCTAATAAGAGACGCGGAGAACATAAAGAACTGTTTTTTCTGCTCTCTTTTTCTGCTTCATCAGGACCGTCTCGCCCTTTTCTGAAACCAGACCTCTGGTGTGGTGCTCATTTGTTTCCCGTGCCTTTTTTTTAATCGGTGCCTTCTAATCAGAGTGCATTTGTGTTGCGTTAGCATGTGTGGCTGCGCGTCTTTATGTGACTCCTGTGTGTAAAACATGCATTTCAAGCGTCTTCTTGCGTCGCGCCCTCTCTCCTGCAGGGCCTCGGCCATTGTGTTCATGTGTTTCTCTTCCCCCCCTCCCTCTCTTCTTCTTTTCCTCCACCGGGGAGCGCGGCGTCTGGTTTAATATCATTTTCCAATCACTGAAGGCTGTAGGGCAAGGGCTCCAACTGAGCTATTTTGCTGCAGCTAATACTGAAGAAAAGGGAGGAAATGATAACCCTAGCGGTTGATAATAGCCACTGTGATCATTCCGCAATCATTTGCCTCCGGTGTTCTCTGTAGCCGAGGCTAATGTCGTCTTTTTTTTTTTTATTGCTTTGTTTTCTTTTGTGCTACAGAAAGCTACACCGTTATTACAAGCTCTCCGACACCCCTCATCTCACGCATGTCCATCTGACGTATATTCAACATCATCTGCTTGTTTGTACAGAGACACGAACATGAGGGAGCTATAAAAGCGTCCAGCGGACACGTCAAAGCTAGCCTGTTTTTGAAGCTTTTTCCAAGCGCTCCAGATTCTGATTATACATGATCCGGGGGGGGTAATATCTCAGGAGAATTGGGAATCAGGGACATACAGTCTGTTGTTTTCATCTCTCCCACCTATCTTTTATTTTCTCAGAGAGACGGAGGAAAAGAGGGAGGGGGGAAGCCGTTATTAACTCGTAAGCCGGTTAATGCTGTAGCACTGTCAACCTTCAGCTCAAATGAGAATTTCCATCATTTACATATCAATTTAATTTCCAATTTTTTCAGACTCAGTTTACCATGTTTTATTGAATCCTTGAATAGAGCAGCCTTCTCCGTCAGTCTTCCGGTGTCGTCTTTGAGTGCATCAGGATGACGAGTCGGTGTCCCACCGGTGAAACTTTAGAATGTGGATGAGTGGGAAAATATATATGAACACATAATGTCATAGAAATACAAACGTGAGAGACTAAGGTTGAAAAAAAACAAAAAAATAGCTAAATACTTACATGTTTATTACATGTAATCCACAGCTACCCTGGAATAAATTGTTTAACAGGCCAGTCTTACCGATATGTGTGGTATTACGCCGCTTGGGATGTTTTTCTCGGACGCATGGCCATCAGCGCCGTCTCATCTCCGTCACACGCAGATATAGACGCGGTTGCATTTGAAGGTGGGCCGACGCGGCAGCTCGCCGGTCCGCTGTGCGGATTAAACCAGTGATCAGAGAAATGAAAGGGAAGCTGTCGTTGCACACAGACCTCTCCACACATCATCCCCGATAATTACACCCTCCTCTTCCTCCACTTCACTCCAGCCTCTCCCTACCCGTGTTTGCGCGTCAGCCAGTCAGTCACACGCCGCACGCTCGCCCGACAACAGCACAGCACCTACGAGCTTTTGTCAAACGTGAACGCTCGAACTACAAAACGCAAAAAAAAACAACAACAAGACGGCCTTTTGTATGTTTTTGTGCGTTTCTTAAACATAAAACAAGTTTATGCTAGTTTAATTTATTCTGAGTTTACTTGATCTAGATGAAGCTCTGCTGTACTCTGATGGTGGTGTTAAAATTGGTGAGGCTATCCATTTGGAAGCGAGTTACTTAGTTACACTGTTAATACACCGTCTATAGCAGAGGTGGGCAAACTGAGGCCCAGGGGCCACAGGTGGCCCCATGAACGAGTTAATCCGACCCGCAGAGCATTCACAATCATTTCTCTAAAAGCCAAATTAAGAAGGTTGTCAGCTTGATTGGTTAGAAAAAGGTTCAGCTAGCATGCTAACATGTCCTCTCAAGAAGGTGGGGCCAAACATCATCTGGAGCTTCATCATCCGTCTCTAGTTGGACCAGGTTCTTCTAAATATTTTCTCTATCAATAGTCCGTCAAGCAGGATTTTTAGTTCACCTCTGATCCTCATTTGGGGGGTTAGCTTCCTGCACCACCTGGCCGGCCCCTTCACCAAGATCTATAACCCACTGTGGCCCTTCAGGCTAAATACTTGCCCACCCCTGGTCACTGTGTTCAACGGCATCTAAAAAGCTCAGGCCAAGTCCCGTCATCCTCCCCACTCCCACCCTCGTCTTCCTCACAGAATTGAGAGACGGAAGTCTGTGCTCCGAAGCCCGTCATGAATATGCTAATACCTGGCTTTTTACCGTTTGTCCCCATTTTTTTTTGCCGTCCCGGCTGCGTACTGTAACCCGGCTTTGTACCCGGGCTTTAGGACGACAGCGACTCGTTATTACGGCTCATCACTTGAGCGCGTAATAAATGTAAATCTGGGCTTCTGTAACTGAAGCTCATTATTTGTGACAAGTGCGCGAGGCGGTTGTTTGTTTTCTGCCATGTTGCGGATGAGTAGTGAGATCAGTCGGCCGTGCTCTTGAAAGCTTCCATTTGGACAGCGACTCCGGCACCTGTGTGCAGACCAGACCCTGAGCTTTACGGTCTCTAGGTTCAATTTCAACTTGAATCTCAAATTGAGGCCGTTTTGCTGTAGATGGCCAGAGCACCATGTGTTGATTAGCCTATTTAGACTCCTAATGACCTTTCTTCTTGATCTCTGGTGCAAACTACACACCATCTATCACTTTCATCATCCTGTCGTGTTCATTTGAAGACACACTTCAGATTAGAGCCGCTTGGTTCTGCCATAATCCAGTCTGTCCTGGTTTACCAGACCTATTTCCTGCTTCAGTGAGAGCGGTTTTGCATTGGAGAAGCATCTACCGTATTTTTGGGACTATAAGTTGCTCTAGAGTAAAAGTTGCATCAGTCAAAAAATGCATCATGAAGGAGTAAAAACATATATAAGGACTATAAGTCATTTTTTTTTGGGGGGGGGGGGAAATGTATTTTACAAAATCCAAGACCAAGAACAGACATTTCATCAGGAAAGGCGTTATAATAATAACAGTTATTCAGCTACACAATAGCATAAAGAACAGACGTGGGAGGCTGAAAAGGCAGAATTAGCATAACAAAGCTCATGACTCCAACAAGCTAGTTGCTGGTTAGCAAGTTTACCAAAATCTCCATCTCGTTCCACATCACTGAATCAACTGAATTCTTCATCCTCGGTGGAGAGGATTTTCTTTTGGGGGCATTTGTGTTCAGTCTTTCTCAGTTGTTAAGGTAATAATGTATAAATACATTTTCGGTGGTACAGGAGTAGCACATACTGGTAGTGGTCACAAGCCTAGGGCGCCCTCTCGTTGCTGTAGGTAGTATTTACTCCTTGGTCATGTCGGCCAGTGTGAATTAACGTTGAAGAGCATGTGAATTACAAATTTTAATATATATTAATCGTGCCTGAGAATAAGTCGCAGGACCAGCCAAACTATGAAAAAAGCGTGACTTATAGTTCGGAAAATACGGTACTTTTCAGATTTTTATTACTTTGGAATCATTTTCTGGTCTCGGTGAACTCGGCAGGCCGACATTGTCGTAGGCAGCGTCACACAGGATAAAAGACATTTAATCTGCAGTTTAAACTGATGGCTGAATCTTTATTTAACTGAGCTAATTTTAGCTCTGCACTCAAGACAAGAGTAATTCAAAACACTCGTTTTGTTTTGTTTTGTTTTTTTAAATATATCCTTAACTAACTTGTCTGTTTGGAAAATTGAAAGTGATCCTGAAGGTCTTGATAATAATGACATTTTCTCATTAAAGAGTGCGTAACAGAGCCGTGGCGTGACGACAGTCGCGCTTACTTAAGAGTGATCACTGTGACGCCTACTTCATCTCTGTCTCGGGATGGATTCACACACACACACACACACACTCTGCTTCTGTGATGACAAATCCAAGCAGGAAGTTTAGCTGTTTTAATTGTTCAATTGAACTGGTTTCTGGCTTCTCCGATATTCACTCGGTTAGGATTGTAATGTGAAGAAATCTGTGTTTTTGCAGGTCAGTGCGCACACACACACACACACACACACACACACACACTCTTGTTCTCCAGCACCACTTCACTCTCTGCCAAGCGTTCAACCTTGACCGGCCAATTAAAGCGTGTGCTTAGTTCCTGATCGATGGCTCGGGCTGGGCTGGGACAGGAGGGGGACAGTAGAAAATAGACTCAGGAAGTTCCACTTCACCACCTTGAATGTTTCTATTTGGGCTTCCTGTTTAAATCGTCTGCAACCCTCAGCTCTGTGTGCCGAGTCGCGTTAATGGCGTCACCTTAAGGAGCTCGGACCGTCAGCCGCTTTGCCCGAATATCTCAGAATAACTACTTTCATCCTCAACGTCATCAGGAAAAAAAACATATACAAGTCGCACTGGACTATAAGTCACATTTTTTGGGGGGGAAATGTATTTTACAAAATCCAAGACCAAGAACAGACATTTTATCCTGAAAGGCAAGTTCTAATAACAACAACAGAATCTAGACCAACAGGCTGAACAGGTGTCAGGCGTGATAACGTAACACATTAACAGTTGTTCAGCTACACAATAGCATAAAGAACATACGTGGGAGGCTGAAAAGGCAGAATTAGCATAACAAGCTCGCGACTCCAACAAGCTTACCAAGTTTACAAATCTCATTCGACATGAGTGAATCCATTGAATTTTTCATCCTCAGTGAAGAGGGTTTTCTTCTGGGGGGCATTTGTAATTCTCACTGGTACAGGAGTAGCACGCACCGGTAGTTGTCACAAGCCTAACAAGCCTAGCTGATATTTACTCCGTGGCCATGTCGGTCAGTGTGAATTAACATATTTTAATATATATATTATATGTCGCTCCTGAGTATAAGTCGCAGGACCAGCAAAACTATGAAAAACAGTGCGCCTTATAGTCCGGAAAATGCAGTAACTGTGACTCTGAGATGTTTATTTTCCGTACTTTTGCATCATAATAATGAAGTGTTTTTGCTTCAAAGTCGGTTGGTCGGTCAGTTCTAATAATCCACAAGTTTTAACAGCCGTATATTAAGACTTGGAATTATTCCCCTCTGCTTGAGTTTGACCTTGCGAAAGCCCTTGAACTGAAAAAGACCTTCGAAGATGGCTGCCCTTTGAAAAATAAATGAATAACGTTGCGCGGCCGCAGTATCTGCCGTTCATCAGCAGCCGGTGAAGGAGGGAGAGTGTTAAGTAAAGAGACGGCGTGCCGGTTTTTCTCCCCCGTCAGATATCACACCAGCCAGCCTGTCGCCCAGCCAGCCAATATCACAGTCAGTCCGCATCCCGGGTTCAGTCACGGGGCAGGCAGAGTGAGCGGGGCGGGCAGAGTGAGCGGGGCGGGCGGGGGGGGACGTCAACACAGGTAAAAAATGCAGTTTGGCTGGTGACTCAGAGCAACAGGCCTATTTACATTTCAGGATCTGTTTGGACGTCCTCCCCTGCCTGCAGGACGAGGCGCTTGCTTCCACTTGCTTACAGAAGAGGGATAGTCCTTCAACCAGAGTTTACAGCAAAATAGAACTGGCCAAGAGCGCTGGCAAAGGGCCACGCGATTGACTGGCCTTAGCAGCAATGCTAACAGCCTTTCATGTCGGCAAATATTTACATCCTCTGATGCATTAGCGGAGAGGGGTTGTTGCCACGCTGCTGCAGTTGTCGTCATTAGCATGTTAGCCAGTGTGATTCCTTTTAGAGTATAAGCTTTTTTTTTTTTTTTTTTTTAAACTAATTCTCATCTTCTGCATTCCTCTGGGAAAGAGCCTTGATGCTAACCCTTTGTGAAAGCACCAGCGTAAACATTTATGAAAGGAAGAAATTAGCTAAAATGGCGCGGCAGGAGCGGTTTATCAGTCTTTCCAGCAGAGTGATTTATCACCCGGGGAATGCGATCTCCGAAGAAAAACTGCATAAGTAATCAAATAAAGTCCAAAGTAGCCCCAACAGTCAGATGGCGACACTCGCGTCCTTGCCGCCTTGTTCCTGACGCACGTCTCAGACTCGTGCGTGCATACATTTCCATGTGACAACTCCCACGCTGCATCGGGTGATAAAAAAACATTTCTGGGACACGTTACCACCTCGGAAGAGGTTGTCCCTGCTGTGGAACAAATCTTTCAAATGGAAGAACCAAGACGTCGGTTGAAACTTCCGTTAACTAGCGTGTCTGGGCCTCGACGCAGCACACGTCTCTAAAACGCGGTACTCCAGGTGGCGCCACCTCTGCCTCGGACTCGCTCCTCTTCGCCCCTTCATCCCAGTCCTCTCCCTCTCTCCTTCACCTCTCCCCCTCTTTCCGCACTCCCGACCCGCCGTCTCTCACTCAGCAGCCGATTTGCCACTCGCGGAGGCGCGACGGTGCAAATCGCAGATCGATCAAAGCGGGGACTTCACAGCCAGCAGAGTCATGAATCACAGTTTGCCTGTCCTTTGCTGTCCGGGTCCGCGTCAGGTGCCGCTGTAAAACAAAAAAAAAAAAAACGACAAAAAAAAAAAAAAACAATCTGAAATTGCGCGCTTTCATTTATTCATACACGAGCTGGCTGAGTAAAAGCGGCTGCCATCAAATATTAAACGTGCTACTTTTATAATAGATACAAATGTTGGAATCGTATTTTAGCCAAATTGTATAACAAAAGTATAAAAATAAAAATGACATTTAAATAAAACAGCAGGTTGTGCGAACAGCAAATTGAATCATCCTGTTTATGGAAGCTGAGACGTCCTCAGAAGCAGGAAATAAGATATTCCTCCTAAGCTCAAGGACCTCTGAACTGTGCTCGAGCGCACGTGGCGCGGAACCGTCCATCACTCCCGACAGATGATGTGTTCCACGTGCGCAGCTGAGATGGATGTAGCCCTCGGTGATGGTCACGCCGGCGGCCTTCCCGCGCGTCCGATACTAGATCCAGCTCCAGTGTGAGCGTAAGCGTTGCACGAAGCCCAAACGGTGCACGTGAGAAGCGCGAGGTCGTGGGTGCTCTGCCCTCCCTCCTCCGTGTCCTCCCGTTGGCCTCTGTTCCATTCCATTCATTTTCATCACGCCATCCATCCTGCCGCGCTTTTCTTTTTTTATTTATTTAGTTATTCTTTTTTTTTTTTGATTTTTTTTTTTTAGCGTGCAGGGAACCACGTGCGCTCTCCCTCTGCATGTGCATCCATGCGAGGCGGCTCGGGCTAATGCAGTCGCACACACCTCTCTGTCTTTATTTAATCACCGGCTCCATTACCGGGGATATATTCCCAGACAATGGCGCCAAAGGCGGCGAGCCAGGCGAAGCCGAACTGGAGGGGTGGGGGTGGGGGTCTCTCTATCCCTCATCACATGGAGGCCGCAGACCTGTGACTGAGATGAATGAATTTAATATATTTCCCTTTTTGAGGCACAGGCGACCTCCTCCAACTCTTTCACAGAGGACCCGCCCCCGCCGCCACTAGCGGGACAGCACAGGATGTCGGAAGGGATCCAGGCAGAGACTAATTCGTTAGTTTTACGATGGTGAGATGGAGCTTATCAGAGGGGGTTAATGTTCACGTGGAGACGCAGAAGCAACAAGCGGCGCTTTTAGAAGGCGGGGAAATATGGCACTGGCGACAGTTTAACCAGCGTCGCAGCTTAGGATGCTAATGCACGAGTACAAAAACAACAGCCTTGAGGAGTCTGTGCTTTCCTTGTCTGCAGAGGAGAGTATTATTCCACTCTGCCAAAGATCATCCAGCTGTTTTGCCGCGAGGATGAGGCGCTGCACTCTTAATTCTTGCGCCTTTTGACCCAAAGATCTGTCAATATTGCCCCTGTCCTGCCAGGCGGTACGCCCTCTTCCTGCACGCGCGTGTGTCCCAGCCTCTCCCTGTGCTTCTGTGCTAAAGTAAGCCACAGCGAGCCTTCTATTTCCATCCTTATTGGATCTGCAGCTCTCCTGAGACGACTCAGACAGTGATGCCTCCGGTCATTTTCTGTCTCTTATAACCAGCTGTCCCAGTGTGCCATGTAAGTCCCACTTAATTAGGCTCCAAATTGGAATGGATTTGTGCTTATCCAGATGCCAAAATGTCTTTTACTATGTATTTATCCCATGAGAGTCGCGGCACACTGATCAAATTACTCTCCTCCAGACTTCCACGCTGCCTCCTGCCTTGTGCGTGTGCGTAGCGCACTGATGCCGGACAACATCCGGGAGAAATCCAGATGTTGTTTAATTTCCACACAGAAAGATAAGAAAGGCCGGACTTGTTTTAAATTCTTCAAAATGCATCGTTCCGGACATACACGGACGCCAACTCCTGCTTAAGTGGGTAAGATCAACTTTTAGCAGGCTAATGTAGCTAAAAGCTGTGCGTGTGTGTGTGTGTGTGTGTGTGTGTGTGTGTTTTGTACACACAGGGCACCAGAGTGCTGTTCATTTCCGCCCAAGCCTCGGAACAGCCACAAAACGTATCAGTGAAGTGACGAAGGCGCTGTTAGACATCGGCGTTTAATCTGAGTCATCGGAGGAACGGCGTCGACTTCAAAACCACTTCCTGTCATCTCCAGTTAGCGACGGCGCGGCGCGGGCGCGGACCTTCTCTCGTTCTTGTTTCACTTTTCTTCCGCACTTTGTCACGTGTGAAGAGCCGCCCTGAACCTCTCTTTCTTGTGCCGCTGCAGTGGCGTTCCCCAGGGTTCCATCCAACCCGCCCTCTCTTCAAGTTCCATTTTTTTCTTTCCTGTTTAGGGTTTTGCTTTTTTTTTTTCTTTTTTGCTCTTATTACCTTTGTGTTTTATGACCGTGCTTCGCTTTTTTATTAAGGCAACATTCGGGTTGTCTCCGATCTTGGGTACTTCCTTCCATCCCTCAAGAGTAGCTGCTTGTTACAGGAAGTGCGCGGAAAGTTGAGACGGAGGCCAGAGCGGCCAGATAATGGAATCAGCCCTGCGCTAACGATGTGGACGGTGACCAGCGTAAATAAGAGGAGGCCGTTGGGGAACGCCGCTGGGGAAGTAACCTCACCCACGCAGCAGCAGCAGTCATGACGGGAGGAGAGCTAAAAGTGACGATAGGATGGAAAAATGCGAAATATGCTGCTGGGACGTTGTTCCGGGGACGCCGTAGCTACAGTCAAAGATCATACTCGCTCTGAGCAAACAGGTCTTGTGACAGTTTAAGCACAATGTCACTGCTCATCTGATGTAAGCTCCTGCGCTAGCGGAGCAACGTCTGCGTTCCGCAGATAGCGCGTCATGCTAGCCTTAGCGGCGAGTGCTCTGGAGAGGAAGAACCTGCACGCCTATCTTTCTCTTTGCCCTCATCCCTCGGTTTCCCGCGGGCAGGGACGGTAAAGTTTTGCTTTGGGAGGATTACCTTTCCATCAGGGGAAAAATGAAGTGTGAAAGGCAATCTGCGGAATGCCAGGCCGCCATGACACAGCTCGAACGGATGCAATTATGCCAATGACAGATCATTTCATGACCTCTGTCCCTCACTCCTCTGGAGCGGCGTTTTGCCACGGCGACGGCCCACGTTTTTGTTTTCATGCTTCTCGCTATTTCTGACAGCTGAAGAAGCAACAGAAGCGAAACAGCGTGGCTTCGGAGCGCCGGTACAGGTGGCTGTCAGTGACAATTTCTCATTATTTTTCAGCTCCCGCGTCTCTTCTCCTCCGTCTTATGTCCTCTCTCACATCGTAGTCCCTCCAGGCGTTCTGTGAGGCTGCTTCCTGGACCCAACCGTTCTTATTTTTTTGGTTCAGCTTTCCTTGGATCCGAGTCCATATGCTGGACTCTGCAGGTCCACACCATCAGATTTAGTCAGTAATGTGGGCTTAAACACCTGTTTCTGCACCGTCACCTGTGCTGTATGCAGGGACATGTGTGAGCCTCCTATATGAGCTGCCTGCCACTAACCTCTGCACACCCAGCCCCAAAATACTGGACGATGAGGTAATACTGATATGTAGGGCAGTCGCGATTGTTCCAAGATTCGTCAATCACGATTATTTGTCATTTTTGTGATTACTCAGTTATTTATTTTATCCACAAAGTTGCATATTGCACCAACAGCAGCACGTAGTCGCAGACACATGTTGTTTCCCTCTCGTCTTGATCAGATCAGCAGCGAGCTATGGCTAGGATAATATATATGGCTAGGATAATATACTATTGCTAGGCTAATATGCTATGCTAGGATAATATATATGGCTAGGATAATATACTATTGCTAGGCTAATATGCTATGACTAGGATAATATATATGGCTAGGATAATATACTATTGCTAGGCTAATATGCTATGATTCAGGATAATATGCATAGATAATATGCTATGGCTAGATAATATATATGGCTAGGATAATATGCTATGGCTAGCTTTGACTAGCTATGACTAGGATAATATGCTATACTAGGATAATATGCTATGGCTAGGATAATATATATGGCTAGGATAATATGCTATTGCTAGGATAATATGCTATGACTAGGATAATATGCTGTATCTAGGATAATATGCTATGGCTAGGATAATATGCTATGACTAGGATAATATACTATGGCTAGGATAATATATATGGCTAGGATACTATACTATTGCTAGGCTAATATGCTATGACTAGGATAATATGCTATGGCTAGGATAATATGCTATGGCTAGGATAATATATATGGCTAGGATAATATACTATTGCTAGGCTAATATGCTATGGCTAGGATAATATGCTATGGCTAGGATAATATATATGGCTAGGATACTATACTATTGCTAGGCTAATATGCCATGACTAGGGATAACATGCTATGTAATAGATAATATGTTATGGCTAGGATAATATATATGGCTAGGATAATATACTATTGCTAGGCCACAATATGCTATGACTAGGATAATATGCCATACAGATAATATGCTATGGCTAGGATAATATATATGGCTAGGATAATATACTATTGCTAGGCTAATATGCTATGACTAGGATAATATGCTATGGCTAGGATAATATGCTATGGCTAGGATAATATGCTATGACTAGGATAATATATATGGCTAGGATAATATACTATTGTTAGGCTAATATGCTATGGCTAGGATAATACGCTATGGCTAGGCTAATATGCTATGGCTAGTTTAATATGCTATGGCTGGGTTAATATTCTATGGCTAGGAATATGTTATGCTAAGATAATATTCTATGGCTAGATAATATGCTATGGCTAGGATAATATGCCATGGCTAAGCTAATATCTCTATGGCTAGATAAAGGTATTAGATAATATTATGGCTAAGCTAATATTCTATGGCTAGGATAATATGCTATGGCTAGGGATAATATGCTATGGCTAAGCTAATATTCTATGGCTAGGATAATATGCTATGGCTAGATGTCTGTGCAGATTCTCATTCGTCCAGGTCATATTTATTCAAAGTTAGATCTCTCTGTGTGCAACTGGACTGTGAGGTTTCCAGAGAGCTTCTTCAGTTCTAAGCTTGCTGGGGGCAGAGCTTGAAAATATAGCCCTGTGGACCATCGGCATGTTAATAATCCAGGTGGTCACCTGAGAGTCGTTGGCAGGGTCGTTCACCTTGTTTCAGTTTGGGTGCTTCCCCTTTGTCTGTTGGGTCACATGTTAATGAGGCACCAGGTCTCGTCAAACGGTGTGAATGTTTGGATTGTTGACCAAAAGAGTGGAGGACTGCTTGTACGTGGGTGACAGAAAGAGCCTTAGTCCACCACCTCTGTTTAAAGATGGTTGTCCCAACTTGACGTGGATGGTTTCCTTGACACCCCTCTCAAAGCAGCCATCTTCTCTGGATGCTATGGCTAGGATCATATGCTATGGCTAGGATAATATGCTATGGCTAGGATAATATACTATGGCTAGGATAGTATGCTATGAGTATGATAATATGCTATGGCTAGGATAATATGCTCTGGCTAGGATAATAACAACATGGAGGAAGGGGAGGTTCTGGTTCCAAAGCCACGTACCACGGCACCGCTGTGGGTGCATTTTGGTTTTTAGCCTAACGATAAAGGAGAGCCCAGTAACGTGGAGGAAGCCATCTGTAAAATTTGCCGTAAAAAAGTGCCAGTCAAAAGCGCTACGGCAACAAGTCTGAAACATCTACAGACCCACCATCCACAGCAATACGCCAACTATTTCTGGATGTTCAACACGTCACTAAATTGTTCTTATTCATGAAGGTGGACAGGACAGAATGTGTTTAATTAAAACTCATTATGCTATGATAGTAGAATATCATTTAGAAAAAATAGACAAGATAATCGTCAATCGTGATTATTTTTCTAACAATTTGTTGTCTCCTAATCATGACAGCCCTACTGATTTGACACTTTTGGATGTTTTACTACTGTGCTATGCTAGTGTGTGCTATGCTAGCGTGCGACAGTGGCAGGAAGTTGATCTGCACATGATATCAGAAAAATCCTCCCTTTGACACTGAAGATGAGCTTCCTGCCATCTTCTTTTCGCTGCTTCTCATTCAGGCTCACCTCAGTGATACAGACTTTAGCTGAAGATGTCCTTGAATGCAGATGTCCTCCTTTACAAATACAAGAACTGTGACCTTGAATACATTTTGTCTTGAGCATTTTTGCAGTTCTTATCTTAAATTACACGTGCTCGTCTTGCGGCGAACTCGTTCTTTGTTTGCCTCCATTCCTGCGGCATCTATCCGGCTCTGCCTTTTCCGCCTCTCTTTTCATCTCCACCACCTGCAGCGACGTTCCATCGATTAAACTCCATTATGCAGCCGAGTGCAGAATTGCTTCCCGTTCCGTTCACACCGCAGTTTTGTTTCGCAGGTCACGCTCGGCTCACACGGAGGAAGGTTAGCTTAGTGGCTAGCCCCCCCCGCCCCAAAACACAGAAGGCCAGAGGCCACCCGCAGAGCCTCCACTGCCGACTGCAGCAGGCTTCATGTCTGAACTCCACGCGGCGCCATAATTACAGCAGAAAGCAGCACTTGCTTCCAGGTAAAATGCATTTCCCCTCCTTGAGTTGTTCCCATACAGAGCCAGGAGACCTTTCCAGTCCGATGGGTTGGCAACAGATTTTCTTTTTCCTCTTTTCAATTAAAATAAAGATGTTGTGCGCTATAAAGCTCCATGCCTCAGCATTTAGATGCGGGTTTAGCACCAGTTGTTCTCTTCAAGTGGCCCTCTAGTGTCCGCAGCGGCGAGATGGAGTCGACGTCCTGGCTGTCGTTGCATTTTCTTGCTTGTCGATAAGAAAACGAACCCATGAACCCTGGCGGTGGTGCGTCACGTGTTGTCTTTTTTCCTTTCCATCCCTTTATTTGAGTCGCAGCAGAAGGCCGCCTACACTGGGTCCGGTTCTGCTTGAGGTTTCTGCCTGTTAAAGGAAAGCTGTTGCTCACCACTGTCGTAAAGCGTCTTGAGATAAGTCTGTTATGAATTGGCACTTTAAATGGACTGGAATGGACTGGAATGGATTGGAATGGATTGGAATGGAATGGGCTGGTTACCCTCAAACGAGAGCTGGAGCCGTCATTCACATCAGGGCGCTCTGAGGCGCACGGTAATGTAGACAAATGCAGAAAGAAGGATTCATTTTATTACAGGAGGTCAGGCTGATCTTGTGCTGCGTTCAATGTCCTTGGGAGGAAAGCCACTCCGACTCGGAACTGTGTCTGCTGTCCTTGGAAAAAAGGTCACGCTTTGATGAAGCTAAAGAGGCTCCCCATGGCAGGATTGAGCTCAGGCTATTCCAGAGCCATTGTCTCGTGATGCATCAAGGTCTTCCTGTGTCTGGTGAAGCCCAGGCGTAGGAGTGGATGGATACTTGAACTCATCCCCAGCAAATTTAGAGCGCGGGTTTAGGAAACGTTGCATTCTTTTTTTGTGTATTTTTCTTGTTTTAAACAACGACCTCGCCGTCCAGCTCTGGTTGTGTTCAAAAAAAAAAACAAACAAAAAAAAAAAAAATATTTCCACCGCGTTGCCGACATTTTTTTAAATCCAATTTTTTAATTCAGGCCATTCCGAAGCGTACCGGCCACTGAGGAGGGAGAGTGATCGATGCCCCGTCCCTGATGGCCATTCTTCACAGTGAACAGCGATGTCATGGCGGGGGGGGACGAAGCCCAGCCCAAACACACAAGCAGTGAGCTCGTCACTGTCCACCCCTTCAGGACGATTAGCTACAATTCATCACGTTAATCGTGCGCCTGGACGGCCTCTCCGTCTCTTAGTGCGTCCGTTAATGTGACATTACACATGTCCCGTGTGACATTTAGACGGACGAGCACACGGCGACATGTGCGAAAGATGTGTAGCCTTTGAGGGACGCTCACACTTTTTGTGTTTTTTATTTACGTGAAACATGGTGTGTGTGTGTGTGTGTGTGTGTGTCGCCCACCAGGGACACAGTGACTTCATCTGTCATCATCTGACACCTCATTGGAGGGCTTAGGCAAGCAGATTTATTGGGGTCACGGGGGGGTCGTGGCGCGATAATGTTGTCGCGGAGACAAACAGCTGCGCTCGTGTCTGGGCCGGCCGGTTCACAGCGAATCAGCACGTCCACAAGAGCCCAATCGATAAACATTTTCTTTGCGTAATTGTTGCCGGTTCAGCTAATCCTCCAGTTGTCCGCCGGCGTGTTTATACTTGACGCAAACATTGGGCTCTCCCACTTTGCCGTTTACAGTAAACCAGCAGTTGTTGTCTTCTGCGGTCTGTTTTCTTTATCCGAGCGCACCGCAGAGACCGTCCGTTCCGTCACTTTCGGGGTGTAGGTTATCCACCCTCCGCTGGTTCCCCACTTCTCCTCCAGGCCTGAGCTCTGCCTCAGCGTCCCAGCATGCACCGCGTTCTGCTTCCTTCCCACGCTCAGGTAACCTGATGCATCCTAGCGTAGCTGCAAACACCGCTCTTCTTCGTCTTCGCCTTCTCTGCTCGTTGGTTCTTCTCACGTATTAAAGTTCGGTTTTTATTCATGTGTCCGAACCGTCCGGTCACAGAGTGGCGGAGAATCGCTTATACCCTGTAGTAAGACCAGATTAAAGGACAGTTCCAGTGAATATTTTAGCTCTAAGAGAATCAATTTGGAGATTGTTTTTAAAATTCTTCAGTCTGTCCGTCCGTCGCCGCATTGTTTGTTTACGTCAAGAAAGTGGACATTTTTGTAGAATTAGCTTTAGCGCAAAGTCTCAGCGACAGTCACGCTGAGGCGATCGGGCGGTCACAGCTTGTCTTTAGTGCTCCTGTCTGTTGTGTCGACGAAGGAACGTGAAATCGGAGGCGCGCCGTTTTTGTAGCATTAGAGTCTTCTCGATAATGGCCGAACATTCGCTTCAGTCGACCCGCAAACATACCGAGAGCATCGACGAGACTCTCTCACGGGACTTTGTGTTCAAGCTAATCTTCCAAAATTGCACTTTCTTGAGGTAAACAAACCCTCTCGGTGTGTTTTTGAATAGCCATCTGATGTTAGCTGTGAAAAGCCTCCGTTTGGTGGGATGTAAACAGCCTAAACAGCCTGAAATCTGTTGTACGCTGCTTCACCCACGCGGAGGCTGTGTAACAGGAGCATAATATTAGGGAGGTATGGCTCCAGGTGGAATTTGGCTGGAATTCTCCTTAAGAGTCCAACAAGGTCAACACAGTAATTAGCCGTTAGTCACACAAACCTGGCCAGGCCACACACTGACAGAAAAATGAATAACCCAGAGGATTATGGGAGGATTTAGAGGTCATTTACGTCCATCTCGGTTCCAAACTCGGTTTGAAGTTACCTGCATGTGTAAATATTTACTCGAGCTTTGGGTATCCGGTTGCGTGGTCGCCTGACAGTAGAAGCAGGCTAAATATGGAAAGTGTAACGATGGAAACCGCCGCCATCCCAGACTAGCAAAATGTTGACACTGTAGCGGCGACCAGTTCGCCAGGCTCCAGCTCTTTCACAAACACGCAGTCGGTGTGCGTGGCCAGGCAATCACGGAGCTGTTTCGGGTTTAAATCCTTTTTCCTGGCTAGGTAAAAAAACCTCTCCAGGCCCACAGCCCCGATCCGATCACGTGGCTGCGCTCCGGCTGCGGCCGCGGTGGCTTGCTCAATATCAGTCGCAGCTGTTGTTGCCTCGCCTTCGGGAGCACGCAAATACTTGTAAACGTCCAAAAACGGCCGAGCACTTATTCCGAATTTTCGCCTTGGTTTGGAAGCACGGATGACGAAACAGGCCAGCTGTGGAGCTGATGTCATTTTACTCCAATAAGAGCCTTTTGTTCTGCTCCAAAATCTCCCTGGAAGTACGGCTCCAACATTAATGTGCGAACCCGCGTATCAAACGGGCTCTGAAACAGCTCTGACATGTTTAAGTCGCGTTTATTATTTCAAGAGCTACCGCTGAACTCTGTTTCGGCTTGGGAACAAACTTCGGCTATTGTTCAGCCGCCTCGCTTGTTGACAGTGAAAAGGTAGCGCTGTCTGCAGGCTTCCAGCAGCGCCGACACCCCTGTCATTCCCGCCGAGGCTGCCAGCAGGCTAAATGTCGCACATCGTGCCGGGAAGGTCTGGGAGGCAGTTTGACAGCGCGACGGCGAGCGCGGCTTTCATCTGCTCTCGCTTAAGCGAATCAAAATAACGCAGATCCGCACCGCACTGGGCCCGAGGAAATTCCAACCAAGACGGAGTCCAGTCGCGCCTGGCACTCGGTCAGCGCCAATCAGGCGTTGGCGGCGAATCAAAGCGCCAGCGTGCCCTCGTAAAACGCTAAACTAATGTCAACTTGAAAGCTCGAGGTTCTGCTTTAAAACAAGCCAGGCTCGTTCTGAAGCCTGCTTTTCATCCTCTTTTTTTCATGTTTACTTGAATAAATTTAAAAACATTTGAATGAACATAGAAAGCTGCGAAAAGGCATTTTAAGCCTCCGATCCAGCGAGACGTGACATGTCAGTGCCTTGATATGGTCCAAGAGCCGTTTTTCCCCTCTAATATACGCCTGCGCCAGCATGTAGCTGCGGCTACGCGTGTGATTTTTAACGGTTCTCATTTTTGGTTCCCATTAAAGTTGCAAGGACGCCTTCTATCACGCCTCCGCCCCACTTCCTTTTGTAATGTAGCCATTTAATTTCAGATGGAGTCTCTGGAGAACAGATGACAGTCCCTGAATAAATGGGGTAAAAAGTTCAACACAAACACACACGCAGCTTGTAGCCGCGTCTGACAACCCGGGCTGCAGGGCGGAGCGCGGCTTCCTCTCAGCTCTCTGCATGCTGGCCTGAAGATTAGACCCTGTTGTCACAAACAAGCACGTGTGCAGGCGCCTGCGCGCACGCATCTGTCGGGGATCTTGCGCAAATCTGCCTAACTGTGCATGATGCCGTGATTGTCCATAAACTAGGATGATTCTGAGCGGAAGGTCAACTGCTAAAGCAGGGTTTCTCTCTCTGAGGACGCCGCGACCTCTGCTGCATTTTCTAAATAATAGCGCTGCAAAATGGCAGCGATTACGGTTACCGGCGGTTACCCCACCCGCGTGTGTTAGAAGGGTGAACACGGAGTGGTGCATGCTAGTGCATCACCAGTGCTACATAAGCCAGCTACATACTGAGTTAGCACCCACTCACCCTTTCTTTGCCTCGCGTTGACTCGTTTCACCGGTTCGTCTTTGCCATAGTCGGCCAGTCAGTAAAGGCCCAGCAGCAGTCAGCCAGAGGCTTATTGCCACCTAGCAGATTGGGAAATGCCGATAAATGGATTCCCGTCGGTGTAGCCGGCCTAGCTTTGTCCGCGTATGTAACCGGATCTCTGCGCTGTGTTTCAGCAGACTCGCGACACTGTTTGATGTCGAGTCTCCGTTTATTCTAATAAATGGTAAGTGTGGCAAACAGTTAGCCGCTTTAGCTCCCAACCACACAAAAGAGGAAAGACAGGAAGGGGCGCCGCCAGGGATTTTGGGCCCCATGAAAAAAATTTGACATTGGGCCCCGAGCAACGGATCAGGGTCCAATCGACCCAGTCAAAAATGAACATAACTGTTCATTTGGCAAAACAGCTGTTTTGTCTCAGACAGAAAATGAAGGATTCGCTGCGCACAAGGTGACTGATTTGTCTCTTCCTTCATGAAGCCTTCATGGCTTCATGGTGGAAGCAAAATAAAGCAGAAAATAAAAACAAGGCAGTCAGGTTACATGGAATTGAAAGGTAGAGCAACTTAGCATGAACAGGAACACAAGACTGCACAAGAATACACTAACCCTTTTTTTTTTTGTTTTGTTTTTTTGGTTAAACAAAAGCCTCGACTCGGGCTATACCATTTGGGGGGATGGGTGGCAAAAATGAGTTAAAGTCGAAATCTCTGACACACACGTTATGAGAATATGAGTAAATGTGTTTAATTCCCTACTTTTTAATCCAAGAGTAATACTGATTTTTATGATTTTTTTTTTTTTGTTTTGTTTTTTTGGAGGGTTGGAAGGGCCCGCTGTCAGTCGTGGGCCCTTAGAATCTTCCTAACTTTTTCCCCCTTTACGGCGCCCATGGGGATCGCCATCAATTCATATGCAGCACCACCGAAGAAGAAATAAAAGCTGGAGCCCCCAAACCTGGCACTTTTGTGTAATTATGACATGACCCTGTTACACATAGAGGCCTGTGCTGAGTTCGGGAGACTGTAGTTTATTCTAGTTCCCGACTTAATGAGAGATGGAAGGTAAATGGAGTATTTGTTTAATGTATTAAACATGAAGCACCTTCCTTTAATCATTTATTCTCTTAGTTGTTGAGCTGAGTATTAAAAACCCACTACGCCAGCTGGATTTAGGTCAGGTCATGTTTGCACTGTACAGGATACAGGTGACCTTTCTGTGCTGCGCAGCTTAGTCGCCAGATGTTTTTCTCCCTTTACCTCCATTTCTCCGGCTCACGTAATTATCCTGGCTCCTCCACCTGTGGTCCCGTCCACGTCCGCTCTTCTCCCATTACGTCGTTCATTCGGGCCGACGCTCACCCGCTGTCTCTGGCGTTTTTGCGGCTACTTAGCTGTCGGCGGCCTGTCATCCGCTAAGACGCAGGCGGGAGACTGGCCGCCACCCAGCACAAGATGCATGGACTGTTTGAAGAGGGGAAACTGGTGTTAGCCTCCATAATGGCGCTGGAATCGTGCGATCCAGTGCCAATTCCCAGCATATGACTGTTGGGAATAATACGTACAACAGGTCCGTGTTTCAGTGCGTCTGGTCAAGTGTTACGATCTGAGACTGCGTCTTTTTTATTTGTATTCGTTTCTTGAATTTCGTTTCTTTTTTCTTTTTCTTTTCTGCCCAAAACAGCGCTAGCATCCGGCACAGCGGTTCGTACGGTTGACAGTCTTTTGCCACGCCTCCCCAGTCGCGTCTCAACTCGTTCAGGATGGCGATTCGTCAAACTTGTAGCGCTGCCAGGCTCCCGACTCAAACCCGAAAAGACTTTGTGTTCCATCTGATGCGGTGACCTCTGTGAAAGAAACATCCTGTAGTCTCATCCTGGCATATCGTAACAGAACATGAAAATATGAGCACGAGTACCTTGAATGTAGGGTGACAAGAGTTAATACACTGGGCTGGCGTTGGCTCCCAGTTCAGAAACACCATTAAAGGCCTTCAGAGTGGCCACTAGGGGGCAGCGGAGGCTGCCACAGCTCCAGCACGCCTCATGAAACCTTAATGCTCATTGGCAGAGCTTGCAGCAACACTCCACTCCAAGGATTTAGGATCGGCTGGACATCAACCCGATGTCAACAACTCTTGAAGAAAAGCCTGGCAGCGAGGCCTGTCAGCCTGAGAGAGGCGCAGGCTGGGTGGGGGCGGGTTCCTGGAAAATAAATCTAAACCGCCCCAGAGGTCCCATCCCCCCCTCCTCACAAACAAAAAGCCTCTGAGATTTTCCTTCTCTCTGCTGTGACGTAGACCCAGGCGAGATGTAACGATCCAAGGTCATCGCTCGATGTGAGTGATGGTAAGATGACTCCCCCAGCAGCGAAGACCGCGAGAGCGCACGTGATACCAGGGGTGGGCAATTCTTTTACCTGAAGGGCCACATTGGGTTTTAGATCTTGGTGAACTGGCCGGCCAGGTGGTGTGGGAAACTACCCCCACCCAAATGAGGATCGGACGTTAATCGATGGACTATTGACAGAGAAAATATTTAGAAGATCCTGTAAACTGGTCCAACCAGAGATGGATGATGAAGCTCCAAATGATGTTTGGCGCCACCTTCTTGAGAGGACATGTTAGCATGCTAGCTGAAGGGGGGGGTCTGAACCTTTTTCTAACCAATCAAGCTGACAACCCCTCTTCATTTGGCTTTTGGAGAAAGTTTTGTGAAGGCTCCGCGGGCCGGATTAAATAGATCACCGGGCCACATGTGGCCCCCGGGCCTCAGTTTGCCCACCTCTGTTCCAGGGAGTTGGTAGTGTGTGTTCAGGGACTCAGGGAGAGCGCGTAGGATCTCCGTGGGAACGCTGGACTCAGAAATGGGTGCTGTCTGGATGAGGCCCGGCTGCGGTAATTCGAACCAGAGCGCCGCAGGGAGCACGTGAGACGTGCGTGGCTGTTACGGGAGGAAATTTTAGAGTCTTGATGTCCACACGTAATGAGCAGACTTGTGCTGCAGAACCAGGCTCGGGAACGTCGCAGGGGTCTGGAAACACCGTTAAAAGCTTTGAAATCAAAGGGGAAACCTTTAAAGACCTTTGGATTTCTGTGGTAGAAGCCGTGTGCTGCGTGTCCTTTCCTAAAAACCAATGAGGTCATTGATGGAAACGGAGATTTTGCTGGGAGGTAAAGCCCAGGTCGTTCCAGAACGACCAGGCGCGTGACGCTGCCGTCAGCGAATGTAGGAAATCAGCGTTGACTAAGACTTTCTTCTGGGCTCTGTTTTGTTCTCTTTTGTTTACCGGTCCTAAAGCTCCAGTGGGAGCCCTCACACATGCTCTGATTCCCATTTCCAGGCTACTGGTATTTTATGTTCGCTCGGACGTCGAGCACCCGCTACGGGGGGGACCTATTACCCCGCCTGCAATATCCCTCTGACTGCTTGCTCAGCAAGTGATGCTCCTCAGAAAAAACCATCTTCAACCTTTCCTCCTTTTTCTTCTCCTCTTCTCTTCCCGGCATCAACAAGGGAAGCTTTTGTTTAATTTTTAAGCAAATACACACAGGATTTTTATTTGAACTCTATCCAAATTTGTGCAGAATGCTGAAACAAGGATCAATATTAAGATCAATATTAACCTGGAGGGGGTATAACGGATAGCTAGCATTAATATTTTAATCATCAAAGAAGGTTTTTTTTTTGTTTTTTTTCCCCCAATTTGAAGCCAAACTAGCAACTAAATCTGCTCAGAACGATCAATAATCACTCAACTCTTAATCTCAAAGATTAGGACGAGTCAGCATTATGGTTTTATGGTTTCAGATGCAAATATTTGCGTTACTGAAATGTTGCCGCCTACACAATCACAGTCGGATGAGTTCAAAATGATAGACTGCAATTAAATGTGTTTATCAGGACGTGTCGAGCCTCTTTGTTTACTGAAGTGAGCCTCTGTGATCAGCGCGTGTTGAAAGTCGGGTATATGAAATGCTACGAGCACTTTATTCTTCACCTGCACGGCTTTGTGGACTTTGCTTTTTATCTGGCAGCCTCGTCGCACGAGGCGATTGGTAAACAACTTCTAAAACAAGCTCCCCCATAAGAGCTTGGCTCCGGCTCCCTCTCTGCGCTTCCAGACGCCGTTTGAAGCCGAGCGCATCACGCACAAGTCGATGCACATTGATTTAATTGGTAGCGTCATGGGAAAGCTTCTTGTTGGTTTATTTTTTCCTGTCTTCTCTCTCCCTCGCTCCTCCCCTGGGGAGTGTGAGCACAGGGACCACCGAGAGGCTCTGGAGCAGAACGGCTACCAGCACCGAGAGTCCTCCTCGCTTCAGTGTAGTTTATGTGTGTAGCGCCTTTTACAGTAAGAATTGTGCTTTACAGAGGCAGAAACCCAGAGCCGGAACCCCCCAGCTAAGCATTGTGGCAGGAACAACTCCCTTTTAACAGGAAGAAACCTTGAGCAGGACCAGGCTTACAAGGTGGAACCGTCCTGCTGGAAGACGGCTGGATAAAGGAGGAGAAGAAGAGGGGGACAGGACAGAGAGAATAAAAGAGAGAGAGAGGGAAACAAATATGCCAACATAGCAAACATAATCCAGCATAGGCGGTATGGTGTTGGTGTAACCTGACGGGACCATTGCGCAGCAAGGACGTGGTGGCAGCGGCGAGAGCGTCGACCAACTGCTGGCTCAGCTGCCCAAACGTCGTCAAGGATTCTTCGTGCTTCACCTTGAAGATTCTGGATTCCTTTCATTGTTCACCTGCCAGCCCAAGGAGAAGCCTAAGAGCGTTAGCCAACTCAGGCCGCGGCGGGCCTCATCCAGAATGGGCCGCGCGGTGCCCCCGGGTCCCCCGCAGCCCGGCGGAGGAACCACTCGTTCAGATCGGCCAGAAGGATTAAACAGACAGCGCAGGATGTGTTTAGGGGCCGTTGTGACGGTTTGTGCAACCGGTTCCCGCTGAAGAGAAACCGATTCTTCGCCGGTCCTTTTCCAGAACGTGGTGCTTTATTCCACTGAAGCAATAAAACCCTGGGGGAGGAGCTGTAGGATCATCCAAAGATGGTCTAAGGCGGCAGCAATTCATCATTAGGCAGGCTCTCTATTCATTCAGGTTAAGACAAACAGGCGGTGTAAACCTCGCTCGCTGCCCTAGTATTCATGCAAGGTGAAATAAGCTTCGTCACACGCTGCAAATCAGTTGAATCGGTGTGATTTTTTGCCTGAAACCGGATGTTGTTTTCCGTGTGAGAAGGCCGTAAGTCACAGACTGGCTGCAGCGTGATGTCAGACGCCCTCGCTGACATCACTGCGGGGCATCGCTGCTCCAGAGAAGCTATTAAACCCTCGATCGTACGCGCAGATACGACGGGAGGGCACGCGCACATACATTAAAGAAGCTCAAATAACCTGCGCGGCGCCGTGGGGAGAGGCGGCAGGACGCTGCGACGCATTATCGCAGACCGAAGCCCTGCAGCAGGATGAGTTTTGCATAAGGATTGCAAAATAACAACAGGCAATAACAGCATGTGGAGGGGTCTTTATTTATCTTCGCCTGACATTTACTTCAGACGGGGGGATCCTACCAATATTATTCTTTCACAAGCACACATACAAAGTTAAGAATTTCATATTTTTGCTCAGACAAAGTCATCCGTCTTCCCTTTTGCGAGGCTGCAGCCTGGTTGCAGGTCGCACCGGATAATCTAAGATTCGGTGCGGACGGCGCCGCCCTCTTTCCAGCAGGACAGGGACAACAGCTTGGGTTCCGCGCACGGACCGCTTTGATTCACGGTGCAGTATCTGGCAGAGCAAATAAATGCAGATGCGCCCGCACTAATCAGGGCTGACACGCGAGCCATGCCTTGCGTATGTCCAACCGTAGCGTGCATTAACGAGACGAGCTACGGCGCATACCATAAGGCATTACGCCGGCGTTGCGTTCAGGGTCCCGGACAGGTTGGCGTTGATGGAAAACACTGGCCCAGTTTATTGCGATAAACCTGCTTTCCACACCTTCAGCCTGCTTCCTGTGTTTAGCTTTATTTGTATTTAACACATTGCTTTTGTGCGGACTTTTCACAACAGACCAGTGATTTTTACATTTACGTCAAGGTTTTTTGAAGCATAATTAGCAGCAAGTGTCATTTGTGAACCGCGAACGCTCGGTTTCAGATGGAGGCTGTGGAATATGCACGCGGTGACCTGCAGCCCCAGCAAAAATTGGCGTCCTAAAGATGAGATTAGCCTCCATCGCTGTGCTAGCAACATGCGCTGCTATCGTAAGAAAATCCTGTTTCTCCCAGATATTTTGCTATAATGTGCAATTTTTTCCCCTCAGGCTTTCGTTTGTTGAATTCTCAAGGTCGCGCGGAATCGATTGTCCCAAAAACTATTTATCTTCAGGGGGACATGTCCCCTAACCGACATTCAGCAGTGTTTTTGTGAGGGAACTACTTTACCAGCGTCAGATTGTGAATTTTGTTGTTGGTGGGTTTGTCTTTGCGGCGTTCTTGGGTTTTGCAACCCCGGCTCGCCCCGATTCTCTTGAATCGGACAGAACTAGACACAGAGATGAAAGTGTCTGCCTTAGGGGGGGACAGCTCCGGCTGGATCCCTGCAGGGAGAACCGAGAACCAGGGAACGATCTTAGCCAGGACGTGCGAAAGAAAGACGCGCTTGTTCTTTCCCCCACAGGTGACTTACATGCACCGGTAGCTCATGAATATCCCCGTCAGTAATTATCCCCCACTCTTCTCTGTTTGTCTGTGTGAGTTTCACATTGAAGTCATCCAGTATTTATGAGACGGCGAACTTTTAATTTTTCATGCCAAAACGAGCTTCACCGAGGTGAAGGAAGGATCCGAGTGACGGGGCAGGTTCAGGCGGCCCACCTTTAACAGCTAATTCCACTGCAAGGCGGAAGTCGATCATTTGGAAATCGATAAGCGTTCCAGCGCCAGACGCCTGCAGCAAACTCGCACACTAGCCTCTGAACTTCAAACGGGGCGTACTGCGGTCCAACCGGAGCGCTCCAGCCCTGCAAGCAGCTTTTTCTTTTTTCTTTTTTCTTTCCTTTTTGAACAATTTGAAGCGTATTGCTGATTTACAGGGGCGAGAAAAGGGAAGCGCTTCGTCAACAGCCGAACGGAAGCGCGGCGGCTACAGCAAAGCGCGTCCTCGCTGTGACCTTGGTGGAATGTGCTGGATGCAGCGAGTCTGAGCAAACACAGCGTACGCCCGCAGCGCCCGTTTGCTTTATTTCCTTATGGATTTTCCAGACATCAGCGTGTTAATGGCAGGAGTGTCAGCACTGTTGTGTGTACGTACACACACTAACCCGGCTCAGCACTTTGCTCTGCACTTTGATGCCAATAAGGCTAATCGGATTGCTTTCATTGTTCAAAGGAAGTTTGTATTGTATTGCAGCGCGTCGTGTTTTTAGGATTGATGCTATTAACCGTAATGGAGGCAGAGCTTAGTAAAGGAGGAAATACACGATGCATCATTTCCAAGTTTAGTTTTTCCCCTTCTATGTCCAATCGCCAGATTCGCCGAAAGGGCCCCGACGCGTTCCAGCTTAGCGTCGCTTTGCCCGCCGCGGTGAGTGACAGAATAAGTCCAGTCAGCTGTCAGGACCTGCCTCGGAGCACTGACAAAGACAGTGGAGACCGCAGAGGGCTGGGGAAAATTACCCACGTACCCGGCCTGTAGCACAAGTCAGCTGACAGCATGTGTCTTGTAGAGAGTTTTTGCATGATATGAGCTTTTAAATCCAAGATATTGATGCAATCTTTCAGTGAATAAACCCCCTTTTTTTGCAGGTAGCGTGTTTATTCTATGCTAATGTTCTCTGAGTGTTATAACATTCCCCAAATGTCGTTTGCTGGCCACTGAAATGCCTTTATTTTGTGATATTCATGACTTCATAGATTCTAAAAGTGGTCAACATGCAGTTGAGGCTTGTGGAAATATCTTAAATAATCAAGCTGAAGAGGTAAACGTGCTCTCCCAGCATCTCTGGGCTGAAAACGCTCAGCCTGTTGCCGCAGACGGGAGCGCACCCTCCGTCTGGGTTCTGTACAAGTGTGCCGCACTCATTTCAGACACCGGCGGAACATGGCGAAGCTTCGTTGGGCAAAGGAAGCAGCATAGGTATCATCCCATCACTGGATTTTGCCCTTGCTTTTATCTTGCTGTATTGTTCTTTTACATTTTTGTGAAATATTTCTAATCGCGTCTCCCTTGAACTGGCTTTGCCGCGGGTTTGCCTGGAGCAGTGGCTGAAAATGGCCCTCATCTTCACCTCATTAGAATATCCAGACAGCTTAGGAAGCATCCCACACTCGCAATCAGATATCTGCCAGTTTCAAAGTATATATTTTTTAAATTGGGCGACGGAGCAGAGTAGGGCTGTATGACTTTTTTTAGAGGGCTATTAGACCTCCGGGGCAGCAGGGGGAGTTCTCTCTCACTACCTCAGTTTCCTCCCACTGGCCAAAAACGTGCAAAAGTCTGTCCGGGGACTCGCTGAGTGACATCACTCTCTGGCCAATCAGAGCCCTGCATTAACATGTTCGTCTGGACCCGCTTGGATCTTAGTAGGACGTTACATCAGTCTACAGCAGAGGTGGGCAAGTATTTTTTCCATGGGGCCACATGAGAAACAGAAAACAATTGTTCTGTAAATCCTTCCTACCCATCGAGAATTCCTACCAAGCCCCACTGCGCATGCGCACAAGGCATGACGTCATTTATGGAAGGAATCTGTCCTACCAGACAGCTGTTCTGAGGGAAAGCGGTGAGCGTTTAACATTTTCGACTTAATTTAGCTAGCTTTTGTTTGAATCTTGAGTACCTGTATACAAACGTTCTTATACATTGTTTGAAAATCATCCGTAGCCATCCATGTGTGGATAGTTTAAAACACCCTATTTTAAGTACATCTGTGTTAAAGCTAACGCTAATGTGGTTCGTTTGTTTATCAGAACGTGCGTACAGTAAAGCGTGTTCTGACGGGGGAATTTTTACTGTCAGAACTGGATTCTGCATAATATTAATTGCATTTCTTTATAAAAATCAGGAAATAGCATTGACAAGACGCTAAGAGTAGGCTCTATGCTATGTTTCAGCGATGGAAAAAGTGAGGTTGCCTGACAAAGAATGTATCTATTCAATCAAATTTCCCAAAGAAATAGTAAACAAAATGTGAACTTCTGTGAAAAAAAAAAACATTTGTGACTCATATTAGTGAACGTTTTCAGTCACATTCACTCAGACCACATTTTGAGTTTCAAACACTGTTGGAAAGAAGGTCTTAGCGTTCTACAGACCTCACAAGATCCAAACTCCAAACATTCAGCAACACACATCAGATTGACCTAACTGAGCTGATCAATGAACTGTGATTTTGGAAGAAGAATTTGTTAAAGTGTCCCCGTTCACTGCTAGTTGGTGCCTTTACATGCCTACATTTGTAGTCTAATCACCTCTTTTGGATGTTTTTAGGTCATTTTTCTCGTTCAGCGAGAGAAACCTAGTCTGTGCTGACAGGTCATCAGTGAGAGAGGAAGTGCACCAGGACGTTTTAACCACTTTGTGGGATATCACAAAGTTGCTATATTGCTATGTTGCTATATTGCTACCTGGATTTGTGAAACTTGGTTTAAAAAACAAAAAAAACTAGCTAAGCTTTTGCAGCTTAGCTAGCAAATCTTCCGATGTTTCAGCATCAGTCAAGTTTTTGTATTTCCCCGCGTGTTTCGTTTCGTAATGCCGATTTAAACCGCAGTCCTTAAAGACGGCGATCTGCTCCCGGCAAACACACAGCTTTACCTCCGACTTCAGTAAAACAATACTTGGCAGTTGCAAAAGCTCCATTTGGCATTTACCTCTTTTTGTTTTAGCGTGAGCGGACATTTTTGAGGGCTAAACTCATCTCGTGACGATCCAGTCACGTGATGCACCTGTTGCTGTACATATCTCATCATTACGCACGTGAATAAAAGCAAAATAAAATAAAAGCAACGCGGCTTTAGTCCATGAGATAAAATGAGAAAATACGTTTATTTTGCTGATTTCCAGTTAACCTTACACGGTCTGATTAGAGTCAATCAAAGGGCCGTATGTGGCCCCGGGGGCCGTACGATGCCCAGGTCTGGTCCACAGGCTGAAATGAGTCATTTTATCACATCGTATTCTCCTTCTTCATAAAGAGAGGGATGTTAGACGGGTTTAAAAAGGTCCAGCCAGCAGCCGGGACGGCCTTCATTAAACCCCCGCAGGCCCATCTCTGCACGAGCCGCCACCGCGTCTCCGTCGGCCACATTTTCACCAGTGCACCCCCCGCTGGGAGCAGACGACTCAGCAGGTCGTCTGTCTGCACGTCTGGCGGGATGCAAGGGCCCGACTGGTGGTCCAGGCTCTCCAGCGCCACCGGTCTCCTTCCTTCTATCCCCTCGTCATTTCCACTCTCGTTTGGGTTGTAAACTCTGCCTGGAAATACGATTTGTTAATGAAACTGTTACTTGCTTCACCATTAAGGAAATCCGTTTAGCCCCAAGTGCTATTAGCGCCGAAAGCCGTCACCTCACAGCTGCTCCAGCGAGCTCTCTTTTCCTCAATCCCTGTTGAACCATTACTGATCTGTTCACGGCCTCATCAGAACCAATAGCCTGGACCTAATCTGCCCCAGCTCCCGGTGATTCCTGGCGCGGCGGTAGCTCTCCCCCGACTGTATAAGTGACAGATCTGACCGGGGGATTGGCCGTGACTGATCCCCGGCGAGCCGTCGTCTGCTTTCACTCCTCCCCCGCCGTTGCGTCTCTGCCCAGCTCCCCCTCACCCACCTTGCTCTGCGAACAGCTGAATGGCTGCTCCTCCGTGGCGCCCAGTGGCCCGTCTGGCCACGCATGCAGCAACTATGACTTTGCTGACAGTTCATCACTCAGAAGTTGTGATCTCACCCTCGTTGGCTGTTTAATGCGAAGCTAAAATCGTGTCGGTCAAACTGCGGAAGCCGGGATCTCAACGTCAGTCCGTTTTCCTCTCTTAACGAGCTATTATTTCGTTATTACAGGATAACAAAGCCTGTTGTCTCATGGAAATAATTTATTATTCCGTCATCTCGCTATAACACAGCCAAAAGTCAAAGTCATCTTTAATCTTAGTTCTGCTATACGACATACAGCATGAATGAAATTTCAGTCCTCTCGGACCCACGGTGCAGCAAAGTAATAAATAATATAACTAAACTAAACTACTCTAACTAAACCAAATTAAAAAAACAACAGTAATGGGGTTTATGAGCCATAATAGTGCAAATGAGCAGTTGTGCAGTCCTGAGATGAGTCTGTGCGTGGGCAGAGTCAGTGGCCCAGAGTCAGTGGGGGTGGGTGGGGGGGGGGGGGCTGGTGGATGAAGCTGTCTCTCAGTCTGCTGGGTTTGGCCCGGAGGCTCTGCAGCCTCCGCCCCGACGGCAGCAGGCTGAGGAGGCTGTGGGATGGGTGGGTGGGGTCACCGGCAGTCCTGGTGGCTTTGCGGGTGAGGCGGGTGTGGTAGATGAAGAGGAGGGAAGAGGCACCCCGATGGTGTTCTCAGCTGCTCTCTCAGTGCGCTGCAGGAAGCGGGGCAGGAAGCGGGGCAGGAAGCGGGGCGGACGCCGTACCACACGGTGATGCAGCTGCTCAGGATGCTCTCAGTGGTGCCCCTGTAGAAGGAGTCCATGCTGGGGGCTCGGGGCTCTCGCTCTGTAGATCGCCTCATCCACCACAGTCGAGTCGTCTGCAAACTTGATGAAGAGGTTGGAGCTGGGTGGAGGTGTGCAGTCTGTTTTCTTTAAAAGACTTTCATTATCTCCGGACAACAAAGTGAATAACTTGTTATTTCGAGAGTCAAATAAAGCGTTAAAGAAGAAAAACGCAATCATTTACCCCAAAAACATACAGTACCACCCTGGTCTTACTTCCAGGGCTTCTGGAACGTTCCCCACGGAGAGACTTCCAGAAGCCCCTCGGGACCGACCGGAGGGGGGCGCATTTGGAACCCTGCAGAGGGGAAACAAAGGCGGTCCCCCCCGGCAGGTTAATGAGGCCAGGAGGCAGCTTTGTGCTGGATTTGATCAGTATTCAACAGAGGGCCATCAGACTGGCTCTACAATAACATCCCAGCCGCCAAAGGGCGCGACGAGAAGGAAAAGAGGAATTCCTGGAAACTTTCAAAGAAACACCGTCCAGTCCAATTGAGCTGGTCATTGCTGACATCCTTAGTCATTCTTTTTTCTCCCCCCTCAGAACACGCCCACGCTTTAATTAGCCTAAACTTTCCAATCACAGAAGAATGGCATTAGCATTGCTAACAGCCACACTGCACGCTACTTCCTCACTCAGCGCTCCTTTGCTCGGGGGAGCCCAGCTCCGTGAAAGGACTCTTTCAATGACAGAACACACAGAAGATTTAAGAGTTCCATGAGTTTGGTCCACCAAGAATGGCAGCAGAAAGGAGGAGAGGGATGGGTGTGTCTCACACAGCTGCAGAGCGGGTGACCAGGCTGTCACGATCAGGAATTTCTGGAGACGATTAATTGTCAGAAAAATAATCGGATATATTGTCTAGTTTTGTTTCTTTTTTATATTCTACTATCATAGCATAATGAGCTGTAATAAAACACATTCTGTCCTGTCCACCTTCATGAAAAAGAACAATTGAATGACTTGTTAAACATCCAGAAATAGTTGGCGTATTGCTGTGGATGGTGGGTCTGTAGATGTTTCAGATTTGTTGCCGTAGCGCTTTTGACTGGCACTTTTATACGGCAGATTTTACAGATGGCTTCCTCCACGTTACTGGGCTCTCCTTTATCGTTAGGCTAAAAACCAAAATGCACCCACAGCGGTGCCGTGGTACGTGGCTTTGGAACCAGAACCTCCCCTTCCTCCATGTTATTATCCTAGCCATAGCATATTATCCTAGCCATAGTGTATTATCGTTGCCATAGTATATTATCCTAGCCACAGCGTATTATCCTAGCCACAGCGTATTATCCTAGCCATAGCGTATTATCCTAGCTATAGCGTATTATCCTAGCCCTAGCGTATTATCCTAGCCACAGCATATTATCCTAGCCACAGCGTATTATCCTAGCCATAGCGTATTATCCTAGCCATAGCATATTATCCTAGCCATAGCGTATTATCCTAGCCATAGCATATTATCCTAGCCATAGCGTATTATCCTAGCCACAGTGTATTATCCTAGCCATAGCGTATTATCCTAGCCATAGCGTATTATCCTAGCCATAGCTCGCTGCCGATCCTATCAAGGTGAGAGGTCAACATGTGGCTGCGACGGTGACGCTGCTGCTGCAGCCTCAATACGATGACGTCAGACTCATTCACAGTTATTTTATGCAACTTTGTGGATAAAATAAATTCAGAAAATATAAATATGAAAAATAATCGCAAATATGAGAAATAATCGCTATTTGTCAGTCAAGATAATGTTTCCATTATTAAGCTTCGCCTCATATCCATCTTGGCATTTTCTCTGTGATATAAAGACACAACAAAGCGTGCTGATGTTTGTCCCTTTTCTTTTTAGTCTGCCACTTTGAGGCGAGATAGGCCGATGTGATATGAGCGTTTCATCGCCGAGCCTCGCTGTGTGTCGTGTGCGCGGGAAATCAGCTGTCAGGCGGAACATCTGGATGCTCGGTCAGGCTGGAAACCACGGGGAGCCCAGACGCAGCACGTGTCCCAAACATCTCCACCAAGGTCAGTTCCAACACGGCTGCAGACTTCATCTCCGGCTACAGCGTGACAGCCTTTTATTTATTTTGTCTTTTTCGCCCGAACCCAGCAAACGGCCCGTGTTCCGCCTGCTAACTTTGATGCTAATCTCAGTTGAAAGAACAGAGTCCACTTTGTCTCTTATAGACACAGAAGAAGTTTGCGGCCTCTTATGGGACGTCATTAGGTTTATTTTTAACTTCAAACCTACAAATTCTGCCCAGGATGGGCAACATTTCCCAGCGAAAAAAAAAAACGTCCAACGGCTTCCTCACATGACGCGCTTCATTCATCAACGTTGCCTTTGAACGCTGGAGCCGATGGTTCAGCACAGACAGACGGCAAGAGTGTGTTTAGGACGTTTCAAGCATGCAAACACAATCTTCCCCTCACAATCTAACGCCTTTGTGGTGATGTGAGGGACAGCGAGACTGTTTGAAGAAGCCGTTTGTGCGCTCAAGGCCTCGCCGCCTGCTCCACCTCGCAGTGACGGCAGCAAAAGAAGGGAAACGGAAGAAGGTCTGTGTTTGTCTTGCGGTTCATGTCAAGTGTGGCTAAGGTACCTGCGTCTCCAAGGGCCCGCCAGAGCAAGAGCAAGAGACGCCGTTCTGTGATTAAACGCGCGCAGAGGAGCCAGAGGGCGAGACCTGGCACAGATTCTGCTCTCTCCTCCCTCCTGATTTCACCCTCCACCCCTCTCTCCTCACCGCCAACTGTCACTCACGTCAGTCAGCGCGCTAACCACCCACTTTCCGAGTGCGGAGACGCATCTGTCATGCCCAGATATCTCTCTTTACACGTGCAAATATCACACAAACAGCCTAGTTCTGAGCCTGCACCCACAGGCGGAGGCAGACGTCCCAACAGTTGCAGTCAAAGTCTTTATGGTCCAAAAAATGACTAGAGAAACTAACCAAAGATCACTGGACACGTTAGGAAACAGTTGATTAGATCGGCTTCAGGGGTGCACCAATTAGTCCACGAAACGAAAAGTAAATACAGCAGCAGCAGCAACACAGGAAGCAGAAAAAACACCCACAAAATAAAAGCACCCGCCTGGAGTCATAATGGAGTCATTTTTTGTTTTTTGTTTTAGTTTAGTTTTTTCTTTGCTGTAGTGATGATAGACCTGTACAATTTAGAAGGTTTTTGATGGCAATAATGTCAAATATTCACAGCTGACCTGTAAAAAAAAAAAAAGATAAATAAGCAACAAAGCACAAACAGTGTTGTATCATGTGGTATTTTTGCGTCATCAGGAGTCTCTCGGGTCTCTTCCTTAGTTTTTGTGAATTTGGAATTCAACTTTTAGAGATTTCAGGATAAAAATAAAATTTAAAGAAAAAGCAGCTGTCATCACTGATTAATGTCAAATATAATCAGGTCCTGTCTCTTCGGCTCAATGATTATTGGCAGTATTGTCATCTTCACATAGATCACTTGCTGTAATGCAGCAACACAGATGTCGCTGTCGTTAATCCGAAGCGTATGTACGGAACTGATTACATCTGCCCCAAGTTCTTTCTTTCACTCTCTCTCTCTCTCTCTCTTTGCTCGGTTGAAAAGGTCGCATGCGGTAATGTTGGAATTCCCGGTTTCACGAGTGGTGTGACCCAGCGCTACAGTCTGTGGTTAGCCTCACCGAGCTCTTGTTATTGTTGCTGGGGGTCGCGGGGCGTGATGGATGTCAGGTTTTTCGCCTACGACCCTGATTTTCACTTATATTCATGTCAGCTTATGGTGTAAGAAAAAAAAAAAAAAGCTAAATCGGAGTATCAAAGGCTGAGAGGCTGTTGGGAATCATGAATAGCTGCCAGGTGTCGAAGCTCACCTCCGCTGAAAGGTGGGAAAGGGTTAAGTGATGATGGGGGCTTCAGCCCAGAGGTCCTTGAAAGGTCTTGAAATGTATTCATTTCATGTGAAAAGGTGCAGCCTGATTCTTCCACTTATTCCCCCCAATCTTCAGGTGTTGAGCTAGCGCAGTGAAAACTTTGGGCTAAATGGAAACAAGGCCCTAATTTCTTTCAGCTTGTCCTCCTCCAGGGCGGCCTGTCCCGGGGCAGCAGAACCAGCCCGTCAGGCCGTGTCAACATCAACCCTTGGCCTCTGTCACCACACAGGGAGGTCAGACCGGAGTTAGCATGCGAACGACCTTGGCCCAGGGAGGTGGCAGAGGTGTCTCATTCTGACCCGCCCCTCCCCCACGCTCAGCCCAGTTCCATGACATGTTGTGTTGAGAGAAGCGAGGGAGCCCATAAAAGAGACGCTGTTACACGCTGTCATCGCCGTAGCAGCTTCTGAGGGACTCGCAGCCTCTGATGTCTGCCAGACGCAGCGCTCTGCAGCGGCTAAGATCAGTGCTTCCTTCCCGGCTCCGCCGCTGCCGATCATCATGAAAACGTTACCTCTGGTCTCCAGGAAATGAAACAAAAGCTCTCATCTTTTGATTCCTCCCTCGGCTGCGACTTTTTTCTTTTCCTCCCACCTGAGACACGTTCTTCTGTAAGCGTTAGCGCGTTAGCTTTGATATCCCAGCGTCTTCGGGGAATCAAGGAGCCGAGGAACGCGATTCACACGCACGAGGGTGCCGGCTACGGTTCTCCTGGAGGCTACGGGGTCGCGGAGGGTCGCCCGGGCAATCGGTCAATCACACCAGGCTTTCGGTCAATCGGCTTTACAGATCAATTCAGTTCAATTTAATTTAAAGTGCCAATTCATAAAGTTATCTCAAGACACTTTACACGTTCAAAAAAAAAGAGAAACAGCTGCCAAGCTCCACCCTGGGTAAGCCACTGGCAACAGTGGCGAGGAAAAACCTCCCTGTAACAGGCAGAAACCTCGGGCAGAACCAGACTCAGTGTAGGCGGTCATCTGCTGCGACCGCCTGGAGGGAGAGGAGGAGAGGAGAGACGGGGAGGACAGAGAGAACGTTGGGAGGGTGGAGGTAGGAGATCCAGCAACAGGCTCCGGAAGTGCTGTAAAAAGATGGGGGAGAGGGAGGGTTAGTGCTGAACCAGGCATGATGAGTGAGCCCCCCCCCCCCACTGAAAGCTCGGTGTGTGTAGATCCCCCGCAGCAGAGTCCCAACGGTCGTAGCTACAGGCTTTGGCAAAAAGCCGGGTTTGAAGTCTAAGATCGGGTTTCGTCCTGGAGGAGAATGTGTTGAAAATCAGGCCGTCGGTGCTGTGTTAATCTCTCTGGGATTGATTGAAAGTTTGTTTTTTTTGTGTATAATAATCATCTCTTTCATGTTCGCGTTCCTTCTTTTGTGGTTTAAATAAGGCGCACCCTAAAACCCCGGGGTTTCAACAGCATCAGGTTAGACGAACCTCGGTCCCTGCCCCAGCCATGTGGCACGGCGTCTAGAGCCAGTGCTACAAACACACGCCGGCTCTCTCTCGCCGTCTCCCGCTTGCCACAGGCCCCGTTCCTCCCGTAACTCAATTTGCAGCCTGATTTCGTATCAAAATCACAGGCTAAAAAGTTCGCCGCGCGTGACACAAACAAGCGAGCAAGCAAGGACGCGCTCTCACCACGGCTCCTCCTGGAAACCCGATTTTAGCTCTGCCCTCAAGTAACACATTTGTCCTTAATTGGCGAGTTGTCCTAATTGACTTTAGCTAATTTATGGATGAGTTTATTTTTACGTGCTCTCCTAATTGAAGCATAGCTTTCACGTTTCCTTGGCTGGGTCAGGAGGATTCGGTCGGTCGACGTCGTTTCGTTCACCTGTGTACCGCATCGACGCGGAAGTGTGGACGCTTGGAGCAGGTCGGACATAAATCATATTCAATTAGCCACAGAGCTGCTGATGAACGACATCTGCTGCATTCTTCCCATTTCAACTGATAAAGTCAATGAGGAATAACGAGAACAGGAAGTTCCAGGGCAACCATTCCAAATGTGGCAGGAAATCAGAGCAAGGTTGTTGGAGTCCTGAATCGTCGAAGTATTTTCTGGTTTGAATGAAAGTGTTTTAATAAACACACTCTGGGGTGTGTCCAAGGTGTCTCTTGGATTGAATTGAATGTTTTATCCCGCAGTGGGGAAATTGCAGTGTTCCTGCAGCAGCATACAGTGAAGAAACAAATAATAGGAAAGACTTAAGAAAATCAAAATGGCTAACCCTGTATGTGTTGTACATGAGTTGCATGGCCATATTGCACGTGGGCAGATATTGTACATGAGGCAGACTGCGTCTGATGGCTGTGGACAGGAAGGAGCTTTGGTAGTTGATGCATTTTGCTGTGACCTGCATTAGCGCCCCCTGCTGGGTGGAAGAAGTGACCCGCGTAGGAGAGCAGCTATAGATCATATTCTTGCATCTTTGGTGACACAGTTGGGATCTGTGGTGTCACAGCTTGGGACGGCCTCCTGTTGGCTGATTGGTGGGGAGACATTAGCGACTCAATTTAAAATATTAGATACGTAAATCTGCATTAACGCAGAGAAAAAGAGAGAAGGCGCTTCAAGGATTTGTGATTCCTAACTTCTGTATGTTATCTATTTAAAGCATGGAGTGAAACGATTGATTATGGGATGGATGCTGCATAGATTTAAATGGTTATGTGAGTGTAGTTGGTTTGTAGCTGCTGGCTGTTGACGTTTTTATTCAGTTACATTCATTCCACATCTGAATTGGCTACATTTAAGTTGTTTATCAGCTATAAAGCAGCTGCGTTTTTCACATTTTAGTTGCCAAGGACACATACCTGCGTAGCTGGCGTAAAAGCAGCAGCACTACTTAAGCCGAGTACACACGGCACCATTTTTCCGAGTCGGCGGGGCGCCCAGGTCTTTGCGCAACTGGACAGGATCGGCGGGAGCATTGTGTGTCCACACTGCAAGACTCGTCTGAGACGGGAGTGTCCACACAGGGCCATTCTCTCCGTCAGGAGGCGTGGCCGACAAGGACTGACACGGAAGTACGTAGCCTTCGTTTGCAAACACGGAGGAGATCGTAGCAGCAGTGTGTGCGCCACTACGTACCGAAAAGAAGGAAGAAAAGAGTGTGGGTCAAGCTCTTCTCTCTCTCCGCTCGGCTGTGGTAGCGCGTGTGCGACACATCGTAACGCGCCGGGTGTTCCTGCCAGTGCTCCACCAAGCTTTCCAGAGTCTCCTGTGTCCACTGAACTCGCAATCCATTTTTTTTTTTAATCTCCCGATGTTTCAGCCGCTCTCCTGCTCCTTTCACTTCCTTATTTTTGCGGCCACGCCCACGTCTGCTCTCACTGGCTGGAGCTCTTTCGACGTCACTACGAGCAGGTTTGATATCCAGTTTTACGTCTGAGACTCCAGGCAGGGCGTCGTCAGGCTCATTACTCGAGTCTTCGAGGAACTTAAGCTCAGTCGCCAAGTGACTTAGCTCCTCACCCCGATCTGGGTGAGGGCGAGTCGCGAGTCTAAGACGCCGAAAATGGGGCCATGTGTGCTGGGCTTAAGGAACGCAGACGTTCAGAATCAGGATGCCGGTGTAAGTTCTCAGTCATGTGACGACATGCAGCCACCCCTTCTTTTAAATGAAGTTTTAACTCTGTGCACCTGTTGCTACATCATTTTAGGCGGTGGTATTTCTCCCTCCTCTGGCGGATCGCCTTCATCTCTTTTGTTTCCTTGAAGAATGTTTCACTAAGTCTAGACTACGCGTTGACCACTAATGAGGTTCCTGAAGTTCCCGCACACATGCATCCCTGCCGATTGGAGTTAGGGCCAAAACAGAAGCGGTCTCATCCAGCGTAGAACGAGGCTCTTCCCAGCAGCACTCGTGGCTTCTCATCAGCTCCACAGTCAGCCTGAATGTCCCTGATCGCCTCTGTGTGTTTGAGGCGTTTGCCAGACCCGGTCCACACTTACTGTAGAACTGTAATGAAGCTCTGCTGTTTGACTGCGGCTGATGTCAAATAGAAAGCGTTTCTTTCCCACCGTAGATGAGAGGCTCCCTGGCAGCCTCTCTGCATGCCTTTGAGAACCCTGACTTCCTGTCAGACAGTTCTTTTTAATGAAAGAAAAGAACAAAATGTCAGTGTTACAGTGCACATGAGAGGGCTGATGGATGGATGGATGGATGGATGGATGATGAAACAGTGACAGATAATCTGGACAATCTTTTTTATAACTAATTTTGAAGCCAGGCAGTCGTGCGGCGTACCGCAGGGTTCTGTCCTTAGCCTGCTGTTCTTTTCTTTGAACAGGCACTTGGACCCTCAGGTTCCATAAACTAATCTATCTGCATTGATCACTTTTTAATAAAATGCTTTATTCCAGCACAAAAAACACTAGGGTAGAAGAGACCCAGGCAGACGCCTAATTAAAATATACATCGAGAGGAAACGACACAAATGAAACACTGAGACTGATCAAAGACTCGCTTAGGAAACCGGATAATAAAATGGGGAATAATACAAGACAACAAATATTACTAATGGTAAACGAGGGGAAGCACATCAAACAGACTTAATTCAGTGCCTCGCCTTGGTCCAGATAGAGCAGTGATACACTGCAGAACTCCAGAGTCTTTCTTGGATATTATTAGACAATAGAAAAGTGGGCCATTTTCCTTTGAGGCTTGAAATAAAAAACATAAAAAAACAAAGTACAGTGTTGGGATTTCACAGCATCAAACCCGTCACCTATTAGTCAGTACAAACCCAGTATTCCTGACAGTATGGAGCCGCTGGGTCGAACAGGTGGATGAACCTACCAGAGGGGTTGTTTTCGCCACCTTTGCTAAGTCATCTCTAAAGAGAAGGAGTGTTGAGCTTCAAACATCTACCAGACAGCTGAAACCAGATTAACGTTGGGGTTTTTGCTCCTCTACCGATCTAAAAATACTTGTGTTTCCAAGGAACTGCTGAGGAGCGACGCGGGGGCTGAACGTGTTAGTGTTTTATGCAGCGGTGCAGCCCCAGCAGCAGCCAAACACGAGGGCTCGTATCTGATGCAACGACATTTGGACCTGGGTAACACCGACGTATGAGCTGGATTCATTCAGGCCGGTAGCGTGTCAGCAAACTCCGCTTTGTCTTTCTCTTTTAGACTCCTGCTCGTCCTCAGCACGCATCTGTCCTTCGTTTCCTCCGCCGTTCCTGTCTCTCTCACGCCCCCCTCTCCTAAATTCGTATCGGTGTTAACACGAAGGGGTTTTTTTTTTTGCATCGGAGGCGAGAGATTCCGTCCATCAGGTTTTCTCCTCCCTCCTTCTCTCTCTCTCTGGCTCATCGCCTCCCCTCCCAAAACAAGTAAACCCATCAACAGCAATAAATTCCTCACCTCCTCATCCTCCTGTTGGAAGGGGGGGAAAGAACGGCAGCAGAAATAGACAATGCGAGAGAGACAACTCACAGCTATTTGCAGAACTGCGCAGCTTCTGACGCTGACAGCCTTTTATCATTAGCTTTCATTCTTCTGTCTTCTGCCAAAGGAGCGTTTTGTATTCCGAGCCAGCCTCGGGGGGGCGGGGGGGGCTCTGAATCAATTCCAAATTATTGCACCTCTCAATAACTGACGGCCGTGTCTGAGTGAAGGAAAATGATTAATGATGATAACACGGACAGTACGGGTAAGACACGCACAGATACATTATCGGCTAAATGCTAACACACACACTGATTTAGTGTGTTAGTCTCACTGGTTGTTCACGGTGACGAGGCACCACGTGAGCGAGACCCAGCAGCTGGTGACTAACGTTGGAAAGCACAGGTTAAGCCGGCTACGGCGGTGTCCTCGCAGCCGCCGTGATTGCGCGCCTGGCTTTAATTGAAAGGCATCCATCAGAGGAGGGGAGAAACGTCACCCTCTACAGAAAGCAGATCTGAGCCAACGCTCCCTCGTTCATCTTCATAAGCAGAAACACCTCCACAGCGCTGGGCTAGGCTAGCTCGTGCAGCTGTTAGTCATGTCCTCCCAGCGAAGAGACTGGGTTTTGGAGCATAATGAGCCATTATTGATGATTACACTCCAGCTTTAGCGTCCAAGCATGCTAATGTTGCTAATCAGACTGTAATATTCTGCAGACTGTTCATCAGTGCGACAGATTGTGCAGCAGTTTGAGCTCAGAGCCGAGGGCGATCTGGCTTTTTTTTTATGCCTTAAATGTGAACTCAGTCTTGAGGTTTTGGGCAGAGATGTGTCCCAGACACTTGAGGACTGCTCCGAAGCCCCAGACGTCCATCCTCGTCACCCTCATCCCTGCTGATGGGGTTTTTTTTTTTTTTTTCTTGCCCCTGAAGGCGAAGTCTCATTATATTGCTTTCTCTACAATAAAAGAGAGACTCAACAATACCGAAATCACCTGCAATTACCTCCCAGTCTCCAACATCCATCCCTCATTTTCCAAATCTGCTGCCCAAACACAGAGAAGCACCTAAACAGCCAGCCCTCACACACACACACACACACACACACACACAGAACTAATACACAACCAGACCCGCTTGCAAATCTTCCGTGTTTGTGGAAAGAGCTGCTGTCACACCCACGGCCCAAATGGCTGTTTTGTGTTGTCAGTCATTTGCTCCCTAAACATACACTTACCCGCTCCTCACCGAGAGTTTCATCTTTTATTATCTCGCTGCACAACAAAGCCCAAATTCATGCGCACTTTCTATCTTGCTCCTAATCTTCCTCACAGCACTCGGGCTGCACTCCGGGGAGTCATCTGAAAACAGTGAACACACACACACACACACTCTTCCAGACGCCTCGTTTCTGGTGCACTTGATAGCAGGTGATAGTCGCCATTGTAAGAAGCAATGTTCCCTTTCTCTGCTGTGCTGTTATTACATTAGAAGCCCACGTTTTGTCTCCCCTTTCTCCATTCGCCACCTCCCAGCTTTATATCACCGTTACCTCCTTTTTATCTGCGACCTCTCCTCCGCTCCTTCCTCCCGTCTCACACGTCCGTTGCGTTTCAGCCCTTACAGTGTTTACTCTCGAACGCGGGGAGGGGCTGTAACCCTAACCCAGACTGTGTTTCTCGCCAAATTATGACCATTGATTTGTGTCTTAATCTTCTGCAGTGTCTCCTAGTTCAGCAGACCCTGGAGCTCAGAGCAGCTCAATACTGCCATCTAGTGTCGGGTTAGTCCACAACCGGCCTGACGGAGCAGATCTGGCTCTGTTTAGAAGGTTGAATATATATCGTATGTAGCATTTAGCCAGCAGTAAATCAGTCCTGAAGGTGTCCGTCTCTATCTTTTCCGTGGCAGTTGGCTTAACCCCGGGCAGGGGGGCTCTGGAGAAGAGCGGCGACCTGCAGCCCGCCGAACGTCGGAATGCTCCGACCATCTGCTACACATTAGAATTAAACCTCCAACCCAATTCAATTAGCGGCGTAAGCCGGTGCCACTGATTGGGCTGCGCTCCCAGTCAGATGTGACGCAGAGGCAGGGAGGGCGAACTTCAGCGTGGACAAGAAAGTGAAGCAAATCAAACGTTTGGGAAATAATTCTTCTGATGAAGGGGCATTTTGGAGGGAAAATGCCGCTGATTAATACTCCTGAGGTCGTGACACACGATATCGGTTGGTGGATGATGACTCAGCGGATCGCTAAAAAGCTAACCGGCGCCCACGTGTGCCAGAGAAAGAGAAAAGGCCCCAGAGATACCACAGATCGTATTCGCATTCAGAAAAATTTGGCCCATTTCAGAGGGCAACAAAAACCTTTCATTGTGAAAAGTGAAACTCGAGTGGTGCTATTTACTCAACTTTAAGTACCACAGAAGTGTCCAAGGAGGGTACGCGTGCGTCCAGAGCTGACAGCGTAAATAGCTGCGCTCCCCCAGAGGCTGCAGATTCTCTATATCGAGCCAAACTACTTTCTAATCACGGAGATTATCTCCCGTTAACAGCATTTTCGCAGGCTGAAAAGGGTTTTAATCAAAAGAAGGTCCAGAATCGTTGAATTTAAACATTTCCTGCAAACAAACGATGGCCAGGCTAACGAAAAACGCCACTGGTTTTAATCAAGCTAACTCATTACACATGCCCACCAGCTTAATCTCTGGGCCATGCACGCACTTGCCACAGCAAACGTTTACATGTATGGTGTCAACGGAACACGTGGCACCAGTTTAACGCAGCTCTTTTTTTTTTTTTTTAAATGCTGTCAAATACGCTCGGAGGCTTCGGAGACATAATGCGCAAAACCTAAACACACCCTGTGTGGAATGTTCCTAATTATCAGTCGATCTTTTGGACCGGACTTTTATTCTGAGCGTTTTTTCTTTTCTTTTTTTTTTTCTCCCTTGTGTGAGAAGAACAGCAAAGTACACTGACCCCACAGCGCAGCTTTCCGACCTGCCCCCGTTCCGCTCACACACTGTTGTGTAAATTGGTGTGTGTATAACCGTGATTCTGTTGACATGCGAGTGAATCTAGCGGGCCCCCTTTTCTCGTCTCTCACCTGCTCCTCGCGCCCAAAAAAGAAACCCCCTGCGGTGGACTCCGAGCACCGCGCAAACTTGCCCTGGGGCAGCTGCCACACGCCCACAAACACACACTTAAAAATAGGGAAAAAAAAGTTGCCAATGCACGCTCGAATCGAAAACATGCTATTTAAATATGTAAAAGGTAGCAGTCAGCAGCTAACGCCATCGGGACAGCGCAGAAATGTTGACGGCAGTAGATTGTTTTTGCATCTACGTGTCAGGCGGACGCGTCAGCAGGAAGTATTCAGGGTGCCAGAGTGCTCTCGAAGCACTTGGAGCCTTGTTGGGTAATGGAAAATGCATGGACAGACACTTGGGGCTTAATATCACGACATTAATGTTGGGCGTCTGAGTGTCTGGCTGGAGTTTGGCTCCCCTGGCTGGATTAAGCCCAGGGCTAACATGCTAAACCTCGGCCTGATGTGCCTAAGTACCCAGATCAATAAGTGTATTACACTGCACGTGTTATGCGCGCGCGCGTGTGTGTGTGTGTGTGTGTAAGAGAGAGAGCCAGAGGGGGTTCTGGGTTAGTAAGTTTGTGGTTTGCGTGGACTCCTTTTGTATGTTGCTTTAGCCTAATAGCCTGTAATAGTCAGGACCTTGCCTGGTGTGGAGACTGTCTGCCCTGCACAGACTTGTTTACGCTAGTCTATGTTCCTGCCGTATCAACTTAGCCTGGCTCCTCAACCAGTCTTCAGGGCCTGATTAGTTAGCTTTTACACAGTTAGCGTTAATAAAGTTTTACTTTTTTTTTGTTATTTCAAATGTGAAAAGTTTCAGACGTCAAACCCGCGGACTCAGCTAGCTTTATGGAGCTGCTTAGCTCGGCGAGAGTTAGCGACTGTCATTTAAGGCTGCCGTGTTCTCAATTATGCATGACTTCCTGCTTCCCTAAGCAACATTTAAACACGTGTGATCGATGTAAAAAAGTGAATATTAGCTGTAGAGATTAACATTATTTCCATTGGTTATTTGGACATTTAATTAAAGGGGGACATGGCTAATATCATACATATTTTATGTCGCTTTAGAAGTCCAAATCAAAATGTCTGGACAGCCGAGCGATTTATTTGCGTTATTAGCTGATCGTTAGCTAACAAAATAAAAGAAATGGGAGTTCATGAGTTCATTGTGCCTCCTTCAAACAGCCCTGACATAAAGGACAGCACGTTCCCGTTAGATGTGATTTTCTCTGCGTGAATAACATATTATTTTTCCTTTTTGTCACACGTCCAATGTCCTGTTATTGGCAGAAGATGATGGGCGTAACAACTTCATGCCGCGAGGCAGAGGCAGGGCGCTAGGGCCAACGCAGATGTGTAACATCCCAATGTGCACGGTTTTACACATGATGTTTCTGTCGTCATGTCGACTGATGGATTAGATCAATTACCCTTAAAGCAAAGCATCTTATCATCCCCTAGTGGTCGGGCCCCCTAACTGCGTTATGTTTTGCTTTAGCGTTTTGGTTTTCCTCTAGTGGTTGTGAGAGTAATTGCAGGTTTTGAAACGCTTTTTTGGTGAAGAATCTGTCTGGCAGCAGTTATTTCTTTTCCATGCACGTCCTGGGTTAGCATACTAATCAGGAGCGTGTAGCCGTTTACCTTCAAGAAGACACAGAGTTTGGATCAACCTCGTTCCCTCGCGCTGCACACACACTGGAGGTCAAGTTCCACATTTCTGGACTGCAAGGGCCTCTGCTTTTGTCCCCTCTTTCACCGTCTTTTCGCTCTCCTCAGCTACAGTGTAACTTTTTTTTTTTTTTAATCTCCGCCTGATACTCAGCGTTCTTAGCCGTTCAGGGTTAGCAACGTTATATTTTCTTCAGCAGACAGTTAAAACGAAGGCAGTAACAGGCTCCACCCTTGATGGTACACACACACACACACACACACACACACACACACACACGGCGTCTGCGTCCTCTTCGCCCTGTCTGAATTGTATTGTTTAGGTAAATGAGTCTGCGCACCCAGCAGGGGAACGAGCATGAATAAGAGCCCGAGCGCCTCACCCCATTACTCTTCCTCTCTCGTGCACTCGTCCTCCATCGCTCACGCTCCTCCGCGCGCCTGTGTGGCCGCTCCCCCGCGCACCACCCACAGTCCTTGAGAGCTCAAATTGACATTGGAGACCTGGTTCATAAGCACGATTGCGTCCGCGTCATTGTGTTTTGTTTTGTTTTTTGTTTTGTTTTTTTCCACTAGCCTGTTGTTGCTCGATGCGGCGCACGCGCACGTGCCCCCTGCAGGCGGGCCGACGGGGGCTGACTGACTAATTAGACAGACAGAGGGAAGCACAGAAGCTCAGAGCTGGAGCAGAGGGATAAAAGAAAGGTTGCCTTTCAATACACCTGCGGGAAGCATGGCACACGTGCACGTCTGTGTATGCTCCCGCCTTTGTGTGCACGTCAACATGTATTTTTACCCCCTGAGTAAATCTCACCTACTCATTTTTTGTTTTTGTTCCCTTTTTTCCTTCAGCAGCTCCTGCACGTGAGTCTGCACATATATGGAGTGTGTGTGTGTGTGTGTGTGTGTGTGTTCGCATTCGTCAGGTGTCACCCAGTGAATCTGATCCTCAAGGAAATATGCCGCCGTCGCCATGCCAACGGCGGCAGCACGGTGAGTCATTGCTGCCATGGCTTTTCAAGGCACACAAAGCAAAGGGAAAGGACCACTGTCTGTGTGCGCGTGTGTGTGTGTGTGTGCGCGCGCTCGTGTGTGTGTGTGTTCTCTCAAATTCCCACTGTGTTCAGAACTAAAAGGGAAAATGTGTTTGAGCCTCTGGACCGCTGTCGTATTTTGACAATGAGTTAGCTCGTTTCTTTTATTTCGGCAGATATAATTTTTTATCTAAATCGACTTTTAATCCTATTTGAAGGAGTTACGTGAAAAAACAAAAGAAGCCACATAGCAGATTCACATGCATTAGCTTTCGCTAATGCTCAGTGCTAATTAGGCCTTTTGCCAGCAATAGAGAGAGAATAAACTTCTGAAGTGATAGCAGCATGTTAGCAGATAGCAGCATGTTAGCATATAGTGGCAGGTTAGCAGATAGCAGCATGTTAGCAGATAGTGGCAGGTTAGCAGATAGCAGCATGTTAGCATATAGTGGCAGGTGAGCAGATAGCAGAATGTTAGCAGATAACAGATGTTAGCATATAGCAGCATGTTAGCAGATAGCAGCATGTTAGCATATAGCAGCATGTTAGCAGATAGCAGCATGTTAGCAGATAGCAGCATAAGCAAGGCACGGCTGCGTTCGTTGTCAGTGTTCGGTTGCTCGTCCACTCAGCCAGTGTTTCCTAGCAGGATTGGTCACCTGCGCTGGTTCCTGTAACAGTTCCAGGCGGATGCTTTTATTTTGTGCGTTTTTAGTTCTGTTTCCTGTGTTGCTGCCACTCTTACTTCTTGTGTGTCGGGCTAATTGCGGCACCTAATGTAGTCAAGGCCGGGTTCCTCAGACTCCCGTAGCCACAAAGTTTGCTTCCGGCTGTTCTCTCTCGTCTCCCTGTGAGTTCCCTATATTGTGTTTTCTTGTGTCTCCTGTGGTTCTGGCTCCCTGTGGATCTGTGTGGTTTTTGTTTATTTTCTGAAGTAGTTTAACCTAGTTGATCTAGTGCTTTTAGTTCATTTGTCTTACAAAGAGTCAAACCTAGTTAATCTATTGTTTTTTAGTTTTTTGGGGGTGTTTTGGGGGGGCGGGGGGTAAAACTGTTTCCTAACGCATCTAGTGATTTTTAGTTCCTTTCCCTGGTCCTTTTTGGACAATCAAAGACATTTACTGCAACTGTTCCACTCAGAACAGCTCCACTGGCGTACGACTGGTTTAACTGGGAAGATGTGTTGTCACCTTTAAATGGAAGATGAGCACCTTTAAAAGGCCATAACGTGGATTATAATGAGTGAATGTGTTGAAACTGTTGCTGGAAATGTTTGTTTTTTTTAATTATTTGATGTCAGGATATCTTTCCCCCCACAAAGCCTTTTTGAAACACCATTTCTTATAGCATATGAAATCTAAAATGTCAGGATTTATCTGATGTTCCAACCGGCTACGTTTATTGAGCGTGCCAGTTGAGCGGCGCCTCCGATCTCCCCTCATTTCAGCCCTTTACAAGCTGAGGATCTGGTACATGGTATCTACCTCATGATGCCTTTTTATCAAGATTTCATCCACTAGCAGAGAGAAAAACCTGCACTCAGACATCTGATGGGCAAAGCGGACCTTGAACGCATCACTTGTTGAAGCCGCATCCGCCCATCTCGATGTCGATCGGAGAAGTGTTGGGATTCCGCCCCGCGGGCTTCGGCTTCATGCATATTTAAACCCTCAGACGTTTTGATGTGTGACATCATGCGTCTGGGCCGGACGAGCGAGTTAAGATCAGCGGCGCTTTATCCGCTCAAGGTCTCCGATCAGGCGCCGATAAGAGCGGCGCTGCGACGCCGGATCAGAGCGTAATCATGATGACATTAGCGGTAATGAAGTCCCGATAATGGCGATTACCAGCGCTATTGTATCGCTCCGTCGCAATGAAGCGGGACAGGAAGACGGACGCAGCGGCTCCGTTTTTTCCCGCCCTCTCAGGTCCGTTCTCGCCGCATCCGAAGGTCCGGAAAATAAGCTGCGTTTTGAAGCAATTTGAATGGATTTTTCCGTTCAGAATCCAATTTGATGATCAATTTAATCGCAATTTTTCGTCTCTTCCTTTCAGATGCAGCCTGTTGTTATTATTTCTATGACCGTCCCTCATCGCTGCGCAAACCTCCTAGCTTCGCTAAATGTTGATTCAGAATCTCTGAGATCTGAATTGAAGAAAAGGACCGTTTCCCTTGAGCTCCGGCGCTGCTTGAATGGCCGGCTGATGTTTTAGATCCAAGCGGAAGCTGGAGCCAATTTCTAAAAGCAAACACAAGCTAGCGGAACGCGGCGATCCGCGGCTCGCCTTCCTGTCCCGTCTGCAAGAGCGATGATGACACCAGTGGTAATGAATGTGGTTTCGGGTTAGCTCGTCCGTGTGCGGCAGTTGCGGCATGTGACATTAAGTAGCCATCGAGTTTCATTTTTGAGACCTGTTGCTAGCTAGCGTGTGTCCTGAATTATGACCTACATACCGACGCCACCTTGTGAATCAGCGGTAATTTCAGGCGGTTGCTGTCCTCAACTGTTGTAAAGTTATTTTACACACACACAATGCCATGTTTAAGTGTCCGACAGCCCTGTTTTTGTTCTAAAATGACCCTTTGCTCCAAAGAAGTTCCCATACATCTGCCTTTATGATCCCTCTGGCATCTATCGTTCGCGGCCTGTTGGCCACATTTGGCATTCATAAAGCATTTATCAACGATAGATTAGATTATAAGGTCACTTATGTGTGCTGAGACGTTAAGGCCTTCCTTCTGAGATTATTTTCGTAAGAGCAAGAACAATTACCACAAAGATGTCCACAATCATCTGCGTTACGTTTGCTGAATTATGCCCCTGGCAGAAGATAACAAGCTAATAGCCTGCTAGCCATACCGGCCACATTTGGCATTTATGAATGTTCTCTTAAAGATAGATTATAATCTTTTTTTCTCTTTTTAATCTAAGGGCTTTTCAACATGAGTTCCAGCAGGTCAGCCTAGCAACAGCAATGCTAGTCCACACGCTAGAACGCTAGATGGCTCTAATGAGAAACAGGAAACAAAATTTCCTGTTTTCACAGTGCAGAGGATCAGCGGTTTGATTCAGTGTGTCCAGGGTCCTTCATACGCTGAACAGTCACCGCATTAGTGTTTCAACTCAATTCAAATCAATTCAGTTTATTTATTTAGCGCATTTTACATTAAAATTGTCTCTGGGTGCTTTACAGAGGCAGAAACCCAGAGCCGGAACCCCCAGGTAAGCACAGTGGCAAGGAAAAACTCCCTTTAACAGGAAGAAACCTTGAGCAGGACCAGGCTTACAAGGAGGAACCATCCTGCTGGAAGTCAGCTGGGTAAAGGAGGAGAAGAAGAGGGGGACAGGATGGAGAGAATAAGAGAGAGAGAGAAACAAATATACAAAACATAGCAAACATACTACAGCATAGGCAGGTTGCTATGAAAAAAGACTGACAGACTGGTGCTGACAGAGGACACTGGGTTTGAGCTGATAGCACGCTGGCTAGCAGCGTGCAAATAGCACAGGAGTCAGACTTTAATGGCTCACTGAAGGATACGACTGCAGCTCCGCTGACCGTGACGGCGACAGACTGGCGCACACTTTCCATGCGGCTGCAGTTCTTTTCCTCCAGTCGTCTTTGCTCTAATTGGCAGCAGGTGTTAGCGAGACACTCGGTGAACCAGGACCACGAACGCCTCACGCTCGGACGCATCGATCATTCCCCTCGCACTTCAGTTAATTGATTAACCTCGTTGGCGTCGGCGCGTCTTTTCAGCTGCATTTGGGGAGTGAACGTGCGCGGACGGCCCACGAGGACGCAGTTGACCTTCCTGCTGATGCTCAAGTCGTCTTTTCTGAGCCGCAGCCGCCCCGCTGAGAGTTAGCAAACCCGCGAGGAGACGCCATCCCTCACTCCTCCGTAACAAGGTCCCGTCTTTGTCGCGGATGTTTCTATTAGGCGGCTTGTGTCTGGGAGCTTTTATTTATTTATTTATTTCCTTTAACCGCGCGCACAGCTCTGAATACACGCTGATTTCTAAAGAATATCTCGCCGAACGATCCCAGGCTGCGATGAAACATCCCCGCTCCTTTTATGTGAAGAGCTCCGGCAATCAGCGAATCAGATTGGGTTGTACTCCGCAGATAGAGACGCGCTATCATCAAATCAATCCCGTGGATTCAATTAAAAATGCCCCGCCAGTCTTCACGCCAGCGTTACACCCAGATGATTTCTTCGCCCCATTTTTAATAAATAATCGCACGTAGAGAAATAGATTCATGGCAGTGTGTTTGTAGCAGCAAGCAGCGGGAATCTCAGGGGATCTCGGCGATCCCGAGCAGGAAAGGCGACCTTCCGTTGTCTGCAGTGGCTGGAGACCCAGCCACACGCTGCTGGTGGGTTCTGATCCACTGGTGCTGGTAACCCACCAGTTTGGAGCCCTTTTAAGCATTAAGCCCCAGTGATTGCCACTGACGTGCAATTTCCCGGGAGCGGCGCTGCAGCGGGATTACCGCTGAGTCATCAGGGACCTCGGGCAGCTTTGTCTGGCTGCTTAGTTGGCAGCCTGTATTTGTGGTTTAAGGCTTTCCTTCTAAACACTGCCCCTTCTCGACCCTTTCAGCGGAATAAGCGTCTAAAAGCATCTATTACATTCAGAACTGCCTCGAGGTGCTTCATGGAAGCGGAGAGCCTCCCCCGCGCCCCCGAATGCAGTCAGCAGTGGCTGAAAAAGCTCTTTTAATAGGACGAAACCGCCAGCAGAGCCAGGCTCCAACAGGGGGCGCTTTCCTGCCGAAACACATTCAACAGGTGCGGTCGCTCATTAGCCAGCGTTAGCAGAGCGCTGCAGACCTTCTCTTCCAGGCCTCATCTTCCTCATGCACCGTCTCGTCACGGGCCGACTTGAGGAGATGATTTCAGCAGGGCAGACGCTCAGGCCCCGGGCAGACGTTTGGGAACAGCCGTCGAGGGTTAGCCCTGATCTCAGAACGGCTAGCTGCGTTTGGAGGAGCAGGTGTGGATGGGAGGAAGCCGGCCCAGCTGTGATGCAACATCGCTGAAATCAACGAGAGGTTTCACTCACCCCCCCCCACACACACACACTCCCCCTCCCACTCTCTCACCAAAACCATCAAACTTTACCATTTCCAAGGAAGATAACGGCGTTTTGTAACTCCAGGTCGAATGTGGCAAATCTTCTTTCTTGTCCTGTCAAGGATCTTATTAGAAAATCATTTTTCAGCTGGTGTCTAGAGGCCGTTAATTTGCCTGAGAGCAGGTACTCATCACCAGGACAATGCAGGTGACCTTCCACGTTCTCCCTTCGAAGGTACTAACCCATCCACACTTGTTCTTGCTTTGATTCTTTCTTCCTCTTATTCGCCGTTTTCTGAGCATCTTTGTCACCTAAGAATTCAGTCGGAATTCCTCCCTCAGAGCGCCTGAACAATGCCTATTACGCTCACGTCTGCCCGGAAAGTTTGCGGCGTGCCTGAGGTACCTTCGATCGCGACAAAGCGTGGAGACGCAGCAGGAGACGGGGAAGGAACCAACAGGAAAAGGAGCAGGATGGTCAGTCATGGTCAGGCTGGGATGACTGAGATTAGGATTTCCAGCGTAAAGACACGAGTCAGAGCCTCGGCCTGCTCGCCAAGCACGACAACGTCCTTTTGATATGGTGGAACGTGCATTTTCGTAGGCTACAGCCGAGGGCTTCGACTACCGTGTTGCTAGAAACGTTAGCTTTGCGGTATCACACGAGCTAGCACGTTAGCTCGAATCATAAAGGAATGCGCCGATCTTGCGTCTTCCCGATCCCGTCATCTCAATTTCAGCAGACTATTTCGCCAGCTTCCGCTTATCCTCGGTGGGGCAGCCTGAGTACACCCACTCAGACAGGTAGATTACGAGACAGCTCCCGCAGATGAAGGCTTGACACCGGGAAAATGTGTGCCCAACACCCCAGGGGGCACCCGGCTGTGATGAAAAATGTATCAAAGGGGGAGATCAAACTTGAAACCGCCAACTCGAACAGACTGCATCATTTTGCTGCTGATCAGAGAATCTTTTCTTTCGTTTTTTTTTTTTTTTTTTTTTTTGGTGGGAGGAAGCCAGCCGTTTGCTCGCCCGTCGCCGCAATCTGACAGTTCCTAATGCAAACTGTTGCCGTTGTTTGAAAGCCAGGCTGCGTTTCCAAGCAGGGGTCAACCTGCACTCTGGCTCGAAATCAGCGCTTCTTTTTGTTCTTCTTCATGTTCTGTCTATCAACGCCCTGAAATGCAGACTGAGCCGGTTGTCGCGGCCGGTAGCTCCCTCACCCCAGCCCAGGAATAAACAGGCAGACAGTTTGTGTCTGTTTTTGACAGCCGGGAGTTTAAGACGTGAATATGATATGCTCACATCTCCTCTGCGCTGAATTGCCGTGTTTCCTCTTCCTGCATTCCCATTACAGACCTCCGGAGGCTAAAATGAACTCCTTCTTTTCCGCCGCCACGTTCCCAGGTGTCATTTCCTGCCAGCTACCCTGGCTGTTGCAGGATGATGGAGGAAAAACGACAGTTTAGATGTTGGAGCGGGCACTAAAGTAAACAGAAACACCTCTCGCTGCGGCTGAAATTGGAGCGCTGGCTCCAGTCAGACACTTGTCAGGTCAGACTCGCGTCTTTGTCTCCGGGCCCGTCTGTCCCCGCCGCCTCTTTGACCTTTGCAGCCTTTTGTGTGTCTGTCGCTCGAGCGAAAAAGCGCAGGCGATAACGTACAGCGGATTAACGGCGGCGCGCTCCGGCCGGCAGGGCTCTTATTTATGCAGCTGTGATGGTGTTTTTCATCTCTGCTTCGTTTCTCTCCTCATCACACTGTGAAGAGCAGATGGTGTATTTGGAGGTGGCAGTCATGTGTGCAGAGGGAAGGACGGATAAATGGGGTTGTGTCTCAATCTGCACGTTTTTAATTCTCCCCCCCCCCCCCCTCCAAACGAAGCCCTGGTTTTCGCTCTTCAGGTCTACACAAAGGCCCGAGCAGAGGCCACTGGCTGGTGGGGGCGCGCGCCACATCATTAGCTTGGCTAGCAGGCTCCTCCGCGTTGGGCTAATGGATTCTCGGCCATCTGCTAGGACAGGCTCCGTCGGTTGCTCGCTTCCACCTTGATCTGGAGACGTCTTTTCCTCTTCCTCCACACGGGGCCTGTGGGAGCGATGGAAGCCTCTCCCCTCTTTCTGGCTCGGCTTCATTGGTCTCTTTCTCCGGCTGGGTTTCAGCCAACCGGACTGGCCCAGTCTTGGGCTTTCGCCTCAAGTCATCTGGAGTTCTGGTCGCCGATATGGCGTCTGCTGTAACACTTAGTCCAAATGTTTTTCAGTGGGGTTCAAGGACTTGTGGCCACGGCGTTGTTGTGTTTTTGTGCTGGAGCTCCCATCTTTTCTCACGGTCGACCGGTCGGTGATGCAGAAACTCTCGTCTCTGTTCGTGTTTTTGTAGCTTCTCACTTCCAGCAGAGCCAGCTTCACTGGCGTTAGCACAGATCTTGATCCCTCAGTTATTATTTTTGTATTTTGGCCGTTTGATCTCTGGGACGTACAGCAGCATCCTTGGCTGTCCTGACCAATTTCTCTCAGCAGCAGGTGACTCTGCTTTGAAAAGTCTCCCGACACCTTCAAAGAAGGCCAGTTTTCTGGGTTCCCCCCGAAGGGGTCTAACAATCAAGATCTGTCCAACCTGTTATCAGACGGAAGATCCTGTATAAATATGGCCTGTGACAGCGTGTCCTCTGCAGCAGACTCTTCTGACAGGAGCTGTTAGCAGCAGTAGAGGAGCTATGTCGCATCAAATGTCGCATTTTTCAAGTCGGGTGTGCAGAAGTTGGTGGCTCTCCTCAAGATGAGCACTGATGGATTGTAAACAGAGGGACGCCCAGGCACTGGAGCACGGCTGGGCAAACTAAAGCCCAGGGGCCTGATGAATGATTTAATCCTTCAGGCTAAATAACTGCCCACCCCTGCCCTGGAGGGTAACCAGCCACCAGGGATCACTTTTTGGTGTCTTTAGCTGCAGAGTGCCATGGTCAGAACGTGTCGCTGGAGTGCTGCCCATCTAGTTTCATCTACAGTTTAATGAACAGCATAAACACCATCAAAGTAAAGTTGGTTTTTCTCAAAGCTGTGTTCAGAAATAATGTCCAGATGCTGTCAGCAGCTGTATCCAAGTCCTGACACATGGAGAAGAATCGGAGGGTGACCTAGCGATGATCATTAGTGAGTGCTAAGACAGCACCAATTAATAAATGACAAAAAAAAAAAAAGAATTCAAAAAAAATTTAAACTAGTTAGTGTTTGTCTTTCTGCTCCGAGATCGGAAAATGACGTCCTAATTATTTGATGATATTATTAGCCAATTAACCCATTAGAAAATGATATAACCTTCCTGTAAAGTGACATTTAAAACTAGCATGGATTCAAGCAACGGCTAATTATGGTGATGAGCTATGATGATGAATGGGGGAGTAGTTCAACCCAAATCTATCCTCAAGCCTTCAAGAAAAGCTTGAATACGTCCCTAACCGAAGTCATCGTAAAGCCACAGGTGATCGAATATCCATCCAGGTATTGGCTCAGACGAGTTTTCCTGAGCTAATCCCTTCCACAGCCGAGCAGAGTGTGTGTTTTCCCTGCTTTGCTGAGTGTGGGTGTAAGTGCCCCCTCTTTGTTGTTATCAGTATTCCCACAGCCCCTGTGATGATCCGGCTCCTCTGTCTGTCCATCCATTTCTCATTTATTATGAATATGGCGGCGTCTCGCCCTGAGGGGCCCTCGGAAGAAATTACACACCCTTCAATTTGACAAAAACGTGTCGGAGCATTTGTCACACCTATCAGAGCTCGTCGTCAACACGCGATCGCGTCTATTGCCTCTGAGGACACAGGAGTGTGTGTGTGTGTGTGTGTGGGTGTGTGTATGCGCACTTGTACTTGCTACATACTTACTACAAGAATGCTAATTTTACTAGCAAAGTGGGGACATTCTTGGGACGACTTCAAAGGCTTGTTTGAGGGTAAAGACTTAGGGTTAGGGAAGTGGGTTAGAGTTAGCAGGGTCAGCTTCCACACGTCCGAGGGACGGTTAATCACGGCTGTCTCTGCAGGCACATCTGCAGCGCAGCTAATCTACTTCCCTCCCGGTGCCGTCGTCCTGCCGCTGCGACGCGAAACCCTTGGGCGCGGCGGAAGCCTCTCCCATTTAATTGAGTGTTTCTCTTCATCTGCAGCGGGCAGCCGTCCTTCTAATGGGTTTTTAAGAGCTGCTTTGCTTTCTGTCACACGTGGCGCATCCAAAGAACCCCGGCGTGGCTGTGCTGGCGTGTTTCTGGAAGTTTGGAGCCCAGGTGAAGCCCAAAAATGGAAAAATGGCCGAAATGCTTTGACAACAACAGGGAGTTTGAGTAGGGTGACCAGACGTCCCGGTTTAGAGCCTTGTGTCCCGTGTCCCAGCGGATTTCAACAGTCCCATTGTTTTGTCCCAGTTTTACGCAAGCGTCCCGTTTTCTTCTTTTATTAACAACACGCTACACGTGTTAGCAAGTCATTTAAGGCCATAACAGTGCATTCCGGTTGAAACTCGTTGTCTTTGGCCCATGTGTATGTCAATCACACAGTTGTCATAGCGATTTGTAATCTGAACCAATTAAAAAGCTCCACCTGTGTCCGCGTGTCTGTAGCCTGATGCTCATTGGTCCATGAAACCGTATCAGGTTAACTTTAACTGCTCATTACTCAGGTTAACTTTACTCAGGTTAACTTTAACTGCTCATTACTCAGGTTAACTTTCATGATAGTTGCTCTGAGCTCTGTTGATGTTCAAAACTGTTTAATGTTAAAATGTAGACATGTTTTCTTTGGCCAAGAAATGTTTTTTTTACATACACCACCGCAATTATTAGTAAGTAAATGTTTACAAGTTGTACCACCTCAGTTGAGTAAAATAAAATCTCTTATATTTGGTGAGAATTTGCCACAATTTTTTAAAACTGTATATATATATATATATATATATATATATATATATAGTTTAAAAAAAACTGTCCCAGCGACAAAGAGCGGGAGCAGTCCTAATTGCCGATACTTAGTAGGAGCGCTTCCTCGCGTCAACGTGGTTGCGACGGCGCATCAGACTGAAGTGCGCTGTTTGCCTTCGCTTCAGGAGGCAGCTGCCTCTCGAAGACGTCGACACCGGCACGCACGTTGTCTTCATCGCGCGGTTACAGCCTTCTGTTCTTCATCGCCCTCTCGCAGCAACCGCAGGTGCTGGTATAAAAAAAAAAAAACCTGGGGTATGAGAAAGCAGCAATTAGCCTCCTCTCTGAAGTCTGCAACCCAATCCCCACTAATCTGGGATATAAAATCATGAACACCGGTGTTTGCAAAATGTATTTGTTAGCGTGATAGCATGCAAATCGGAGGATTGAGAATCATTTTTCTACACCTTTATTATGTATTTGTGGGTTTTACAGTTGGGAGAAAGTGATGTTTTCTACAGTAGCAGCATTCAGTGACCGTCCTCTATCACCAAATGGCGGACCTCGGTCCGGATCTGGACCGACTGATGAGTCTGTCCGGACCCGTGACCAATCTCTGATAAATCTGCGTGAATAGATTGTCCTGGAGCATTTTCCCAGCAGTCGCAGCTGTAGCCAGCGGGCGCTGCTACTCCAGTTACTACGGCAATAGCTGCACTCAGTCGAGCCAATAAATTTGTTTGTTTCCCCTGCACGACTGGCGCACCACGGAAGCGCCACAGCTCGCTGCCGCCGTCAGTTTGCGCTTGCGTGGCTAGCTCCTAAAGAAGGAAGGTTGATGAGGAAAATTGCTGTTTTAAAGATGAGTGGACGGAGAAATGTATGTTTATTCTTCCGTCAGGCAGTTTAAAACCAGTGTGCCTCGTAACCAGTGGCATTAACGTAGCCACTTTTTATTTGTTGTTTTCTGAAGATGTTGACTTTTTTTACTTGGAGTGTAGGCATTCATTTTTTTTTTAGGCTGGGGCCACTTAAATTTAAGAGAAAAAAAGGGTTATTCTGCTCTGCAGTTTTTTAATTTAATTCATTTTGAGGTTTTTGGTTTTTTACTCTAAAACAAAGGCCTTAAATTTATTTGCCTTTTATATATGGTTAAACGAGCTAATCGTGCACTCAGGTCAACATATCCTGCATTGTGAAAAATGTGGACATAGAGGAAGGTTATAAGACACAACCTCAACTTTGTTTTGGATCTTTTACTTGGAGGAATTTTTAATAATTGGACCTCAGTGATTTTTAATTAAATAGCCCTTCTATACCTTCCAAGGAGCGAGTTGACTGGGTATGAACTAGCTGATTCAACCTGCTAGCGTGTCAGAGCACTGCAGCCTGATAACCGGCTTCCAGCATCATGCACCGGTCTCCTCGATCAAGGTGAACGTTACAGCGCTAGCTTAGCTGCCTTTCAAGGCTAATTCAGGCTCCTGGGTGGCCGGACTTGCTGTTTTTGCACTTTCCCACATGTTGTCCCTGCTATCCTCCACCTTCCAGGGATCCCCCACGAGTTTGGGGCACAAAGGAGTTTCCAGCATCGCCTGTTGACAGGCTGCACCTCCGGTTAGCAGCCGCAGCTTTAGCGCGGGTGTCTGGGAGGTGCCCCTGCCGTCACGTGTCGGCCCCAGCTGGATCTCTGATTCCTTGCTCTTCATTACCGACACGTTCTCTCTCTTTATTTGTCACTCTCAATCTCCCCCCCCCCCCCCGCTCTTTCACTCCAGCACCCATCATCTTTCTCACAAATGCTCCTCTCCCTCCTCCTCTTCCTCCCGCGCCTGCCATCTCTCCTTTCATTCTCTGACTCAACACCTTGCTCTTTGCATGTCTATTTCTGGTCTCCGTCTTCCTCTCCCCACGCCAGCGTCACCTCCCCCAGGTTCTCATTATCCGTCTCCCTCTCTTCCTGCCGTTGTCTCGACTCGTATACCCTCTATCCGGGCACCCGTCCCGCCCACACGTGAATGTCTGTGCACGCGCGCCCACTCGCACACCTGCATCACCAGCACGCACAGATGCATCTTCACGCCACTTATTTTGTTTCATTTTCCAGACTCTGTGATTATGACAGATCAGATCAAGCTGCTTTCTGAAAGGAAAAAACCGCCGCCTTGCGGAAGCCGTCTTATTATTCCTACTCCTCTCGGGTTGCTTGTCGCATTTCGCGCTGTTTTCCCGAAATTTCCTCGCCAGCAGCTATCGGGGAGACAATCTGAAAAATCAATTATAAATTTGCCAGCTCCTCCGTGTTTGGTCTCTCTCCCTTTTTTATGTTTGTCACTAATGATCTGCACTCGCCGCTCACAAAGCAGAGCAGATGTGGCTCAGGAAGTGGCGGTGAAATTGTGGCACGCTGTCAGCTTTGTCATTCAGCCATTAGCTTGTGTTGTGATCACAGTGTGTGCGGCTTTTGTCGTTATCCTGCTCTCGCTTCTCTGTTCCTGCAGATAGCCGTCCGAAAGCTACGTATCGGAATAAACGCCGATCACATTGGTGATCTAATGTGACGGTTAATTTCGATGATGACCTCACCGTGTGCTTTTGCCTTCCCCAGAGAGCCCCTGAACTACACACTACTGAAGCCAGGAGGGAGACAAGAGGCCGTTCTGTCAACAACTGGGCAACAACAACTACAGCAACCGTCACTGAACACGCTCGGGCCCCAGGCTGCAGGCCCGTCGTCATGACGAGTAGGAGTCAGGATCCAAAGGTAAAGAGTTGAAGCAAGGAGCCGAGTGAGCTAATGGCCCATCGCTCCGCTATCAAAGCTACCGTGAAATGGGCTAATGTGATCCAGCACGCAATATAGTAGTCCTGCTGTGGGCTCTAAAATGTGTAAGGTGACCATTCAATACGCACACTGGCACATACATAGAAAGAAATGTCTTTATGTTTGTGTTTTCCGGCTCGTAGAGGTTTTTGAATCTGCTGTAGAGGCTTAGAGATAGGGTTTTCAATAGCTCTGCGCTGAAGTGCTGGTGTCTAAAGTGCCCGAGGTACAGCAATGGCCATTATGGAGAGCTGTTAGAAATTGGATAAACCAGTCAGTGTGTCAGTGTGTGTTACTCAGACCGGAGTAACACACACGCTAATAATGAACGCTCACCTCCACGGATCTGCTGCAGTGCAAATCGCTGCTGCGCTCAGCTCTTTCTGCAGCGAAAATGTCTCTGAAAATCCACTGAACGCTATCTGTGGAGCTGAGCAGACAAAGTTAGCGATTAGCAGGTGATCGCAGCGGGGCATTTAGCAATCGCAAGCCCGAGTGTTTCCCTCGGGGGTTTCAAACCCAAAACAGAGAGGGCTGGACGCAAGGAATCCTAATGCTGCTGCACATCTGCTCGTGCCAATTTTCCCCGTTGACTTAATGAGGCGCAAGTACGAGGTTTGACTATAAACATATTTAAATGCATCGGGGGCGTTCAAAGTGGAAAGCAGGTTCGAACAGTTGATCTGATTTTAGCCACCCAAAACAGTCCCATGCTAACTCATATGCTAAAGGTTTCGCATCAGACGGTTGTCATATTCCACACGCACACTGGTGGCAATGCAGTAATATGCAGAGGAAGAGTAAGCACTAATTAACAGGAGCTAATTAACACATAACCTACGGTCCTGTCAGCTTGATGAAGATGATGCATAGTTGCATCTGGTGCGTGGATGCTCTCTGGTAAGACCAACTCATTAGGCCCCCCTAATGGTCTGGAGGCCCAGAGGGTAGGAGCCCAGCTCCTGTTTCTCTGGAGTTGGGCAGCCTGGGAAGCTTCGGTTTCCACGGGGATTTTTGCTGTAAGATTAATGCACGTGCTTCAAATTATAAGACGTAACATACTGCATATATGACAGAGACCATCTCTTCACCGTGGTGGCGCGTTAAAGAACATTCATTAGTCTGCATAATCCAGCATGCTAATTTATCATGATACTTCACATAATTGTGCAGATTAGGAGCAGCGGAAAGCGTAACGCTGCTGTCGTCGGCTCGTGATTCAAGTCCGAAGTCGTTTCCGTGAACTTCCGCAGTTTAGCGGTGAACCGCGAAGGCGGTTCCGACGTTTGTCGGCGCTAACTCTGCCTTGTTGCTAGCCGTGGCTGACTCCTGGGTTACCGGTCTGTCCTGTGGTTGTTATCGTGTCCACGGACCCTTTGCATCATGCTGAGTTAGCTAACGCTGTTGGAAAGGCTTTGCTTCTAACTAAATCCCTAAATATAGCGCAGAACTGAATCGACGTTTGCGGAGCTGCGATAACCGAAAGACCCTCAGACGTCTCACTTTGAACTGAGTTCTCTGGTTTATTGCACTTTACACTCGTGACCTAAGAGTTTGTCTGTTGAACCGTGCACCTGGCATCCCACCGCGTGATTCAGCAGCACGTTAGGACTCATCGTAGACTGAAATCACCCTGATTCGGATATTCTGTTGGGAAGAGGCAGGCGGATCGAGGGACGAGTGGAATTGTAAGGAAAGCACTTGTGACGCACGTCCCATCGCCCCCCGACAGTGGAAATGGGCGACGTCATACAGCTGCATCCTGTTGACATCAGAGTAGTACGACTCCTCCCACTTCCCCCCCTCACGCATCATTAGCTGGAAACCTCCGCTCTTTCGCTCCTCTGCTGCTTCCATTTGCTGACCGAAGTCCTGCCGGACAGAGAGGAGTGGTCGCTCCGTGAGTCAGAGGCAGGTGTCTGACAGCCAGCCAGCCAGCCAGCCAGCCGCCTCCCACGTTCCCTTCCTAGCCACTTCTCTCTCTCTCTCTCGCTCTCTCTCTGTGGTCTGCTGCAGATACTCAGACCTCCTGACTGGAGCCAAAGCCTCCCTCTGCACTCACCACCCTTCCTCTGACGGCCTGCTCCTTTCCTCCATCGCTCCTCCGCTCCCCCCGTTTCCTTTCTTTTCCGCAAGGTTGCACGCGCGTACATCCCAGCGAGACGATGCGCCTTGATCCTGTTGTGTTTTCACTTCACCTTTGTTGCTGCACTTCTAATCTGACCGTCCTCACGCTTGATTTCATTGGAGCTGGTATCAGCTCCATCTGCTGGAGCCTCTGTTTCGCTTCCCGGCTCCTGTCGCTCGCGTCCGACTCTGATCTGGGTTCTGTTGTTGCGCGCTTTATCTTCAACACACACACAGTAGATGTTCACCTTAATACACAAAGACACACCTTCTGTCCATATATATATAAACATGGATGAGTCCTCCATCCTCCAGGCCTCTCTCTCTGGATCCTGTGTAAAGAGCTTAGCGCACTTTTTGGATTTTTGTTTTTAGGCTGTCCACAGTTATTTGTCATAGCTTCACATCCTTTCCAAGCCTGGAATGCATAAATTACATGGTGCAGCTGTGCATTAGAGCTGATAAAACATTTCATACTTACATAAATATGATGTTTGTGCAGAGTGCGTACACTACTGTGACTGTGGGATCTGTGCATCTATATATAAACCGCTACAGAGGAATTATTTCCATCGCTCGTGATGTTGATGAAAGAGCAATGGCAGCTGCGTGTGCTCTGTTAAGGTCCAGCAGGTGAGACGGGACCGTAATCAGAGAAGCACGGTGCAGCAGCCCTGCACCGCGCTAATAGAGGAGAGGCTAGCTTAGACAAGGACACGGGCAGATGTTCATCCTCAAATAAAGACGAGCCACTCCGCCTAAGTGTGTGTGTGTGTGTGTGTTTCATTTGCAGTGCATTGATTCTGAGCTCTTGATGCTTTGAGCAGCGGTACACATCCATACTGCTCTTTCCCTTAAAACTCATTAACCAGAATTATTGAGATCAGAGGCACTCAGCTGATTTTGGTCCAGGGACCGCCATTCTGGCTAAGCAGCAACCTTGGGAGCCCTGCAATTGAGCGCTTAATTGCACATAGTCTGCCTGTTCTTGGCAGTAAAGTGGTGGACGGGGACCTTTTATTTATATATTTGCATAAATTTGATTTCCAAACAACAGCAAATGTAAATGTATAAAAACCTGTAACGAAACTAGAAAAGCACTCTGAGAGCGCAGCCACTCATTTCCCCACATTTTGTAACTTACATCTGTAGTATATTTGCATTATATAGGCAGTAGTAATACAAGGTTATATAACATAATAGGTTGGTCTTTGATCTTTGGAAGATCAAAGGTCGACGTCCCCCTGAAATCTGAAGCATCACCAAAATGTTATCATCTCTTCCTTGGCCCATGATCAACATTTTCAGAAAATTTCTTTGAATTTAGACCTCTAGTGAGACCTTCACGTACTACCAGGAGTCTGCGGACCACCAGTTGAAAATCCCTGATTGAGGTGAATAATTAACAATGAAAACGCATTTTAACATTTCCCCGACTAAATCTTTGATAAAATAGAGTATGAGCCCATGCACCAGGACAAAAATATACACTTTACACACACTCTTTTGCACACACACACACACACACACACACACACAGCGGCAGTGCCATCTATCCATTTTCACTACATCCATTCATCACATTCATCCTCCTTAACTCCCTTTATTCCCTCCCTCCTCTCCTTTGTTCCATTTCCCCAACCCTAATTGCTCTGTCGGTTCCTCTTCCTTCACAGTCATTGCCTTTCATCCCTTCCACCTCTTATCAGAGCGACTCGATATTTATCTCCGCACTCTTCCCGCTCCGATCACCTGTTCCCCGCCACCCGTCGCCAGCTGCGTTAGCGCGCGGCGGCCCATCGCGCCGTGACGAAATGGCTCCAACAGCTGAGACACAACCCCCAATTTATGTGGAAATCAATCACCTGCCGGCTGGCTCACCTTTTGCCTCCATTTTTATTAAATTAGTTTTCTGCTCCTTCCTGTCTCAATGTATGCGCCGGCGCGGTTGCGAGAACCCGCGTGTGGGCCTGCTAGCATGAACAAACGCGGTGTCACGGTGATTTCACAATCATCAAACGGGTCAGTAGCCGACAGTTTCGCACCACAGGCTCAAGATACGCAAAGTGATCCTGCACTAAGAAGATTTTTGTTTAGTCCTGGCTGTCGCTGGCACGTTCTAGCAAGAAAAGAAAACAAAACGCATCAGTTTTGTTTTCCATCCTGCAAATCCAATGAGGCAGACGTACACAGGCGGGCCAGGATTAATAGTCCAAACGAGGAGAGGAGCCAGAGTATCCGAGCGGTTTGATTATTGGAGCCGACAGCCTGGCTCACGTTTGTGATTGAATAGCGTAATAGCCAAGAGAACGCTCCGGTGTTTGTATGTTTTACATGATTAAATGATGGAGGTAGTATTAATCAAGTCTGGAACCCGTACAACCTCCCTGGCTTCCACACAAGGTTTTCTCGAATCAGGAACGTTTCCCTGCACATACAAGTCGCAGATTATCAGTCAGAACACAGTTTCATTACAGGGCGGACACTGGTGTTGCCAGATTTCTTTCTTTTTTTTTTTTTTCTTTTTTTTTTTTAATGGGATCAGATTCCGAGCTGTGCAGTTAAATTAAAGCCAGAATTCCGAGTCCTTTTATTATCAAGGACTCCAAATATTTGGATAACTCACCAACAAAAACTGGGGGAAATGGTTTACGGTTGATTTGTGTGTGCTGGAGGTTTGATCCGAGCTACAGGTTCAACATCAAATCTAAAGACCTGTAGCGTCAGCGCAGCAAAAAGAGGCTAAAGCTAGTAGTCTTTGAGCGTTGAAGACCCTTTTCCATTGTAGGAACTTTGAGGGTTAAGTACCTGGTCTGGGGTAGGACTTTCCTGAAGTCACAGGTGTTGACCAACCGAGGCTGAGGAAGGCTAGCCGACAAGCTAGCAGGGCTAAATGCAGGAGAGACAGAAAGGAATTTGTGAAAAGATTATTTGAATATAACTACTTTGATGTTTGGTAGAAACCACACAGACTACCAGGGTTTGTTTGTTTATTTATTGTTTGTACCCAGGCAATTAAATTTTAGATAACATACTGGAGGTTCCTGGGAAGGTTAGCGGGAGCAGCTAATACCCATGATCTGCCGTCTAAGAAAAGCTGCCTTGTGGGCCTGACCTCGGCTGGTGTGTGTGTGTGTGTGTGTGTGAGTGTGAGTGTGAGTGAACTCCGCCACCCACCTCCTCAGCTTTTCCTCACACAGCCGGTGAAGCACTCTGATAAAAGTCGGTTTGTCACCATGATTTGATGATATTTAATCGGCGGCTTCCCTCTGTCCTCTCTCCTCTCCGGTGTTGTGGAGCTGCTTTCATTCTAATCCCTTCCCCAGACTCATTTCTCTGTCACAACCCTTCTTCTCTTTTATTCACTCTCCTCCCATTATCTCTCCTTTTATTCGCTTTACACCTCTCCTCTCTCACTTCATGGCATTCCCCCCATGCTTTCATCTGCCGTCCTCCATTCTTGCCATCCTTCGCTTATCTATTCTGTCTTTCTCTGCCCTGTCATGCTTTCATCCCAGCACTCTTATCCTCTCTGTCTCATCTCATCCCGCTCGCCGCTCCCGCTTTCATCCATTTCCCCATTTGCCAGATTAGTTATATTACCCACTGCTTGTCACCTGCGCTTTTATTTTTACCTAAACTGTGCGCAAATGTCGTGTTCAGAAGCCAACACAGGGTTGTTAAGATTCTAAATCACACTGCTAGCTTGGCTGTATGCACCGCCTGTCCAGTCAGTGATGTCATCGTGCGGCGCGTTAGCTTGCTTTCGCTACCTCTGCTTTCAACGCCCTGGGCAGCATCACTTCCGCCCGGTACTCTGGGGCCGGGATTGGACCGCTCACCAAATCCGGCCGTGTCAGCGCGGAATCACAAGTCAGCCGTGACCGTGTCTCCGCCACTCCGCCAACCTCGAGATCCTCTGCTCCTACTCCTTTTTTCAAGTAAAACATGAGGATGTTCACCCAGGGATGCCAGCAAACAGCATATGTTGGTATAGATTTAGTCCGTGGGGTGCTCTCTCTCTCTCTCTCTCTCTCTCTCTCTCTCTCTCTCTCTCTCACACACACATATGAGGACATTCATAGACATAATTCCCCAGCTCCCCATGTCTTAACCCAGGGGCTGGGCACTTCTTTAGCCTGAAGGGCCACAGTGGGTTGTAGATCTTGGTGAAGGAGCCGGCCAGGTGGTGCAGGAAGCTAACCCCCCAATGAAGATCAGAGGTTAACCAGAAATCCTGCTTGATGGACTATTGACAGAGAAAATATTTAGGAGAGCCTGTAAACTGGTCCAGCTAGAGATGGATGATGAAGCTCCAAATGATGTTTGGCCCCACCTTCTTCAAGGGGGGGGTCTGAACCTTTTTCTAACCAATCAAGCTGACAACCCTCTTCATTTGGCTTTTGGAGGCTCTAAGGGCCGGATTAAATAGTTCATCGGGCCACATGTGGCCCCCGGGCCTTAGTTTGCCCACCTCTGTCTTAACCTCTAAACAGTTGTGGGGACCAGCCATAATGTCCCCACTTAGCTGGGCGAGGACTTTGGTGCTCAATATGTAGCAAGGACACACACACACACACACACACACACACACACAGAAAGCAGGCTGCCCTGCAGAGGTAAAGTACAGGTGCTGGGCTCTTTGCGCACGCACGCACGCCGCGCATCTGCTCACCGTACGAGCGCACGTCCACACACAATAGCCTCCATCTCAGCTTCATTCCAATTAAAGTAAACACGAAGCTTTGCTTCAAGGCGCCGCAATTAGGGCGGAGGCAGCGCCGGACGGCTGTGATGAAGGGTTATTACCCAGGCAGGATGATGCGGGCTCTCAGCGCCTCGCCAGAGCCACAATCACCGCTGCCATCCACCAGATGCCCTCCTCAACTTCCACATCCATCACCATTACCACCAAATTTTCCCAGACAACTAACTCCGAGGAGTTTTTTTTTTTTTTTTACTTCCTCCTTTCTGCATCTGGCCCATTTCCTGCCCAGTATTCATCCATATTTTGGGAGGAGAGCTCTCAGCCAGACTGACACCTGCTCTCTCTGCCTCCTTCCTTCTGTCCGTCCTCATCTTTGTCGCTCGTGCGTGGCTCTTCCTCTTCTCTCTGCCGCATCCATTAGTGTGGCTCATTTTCACTCTTTGGACCCGAACCTCAGCTGCGTTTTACCCAGCTTGAATAATCCCCCTCAAAACAGCGGACTCTTTTAATACTCTTCTCCATCAAAGCCTTCATTTGTCTGCTAAAAAAGAAAAAGGAAAAACTCTTTTCCCTCCCAAACGGTATTGTTTGGCCAGCTCGGACGGAACGTGGCTCATTGATTTTCTGACCGAATAAGAAAATGAATGTTTTCACATCTTCTTTGTGATATAATTCGCCTGTCTCGTGCTTTAGCTTCCGTGTGCTAACGCGCTGCCTGAACTACTCAGTGACTGATCCTATTTTTTTTAATCAGTGTTAGTGAATGAAAAGGCTTTGACAGCTCCCATAACCCCTCTAATTTCATCGGTTTGTGGCGTCGCTGCTAATGAAAACTCTCCTGGTCCGGCTACATTAAGACAGCCAGGCTCACTGTGTCTCCGCGGCTCCACCTGGTGATGCTGCTCTTCCTCCGGTCTGACATTTCGTCCTGCTTTATCGCCCGACACCATCAGCCTTTCCATCCCCTCCTGCTGGAATTACCCTGATTATGATTACAGGCGTGATGATGATGATGATGATAACCACTGTGAAATTGCTCTCTCCATCGTATTCACCACCCAGAGGATTATGACTGACTGAAAGGCTCCTGCTAACGACTCCTAGCTTCGTTTCTAACCCTGCTCGCTCCCTGTTTCTTCCTTTATTTTTATTTGATTACTTATTTGCAGTCCTCTCCTCTCCTCTCCTCGCTCTCGGCTCCCTCTCTTCCCTACCTCCCTCTTGTCTTCTCTTCAAGGAGACGCGCTTTCTTTCATCTGCTCTACTGTCCTCTTTGGAACCTCTTTGGCTCAATTTGGCCTGGGCCACTTGTCCCCGGATGCTTGTTTGTTCTCTTGTCCTCCGCTCGTCTCCGTCCAGGCCTGCTTACGCTGCCGCTACAAAGGAACTCAGCATTTTCGCCTGTATCGCCTCCAGGAAATCACTGCGAACTCGCCCAGCTTTCAAGCTAGTCCGAATGAACAGCGGACAACATCTTCCTTTCATCTCCGTTCGCTTCTGCTCCTTTTACTCTCTGCGCCGTCCATCTTCCAAATGAGCCTTGCGTGTGCTATTGTTTGTGCGTTTTTGTGTTTGTCATTCTCTTTTATGTAGATTGTTTATTTTCTTCTTATTTTTACTGGTTTTTCCAAACCCTGATGAATGTGTCCCACCTCAGCAGTGGAGCTGTTTTTTTTTTTTTTGTTTTTTTTTTTTTTGCACGGAAGCGGAGTGATAAGCAAACGTGCATTTTCCCCACGTGAGCGCTGTTAAACTGCTAAACTCCGGCTAGCTAGCAGGTTTAGATCACAGCTACGTCAGGCCTGCTCTGCTCAAAGAGGCGACCGAGGCGACCTGATGGGGTCAATCAATCGACCCCGAGCCTCTTTCCTGTCTGTTGAAGTAGCCCGACCGCTGTCTCAGCGGGGGAGTCCTTTTTCCTCCCAACTCTCTTAGCTCGATATCAGTTGCGAGTGGGTGAGCCCGCCGCAGTCCCGCCGAGCAAAGTTATTACCGCTAATGTAAACACAGAGCAGCCAGACGAACGACACAGGGAGTGAATAAATCTTTGCGCCTCGCTCACCGGACTGTCTCTCTGTGGATCGGCTCGGGAGAGCGCTGACATTTCAGCGGGGGAATTAGCGTAAATCTCAGCTGAGATCCTCTGTGTACATACAGATGGCCGCTGTCTCATTTCTATATCACTTTCTCGCAGCAGCAGTAACTTTTCTCCACGATTTACTTGTAAATGTCAAGTTATTTATTTTTGGTTGCAGGGTTTGTTTTCACGAAGTCAGACATTTCTCGTATGCTAATGCGCCCGTCAGAAACATCGGCGTTTTGCCCTCCGCCATGACGCCTGTCAGCCTCATTCAGAACCGGCTCCGCATCACAAGAAGCTGCTTTTAGAATTAAAAAGATGTCTCGTGCTTCTGGAAGAGAGAGGGCTTGTAGAGGTGCTCGGATGTGGATCGGGGACGGACTTATTGCTTCGAGACAGAACGGATGAAAGATCTCAGCCTAAAGACCGATGATGAACACGCTCAGAGACGTAGACGTGCGTGTTTCTGTGTGACTGCGTGTCGCTCGTCAATGCCCTGACGGAGGCCTGTTTTAGACCGCGCACCTTCTTGTGGAGACCGATCCAGGTGAAGTGCATTAGCGCATTCAATACATCAGGCGAGGGCTCCTTGTGCCCTCTTCTCTGGTGCGGATTTTTCAGAATCCCAGCAGGAGGTCTGAGCTAAAAGCGTTGCCGTAGCTCAATAGCACCGTAGGAGCGGAGAAACGGGCCGCCGTTGACCTTTGTGTCGCACTTTTGTCTTTTCACACATGTAGCGCAGCCTTGGCCAGCTCAAAGGAGAAAAGGCTCCATTTGTAGCTTTCTATGACTCGTTCAGTCCAATATTTCAAACAGGAGTTCGCACAAATACTCTCATGAGCGCTGTCAGCGTTACCCTTTCGCTGGTGTTTGCGGGGAAAAGCTGGCTCTATCTGATGCCTCCCACTGAGGAAATCACTCTGAGCGAGGAGAAATTAAAACAAGGAAAAAGTGGAAGCTGAGAAGGAAATGAAAGGAGATTAGATCAGTCCATTGGCTTATATAGCTCCCATCAGTCTTCTGCTACGGACCGCGGCTGTGCCAGCGTGTTTTCGCGCCGCCGCCGCTCCTACGCCACTTATTGAGCCGTAATAGAACCAGCTCGAACCAACGGAGAGATCCTTTCTGGCGATATTGTGATGCCGGACATTAAATATTAATTGTCTCCGACCGCAGGTCTGCTGTAGCTGAGCATAGCAGCTCGGCAGAGACGCTCTTGGCCACCGTTGATTTGCTGCCGTCTTTTATTTGGTCTCTGCTCAAACTGCATATTTCAACGCTTCAATATCAACAAAGTGCCGTTTGCTTCCATTAACCCAGTTCTGTTATCCTTCAGCTCCAGTTCATGAAGGAAAGAATGACTCCACACACTTTCGGAGCAGATTTATTTGTTTTATTGAAATATTCAATATTTCAACAGCCCCGTTGTTTTGTCTCTTTTTCACGCAAGCCCCGTCCCGTCCCGTTTTCTTCTTTTATCAACAACACGCTACACGTGTTAGCAAGTCATTTAAAGCCATAACAGTGCATTCCGGTTGGAACTCGTTGTCTTTGGCCCATGTGTATGTCAATCACACAGTTGTCATAGCGATCTGTAATCTGAACCAATTATAAAGCTCCACCGTTTCCGCGTGTCTGTAGCTTGATGCTCATTGGTCCATGAAACCGTATGGGACCGGACACCTCATTACTCAGGTTAACTTTCATCATAGTTGCTCTGAGTTCAATGAAAGGATCACTGCAGACCAGCGCTTCCGGGAAGAGTCCACTCCAGCATGAAATCCTAAGGCTCAGAAAGAGAACTTCAGAGTATGTGTTACGCACTTATTTTGCTTGTGCGCTACACGTTAATGTTCAAAACAGTTTAACGTTAAAATGTTATACATTTTTGTTTGTTTTAGTGGCCATGTTTTCTTAATTTAATATTATTTTTAACAAAGAGTATACTAGTTACTGTGTATGTATATATATATATACTGTGTGTGTATATATATATATATATATATATATATATATATATATATATATATATATATATATATATATATATATATATATATATATATATATATATATAGTGTCCCAGTTATTAATTTTGAAAATCTGGTCACCCTATTCTAGAAGATTCTCCCACGATTCTGTATATTAAAGTCTCAACAAGTCCACACAAGCTGAGTCTTCACCCTGTCAGAGTTTGTTCGCTTAATTTCAGCTTTTATCAGATTGAAATCAACAGTTGCCTGTTCATTATCGAAGGAGCTGGCCTGTAAACAACCCGCTAATCAGATTTAGCCTCCAGATCATGCAGCTCCACAGCTACTCGTATTAGAACTGTCACTTTTGTTTAGCCCATATTTCAATTCATTGACACCCATTAAATCAGTACTTGCTGGTTAATTTTTAAAAAATTCAATGATGCTGATGAGTGGTGGCAAGGCTATCAAGGCTAATTACACACAGCCTCTGTCCACGAGATTGCTGTTTAAAGGAACTATAGCACGTTTATCCGGTAAAATCAGCCTCGTCGATGTGCTGCTGCACAGCGTTTCTTTTGACAAGTCAATTTTATAAAAATTGTGACATTATTTTCAGCGTTCCCCATTATTGTTTTTCATGTCCGCGTTAAAAGCATCATTAGCGTCTGGAACAGCGCGTCCTCCTCCCTCCACCTTATCTTGTCTCTGGGAGAATCAGACCGTCCTGACCCGTATTCCCAAAATAACGACATTAGCACAGATAAATAGCGCCGTCTGCATAAGCCGTAATTAGAGCAGAAAATTTCATCTGCTAATGCGTTTGGCTAGGTATGCACCGTGGCCGCACACCAACTTCTAATCCATGGACACACACCGGTTTGGGGAATAAAAGCACGGAGTGGATCAGGCAGCAGCTTTCCTAATCTCAAAGCATTCAGTGTCAGCGGCTTCGTGGAATTGCCACCTTAACACCGGTTTTTATGCAGGTCGTGTACAGGTGTGATAAATAGCGAAATCTGTTTTTTTTTTGTTTTTTTTCTATTAGAAAAAGAAACAATAAGTGGAGGCTATTATGACAGCTAGCTGTGAAAATTGCATACAGACGCAAAAAGCGCCCTGAAGTACAAATCCAAGTAGATTTGTCATCATTTCAAATCACCACTGTTAGCGTGAGGCCGTCCTGATTACGCAGCTCGTTATTGAAAGGGTGTCAAGGGCGCGCGAGTCTTCAGGTGCGCATTTACATCAACAAGCGCCGACAGGGTGGTCATGAGCAGACACGGCGAGTGGGTGGTCATGCTAACACCAGCGCAACGAGGATCCGCCCACTGTAATAGAACACATGTCACACGACATGTTCCAGTCCAAGTACACACTTCCAGGTCCTGACTGGAGATTTTGCTGTCCCAAGTCCATTAGAGCAGTACTTTGGCGAGGCCCATCCCTTACTTAGCAACTAAATATGGAAATGCTAAGTTAATGTTCCCGCCGCTGAGACGGCTAATGGCACCGGCATCAGGCGTGACGAGTACTGCAGCTGAAGGGCCTTCAACCACTTTTAATTCAACGTCACAGTTAAAAGGGCAGTTTGGACAGATTTTTCATGGGTAGAAACTTTAACAAAGTCTGCAGCCTCTAATCTGTAGACAGCTGCCAGATGCAACTATACCGTATTTTCCGGACTATAACTCACACTTTTTTCATAGTCTGGCTGGTCCGGCAACTTATACTCAGGCGCGATTTATATGTTAATTCACACATGACCAAGGAGTAAATATTAGCTACAGCCTCTAGAGGGCGCTCTAGGATTGTGACAGCTACCGGTACGTGCTACTCCTGTACCGCTGAAGATTAATTTAAACATTAACTTAAAGACAACTGAGAAAGACTGAACACAAATGCCCCCAAAAGAAAATCCTCTCCACCGAGGATGAAGAATTCAGTGGATTCAGTGATGTGGAACGAGATGGAGATTTTGGTAAACTTTTGATTTTGGTAAACCAGCAACACCAACAACCAGCAACTAGCTTGTTGGAGTCGCGAGCTTGTTATGCTAATTCTGCCTTTTCAGCCTCCCACGTCTGTTCTTTATGCTATTGTGTAGCTGAATAACTGTTAATGTGTTACGTTATCATACCTGACACCTGTTCAGCCTGTTTTTATATATTTTATTGCCTTTCTGGATGAAAATGTCTGTTCTTGGTAAAATACATTCCCCAAAAAAAAAAGGCAACTTATAGACCAGTGCGACTTACAGTATATATGTTTTTTTTTTCTCCTTCATGAACGCATTTTTTGACTGACAGTCATCTTTGGTGAAGGCTGACAGATGGTTTTGGCTGTTTTATTCCACACAAAAGCTGTTTTCTACAGGATTAAACTGTTGATAGCATTTAATATTAGCGTATATTTTTGAGCTCCTCCACCGATAAAGAACGACACGTTTCTGACTGTGGTAATGACTGATTGGCGTCGGGTGTTGAACAAATGAGGTCTGGTTAGCCGAGTGACGCTACAGCAAAGTGCTAATGCGTCCGGTAATTGGAAATGACAGGGTTGATGCTGTTTTAAACACACACAAACACACACACACACACACACACACACGTTCCTCTTCACAGAGCACCTCTCACCAGCCTTCCTTTCTCCAACTCACTCACTCTGGTTGTAATTAGTGGCGCAGGGTGGTGGTCACACATAATGCTGCTAATTGAGCTGGCAGGCGCCATTACCCAGAGCTAATCACCATTCTCCGGGTGATGAAGCGCCGCAACCTTCTGACCACTGGCTGCTAGCTGGATCCATATCACTTTTCCAGAGCACCCTGAGCTCTGTTGCACCAATTAACCAGCTAACTTAGCCAGCTTCACACCAGGCTCCTCAAGCGGGCAACATTTTACCATGATTTTAATTGTATTATTTCAAAGCCGGGAATATCTTTGATGTGGGGGCGAAAGCGCCACCAGAGCAGCGTCTGTGGCCGATGAAAGACGCGCCGCTCCATTTTACCGGCCGGCGTTCCCGGTGTTGGAGGCTTTTCCCACCTTGTAAATGCAAAACAACCCACATAAAGATGGAAAAATCCAAAAAGGCCAGGGTGAGAGCGGAGAGCAGCGCTGCCGGGGCTGATTGCGGAAGCTGGAACACGGCTGAGCAGAAACGAAGAGCTTGTTTCAGTTTTCCACGTCAGGGGACTTTGATTATTTGTGCCCGTTAAACATGACGTGGAGTTAATTGCATTTGTCTTAACACCAGTTTTCAGAGTGGAGCTTTCGTATCGCCTTCACATAAAGCCTGGTTTCAGCTTTCAGGCAGGCAGAGATATGAGTCATTTACCGGCTGGATGATGATTTACGTGAATGTGGGTTTTGTATTGATAGCTAAATGATGCCATTTTATTTTTGTTTTTTACATCCTAAATATAATATCTCAGCAATTAGAGGCAAAATGATTGAATTAGCACTTTATTGCTGGCTGCTTACTGTGAATTAAACAATTCTACTGATGTTACAAAACAAGACTCAGTTTACAACATTAGTAGCTAGCTAGCATGTTAGCGGCTGAGATATGTCTCTCTTTATCCGTCCACAAACGAACCGCAGTTTTTGCCGGCGTCTTCTGTTAAAGCTCCTCTGTTCTTCTCTAGAAGAACATCTGGACCCGTTGGGTGCGTTGCGCCACGTTTAACACTTTGATTTCAGCCAGGCTAACGTGTTTGCACGCTAGTGAATTTTATGGTGAAAAGTTCAGGGTCACTGAGGACCGACCACTCTGCACCTGAGCAGAACCGCCTGTATTGTAGTTTTTCAACGATTCTCCGTCCTGACAGCCTTCAGATTAACTCCACTTTTTTCCACGACGGTTCACAGAAAGTTTTTGGGCTCAGCCATCCAGCTCTGAGGGCCCGGCTGGCTGTTTTCATGTCCTGTCCGATGTGTTTGAGGTATTAAATTAGAAATCATCTGGCCTGAACGTCTAATTCCAGCGTGGGTGCAGATAATGGGATAACCCTTTTGTCAGCCTCTAAAGGAGCAAGAATGGAGCGAATCAGACGGAATCTCATCTTAAAGACTCTTCTGTCTGGCCTTGAGCGGTTTGCGTCCTTCAGTCACTTCACAGCCGGCGCCCATCAGGCTTTTGATCTTCCCGTGTGGATAAACGGCTCTATTCAGTTCAGTAAACGCCTGTCTCCATTCAGCCACCGTGCCGCTCATCTGATCGTACGTGGGTCTCGTACGTGCTCGGCCGTGAGAGAAAAAAAACAGGCTTTTAACAAGCTGTACCTTTTGGCCTTTTCAAGATCAAACCCAGCGGAGGCGGCGACCACTCCTGGAGCCTTAAGAAGCTAGAAAGGAGAGCGAGAACCACCACATCTGCTTTTCTCTGACTGCCTCATGAGCAAATCAAAGTTGGGTCAAGCGTCCTGTAGTCATTAGCCTCATTTATGTGGCAAGCTCAGGGCACCTTCAGGGGTCTAGAGGAGTTTCTGCCTCCAGGCTCTGGCCTGTTTTGGCAGCAAAGTGGGGACCAAGCTGAAATGAAGCAGTTGAGCGTTGTCATCCTCTGCTTCATCCATCCAGACAAGATTAGCAGCAGGCAGCCATCAGAAGGATGTACCTGGTCCCGCTCAAGGTTTCTTCCTGGTGAAAGGGAGTTTATCCTTGCCGCTGTTGCTTGCGTAGGAAGAGGGGGGACAAGACAGTTGTGACTGTATAACTTTATTGATGCGTAGTTTTTGAGCAGTAGTTGATGTTCTAATTTTGATAGATTCTTGTCCAAATGTTTGCAGTCGTCCCATCAGGCTAGGTTTACTTTTATGCATTCTTGATAAAACGCTGTGGAATGCTTGTGTCACCTCGTGTCACTTCTGACATCTGATGCTAACAATTAACGACAACATGGACTGGAACAAATGTCAGCCGAAAGCACAAACAGATCGTTTGCCTCAGCTTTGGCAGTCAAACGTACGAAGAAGTGTAGGCAGGGATATAAATAATTCAACAGATTTATTGAAGAGTTTTAGCATGGAAAAAGAACATATGAAATGCTAAGCAAAAATCCGTAGTGAATGATACATTTTCCGCAGAGCCCCCACTAAAGAACACACTAAAGGAACAGGAACCTGCAGCTGCTCTCCAGCGCTGGTGTCAAGTCGACAGGGCAGAGAGCCCACCTGGGGGGAGGCAAGAGCCAGCTGGGAGAGACACAGCGGTGGGATAAAGGGATGAGGACAGGAAGGAGATAGGAAGCTGAGACGCGGGGAGTCGGAGACACTCGGGCCCTGACAGAGAGGAATCGGAAGAGTGGCACGAAAACGTGTCCTAGAAACCCAACACGTGTGAACGCTCGCACCGTGTATTTTCACTATCTTTGTTAGCATAGCTTCAGAAAAATCAGGAGTCGGTTTTAAAAGACAGTAAATCTGACTTTAACAGCCAGTTAAGTGCTAATAGAAGATCATGATTGGTGATAAAACATTTCCGAAGTCACCTTTAATGGCTCTTAATGTGGCTGCACATCCTGAAAACACTCCTCTCCTCTTTTATGTTTGCCGGGAATGCAAATGATTATTTTGCTGAACTATTACTAGGTGTGACATTTTCTCTTTCTCCCCCCTCTTGTTTTGTTTTAACGAGGCGTTGATTTGAAAATGTGCAATTTATAAGAAGAAAATATCGTTTTCTCGAGTGCCGCGAGAGATAATGAAGAGTGCTCACACACAGGTGAAACGTCTCCCCTCTGACTTGCTGAGCAGAATTTTCATCTCGGAGATTGCGGTCCCATAACGGCGGAGCCGGCGGGATCACTCAGACGCAGAGACGTAAAATACAAATCAGTGCAGCGATTTGGGAGCGAAACAAGGAAGGTCACAAAAGTGCGATAGAGAAATCAATAAAACTGATGAAACAGAGAGAATTGTGGGAAAAGGCTGACTTTAATTCAGTGAGCTTGTGTTGCACATGACACGCGTGTCAAAAGAAGAGTTGTCGGACTTTTCCATGTGCTGTAGCTATTTTTCATTTACTGTCACTAACTTTTCAAATTGAAAACGTCCCGCTAGCATGCTTTTCGCAATGCTCTTGATATTTGAAGGCTTTTATTTTGAAATTTGAAGATGTCGTCAGTGTTGGACGGCGGAGACCAGTGACAGCGTTTGTTAGACATGTTGCAGTTGATCCCTGTAGGGACCCCTGTAGGGGCTCTGTGGTTCCTGGAACCAAGAGGCTAGCACCTGGTGGGGGGGTGGGGGGTGCCTCCGTTGACCTCTGTTGACCTCTGGAGGTTTTGGAGGTCAAGCCAGGACCTCAAACTGGTTGCTTCGCTCCTCAGACCCTTCCAGAACCTCTTTGGCTTTGTGGCTTTGTTTCCAGACTCCCTCCCCACCTCCCCCCACCCAGAGGTCAGCATGGACACCCTTTTTCTGCATCTAACTCCTCACATTTAAGCTCAGCGTGTTCGCGTGCTGCTGATCTATCCCACGATGACCAGTTCATCGGCGTTGCTAACCTGTCAGGGCTCGTGCTGCGGTGCCTGATGGTGGATCTGGTCCAAATATCTGTGAGTTCGTCCATTTTTTATCTCCAAAACCAAAACGATAGAAGCTGATTAGCTTTGTCTTGTTCATCTGTTACAAGCAGCAGACCTGGCCTTTAATTCTTCTGTTGTGGGTGAATCCGTCCACAGCGGTTGACTCTGTCCTTGAATATTCATCTCCTTTCGTTACAACGTCTTTATTGAATTATTCCCTCGTTCCGCTGTAATCGTCTTCCGTCTGAAGACCGAGCTGGAAGAAGAGCGAAGGCTCGAGGAAGCCACCTTCCTCTTTCCGTCTCTCTCCAGAGCTCCTCAGCTCTTCTCTGGCCATTTTCTCCCCATTCGGAGCGATTTTTTTTTTTTTTTTTTTTGCCTTTCTGACCTTTCGTTCTTCCTGCCCTCTGTCCGTCTTTGCTTTATTACTCCCGATTCGTCCAGCCGCCATCTTCCGATGGAGCCACGTTGTGACATTTCGGGACAATTGACTTTTGACTGAGGCGTCCTGGGGTGTCTGACTTGTCGTGATCAATATACTTTTGTGTGCGTTTTTTTTTTTTTTTTTTTCCATCATGCCTTTCAGTCTTCAGAGAATAGCAGTCCAACTATTTTCTAGACTTCAGTTCCTCCTACCAGACCTCCAGGACACCACCACCCAAAAGTCCGATTCCTCAGATTTTCACCTGGTTTGGTTTATTCAGATCAGACGGAAATGTGGTTTGTATCAGGAGGCGATAAGATGCTAGCGCAGTTTGTTCCCTCCTCTCAGGGTTACAAAAACATGTGGGAATATGAAAATGTAGGAGAGAAATCAAGTGGAGGATGTCAAAGGTCACGTCAGGAAAGCAGGAGGAATGTAGGAAGACAAATGTGGGGCGAGGGGCCACGCGCCGGTGAGGAGAGCTAGCGCTGAGGTCAGTCCGACAAGTTAAAACCACAAGTCAAGTTGGATGATCGGACAAATCCGATTGGCAGCTGGAGTCACATGACCCCGGTTCCACAAATCGCCAGCACACCTCTGCTATAAATTAGCGACGGCGATTCACTTGTGACTTGTTGTGCGTATTCGAGAGGAGATGTGTTGGGGTAAAGTGAGACGTTCTCCATCCCAGAGGGGCCGGTGAGAAGAGGGGGATGTGGAGCTAGAGGTGGAGAACAGAGGGAGATGAATTCTCTCTGCCGCGGTGCTGACGGATGAAGTAAAGGGACCTTATTTTACCCTATAAATGTTTTATCCCTGGATCCTCCCAACTGTTAGCTGCCTCCCCTTTGTTCCTTTCCTCTGCCTCCCCACTTTCCGCCCTCCCCCCTCTTTGAATTACTTTCCCCTCACTCAACCTCTCCTCTCTGCCGGGACCAAACTTTTTTTTTTTTTTTTTTTTTTTTTTTTAAACAGCACCAACTTTGTTCCAAGTCAGCTTGTTCTTGAGAATTACATGACGGGTTTCGGCACCGTCGGAATGAACCTGCCGTCGTGAAGGAGCTAACGGCTGCTCGCTCGGGTCATTATACCCACATGCGCGTTCTACCCTCAGAAACAGGTTTGAAAAGCTTTTTTCCACTTCTGCCTCTTCAGTCCTCCAGCATCCACCATCATGAAATTGTAGCTACAGCTTGAACGGGTGAAAAATCCTGATTACCGTAATTTCCGGTGTATAAGCCGCTACTTTTTCTCCCCACACGTTAAGCCGAGTACACACGGCACCATTTTTCCGAGTCGGCGGGGCGCCCAGGTCTTTGCGCAACTGGACAGGATCGGCGGGAGCATTGTGTGTCCACACTGCAAGACTCGTCTGAGACGGGAGTGTCCACACAGGGCCATTCTCTCCGTCAGGAGGCGTGGCCGACAAGGACTGACACGGAAGTACGTAGCCTTCGTTTGCAAACACGGAGGAGATCGTAGCAGCAGTGTGTGCGCCACTACGTACCGAAAAGAAGGAAGAAAAGAGTGTGGGTCAAGCTCTTCTCTCTCTCCGCTCGGCTGTGGTAGCGCGTGTGCGACACATCGTAACGCGCCGGGTGTTCCTGCCAGTGCTCCACCAAGAGTCTCCTGTGTCCACTGAACTCGCAAAACCATTTTTTTTTTTTAATCTCCCGATGTTTCAGCCGCTCTCCTGCTCCTTTCACTTCCTTATTTTTGCGGCCACGCCCACGTCTGCTCTCATTGGCTGGAGCTCTTTTGACGTTACCACGAGCAGCCTGGATATCTAGCAGGTTTGATATCCAGTTTTACGTCTGAGACTCTAGGCAGGGCGTCGTCAGGCTCATTACTCGGGTCTTCAAGGTACTTAACTCAGTCGCCAAGTGAGTTAGCTCCTCACCCCGATCTGGGTGAGGGCGAGTCGCAAGTCTAAGACGCCGAAAATCGTACCGTGTGTACTAGGCTTTATATAGCGGTGCGGCTTTTTTATGTTTTTTCCCTACCAAAACACATCATACCAATAAAATTAGAGAACAGGTCACAGCGGGCCAATCAAACGCACTCACACTACGGTACGGTAAACAGTTTAGGTTCCTAATTTGGTGCTTTATACACGCATACCCTATAAATGATAAACAAACAAAGAAATGTGAGACGCTGGAGACGGCCGCGGTCTAAATGCAAAAAGACGACAAAATCTTTCCGAGGGGAAAAAAAAAAAATGCCCGAATTTGAAAATGTTCTTGAAGTCTGGGTAAACACACAAAGAGCAGACGACCGAGGGGCTTCCACCGTGCAGATCTGACTGAAAGCCGAAAGCCACCCTTTGCAGTTTGCAAAACATTCCCCGTAGCCTACGTATTTGTGGAGTTTTACTGGTACATATTTAATTTCGAAAAAGTCCGTGTAACGTCTTTCTGTGTAAAGCCGCCAGTAGATTTTTATGGTGGGTGGGCTTCCACAAAACTAGATGGGCCAGGTAAAATGATGTAATATATGTTAAGCACTTCAGCTCTGTGTGTGCTACTGAGGGAGACACCTGCGGCTTATGGTCGATTGTGGCTTATATGTGTAAAAGGTTAATCGTTACCTACCGTAATTAGCAGTGCTTGTTATATTTAGATGCGCCTTATACACCGGAAATTACGGTAATTCTGGGACGTTGGCAGCTGTGTTGAATTGATTGGCTTTATTTTCACCTGTGATCCTTTAAAGATCTCAGCCTTCATCACCGGCGGCTCTTCCAAGGACGTTGTGCCTCATCCAAAAGCTGATGTGTTCGATCTCTGGTGCATAAGGAAGCGTAAAGTCACGCCACGAGCATCTGCCTGAGCGCCGCGAGCCATGATTCGGGAATGCATTGGTGCACATTCTATGTTTCACTCTGGCCTTTTTTTTTTTTTTCTTTTGGTCTTTTCAAAAGGTTGCCAGATATTTGATCCTGTTTAGTCTGCCGCAGACGTATCAGCACATTCGGCGCGGCCAGGAACGCCGCGCGGCGGCTTAGCTCTGCTAGCGAGTCGGTGGCTCCCAAGATAGCTCAGACAGACGAAAGCTCGGCTCAGGCCCAGAGACTGTTGGCTCACCTTCATTCAACACGGAAGCACAGTTCTACTTCAGCTGCTGCTCTTCTTTCAACTATTCATTAACTCTTCCTCCGCCTCATTCTATAATCTCCTCCACATTCTGTCTTCGTCTCATCCTTCTGCTCCCTCATCACCTCCTCCTTTTTGTTTCCTCACCAGCTGATCTTTCTGTTGCTTCTCTCAACCTCGGGAACGGTTTCCACCAGCCTGTTGATTCCTTCTTGAACACGAAGAAGGCCGACACGGTCGCATTCGATCCCCCCGGACTGATGCGAACCAACGTCGTTGGAGAGGAAAAAAAGATGCAAATCTTCCGTTTGGCGGCCTCGGCGCGAGCCTCGCACCCGAGCCACGATCCCCAACGCCTCCTCCGAATTTCCCGTCGTTCACTGCACCTCTGCGACGAGGTCGTGCCGCGAGGTTTCGCTCAAGCCCAACGGCGGTGGAGAGTGCGCTCTGTAACAACAGCCCCCCCGACGCTGACGACTGCGCGTCTATCCAACTGAAGAGAGCGTGCGGATTTGTGGGCACACATCACTCACTTCCATCACTTCATTCCATCAGCGGGAATTACCGTATTTTCTGGACTATACACTGTTTTTTCGTAGTTTTGCCGGGGTACGACTCATACTCTGGTGGTTTATAATGCCAAATTATTAAAATATATACGGTAATTTTACATGTTCATTATTTTCACATTGACAACCGCTCAAGGGCATTCTCTGCTTTATTACCGGTAACTTATAAAGACATCTGCGAAAGACTGAACAAAAATGCCCCCAAAAAGAAAATCTAGAGATTACAAGCCGCAATAGTGCGATATGCAGCCGAAAACAGAAAAACAGAGGAAGCGCCTCCTCTTCCTCCGGTCCTGGCGGAGTTCTTCAAAAGCGACACCAAGGATGAAGAATTCAATGGATTTTAGTGATTTGAAGTGAGCTCGAGAGTTTGTAGCATTCTTTATGCTATAGTTATCTGAATAAATGTTACGTTAACATACCAGGCACGTGTTCAGCTCGTTGTCGGTGCTTCATGTAGCAGAATAACCATCAATGTGTTACGTTAGCCCGCCTGTTCAGCCTGTTGTTGTTCTATTGTTATTATTATTATAACTTGCTTTTCAAGATGAAATGTCTGTTCTTGGTCTCAGAATTTGTAAAGTAAATTTCTCAAAAAAATGCAACTTATAGTCCAGTGCAACTGATCCCCAGAGCAACGTAGAGTCGGTAGGTTTGACGACGGGAGCTTAGCGCTAACGTGAATCGACTGGTGATCGCATCAGCGCCGTCTCTGGCCCCATGTTTTATGGAGTTGAGCCGATGATGTGGGGCCACGAGTCAGGGCTTTCTTAGCTCACCTACCACCGCGAAGGTTCCTGTTGTAGACATTCTTCCTGGAAACTTAATAAAGCCGGTTCTTGCATCAGTTTGCATCAGCGCAACCCTTGATTGGTCCTCTCTTATCTCCCATCTGTTTTTAGTCAGCTCTGAACCGGCTGGTTCTGCCCTCCTCCCTCGGCTGAATATTACGCTCATGTCATAATAACATTTCTAACAGAGTTCTGAAAAGGATCCAGGCCTGATTCATGCAAAAGTACTGTGGGAACGTCAAAGTCACCCATATCGGAGGTCTTAAAGTGAAAGATATTGCTTATATTTAAGTATTTTTCTGTGCAATACACACATTGAAGTAAGGCTGAAACAATTAATCAAATTTCGAGTAATTCAATTACTAAAAAGCTTAGATAAAATTTGTGTCAAAGCTATACTTTGCACTGTGTTTGGCATGGATCGTCATTTCTGTTGCGCTCGGCTGCTGGGACGTCACTGAAGATCGGTATGAGGCGCGGATTGCAAAGAATTTAACGTTAAAAAGAAAAGAAAACATGCAATGTGTCTACTGCACAAGATGCAGTTAGCTTAGCATAATAGCCCAACGCTGCTACCCAGAGCCTCTAAAGGAAACATCCGGTCTGTGCTAAAAATCTGACCGGAAACAGCGAGCTAATGCTAACGGTAATTAGCAGCAATTAACAGAAATCAGTGTGATCCATGATTGAGAGAAATCTGGTAACTAACCCACTTTGTTTATATTTCTGTGCAAAGGCTGATTCAGAACTTTAATCAATGCGGCGGCTAATCTGCTAGCTATCATGTTCCCCCAACTCAGCTAAGTTTTTGCTTAAGATAATTATAATAATAATCCACGGAAAATAAAGTGCTACAGTGAGTTTGTTAAGGCCTGAACTTCAGTTAGTTAAATTGGAAAAGTCAGTTTAACTAATGCTGTATCTAGGTTTGATATTATTTTGTAAACGTAAAAGAAAAGTCACAGTGTACTCAGTGTACTTCTTATCCGATTACTCAATTAATCGCCAGAGTAATCGATGGAATAGTTGATTACTAAAATAATCAATTGCTGCAGCCCTACATTCAAGCGTTAGAATTCGAGCGCATTAATTAGGGTGTCTCCCTCTTCGACTTTGCGTGGCGTCAAACAGCGGTGACAGCGCCTCTGGTGACGGGTCACGGCTCCATCGTTCCATCCCTAGCGCGCCGTTACAGGCTGTTGCTTCTCCCACAAGTGCTCCGCTGAGGCCTCGTCATCATCTGCCTTTGACAGAGCGCACCAAATACCCAATGAATATTTGATTGATTTGCTTTATTCGGCTGAATCGTTCGCTCGGCGCATCGACCCGCTCGGCTCTGCAGACATGCCCCCCCCCCCCACACACACACACACACACACACACACACACACACACTCCCGTGACTGGGGAAATGTCAGCGTGTACATCAAGTCGTTTGTTTGTTTGGGGAAGTCGATTTTTAGCGTCTTTCCTTTGATTCATTTCCACGCTCGCACACTTCCACCACAGCTCCTGCGTGTGCAGCTGAGTGCTGCCCTCCGTAACAGTCTGTGCATTATGCGCTCGTTGATTTCATAGCTTTCTAATTGGGTTTGGACACAGCCACATGCAGAACCTGCCAAAGTTCAGGCACCACATGTTGCTCTAAGTAAGCATGGCGGCGTCCTGATGGGGGGTTTCGTCTCTGTTTTCTGTCAGCTAACGCTGCGCTCTGGTCGCTGGGTGACGGGTTGGCCTCCTTGTCCCTGTGTTCATGCCTCTGCCTGGGGCAGCGGCGCTCGGCCGATGACCCACGTCTGGCACCGTGTTCCTGATTATCTTCACTTCTCCACTGCGGGATACGCCAACAGACAGATTAGCAAGGAGGGCGTGTTATTGTTAAGAATCACACAGACACCTTGGTTCAAGGGCACAAGTCAGCTAATTCCATGCTAACTGTGGTGTTTCTTTTGCTAACAGCCAAACGAGCCGCTTCAGATCCAAAATCTGGACTCATCCAGATTTAATCGGCCCCTAATTTTGTTTGATGGATGTCAATTTCTTCTGCATAGCAAATAGACCGAGCCATGTGGCTAAAGAGCTGAGCTTTGCTGAAAAGCCCCCCACCCCACTTATTTTTTTTCTGGGAAAAGAATCTATCTGAAAGCAATTTCAACAGCTGGGCTTTAACACTTCTGACGTGGAGGTCGCGGATTTGTGATATTGTGGGAATGTTATTGGCAATCATGTGCTGTCAAGATGCTAGCGGTGACAACCGCCGACTGGTGCGTGCTGAGAATTACGATGACTCGGTGGAATTATTCACACTGGGTAACAGCCCCCCCCCCGTCTAAAGCCCTGTCCGGCTCAGTTGGAGAGGTCATTTTTTGTGAAGGCCAGTTAGGCTAATGAATGATGACAATCTAGTTCATGTGAATAAAGACTGAAGCCTAGTCTCGGACTTTGTTAGCATTTCTCAGTCCGCCTGTCCTCCGTCTTTATTTTTTCCATTTGGAAGTCAGGCCCGAGATCCTCGTCTTAAAAGTCCGCTGAGTCCCGTAAATGAAGGACTACAGTCCGTCAGACGCTCTGAGGAACTTCTCAGAGGGGTCGGTAATAGAGGGCATGTCACAGACGACAAGGGAAAATGTCTCCCAAGTGCAGATATTGATTTTTATGAAGCCGTAACCGAGCACACGCAATGACAATATGAGATCGCACATGAATGGCCTGATCCAGATGTGAAGACAAATCCTACATTGCACGAAGAAGCCGTAATTAAAAGTAGTTCCCTCAATATCTGGACGTCCGTGTATACAGTAACAGCCATGACGTCCAGGCCTGTCCGTGCCCAGGCGCCTCATAATCGTAGAGCGCTTGCGCCACCATGTGGAAAGTATGTGTATTACAGCTGCGCTTCCGTGACGAGCACTGACAGATCAACTTTCACACATTTTACTATTAACCACGAGTACACAGACACGGGGAGCTGTATGCGTTTATAACGACCTGTTAGCCCTGCAATCAGTAGAGCAGATTCATGCACTCATGTCTAATTCACACATATGCTCTTAAAGGGTTTTATGTTTATGTTTTATGTTGTGTTTTTATGGTTTAACTCAGATATGATAAAGTCGGAGAGTCACTGTTGTGGTTTGCTGTTGACATATTCGAGCGTATTTAACCTTTTCTGACGTCTTCATGTGTCGGCTTCACGCCGGTGCCGGTTCTGAGCTGCAGGCGTGCCAGCAGACGCACGTCTGCAGGCCGTCACGGAGCACCGATTTGGCCCTCGCTGGCCAGACGCAGCCAGTGTTCTCGCAGAATAATCGTGTGTAATAAGCACCGACCGTCCAAAGCTCACTGCGCTCTCCTAACAGAAGCCTGAGCTGATTGCTCCCGCTCCGGCAGCTTATTATTCCAGGCCCTGTTTGTGCATCTGTGTGCAGGGCAGCTTTGGACATCCATTAAGGCTGCTGCCTCCAGCTGAGCTTCTGTGTTCTGCACATCGCTCTCCTCCTTTTGTCTTTTTATGGATTTCTTTCCATTCACGGCGCTCATTCATTTACTGTCTTTTCATCCAGCAATGCTCAGACTCGTCTGTTCCGACAGCAGCAGCCTCTCGTAAACTCCGGCCCGAGTCTTCATCCATCCCTCTCGATGCCTCTGCAGTCTGGTCATTAGTTGCAAGTTCACCGAGTTCTGCCTTTTGGTTTTGGCCCTGCGGCCTTAGTCTCTACCACTTCACATCAGTTTCCTTCGTGGTCGTGTGTGTTGTCGTTGTGGATCACACACTTTTTTTTTTTTTTCTTTCACACATCACGCCAGTGCAGATGTTTTCAGACCAGCCTGCATCTGTGCAGCATCTAGAGCCATCAATCACTGCCACCAGCGTGACCACTTTGACCTGCAATCCACATTAAATATTAAAACCACATGAAGAATTTGTTTAATTTGACCAATTTAGCCATAAAAAAAACTGACTCTTGTAAAAACAAGGCAGTCAAGGTGAAGCAAATGATATCTTTATGCTAATAATCCCCCCCCCCCAACACCCGGCCTAAAAGGAGGACGGAATTAGGGAGAGAAATGAACCTATTCAAACAAATGAATTCTAATGAAGCTCCACCGACAAGATGGATGGAAAAACCTTCTAAACTCCTGAAAAGGAGCACAAGAAAAATGAGGGAAAGGAGCCCAGAGAAAGTGAGCTGGGGGGAGGGGGGGGCTGGTCCAGTAATGAGAGAAGGGGAGAGCAGGGAGGGGGGCACCGCGGTTCAAGGTTGCATTCAGACGTCAGGATTTTCCCCTCCTGAAAGGCCCAAAACAGACTTCCTCAGGGTTTAAGAGCCTCTTCATCAGGCCCAGATCTGTGTGTGTGTGTGTGTGTGTGTGTGTGTGTGTGTGTGTGTGTGCGCGCGCACACACTGGTGGTCTCCTGTTGGGTGGGAGATGGAAGGAATTCACGCGGAATCCCACTGTTTTATTCTCAGATCTACAATTGCTTTAAAAGAAATAATTTCTGATTTTTTTTTTTTAGATAATATGACTGTTTCACTAATGGCACATCTAAGAAAAGCTCTGCGCTGTGTCACCTGTGCTAATGTGTTTCATGACCCGACGCTTGTCCACTGTTTGTGTACACTGTCTACACAAAACTATAATAATAACTATAAAATATAAGTGCAAATTAGTAAAAGCCAGAACAGATATGTAATTATTTTAATAAAAACGTGTGAAATATTAAAACCCAGGTTGATGGTAGCAGCACAGTAAAAAGCTGATATTGTCTTTACTGGCTTTTTCTCATGAGTCACTTTGGAGCTGCGGCCACTAGATGGCGACATAGGAACGTCTTGCTTTGATAAAACAGGTAAAGAAGAAGAACCGCTCCGAGAGGAGATTATGTGAGGGATTCTCATCATTAGTGTGATTTGACTTTAAAACATAATAACTGGAAAAGAAAAGAACCACCTCTTATCATCCGTTATATTATAAAACATTGAGAAAATCAGGTAATATGTGTGTGTGTGTGTCAGGACTGAAAAAGGAGCAGCTCTTTGAGAATTTATTCAGTTAGGACGAAATATTACTTTACTCAGCGTGAATAGTGTGGCCTTGTTACCGAGGTAACAAAGGCCGTGTCTTCGTAGTGGATGTTTCTATTTGACAGCTTGTGTCTGTGAGCTATTTTTACCGCGTACACAGCTCTGAATATGCGCTGATTTCTAAAGAATATCGAGTGGAACGCTCCTTTTATGTGAACAGCTCCGGCAATCAGCCAACCATCGGGTTCATCTGCGCTGACAGAGGGGAAGGATCTTCCAATCAGCTCCATCATTTCGGTCGAAATGATGGCCTTTTTCATGCAGCAGACTTGTTTTTAATGCAGATTCACGGACGTTCCTGTGCGGATCCAGCGGTCAGGTCAGGGTTTCTGCTGACTCAGCACAGAGCCGTCCACCAAGTATGCGCCGATTCCCAAACCCAAACCCAAACCCAACGTCTCTCCGCAAGAAAAACACACGGTTTAATCATGACCGTAGCATTGATTGGATTCTGAGCCGGAATTACACCAGAAATGTGCGTTTTGAAGTGTTCCGTTCCACGGTGTGCTGGAATCTGCACGTCGTGTTCAGTGTTATGTTACAGCTGGAGCAGAACAGCAGTAATTAATGCTGTCTTTCAGGGTTCCAGCCATATCACCATCCCGTCAGCACTTTCCAGGAGAAAAACCGAGATTATGGAATGTCGGAAACGTTTTTTGTTTTTTGTTTTTTTAATTATTATTCCAGTTAACTACAAACACAGAGACAGGGCTGAGATTATCATCTTGAAACTAAGAAGGATCCAGTTAAAGCACCTTGAGTCTTTTAGCGGCCCGTAGTAAAGCTGTGGATGAGACAGCCGTGCGTGTGCTGACCCCAGGTCATTTAAAAGGTCTCGACAGGGACATAAATAAAAACACAAAGCTGATGTTTACCGGGTTGGTGCTGCTGGCATTAAATAATGACATGATATGACCAGTAACCCAAACTCTGCACTTATCCACATTTTATAACACTTTAAAAATATTATCCACTCAAGTTCTCTTAAAATCAACCTTTTAGTCATTGATTAAAATGTTTAAAATGATGCAGTTGGGACTAAATAAGCCGCTACTGATAAACAAAGCTACATTTAAGCCAGACTGCCAGAACAGATCTATCAACAAGGCTCCAACAATTAAATCGACCTTCAGAGTTGAGAGTGGACTCCCCACATCAATTCCTTTAATTCTTTTTTTAATTATATTTTTAAGACATACCACTTGGGGAGGTAAGCTGCTGTAACATCTGTTGGCCGCCAGATGTCACTGTTAACACAGAAACAAGCCCCAGTGCTCCAACTCGCTGGAAACTTCTCCTCACTCTTTCACTTGAGTTTTTCCTTGTGTATGGATTAAAAGTGTATTTCCATAAAAGTGGGAGTGTTTTGCTAGACTGGACCACTGCCTCTTTGCTTCAGGTTTGTCTGTGAGTTAAACTGCAGAAAGATAATGGGAAAGAATATTTCCCGAGGATTAGATTTGAGGTGACTCTACAACGTACAGAGGCTCTCTGTCAGACCAGACCTCCACAGCAGAGCAGCTTGAGAACCAAGTCAGTTTTACAGACTGGAGGAAGCACCAGTAATCCCGCATACTGAGAGCGCAGCGTTCCAGTTTGCATAAACACCGCCAGTTTGAAGAACTCGGCACGAGGTGCCGCTGAAAGCCTCCTCTCAGGACCAGACTGTGCTCTCTACAAACCACTTGTAGAGCCATTTCACCTCATACCGACTCAGATCACCAGCGCGGCGTTACTATAGAAACATTCCAGCCAGCTGAGCTTATTAAAATGCCGTGGCTATAGCAAGTACAGTCGCCACATGTAAAGTAAGGGTGGAGCGTTTTCCTGAGGGGAGGCGCTAACGTTGTGGACTCGTCCCTCCTACATGACCGTAGCGACATCCTGAACATTCTAGATGCACTTGCACATTTATTATGTTTATACTTTGTTTTAATGTATCCTTTTTCTGCTCTTTTAACAGTATGAATGCGCTGCAGTCCTTAAACGGCCCAGCGTACGGTTAATGTGTGTATAATGCTAAATGTGCATCCTTAATAGAGTTGGCTATGTAGGCGTATGTGTTTTTGTGCTTCTGCTAAAGGGTTGCCAGGCACCATTACCCCGAGCTCATCACCATCTCTGTTTGATGAGGCGTCCTGGGCCTCTGACCACCGCTAACAACCTCCGTATCACATCTCCAGCACTCAAAGAACGCCGTTGCACCAATTACAGTCGCTGACTCACAGCGTGAGTCACGTTGTAACGCATCACACTGGAGGAGGGTCTTCTGCAGTGGCTCCTTTCTGGTGCACTGCTTTAAGCTACATAGAGGGGTTTTTTTTTTTTTTTTTTTTTCAATAACACGCATCCATTTGACAAAAAAAAAAAAAAAAAAAAAATTTGGTGCACAATGGCTTCGTTGGCCATTTTTCTGGGAGACCCTTTGGCCCTCCATCCTTCTGTGTTCAGTCGTCCTTTTCCACATTAGTTCTGTCATAATAGGGAGCAAACATGCTTTGGTGTTGTTCAGCTGAGAGCGAGGCGTTTGCAGCGTGTGTGTCTGTGCTCAGTGTCGAGTCTTTGTTGCTCCTCATCAAACCACGAGTGAGCGAGCGCTGAGGGCATTCCACATCCACATATCCACAAGCGCTCTTCAGCACATGGAGTGGGTGGTGTTGTTGTGAACGCTACTGATATGCCCACAATCATATGTAGCATTTTACGTCATCCATACATGCAAACTGTTAAACTGAATATTCTGGATTTGGTGGTGAGTTTTGAACGTTGAGCTTGTTGCTCCATGATTGTCTGAGCTCACTGTGTTTCCGCAGATATTTTCTGGCTACTCCAGTCTTCCCAGTCATGTTAGATGAATTAGCTCCCATCCTCAGGTGTCAGTGTGTGAGCACCCGCGCTAGTATTTGGATAGTGTTCGACTCCATTTTGGATGGAGTGCCAGCACCACCCAGTGGACAATCTGATTATTACAACACAAACACTGGTTAATTTAAGGAAACAAAAAAAAAAAAAAAAGAATCACATTTTAAACAAACACTGCTGCATGTGACCTTTGAGCACATGAGCTAGGAGGCTTTGTCTTTGCTGTGTTGGCAGCATCTCAGGGCCTCACAAGTTTGTATTTTTTGACTCATTCTGATCAGATGTGCTGTAACAACACTGTGAATGTTTGCAGACTCAATTACAGCACCGCCGCTGCTACTCTCTTAGTGCATATTACACAAACTGACCCACCAAACTGGGAAGAGCAGAGGGACGGCGGGTTAAAGCATCTCTCAATGCCGGGAATTGGCAAGCAAATCAGAATTACAACCACGCACATTTCTTCCGTAAATGCCGCTAGCTGATGCTCTGAGAAAGCGCTCCGTCAGCGTTTATTTGTGGTTCAGCTGTTCTTTCTAAAACAGAACCATAGATCGTTGAAGCCAGGCTGCAGAGACCGAGGATTATTGATCACAGAGATTCCCAACAATGTTAATCAGTCCTTCCCGGCAGCATGGATGCCTATTTGTGTGCTGACTCGCTGATCTTTTATTTTAAGGAGTATTTTGCTGTTTTTCTGCTTAGTTGGCCACGCACACACACACACACACACACACACACACACACACACACACCAGTCAAAACACAGGTTAACTATGTTAGCTTTCCCTGCTCTGCGTGTGTGTGACTGTTTGTGTGTTTGTATCCACGTAGCTGTTCCTCTGGTGGAGTTTTGGCCCTCGACATGTGAACACATTTAATCATTTTTGGATTGCCCGTCGCCCTCCTCCAAAGCCTGCTCCCCCTTCCTAAAAGAGCCTGAGCTCTTTGTTCTGGTTGCAGCAGTTTATTGGCCCAACTGCGCTCGGATCCGTGTGTTTCTGCGCCCTTTTATAGGAGCGGAGGGCAGCTATTAACGCTCCCGCTGCAGCCCAGCTCCTTTGTTCTCGACTGGTCGCTGGGACTGGTTTTTTTTTCCACCGTGCCGAAGAGACGTTGGTGAACGCGCCGTCGGCTTCGTCTGTTCTAAGCGGCCACATCACAGAGCTCATTTCATCCCTTCCTCCTTTCCTCTCAGCTCCGTCCCTGATGATTCTTTATTCACTAATTTAACGTTATTAAAAACGTTCAAATAAATATCACCATTCTGCTCCACCCAGTAACCTCCATGCATCAGTTTCTGCTGGTTTTGCATCCCATAATTAGATCTGAGTTAGATCTGAGTGAGACAAAACGTAGAGGACGGTTTTAATCCCCTCACAGCCCAAACGGGGGACCCCAACCCCCGGGCCGTGGACCGGTACCGGTCCGTGGGTCATCTGTTACCGGGCCGCACAGAAAGAATAAATAACTTACAGTACTTTGTTTTATTTATTATCTGAAACTGAACAGTGTTTTATTTTGAAACATTTCTGAATTCTCTTTGTTATTGATGTGTGGTTATTATGTTTAGAAAATACCAGTTTTCATACCGGTCATATCATGCTCATTTGTTGAATTTATCCGCCACATCTTAAAGGCCGGTCCCTGAAAATACTGTCTGACATTAAACCGTGGCGCAAAAAGGTTGGAGGCCGCTGCCTTAAAGGACACTTGATGAGTTGTCTCTCCCTCATGACTCTCCCTCCTCCACCCATCTCCCTTTTTTTCTGCCCTGTTACCTAATCGGCACGGCGTCTCGGCACAACCGCGAAAAAAACGTCCGGAAATTCTCGTGTGGTTTGAGTCGGATCTGTGGAGAAAGTGTCATCCCGCAACCCCACATCAGACCTGTGGAAAAGGAGGAAAAAAAGAAGTCAGCCCAAAGTGAGACGAACGGGGGATTTCCTTTCTCCACCCTCTGACCGTCTTTCCATTTTCTCTTGGACCTTTTATCTCTGCTTTCTTTCTTCTCCCCCCTCTCGTCTGCTTGCAGACGACCCGTTTCAGCTAACAGGTTTTAGTGTCAACATTTAATCTGAGACATTTCTCCCTGATTTAAGGATCCTGTTACCTTCAGCCAGGCCGTCAGGGTCACCCCACCAATGGCTAATTGGGGATTTTGTAGCCAGTATTTCTTCTTTTGATGGTGGTATTGTGTCCTTTACATGTACAATGTAAACAAGTCCAGAACAGAAGCTAAAACAGCACAATCAATCCACCGACGTTGCGTTTCCACCACACCTCGAAATTCTGGGAAGTTGATTCAAGTCAAAGCCGAGGGCGTGCGGGGGAGGGGCAAGCAGCCGTTGTGGTCCTTCTTGCTGAGTGATTTTAACCATGTCATGAATTCGTTTTGCCCCGTGTCCTCTTTTAGCTCTGCTAGCTTGTAGCTATTCTTCCACAGACCAGGCCTGTTAAGTTGCCAACTGTATTTCCTTCTGAGTGAGCTGAAAACACTCCAGGACTTCGCTATCGGCCCGCTCCTCTAGTGCACCAGTCAGCACACAAAGTCCACAAAGTACCCCGCCCCCATTAGCAACTTTTTTTTTAGGATTCTTGTTGTGCAAGAGGGGCCCTTGTGTCTGCTGGGTCCTTGGAGTTGTGGTAGCCACACCCCCCGCCCCCCCCCACACACACACACACACACACACACACACACAGAGTCAGGTGTACAGGAGAGACGTTGAGTCACTGGTGACACTTCAACCAGTAAAAGGCCCAGTTCAACAGAAACAGGGAATTAGCACTACTAATCCATTTTTAAGTTCACTAGCAATGCTGCTAGCATAGACGGAGACCAGGCGGAGAGGTTGAGCTCCCACAATCCACTGCGCAGGCCAAGTCCCTCCTGGAGCATTTGCTTTTATTTGAGGAAATTAAAAATAAACTTAAAAAGGATCCTTAAAAAAGACTGTGATTAAAACACACTTTCACAAAGCGGTCAATCGAGGTGGAGAAAATGGACGGGAGGAAGGAGCAGCTGCAGGAGAAGAGAAGCTTTTTAAACAAATGAATCCTAAAGAGGCTTCGCAGGCGAGGCGTTCGGTGATCGGCGCCCTGAGAGAGCAAATGTCTGCACTTCCCCACTGCAAAGAACTCTGCCCGAACTCCTGAAGGGGAGAGCGAGAGAAATGTGGGAAGGAGCCTGGAGAAAGTGAACAGCGAGGAAGAATGGTCCAGTAAAGGGGGGTGGGGGGGGGCACCGGAGTTCAAGGTTGTATTCAGATGTAAGGATTGTCCCCTCCTGAAAGACCCAACACAGACTTCCTCAGGGTGTAAGAGCCTCTTTATCAGGCCCAGGTCTGTGTGTGTGTGTGTGTGTGTGTGTGTGTGTGTGTGTGTGTGTGTGCTGGTGGTCTCTAGTTGGGTGGGAGACAGAAGGAATTCACACCGAATTCAGATTCAAATGCGCGTAGCGTGTGACTTCCAGAAGCTGGAGCCAAATACCCCACTGGTGTGGGGTTGTTTAATGGAATGATGACGGATGTCTGACAGGCAGCCGATTGGTTCCGTTTTTGAAAATAATTGGTTCATATTTTAAAAAAAAAGGACATCCTCTGCTCTGCCCTTCCTCTGTTTTGAAGCTTTCGCTCCTTTCTCGTGGTGTAATTTTACTCCCAACACCATAAATTTAACACACAAAGACAAGATGGAGCCATGGCGTCACCATGACAGGTGGCGATGGAACCTCCATTCAGACGGTTGGTTTGGGGCCTTTCGGGGCCCGATTGAATTCTGGCTGCTGTCACGGCTGCTTTGAGGGAGGAAGAAAGTCATCGTCCGTTTCTTCACTCAGCACAAGTTCAAAGACGCACATAAACACATGGCGGCGGATAAAGATGAGGAAACGTTGGGCTGGCCTGGTGTCTGTTGTTGCACAACTAGAATTAAGCAGCCTTGAGGGCCCCCCCCCCCCCCCCCCCAGGGCCTACATAGAACCTCTGTGCAGCCTTGATGGCTTTGCCTTCTGCTGTGACGTGATTAGCCAACACGCTCTTGTCCTACTTTTCACTTTCTTGGGGAGTGACAGGACATCTCCAGAGCAGCCTTTTCATTCCTCAAGTGGGTCCTCAACCTTCTATTAACTTGTCCCATAAAGAGTCAGCCTCTCTGGAACAAATATTTACCCGCGTCCGCTCGTCGTCAATTGAATAATAGTTACTGATGGAATTCGGGCAAGTTGAACTGTGTTTTTGGAGCCTGTGGAGGCGGGGCGGTTAATGTCCAAGACTCTTCCACCGAAAATAAACCTGCGTGAGGGAAGAGAGAAGAAGGAGGGAGAAACGGGAGAGGAGGGGAGGGAGGAGGAGGAAGAGAAACAGCCCTTCAACGGGGACCGAAGGGGAAAGAGTCTCCGTTTCAATGGAATAAAAACTGCGCAATTTCTACAAGGAGCGCGCGCCGCCTGTGGAAATGTCCGCCTTTTCAGGGAACCCGGGTCCATTTTTCTCCTCCTCTCAGGCGGCTCCTCAGATTCGGGAACGATCCGTGCAGTCATTTAGAGACCTAATGTGCAAGAGATGCGAGAGCCAGTCATGAGTGGATCCGTCATGCCTTGCCCATCGGCGAACACGTCCCACATTTTTGGCAACCCGGGCTGCGACCTGTCTGCGTCTGCGGTGTCGACGTTTGCGCCCGAAGCCGCTGTTATTGAATGGGGGCTTTTTCCTCTTGTTTTTTTTTTTTTTTTTGTGGGAGACATGGCTTTTTTTCGGGGGTCTGCGTCATCCGTGTAATGGAGTAATGGAGAGGACGCGGACTGGTGCAGCTTTTCCACTGTTTTAGGGGCACGGCGCCTCCCCAGCGCATTAAGGACTGCAGATAAAAGGTAAGCGCAACGCTCAGGATGAGTCTGGGGAAAAATCCTTCCGTGTGGCCCTGCTGTCTCATTCTGGACCATCAGACTGCAGCGAAAACAACCTGATCCTGTAACAACTCTTCCAGGAAACGACTGAATTGAGAAAACCCTGGCCGCTGTAACGTTATTTCACATAACTGGGGACTATTTCAAGTCGCGTAAAGTCAAATAGAAGCAGCTCAGTGTTGTTTTTAGCAGCTGTCGCGGAGTATTGTCGCGATTGTTTGTTTTATTGTGATCGATTCCTTCAGTGAAATTGCGTGTAATGTGCATGTATCCCCAACTTTGCACGAACAAGGCCTCTAACTTTCCACCCTGCGGCGCGTCCGCATATTCGCGTGACTGACAGCTGTTGGTTGTGTTTATTTGTTTTCGTTCCCCTCACGAGACAGCTCGTGTCGGACGTGGGTGATGTCATGATTTAACGGAAAGGATGGGATAGTTTACGCTAAGGCAGGTCAGGAGTTGGCGGTGCCGCGTTCAAAATGCGCGAAAACGCGACGGATCGCCTTCGTGGGTGTGATCCGGCAGCGGATGGCCGCGATGCGTTCTGGCTTTGCGGGCCGAGATGACGCCGCGTTGAGCCAACTACGGCCCGCTGGAGTCGGGGGGGAAGGAGTGTCGCATTTTATTTGTGAAATGTCATGTGGTGAAGTTGTGGCGGGTTCTCCACTGTTTCCAGGAAGAGCGTTTGAATTCTCTCTCCTTCCATTTTCCCCCGTCTCCACCCCTCGACCACTGTTGCATTGTGGGCATTTCGCCACTTGATGGCGACAAAAGACAAGGAACGTAAACTGACAGGGCCTCCTGGTGTGTTCGCTCAAACTGCTCCGTAAAACTGCTATTTTCACGGATTTGTTCATCGGGGACCTTGTTATTTATTTACAAGGTTTGGTTAAGCAATCGTTGACGTAAAGACGGTACTTTCAGTAAATCGCTTAATTGGCCTGCACACGTGCAAAAAATAAAACTAATTATTGACAGCGTTGTGGCGTCTCGGACCAAGAGCGTACGTAATTATTAAATGTTACTAGTTTTCAAGCTTTTTTTTTGCAACGTACAGAGGGCCTTTCAAGCTTCCGACTGAAGTCGTTCACTGGTTTTGTACATTTTAATACAACAAATGGTGACGCCGTAGAAATTGGGTCCAAACCGTAAGTCAGATTTTTTTTTTCTTCAAGTGTACGTGTTTACGTTTAAATACACTTTTCTGGTACTGACATATTTCTAGAAACTTTGCAGTTATATAACTATTATTTTACTTCAGTTCCATTAAATGCTTTAGGACAACAGTGTGTCCCTATGACAATGTTCCATTTTACTTCTTTTAAAATCAAACCTGTACACCAAGTACATCGAACACTACTGTCGATAACAAAACAGTAAAGTGTACCGTATAATAATTTATTGAGACTTGAATGAATCCTTGAAGGATCCTTGTAAAAAGCACAGAAATAATGTTTCTGCTCTGCTTCACGACTGTATGACTTGCGGTACCGCGAAACGCCCGCTAGATGGCGCCAGTTGCTCCGCGGTCTAAGCCTGGTCTTTGTGTGGTTTGTGAGCAGCTTCTGATCTCTGATGCTCTGCAGGGTTCACAGTGCTGATGACGTACACACCCATAGTACTTTACAACAGCTGATCACATGGATTAATATGATTGTTGCTCATTCACAGAGATGTGGTGGTGGACGTTAAGAATTGCCGTGCCAGGTTTGCAGACCCGCCAGCACCTGACTGACGCCACTGTTGAAACCGTCATCGCACGTCTGAGCTTAAAGGGACAAATGGAAATCACCACTACGTCCCCTAAGATGGAGTGGCGGTGTCCCAAAATCATGGTAGGATACAGGTTGTTACTGTCAGAGTGACTTTATTTTTCTTTTTAGCAATTTTCCTGGCAGCTGCTCACATTTACTATTTTTCCAGGTGAGCGACCTACGTTTTGCACCACACCACACCCCCGCAGGCTCCCCCCGCCACCTGCTCAGGTAAGACTGGCTTTCTTGCATGAGCTGTGCATTATAAGCCACAATTCTGCTTAAATAGAAAGCAGAGCAGTAGCACTCTGCTATGGCTGCCATGGAGCGTATAATTGGAGGCTGCGCTCTGCGAAGACTGAAAGTGGGTCTAATCTCCCTCCACAAATTAGATCAATGGCTACAGCTTGGCCTGAGAAATTTGCATTAGCTAAATAAATGAATAAATGGCTGCTAAAAGCGCTAGCCCCATTTTCTGAGATATAAGTTAATAATCAGGAGATTTAAGGCAGAAGGAGTGGCAGAAAGCTGAGAGAAGTTCTGCTAGCAGCTGTTTCAATACGAGTCTTCTAAAATCTGCACAGTGTCAACGTACTGTACAGTTTGTAGATCAGAAACAGTCTGTATTTCATAAGTTTGTTGAATTTTTCCCTGTATCTGTAATGGTTGTGAGACACTTGTTTTGATGCTGCTTTCCAACTGAACTGTATATACATTAACACCCTTATGTACGCCTCAGTTAACGCCCGCTCTGTTTCGTCTTAACACGCACGTGACTCAGAGGTTTTTGAGGCGTAATCTCAATCTCCTGCCCTCGCACGCACAAGCAGCCCTGTTGAAGCTCACCCCTGGGGTCTTCCATCAGCCGGGCCCCTTACAGCTGGCCATGAATCAGAGCCGTTATACCTGAAACCGCAGCAGCAGGCACGCAGAAGGCCAGCGCAGGGTCCATTATGGCATCTGCAGACTGTAAAATATGACTATTCAGTGGTGTTTTTGAGTAGAAGCGCAGATAAATATAGATCTGAGCTTCTGCGTGATCATCCAGCGTGTCAGAGCTGTAGAAATGGTCCGATACATCTCAGGGGCTTTTATTTTGAAGGGCTTACGTTTCGTTAGCTCTTGTGTTTCTCTGTTTCAGTTCATCTTAAAGTCACTGATAAATCACAAGGTTGTGATGTTATCCTTTGCGTTGCAGAGCTCGGCAGCGAGCGTTACAACAGTTTGGTGTGTTGTGCGGTTTCAAAGGGAAATAATTCCATGTGTTGCAGCTGGAAGCAGTCTTGTCAGATGTTTTTTTTTTTGTTTTGTTTTGTTTTTCTGGTATGGGGAGAGAGGATTGTGTGCACAGATGTGTGCTGCAGAGCACCAGAAGTCCACACAGGCTCCAGCCCTGTCCTGCAGATAAGGGACCTTTGATGATAAAAAGCTGCTTTGTAGGTCTGTGACTGTCCAGTGGAAGATCCTGCATACGGTTTTCAGTCGCTTTGAAGCCAGGGCAGGAGGAGGAGGGTGAGGAGAGTCGGCGAGAGCTCGCACAGGCCGCCCGCGGCGAGGACAGCAGGAAGTGGTGGGTGAGGAGAAGGACAGGACAGACCGGAGGAGAGAGAACTCCTCCTCGTGGCCGCCCTCCGCTGACGCTATCAGCAGCGTCACGGAGCGAGGAGCAGCGCCGTGTGGGAAAGAGACGAGGTGGAGGTGACATCATCGGCCACTCAGAGGTCTGCGAGGGGGTGTTACCACATTAGAGGCCGCCGATGCCTTTGATACTTTAACAGCGGCTGTCAGAAAAATGCTGACTGTCCGGAACAATAGTGAAGAAGAGAAGCCTCCATGTTTTTCCCGTTTTGTAACTTTTGTGTGTTCGGAGGGTAAAGAGTTGTTGGTCTGAAGCCTGTGTGTGTGTGTGTGTGTGTGTTGACAAGCTTTTTTGTCAGATCAGGGAAAATAGCCTCTCCTTTAGACATAACATCTCCTGTGCACAGACAAGTGACACAAAGTGACCTTTCAAACAGACGAGTGTGACTGTTGCTGTGTTTGGAAATTCCTGTGTGAATTCTCACGGGAATTATGGAGGTTATGGATTCTAGAGTTTAGATTAAACTGTTTATCTGACACAGGCGGTGGCTGTTCATTTTCTAAAGTGACCCCCCCCCCCCACCCTTTAGAAACGCCCACTCCAGCTATGAACCTGCCTGTGTTGAGCTGTCTCACCCTCAGACCCTCCCTTTCTCCCCATCACCCCCCCATCTTTCCACCCACCTCCTGTTCTGGCTTTCTGACTCTCAGGTTTCTTCTCCCAGCAGCCCCCGGCCTCCTCCACACCCGTGGCCCCCCTTTGACCCCCTGTTACCCCCCTCACCCTCCCGCTCCCCAGGGCAAGTCCACAGCTTGCAGCCCCTTTGTGCTGCCCAGCTCCTCCTCGCTCCTCCACCTCTGCCTCCAGCGGCTTTGTGTGCGAGAGGCCAGCAAAGGGAGCGAGGAGAGGGAGGAGAGGGAGGCTGCGGAGGAGGAGGCAGGAGCCAGAAATCAAAGGAGAGCAGACGCGAGCCGTTTGGATTCTGTGTGTTTGGTGCAGCTCGTTTCCAGTGGTTTGGTGAGACTCAGAACGGCACCACAGAGATTTAAAACCAGCTACGTTTGCGTGCTCCGTTACTCACTGACCTGCAAGGAAATAAAGAGCATGCAGCTCTGTGATATTCAGCTGTGCCTTTGTGCTTCCACCTACAGAGGCTTTATAGCAACTTGGAATCTGTCGTTTGTTTGTCCTCAGCTCTTCGTTCCCATTCATGAAGCGTTCACCACGCACTTATTGATGCTTTTTAAAAAATATATATAGATAATACAAAGAATTAAAACATAAATAAGATATCAGTAAGGAGCTCTCAGACTGTTTGTCAGCCCAGGGGAAACGTGAGTGGGTTAGAGCAGCGGTCCGTTTTTTGCGCCACGGACCGGTATTTTCAGGGACCGGCCTTTAAGGTGTGGTGGATAAATGCAACAAAAACACATGACCAGCATGAGAAGCGCAGTATTTTCTAAATATGATAATAAACGTGCATCAATAGTGAGCCAGAGGCGGATGTAACGAAGAGAATCCTGTAATTTTTCCAAATAAAACGTTGTTCAGATTCAGATAAATAAAAATAAGTAATGTAAGTTAGTTATTCTTTCTGTACGGCCCGGTACCAAATGACCCACGGACCGGTACCGGTCCACGGCCCAGGGGTTGAGGACCGGTACCGGTCCGGAGCTTTGTGTGAATGTGCTAATGAGCTCGTCTTACTGCATGTGCTTCTTCTGGTCTAATCCTTTGTAAAGTTTCAAGGCGACATGCGCATGTGGTTCCCAGAAGCGGTGTGGGCTGTTCTGGCTGTTCTGGCAGCCCGGGCATGTGTACGCCGGTCTGTGAATCTGAGAGTCTGTTTTGTATGTGTGAAATCCTCTGCAGGCGGACAGCGAGCGCTCACTGCAGGAGAGTATTCCTGGAAAGCCAGCTGCCACTCCTGTTATCACGGCTAACTCGATTAGAGAAGCGTCTGCTGCTGCTGCTGAGCCCCAACTGCACCGAGGAGCGGCAGCAGTAGAATGAGCCAGTGCACCAGATAATGCTGGTCACGTGCATATCCCGGCCTTCGTCTTTTCACTCAAACTAGAAAGCCGTTTGTGGCGTCGTTTTCAATTTTAAATCGGCTCGCTAATAGTTTAGCTTCCAAAATGTCAGCCTGTGTTCTCCAGCAGGCCTTGAACAGACGTCTCCACATGCACCAATTAGCCAGAGCAAGGCAGAAATGTCAGTTTGGCTGCCCTCTCCTCTGGGGCGCCGACCTCAGCCAGTGATCACACTAATCATTGATCACTTAAATAAACAAAAGTTATCATAACAGCCCATAATTGTCCCTCCCAAGGTCTTCCTGTGGGCAGCAGATTTAATGAGCCCCCGGGGTAAACGGCCGACTATTTGCCGTTCATCAGATTGAGGCGCTGCTTATTATCAGTGGGCTAGCACCATTACTCGCTGTCGAGCTCCACGACTGACCGAGTGCCAATTTGGAGCTGGTGTTTGGAGTTTGTCTCGCACGCGGGGGATGGGAGATTTTTGTGTTTTTATACTCTTCTTTCTCAGCGTTAATGTCTTTAGCAGCCCGCACACCTAGCGCGCGTCTCAGCCCTTCTATTTCTGCTCGCTCCCTTGCCTTTAATACTCACTCCATCATCTCATTAAGAGGGCAGCTGGTTAGCTTGTCGCTACCTGCTTCCCTGTACATTTGAAATTCCTACTATTCCCGTTTCTGAGTTGAAGGGCTGAGCCTACAGAGCGGACGTGTTCTGTGTATCAGCATTGCAACATATTTCAGCAGATCTGGTAGAAGTAGGTGTTGCTTCCTGATTCACTAGCAGAAGTTGCGTAGCCTGTGTTGCTAATTTAAAATGTAAGTGGGACAGGAGAGGTTAGCACTGGCGACACAGCGAAGGGCAACCAGACCGAGCGTGTGCATCTCACGAGAATCCAAAGATGCAGGCTTGCGTCAGGGATGCTTGGTCCAGACTCCACTTGTAGGACCTTGAATATACATGTGATGGAGGACTTTAACTTGCAGGCGCACACTGACACGATTACAAAACCTGACGTTCATTCCTGTGGCCAAGCCTTAGCCCGGCTGCCTCTCAGCAGAAGTATTACATTTAGCTGATTTAGCCTCTCATGCTCAAACAGTGGCGGCAATGTCCCCAGTGTTTCCAGACCAAACTAATCGCTCTGGTGTGGGCCGTCGGTGGATGGTCGAACGTCGCGCAGGAGCATGTCTGTGGAATAAAGAGAGAGAACATTACACAGGCCACATCCAGTCCCTCCAGTGTTGCCATGGTGAAAATGAAATCCAAAATGCAGAGTTACAACGAAACCTCAGATTGGCTGCCGACGCATGTATGGGATTGTGATGCGTGCTGCCGGCTGGCCAATGGGAGGCCGGCTGAGCCGGAGCTGTTGCTAAGGGGAGTAGCTTGGAATAGAGTCAGCTGGGTTTTCTCTCTCTGTCAGTTCCTGACTCGCTCGCTCTCTCTCTCCCTGGCCCCTCGCTCTGCCTTTGCCCTCATTGACTCCATCTCCGCCTCCTTCTCTCCCCCATATATATATATATTTATTTATATATGCTGTATATGCACTTGTACACGTGCAGTAGGGGTAACAGCACATGTGAAAGAGTTCGTTGTTGTGCGGCGATCAGCCAGATCTGAAGACGTCTGCACACAAAGCAACGTGTTCGTGTGTACCCGTGGAAGTTTGCTTTACGAACACGCACATCGGCCTGTAGCTTTTTACGAGCGTGCGCCCATGCGTAAAATCTCCATCACCTCAGACCGGGGGGGCGCGCCCCAGCTGAGGCGGGGGGATTTGAAAAGGAGCCAGGCTGCATTGTGTACGAGGCTGGCGTCACGTAGCGTTGATCTCCTACCACGTCCAGCACCCCACCCCCGCACCCCCCCAGTGCCGCACACTCAGCTGCTGGGTCAAAGCCACCATTCAGTTCACACCTCCCCGTACTCCGATCACAACTGCTGATGCTTCTACGCGCTCAGGTTCCCCTGTCCGCGCCGAGCTGTGTTTCGGCTCTTCAGCGGTGTAACACAGACGCTAGCTAGCATACGCACTCGTTCAAGTTCTGTCATCACAACAGAACTTGTTGAACGTGAACGAACCCAGTCTATCAAACGGAAGCCTCAACGGTGTGGAAGCGCTCAGTAAACGGTGACTAACCTTGTATAAAATCCAGGGCAGATCGGAAGCCTGACCTCATGGTTCCGTTTCGGAAAGGCAGGAATTGGGTACGTCACCTCAGGAGTGGGCACACACAAAAACAAAGCATCTGCTCTATCCCCACATTTTTCTGACTCTTCCTCCTCTCATTTCCTCCTTCCACACTTCCTGTTTCCTGCCTTTAATTCTCCCTTTGTTCCACCAGCTCTCACGATTTACTCCTCCTTCAGAGGTCTTTTTACAGCGCGCGCGTGTGTGTGTGTGTGTAATGGATCTATTGTGGTGGTGGCTGCCAGGGGAATCACTGAAGTGAGACTTCCTACTTATGAATCAAACTCCACTAATCGAGCAAGCCTGGCTTTGACATGACACACACACACACACACACACACACACACACACACACACACACACACGAGTACATCCCACAGCCCCCAAGCCTTCATTCATAATGCTTGCAGATACTTTTTGGTGGGGGGCTAGGGCTGAGTGAGAAAGTGGGTGCGGATAGCACGTACCGGATTCAGGCTAAACAACGCAATTACAGCCATTATTAACCATATGGTGTGTGTGTGTGTGTCTGTCAGCGATAGGGCTCACATAAAGATAAGATCAGCCCTAGCTGGGACTGAAGCGGGGCTTTTAGCTCAGTCTGCGTGGTCTTTATTGGTATCTGTGTTTGTGTGGGTGTGTGTGAGTGTGTGTTTCCTGTCATACACATGAAAGCCAAACTTGAAATGTCAGAAATTAGCAGCTTGTTTTTTTTTTTTTTTTTCTTGCAAAACGCCCGTATGCATTCAAGAACACACACGTGTGCATGGTTTCCATCCGTGGAACAATGGAAAACATGCACGTGCATGGGCACACACACAGTTTCCTAGTGTGCAGACAGTGAGACTTATTAAAGAATAAAGCAGTCAGCATCTGTGTAGCGGTTTAAAAATAGACCCACTCCTCCAGCTCCGGAATAGAAGGAGCTCGACTCACCCAGACTATTTCCAGTTTTCCCTCACCCAATCTGCCAAATCTCATCTTTCCTTTTTTGCCTTTTCCACCCATCCTCCCCCTCGTACACTCTGTCCCAGACAGGAGTGAGGGAAAAGAGACTGTGGAGTAGGAGTAGGAACAGAAAGACGTAAGAGATGACACATTTCCACCACTTCAGGGGTGCACACCTCGGCTTGGGTCACACTCGCATGCCGGTCTTTGATCTGCCAACGCGCCAGGGATCTGTTTAGATGTTTCTGATGGATGGTATCTGTCAGCCTGAAGACTGTGGACCCTTTTCTGTCAGTCAACTTCACTGGCTACAGAACAGTCTTAGAACACTATCACTGCCAATTCTTTTAGATTTGCATAAAAATGGCAGTTGTGTGTGTGTGTGTGTTTGTGTCTCCACGCAATACTTTAAACCCTCCCCAGTCCCTGCTGACTGCCCAAGGCTGAGAAATGTTATGTCAGAGAGGAAAAGGAACAAATGGAGGCGCCCAAGACGAGCGCCAGGAAGAAATAGAGATGGTTTTGCGTTTCTCACGCTTGACTTCAAGGTGCAACGAGAAGGAAAGAATGAAAACGGCTCCTATTCCTTCGCCTTTCCTGTCTTCTTCCATTTGGCTCATTGCATTGTCTGTTTTTTTCTGTTGCTTTCTAGCTGGCTACTGATCACAATGTCAGCGGTGTTTCAGAATAGATGAGGAACGTTTGTCTCATCTCTGGTTTAGGCTTTAAGTCAGGTTTCATATTTTCTTAAAGGAAATCCGCTTTGTAGTCATGTCAGGTGCCATTTTGGGGTCCTTATACACAGACCATAATATTATGTTGAAGCACAGTACGTATTACTCCGCGAGGCTTCTGACTACGGTAGCCGTAATGCTCTGACAACCCATCAAGCGGTGCGGCTTCGTAGCTTAGCAAAGTCGTACTAAAGCATTTTGACAGATTTTTAAGCGCCGTGTACCACATAAAATCGGTTCGAGGTCAGTAAGCACAACCAGAATTAATACATAAGGCGGATTATAAGGCGCACTGTTAATTTTTGAGAAAATCAAAGGATTTTAAGTGCACTTTATAGTCCAAAAATATGCTAAGTGTGTTAACGAGGAGATAATGTGGGTTATCCAGTCGAACCTGGGCCTGGTTGTTGTGCTATTTTTAAATCGTTCCGTCACCGTCGGATAAATGAACAATGATCTTGCCAACGAAAAAAGTTAAACCTTGACTCTTTTTTTACCAAATGTGCGTTACTGATCTTGGATGACCCGATCAGTATCATTGATTATGGCAATATGTTGATTTCTGTAATGCAGATCGCCACGACGACTGCCCCCGAGTCCAGTTGCCATGGAGATCAAGGCGTAACCAAAAGTCACCTTAAATCATGAGCGACTGAACATGAATCAAACATTGCGTTGCTTTGATAGCTTTTACAATGCCTCTCATATTTAACAAGGGGATTAACATTAAGGGAATGGCCACTAGCAGTCACAGCTTTCTGACTGAAATCTGTTTTCTTTCAGTCTTCCCTCACTGCACTTTGACCTGTCAGCCGGTGACCTCATCAATAAGGGCCTCGTTTGGGGGAAGGGCAGGGTCAGAGCTGTGTGTTTGTGCTTGCATGACCCCGGCGAGGCCCCAAAGTCCAATTGCAAGTGGGGGGAGGGTCCGGTGGGGGTGTCAGAGGGCAGCCCCCATCTTCGGTTTCTGTCGACTGACCGCTGCGTCTGTTCATCGTCCCCTCATGCGTCTTTATCTCCAGCCTGTTCTCCTCTCACAGGTGTGCGAGACAGTCGCTCATTCTTCATTAAATCTGCCCCATCTAGGTCCATCCTCCTCCTTCTCCTCCTCCTCGTTCCCCCTTTGCCCCCTCCCGTCCTTTTATGCCATCCCTCTCCACTGGACAGGTAAAAGGGTGAGGGGAAAGGAGGAGGACCCGCAGGAGCGTGAGCCTCGGTGTCTGGAGCCAGTAGTAACCTTATAGTTTACCAGACGGACCCAGACAGAGGACGGCCTGCTGGTAACCTGAGCCTGAGTGCTTGTACATTCAACACGGAGGTCTTGTTTTATACCGGATATAAACGCACACAATCACCCACACACACACACACACACACACACAGACAGACTCCTTCCTGTGTCAAATGTAATGAATGTATATACAGTATCCAACAGACACCACGGTAGCGTATTCTCGTGCCCTTGTCGCTGATCCCAGTAATCCCAGTGCAACGTCTCAGTCGCCAGTGTCCTCTGCCGTACCACAAACAGAGGCTTCCGGGTCCGCAGCTGGTTGGCTAATCCAGGCAGCCGGAAAACGGAGTTTAGTCGGCCCCGTGCCCTCGAGGTGAACACACAAATGCGACAAGCCGCGGTGAAAATCCCTTTCAGAGCACTTCTGATGTTTGTAATGAAGCTCTTGGACACAAAAGTGCTGCCAAGTCAGCAGGGAGGCGTTTGACTCCAGCGCTCACAGCGTGTCTGCACCTCGCCTCCGGGCTGCTCCCGCTCAGGTGAAACCACTGAAGTGGCCGTGAACAAGGCTTCAGGGGTGTAGAGTGCTTGTGCTGGGCTAGGGGAGTACGAGAGGGAAGCCCCACTCCAGGTTCGCCCTCAGACTGCGTGACGCAGTGTGTGGCCTGGCTCTGGTCCACAACCAGAACAGCCAGCCTGCCTCTTCTACCCCCCCTCCTTCAAGACAAAGCTGGGAGCCAGCCAGACACTCCACGCTCTCTCTTTATCACTCCTCCATTCTGCTCTTTATCATCTGGGTCACTCTGTCCTGTTTTTCTTTGTACGTCTCTTTTTAGTCACATCTTCCACTCCTGTGTTTTGCATCACTTAACAAAGCTCGTCAGGAACCCACACACTGACGTACCGCTGCATTTTCCCATATAAACGCGCATATAACCCGACTCCACACGTCAGCTTCCCACAACCCCCTCTGTGGTGTGCGTGTCTGCCATCTTGTCACTGTGTGTGGGCTCCACATCAAACAGCTGCCTAACCAAAAATGGCTAGCGTTAGCCACCAGAGTCAGCCCGGCTAGCATGCATCAGTCACCATGGGTGAGTGAGTCCGTGCACGTGTGCCGCCCTCAAGCCACCCATGTTGCTGCTGCCGTTATTATATTCACGCCAAATCTGAAACTGTTTCTCTCCTTCTGTCCAATTTTGTCATCTCATTTTCTGTCTTCCTCCAGCTGACGTGCCTCCACGTGCGCAGAAAGCAATGCGATGTATGAAGTCTGAAGGACTTTATGTTCAAAAAGCAAGCCAGTGTAGACACGTCAAACATGAATAAATCCTGCATTCCTCAGTGAGACTCATGTGACCTCAACGTTCCCCCCCCCGTCTGCGTAGCTTACGGGGGGTTTGCGTGGAGACTGCGTCCCCTGTGACTGCCGCAGCCATGTGGTGTAACTACTCGGGGCCCACAGACCAGGGCAGCTGCGATTGCTTCCACAAACTACACCATTTCCGGCTGTCGCTTTTCCCACTTCCCTTGGTAGCGCATCGTACTTTTTTGTAATTTTTTTTGCCAAGGTGACCTAAATTTGTTCGGGATCCATTTAAAGTAAAAGAAGCTGGTCATGTGACCTCATATAGACTCATTTGAGCTAAGACATGATGGAACATCTCGTGTTTTCCTTATTTTTTGCTAGTAGTCTTTGTACACGCAAGGTGTCGTTGTGTGTGCGCTGTGTGCTAGCCAAACACTTTCTAAGAGCCCTAAAGCTCAACCCATCTTTGCTAATTAACGAGGTCGGGCTTGGTCACATTTTAAGGAAAGTCCGTGCTTGGACACGGATTGTCCCGCTCTGATTTTCTTCCATATGGCGGTCTCAGTTTCCCTGTAGGTTTTCTGTCAGATCTCCGCGTGCCTGCCACTCAATACTTCACACGTTATCACATAGATCTGCAATTTTACGGTTTGTGTGTCCAACATTATACAAGGGAATCAGATTACACGCTTGTAAAAGATCACATACGTGGTTTTGAAAGTGACTCTTGAAATCACTTCTGTCTTGGATCACCCAGTGTCGCGTTAGTGTTTGAGAAACTCTGTTTTCCATCCTTGTAGTAAGTACCGTATAGTTTTGCCTGGGTGTGCAATTTATAATGTGAAATTATTCAAATATATACGGTAGTTTCACATTTGTTATTTCCACACTGACAAGGGCACTCTACGCTTTATTAGTGGTAACTTATAAAGACATCTGAGAAAGACTGAACAAAAATGCCTTCAAAAAAATCATACTCTACAGATTACAAGCTGCAAGTAGTGAAATATGCAGCCGACAACAGAAACTCCGGTGCTGGCGGAGTTGTTCAAAAGCGACACTGAGGATGAGGATTTTAGTGATTTGAAGTGAGATCAAGAGTTTGAGAGCATGTTCTTTGTGCTATAGTTATCTGAATAACTGTTAACATCTGACATTAACATATCAGACACGTATTCAGTTTGTTGTTGGTGCTTCATGTAGCGCAGTGTTTCTCAAACTTTGGCCAAGGACCACTGAATCCATAAAACACTCACGGACCACCTGACTCTAAATAGCCCCCAAAACAACATGCTAAGTAACGATCAGGTGCTGTGTTGACAGATGTATCAGGAAATATACAGTAAAGTGAATTCTTTAAATCCTGGGAGTTAAAGAAACACTGATTTTTACACTGAATTTTAAATATTTAAATTTAAAATTTTAAAATTTGATGTGTTACGTGTCACCTCGCGGACCACTCTTTGAGAAACACTGATGTAGCCGCATAACCGTCATTGTTACGTTAGCATACCGTACACCTGTTCACCCTGTTGTTTTCTATTCTATTGTTATTATAACTTGCCTTTCAAGATGAAATGTCTGTTCTTGTCTTAGATACATTTTTTTCTTCTTCATGACGCTTTTTTGACTTGTGCGACTTGTGTGCGGAGCGACTTATAGTCCGGAAAATACGGAAATTAAGAATATGATTGTTGGATGAAGTTAAATTGTTCCTATAAACATTGTGTGGAAACTGTCAGGTCAAGGTCTTCAGCTTTAAGATCTGCACTGAGGCACACACGGTGGCGAAAGGGGCTGTCCGCCACCTTAATAATAAAGATGTAGTTGCTATGGTATCTCAGTGTCCTTTGTGTGAGCGAGGGAGCCAGTGAGAGCCGTGCCTCTCGGAGAGATGCTGAACAGCTGCATGTGGTTTGTGTTTGTGTATCTGACGGCGGCTGGCCCTTCTCTCTCTCTGTCTGGGCTCACGCTGAGCCCTCCTCCTCATTCAACAGCTATCAAAGCACCGACCAAATGACACACACACACACACACACACAAAGTGCGACGCTCAGCACACATAGTGCTGCCTTTGTGTCTTTGTCTAAAAGGACCCAGATGTAAAGTTTCTCGTGAATCCCCGAAAGGGTGCGTGACGCCGTTACCCTGTGCGTTCTCGGTTGTTGTGTGTGTTAGTGTGGGTGCATTCGGAGCCAGGGGTGTCCTGCTCATACTGTTCTGTCTGAACCTCCAGGCTTCTCTGCTTTCTGGCGTGCTGACTCAGCTAATTTCAAACATTTAATAGGCTGTATGTTGCAGATCCGGCAGCGTTTTAATGGGCTGTGTGTGTTTTTAAGGCTCAGGCACACAACCTAGTCAGGCAACCTGTGTGTGTGTGTGTGTGTGTGTGTGTGTGTGTGTGTGTGTGTGTGTGTGTGTGTGTGTGTGTGAGAAGGGGTGTCATTTGATACCAGTTTAACAAGAGTCTGTTCTTGTCTTTTTTTCTATTTTTTTTTTCATTTTGAATCTTATAAATGATTTTCTTGTATCTGTGTGTCCCTTTTTTCCCAGTGTGCACGTTTGCGCGTGCACGCGGCCTGCCCAGAGTAATGTATTGACCTTGTCTCTCATTGCCAGTTCCCAGAAGGTTGATGAATAAATAAAGGCGTGCCGCCTCTCCAGCCAGACCCTGTTGGTTGCTAGCAAGACAGAGTGACACCAGATATGCAGGCACCGATCTGCTGCTGTTTGCAGGCTTAGATTTACACAGAAGGACAATGTGGGTTTTCTGCGATGTGTTGACCGAGTATTTCTGTGCTTGTGCGTCGATAGACATGTTTAATCCAGGATGCGTGAGCACGGAATGATCAAGCTTTACATCCTGGTCGCCGCCACTCTCCAGTTTCATCCCGCTGCTCGTCCTGATGCTCATTAAAGATTTACCTGCTGCTAAAGAGACACCTTTATTCAACCCATAGCAGAGCTGCTAGAATCTAGTTTCTGGACATCTTCTAACCTGGTTGCGTCTCCTTTGTCCCATCAGCAGTATTTCAGTAACAAAAGCCCAACGCCGACACTCCCACAGGTGTCACCATTACTCCTGTATAAGTAATAAAACGGTAGAGGTGAAACCGCGCTGAACTGCTGCTGTAAGAATCATAAATTATTTTACACACGTCCCATTTAACAAGACGTTGTTTGCATCTATTTATTTTCATCAATTGGCAGTTTTATTAAGTAGAATAGATAAGTTGCAAAGTGATTACTTCCTAATGTTTTCACCAGTTTGATGGGTTTTAAGAAGTGCAAGTCATTATTAGACGTTTGCATGCGAGCACGTGGTGTTCATCGGTCTGTTTTTATTAGAGGCTTTACCACATGTACTGCATAGCTGCTTTGATCTGCGCTCACGAGTTTGAGGTCACGGCGAATTAAATCGCCAGTAAATTCCTTCAGGCCGCGTCTGCGTCCCTCCCTACCACGATGCCTCGGCCCAGGCGGGGCGGGCACCAAAGCCAAGTCGGTAGACGGGCTCAGGTTTGCACCTCGGCGTGTTGATGTGCTGGCAGCTTCACGCCAGCATGTTGCTGATGTGTAACGTGGACAGATGTAAAACACCCTTTTGGCGCACACGTCTCACCCTGCAGACGGGAGCGTACAGATTTGTGAGAGGGAGAGGATAAGCAGTTAAAAAAAAAAGGAAGAATGTAGTTGGGATCTAAATCCACATGGCGCATTAATCCCAGGTGTTGCAGGAGATGAGGGGAAATGGAGTCGATGGGGAGGAAGCTCGGTCCCCGCGCACCATATGTTCTCCATCTCCCCGCCTTTCTTCCCACTCGCTTTCATCCCTTTTATTTAAAGCTGCTCACCGGTCGGCCGAGGAAAGTTGTCGGAGTGCGTTTCCTCATCTTCAGGGTTTGCCGGATATTGTGCTAAAGCCCCGGTTAAATAAAGTGATGTGAGTGGGATCAGGCCCAATAACATCCATGATACATCACCGCAATATCGCTCCATTCCTCCAGCCTGGATGGTGTGTGTGTCCGTCTCCTTTTTTCTGTTTGAAGGGATTCTTTGTTACGTTGCTTTGTTTAGTTGATCTCTCTTGTGTCACTGAGCAGCTTGGACATTGTAATAGTCTCCTGAGCACAAACCGGCGCCTAATTCCTCCAACACATTCCGGAGCAGGCTGGCAGTGACACATCTAAAGATAGAATCCAGACTTACTCGCCCTTCCTCACCGCGCCGACGCTCTCGGCTCCCGCCGTAGTTCCATTCAGAGGAGCGAACCGACTCCGCTGTAATTTCCAGAGCAGGGGGCTGTCGGCAAACACCAGTGGAGCAGCCGCCAACAACTGCTTATTTGTGTTTACGTTGCCGGGGTCCCCGAGAGAAGCTGCTGCCACAGTTCAACGGATCGGCGTGCCTCTAGGCTCCGTCCCGGGGCCACGCTTTGGTCTTTATTTTCCCTCTCTGGGGCGACTGATGCTTGTGTGTCCTTGTGTGGGGCCCTCAGGCTGTTGTCAGACTGAGGACGGGGGCTGATGTAAGCTGGGTCGGCTGTCGGGGTCCACATCCAACACGCATCCATGAGAGAGGGGGGGTGGGGGGGCTACAAGAGACAGATGAAGAAACATGTTTCCTGGAGAATACAAACCCAAAAGGAGCCTTACAGCATGTTTCTCCCGCTTTGATTATCCCTCAGCCCCTCTTCTCTCTTTCCGCTGCTCTGACCTATTCTGCAGCTTTACTCCATCACACAATATCAGTATTTTGCTACAGTTACTGTCCCAGACTTGGACTCCTTTGTGAAGCCCACTGGGATAAATCTAACATCTGACTTTCTGGAGCTGTTAAAATGATAAAGATGGCAGGCGGCGGCGCTGTGTTGCCTGATCTGTTGTTGTAAACAAGCTTAGCTCCTCTTGTCCTACTTAACTGGTCGATAAACAGCCTTTAGTTTTAATTACGGCGACGTCTGCTGTTGCACCGTCTTACATCATGCTGCTATAGTGTTTATGTCTTTCATGCAGCCGTTTGGATCACGTGTTTCTTCTGTTCTTATGTTTTTTATTTGTGTAACACAACAATAGGTTGTCGGTGGGTTTATGTTTCCGCGTCACTAAACCGCTTCTTCTGATTGGTCAGTATTATGGCTGTCTTGTTTTTGCGACTGTTTTGGGATTTTATCCGACGTATTACATCAGAATAACTGTGGGGTTTTTTTTTTTTGTGTGTTTATAACCATGATTTGCTTTTATATGAGTGAAGGTTTAAAAATCTGGAGGAAAATAACTGCTAAACCCAGAGGGGACAAAATGTGCGTATTAGCTCGTGTTCTTGTGTGTGTTTGCGATCACTTATGTTGTGGTTTTCGTCCTTTCCAGGCCCAGGTGATATCCGGCCTGCCCAAAACCCAACGGCGTGCATCCAGAGAGTGCTCGTGAGCAGCAGCAGGTAAGAGAGAGAGGAATGTGTTTCTCTGCTCTCAGCCTGATAGATCATCTGTGGACCGCTGGGCTGGTTCACCGCAGCGGACAGCAGAACCGGGCTGATCTACCCCGAAAATACTAGATATCTCCCACACACACACACGCACACGTGGTAGCACAGTGTGACTTCAAATGAAGCTTTCATATGGCGGACTTTAAAGCTCTCACACACACTCATTTGTACACACCACACACACACCTGCTGAGTCTTTAGATGAAGGCGGCCTTCATTCCGCCTCTATCTGAGGATGAAAGCAGGAGGAGAGGACAGGCAGGCAGGAGGGAGCGGAGGAAGAGGAGTTGGTGGACAAGAGGGGTAGGACAAAGAGAGAGCAGACAAAGAGGAAGAGGAGGAGCGGAGATGAAGAGTGCACGCTCCCACCTCTCCTTTGTGAACAGATGGGTGGAGGTATCAGATTGTGATGAAAGCCGACCGAGAGTCGAGCACACACACACACACACACACACGTGCACTCATGTAGAAAAGATGGAATACTTTACATGCCTGGATGCACGTTTTCCCCTCACTGTTGCACTTTAATGGAGCGTCTGAAGTGAGATCGAACAGGTTCGCAGTCCGATTTAACACCGCTGTTGACGTTTTCTTGGGTGTAGTGATGCCGGGAGGGAGGCGAAGGACACGAGAGGAATCGGACAATAGGGCGGGAAGAGCCAGATAAGGTGGGATAAGAACGGGAGGATGAGGGAGGGAGAAAAAGAAGATCTATCAAAGTTGAAATCCCCGCGGGTGTTGGTGCCCAGAAGGAGGGCGGGTGAAGGCGTGCTGGAGAATTCAGATGTCTGGAGTCAGCGGGTTCACCGCTAACCTGCGCTGATTCCTTAGCGTGTTTTTTTCAAGCCTTCGCTTTAAAAAGCGCTCACGAACGCTTAAAAGCATCAACTCGGTTCGGAAGTGATGGGAGCACAGCGGGATGGTAATTATCACATCTGGTGGCAGCGTTCTGTTGTGATGTGGGCTGACACTGATGCGGAAATACTGTTGCTCTTTCGTTTCCAAGCGATCTTTATTCAAGCAGTTCTGCAAAATCTTCTCCTCTAGTGTAGATTTAAGAGTCTCAACATTGTTGGTGGCACACACACACACACACACACACACACTTGGATGAGACCAAAAATATCCCATTCTAAAGGGAATTCATTCCAGAGTAAATACAGATTATGCAAAATGTCAGATCCAGCATCTAAAGGGAATAGAGCGAGCCATAAATAGAAGGCGGGGTTTAGCTGGCGTCCAAACCAGGCCAGGAAAGCTCAGATTCGTTTACCTCTTTCCATGTAATCCACACAGCTGCCCTATACAGTGAGGACATTTCTTTCCTTCTCTGCCAGCTCAAGTTCAAATTTAAATTTCCAGTATTTAAAGATCGGTGTTACTTCTCCACCACGTGCTGACTGAGGAACGACGGGAGGGACGGAAGTGGGGAAGCTATTTGATTGAGGCGAAGGAAACGTGGTCGGGGTGGGGGGGGGGGTGATGGGGCTGAGAGACGGTTCCTAAACAGTTGTTAATTGAACACAGCTGTACATCATTAAACATTAACTGGCAATTAATCAGCCCGCACACCCCCCCCCCCCCCCCACCTCCAAACTCAGGCGAAATATATTTTTAAAGCGAGAGCAAAAGGAACAAAGAATAATTTGCCCTAGCACAAGGAAGCGTCTGTCCCAGCTCTGCCTCTTCTTCCTCTCTCTCCGTCTCTGCCCTCCATTCAGTCCATTAATCTGCTTTTCTGCCTTTATCTCCACTTCCTTTCCCTCAGCTGTCTGTAGTCCATCCACAGATAGACAAGGGAGCGAAAGAGAGATGTCACAACAAAGAGGCAGAGAGAGAGAGAGAGAGAGAGAGAGAGGAGCAGTTGTAGAAGGTAGGGACCCGAGCTAGTCCGATGGCAGCACTTTTTTTTTTTTTTTTTTTTACATGCAAACTGATAAGGTTCTCCAGCACCTCAGTCTCTCTCTGCATCTGCTCCTTCGTCAGTTGCCTTCCACATTGTCTTCCCGGTCCTCCGGTCTCCGTCCGTCCGGGCTCCAGCCTGAGCATGGATAATGCTGTTGCCCGTTGGCTCAGAGCCAAATGAGCAAGGCGATAAATCAATACAGCCAAGAGAATTATGTAACGTGCCACCATACTGGACGGCCTTCTCTTCCGCCAAACCCAACCAACACCGGGTGGTCCCCCACCCCCCCCCCCCACCCCCAGAGCTCCTTTCATCAACTCACCTGTTTTGCTTCCCTTTGTTTGGCCTGCTTCCCGTCATTGATCAAGATCTCGTCTCATTTACCGCTTCGGACCTCAGGGTTCGTCTCCAGATGAAGTCGCACTCTCTGACGCAACCCCCCAGGAGTTATTGAGTAATGGTGGTGTCACTTTGCACATTTTTACAAGGCGTTAACTTTTAAAACGCGCGTGGTCGGCGTCTTCCTCAATGTCTTTGTGTGAAACGTCAGCAGAACAGCATCGTTGAAAAGGAGCTGGTCCTGGGGTGGAGCTTTTCAAGCCGGAGGTTGTTCCCCTCGAGTCTGAGGTGGAGGTTAAACCAGGAGGCGCTGTTTGGAAGCACGAACTGGTGTTAAAGGAGCCCAGAACAACGCTGGCTGGAGAGCGGTGACAGCGGCGGGAGCAGCGTCACCGTGGACGAGCAGACGTGTCGCTGCCCTGACACGGTCACGCGCACTGTCGAAGCTGTGGCGGCTTCACCAGTTAGTAGATCTTCTGATAATGACCACGAACAAACAGAAAACATTTACTCTGACAAGACAAGATTGCTTAAAAAGCAAGTGAAAAGAAATTAAGTCAGAAAAATAGAAATAATTACACCGAAAAACAACCTGAACATGAATTTCTCAGGAAAAAAAGGGTTATATTTTATGAGGGGAAGCAAAAATCTTCCGTAAAAACAGATATTTATTTTATTCAATGATATTTGTTTAGTTTTTAATCTGTATGGAATGTGTGGCTACCTGTGCTTAGTGACCAGCTGGAGGTTTGTTTAATCATTATTTTGACGTTAAGATTTTGCGCCACAAGCCCACACTGACTCTAACCTGCGTCCACGATGTCAGACCTGACGGGAGATCTGAGCGGCTCGTACGCTCACGTCCACATTGATAAACGCCGAAGCTTGCCTGAAAATGGCCGTGCGCACAGTTTTCTGCCGTACGTAGGGTTAGGTTGATAAATGAGGGCCACTGTTTCCATAGTCTGACTAGAACAGCGCTCGGCACCATAGCTGATCAAAGCAAGATCAAAGTTCCGGTTAATTCATCAGGTCACGCATCCGGGTAGAAGCTGTAGTCGGAGGTTGACTGGACCGGTCCACGAGGAGTTGGTGGTTGATCTAAAGCGTTGCTAAGATGTCTGCTAGGAATTTGGCCCTGACGGGTTCTGAGAATCCCTGACTTTCCCTCGGACCCCGGTGCACATGGGGAAGAGTGTTTTTACAGAGACTCCCCGGGCTTTTGTGTTTACCTTTGTTTTGTTCCCTCACTGGTTCAGCCACGCCGTCTGGAGCCGCCGCTCCTGTTGCCCATGCTTTTCTTTTTTTCCTCTGCAGACCTGGGAGGGGTGGGGGGAGCAGTCCATAGGAGTCACCCAGCGCAGTAACAGGGCCTATATTTTCTCCAGCCGATGCCCTGGTCAGAGAGTGCACCGGCTCCTGACTGTATTTTCCATACAAGTCACCCCCTCCTCCCTCCTCCCCTCTCTCTCTCTCTCTTGCTCGCTCCCTCTCTGCTTCCCCACTGTACTTTTTTCCCTTCGCTCTGGAATTTCATCCTTCTGCACGTGGCCAGCACTCAAAGCTGTGTGTGTGTGTGTGTGTGTGTGTGTGTGTGTGTTTCTGAATGTGACCTATAGAAAACATCTCCAAGTGAAGCAAAGGAAGCATGAGGCATACATCTGTGTGTGTGTGTGTGTGTGTGTGTGTGTGTGTGTTTCTGAGCAACAGCCTGACATCTGCAGGTATATTTAAAAGGCTGTTTGAATGAAACACCATCAACATGATGTCAGACATTGTCATCTCCACCAGTACGACAGCCTTTGCTCCCAGTACTCACAACTCAGCCGCTATTATGATCAGTCAAGTCAAATTGAGTTGATTTACGGTGCCTTTAGTCCAATTTAAACTGTGCCTTATTGTCTTCCTTTCTTTCGCTGACTGAAACAATTATGTCAGAGGCGTCGGAAGAGCCTAATTATGCACTGGCTCAACGCATGTCTGCACCTAAAATCCCAAGCCTTGGCTCTATTTTCAGTAAGCGGCAGCAGCAGCATCTGTCGGAGGAAGACGAGCACTGGTCTTCGCCCTGACATCCAGGAAAGTTCTGACCTAAAGTTTGAAACTTTTGGCTCACAGTGCGAAGGCAGGTTACCTCCCAGGCTTATTTAATAAAACCCACACATCCCATAAGAAAATGAAACCAACGCACGTAGTAAAAGCTGTCAAAGGCCACGTTGTAGCACATTGTCTTTAATGTAATATATTAGCGAGGTACTTTACGTCACAGCGTCGTCTGAAGGAAGGACGCTGATATCCTTCCACTCACGACAGACCTCCATCATTCCAGATGAGCATATCTGCGTCTGCTCCTCACAGGTTCCCAGTGCAGAAGTCACCACATCAGGCTTTTATCACGCTTGTGAAGCGGAGGTGTTGCACGAACACAGAGGCTCCTTCTGCTCGCCAATCCCATCTGTTTGACAGAGGTAGGGAGGGAGAGAGGGAGGAGAGAGGGAGGGGTGGTAGACGAATGAGAAGGAGGCCAGCGCAGGCTGGGGGGAGGCAGAGAGTGAAAAAAAAGAGGGAGGCAGGCTGGGGGGTTGGGCTCTGAGGCTGTGTGTGTGTGTGTGTGTGAGAGAGAGAGAGAGAGCTGTTAGCAAATGTGTGCGGCCGTGTTTGTGCGCGTGTGTGCCATCGCTCAGTTCCTTTCTTTGTTTGACTAGAGTGGGGAAAAAAGCAGACAGAATATAGAAAGATAAGAGCGGGTGAGGAAGAGGAGGAGAAGCAGAGGGGACGCTTTAAGCCAAGTGACTTTTTTATTTTAGTGAGCGAACAGAGCCAGACAAAGAATTTGGGGCTTGTTTTTGGGGGCTTTTTCCCCCCCTGCCAATTTGTAAAATAGCAAAAACCAAAATATGAATACCAAGGCGGACGGCAGAATGCTGTGGTGACAGTGACACGTTCAGGAGCGGCGTGGATTTTGCGTGCTGGCTCAGCGCGCGTGTGTCCGTGCGCCCAGGAGGTGGGGGAAGGCAGCCCGTGCAGTTTAAAGGGAAAATACAGGCAGGAAAGGCAAGCGAGGAATCTGCTGAGCTTGCTGGCGCTTCCACGGACAAACCTTTGGATTTTACTTCTCCCTGCCGTCCCCGAGTCTTCCTCCCCCGCCCCCCTCCCCACCACCACCACCACCAGCCCGAGCTGAAGCGGAGCCCCGCTACGGTAAGCCAGCCTTCCGATCCGGGGACTGCGCCTCAGCTGTTCGGAGGCCAGCGCTCTGCAGACAAAAGCAGCCCAAAGTTGCCATGTACGCGCAGATGGAGAGCTAGGCTAGGCTAAGCTAAGGGCTGAAGCTAAGGCTAAAAGGCGTGCGGAATGCAGCACAAAGGGAGCTTGTGTGTTCCAGCTGGGGCTGTGCGCGTGTGTGCGCGTCTTTGTGTTTATGTCACGGGGCTTCCCAAACTTTTGCATGTGAAGGATGCCCCAAAATAGAAGCGCTGCGGAATGCAGAGCCTCTTTTTGGGAAAGGAATTGTCCGGTGCCGGCTGAATCCGCACCAGAGGAAGGGGGACGCCAGCTGAGAGCCAGTGTTTGTTTTTAAACCAAAGGGTCCAGCGTGGTCATTTCACCGTGGAACAAAGTGAAATCCAGCGGAGGAGAGTTTGAAAGGTTCCAAACTGCGGTTGAGGTCGGAGCCATTTAAATCCCCCAACAGCGCCATAGTCAGCTGGCTCACCGGCACAGAAAGCAAAGCGCGCACGTCCTTCACTGCTACTTTACTCCTTCCTCTTTTCTCACGTTTCCGCATTCTTTGCACCCTCTTTGCCGATTGAATTTTCAATTTCTCCTTTACCTTCTTTTCCCTGTTTCCCTGTAGCTTTCCACGCTATTTCTCCGGAAAATGGACAAAGTGCCAGTCCATTATACACTTTGGTCCTCTAACATTTATCAGCGAGCGCTTATCTGAGCTGCACAGGCACACGCGCACACGCGCGTCCACCCTGCAGCCGGCTGCACGCACGGACCGGAAGCTGAACCCATGAGTCCAGCCTCGCTCCAAATGTGTAGCAGCAGCATATAATTACCTGCGTGTGTGTGTCTTTGGGGTGTGTGTGGGTGTGTGTGTGTGTGGGGGGGCTTTACAGTTTGTGTATATGACAGAAAAAATGAATGCTTGCGTTGCATTTGCGTATAACTGAATATATCATTTTTTTTCCCTGTGTGTGTGCGTGCACGCACGCGTTTCCGTGCGCGTGTGTGCGCTTCTGTCCCTCCTCCCTCATCTGAGCCAGTACAAACGTCCCTGGAGTAAAAGCCTCCCTAGGAAGTCATCTCACATGTACTGGAGTAAACTGATCCCCTCCTCGCTCCGCGCGCACACGTGAGCACCCGGGACCATGCCAAAAGCGGAAAAAAAAAAACCAAAAAAAACCTTATTCCATTTTCCGCCTCCACCCTTCCTGTGTCTCCCCACCCCACCCACCCCTGGGGATTTCCTCCTTTCTCTCTATTTATTAGTTCATTACCAGCAGAAGTAGAGCATCCTCGACTCCATGACGTAGCCTTTTTTTCTCCTTTTTTTTTAAGTCTTTGAGCACTTCCTGCTCAGCTGCAAATATCCAACAGCGGCGTTCCAGGCACAGTTGAGCCAGGGTCGGCTCCTCTGAGCCCGGATGCAGCCAGCCGCTGGCTGACTGGTGTTCGCAGGAGAGGCTGTTTCTTTCCTGTGCTGTCTTGGTGACAGAATGTACACAGTCATTCATATTAGTTGTTTTTTGTGCAGTTGAATTGTCAACTACTGAATTATACGTGGACACTGGTAATCAGCGCATCGCGCCCTTTCTGTAAAGTTTGTTGGTATTACGTAACGCGGGTTAGTCTGGCAGACATGCTGTTGTGCACGTTTGCGCAGACATTTTAACAGCGTTGGTGACACGGCTGAATTGGCTGGTGGCAGAGAGCAAAAGTTTGGAGGTGGGGGGGCGGCCGGTGTCCCCTTTCAGTTTGTTTTTCCTCACCGCAGATGTAATATGGGGACGTGAGCCATGATGGCAGTTGATTCTGGAGCCGTCTGTGTAGCAACAAGACACTTCCTGCACGGAAAGCCATCAGGGACACACACACCCACGTAGCCCACTGTGTTGTTCTCATCGCACAAACACAGACACACACAGACACACACACACAGAAGAGAGATTTTGGGGAGGGGAGGGAGTGTTTTTGTGATTGGTTTTGGTATACTGACACTGCTGTAGGCTCGAACCCTCCTTGAGGGGCAGCCGTGTCCCCCCCCCAGCGAAAGAGGAGGCTTGTTTGTTCATTGGAATGGAGGTTGAGCTGACAGGAGGAGGAGGAGGAGGTGGGTGGGTGATTGAGTGTGCTGCCTGGAGAAGCCAAAAGGGAGACAGAAAGAAGGGAGGGAGGTGAGGAGAGGAGAGGGGGAGGGGGCGCCTTGTTTAAAAAACAAGGAAAAAGGGGGGGGAGGGTGAAAAGAGGAGCAGACAGGCGAGGAGGTGAGGGGGTGGAGGTGAGGGGCGGCCGGCTGGCGCCGTGGCTGGTCCTCGTCTGCGGAGAGAGGGGCCCAACCAGCGCGAGACCCTGAAAGTGTGAGACAGAAATTTGGTCTGCAAACAGCTGATGCTGCACTTCTGGAGGCGTCCACCGCTCCCAGGCGGAGCGCTGAGAGCGGGCGCCGCCCGCCGCAGAGGACGCACCTGTGCTCTTTGAAGTCAGTTAGCACCAGGATCCAACAGCCCCGCCCGGCCGCCAGTACCTGAGATGGTGAACAGGGAACTCGCTGTCACGCTGCTTCAGCCACAGACAGGCTAAAGGTGGCTGGAACGAGAGGCCTTACGAAGTTTATCATCAGCAAGGAGATCTAGTTGTTAAAGGAAAAAAATGATCCATTTTTGGCTTTTGGACTCGGTAATCTGGGGATTTAGTATTTGAGTTTTAGTATCTTAGCTTTAGTATTTTGCTAAGACCAGATCTGCCTGCCTGCGTTGGTGGTTTGTGCTACAGCAGCACTGCAGATGTTTGGCGGGTGTTGCTAGCTGGCCTTGCGTCACCGGCGGACCGTGCACAGCTGCTGGAATAGGAATGTTTGGATTTTGCGCCTGCTAACACTCGCCATGAGGCAGATTCATTAATGCACAGAGGCCGAGGTGGCGCATTCCTTCTGCGGGGGGTCAGAGGACTCGCGTGGAGCTTTAGCCTTGGAGCTAACCGCTCCATATAAACCGGCCTGCGCCGGTAGCTGTGTGTGATTAACAAGACCAGAGCAGCCGAGCCAGAACCAGAGAAAGTCCCCTTCCAGTCCACACGCCGCTGCTTGACTTCCGTCTTGACTCGCGTCGGTCCGGATCTAACCCCCCCCCCCCCCCCCAAGTCAGACAGATGCCCATGAAAGAAGGGCGGGAAAGACTTCCGCGCTCAGACTTTTCGGCACATGCGCACACGGAACCAGCGGCTGAAAGCGCACGTGTGTTCTTTGTGCGACGGAAAAGGGCAGAGGCTTGTTGATCTGAGGTAATTGTTTCCAGTTGTGGTGGTGAGGAGGGGGCCGTCACCGAGGACGGGCACCAGGTTAGAAAAGCCTAGCTTGCGTTTAGCCGCCGCCTTTCAAAGTCTGGGCTCTCTTAAAGTGCATCGCTGGTTTCCTCAGCAAAGGTCGACCGTTCCCGATGTCTGGAACGGAGCTCCTCTTCGTCGGAGCAGCCACTAAACAAACAAACCTTCAGCCACGTCAAATAAACGGAGCGAAGGCTACAAGCGGATACGATAATGGGCCCCTCCCTTGCGTTTTTACTGCAGCCTTTAATCAGCGGGCAGACCTGAAGTTTCTTTGAGCTTTCTGCTCTCCGGCCGTTCTCCTTTTTATCCTCACCGTATTTGTCATAGTGTAATAGCAGCTTTCCTCCGTTTCCACCAGGCCATTACTGGGTTCTCTCTCTCTCTCGCTCTAACTCGACCGTTGACGAGCCGGTGCTAAAATTCCTTAGGTCAGATGTTTCACTGGTTCAACTGGCTTTCCCGTGAACCCGCAAGACCTTTTTTCTGCGTGGCGTTTTCTGTTTGTTTGTTTGTTTGCTAGCCCGTGAAAAGCAACACGGCGTGACCCTCGGTGACCTGAGTGGATCGGCCCACTGACTTAGAGTAACGCGTTAACCTCGTTAGATTTCCAAGTAGGTGCTACGTAAGCGCTTCAGCCAGGAAGAAGGGGACTTTTGTTGCCCTGTTCAGACTTGAGTTCTGATGAAACCCCACCTGGAGAATCCTCCAGGCGAGAGGGGACCCATCTTTCCACCGGCCATGGACGTCTGGGAGCCTCTGGGTGGCTGGTTTTCATTCCTTTCTGCCTCGCTCGCTCCCCTGAGTGTTACATCACCTGTCACTTTATAACCCACTTCCACACTGAACCCTGAACCTTTTCCCTTGTGTAACTTTCCTGATAACAGAGCTTTATTCTGTGTGTGTGTGTGTGAGAGAGAGAGAGAGAGACCTGCTTCCCTTCCTTTCAGCATGCAAATCAGCAGTCACGGATGAGAAATCAAAGACGGAGTGTTTACGAGGATCTCCGTTTGCGGGGCAGCGGGTGCACCGTGACCTTTACGGGTCCGAGTCCGCGTAGCCGCCCGCCAGCCCCGTAACATAATCTGCCTGGAGGACCGGAGCCCTCCACCCCTCCTCTGTCTGTCTGCACCCCCTCCTCTCTCCTGCTTGTTCTCCTGTACCTTCTCGCTTTTCAGTCTGCTGCTCTTCCTGTCATCCATCCCTCCTCCCGTCTCCTTTGCAGCCGTAAACGAGGAATCTCGGCTAGTTTCCTCTGCATCCGCCCAAGCTTTCAGCGAGTCTCCCGCTGATGACCTGAAGTCAGTGTGGTCACTACTGTTCATTCCGTCTCCTCTTTCATTCCCCGGACTCTCACACGTCTGTGCCAAGACGTTAAAACGTCTGACACGAATCAGTTGTTGGTCGGAATCTGACATGTCTAGGTTTCGGCGCTCTACAGGCCTACTAATGAAGTGCTTCTACCTCCCAGCACGCCCTGCTGCTCTATAATCCCTCTCCTACAATGTAAGATGATCTCCTCTGGCTCTTTTACGCTTCTTCTGGGATTTCTGGGCGTGCACGTGCGTTCTGCGCTCCTTTGCCACACAGCATCTGTGTTGGCCTGCAGTGTGAATACAGCTGGCTGCCTCTGGTGGTGACATGGGTGAACTGCAGTCTGTGCAGTGGTCGGCTGGAGGAGGTTTGCGCATCACTGTGGTGGTTGTGTTGGTGTCATCACTGCATGTTAGGGACCGTAGGCTGGTTTTTAGTCCTCATTAGGATTTATCTGTTTTCGAACAGGGTAAAACATTGCAAATCCAGAATATTTGCAATGTTTTACCAGCGGTATCATCCTGACGATCATTTATCAAAAAGTGTCGGTTCTGCTCGCCTGAACCCGAGATAAAAAAAGGGAACAGACGGGGGAGGGCAGATACGGAGCATTTTACATCATAAATAATGTCAGAAACATTGGTGCCTTCCAGCCAGTGCTCAGGGTACCGTGAAATCTGCTCGCCCCTTCCTTTTTTATCTCCCCTCCCTAACACAGACTCGCTCTTTGTCTGTGCACGTGCGCGCGCATGGTAATTGAGGTGTGACCTTGCTGTAGGCCTGGCAGGTGTGAACGGGGGAGCAGACGAGATGGATGGAGAGCTCTGCTGTTACATGTTGGCACACTGACGGCCTGCCTGCTGCATGAGTCTGTATTTGCATTCTATAGTGAAAGTGTGTGTGTGTGTGGGGGGGGGGGGGAGGAGCAGCAGGAGAAACCACTTTTTTTTTTTCTGCTGTTTCGGTGCTCAATTTGCGACTTGAAGATGAGATCGTGTGTGTGGGTGTGTGTTCTTGAGCAGACAGGGTGGCTCATGTTTGCTGATTGGGTTGAATTTGTTGTAAGGCTTAAAATGTGATTTTGATTAAAAAAAAAAAAAAGGTTAACAAGCATCAGCGCAGATGCTGAAAAGAAAAGTAAAGAGTACGCGCAGAACCATTGAAAACACATGATTAGTAGTCCATTTCTAAAAGTCTAGTGTGGCAGCAGAGTTGAAAGTCAGCATCAGGCGCTCCCTCTCCCATCCCCCTCTTCTTCTCTCTCTCTCTTCTGCTCCCTACCCTCCCATTGGCTCTCTGCACAGTAGCACACTGCATCTGTGTCATGTCACTGGGTTCTGGCGTCCCAGTGTAACCCCCACCCTCTCTCTCTCTGTCTTCCACTCCCTCCCCCTCTCTTCCTCTTTCCTTGTCTGGCTGGTGAGGTTGTCATATCCCATCTCTTCACGTTTCTCTCCACCCCATCCCTGGCTCCCGGCTGCTCTCTTATCTGTTCTCTCCAACGTCGGTTTCTGTTTTTAATACATTTAAATCCTTCACACACACTGACAGGACCCTTTCAAACACACACCATTAGTTCAGAGCTGCTAGTACGACTCTGCACACATTCATAGATACAAGCTCCATCTATACGCTCTCCTGGAAAGTGCATGTGTACATGCATGCGTGCAGGCCCCAGGCTCCTCCCCCGCGAGAGGGGCAAGCAGGTGTGGCCCAGATTGAGTTCTGCCTCGTTTCCTCTGCCCTGTGAGCAGGTCAAGGACGCGTTAAAAGACCCCGCATGTCTTTGATACGCATTTTTGCTCATATTGCACACAGACCAAATGCCATGTTTGCGTTAACTCCGCGCGTGCACGTGTGCACAGAGACGTGCACTTGAAGCCCTTTGGAGAGGGATTATGGCAGTGATTACACGTGGCAGAGGATTTCCACGGTAACACAGATTTGCAAATGGTAGAAATTCAGCAGCAGCATTAAGCCCCTCCCCCTCGCTGCTACGTCCTTTTTTATGCGCACACACACACACACACAGATCTCCAACCACCTTTACAACAGTTGTAGCTGTCTTTGCTTATTTAACCTTGGCACGAGTATTTGCTGGTGACAAGGCTGAAACTTTGTGGGGGCACACGGAGGAGGTGCTTTTTTGCACGCGTTTGTCGGCGCCAGTCAGTCCTTGTGGTACGTTCCACTTTAATGACCCTGCACACGGGGATAGGACAGGTTAGCACCTCTGTGCTGGTATGCGAGCCTGGCAGGACTTGTCTGGCCACTCAGACAGGCAGAGCGCATCTCGGTTCATCGCCTCCGGCTTGGCACACACTCCTCTTGACGTTGCTCAAACACACAGTTTCGCAACACCAGAGGTGCGTGCTGAAGTTCCAGCCTTCAGCACAGCGGTGCTTCCTGCCGCCTTCATCTGAAAGTGCATTTCTTTATTCCGGCTCCTTGTTTTGCTTACTGTTTTGAAAGGAAGCCCCGGGGCACCTTTCTCAGATTACATCTGCGTACGAGCTGAGACACGCCGACTCCCCGCAGCATGCGGCACCTTTAACGTCACCATTAGGAATTTCTGGAGGCGACTGTTTGAAAAATAATCGCGATTGACGATTATATTGTCTATTTTACTATCATACCATAATGAGCTTTAATAATACATTCTGTACTGTACTGTCCTGTACACCTTCACGAATAAGAGCAATTAATGACTTGTTGAACATCCAGAAATAGTTGGCGTATTGCTGTGGATGGTGGGTCTGTAGACGCTGTTTCAGATTTGTCGCCTTAGTGCTTTTATGTCCTAGCCATAGCATATGATCCTAGCCATAGCATATGATCCTAGCCATAGCATATTATCCTAGCCGTAGCATTTTATCCTAGTTGTAGCATACTATCCTAGCCATAGCATTTTATCCTAGCCATAGCATGTGATCCTAGCCATAGCATTTTATTCTAGCCATAGCATGTGATCCTAGCCATAGCATTTTATCCTAGCCATAGCATGTGATCCTAGCCATAGCATTTTATCCTAGCCATAGTATATGATCCTAGCCATAGCATTTTATCCTAGCCATAGCATGTGATCCTAGCCATAGCATGTGATCCTAGCCATAGCATTTTATCCTAGTTGTAGCATACTATCCTAGCCATAGTATATGATCCTAGCCATAGCATTTTATCCTAGCCTTGGCATGTGATCCTAGCCATAGCTCACTGCTCATCCTGTCAAGACGAGAGGTAAACGTGGCTGCAACGGTGACGCTGTGTGCTGCTGCTGCTGCCACAATACGATGACGTCAGACGCAGATTCATAGTTATTTTATGCAACTTTGTGGATAAAATAACATGATTGACGATTACTGTAATATTTGCCACTGCCCTACCTGCCGGTCTCCTTAGCGCCGTCGCAGCCAGACTGGCTTCATTAGCGCGCGTCCAGACATCCTCGTCTTCTGCGCAACGTGGCCAGAACTTGTGAGCCTGTCTGTCACACTCCCCCACCAAGTCTGTGTTCGCTCCCACCTGCCGTCAAAGATGACATTTGCCTTGTCTGTCACCTCATCTATCCTTCTGTTTCACTGGTGTGTAGGAGGGACGCTTGCTGAGCCTGCCTGCGTGCGTGTGTGTGCGTGTGTGTGAGAGAGAGCCAGGCTTGTTTTCCCTCCATGACCTTTTACTGAAACCATGTGGAAGGGGGTTCAGCGAGTTAAAGAGCCCCGACCACATCCACCACCTCCTCATCATCTGCGGCTCCGGCAGGCCCGTCTGAGTAAACAGTCGTGTTTGCAGTAAACAGGCTCTGCTCTTCCGTCAGGCACTCGTGCAGCAATGAAAGCGTCGTGACGAGCACCGCGTTTATTAATGAAACGCACACCCGGCTATCCCGCCGACGCAGCATTTAAGGATTTGATCTGCGCCCCTGCAGAAAGCTCCGTCATTCACCAACCGCGTGCAAGTGCGTGCATGCGAGCAGGTATGAAGTTGGCCGCCTTGACTCGAGGAGGCCGAATGAATCAGCGGTGACGACGGGCGGGAGCGGCCAGAGTACGGCTATTCTGCTCGCCTCACGCATGCTCACACATGTCGAGACGTCCGTCAGCCGCTGGGAGCCCTTTTTCAGCGCAAACGCATCCACGGATACGTCGACTCAGTGTAGAGTCTAAATGTCAGAATTTACACAACAAATTCAGCCTCTTTGCCCTCATCGGTCTGTCAGACTAGAACTCCTCTGGTTTTACTCTTTCCTTATCGTTCTTGACGCAACTGAAGTCAAGCTCAAGGTCTTATCCCAAGCTGCCCCTTCTTCTCGCTGCCTGGCCAGGGTTTCTCCAGCAGCAGCAGCCCTCAGCGCGAGGCACCGACCGGCAGACTAAATACACTAAAAGCACTTCCTGGATGTTTTGGACTCGGAATTGTTCGTCTGTACAACTTGCTTCCTTATAATCTCTAGTCTGCATCTTTTTCCTTTTGTCCCCCTCGCTCGTGGGCGCACGCGCACACACACGCACACACACACACACGGCGACAGTCCATGCACCTTTACAGCCTGGCCAGCTGCAGCTCTTTAGGAGGTGTGACCTCTAACCTTGAGTTTATAGAGGTTAGGACCTTAAACACCAGGCTGCAAGATCAGTGAAGGCTGAGCCAGCTTTAGCTGCCCCCCACCCCAAAAAAAACACGCGCGCGTATACACACACACACACACAGCCGTAAGGTGTGTGTATTGCCTCTATTACATACGTAGAAAGCCCTTAGGGTAACCGCCATGGGTGTTTCACAGTAAGCCTGTTGGCACCTGGATAAAATGAAGAATGGAAGACAAATGTAGCAAAAGCAGCCTCGTGGGGAAGCGCAAGCTACGCGCGCCTTCTCCAAAGGCTGAGGTGTGGTTTCCGTTGAACTGTGCACGTGCTGGCCGTCGGAGGCTGCACCAGAGTGCCACCTGTTCTCAGTCACATGGCCCCCACACCGACCCAACACACACGCAGATGGCGGCACCGCCGCTCCAGATCCCCTTGGCATTTGGCCCGCAGCGCAAAGAGACGCTTCATAACCCGAAGGACGCACGCTGCCTCGCCAAAATCGTGACGGGCGCGCGTGACGACACGAGACACAACACAAGCGTCCGCGCTCTGACCTGTTTTTGTCAGGCGAAGGCGCTCTTTACACCTTTGACCCATCAAGCGGCGTCCGCTTCAGCCCCGCTGGAACCTCACAAACTGGCAGAAGTCTTCTGGCGAAAAAAAGTCACTTAGGATTTGACCAGGGGCTGGGCACTTCTTTAGCCTGAAGGGCCACAGTGGGTTGTAGATCTTGGTGAAGGAGCCGGCCAGGTGGTGCAGGAAGCTAACCCCCCAAGTGAGGATCAGAGGTTAGCTAAAAATCCTGCTTGATGGACTATTGACTGAGAAAATAGTTTGACGAGCCTGTAAACTGGTCCGACTAGAGATGGATGATGAAGCTCCAAATGATGTTTGGCCCCGCCTTCTTGAGAGGACATGTTAGCATGCTAGCTGAAGGGGGGTCTAAACCTTTTTCTAACCAATCAAGCTGACAACCCTCTTCATTTGGCTTTTGGAGAAATGATTGTGAAGGCTCTGCGGGCCGGATTAAAATGTTCATCGGGCCACACGCGGCCCCCGGGCCTCAGTTTGCCCACCTCTGCTTTGACCTCTAGACTGACTTCTTTTCTCTTCCATGTTGTGGTTCCAGGAGGTGGGACGTGACACGGTGGCCCTCTGAGAGACGGACTACGTAACCTGTGGCCACAAGGTAAAACCAAACTTCTTTTATCATATTTGACAGTTAAATACATCATTCTTTATACATACAGGAGTTTTGGTGGAGGTCAGACGGCCGACTAACAGATGCGCGTCAGAGGAGTGACTAAGGCTAGTAGGAGGACAACAGACGCTGTCGCACACCCATTCATTAGTTAAAAAGTAGGTTGTGAAATCATGGGGGTGAGTTCTCTGCTGCTCTTTTAACAGCCTCAGTTCCCATGAGGGACGTGTCTGTGTAAGTCTGCACTCGTGAACTTTAAGGCCCCTGAGTCACTTTATCTCACTTTCAGCGCTGCTCTTCAAAGCCACGTTAGGGTAATAAAACAGGAGGAGCTTGTTATTTTTTTTTCCCCTTAAAAGTACTTTGAAGCAATACGTCGCGTGAACGGCACGCCACTCATTTTCCCTCGCAGACGCGTCGGACCGATCAAACGAGACGTCGTTTAGCAGGTATAAAGCAAGAAGAGTCTTCGGGGGTTTCATATTTGTCACTTGTGGTTCTCGGCGTGTGTAAATTTGACAGCGAGCAAGCTAGACTGAAACGTTTAGCATATTGTAGAGCCACAGATTGTAGAGTCGAGATTAGCGTTCGAAACCCGAGGGGAAGCCTGGCTCCCTGGGTCTCAGTCAGGGCCCTAATTATCGTGGATGTAGTGCTCCATTCAGCCGGCTGCCTGGCTCATTCTGTGTGTGTGTGTGTGTGTGTGTGTGTGTGTGTGTGTGTGTGTGTGTGTGTGTGTGTGTGGGAGGGGCGTGCTAAGCCAGTCTGTCTGCTTTGCTGCATGACTCTGTCTCCTCGCACTGCGCGAGCGTGTGCGGAGGCGACGATTATCGCGTCTGTCGGCCACAGCTACACACGCTCGGTCCCACATATCAGAGGCTGCTGAGTACTACCTGTACCGGGGACACGGCCTCCTACGGCTGCACGCGTAATCGGCCGTCCCAAACCAAACCGTTCCTCTCTGAACTTCACCCTGTTCTCTCCCGAGTATTTAATCAGAGGCTCATAATCACGCCTTTGTGTTGATCGCTTTGTTGTAAAATAGAAGCAATATTGTCAGTTTGCGCACATACGCGAAGCGGCTAAAGGAGAGCGTACTCGTGCGCGGCCTTGTGTGTGGTACACGCCACCCATCGCATTAACCAGCAGCTCTTTCCCTGTTAACTTTGTATACCGTACCGTACAGACCGACGTATGCACCGAAGGCAGCACCGAGGGCTTGTAAAGGAGAGCAGAAATCCAGGGCGTAACGGCTACCAGATGATGTCATAAAAAGGCCCTGCTCAATATCACACACAACATAAGCAGATGAAAACATGTAATTATTTCACTTAAAATGCAATTACCTTTACATTTTTCCCCGTCTTCTTTCATTTCGGCTCAACAAACGTTTCCCGCGTTCTCGAAGCAGCGAACACGGACATGTATCATCGCACGGCGTCCCCGTGATTAACGGCCCCTCTGTGCCGGGTGGCTCTTTGTCGTCAACACGTTACTGAACCTACTCACTTAACAATAGCGTACATCTACCCCGGCGGTACCAGGGATGCCTCGCGCCTCGCAGTTACTTCATCCGCTGGTTAAAAAATGTATACATATATATTTATGAGCGAAGGCCCGTCGCAAGCATAAATGAAGCACTCAGTTACGCAGTCGCCTCAGCATCACTAATTTGACCTCGCGTCTTCTCTCCAAGTCTGCACTTTCTAAATATATCTCGGACACACAGCACTGTCGGTCGAACCCTACGGGAGGGGGGTGTGCACTGTTGCACGTGTTTGGCTTCCAAAATTTTGCTTAGCCCCCACGCCCTCAGATTACATCTGATGTGGCCCAAAGAGCTTTTTGGATGGTATAGTATAATTTATAGTGTAGTCACCCTCTGAAGATAGAAAATATAAATGTCTGTGAGCATTAAGAACATTTAAAAGTCACCTGCACAGATTGGAATCGAATTGAACCAAATGACCCGCCGATAACTGTCACATCTGCGTCTTTGTTTAAATTGTTGACATCTAAATACAGATCGTTCGGCCTGTTTGCAGCGTTTAAATGGATGTTTCGCTCTGAAAAGGGCGGTTGTAGAGCAACACAGCAAAGCCCAAAGCGGGCGGTCGTGCATGTGTAGTCTGCTGTCAGGGAATTCCGGGGCCGTGGGATGACGTCAGCAGCGTTTGCGCCTCTGTCTCGTGCGTTGCCGTGTCCCTTTAAAAGTGAGCCGAGCGCAGCACGAGCCCAACCCGACCGCCTCTGCGAGCGCGAGGCGGAGAGACGCCGAGTCCTTAGCGACGATAGCCGTCAAACGGAATAAAAACCCCGAGCACCGAGGAGAAGAGCAACGTTTGCCCGGATATCAGAGGTTCGCTTCGTGGATCGAGTCTTTTACGGTCGTTTGACGAGGAAACGCCGAGAGCAGCGGGGATTACCGAGGCGCTCTCCGCTCAGCCAGCTGGTCTGGAGCTTCTCCGCAAACTCGTCTTCCCAAAATTACTGCTAAACTGAGACTCGGTGGAACTAAACGCCCTGGAGCTCTTTAATGGAAAATAATTCCATTCCCGCAGCAATAAGTCGGATAAACGGTGAGTGCGAGAACAGAGTTACGGATCGTTTTAAAGTCGGTTTGTTTTGGGTTTGTGTTAGCGGCGCTGAACAGCCCGGGTGTAATCCCTGGCTGAATAATTCGATTTACTGTAATGAAGGCGAACCTTTGATCGATTTACTGGAGGGAAATTGAATGTGTGAATTGGTCGTCGGTCCCTTTTTTTCCTCCGCCGATTACATCTGCCGGCTGTGTCTAAATTTTAGCGACACACGTGGTCTGAAGTTTCAATCCGAGTTTATTCCCTGTTGGTTTGAACTAGAAGCGACTGAGCTCGGTTTAGTTTGGGACACTGGTTTATTCAGGAAACTGCCGGAGTGGGGGTTAGAGAAGTCGAGGACGGGGGAGAACTTGCCTGTGTAAGGAGATCTCCATTGTGCGTGTTCGTCAGCGGGAGCGGAGGGGGGGGGGGGGGTCGGTGGACCGCTGAGGTCGGCAGCCGTATAAAGCGAGCGGATAGCCATCAACCCCCACCCCCAGTCAGTTCTGACGGAGTAACATCGGACTGAAAGGAAGTCATTTGCATTACCCCTGGTTTTTGGGGGGAGGGGCGGTGTTTTGGTGTTGCCCGTCAGCTCCTGCCGCCCCGGGCTGAGCGGAGGTCAGCCGCGGTGCGCCGAAATGGTTCCGCGCGTGTAAAAATTTGAACATTAAAAGCGCTGTCGTCAGGTGATAACAGCCAATAGCAATGGCTGTTATCACCGGAATATTCATTTATTGTCCACAGTAAACGGAGTCGGAGCAGGGGGTCGTCCTTTTGAAGGCGCACTTCCGATCGGATTGAGCCCCAGGCACGGCGACGCGCCGGTCTCAGCGTTTGATGTCAGGCAGGGGCGCGCACACGCGTCCGGCCGCGCGCTTTACTACGACCGATGACGAGTGCGCAGAAATGACGAGGAGAGATCCGGGGAAAAGTTGGAGGCTGATCTAATATAACGGGAGAAGCGAGACCGCTAGTTCCACCACTGCAGATGGGGCAGGAGGGGAGGCAGGAGGGGAGGCAGGGCGGCCTCGGCAAAGCCAGGGATTACTTTGATCTAATTAACGTTTTCCCTTGATTTGGCTGTCCTGAGAAAACGGGTCAGCAGGCGAGCTGGATGACATGAGCTAGCGCTTTGAGTTTAGAGTGTTTATACGCGCTGAAAAGTCATTTCTTCACACTTCATTTCTTCAATATAACGTAACAAGCTGCAATTTTTGTGCGTGTGCGTTAAAGCTCAGATTGTCAGGAGAGCGGGACAAAGGGAGGGGGATCCAGGCCCCCTCGGTAGCAGACCAGGAGGCTCACTGGCCGTTTGGCATCCTAGCGCGGCAACGCGTTGTCGTCGCACCACGTTCAACGTTAACGTCGGCGCGGAGAGACCGCGGGAGCCTCTCGTCGGGCCGGCTCGGTCAGTTCAGAGAAAGGGGGAAGCCGGGCGTTCCACTCGAGTTCCTCTCTGGAACGCCGCCACCAGCGACTACGCCGCAGCCGAGCGCTCGGCCCGTCGGCCCACTGCGTCTGACTCACAGTTAGGCACGCGTTTGGAAACCCAGAAAAATCCGGCCCCTCTCATCCGGCGCTTAAAATATCTCCAACGTCGGCATTCGAGGAATCCGCTTTGTGGCCAAACAAACCGAGGAGGCCGTCCCGCATCGCGTTTGTCCCAAAGCGCCACTGCGTAATTACGCCCGCTGTGTAAACGACGCGGGTCCGGCCATCTGCACACGCGTCGTCACTAGCCCCGACGCGTGTGGGACACAAACGGGCAGGTTTTATCTTTGGCGCGCACACACGGGCTGCCGATCAGACGTAATACTCCCGAGAGGAGAGGAGGAGGGCGGCGCGCGAGCTCAGCAAACGCGCCGTTCATCTCCCCGCTCTAGTTTAATACCCGAGGACGCGGCCGTTGCCAAGGAAGCGGTCGGTAGCAGCATTTGTGAGCGAGCGTGCGCATCCTGTGGATGTGGAAATGCAGCAGCAGATGAGACAGAGCAGTGTGAGGGAGGGGGGTTTTGCTCTTCTGTTTCCGATTCAGTTTTCCCATTAACGGTGTTTTGTTTGTTCCTAAGCTTTTCGTTTTGAGGAACCCAAGAGTTTCGGGGGCATTCGAGGTCACCCGAGCGCAGAAATCAGAAGCGTAGCCGCGCCGCCCACGCCCGCTCCGTCACTCGTTCCCCCGGTCCCAGTGCAGGTCTCAAGTCCGAGGCGGGTCAGGGACCGAGACGGGGACTCATTCAGCGCGCTCCTTCGTCGTACCGTCACGTTTGCGTTCGGCTTTTAGAGGCAACAGATTGTTTTTTCCCGGCGTAAACGGCCGAGTCATTTCGCCGTCTCGTTTCCGACGAGAGACGCGGCGTGAGTCACGAGCCGAACTTGCGCGCGTATTTTAAGAGCCGTGGTCGGGACAGACGAGCGTTCTTTTTCGCGAGTCACGTGTTTGAGTTTCTGTCTGCTAAGGTTCAGAAGACTTTACGCTGAAAAATACAGTTTGTACCTCTTCAGGAGGAAGCTCCGTGTTCAAACTTCACTTCAAACCGCCCACCACCTACCCACACACACACACACACACACGTACGTCTTTGGGAGGCTGACTTCCTCCAGCTCTGACGAGTTTCCCCTGCCCACCGATCACCGTTCCCTTTGTCTTTAACATCACAGTTAACGCAAACAACCCACGTGGCGTCGTCTACAGCACGTTGCCGGGGTATAGGAAGCAGAAACGGGGTAATCGTTTATCATTTCCCGAGCCTAAGTAAACACGAGCGGTTTTTCCCCTGCGCGTAAGGTTCTAGTAGCCACATTTTAATTTTTTTTTATGCACAACACCACCTCCGACCATAGCGGTCAACCTCTCTCGCCTTCACGCAGCGGCGCGCGGGCCAAGACGAGCGGCGAGCCCAGTCAGCAGCAGCATACGACCGTTGCTCTGCGGGAGAGTGCACGGGGCAGAAATGTGCAGAATTTCCTCCAGAACACGAGCTCTATCCGGCGCTGATTACGCAACAGAAAAGAGCAGACGGGGAGATGGTAGGAGGGAGGGGAGGAGGCCAAATTATGAAATAATTCTGAAACGTTTTGTCCGATCGGCGCAGATTTCACCGTCGTTTTCGCCCGTCGAATCCACGCGCTCGCCAGCATTTCCGGCTCGACTCGTCCCCTCCTAACGCAATTCTTCTATACTTGCGATTTGAAACCGGGACGGGATTTGTCACACCGACATAACATTACCGTAACATACGACTCACTGCGGTCAGAGTGAGCTTTTCATCAAAGCAGATGAAAGCCATCAAAGCAGATCAAAAGCCCCCCACCCACACCAAAGTCGGTTTTGTCCGAGCAATCGATACGCAACGTACTCCCGAAGCAGAAACGAGAGAGACCACGTCACGAAATCCGAGAAGTTCTCACATCCGCCTCGGCAAACACGCCCCCGGTCACCTGACTGTAAGCGTAGGCGTTTGGGGCAAACCCTTTTCAAACGCAGCGAGTCATCGGGGATTCCTCCTCATCAAAGGAACGCACCGCAGCATTATCGTGTAGCGGAACTCGAGCCGGAACGCGACACAGTCCCGGGCGAGCAAACCCTCTGTCAACTTTAACCCTGTGCCTTTTCGCTTCCCGTTTTCCTACGCCTTGAAAAAGTCAAAGAAGGCACAAAAGAAGGTGCAAGAAGAAGGTCAATATGAAATAGAGCAGGGGTGTCAAACCGATTCCACAAAGGGCCGTGTGGCTGCAGGTTTTTGTTCCAACCAAGCAACGGCACACCTGACTTGAGTTATTTAATCAGCTGATCTGAGTCTTCAGACAGCTGATTGGTCAAACTCTGTGTGTTTGATTGGTTGGAACAAAAACCTGCAGCCACACGGCCCTTTGTGGAATCGGTTTGACACCTGTGAAATAGAGGATGCGCCCCCCCCCCACCACACACACACACACACGCACGCACGCGCACACACACACGCACAGCTACAGAGAGATACAGTATTACAAAAGATGTGAGGGTTAAAGTTGCTGACAGCACAACAGAGAGATCTGTGTTCAGTTTGACGACGCCTGACAGCGGCGCTCTTGTTTTCTGTGCACGTCAGGGTTCCGGAGACCCCGGAGCGAGCGATGAGCGGCAGCTGAAGCCGAGCATCACCGCCACTGCCAATCGGTAACTCTGCGCTACTTTAAAGGGTAAGTACGGCGCAAATGTGTTGTCGAGCTTCCTTTCTAATAACATTCCCGGGTGGCGGACAGAACTCGGACAGCTAAGCGGAGCGCACCGGTGGAAGGAAAAGTCCAGAGCTGGTTTGAGGACAAACGGAGGAGAGGAGGAGCCGGTGGGTGGAGGAATGCCGTAATGCCAGAGCTAATTTTGGAAAACTCTTGGAAAAGAGCCCCGCCGCCGAGCAAGAGCAGCGAATCACTACGCGGTTTCAATTTTTTTCTTTCGCGGCACCGGTCCTCCGCTCGACTCCTCTCCTCCTCCCGCCCTTCCCTCTTGTCCACGTCCATCTTTTCCTCCTAATCTATCTCTCCGTCCCGTCCAGACCGTCTGTCGCCGAGGCACCCCTCCTCCATCACGCCTGCCGTAATGAGATTAAAGCGGACGATACTGCGTGCGTGCGTGCACGCGTGCGTATCCGCCAGGCACGCACGCTCACAATATCATCCGCTTAAGAGCGCACACTATTTTGTCTCGCGCGCAGTAAATCGACACAGACCCGACCCGAGTCGCTATCGCTTCAAAGGGCGCGCGCGCACGCACAATTGGCACGCGGCCAAGTCCTCTCACTTTGTCTCTCCTCCTGTCTCCTGCTATCAGGAGGCCCACGGTGAGGATTACCGAATCCCCAGGTCCGTCCTCGCAGGCGAGCTCCCGCCGCGCCACCTGGGTCTCGGTAATAATCCTCCGGCTCCCCGACTCCTCCTAAAGACGGTCAGCGGCGAGAAACGAGGGCTTTCTCACTGTGTTTTCGCTTTCTTGTCTCTGTTTTTCTCCACAGCCAGCGGCCTTCGGCATCGCGGGCATCAAAAGCGGAGCGGCGCAGTTCCGGACCTCCTCGTCGTCGTCGTCGTCGGACCGAGGCCCTCTTTCCGCTGCAGCGGAGGGCTTCGCGGACGCAGCTAGTTCGGTGCGCGAACAATCCGCGTCGTCGCATCGACGAAAGCTTTTGTTGAAACCCTTTACCCCGTCCGCAGGCCGGATGTATCACGCGGCGGAGCAGTTTGTCGGGCGCGGCACACGGGATTCTTTCCCTCCGGACGGACTGAACCGAGGACCATGGGCTCCCGCGGGGGCCCGCGCCTGGCAACCTTCCGCCAGGTCTGTAACCGCCACCGCGGCGCAAACAAAACGGCAAAGCCTTAAAGTAAGGGATAACCGACAGCTCGCTTTTTTCATCAGGTGTTTGCCCGGAACGAACCAACACCAACCGGTTTCCCATCTACCTCCAGGTCCCCTCGGCGGACCGAACCACCCCGCAATATTTTTTAGCAACGGGTACGCGCTCGCCTAAATTCCCAGCAAACCAAGGGTTTGAGATTTTAACGACGGGTTTCCGTCCGCCAGGCCCGCCCGGGGAAGCGACAACTTTGACCCGAGCCAGCCGACATCGGGACCGCAAAGGGAGCAACAGAGACCACCTCTTCCTCCGCACCATCTTCCTCTACACCATCTTCCTCCCCCCCACCATCTTCCTCTTCCACTTCCCCCTCCGGTTCCCCACAGAGCATGGGAGCAGCAGGGTCAGCCTTACGGCTCCCGCCACACGCCGCCAGGACATCCTCTCGGAGAACACTCGCTCCGTTTCCACTACGGAGGCGCCGGCGTCCCGAACCACGCGCCCAAAGTAAGTCTGACTTTGGTCGCCCAAGTCCGAGCCTGAGCAAAGCCAGCTAAAGAGACGTTTCCCTTTCCAGTTCGGGGGTCCTCGGGAGCCGCACGTTCCCCGTCCGGGAGACGACGGCAGGGCTCAGGCGCACCAGGTACGCGGGGCCGACGGCATTCGGGCAAAGCCCGGGGTTTCCGTTCTGACTGTCGTTGATGTCGTAGAGAGGCTACTCGGAGAAAACGCCAGGGGGCCATCCGAAGAGACCGGGGGAACACTCGGTCATTCGACACGCCCCGGCGCCACTCCAGTGTCGCCACCCGGCCGCCGAGGACGCCCCCGGCCCCAGCAAGAGGAAGAAGAGCTCAGACCAGGTACGGGGTCGGAACGCCGCGTTTCAGCTCCGGCGGGATTCTCACCGGTCCGCTAACGGCCGGCCCCTCGATCTTTGGCGCGCAGGTTTCTCACCGCGGATTCCAGCTCTTCCCCGGCCAGTCTTTGTCTTTCCGGAATCCGCTTCACAAGAACGAAAGCGCTCCCCGGCAGGCTTCGGAAGCGCAGGAGTTTCAGGTTCGAAAAGCACACCTTTTTTTTTGTTTTTGAGCGTGCGCGCGTGAAAAGCGGTATTTAAATATTTGTCTCTCTCCACGCAGGACACCGGCAGGCACGGAATGGGCGGCCACGCCCAGAAGTCCCCGTCCAGCACGTCGAACCTCTCCCCGCCGCCCGACTCCTCTCCGGGAAGCTACGAGCGAGCGCGCGCTCCGCACTCGCAGCAATCCTGGGCGGCCATCCAGCATTCCGGCTTCCAAGCGGGACTCCCTTCGCACCGTCGGGCCACCGACAATCGCGGTTTGCCCATCGGCGGCCAAGCTACCTCTAACGTCTTTGCTCCGACCCGGGGAGACGGACGCAGACCCCCGCACGCCCAAACCACACCAGCGCATCCTCAGGCCAGCGGCAGCAACCGCAGCAGCGTGCCTTACAGCCACTCGCAGCCTCACCCGCAGCAAAGCGGGGCCCTCGAAGCGGGCCCGCGGACGCGCCAGGGCGGGCCCCCCGGGGGCGGGCCCCCCGGGGGCTTCCACGGACCAGCGGGAGCGCCGCCCAGGCACCTGCAGAGCCGCGATCGCGGCGCGGACGGCCCGCTTCGCGACGACCACCGGCGACACCCTCAGGTCGGCCCTCCGTCCGGCTCCGCGGCGACGTCGGTCATCGCTCCCAATCTTTTCCAAAGAGGAAAGGAGCCGACGGCCCACCACCTCACTCGCACCCCCTGTCCGTTCCACGCGGCGCCGCAGCGGCCGGAGCACGAACCCGCCGAAGGGAAGTCGCATTGCTCGCCTCCGTTCTCCCGGGGGCACCAGAGGGCCGGAGACGGCGCGGTTCCGAGCCGAACGTCGCACCCGGTCCCCCGATCCATCGAAGAAGCTCTGGACGAGCTCGACGCGGAGTTAGAGGGTCACGCGAGGGACAGAGAGGAGAAAGAGAGACAGAGGAGAGAAGAAGAGAGGCAGAGGAAGGAATCGGAGAACAGGCGAAAGCGGGACGAGGAGAGGAGGAAGGAGGCGGAAAGGGCCGAGGAGGAGGAGAAGAAGAAGAGAGAACCGGACAGACGTGAGGAGGAGAGGAGGCGGAAGGAGCGGGAGCGTCAGGAACAGGAGAGAAAGAGAATGCAGGAAGAAGAGGAGAGGAGGAGAGAAGTAGAGTGGCTGGAGAAGAAAAAGAGGGAGTGGGAAAGACAAGAAGAGGAGAGGCGGAAAAGAGAGGCCGAGCGGCAGGAAGAGGAGAAAAAGAAGACGGAAGAACGACGCAAAGAAAGAGAGCTGAAAAGGAAAGAGGAAGAAGAGAGACAGAGGAAGGAGCAACAGAAGGAGAAGGAAGCACGCGGCGTCAAAAGTTCGCCGCCGCCCCCGCCTCTCTCGGACCCGCGCCCCCCCGGCCCCCGGGCCTCGCCTCCCTCCCAGCGGCGCTGGGCGGAAAGCTCACGCCCGCCGCCGCTCACGCCCCAAACGGAGCACGCCAGGGAAAAGCAGAGGCAGAGGGAAATGGCCGCCAACCGCGGCCTCCGGGAGAGGGAGAGAGACGTCGGCCGGCGGCCCCCGTCCGCCGCGGCAGCACTCGGTGAGCTCCCCAAACTGTATCGCGCTTTTCCCAGAGAAGCCCCGACGACGGGGACGGCGGACGACGACGGCGGCGGCGGCGCCCAGTTCGAAGAGGAGCCCTCGGAGCCGTCGGGGCTGCTCCCCGACGGCCTGGCCGACATCATGGCCATGTTGGACGAATCCATCAAAAAGGAGGAGGAGGAGCTGCGCAACGGCGTAAGCGCGGGGCCCGCGGACAGATACCCGCCGGCCCCGGACCTCGTCCCGGCCACGAGGACGGCGCTCGGCCGGGACGACCCGGGACGCAACCCGCACGCCAGCCCGCCCGTGCTCAGCCGCCAAGGCTCGTCGGCTTCCCCCCGCAGCCACGCGTCTTTGCTCGAAGACGACGACGACGAAGAAGAGGAGGAGGAGGAGGAGGCGGCGGCGGCGTCGTACCGCGCGTCCGTAGGGCGGAGCGCGGGGAACACGGATTATCGACACAGCGACCTAGCGAAACTTTACGGCCTACCCGAGCGGAGCAAAAGCGAGGCCGAGGAGGAGTCCGACGAGGACGACGAGGAGACGCCGTCGCGCTCGCCGCCGCCGAGGCCCCACCTCCACCAGACGGGCGTAAACGGCACGTTCAAGTCTCTGGCCGCTCTGCTCGAGAGTCAGAAGTACGCTTATCGCGGCGGGCCTTTCGGGAGGCCGCCTCCGTCGGCGCTCGTCGGGGTCAAATACTCGTCCTCGCTGTCCCTGGGACCCGACGTCCGGCGGCAGACCGAGCCCGTCGGCCCGGAGGGCGAGAAGGCGGAGGACGACGAGCCGGCCGGCGAGAAAGACGACGCGACGGAGGACGACGACGGGACGGAAGAGGAGAGGCCGAAGGAGCTCAAAGAGAGAGACGGAAAGGAGGAAAAGAAAAAGCCCAGGCGCGGGAAGAAACGGGAGAAAAGAGAGAGAGACAAGAGCGACAAGAGCGACGCAGCTCCCGGCTCGTCTTCCGGCGGCTCGAGCCGCGACCGCAAAAGGCGCAAGGAAGGCAAGAGCCGCAAAGAGAAGGACCGCCGCATTCTGGGGGACCTGAACCTCCAGAGCAAAGAGAGGACGGACAAAGGCCGGAGGAAAAAGAAACGGGAGACGGCGCCGGGCCTCGCCGTCGAAAGGAAGTCGGACTTTGCCCCGAAGGAGCTGAAGATCCGCCTGATCAAAGTGGAGAGCGGAGACGGGGAGACGTTTATCGCCTCGGAGGTGGAGGAAAAGAGGATCCCGCCGGAGAACGTCGGCATCGAGAACACGGCCGGCGAAATCATCCGGTCTTGCAAGTGAGCGGCGACGGGTTTAGCGCGCGTTCCGACGGGCGCGCCGCGGGCAACCTTTTAATCTCTCCTCGCCTCGTCTTTTGCAGGGCCGCCGGGGCGAAAGGCAAGTTCAAAGAGTCGTACTTGCTCCCGTCGTTCTCGGTGAAACCGGCGACGTCGGACGGACCGATTCCCAGAGAGAAACTGTACCCTCCCACGCCCAGCATCTATGTAAGCAGATGTTTAGCCGTTTTTTTTTTTTTTTTTTTTTTTTTTTTTTCTTCTTCAGCCAAACGTCGAGCATTTGTTTTTTGCAGCTGGAGAGCAAGAGGGACGCCTTCTCGCCGGCGCTGCGTCAGTTCTGCACGGACTCGAAAAACCCGGTCACCGTCATCAGAGGCCTGGCCGGATCCCTCCGACTGAGTGAGCGAGCGAGCGAGCAGCGGGGCCCTTTTAAAAAGCGTGGCGCCGACGGAGCGTCCCTTCCCTTCCCCTCCCCTCCCCTCCCTTTCCTTTCCTTTCCTTTCAACGCCGTTTATCGTTTCAGACCTGGGCCTTTTCTCCACCAAGTCCCTGGCGGAGGCCAACGCGGAGCAGGCCGTGGAGGTGAGGACTCAGGTGCAGCAGCCCGCCGACGAGAACTGGGACCCCAGCGGAAGCGGCCAGACGTGGCCCTGCGAGAGCAGCCGCTCCCACACCACCATCGCCAAGTACGCGCAGTATCAGGCGTCCAGCTTCCAGGAGAGCCTGCAGGCGAGAACGCGCAGAACAGCTCGAGCAGGTTTAAGCCAGGTCCCGGCCGGGTCTCGCACGTCTGACGCCGCGCGGCTTTCGTTTCAGGAGGACAGGGACGACGACGACGACGAGGAGGAGGAGGAGAGCCCCGAGAAGGACGCGTGCAAGGAGAGCGGCAGGTAAAGCTCATCGATCGCTCGCTCGCCCATTAACCGAGAGCTCATTCTGCCTTTGCACTCGGCAGCGAGCAGAAACCGGCGGGCAAGATCATCAAGTTCGGAACCAACATCGACCTGTCGGATCCCAAGAAGTGAGCGGGAAAAGCAGACGGAAAAGAGCAAGTTTTAGCCGAGTCGATCGCGGCCTGACCACCCTGTCCTCCTCTCGGTTCAGGTGGAAGCCGCAGCTGCAGGAGCTGCACAAGCTGCCGGCGTTTATGCGCGTGGCGTCTAACGCAAACATGCTGAGTCACGTCGGCCACACGATCCTGGGCATGAACACGGTCCAGCTCTACATGAAAGTGCCGGGGAGCCGCACGCCAGGTCCTTTACAGCGTCGTCCTTTACGTCGTCGTCGTCGTCGTAACGACCTCACGACCTCACCTCATCATATCTCCCGGGGCAGGTCATCAAGAGAACAACAACTTTTGTTCCGTCAACATCAACATCGGTCCCGGAGACTGCGAGTGGTTCTGCGTCCACGAGAACTACTGGCAAGCCATAAGCGACTTTTGCGAAAAGTGAGCGCGCGCATCAGGCGGGAGCGGGGCGCCGCGCCACGCCACGCCACCCAGGGTCTAAAGACGCCCCCCTTTGATTTCGCACGCAGGCACGGCGTGGATTACCTGACGGGCTCCTGGTGGCCGGTGTTGGAGGACCTGTACAACAGCAACATCCCCGTGTACCGCTTCGCGCAGCGCCCGGGAGACCTGGTGTGGATCAACGCCGGCACGGTCCACTGGGTCCAGGCCGTGGGCTGGTGCAACAACATCGCCTGGAACGTGGGACCTCTGCACGGTGAGGGCCGCCCCGCCGGCACGAAGAGCCCGACGGCGGGAAAGGCTTCTGACGGGCCGTGTGCACGCAGGTTACCAGTACCAGCTGGCCCTGGAGAGGTACGAGTGGAACGAAGTCAAGAAGGTGAAATCCATCGTTCCCATGATTCACGTCTCGTGGAACGTGGCCCGCGCCGTCAAGATCACGGATCCGGACACGTACAAGATGCTAAAGTGAGTACAGCATTTTTTTTATTTTTTTTTTGTTTTGTTTTGTTTGTTTGTTTTTGTCTCCTCCAAACCAACCCAAACCAAGCGCCCTCCGCAGACACTGCCTGCTGCAGTCCATGAAGCACATCCAGATCCTTCGGGACCGGCTGGTGGCCGAGGGGAAAAAGATCTGCTACCAGAGCCGCGTCAAAGACGAGCCCGCTTACTACTGCAACGAGTGCGACGTGAGTTTTCTCGTCATACGCGCAGTTGCACAGTTGCGCAGTTGCGCAACAGCACAACACAATGAAATTCTCACTCTGTTCATTTCCCTGAGCAAACTTGAATAAAAATAAAACAAAAGAGCAATAAGGCAATGTTGACATTACGAAGGTATTGCGTGCGGACGGAGCAGCAGGCGGCGCACGCACGCACGCACGCACGCTGTAAAGCGAGAGGTGAGGGAATTGTTGGAAGCCGTTAGCCAACCTCGTAGTCCCGGCCCGGGAGGCGACGCGGTCACAAGCGAAGAGCGCGTAGAGCAGGGGGCTCGGCGCACAGCCCCGGGGCGTCCCCGCGGTCGCGGACTCTGACCGACCGGGGTCCGCCTGCGAGAGAGGGCGTCGGGCCAAGCGCGAGGAGTTTCTGTCGATTTGCGAGGAACGGCCGCGTCGAACCGTAGTGGACGAAGAGCATTCTCACACGCGCGTCCTAGAGTATTTTGGTGTCGTAATCTGCGGCGTCGAGAACCGCGCCCAGGAAAGCAAGTCGGAAGAAAGGGCAGCTCCTCAACTTTGTTGCTGGCACAGCAAAGCCAGGCGCAGGCCGAGGCTCGAGTTTTAGTATTTATAAAACGTCAAACAACCTGCGATGAGATCAACAACCGGTACCTCGGATTTGCGCGTCTGACGTTCTTTTACTCCGGCGCGTCGTTTCCATGACTCGAAGGGGAAGCAACGAGGACAATACTCGTCTCGTTCGGTCTAACCTCGCTTCCTACAGCGAGTAAGCAGCAGGGGACCGTGCGTCCCCTTACCATCGACCTCACGCGTAGACAGGCGGGAGCAAAGGGTAGATTCTCAGTCAGCGTCGCGTCCTCCGTTTTCAGTAAAAACGAACACGCGACTCTCTGACGTCACGTCGGTCTCATTTCTCTCTCTTTCTCTCTCTGCCTCTCTCTGCCCCTCTCTGCCGTCAGTATACCCGGTCCCACCGTTTGAAGCGCCATTTTAATGCTCTCAAGAGCTGCAGCATCACGCCAGCCGGTTTTACCGAAGAGCGCTTACTGGCATTTTAATTCTGCTCTGACTTTTGACAGAGGTTTTAGGGAGGCCCCGGTCCACTTTTGGACTCGGTTTAGGCTCAGGAAACCCGATTTTACGCGTCTCGGGCAGCGGCGGAAATCAAGCTCCCGCGCCAGCAGTTTACTCTCAATGTCACACGCGACGCCCGCAGATCTATTGCAGAGTTGGAGAGCGAGATCGCGGACATATCGAAGGGCTCAAGTCCAAAAGACTAGCTTTGAGGGACCGAAGAAGGGCAGCCCGCAGGACACGAGGAACCGGCGTCCCTCCTCTGCACCGACTATAAGATCTCGTCCAAAGCGTCGGCGCGACGGAGGAGGTCATCCACCGCGACCAGACCTACCGCGTGCCCGGCCGGTCCACGGTGGACGACATCCACCCGATTCGGAAGGTCTCCGACCTTTCGGGCCTCGGCGCCGGTCCCCGTGGAAGACCACGGAGAAGTTTGGGTTCCGCACGGAGGCATCGAGTCTATTCCGAAGTTTAACGGCAGTCTGCGCGCTCCCTTCAGGGCCGCTCTACGCGCTCTCCCTCGAGAGAGCCGGCCGGCCGCGCGGGCGGCCTGGGCGCTGCTCTGTTTCTGCTAGACTCTAAATTTAAACGGGGTGCCTCCTTTTTATCAGTGCGTTCTCAGGTCGTGGGCCCCGTTTAAGGGCAGTTCAAGGAAAAGCTCGACCTCTCTGTTCCGGCCGTCGTTTACGCCGCCAGACTGGACATTTTCCGCGAGGCCGCGCCGGGTTCGGAACCGGCGCCGCGTCGCTCCAGAGGCTGACCGCCGGAGAGAGGATTCTCCCGGCCGCGTCCGGCAGAGGGACCGAGCCCAACCCGGAGGACCCTTTTCGGATCTACGTCTGACCCCTCGGCTCGGCGACGCCTCCGGCCCGCCGCAGGAGACGCCCGAGCAACGGGCTGCGCGGAGCCCAGGCGATCCATGCCGGAGGGTCCTCTACAAACCCCCAACGGAGGATTCTACACGGTGCCGTCGCGCCAGACGCCCGTCCATTCTGCAGTCACCCCGAGACGGTTTTTCATTTGTTCAGCGAGCGCGAGAGACTCACGGGTTGGTTTCCTCGCTCTTCTAGCAGACGCGTTTGCCTCCTTTGACGAGAAGGCGTTCATTTACGGCGCCGGGTACAGGTCGGCATTCTGCTGAGGCTCGAGTTTGGTTTTCTTGCCTGTCACATGACCTGCAAGTCTCTCTCTCTCTCTCACCTGGTGTGTTGTCTCTCTCTCTCTCTCTCACCTGGTGTGTTGTCTCTCTCTCTCTCTCTCTCTCTCACCTGGTGTGTTGTCTCTCTCTCTCTCTCTCTCTCACCTGGTGTGTTGTGTGTCTCTCTCTCTCTCTCTCACCTGGTGTGTTGTGTGTCTCTCTCTCTCTCTCTCTCTCTCACCTGGTGTGTTGTGTGTCTCTCTCTCTCTCTCTCTCTCTCTCTCTCACCTGGTGTGTGTGGACAAACCTTACCTTACTGCCTGTGCTCCCCAGGTCGAGGTCTTCGACATCCTCCTCGTCACGAGCGAGAACGCCAACCGGAAGCTCTACGTGGTTCGCTGCGAGGACTGCGCTCGTCGCAGAGATCCGGGGCTGGCTGACGTCGTCGTTCTGGAGCAGTACCGCATCGACGACCTCATGAGCGTCTACGACTCCTTCGTCCTGGTGAGCTCGCGTTCGCTGCGTCTTGGCCCCGTGCGCCTCTGCTAACGCCTTCTCCTGTCCTTAGACGCCCTCCAGGTGACGGACCTCCTGCGGAGACGCGACGACGACCGAGCGGCTGTTGGGAACGCTTCTGTTGTACATTACTTTTTCTGTATTTATTGCAAACGTGTGGGGGTCGGCTTTTTTTTTTTTTATACCAGCCTGTCCGTGGTGCTGCGCGTTTCTCTCCAGATCTCTATTTTTCCTCCTGGGACGCGCCAAACTGAGCCAGACGTGTCTTAAAACGCTTGTCAATTTGTCTCGCTGCGATGACTAATAAATGCCTTTTCGTCTAAGCTCTCCACCGTTATTGCCGCAAACAAATACGCTTCCACACACACACATCAAACTACTGCTCCACAGTTTACAATACTTGCCGGGGTCGCGCTGAGGCCGCTTGGACTGGACGCGTTGGAGGAAATCCTGCCTCCGGTCCGCCTCCGCCGTGATAACAGCTTGTCAAACCTGCTTCTTCGCAACAAAGATTAGATTAGACCCTAATCTGCGACGGCTCAAAGCTGAGGAAAAGGCGCGGGCGCTCGGCCCGATCGTTACCCCCGATTTCCACGTCGACGCTCCGTCTGTGTAAATAAAAGCTCTTCCGCTGCCTAAACCTCTGTAAATAAATACAAATAGTAAAAACCTGGCGCTAATTATTCTTTATTGCCACGTGGCAATAAACTTGCTTCTGCTAAAATCATCTTTTTACAACAGGACGAACACTGCAGGGGTCGGGAACCTGTGGCTCTTTTGACGACTGCATCCGGCTCTCGGAAAAATCTGACATTTCTTTACATAATGAATAATAGTAAAACATTACAGATAGCGGTGATAAAAATAATTTGAGCCAGAAGAGAAATGTGGATTGGAGAGAGAATTTTTTTGAAGCCAAACATGATAACGGTCCGTGACTTCCCTGAACGGAGTCAACATTTCATTACTATTTGCCCATAAATCATCCTGATTTCAATATAAATCGCCAACCAAAATTTGTTAGGGAAATGTAGAATAACTCTGCACTCATTGGAGCTCTACCGCCCGCAACAAAACACGCAAGTCCGTTTAAGACAATTTAAACTCTTCATTGATAAATGCGTCAACGTAGTTTTATTTCGACTTTGCTCAAATTCCCCGCATATCAACCACAAGTGGCATTGATGCAAGTAGTATTTCATGGATTGGAGAGCTTCCGTGTAATAACGTTATTAACAACAAAAATACATTCGGAGACCTCTTAGACTCAAATTGTCGGTCTTGTTTAAAAATGTACACATTTAGAGTTAAAAACTATTGTATGGCTCTCTCAGCTACAAAGGTTCCCGGTTTCTCAAGTCCTGAACCTTAAACTTATCGGACGGGCGGAATGTGCCTGGAGATGGTGGAGAAAGGCGGGGGGGGGGCGATAAGCCTGATGAATGCGGGGAGGAGGGGCCCGCTGGACACGCTTCAGACAAAAGGACGGTTGAGCCGCTTTCGGCAAGTTACGGACGGACTCCGGACCGAGCTGGCAGCGACGCAACCCGCGACAACCTGGACGCTCAACAGGTGAGTGGGCCGGACCTGAGCGAACGGCGAGGCGATAACGGGACGCGGCGCAGCATCGCACTCGCAAAACTGCTCCGACTTTGCTATTACGTGTAGAAAGAAAAAAACAAAAATTAACTTCACGCCACATAACTTCTTTTCACGCTTTAACACTCCGGTATGACAATTGAAAAGCTTCAAATTGTCGACCGATCGCGGACTTTTTGGCAACTTGAGACGCGACGCCCGTCGAGCCATCTCGATTCAAATCGCCTGTAAATCATTTATCCTTTTTCATAGCGCTTCGAAACAAAGTTTGCTGCTCAAACGCCGACGGGGAGGAAATCCTGCAGCAGCAAAAACGCACAAACAAGCGACAACGCGTTTTATTGCGCAAGCTAAACACTGTGCCCGTCTACATTGCACGTTACGGTAAAGCGTAGGCGCGGCCGTCAAAGAAAAAAAGATACGCCTGCATGTGCACGCGCTCAGGATTATTCACTGTACCGTACGTCCAGTGCCCCCCCCCTATATCAGATTAAAATAAAATTTGAATCAAATTTTTTTTCAATTCATTTGTGATTGTGAGAAAGTGACAGAGTTCACCCTCAGGCCATAGGTCTGGGTATGAACTCTGTATTAAATTATTCAAAACTGGTTTGACTCAAACAATTTTACATCTATTTTTTTTTTTAATCCTTAAATGATGAAAAAGCAAAGTACTGGCAGCTGAATCTATTTAAAATAAATACAATCACCAGGGGACTTTGGATCTCCGGTACCGGGCCGCACAAAGAATAAATGTATAAATAACTTGCATTACTTTGTTTTATTTGTCATCTGAAACTGTAAATAGAATACTAAACGCACCGTTCAAACAGCCTCCCTCCGCAGCTCACCGCCACCATGACCGGCACTCTTGAAAGAGGAGCCCACCACCAAGCCTTGGACCTGACCGAGGAGCTGCCCTCTCGACAACAACTCGACCATCTCCACCTCTCTAGCTCCCTCGCCTCCGCCGGGAGCCGGGAAACGCCGTCGCGCGTGGTCGTACCTCCGCCGTATTCGGCAGCCGAGGGCGCCGGCGAGGCTCCTCTGGAGCTGCGAGGGTCGCTGGACTGCTGGGCCTGCTCGGTGCTGGTGACCGCTCAGAACGTGCTGATCGCCGCCATCAACGCCTGCCTGGCCGCGCTGGTCTTTGGCTCCGTTATGACGCCGGCGATCGTCATGGTGACCTTTGGCTTCCTCTGCCATTCTGCGGTAAGAGAAGGGGAGACGGGTTTCTGAGACAAGTACGCAGATTCCTTTTACGATCAAATAGCCTCGGGGCAAAGATTAAAGTCAGATGTGAAAAGCTACACCGTCTGGGGAAATACGTCACAATTCTACGGAAAACGAGCGATTTGAGCTTTTGGTGATCTGGACGGGTGACAGCGGGAGTACCTTTGACTTATGGGAAAAACATTAGCTCTCCAGCCTCGCCAGTATACATTATTAAAGGTCATTTTAACAAATATAACCTTTGTGGACATTCTAGCTACCGTGCGATAACAGTCCACTAACAAAGTATAACCGGGCTCAAAAGGCCACACTTTCTATTCATGTATGATAACATATCAGCAGCTACTTTCCAACTACTGTATTTTGGAAAGATATGCTGATCGATTAACTGCACTTGAATGTTTTATAGCTGTGTTTTGTTTAGTGATAAAACACGTGGATAGTTTTTTGTTTTTTTTTTTACATGAGCACAAAAATACAATTTCATCTTCTCTGTTCACACCCCGACTACATTTAAATACTTTGTATTTTCATAAATCTGTGACCCTTGCAACCCAGAGCACACAGGATCAATATAAATGAATGGCTGACGTGAGAAGCTGTCAGACGCGTCGCCTGTCCCAACATTAACGGCCCAACAAATGTATTTGTATGTTCCGATATAAACGGCCACGGTCCACAACAAAACTAGCTTACCGAACGCTCTCCCTCTCCGCAGGTCCGGCCTCACGGAACCACCCCCTACTGCTCGGATCTGCTCAGCGACGGGGGCTGCGTGGCTCTGCTGGTCGTGGGTTTCCTTTTGGTCACCCCTCTGCTGGTCTTGGCGCTGGCCGCCTACTGTCGCCTGGCCCGACACCTTCAGCTGGGCCTGTGTTTCATCCCCTACAGCCGGGCCGTGTACAAGAACCTGCCGGCAGGCCGGCACCGTGGGCTGGCCGCCGGTTGTTGCGGTAACGGTGGAGCCGATGGGGGAGGAAAGGGAAAAGTCTGGGTGTGAGATGGAGGTTTGGAGCCACACAAGAATACAACTGTTAGTGAAAGTCATCCGATATACAAAGGTGGACGTGCATTTATGTTGTAATCGAGACGAGTTGATGGATGCGATTGTGTGCCGCGCTGACCCGTGCGGAAGCTCTCGTTGCAAACGCCGACTGCTGGCCCGAGAGCGTTCTTATAGCAAGACACCCATAATAAAGCCACAAGTACATTTTAAAGCGTCACCAGAAATAACCCAATATTAAAGCAGCCTTCATATAAAACAGACTGGACTCTTTTTAAATAAACTTTTGAACCCGTTTTCCCACACATACACCACTACATCCAGGATGCAGTCTGGCTCGCCTCTAATCATGTTCCGGTCCGACAGTAAGAACTCACCAGCAGATGTAGCTGCTGGTCAGGGTTTGAATTTGGTGGAAATATTGAGGTTAGAGGAAAGAAACACTGCGTTAAAGCGCATCGCGGACCGCCCCGGGACGATCTCGTGCGCCACCGAAGTTGTTTGAGAGAGCAGAAGGACATTTTCACCACAAATAACCCAATATTAAAGCAGCCTTCATATAAAACTGTCCTGTGTAGCTTCCCGCTCCTGTTGTAAAACAGACTGGACTTCCTTTTTAAATTTAAGTTTTGAACCCGTTTTCCACACGTACACCACTATACCCAGGATGCAGTCTGGCTCGCCTGCTTGGAAAAAGATTCTGCAATCATGTTCCAAGAACTCACCAGCAGATGTAGCTGCTGCTCAGGGTTTGAAGTTGGTGGAAATATTGAGGTTAGAGGAAACCCTGCGTTAATGCGCATATCAGGTTGTGTTACACAGGATTATTGGGGGTTAGCGTAAACGCCATCCCCCGATAGCAAAAATTACGCAGACGGGAATCCCACATTGGAGAATCCGGCTAGCAACCCGCTCTTGGGTGGGGGTGTGCAGCCGTAAAGCCACACTTCGTTTGGTCTGAGCAGTTCTTCGGCCGAAACTCGCTCTGTGTGGTGTGCGGCATTACGGCAACACTTTGAGGCGTCGTTTGTCAGAGCAGGTCTTTAACCGAGACTCCGTAACGTCAAACAAGGTCAAAGGTGCAATGACCGAGTCTCACTGTAGGTGTCACAATTTCGCCGCTGCCAAAAGTGTTACCTGCCAACCCCGCGTGGCAGAAGATCATGTGGTTACATGTGAACTTCGGTGACGGTGTCAAATACGTCGAGACACCTTGGTTCGTGCAAACTCAAGTTAAAAACAAGCGACATTCAGCAAAGGCATCAACGGTCGCGATTACACTCATCACAACATTCATTACGATTTATTCATTACTATCCCATAATACCGAGCGGTGTGCGGCCATTCCCCAAGGGTGGCGAGCGCATCGCTGACCGCCCCGGGACGATCTCGTGCGCCACCGAAGGTCCCGAAGTTGTTTGAGAGAGCAGGATGGTTCACGTTCCGCCAAACTATCGAGTCGCCGCCTAGTGCGAGCCCGGGCACTGGACTCACCGTTAGCGCTCCAGCACAGCAGAGATCAAAGAGCGGTGTTTAGTTCAAATATAAGACTCCTCCGGGGGCCGGAAAGCAGCTTTACCAGGGTAAGGCTCAGCGACGACGCTCACGTTGGCCGTACCCTGAAATGAGACGACTGACGGCTTTCAGTTCAGTTCAGTTCAGTTAGCCCGGCGTGTAGTTCTGCTATTATGAACTTTAAAAGTACGCTTTTATCGTGCCGGTCAATACACGCAGTTACTTGGTGGCATCAGAAATCATTTTTCACAGATGAGGGAACAGCGCTTCGAGCCGTCCCCGAGACCAAAAATTATGCCTATTCTCGCATCAGCAGAGTGCGGCTAATAGTCAGCTTTCAGTGCAGATGATATGATCCTCAAACGTACATTTTAAGGCGCACGTCATCCGGTCTGAAAGCCGAACGAAGCCGGCATTCGTACAGACTCGAGAATCTGCATTAGGTCAACAAGGCCGGAAGAGCAATGGCCGAATCGTCCCTTTGGGTAGGCATGGGGATGCCCATGCCGACTTGAGCGTTGGCATTGCGGGCACAAACTTGGTCTAGTTACATGTGAACCTCGGTGACGGTGCGAAATATGAACAAGACATTTGTTCTCGCAAAAGTCAAGTTAGACAATAGACATTAAGCAAAACCATTAACGATCGTAAATTACACGGTAAAAGTACAGCAACTACTACAATTCCCATGATACCGTTCGCGCTCGTACGTGTCGGCCGGAGCAGCACGCATTGCAGACGGTAAACAGTTGAGCTAAAGTACCAAAGTTTCTCTGGACTGCAGTAGAGATTTAAAAATATATATTCTAGTTTACCGTCCGTGCTCAAATTGTTGCTTATTTGAAATGCTACTTTACAAGCATAGCTAAAAATCCTTAGCTGTGCTATAAACGGCATGCTGAAATTCGTTAACTATGCTATTTCATAAGCATGGTGATAATCATTAGCATGCTCGCATTGTTGCCGTTACCATTTTTAATATGCTACTTTGTGTGTGCTCACGGTTGCAAGGTTCACTGTGTTTTCATAACAATGCACAGAGCAACGGCTATTTAACAGCTAGGATTAGCAGGTACGGTCGAATAAACGGCTTCTAGTTCTCACGCGGTGACTTTGACGGTCGTAGCCGTCATGGAAGCGCTCCCAGACTAGTTCAGTCTGCGGGGCTCCAGACGGACGAGGACGGCTGCTTCTCCAAATAATGGAGAACGCAGTACATTCTGCCACCGTCCTGACTCGTATCGAATTGTTTAGGCAACATCAACCGTAACGGGACATTCATAAAGCCTGACGTGCTCATACAAAGTTTTAAATGTCATGTCATAAGTGTGAGGACAGTAAAGTGAAAATCAAAACATTTCACGTCAATGTAACTGCTGTTTCTTAAATTACATTTTTATGCTTGTGATTAAAATTAACTATCCATGCATTTTAATCACAAAATACATCTGTATAACTGCACTTTATAGATCAGCATCTTTCCAAAATACAGCAGATTAGGCAGTAAAAACCTCACTCAAGTACAATACTCAAATTTATTTACTGCTGATCTTAATCACACTTGAATAGAAAGTATGGCCATTTGAGCTGTTATACATCTTTAACTCACTGTTTTCACATGGTAGCTAATGGCCATAGCTAGAATCTCCACATTAGTTGGAGAACTGTACAAAAGTATTGTACTTGTCTCAGTAGATGGGGAACAATTTGAATGCTTGCCGCTCAAACCCGTCTCCCCCTCTTACCGTAGAATGGCAGAGGAAGCCGAAGGTCATGACGATCGCCGGCGTCATAACGGACCCAAAAATCAGCGCGGCCAGGCACGCGTTGATGGCGGCCACCGCCACGTTCTGAGCGGTCGCCGGCACGGAGCAGTTGCATCCCAATAGCTACCCATTGTTTGAGCCTGCACGACTTGTAGCATGTCCAAGACACCAGAGAGGACATGCTACAAGAGGAAAAGACATTGTAGATAGATGCAGCATCAACTCTTCCTCATTGACATTGCACAGGAAGAAAAGGACATCAGAGCATGATATGGCTGAAATGACCCAATATTAAAGCAGCTTTCATCAAACAGAATGGACTTCCTTTCTAAAAGTTTTGAACCCGTTTTCCACATCTACACCACTATATCCATGGCTCACCTGTTTGGTGAGCAGAGATCCTGCAATCATGTTCCAAGAACTTAACAGCAAATGTAGCTGCTGGTCAGGGTTTGAATTTGGTGGAAATATTGAGGTTAGAGGAAAGAAACACTGCGTTAAAGCGCATATCAGGTTCTCTTGCACAGGATTATTGGGGGTTAGCGTAAACGCCATCCCCGAAAGCAAAAATTACGCAGACGGGAATCCCACATTGGAGAATCCGGCTAACAACCCGCTCTTGGGGAGATGTGCAGCCGTAAAGCCACACTTTTCGTTTGGTCTGAGCAGTTCTTTGGCCGAAACTCGCTCTGTGGGGTGTGCGACATTAGGACAACACTGCGTGGCGTCGTTCATCAGAGCAGGTCTTTAACCGAGACTCCCAATTTGCGGGACTTCGTAACGTCAAACAAGGTCAAAGGTGCAATGACCGAGTCTCACAGTAGGCGTCACAATTTCACCGCTGCCAAAAGTGTTACCTGCCAACCTCCGTGTGGCAGAAGATCATGTGGTTACATGTGAACTTCGGTGACGGTGTCAAATTAAGGCTTTCCCATGATACCAAGCGGTCGTTGAACATCCTTCCATTTTTAACACCTATAAAAAAATACCCTGTCAATCACAATCCTTTGCTTTTCAAAGGATCAGCAGAGCACAGTCACAATATCCATTCAAAATTAATGTACCATCTAACAAGAAATGTCAAATGGTCCTCAAATCATCAAAGCTCTATAAATCTGTTGTGTGGATACACAATGGAAATGTTACACCGCTAGTGTTAGGTATTTGTAGCTTCATATAAAAGCTCTTTCCATCCATTGCATGGATCTTTGTTAAAAAGAAAGGACCATTGTTGACATGCAAGCGCTGACGTACACCGATAAGCGGATACATTTGAAGCATTAAACAGAAAAGAGTGTCGTCGGGCCCCTGGACATTCGAGCAGTGTGCTAAATGTATAAAGACGCTGTTCATGCAAAATTAAAGTTAAAACAAGCGACAAGGCATTAACGGCCACAATTACAGATATCACGCAGCGAATGTTCAATGTTCATTACAACTTGCCATGATACCAAGCGGTCACTGAACACCTTAACACTTGTACTACTTGTACTAATCACAATAATCCTTTGCTCTGCAATTTCAACGTTTCAGCACAATATTTGCTCAAATGTTCATTTGTGTTGTAACAAGAAACATTGCTCAAATCATGAAATGAAAGCTATACAATAGTGTAGATACACGGAATCCACAATGGAAATATTGCACTGGCTAGTGTCATATTAGTCATTTCATATAAAAGCTTGGTCTTCTGTAAAAACAAAAATGAATTAAATAAAAACAATGACCATCGTTGACGTGGAAGAACTAACGTACACTAATGAGCAGATAAATTTGAAGCATTAAATGCCAATACAGAAAATAGTCACTGGGCCTCTGGACGTTTGAGCAGCGTGTCTAACAGCTAAACTCATAAAACCTTCAAAGGCAACCATTCAAATACTTGCAATTCGTGAACAACCAGGGCGAGGCTCGGAAAGACCAATGCGCTTTAATGCAAGGGTCAACAGTCTGAACGCAAACATTTATAATAAACCATGCTGGAGAACAATGTGTCAAGTCTTAAAAAAATATCTATAGAAGCTGTCCAAAAACAAAATCTCAAGTATAAAACTGGATCTACAAGTACAAAGTGTTTCCATGCACACAAATACCGGAACAAAGCCCGGCCGCAAGTAACCCGTGTAATGCAGCCTACCCAACGGCAGGTGGCGCGCTGCAACAACCGCTCCCGTAATTGCTCGCAAACAGCTTTAGCGTGCCAGCGTTGGGAGCGTTGCAGCGCCACCTGCTGCTGGCTAGGCTGCATTACTCTGGTAACGTGTGACCAGCCTTTGTCCCAGCATTCGTGCGAAATGCTGGCTGACAATCTGTGCCGAAAGTTACGCGTTTATTTTGTTTACTTCTCGTTTTAGACTAGGAAGACAGATTTTTTTTTTTTTTTTAAACTTGCAGGACATTTCTTTGCACTTACAAATGTACATTGCGATATACATTATTCAGGTCACACCGTTTCTCAGCCATGACATATTAGAAATGTTATTCGTTTGATAGGACGGCATTGCACTTATAAAGCGCAACGCATTTATGAATGCTATTTGGAGAATTTTGTACATGAATTTACCGCAAATGATACTTGTAGTTGTACACGTTTACTTTGCAAGTGTAATTCACAATTACACGGATTCTAAAATATTCTGACCAATAAAACAGAAAAATCACCCGCTGTGGGTGGCACATTCCACAGTTACTAACCGAAGCATGCACTAGAAACGACCCCTAACTGGTCAACCCAAACTCAGACTGCTGCTAGTCTGCTGACCCCGTGCAACAGAACTCACCTTGGTGCTGCCGACAGTCCTGATGATGCTGGACTCCTCTCAATCAATGACGTGCTTGCTCTTAAAAAGCGCAAACAAACTAATCAGCTCCTCACGGGACACCGCTGGCGTACAAACATCCTTTCGGAGCGGCGAACCAACGCGCACGGATGATGGAGGGCCCTGACAGCTGCGGGCTTTTATGGCATCCGACTGCGCAGCAGGTCCGGCTCAGTTAATTAACGGGTCTGATTGGTCAAACCTTGTGTGCTTGATTGGTTTGGGGGGGGCGGGGAGAAACTGCACAAGAACATGCTTGGATTAGATGATACAAAATAAAATAATGTGTTGCATAGTTGGTGTTATTAAAATAAAAATTCTAGAAATGTTTTTTTGCTGCGGGACAGGGACGACATTGTGCAAACTTCAGTGACAGATAACAACAAAGCGTTTGTGTTTTTCCTTCTTGCAACTTTTCTCTTTGCTCCACGTCCGACCCAAATACAGTGTCCTGGCGTCCGAGAAAAAAAAAAAAACAAAAAAAACACGTGTCATCTAAAGTTCGTCGGTCTGCTTATTGGCACATGCAGCCATGTCCTGTGAGCTTGTCAGCAAGGAGGACACTGTGTTTCCTTCCTTCGTGGCCTCCGGCCAGGCTTCAGGTGGCTCCGCGTGGTCCCTGAAGATGAGGGCAACTTCCCTTTGACCGCTGTCTCGGGTTCAGTTCTCCGGCAGAGCCCTGTCCCGAGGTCAAACTCGCTTTGACCTCTAATGTCTCTTTTTTCAAACTTCCCCTCCGGCTGTTTGCATGGGCAAGGTCCAAACTGAAACCTGTGGTGACAATCGGTTAACACGGTCACCGTGCTTACAAAGGAGGTAAACGGGCGGGATGTGACCTCTCGCAGGTCACCTTCCGCTCTTCCGCCGCTGTCTAATCGTTGCTGAGCGTTTAGCCCGTTAAGCTCCTGCTGGAGAGAAGTCAGGAACGGAGACTGGAGGTTGTGCCGTCATTCGCTGCTTGGAGAAAGCACCGGTGGAGAGGTGGAACTGTGCTGAACGTCTCGTTCCTCTAGGAGAAGAATAAAGGTAAGCAAAGTGGCGTAAAGGGATTGAATTCACATGGAGGTACCTCCTGATCCATGTCATGTAGAAGCGTTTGTAGTAAATTGAGATTTTTCTGTCGCATGCATCTACGTACAAACAATATGTCCTTTCCCCTCGTAGCATGTCCAAGACACCAGAGAGGACAGCGTCTATAAGTTCTGCGGGCTCAACAAACAGGTGGCTTTTTCGGCGCGGTTCTGCAAGCATGTCACATGTCTGTTGGTTTAATGCTTGAGTCTTCTTTTGCAGCAAAGATGCCACCCCCGAGCATTCTCCGTCCGGTTCGGTGTCTGACGCGCCCAAGAAATCATCAAAGAAGTCAAAGAAGAGCAAAGACAGCATGACCAAAGTCTACACCTCAGTGCTGGACAGTGTTTTTGGCGCGGTGAGGATCTGACCCCCCCCCCGCTGGCTATTCTGAGGCTCGGCATTCGGACCGTCTCGTCTCCTTTCTTAGTAGTACTTATTCTGGTTCCCGTGCTGAAAAACCAGCGCTAAACGTCAGACGTTAAAACCTCAGAAGCACACGAGGAGTCACTGCGAGCGATGACATCAAGTGTCCTCGCTGATCTTTCCTGGCAGCCGCTAAGCCTGCCTCATCTCTCCTCTTAGTGGCTCGTTAGTTAAGGCTTACTGCCAAAGTGCATCAGTGTTAGCCAGACAGCACACACCCAATTCATTTACCTGTTTTTATTCTGCATCAAGCATCCTTTATAAAACTGAAATCCTAGGTTATATGTTGTGTCTGTCATTTTTATGATAAATAATCACCTTTTCTTTTCCTTTAGGAGAGAGAATTAGCTCAGGCCGAGCTGGACGGTAAGTGTCGCTAACGCGTATAATTCAACTGATTTCATTAAAATATTACATCGATGGTCAGTAAGAGCAGCGGTCCCCAACCGTTTTTTGCGCCAGGGACCGGTTTAATGTCAGACAGTATTTTCAGGGACCGGCTGTTTAGATGTAGCGGATAAATTCAACAAAAGAACGTGATATGACGTCATGAAAACCGTGGTATTTTCGAAATATAATAACAAACGTGTGTCCAGTCATTTTTCAAAATAAAACATCGGTCAGTTTCAGATAATAAATAAAACAAAATAATGTAAGTTATTTATTCTTTATGTGCGGCCGGTCCGCGGCCCGAGGGTTGGGGACCGCTGAGTAAGAGGGAAGGGGAATGTCTGAATGAACCGCAACATGTAATTTGGTACAGTAAATCAACAAATGTATTGAATTAAAAATATACAAAAATAACTAACCCTAAATAAGAGCTGTTGAAAACACTGTCCGCATCCTCGGTCTCCTCTCGGGATGGAAACGCGGACCTTTAGTGTTTTATTCTAATTATCTGTGTTCTGTCCAGTCTTCTTTTTGTAACTGATTATTGTATTTCACAATCTTCATTTGTCGTAAACAACCCTGCCCGTTCTGCTTTATGGACGCCTCCTCCAGAGCTACAACAGGCCTTCAAGGAGTTCGATTACGACCAAGACGGATACCTCAACTACAAAGATGTGGCGGAGTGCATGAGGACCATGGGTTACATGCCCACAGAAATGGAGCTGCTGGAGATAGTGCAGCAGATCAAGATGAGAAGTGAGCTGCTTCTTGGTGGGGGGCGGCAAGCCGTCTGTCGTCTTTCCGCAGCATCTGACGTCCTCCTTTCTTGCAGTGGGCGGTTTGATGGATTTTGAAGACTTTGTGGAGCTGATGGGACCCAGGATGCTGGGCGAGACGGCTCACATGTTGGGACTGAAAGAGCTCCGGTCAGCCTTTGTCCAGGTCAGTCCACGGGGATGGGGCGGTCTTGCTTTGAAGTCAGCGGTGTTGACACTTTTCCCTTTTTTTTCTTTTCTAAAAGTTTGACCTGGATGGCGATGGGAAGATCAACGAGGACGAGATGAAGGAGGCGGTGAAGAGTCTGCTGGGGGAGAAGCTGAAGAAAGGGGAGCTGGAGGAGATCTTAAAGGAGCTCGACATCAACTCTGATGGAACCATTGACTTTGAAGGTGAACCTCGAAAAGCTGCAAAGACAGTTAGCGTAGTAGCGGCCTTCACGTGCGACGCTTCGTAAGGCTGAAGCATTTTGTGCTGTTCTGAACGATAAACTTATGATTTTGATTAGATAAAGTAACAGTGAACAGATTAGGCCGTGTAGATGTTATATTATTTTAGGGGGACGCGAGTTAGGCTACGCGTGTTGTATTTTTAGAAAAAGCCAATTGGGTCTTTAAAATGAAGCACTGCCTATTATGGATTGGCAGCCATTTTTAAAGAACCGACACCATATTTTCTTTTTGTCTCTCTAGAGTTTGTGATGATGCTCTCCATTCGCTAAACCTTGGGTTCGTCCCCGGTGACCACTGCAGCGGATTCCGCCACCCTGCGACTCTTATTGGGAATAACTGGCAGTTAACGCAAAATCAGAGATTAAAATCGACGGTAACTTTGTTAATTCAGTTACGTACACAGATTACTGTTACAGGGCTCAGAATTATGACAGTCTGGATGCTACACGTTTTTTGTTTTTGTTTTTTTTTTTGTAGTTAAATGGATTTTTACACAGATGTTACCTGTAAATAAGGCCGTTTCATATTTTAATAAAGTATTTAAAGTGACGGGACTTTCCTCTTCCTGCTTAAACATGACACGACACAATAAGCGAGGCAGTGCATTTAAACCTCTCAGACTTTATTAAAAAAAAAAAAAGTCTTTGATTCCCCTCTAGGTCTTTGTCAAACAAAACAGAAGTGGTCATCTCATAATCACCCACAAAATATAAGTTAAATATAAATTAAATTCAGCTAAGAAGTTACATTTCTTTCAGCTAGAAGATCTTCACAACTGGAGAAGCAATTAAGCATCCAAAACCACAGTTTAGATATGTCAGAATAGTCATGTTTCATTTGAAAGATCTCACGACAGGCCGACGGATAACGGAGCAGAGGACTCGTCAAGCGTCTCTCGTGCCCTAATTCAAATTCTAAAAAGGTAAACGTATGCAGTTGTTTTATCAGATCTGACGTGTGCAAAGAAAGGTCTGCGACATGCTGCACAGCCGAGCCTGCGGAAAACACACTGGGGTAGAATCAGACAGACGTGCTGAAAGATTTTGTCACTCCAACAAACTGTCTGCGTTTTCCCCACTGAAATTCACGCTTCTCTTGTTTGTGGATGGTCACTCCACCTTCTGTTGACTGTGTAACCTAACTACGCCCGATAAAACGTGAAATTCATCCTTCAATAAAACACCCGTCGCTCAGTCCCGTTTCTGTCAGCTGTGCATCTGCTCGGACTTATGTTTTTGTTGATCCTTAGGAGAAAAAGAAACATTGCACTGCATTTTTAAATTCTGCAATTATTGCATCATCTTCTTTTTTTGGAATATGTGCTATGTAAACATAACTACAATTAGAGATGCCGTCCAAGAAAAGCATCTTTTGTAAACCGGCGTGATGATTTGATTCTTCTGTACTCTGTTACGGAGTACTGTGGGCTGTGCCGGGAATGCATTTACCATTTTTCAAGCTTTATGACTGTTATGATGTTACTTTATGTGAAAAGTATTTACATCACTGGCCAACGCTCATGCCGCAGCCCCAAACCGGAAAGCAGCGAGCATCTTCCACACCTACGCTTTCGGTCTTCGCTGACAAAATGCTCCCTTTCCCTTCTCAGTTTCTTTTCCTCCTCTCCGACAACTCCCCTACGCTGCGCTGTCCGTCCTAGTCTCGGCTACGCTCGGCCCGCGTCGTCTACAGCTCGTTGGTCAGCTCGTCCGCAAACTCGGCCATGATGTCGTGCACCCAGATGTCCTTCTCTTCCTGTGAAGTGTCGACCAGGAAGACCGTTAGCTTCCTGTCCCAGGGGTAAGGGGCCTCTTGTATGGCCTCCAGCTGGGCCACAAGCGGCTTCTTCTCCACGTGGTTCCTGAAAACAATGGAAGCTTCCTCTGACCACTGCCTCGGCTTTAGCCCTGCCAACGGAATTTACACAGAATTACCAATCGAGCATTTCTTTCCCAGGCGATGACAGAATTAGATACCGCAGACAATCGTGTATAAAGACACGTAAATCACCTGCCAGCTGTGCAGTGACAGCCTGGAACGGCAGCTGTCTGAACTCGTTGATCAGAGGTCTGAACTGGGTGCAGCTGACCAGCTCGTGTTTACCGTAGTCCAGCTCGTACGCCGACACCAGCCCATTGTTCAGGACTCCTTTCACCAACACGCGATGCCAGCTGAGACAACGGGGAAGAGAGAGTTTTACCGATACCGACCTAATAACAAAATGTCTGTGTAGATTCTCACTCATCCAGGTCATAGTTATTCAAGGTTAGATCTCTGCGTGCAACTGGACTTGTTAAGGTTTCCTCCTCTACAGAAGACTTCTTCAGTTCTAAACTCGCTGAGGGCAGAGCTTGGAAATATAGCCCTTGTGGACCATTAGCGTGATGATCATTAGTACGCAAGGGCTATATTTCCAAGCTCTGCCCTCAGCGAGCTTAGAACTGAAGAAGCCTTCAGGAGAGGAGGCGAAACGTCTTCAAGGAAACCTTACCAAGGCCAGTCGCACACAGGGATCTAACCTTGGATACCTATTAACAAACAAACTCACTGAGGCCATAGATCAAATTTCTCCACAGGTTTCTCCAGGTGACATGATGAACCTACTTGTTTTCCACTTTAGCAGCGTATATCTGATTCTTCTCTATCTTGAGCGGTTTCTCCTCCGTTTTATTGTAGTACAGAATCATCTCTCCCATCAGTACCACCAGTTTGTACATATCCCTCCACGGCTGTAGGACAAAGTGTCCGGGATGACACGCAACCGATACGTACACATCAACGTTGTTACCTGGGAAGAAAAACACGGGTCAAGGTGTTGGCCGGATGTGACATTGCACCGTATGCTCGGTGGATTTCGCAGGTAACCTGCTGTTGGGAGCTCCAGTAAAGGGGGCAGGTGTGGAGAGGAGGTTGGGGATGAAGGCGACTCTGACGGGCCGCTGCTGCTCCTGTTGCCTCCGCTGCCGCCGTCTCTGGGCCCTGACAGAGCCCTCCTGAGAGTCGGCTTAGCCGGAGCAGAAGAAGGAGAGGAAGCTGTGCTCCCGTCAGCAGAGTTAGTGGAGCTCAACGTTTTGGAGAATGAAGAGGGAGTGGAGATCTTAGCGGGGCTGCAAAGTGAAACAAACAACAAACATGTTATTTGTCCGTGGTTTAAGTAGATGATATAGGTCAGGGGTACTCAATTAAATGTCACTGAGGTCCAATTATTAAAAATTCCTCCAAGTAAAAGGTCTGAAACAAAGTTGAGTTTTGTCTTATAGCCTTCCTTCCTCTATTATTTGGAGCTAGCCACGCGAGCGCTAGCTGACACTTCCGTGGTGCGCCGGTCGCGCAGGGGAAACAAACGATTTGATCGGCTCGACTGAGCGCAGCTGTTGCCCTAGTAACTGCAGTAGCAGCGCCTGCCGTCTACAGACACGACCGCTGGGAAAACGCTTCAGGAAACTCCATATCAGAGATTGGTCACGGGTCCGGACAGAACCAGCACTTGGTCCGGATCGGGACCGAGGTCCGCCATTTTGTGATGCCTGAGATACAGGAGGTGAATAAATCAGTAACGGGAACCTGTGGCTTGTCAGGAAAACATCTGGCTGCTGTTTTAAGAGGTTGGACTGGGCCATCTGGCGGTTGAGGCTGCGGGTCTGGTCGTGGAAGTTCTTGTCGGTAAAAAGGTGGACCGAGATGCAACGTCTCGCATCATCTACTTTGGCAACCTTGAAAAAGGACACGCCGAGGTCAGTGTGGAGTTATGGAATTAAATTAAAGAAATAAAGGGAAGAAGAAAAGAACAAAAAAGAGAGAACTGTAAATATTACCCTCATGCTACAATCGGCGGTGTTGAGCACTTTATCTCGAAGCCACTGGACAGCTTCGGGGGTCCAGGATCCAACACTGACGGCGAGGTCCGCCAGACAGCACTTCACGGCCTAAAGGCACGTTAAACACAGGATTAATCTGGGTGCTGCCCTTCGCTACGTCGCAAAACATCCCGGGAAGAGATGTTGACCTGCGGCGGGATAGCCACGAGGTCACGGAGGAAGGGCGGCGGGATCTCTCTCAGCTCAAACACTTCGACAGACGCCTGCACGCCCGCGTCGATGAACAGGATGTCCAGCACTCTGCTGCCGTGAAGGTTGGTGATCTAAAACCGAAAACTCTATTTAGACAAAGATTCGAAAAGGTCAATGAAATCAGTAGAACTTTATTCCCCACCTCCACACGAGACCATTTGCCTTTGTAGCGTGCCAGGCAGCCCTTTCCACAGAAGGGCCTAGAAACCAGGAACTCTGAAGTCACCTGTCACACATGGGAGTCACACATGGGAGACAGATATCAGAGTGGCGGCTTTTCTGATTTAGATATCCTCTAGGTAAAATAGCTAATGCGTTTTCCGACGACCAGCGTTGAAAAGAAACTGAAAAATGCCTCGGTGACCTGGACGTCGACTGAATGTCTGTATTGGTTAAACTGGCCGTCTGATCCGCAGGGAGACTGTTTACAGTCAACCGGGTATGGAAGGTGATTACAAGGTCGCCGTAGATACTGGTAAATTCGTCCAGGCTAAAATATCTGTTCCTAGTACAATTGGCTTCTGGCGTGGTATAAATTCTAGTGAGTCTGTAATATAATATATCCATGAAAAATATCATTTCCTGCACAGGCTTTATGAGTTCCAGGACGCGAGCGTCCTCGTGACCGGACTGTGTTTACCATGTTTGCTATGAGCTTTAAAGGACATTAGAAGTGCACCTAGGAAAAAACCTCAACAGTGTGGCTAACGGATTAAGTTGCTTGGCAACATCTTAGCTCCAGATTATCACGTTAATCTCAATCTGTCCACAACGTGCAGACAAACTCTATATTAGCCAAGGTTAGCAGGTTTAAAAATCACCTTGCCGCAAAGAGCGATATCTTCAAAAAATATAGAACTTTTCTTCGTATTATCCACTAAACAAATCTATTCCCGTTATCATTTCATAATTCCTTCCAAACATGCCACAGTCGCACAAACCTGTGAGTGGAAATATGTCTCTATTTTCTCAAGTATCTCATTGAGCTTGGCGAGGCCTCTGGAGGGCAGCTGGCAGTAGATGGTTCCGTCCGAACAGACGCTGCTGACTGTCACGTTCATGTAAGCGCTGTTCACCTGAGGAGAACCGCTGATGAGAGCCTCGTCCGCAACATCCTTTGGAACCTTTTCGTTACCTGTAGCGGGCTGGAAAGTGTCTTATCCTGCAGGGTTTTCATGCAGGCAGCATTGATGTTGAGATCGTCATCCTGCGACGTGTCGTAAAGCACTGCGAGCGGTATCTGCCCTCGCTCCAAGATTTCAGCCAACAGGATCCTCCCGCTCGCGATTGTTTCGAACTTCTTCAGCACTTTGGGTTCCTGGCAGAACGGCTCCAGGCCTGGATGCACAAACACAGAGCCCGGGTCAGAAAAAACTGGTGTGGGCGAGCGGAACCGAAGCCGTTCTTGTCCTGTCGTCACCTGCCAGTTTGCACTTGGATGCCTGGAAAGGTAGCTGGAAGAACTTCTCGTGCAGCTCAAACACTTTGGTTTTGCTGATGACCTCAGAGAAGCCGTGGTCTACGTAATGCACCTGCACAAACAAACATCACTGTCATGTGAGAATATCCTACCTTCGCATTCGCCGTCCCAAACCGATCCTGAATGCTGCTTTTCTGAATCTGACTTACTCTTTTTGTAAAAGCGTACATGAAGACACATAAAATACAAAATAATTGTGTGTTTACTGGTATACAAATGTCTGTGCAGACAAACATGGTACTGTATTTGTGTCTGTATTTTATTTGTGTCACAACCCACGCGTGACCTCTAATGGGGTCAGGGGTCATGTTATTAAGGCAAAGTTTTGACTTAAACCTTTGTAAAATAAATAAATGAATAAAAACACCCACTGTTCCTGGAGCCTCTTTTCCTGTTTTTAATTATCTTCTCACCTTGACTTTATCATCCATGACTTCGCAAACCCGCGCCCTCAGAATCTCCTCCTCTTCCTCGGCCCTAATGGCGACGAGTTGACCCGAGGTTGGAGACGACAGAGGAGGATTGTGTTGGCCTGAGCCGTACGACTCCCTCATTTCATCCTCCATGGACTCCTGGGCCTGCGAGTATCCCTCACCAATGTACCTGCGGGAGGAGGAGGAGAGACAGACGGTACTATAAGGCGCGCTTAAAATCCTTTCTTTTTCTCAAAAATCGGCAGCGCGCCTTATAATCTGGTACGCCTTATGTATTCATTCTGGTTGTGCTTACTGACTTCAAGCCGATTTTATGTGGTACACGGCGCTGTCAAAATGCTTTAGTACGACTTTGCTAAGCTACGACGCCGCACCGCTTGATGCGTTGTCGGAGCATTACGGCTACCGTAGTCAGGAGCCTCTCGGAGTCATACGTACTGTGCTTCAACATAATATTATGGTCTGTGTATAAGGACCCCAGAATGGCACCTGTTAAGAGACATGATTACGAAGCGGATTTCAAACTCAAGGCTGTCATGGAAAACATGGAAGAGAGCAGCCGCGAGAGAATTCAACATTAATGAATCAGTGGTACGCAAGTGGGGAAGCAAGAAGATGATCTGCACCAAGTACGGAAGACCAAACAGAGTTTCCGAGGGAACGGGGATTTTATGTGTTACAACAGAACAGTTGAGAGCTATTGTGAACGAGATGTATCAAGTTTGACTTGTCTGACTGTTTTGTTTCGCTTAACGCGCCTTATAATCCGGTGCGCCTTATAGTCCGAAAAATACGGTAATTAGCTGATTCGCACGTGCTTTTCTACTACCTCAGCACAACTGCATTGGTGTTGGTGGCCTCCACCACCAGCACGGAGGGGTACTCCTCTTTGGGGATCTGCAGGGCGGGCACCGCGTGGTTGCTGAGCCTCCTCCCCAGCTCCTGTCGCACTCTCAGCTCCTCCTCGCTGATTGAGGAGTTCCTCCTGTTGCAGTTCTCGTCCTCTCCTCCGCCACCTCCTGCGCTGCTGCTCCTCCGGTACAAGATGGCCCTCTTGGGGTTGTCGGGCATCGGGTAATCGACGGTGCAGAAGTCGTTGAGGAGGTGAAGGTTTTCCAAAACATGTTTGGGCAGTTTGGTCTTGGAAATATAAAATAAAATGTAAAACTACATATTTCTATAAAACTTGTGACTGAAAGCGTTTTGTGACATACTGACTTTGTAGGTGTCCTGGAAGAGTTTGGGCAGTGCATGTGCCCACAGGCCATTGGAATATTTCTCCAGCAGCTCCTCCAGTTTGAGCTTCAGGTCAGAGCTGAGGGTGGTGGGGGAGGAAGGAGGGCTGGGCGAGGAGGAAGACGAAGGCGGAGACTGGGGCGAGCATGACCCGGAGCGAGTCAGCTGCGTGCTCGGGGTTTTCTGCTGGGCTGCGGAGCGCGAGGGCTTGTCCGCCGCGACGTGTGACGTCGAGATAACGGCCGGGGAGGAGACCGGAGGTAAAGGGGACGAGGGGGCGCTCTGTTCTTTGGCAGGGTAAAGCAGCAGCTCTGATGGGTTACTGTTGCAGGTTTTCTCTACCTGAAATCACAGGATGAAAAAACGCTGTTGTATTAGATCCGTCACAAATAACTAAAGTAATTATGGTAACGCGAGAGAAGTGCCTACAATGCATATGTGGCTCCAGGTCTCCAGGTCTTTGATGGCTTCTGTGGGTAAGTCCTGTTTATAAAGTTCTCTGTAAATCTGGGGCAGCTTTGACACCCAGAACCCATTGCTGTACTTTCCCAGGATCTCTCTGACGCGACCCTGGACCTGCTGCCGGTTGTACGGCCTTCCTTTGTCTGAGGAGGGACTCTCGTTCAGATTCGACAGAGCTGGGGGGAAAAGCAGAAAAGAGAGACGGCAAATGTAGACTTTTGCTTTTGATCTTTTTCTACCAGGAAGTTTTTTTCTTTCTAATAAAAACCTGAACTAAGGAAGTGATTTGCATTTCAAAGGGAAAGACAGACAGAAGAATTATAAAAATATTTAAAAATATAGTCTTGAATTGGAGCTGACGATAATCAACGAGAATCTAATTAAAAAAAAAAAACAAAAACAGGGCTTTCTCTAATAAATAAACCCCCATTCCTGCTTGAGGGGTGTCTGGTCCAGACAGGAAGTCCAAATCTGTGAACCAGACAGCACTGCATTTAAAGGCCTGAAATAAACACAGCTGAAAACACACGTTTCTTGAAGCTATGCAGTTTATTGCAATCCAACCATTCCCTTCGGGCCTAACAGGCCACTTTCCTGTAAGAAAACAACAACAATCGTAAAAGATTGAATCATAGAAAAGCAGCCTGCTGTACTTACGACTGGTCGGTTGGGGGTTTCTGGAAAGGTGAGCGTGCACCTCCTTCTGAAACCGTGATGGGAGGGTCATCCTTTTGTCTGGCCTCAACACAAAAAAAGAAAACAAGGATGATTGCAATCTATTAGTCTCTGACTGGCCAAGACTAAATACTGACATGGTTTGGTTTCGTGCGACTCTGCTGTGGATGTGATGCTGAATCTCTTATTAGAACACAGATGTGGGCCAAATGTCAAAGTTTAAAAAAAAACAAAAAAAAAAAAACAAAAAAAACATTGTCCGGGAAGACTCTTGTTTGGTATGTAGACGTTTAAAACAGGCCAGGAGTCTTGAGGGCTAAGTCTTATACAGGAGAAGGTGGACTTTAATATCTAAATGTAACTGATGAGTGCGCAGGAGAGGACAGTGTGATCTGATTTAAAACACTTACGGAATGCAGCCTGTGTCATTGTGCTTTCAATTCAAATTGGCTCCATTGCTTTGACAGGCATCTCACACACACACACACACACGCACAAACACAGAAATGATGATTGTCCAGTGGACGCTCTACAGGGACACAGAGATATGCTGATTCACTCTGCGTCGGTTTAGGAGAGTTAATCTACCACAGAATAGAATAGGGATTATTCGGGATCACGTCCCCTTGGTCTGGGACCGTGTTTCCTGCCAATACATGTGGCTTACCACCCTGTTGCCCACTGGACACTGACAGAGAACTGATGTCAGTTGTTTTTACAGCAAATGAACAGACAGGGGAGTGATGGATAGAAGAGGGAGAACTGGTCGATGAAGTGATTAAGCACAAGAGCCAGCCTTGTTCTGCTTCAACAACACTGAATCTGTTTTTAGCTCAAATGTCTTTGTAGACAGATGCATTCGTTAACCTGTATGATCAAGACTTTAATAAGTGTCAAAGGAGGTCGATGCAGATATTTTAATAATACAGCAATGGGGTAGTGATGTGAGGAAAAATACAGAGACAGCAGAGAGAGAACCAGAATAATCTATCAAGCACCTCATCAGCACTGTGCTGAATAAGCAGGAGTGGCGGGGGGCTAACCGAACTACAAAAAACGGTTTGACCACAGTTACCATTCAGCAGCGCTCATTTCGGATTCAGCTCAGAGCACACTGAGAGAAAGAAAACAAAATGTGTGTATTTGTGTTTAGGTACACATTCTTCCTCTCGTAATTGTTCAGAAATGTGGAGCTGTGGTTTTAACTCCCATCACAATTGTGTGAAAAAATCCCTGTATTTTGTCAGCAAAAAGGTAATAATTATTGTGATAATGATTTCTCCCTACTCACTTGTCAGTGGGTGGGTTTCCTTTCCTGTTGCCTGTGTTGGGAATCTTGTTCAGGTGCACCCCAGCCTTGCCCTCTGACTGGCCATCTCTCATGTCTCGTGTCTGTCTGAATTCTCCATGGCACGCTCCGCGGCCTCCTCCTCCTCCTCCTCCTCCTCTGCCCCCGCCTCGCCCGCGGTAGTTTGGTTGCCTCAGAGAAGTTTGTGGTTTGGCTGCAGACGGTGAGAAAAAGCAAACAAAGGCAGGTTAAAACATGGACACGCACTCTGACTCAGCTAAACCTGATGCTCAGACAGGACAGCAAGGCTGTCTGGAGGACACAATAAACACACGATGGACATTATCGTTCCAACGAATGGGAGAGCGAATGGGATATCTCAACTGTAATAACATAACTCTCATGATCATTCTTCACAGTTGCATAGAGTAATTATAAGTTAAAGGATTTAAGTTACACTTATATTTATACACATTTATACACATTTACACTTATATGAAGATTTTATTTTCACCAAACAATCAGCACACTCATAAGTCATATGATCAATAGGACTTTTGTTTCATTCTCGTCGAGTACGGCCACATTCAGGCGGTACACCGATCAATCAGTGCACCTATAAAGTTACAAGAGACATTTAAAGTCTGATCTGAAAGAGGACCTGTATGATTTCAGATTTTTTAACACTGAAAAGAGAAACTATATAAATATATAAACAAAAGATTATCTCGGGTGATGTACAAAGAATCTAGTAGTGCCTTCACTTCAAGACATCGCTGGGATACTGCATCATCCTAGCATAGCATTCCATCACAGTACTGCTAAGTAATACCACTGTAACCCTTAGTCATTTCCATTCCCACAATCCCTGATTCTTCTCTTCATTTCCTGTCACTGCCACTCAATTGATTTTTTTTTTTCTTTAGAAAAATCTGGAGCTTTCTGCTGCATTTGCAGTCTTCCCACTGACAAAAATATAACATCTCCTAATAGCTTTCCCCTGGAGTATCTTTAATAATCCCTTCATTCTTTTTCTCTGCTGCTTATACAACCTGTGAGCTAGTGGCCAGTAAACTGATTAATCAGACAAATGATTAATCAGTAAATCCTGCAAACATGCACCCCTTATAGAGACAACAACAAGCCTAAAACACACATGCACACATAGGCAGACACGGACACACGACCGGAGCAGATGCTGCGTCACCTCACCGGCATGGACACACAGTCCCTGGTCTGCCTCTGTCTGAATAGCAATATCCTGGTGAGGTGGCGGAGAAGGAAGACAGACAGAGAGAGGGAGGGAGAGACAGACACGGCGAGAGAGAAGGGGGTTGTGAATCAGCTGCTCTGCGACTGCAGCTGAGTCTCAGCTGCTATAGGCTGAAATAGCCTCTAATCTCACCACCCCACCCGGCTCCCTCTCTTGCTCTCTCTCTTTAAGACGTCCTCTTTTCCTGTCATCCATCATCATCATCTATCATCCCTCGTTCTGATCTATTCCACTACATTAGACTCTCTGTTTTCCTCCAACCCTGTCACCTGTCCTGCTGCTCACCACAAACACTCTGGCCGTGCTCCGGTGCAGAGGTGTGTGTGCTAAAACAAAACTGTGAGTGCGTGTCCAGGATCTCAAATTTGCATAAAGTCTTGGTGTGCATGTGCTGTGGGATGATATAAAACGCATAATACTAATAATAATGTGTGACTGGTTAGGAAGGAGTTAGCGAAACTGCTTTACAACCCTTCAAATTTTGGTAATGCTTCCATGACAACCAAGATTATAGTTTAAATGGTTTCACTCTAGAATAAAGATATTATGTTTTATCACAAACACATTTTGTTTATAAAAAAAAGTCCAATATAAACACATGGCCAAACAATAATTTTATTTTCATGCTAATGGATTCAGGAATTAATTTACTGAAACGTAAACTGAAAATAGTTAAATAATCGATTCAAAAGCTCACCATTGAGGACCAGCGGGGTAACTGGTTTAACCCTCATCTGTGTGTTGACCAGGTGAGGTCGGCCTGTTTTCTTGGAGCTGCGTTGGCGAGCCATGACTTTAGCCACGTGGGCTCTCTCATTGGTCGAAGACAGAAAACACATCGTCTGCAGAGAGAGCGTACGCTTATGTCAACAGGAAATTTAACAAAAGCTAAACAAGTGAAACCCGCTCTGGACCCTTGCATTACAACCTAGAAAATAACTACTACACACACTACTTTGAATCCACTTTGGTATAAAATTGGTTCCAAGTGTTTTCTTTTGCTTTTGTTTTTGGTTTCAATAACAATCCAGAAAAATCAGTCTCACACCTCTCCTGAGCGGTTGCGCTCCATATGTACTAAAGAGGGCATGCTGGCCAGCAAGGCATCTAGATGGTTGTATCCCATCTGCTTGTGTGGTATCTGCTCCCCGGTCAGCTCCTTATATTCTGACTGAAGACGGGGAAGGGAAATTCCACCTCTGTTGGCCTGTAGGACAGCCCGCAGCATCTTCTTCACCAGTTCTACGTCAGCCATCTGAAAGACCACCAGAAGTAAAGTGATTTTGTGAAAAGGAATGCACGCCAAAACAAGATGAGTCAACTGGAATAAAACCCGGCACAACAAGGTTTAATATTTAAAACAATTCTAATTCAAGTTTCAGTTTTGTTTTCCCGTAAACACTTAAGGCAGAAATTAGTCAAAAAAAAAAAAAAAAAAAAAAAACACTCCATTTCAACTCACTGCAAAACTTGTTAGACAGGTTTGATTCCAACAGCACTGCAAGAATAAATCATTAAATGCTACAGCGCACATAAATGTCTCCTAGAATTTTCCCTGGCAATACATGCAGTGTCACTGTTTTCACAGGAAACAAGAATGAAAGCTTTACTCACACATACTGTCCTACGTTTAGAAAAAATTCTCTTATCAAACAGTCTTTGCAATCGGAGAACTGTATTCGCAAAGTTGTACAAGTATCCATTTAAGGATTGTCGGGATCAAATGTTGCATTCAGTGACCAACATACACATCAACATGGATTTAAAATACCTACACTCAGCCATGGCTGGGACAGAACAACACATTTTCATTTTAGAGCCACATGTTTTACTTACTGGGAATGATTAGACTCAGCCATGAAGACACACCCTCAGCTTCACAGAGGTTTGCCCTATAATAGGACAACCTATATTGCCCAGTCAACGTACTTTAAATTTTAGTTTTGTGTGTATGTGCTTTCAGGAATGCAGGTCAATTTCGTATTTGTGTGTTTTGGTAGTCTCAAACCAAATATTTGTACATAGAACCGGTAGGACTTTAGATAAACAAAAACGTGGAACTTTTAGATTGATCAGAAATTAAAATGTTTGGAATTGAAAGTCAGGGCCACTTGTTGGTTTCTATTCTCGAAAGCGCTGACAACAGACGGGACGGACCGTGAATGACGTAACGCGTCACACTTCAGCTCCACACCCTCCGCTGGGACTAAACTATTTGCCTGAAGTTTTAATGTCGGCTGGACAAATTAAATTTTTGAACGACACTGCCTCTTTGAAATACATTGGCAAAATACACCAGAGTCAATATTTCACTCGCGCTGACAACCATACTGCGCCTAACACCGAACTAAACCCTCTAGATCAACGGCTCGTCAAGCTAAACAAAAAAAGTTAACCCTCAGCCGGAAGCACTAAAATGCGCTCTTCACCGTTAAACTACGCAAAAGCGACAAGTTTCTTATAACATAAGCTGCACAAGTTAATTACTCTGAAAGGAAGTACAGGAAGTAACAATTGCATTTTGACTTACTTGGCAACTTTAGAACATCCAAATCGAAAGAAATTCGGCAAACTTTCTCAAATATGAGTGTAATATAGGTTCAATTTGAATGGAATAACAAGTTCAAAAACATGTCACCTCTCTGCTCTAAACAGACAAATGTGAGAAAGAGACCCGGTCCTCTCTGCGCTGTCACCGCCACAGGGCTGAAGCTGCGGACGGAGCTCTGCCCCCAGAGTGTCTGCCAGCCGGTCCAGGCACAGCCTATCCTCCGTCACCTGATTGGTCCGCTGCGTATGGGTCTTTGCGTCAATATGCATCCAAAGAGAACGGTGCAAGAAGTGGATCCATCCCAGGTGCAACACCAAACGCAAAAACAACGGAACGTAGTTTTATATAGCAGTTAAAATGCTTTTTCAATGCGGCCTTAAAATACCAAATTTTTCCATAAGTCAAATATAAAATGAAAAACAAATTTGTCAAAACACAAAAGACATCCGATTCCACATGTGCCCCACATTAAAAAGTATTATTTTAAGAGTCAACAGATTCGGGTTGTTAATGTAGATCCAGGCCACCAGGGGCGATAGATACCTATTTTGTCACAGCTTTTCACGTTCGGACAACCGGAAATGAGCCGCAGAGACCGGAAAAGCCGACCGGTTTTCCAATCTGGGTGGATGGCAAAAATAACAACAGTGTCTTATTTTTCATGAAAACCTGATTCTAACAGACAACCTAAAGACGTGACTTTTTGTTCATGCTAGGTAAGTCAACTCACAAAATATAGTTATGTTAACAACATTGCTCTTTCTCTCTGACACAGCTGTTAAGCCGATTTGACGCGTTTTATTGACTGCGTTAAAGCTAATTCTGCTAATCTGTCACGTAAATCTAGCTGGATATCAGGTCGTGTGTTAAATCCAAAGGTAAACGTCTTACCAAGTGGCCGTTGACGTTTTTTTTTTTTTGTTTGTCTTCTATTTTTTTGTAAACAACCACATTTTTAATACCAAAAGCTTGGTGTGTTCAAGTGTTCCTTGTCACATTGCCCACGCCCTTCTTTAATGTTCATATTTTTCATCCTGATATTATTTGAAGAGGACGTTTAATGGAGGAATAAAAACCACAATTTTAACACCATCTTTCAGTGGTTTCTAAATACAGAATTGGTCAGTTGAATTCTTTAATCAAAATTTTGTACAGTATAGGTCAAACCATTTTCAGTAAGTCAGTTAGGATGCAATCCATGTGTTCTGATGACAACTATTTACAACTCCCCCTCTATTAGTTAAAATCAGCTGTGACGTTGTGCTTATCACACCCCTCTCTGAAATCGGTAGATGTGTTGCTCTCACTCGCTACCAGAAAAAGGAATGTGACAGTAGAGGAAAATAGTGGTACTTTAGCATTTTTATTTTATTCATTTGATATAAATAGTTTGCTATAATGGCTTTGGGCAGGCGACATTCTTACACTCCTCGGGTAAGTTTTAGTCACAATTTAAATACGTACATACGTGTTAGTTTTGGTGTGAACAACAAGCCTAATACAAACTTACTTGAACACTTTGTGACAGGCAGTAGCTGTAGGGATCAGTTTGTTCATCAGTAGTGTGTTTTCATCAGAAAAGCTATAAGAAAAAGAACAATAGCTTGGTATAGAATTAGTAAGACATTAGAGAAAGTTTAAAACTTTACAAGCACACTATGTTCCAGTAGTTGTGTGGTCTTGACTTTTAGTAAGCCTGAAAATTACTCTCTACCTACCTGAAATCACACAAATCCTGGTTTTCCGTCTCCGGCCCTGTGGATCAAATGTTGAGATAGCATGAGTTTACATGTCCTTGCAGCTTCATAACACGACTAGAATTTACTGCAGCCCTAGTTTATGCTGAATGAGAATCTTTGTGTGAGCAAATCAGGGTTAGGTCTTGTTTATAAGGAAGCCTATTGTAGCTCAGGACATATGACTGGTTGCATGAATTCATCTGTTCTCTTTGTGATCAGAAGAATTTGTCCTTGAAAATTTTTACTTCCTAAAGTTTCTTCTAATAGCTGGAACAGGAAAATCTATCTTAACTGGTGGTTTTAAAACAATATTACATTTTTCATGCATACTGTTGTGAATTCACGTTCAGTGTGAATTCACGTTGTCTTTGCTCTCATATCAACTCCACATCCTAATCCAAAAATTGCCCCTAAGTTGCACCCGTCACCAAAGAATCTGTCATTTATAGAACTGCAAAAAGAATGACACTGTCAAAGCAATAATATGTTAATAATACAAGCAACGTAAAACTGTTGTGAATGACAAAGTTGGTAAGAACACTCGGTCCTTGAAAAGACTGTCCCTTTTCAAATGTAGATTAAACATTTTTAGAAGAAACGTGACAGTAGTGTTCCATTCAAGTTAAGAAAAGAAAGTAAAAAAACAAAAAAAATGTAATTACTAAAAATATCATTTTCAGTACCTCTAGGCTGTGGTTGTAAATATCCTGGTCATATTTCTTTCCCCAAATTCTCCAGCTGACCAGCCCACTGATCAGCAAAATGAGCAGCGCAGGAACGGTGGAGAGTGGAAAAGCTCCAAAAGTATGTCTCATTACTAACACACACACAAAAAAAAACAACAACAACATAAGAATAAATACAAAGTATAATGACTTGCATCCTCTTTTCATATCTAGATTGGCTCTGTGGTGGAGGTCATAGGGAAAGGCCAGCGGGGAACTGTCGCCTATATCGGTGCTACTCTATTTGCAGCTGGGAAATGGGTGGGAGTCATTCTGAATGAGCCCAAAGGCAAGAACGATGGCACCGTGCAGGGGAAACGCTACTTCACCTGTGAGGAGAATCATGGGATTTTTGTTAGGCAGTCACAGGTTAGTAACTACACGCATGCTGTGAAGAGCCCCAACTGCCGTTAGTTCACTGACCTCTTTCTGTCTTGCAGATTCAGGTGGTGGATGACGGCTCCGGCACTACCTCACCCGATATACCAGAGTCAGGCCTGGCAAAGACGCTGAAACAAAAAGGTGAGTGTGTTTTGTAGACTGTATGTGTTTATATCTAAATATGTGTATGTTTACCTTAAAAGTTCTAGTTATTAATCTTTTTTTTTTCTTTTCTAATTCAGAGATTGCCGAGACTCCAAAAACACTCAAGCAGGTAGATGTCAATGACTTTTATTGCACTGTTTTGTCCAAAATGTTTCATGAATGAGGTTAAGGGAAAAATGTGTTTTTTTTTTTGTTTTGTTTCAGACACCTGTTAATATAAAAAAGGTAGAAATCCTTAACTTCTATAAATACTTTTTGCCTTGGTTGCACAACAGCTTAAGTGTTGACTTTTGCATGAAAGATAACATTCATTATTTCTTAGCTTTCATTTTTTGTTGGTAGTTTTCTGCTTTTCTACTCTTTTGCATTTGTACTCTAAATGTTGTTTCCTCCCAAAAAATTTTTTTGTGGTTAAGGTTTGAATTGTGAACATTTATCATAATTTTAGCTCCTCCTGGCAGTGATTTTGCCTCAGAACCCAGTGTTGCCATCACTCTAACCCAATTGCATGACTTGAATTCACGTATTTTGAAATACTGCACGCAATTGGCAGACGCAATAATCAGTGAAAATGAGTTAACAATGGTCCCAGTGTGCTGCTAACCTCTTATCTTGCTTCACTGTTTGATGTGTCTCTGTGTGAATATCCGTGTGTGCGTATATGTGTGTGTATATCCATCTCACCTCCTCCTCTCCAGCCTTCTAGCCGCCGCTCTACCAAGGTGAGCTTGTCTCCAGCAGAAAGGGGGAAGGTCATCAACTTGCAGCCATTTCAAATAGTTCACCCTGAAATATTTTGCTATTTAAGTGTTAGGCAAGTAAACTTAAGGGCACAACTTTAAGCATGTGAAGCATTTTCAAAGGTAATGCATTTCTACTGAAGAATTTCACTTAGAATTTCAACACTGAGGATAAACTGTATCAAAGTACAGCTGCATTGTGGGACTATTTGCATGAATTTACCAGTTATTTATTCAGCTGTATTTTCCAAGACTAAGCTGAAAATAATGACAATGACTACAATGTGACAACTTTTGTCTTGTCATGCATCTTTGCTTTTTTGCATTCTTTCTTTCAAAGCTTTTAATGTTTTTTTACCAAATTTATTGTGGTACGACCATAAACAGACCCTGTTGTTGATATAATAGCACAGCGGCATTAAGTTTTCATCATGTAGAGTCAGGTCAACCATGCAGCGCAGTCTTTGAACTCCCTGTGCGCTAACGTGGTCTTTATGATTGCACTGTGGCAGTGGAGCACACCACGTCGTCTGACACCTGCCACCTCCCTCCCCTCCCTATTGGTACGATCATCTGGGCGCAAGAGCCTTACGGTATGGTCTGTCACACCAGGGTCAACTGACAGAGGGACTGCTACTTTGGTGTTTCCCACACAAAACTGGTCATTTATAGCCTTTGGTGCTCTGGTGCAGGTCGCATATTTCTGTCTTGGAGGGTTTTGGAAGAACACCAGGCTCTGTTTCTCCACTGATTATGCATTTCACTTGTGGTATCACAAGATATTTTCCCTTTTTTTTCCCACAGAAATCCCATTTTCTCACAGCATGCTCTTGACTTTATTGGTCTCCTTTTGGCTATATATATTTTTTTGTATATATAGTTATTGGGGAATTTACTGACAATTACCGAACAATTCTATATCTGTTTCTTCTTCCCGCATCAAATCAGGCTTCTCGTGAAAGCCTGCCATCGGCTCTGTTGGGCGATGTCAGTGAGGCTGTTGTGCCCCCCACCCAGGGTGCACCCGTTGTGCCTCAACCCAGTGGCACACCTGCGCCAGCAGCAGCTACTCCAAGCAAGGTGGGACACTGAAAATGAGTTATTTTAAATGAAAGGTACAGGTTTTAACCTCATCTTTTGTTTGCATCATGTTTGTTTTACCCATTTCATTTGTGTTGTTACTGTTCATCCAGGTGGAGTCTGCCATTTCCAAACAGGTAGTTTAAAGTAGCATGCTGATGACTTGGGTGGAGTTGCTTAATTTTGCTTGGTTTCACAATATTTGGGACTGAAGGGAATCTTATATTTGATGGGATAGGATTCATTGTTATTTTTAACCTCACTTATTTTCTAAAACAGTCAAATCAGAGGTTTGCACAAATGTAATTTTTAATTTAATTCAAATTCAAATGGTGAGGTTTCATCTTTCTTGTTGTTTCTTTGAGCATAATAAAAGCTGTAAAAGTTAGGTAACCTCCCTTCCATCCATACTTGACAGGAAGAAGAATCGCTGAGAGCCCAGGTGAAGGATCTGGAGGAGAAGCTGGAAACGCTGAAAATGAAGCGAAATGAGGACAAGGCCAAGCTGAAGGAGCTGGAGAAGTACAAAATCCAGCTAGAGCAGCTCCAGGAGTGGAAGAACAAGATGCAGGAGCAGCAGGCAGAGATTCAAAAACAACTCAAAGAGGCCAAGAAAGTAAGCAAAAATTAGAGGATGGGCAAAAAAAAAAAAAAAGGGTTTGTTGTAAAACTGATTTACAGCTTTACCGTCTGATTTTTCCAACCTCAGGAAGCCCGTGAGGCACAAGAGGCCAAAGACCGCTACATGGAAGAGATGTCTGACACAGCAGACGCTATAGAGATGGCCACGCTGGACAAAGAGATGGCAGAGGAGCGAGCAGAGTCGCTGCAGGTGGAAGTAGACTCGCTCAAAGAGAAAGTGGACGAGCTCTCGATGGACCTGGAGATCCTTAGGCATGAGATTTCTGAGAAAGGTTTGCTTTGGAAAAAAAAAAAAAAGTATCTGTATAAATTCATTTTTTTTTTATTAAAGTGCTCTCTGTTCGGTGTCAACATTCTCGTTTTGTACAGGCTCAGATGGAGCCGCCTCTAGTTACCACGTCAAACAACTGGAGGAGCAGAATAGCAGGCTAAAGGAAGCGTTAGTTCGGTCAGTCACGTGCTGGAATAGAAAAGCAGTATTTTAAATTCGGGTTTTGCACAAGACTAAAAAAAAAAAAACCTTGTTGTCCCTTATTTCCTCAGCATGCGTGACCTCTCTTCATCAGAGAAGCAGGAGCATATGAAGCTGCAGAAACAGATGGAGAAGAAGAATTCTGAGCTGGAGACTTTTCGGACTCAGAAAGAAAAACTGCAGGAGGAGCTTAAGCAGGCTGAGGCTACTATTGATGAGCTGAAGGAGCAGGTACAGTCTTTGGAAGAAAGAGCATCAGTTTGTACAGTTAAAAAAAAAAATGTCAAGTACGCATACTTCAGGGTTCTGTTACATGTTACATTCCATGACGTGTACCAGGTGGATGCTGCTCTAGGAGCAGAGGAAATGGTGGAGACCCTGACGGAAAGAAACCTCGATCTGGAGGAGAAAGTCAGAGAGTTGAGAGAAACCGTCACTGATTTGGTCAGTACGTCTCCATCCGAGAAGCTTCCTCCGCTTTCATCCTTGCTCGTTTTTAAATGACCTCAAATGTTTCCCCGTAACAAAACAGGAGGCCATCAACGAGATGAACGACGAGCTCCAGGAGAACGCCCGCGAGACGGAAATGGAGCTGAGGGAGCAGCTGGACTTGAGCGGAGCAAGAGTCAGAGAGGCTGACAAAAGGGTGGAGGCCGCACAGGAGACTGTAGCGGATTACCAGCAGACCATCAGCAAGTACAGAGATCTCACCAATAGACTACAGGTGGGTGGAGAATAGAGACGTCGATGCTAGGACATGTGCTGGTGTGGATCTGCATCTCCAACTTGTCCCCTCCTGTGGATCAGGAGGCCAACAAGGAGCTGGTCAGCCAGCAGAACGCAAACACTGAACAGGTGCAGCAGCCACCTGCGGAACTGTTTGATTTCAAGATTAAGTTTGCAGAGACCAAAGCTTACGCCAAGGTAAAGCAAGCAGTCGAGCGTTAACGCCGCAATCGCTGGATTAGGGGTGACCCTTTTCAACGATCTGAGGCACCGTCCTGTGTCTGCAGGCCATCGAGATGGAGCTCAGGAAAATGGAAGTGGCTCAGCTAAACAAGCAGGTGGCGCTCCTCACCTCCTTCATGCCGGACTCCTTCCTCCGTCACGGCGGAGATCACGACTGCATCCTGGTGCTCCTGCTCATCCCCAGGCTCATCTGCAAGGTGTGAAGCTGTATTTGTGCCTATATTAAAGAATTCTCTCTTTTTTTGGAACATTTTAAATGTCTGCTTGTGTTTGCACGTACCCTATAGGCTGAGCTGATCAGTAAACAAGCTCAGGAGAAGTTTGATCTGAACGGGACCTTGGCTCAGGGGAAGGGGCTCCGAGGAGCTCCGGGAGAACAGCGCAGCTTTGCCTCGGGGCTGGTGTACTCCCTCAATCTGCTGCAGGCCACTCTGCACAAATACGAACAGTAAATATTTCAATAGTTCACCTGTGAGGAATTATTACTGACGCCAGGGTCGGTCGAGACGATGTCTGACTGCCACAATCAGTCACAAAGGTTTCTGTGTTGGCAGGGCTCTGAATACTTGCGGCGTGGATGTTTTTAAGCGCATGGGTACCCTCTACTCCGAGATGAGCTTCCACGAACGCTCTCTGGATTATTTCATCGACCTGTTGCATAAAGATCAGCTGGATGAGACTGTTCAGGTGGAACCTCTGACTAAAGCAATCAAGTATTACCAGGTAAAAAAAAAAAATGAATACATTAAAACCAGAGTTAAATAGCGACTTCAAAATTAACATGCTTCTTTTTTCCCCAATTTCTGTTCAGCAACTCTACAGCGTCCATCTGGCGGAGCACACCGAAGACTGCACAGTTCAGCTGGCCGACCACATTAAGGTACCTCAGCACAAGTAAAAGTGAAAATGCTATTTACCCATTGTTGGTACAGAACTGACGGTACAGTCAAACCTTCATGAAAGTTGTGGCGTAAGTGGTGACAAATATCGCCCCCTGGTGCCCAGTTTTCCCAAAGCGCTCTGGACTGCATGGCAGTGGAGGTAGCTCGTCTGCGGGCCTTCCTGGCTGCAGGTCAGGAAACTTCCAGCCTGGCTGTGCTTCTGAAGGACCTGGACACGTCCTGCTCTGATATCAGACAGTTCTGCAAAAAGATCCGCCGCCGGATGCCTGGAACAGACATTGTTGGCGTTCCTGCTGCTCTCAATTTTGGACCGCAGGTAGAAAATACACATTAGATAAAGATCATTTGCTCTCTGTGCCTGCATAAATATGTTTATATTTTCGAGTAAAACGTTGTGTTTGATGTGATGATGTGACAGGTGTCGGAAACGCTGACCGAGTGCCGGCGCCAGCTGACCCGAGTGGTGGCTGTGCTGCAGGAGGTGGCTGCAGCTGGAGCTCAGATGATTGCACCATTGGCAGAGCAGGAGGGGCTCAATGCTCTCAAACTCGAAGATACTGCCTGCAAAGCTGTGGAGCAGGTAGTTCAGTCATCAATCACACAGCGTTTGGCTGGTTGGTTTATTTTTTTTTTGGTATTTCAACTTGTTGAAATTTGCTGTTTCCATACCAGGTTTATGGCGCTCTTGGTCAAAGTGGCCCAGGATGTCTTCGTCAGTCCTGCGGTTCCATCATCACCACCATGAACAAGATGGCCACGGCCATGCAGGAAGGGGAGTACGATGCTGACAAACCACAAATAAAGGTGTGCTTTTAAAATCCAATTACAATTATGAGTCTGCACAATATGTACATTTGACCACATGTCCGATGTTTCCAGACTCCTCCGGTGGAGATGAGAGCATCCACAGTCAGGGCTGAAATGACTGATGCCGAAGGTCTTGGAGTGAAGCTGGAAGACAGAGAGACTGTTATCAAGGAACTTAAGAAGTCACTCAAGATTAAGGTGGGGCGAATATTACAATAATCGTCAGTTGCAATTATTTTTTCTCTTCATCTGACATCGTGTTGCTCCAGCAGCAGCAGCACACAGCAGGAACATGTCACCATCGCAGCCACATGTTGTTGACCTCTCGTCTTGATCGGCTCGGCAGCGACCTATGGCTAGGATAACATGCTATGCTAGGATAATACACTATGGCTAGGATAACATGCTATGCTAGGATAATACACTATGGCTAGGATAACATGCTATGCTAGGATAATACACTATGCCTAGGATAACATGCTATGCCTGGATAATAACAACATGGAGGAAGGGGAGGTTCTGGTTCCAAAGCCACGGCACCGCTGTGGGTGCATTTTGGTTTTGAACCTAACGATAAAGGAGAGCCCAGTAACGTGGAAGTGATCTGTAAATTTTGCCGTAAACAACAGCATCAACAGTGAAAACAGCGTCTACAGACCCACCACCCACAGCAATACGCCCAACTATTTCTGGATGTTCAACAAGTCATTAAATTGTTCTTATTCACGAAGGTGTACAGGACAGAATGTGTTTTATTAAAGCTCATTATGCTGTGATAGAATATAAAAAAGAACAAAATAGACAATATAATCGTCAATCGCAATTATTTTTCTGACAATCGTCTCCAGAAATTCCTAATTGTAACAGCCCTAGATTAAGGTGACACAAGACAACTGACAGCCCTAAAAAGAGTTTAGCTAAATCTGCTGTTTTTAAACGTGGCCCTTCTCACAGGGAGAGGAACTGAGTGAGGCCAGCGTTCGTCTGAGTCTGCTGGAGAAGAAGCTGGACACCTCCACCAAAGACGCAGATGAGCGCGTGGAGAAGATCCAGACCAAACTGGACGAGAACATCGCCCTACTGAAGAAGAAAGAAAAGTGAGAATGAGTTTCAGCGTTGGGATCCGTCTTGATTAGCGCCTTCCCTCTTCCTGCTCATTCACGTTCAACCCTTCTCACCTTCAGAGAGTTTGAGGAGACCATGGACGCGCTGCAGGCTGACATCGATCAGCTGGAGGCAGAGAAAGCGGAGCTAAAGCTGCGCATCAATAACCAATCGAAGATGACCATTGAAGGCCTCGTAGCGAGGGGCGTGCCTGCCTCTGGGATTGCTTCTGTTGTTCAGGGATCTGCAGGTGGTGAGTTGCTGAGACTAGGGGTTAGTGCATTTGGCATAAAATGGCCTACAACATAGTAGAACTGATCTACATCTCTTCCAGGTATTCCTCCGTCCCTGGTAGGGTCATTGCAGGTGGTTGACTCTCCTCTCCTCAGGCAGCAGGTTGAAGCTCAGAGACTGGGCATAAAACACCTGAAGAACGAAAACAACAGACTCAAGGTACCATCGTTGTTTTTACACAAATATTACATTCTCCTTTCTGGTAATACAAACTAAATGAAATTTGACTTCCAGGCAGAGAAGGTGAGAGCCCAGTTGGCCTCTCTACCTCCGCTCTGTCCTGCCAAGCTACCACAGGTGCCCAGAGACGGCTCCACGTCGTCAGGTGGACCGAACACCGGCATCTACCGCAGGACCGACCAGCTTCTAGCAACCCTGCTCAAGTTGAGCGCTGACGTTAAAGTGGTGGATGTAACCGGAAAGACAGCAGGTGATGATTAACAAACACTCTACTCTTCATGCCTTAACTTAGGTTCACATTTTTAATATCTTTACTTGTCTGAGGTATTTTCTAAAGCCACGTATTTGTTTTGTTCAGTTAGCGCCAGTGTGCAGCTGCTGGAGCAGACGGCTCGTCTCCAGAACCTCAGTGATGCTCTGGACAAACTCAAGGTTTTTACTTTATTCTACTCTACAGTGTTGCCGACAGTGGGAAACCAAACCAACAAATAAATAAATAAATCATTTGATTACCTTTTGCTCGTCAGGGTGAAGTAGCCGAGCACGTAGTGTCGCGTCGGCCCGGAGCAAAAGCTGCGTCAGATTTTGCAACCTTCCCCGTCTCCTCCTTCATTAAGGTAAATCCCGTTTAATTGTGTTTTAAAAAAACAGTATGATGATCTATTAAATTTCATAGGCCAAAGAAGAGAAGCAGGGAGGAACCAGGCTTGTTGGCCGTGTCAGCATCCCATGCTCCCCTGGACAGGAACAAGTGCACCGCCTCGTGCTGTCGCAGCAGCAGCTTCAGCAAGTGCACCGCCTCCTCATGGCCTAAGACTGATCCCCAGCTTTGACGGCACAAAGAAAGGCTTTCCTTTTTCTCATTCCACCTTCTCGTTATCATTTTTTTCCCCAGTATCACTTCTGTTCTCATTACTCAGGCGCATACCTAACCTTTCACACTTTAGCACTAGTACAAGCACATAAAATTGAGATTTGTTTAAGTCTTTAAAATAAACATGAGCTTATGAAGTCACATTTTCATCTTTAAAACAATTTATATCTTGTGGGGAGAGCAACAAATTTGACTGTTTTCTCTTTGTATCATTTCTATTTGTAGACCACCAATTAAAGCTACTTTCTCTTCAAAGCATGAAAACGTTACCTTTCTGTAAATGCCAACATTTTCAAATCCCAAACTACGATTATTGTTAAAGATGAATCATTCAGCCCGCTGTTTAAATCAAACATAACAGTTAACTTTAATAGGAAAAGAAACATCAACATGAACATTAAGGATAGATCAGGAAAAACACACTGCATAGAAAAAACATTAAAATGTCACATTTAGCAACAGTAAAAGTGAAACGAGCCAACAGTGGAATGAACCAGTAAAGCAGTGTTATTTTAAAATGGAAACAGGTTTCTACAGGTTACAAGCATGTTGTATAAAAGAGAAGATCAATAAAATGCAACTGATTTTCTTTTTATAAAACCATGCCGTGTCAGTAGTGGTGGTAGTAGCGAGCGTTTTGCCTGTGTGTGTAGCAGGTGTATGGACTGTAGTGGGGTCTGATGTGGCGATGCCTCAGTATATACGAATGATGCTCGTGGTACTGGTGCTCCATGTAGGGATCGAAGCGGTAAGGGGGCCTGTAGCCGAAATCTACGGGACATTCGGAACGCTTGAGCAGGCCGCAAATGACAGATGAAAAACAGGGTCCATTCAGAACAATGTCACACTTACCACTTCCATGCTGCCAGGGGAACAACGGCGGAGGCGGAGCCGGCCCATAATTTCGGTTCTCCCGATAGCGATATCTCTGTCTCTTCCATTTTTTGCGACTTCCTTCAAATTGAGGATTATCTGTGATGGGGAAACACCAGAGTGGAAATATACCGGGGTTTACTCGTATCTATGGTGCTTTGGAGAGAGAACAACTGTAAACAACTGAATTATTTAAGACTTTATCCTTACTCTCTTAGTACAGTAATGATTTCAGAGATGTTATTTATTCTGAGTTGATTAAATGCTGCTTCTACCTCCACAGGAATAGAACTCAGGTTTGAAATCAAGTACTCTCGGACCCACGGTGCAGCAAAGAAGTAAATACAACTACTATAACTAAACTGCTCTAACTAAACTAAAACTAAATAACTACAACTAGACAAGTCCACAGAAATTGTGACTGTGCCTCCACTCTGGCCCGTCCCTGCCATCCTCCCTCACGCCCACCCACCAGACCTGTGTCTCACCCACAACCTGCTGTTGAAATCAACAGAACCCAGCCTTTTTCAAACGTGACTTTGGACCACTTAACAGTGACCAATTTTATTGTGGGTGGGCTCGTTGGAACCGGAACACTTTAAAATGTGTGAGTGTAAAATCGTAAAAAAAAAAAATCCTAACACTACGTTAATCGATGGACAGAAAAGACGAGTTAAAACCTCCATGCATAACCACTATCAACATTAACAGCGGCCCCTCCCCCCTCTCTCACACACACGACCCAGTGTCATGCAGAACTGGCCTGTGTTTTTTTCTGAAATTTTTCAAACACAGTAATAACTATTAAGCTCCACGTCCGTCTGACCAAGCCGCACGTTTCAGTGTGTTTTGTTAGTGTGACTTTTAGTGGTTTTTATGTTTTGGTACCCTTATGGAGACATTTTTCAGTTTTTTGGGGATTTCTCAGGGCCTGTTCGACCGAGTTCCTCCAAATTTCACTCACACACACACACACACACACACACACACACACACACACACGACCCCCTCATCGGGACGCACATTTTGGTGTATGGCTCGTCCATGTGCACTGGGAGAGAAAACTTTCCCATAGGATAACATGGCCTTTGTTGGGCTGCTTTAACCTCGATATTTGGGAAACACCAATCTGTGTTAATGGTGTGCTATGAAAAGTTTTGATGTATGGCTCATGTCGGTGTGACAAATGGTGTAGGAGGAGATATGTGCCAAAATTGTGATGGAATAAAAAGAAAAAGAATAAAAAAGGCCGGCCTTTTTTGAGTGTTTTTTGGGGGGTCCGTTCGTCTGAGGGCCTTGAATCTGAGAGTCCTGAGACGAGGGAGTATACATTTACCTGGCACCGTGTTCTTTTCCTCCACGGGCACCGCAGCCTGTGGCAGTGGCAGAGTGACGCCCCAGGCCTGGGCGATGTGCTTCAACAGCAGGCAGGTTAACCACCGATGAGCGAGGGCGTTCCAGTGGACTCCGTCATTAGTGCGGTGTTGCAGAGAGAAGCGAAAGTGGTAGTGCAGGTCCAGCACATCCATTTCATAAGAGTTGGCCAGAGTGCCGCTGTAAAAGTTGGCTTCAATCACATCATCGCGCAGCAGAGGAGCCTTGTGCTCAATCTGGGGAGGACCGCACAGCACACGGGGAGGGAAAGAGGTGTTTCACGAGAGAAGATAGTTGAGTTCGGAAAAACTAAGCATGCATGGTGGGTGAGAGTGTACCTCAGGCACCAGGAATCCACCTTTAATCCTCTCTCCTAAAGGCATGGTGAGGTTCCATATAACAAGAGTTTGCTCAGGCAGAATCTCTTTTAGCTCACCGAAGAACTTTTGCAGATTGTCCTTGTAGTCATCAATCCAGCGGCAGCTGTATCTATACACAAAAACATTTCCACAATTACAGTAGCAGTACTATTATTATTATTACTGACATGTATCCACATTTAACAGATAATAAAACGCAATTTTACCTCACATTTATCCAAACCGCCGGTAAAAGTAATAAACAACCTCTTGAAACTGGCACAGTTTGATTATGAGTTTATATTTTTCATCCATCTATGCATTTATATACTAAGAAATTAATAATTTGAAAGAATCAAAAAAAAAAAAAAAACCTATGAAAACACTGACCGCCACTACATTAAACACAACGTATTAGTTAGAAAGATGTAATTAGTACTGGTTTGTGAGAAGCTTAGAAGAGCTTAGAAAAGCTTAGAGAGCACAGAAAGTTTCGGATCTGCACACAGCAAAATATTCAGTTACCTTGAAATATCCCAAACGCAGCTGTTGACAATGACTACATCAGGTTTTAAACCACGGCGGAAATCCTCCAGGACATTGCGCATGTAAGAGGAGTAGATTCGTGTCACAAAGTAGAAGCGGACCAGGTGGTGATCAGACCGGAACTGCCGAACCTCCCGGTACCCTGTTCCATTGTTCATTTCTCTTAGGCAGCCTCCTTCTACGATGCTGTCCTGTTCAAAGCTCATCTCCCCCTGCAATTATACGACATGATGCTGTGATGACATGATTTCACTGAAACAGAAAAACACCTAACAAGACAATGTATTACAAATGTGGACTTACTTTGGTTTTGAGTTGTTTTGCAGAGAGATATTGGTCTTTCTGCAACAGTAAGACAATGTCCTTGTACACGGCTCTCTGAACTGAGGATGGAGGATATACATCATTTAAAAAAGCATCAGTGCAAACCTGTGAAATTTAAAGCAGTACCAGTTCATTTCGTGAAAACGAAAATGCAATTAATTTCTTTCATGCTTTAATAAAGAAAGTGTTTAGGTTTAATTACTTACTGGAATCTCCCAGCACCACAACGAACTTATTGTGAAGCAACTGACTAGCATGATGGTGACTCAATAGCTTCTTTACATCCTGTTATTAATTTAAAAAAAAAAAAGAAAAAAAAAAGACAATTGCAAAAGTGAGCGGTCCTCCTTGTCACGTCATAGAAAATGGCGGACTTTTCTTTTAGGAATGTTGGCTTCAAATAAGTAAAAGCTCCTAAAGACAACAGATGGACTTTTGCCTAGCCTTGACAACATAAATATTTCCATAAGTTGAGAATGCATACTCACCATTTAAAAAGCACAATGCTGTTTTAAGCTAAGAAGCCACCTACTTCAAACAACTGCGCCAAGATTTAAGTTGTCCAATGTATTCCAATTATTACTTAATTCAAGCACTAAAATCGTGTTGCAATATTATAAGTGCTGAAGCTAATACTCAAAAATCTAGAGTTTTCATATTGTGGCTTATCAATAAAATGTAGGAGATGCTTGATTGAGCCGTTATTTAGGTGGACAGGTGTCCGCTAATTGCTGAGATCTTTGATCTCGCGAGATCTCAGAGTAACGTTGGGAAATGAGCTCTTATTTCTTTAAAAATAAACTTAGAAATTGAAGGCGTAATAATATAACATTTCGAATTCAACTACCTTTCTTTTGTATTCACAAAATGACAGTTTAAATTCTAAATTAATTAAAAAATAATCTCCGCTCTGTAAATGTAACTTAAATGAACTTTTTTCATGTCATCATTTATTAACAATTCCATGACAACGCATTCTTTAGGCGTAAATTATTTCAAGTACTCCCCATGCTAAGAGTTGTTTACATCTCAATTAATGAATTAAACTAATCATCCATGTTCAATAGACCAAAAGGTCCAACGTTTTCACGAACATCTCACACATTAATGTGATTTGAGAAAGTCAATGTGAAACAATATGTACGAGACAAACAGCAGAAACTTTAATTGCATTTTAAAAAATTTTAAACATTATTTACTGCCTTATAAATAAATAGGGAAGGATATAAGGTCTCTTAATTTCTACACAATGAATACAACCACTAGAGGTCACTGTCGTCATCATAATCTATTAACTGCATTATTTCTTTATTCTCCTTTTGTTTCTCGTCCTCCTCCTCTTCCCCCTTCTCTTTTTCTCCACTTAAGTCTTCTTCCTCCTGGTTACCACTTGTCTGATGGAACTCCTGATAAATCCCAGTGAGAGCTTTGGCAGCTTCCAGAGAGACCTTCAGATTTCCGATCACTTCCTTGTCTTCGTCCAGGCTCACGACTGGAAGAGAGACAGAGTGCATATTCATTGGATACCTCAGATCCATTTACACAAATCTAACAATGCTGTTTGCATACTTTTATTGGCAAAAATCATTTCATGTCATGTTCAACACCTACTGTCAATCTGCTGCTCTATGACATCATTCCCAGTGAGGAGCAGATCTTTTAGGTCCAGAAAAGCATGTCCAACATCCACACACTCGTCATCTTCATCCATCGGTTCACTGACTACGGTGAACTTTAATCTTTGGGCACACGACACACAGACGTGATTACACTTTGCAGGATAGACCTAAATATGACCATATATACATAATGTAATAATTTCATGTGTCAAATGTCATACCTGCCCTGGTTGGGGTCACTGCCCTCCAGCATGGTGTACAGATACTGCCGGAGTGAAGCGGACTGTGAGCCATCCACATAAATCACTGAGAGACATACGCAAAGATCTTAGCCTCATACAGGAAATTTGAGAAATAAATAGCCACAAAATTCACCCATTCTCACCACGTGTGAAGTTGTAGTGAATCTCCTCCCCTTTGGTAGGTTTGCGGAGGGACATAGGTGTTTCGGTTGTTTCCATGGGGACGCCCAGGAGACGATATTCCACGTAAACCCGCTGCAGCGATTTGTCCAGCGCGACGCGAGAGGATGGCTCAAAGGTCAGGGACAGAATCTCGACTCTAAGCTTGTCTCCCTATAATACAACAACGCACTGGTGACTTTGGTCACAATAAATGACACCTGAAAAGACGGTAAATGCTAATATGTTTGAAAAAAAATAATTCAGTGAAGTTTGAAGTAAAACAAAATTTGAAATGAAAAGGCTGTCAGCTGTGAAGCATTAATTACTAAGTGATGTTATTATATTATGAAAATTAAGAGTAAAAATGATAGACTTTGATCATACCTGTCTCATTTGTTTGGATGAAATGATGATATCACTGGAGTCTGAAGTCTCTGGACCATCACTTTCTGATTCTGCAACCATCAAAAATAAACATCACCATTATAATTGCATAAAATGAGCAGAGCTGATTCCTTTGAAATCACAGAATGGAAGATCTACATGTGTTTATTACGCTACATTTCTGACCTGTGTGGTTTTTTTTTTTAATGTGACTTTAATGAGATTTTCAAACAATCACAGATTTAAATCTATTGTCTGTGAATGAATAGTTACCACTCTCACTCCTCTCCTCTTCCCCCTCCTCTTCTTTCTGTGACACCTGATCCACAGAAGGGAGATCCTGAGAAGCAGAAATGAGACATGAGCCTGTTCAACGGAGCAGCCTTTAAAGGCGTCTTTGTGAAAACTCCTCCTGCCTGTGTGGTGACATCGCTGGCCGAGCTTCTCCTGGAAGGTGACTGTCTGGAGGACGTTGCCTCTGAAGACCTTAAATGCAACAAGCCTTTGTTAAAATGCCACTCTTTGCTGGTGCTGAGTGGTACTAAAGGAGCGCGGCTCGGTTAGGCTGGACGCTTTAATGTTTTCGGGGATCTTCACGAGTCAAATCTGTAGCTTACTTCCTCGTTCGCAGACGAGAGGCTGCGGCCAAGCTCTTCTTCGTCGCTGGAGGCTGATGAAGTCAACACACAAATAAAGACATAAAACATAACCCATGTTAGATCAGAAGCAGCATTACTCATCAGTGATATGTCTGCAGGTATTTTAAATCATACCGCAGGTTTACTCTCTTTCTGCACTTCGCTCTTTAGCGGCTGTGTCTATAGTAAATGTACAGAAGAATAAACATCTCTTTTAACAAAAATATTCATATTTTTGACGCTTTTTGATGCTGTGATCACCTTGACTCGTGGTTTGGCCACTGGCTTATGTGATGCTTCATCTCTCTCTCTTCGCCTCTCCTCCCTCTTGTGGCTGTCGGTCACTCCATCGTCCTTGCCTAAGACTGCATCCACTGATGGCTGGAAGGGGTATTTCCATCTCATCATGACCCTGACCACGCCCCGGGGATTCCCCGCTGGATCCCTAAATACATAATCGCCTGTGGGGACACAGACTGGCTGCTCTTCATCTCATGTTTACTGTGAATAGCTGCCATATTTTGCGTTCTGTCGTTCTTATTAACATTAACATTGGGTGCTTCTTCCCTCACCTTTGACCTCCCTTCCTGTCGCGAGGGCACTCAGTGGGATGGGGGTCTTGGCCAGATAAGGAGGTGGAATCTGTTCATCACTGTCATCAAACACATACACCCACAAGCTGCTGGATCTGGACGAGAGACAAGCTGAAGGTTTGAATCCGGTTTATCTCCTGAAGGTCCAGTCAGTCTTGGTTGCTCCTCCATCGTACCTCAGGTAGTGCAACACGTCGGCGGTTACTGCCAGCGGGTAAGAGGTGGCGTCGTTGAACACCGGGTCAGCGCTGCACCGAGCTGTCTGAGAGACGTGAGGCGGGAGGTCGTAGAACCTGTATGTCAGGTAGGCGTCAGGGAACAGCCCGGGCCAGCGCGTGCTGAGGCCAGCGCAACGCTCCAACATGATCAGCAGCTCATTGGGGATCCCTCCACCGTAGTCATACAGGTCCTGTGAGAATGTTTGAGCGGACCAGAGTTACAAGCTAACTTGTCCTTTAGATATGCAGACGACATGGCCTCAGTGGCACACATCACCAACACCCAAGCCCTGACACGGTACCAACAGGAAGTCCAGTGGCCTAGCTGAAAATCCCAGGGCCCCCTGCAAGGAAAGGGGGTGGGGCCCTTTGACAATGTAGCCTACAACACCACATTAATACGAGTTCAATAAGAACGTGTACACACTCTATATAGATAGTGTGTGTACACTATCTATATAGATAGATAGATAGAGAGAGAGAGACAGAGAGAGATCTATGTATCTATCCATCCATCCATCCATCTTTTTCACATATATAGTAATGTCTATTTTTTGCTATATTATCTCCCTCTCACCTCATGTCTTGTGTCTTGCCAGCTGAGACAGCCGTGGACAGAGCTTCTCTGGATGGCTTTCCTGTCAGCTCCTCCCTCTGCCGCTGTGCCTATTGGCTCCGCAGGGCTAAACAGCCGCACCCAGTAATCCACAATTCCAACCGTTTCCCCCTCAGAACCTTACATAAAAATAAGGGATATTTAATAATAAAAAAAGAGCGAGATTACCTACAAACAGAAAAAAACAATCATAAACGCTGACCTGAAATATTGACGCGCCCGATGATGCGCTCCCCAGGTCTTTCCATGGTACCCGTTAGGGATATTTGCCCACTTCCATGGGTTACAAAACGAACCCCTCCTAAGCCCTGGTGGAGTTCCACTCTCACCCTGGAGCCCCGGCCTTCCAGCCTGCACAGATCGCGGGGCGTGAGAGCGTAGCGGGATGTGAAGCTATAGTTGGGCTGGCTTTCTGACGCCACAGGAGTGGAATGCGTCTCAAAGTCCAGGAAGCTGTAGGTGCAGAAGGTCAGGATGTCTTCACCTTCATCCCCTCCCGGGTGGATGCTTCTCATGAGACGAAGCCCTGCCGGGGTGAAGGTGGCGCCCTTGAAGGTGGACAAATCAAAAAAGAGCTTAGCTTTAAAAATGAATTATTAAGTGAGGCAAAATATTTGAGCGTTTCTAACACCTTAAGGTGGATCTCCAACAGCGACTCGCCAGCTCTCAGCTGAGCAAAAGGCATGTCATCTTCACCTTGCATCACTTCCTGGTCTTCAGCCGGCCAAGTGTACTGGATGGGCATGGTTTGCTTGGACTTCCGGGGGTTGTATGCCAATTCTTTTAATTGAGCTTTTAGAGAAGCAGAAATAACCTGGCTTTTATTTTACGGTTCTGAACACAATGCTGCATGTTTCCAGCAGTGACAGGCAAAGATGTATACATTCAAATGAAAGTGCTTTCGGTTTGTCTCTGTGGACATCACTTGTTGTTGATACCTTGCAAGGTGTTAATGAGAAGAGCTCTTTTTGACAAGAGCTTGTCTTTCGCCGCCAACCTCCTTTGACTCTCCTCCCTCTCTTTCTCCATCTTCTGGGTCACCATCTTCAATTCATCCTTAAGACATAAAATTTGAATGAAAAATTGTTTACCAAATTTTTCGGACTATAAGGCGCAATACCAATGAACGGGTCTATTTTCATACATAAGGCGCACCGGATTATGAGGAGCATTAAGCGAAACAAAACAGTCAGATCGGGCAAACTTTATTCACCTCGTTCACGATAACTCTCACCATTGTTGCGTTGTAACACATAAAATACTTTGAAGTATTTATGCTTCGTACACACTTTGTAAGCATGTCTCTTAACAGGTGCCATTTTGGGGTTCTTATACACAGACCATAATATTGTGTTGACGCACAGTACGTATTACTCCGCGAGGCTTCTGACTACGGTAGCCGTAATGCTCCGACAACGCATCAAGCGGTGCGGCTTCGTAGCTTAGCAAAGTCGTACTAAAGCATTTTGACAGATTTTTAAGCGCCGTGTACCACATAAAATCGGTTCGAGGTCAGTAAGCACAAACAGAATTAATACATAAGGCGCGCTGTTAATTTTTGAGAAAATCAAAGCATTTTAAGTGCGCCTTATAGTCCAAAAGTACGGTAATTGCTGTCAAGGCTGATTAAATGATTTAACATGTTGCTATGGATCCCCCACATGTAAACAAAGCACTTTAAACATGATATCTTCACGTTTGTCCTTCTTACCACCTGCTGTGTACAGATTTGCGTTACTGTGCCTGTTTATACGTACCTGCAGGTCTCGACTGATCCGGTGCTCCAGCAGGAGGAGTTGTCTGCTTTTCTGTAATTCCAGCACAGTTTCAGCATGGGATGCGCGAATGGTGGCCAGGTCCCAGGGTGAGTCCTCTGTCTTTTCCTCGGGGCAGAGAAAAGAGAGCCCCGCCTGGCTCTCCTGCCGCATCCTAAACGCCTGCAGGAGGACACCAAACAAACCCGTTAAGGGTCACAAATCCTTTCATTTTTGCAGTCCGACAAAACCTGTGCGAACCTTGATCTGCAAAAGAGTCTCACTGAGGTCCTCAACGCTCATGTCAAACTCCTGCATTAAAAAAAAAAAGAGATAAGGATTAACAGCAGAAGCCCCTAATGTTATCTTATCCTACCCTTCAGTCAAACCTTGGTGACAGAGTCCAGCCTGTCCTGCAGAGAAGAGACCTGCTCCTTGTACTGGAGAACCTCCATTTCCAGATGTTTGTTTCTTGTCGCCACAGAAACATCTGCATTATCCCAACGCAGGTGACATAATGAAGGTTAAGATTCTGTGATCCGAGTTTATTCTTCATTACTGGCTGACTGGACTACCTGTTTCGTGCTCCTTCTGCTGCTCTAACGCGTCTCTCTCCTGTCTCAGTTTCTGTATCTCCTGCTCCAACCTGTTCCGCTCTTCCCTCTCTGTTCGCAGCCTCTCCTCCAGTTCATACATTTTCACCCAGCTGACATGTTTCTGGTCCACTTCTTTGGGTTCGTCCATCTGGACATCCTGTTTGCTTTGCACTGCTAGAGTACTAGGAGATAAATCAGAACTGACTACAGCATGTTGACTGGTTAATGACACGATCCAGGGCCTGAAGGCCTCTGTTACCTTTCTACTAGAGTATTATAGTTTTGTTTTATTAGATCTCTTTCTCCTTCCAGGTCTGAGATCCTCTCTTGCAGCTGAAACAGAACAAAGTTAATCTAAAAACGTGTTTTAGTCTCTCATTCGTCTGGTCTTGATCATGCAAGCAGAGATGCACCTTGTCCAGGGTTTGGAGAGACATATTAGAGGTAGTAAGGAGACCCTCCAGTTCCAGAGCTCTTTGTCGTTCCTGTTTCAGCTGCTCCGTCACCTCCTCCACTCGCTGCAGCAGAGCCGCCTGACTCTCCCTCAGTGACCTCTGAGTCTGCGGTGAAACGCTGGTAATTAACTTTACACAAATCGATCAGTCGTGTCTTCATCAGACATCCAGAACAATAAGACTTTCACCTCGTCCAGCTGATTCTCATACGTCTGTCAGGACAAAATGGACAGATAACATAACAATAAGTAACAAGCTCGAACTGCATTTGTCAGATAATAAAACACCAGGACAGAAAACGTAACCTCATTCAGGTTGTTAAACTTCTCCTGCAAGACTGCAAGAGCAACATTCTTCTCTGAGAGCTGCTTTTGTAGACGGATGGAGTCAATATTCTCTTTAATGGATATTCTAACAGGAAAACAAAAATCAACTTTACTTTATCAACACCATGAGCCCCGCTAACAACGTGGCATTAGCACTACTTGTGTTTCTCCGAGTCACCTGAGTTTGTCAGCTTGTTGCTTCCTGGCGTCCCTCGCAGTCCCCTCCATCTCTTTTTCCTTGTCTCTTAATGTATCTCTGAGCGCCTGAGCAGCCTGCACCAGCTCTGCAACCCTCAGCTGCTCCACCACGCTGGACCGTCTGTGGGGTCTAAATCATAGAATGCTGGTCAAATTCTTCTCTAATTATGCAGTTTTTTGTTTGTTTGTTTTTTTTTGTCTGTGTGAGAAATCAGAATAAATACTTTTCCAGCTCTGTCCTGGTGTCCTCGATCATGGGTCCATATCGTGGAGGAGCAGTGTGAGTTGCCCTCCTGACTCCACCCTCCAATTCCAGACTTTTACCTGACAGGAAAAGGAACACAAAGGCTTAGGTTTGTTACCTTTCTTGTACAATTTTGAAAAAAAACCCAAAAAAACACAAGTATTACCTTTATTAGACTTGTATGGTGTGCGCCCCCCAAGGTCCAGAATGTGCTGTTTGGCCAGACTGAGCTTGTTCTGCAGTGCCCCTTTCTGGGTCTCCAGCATGGCCACACGGGTTTCCAGCTCCTGGATTGTGTCCTCCATGTCTCTGTCCTTCATGCCGTTGGACCCCGGATGAGTCTGACGGAGACGCATAAGCCTGGTGGACATCCTGACACAAGGACAACCTGCTGAGCGCTCGTGCCTCTTCAAAGCAGCTGTGCTAAGAACGGCGCACAGCAACGTTCAGGCCCACTTTTCAGAACGTGGCCCAATGTGTGCTCATTACTGGGTGTTACCTGCGAAGCTTCTGCTCCTGGGTGCGTGCATGTTGTCTCAGGCTGCTGTTTTCATCTTGCAGTTTGATGCACAGGTCTTCCAGATGCTCTTTAGGAAGCCGAAACAGGCGCTGAGGACCTGTGGGCCAAAAACGCAGATCAGACGTAGCTGGTCCACTTGCAGGAAATGTTTTGGTTTTTATGCACCTGATTAAATGACTGAGTTCTAATCTAAAAAGAAACGTTTTGATTTTACCTTTTGCCTTCATGACTTGCTTCTTCCACGATTTGACATCATGGAGAGGATCTGGGATTCACAGACGAAAGAAATTAGCGTCATAACAGATTTCACTCTGACGGTAACTTTTCCACACTCTTTCTTTCTTTAGTGCTGAATAATGGTTCACCAAACCTGGAACAGCCGGCATCAGCCCCCCTCTCATCAGGCCCACGTCTCTAACTGGGAGATCCCCAGCGGTCTCATCCACCAGCACCGACATCACACCTCAACAGCCAATCAAAGCGTCTTGCCCAGAGACATTTAGGGATATGTACGTCCACTGCTGTACGTCTCCATCGGGGCGCTAAAATGCAGACTAAAATGTTTAAATAAAAACAATGTTGCAGAAAAAAAAAAAACAGTTTTGTAGTTTTTGTATGACTATCAATAAAAATATTTCAATGAGGACAAAGCTCGTCATGAGGACTCAGACAGAGTCTAAGTTAGTGCACAGTCATCAATACTGTGGCCATGTTGACATTCCACAACCGGCAAAAAAAAAACAAAAAACAGTAAATGCCTTTTACTTACCTTAGTCTGTCACTGAACTGTTGGATGAACATAGAACAAATGGAAGTGTTGGGCTCTAGGATGTCCACTCACGTGTCTCACTCCTGAATGTCTCCGCCCAGTGATTGGATGATATCAGATTTAATCCCTGTTTATCCGTTCGTTTGTCCTTTGAACTCTAATTTACTGCTGATATGCTTTAATGCAATGAAAGTCTTGTATGAAATAGCTATGGAGTTCACCGTTGCACACAGTGCCTCAATGCGTTTGTGTGCATTTCTTTTTAGGACTAAACTGTGGATTAGTGTGCAGTATCGTGTGTAAGGTTTGCAAATCTGCAGCCGTGCTCCATCTGCCTTTGAGCCTAATCCTATGCCTGGACTGAGCTGATTAGCATCCCTTAGTTAGCACAATGCGGGATGTGGTCTGAAGTCAGTTTTGTGGCACGTTTGGCAGCTAAGAATTGTTATTACTGGAGGTACGGCGCTCTGAGATCTGTGCGAGGGAAGATGGAATTAGGCTAATTAGGGTAGGGGGAGGAGAACTTGCAACAGTTTAGGGATGGTAGGTGGGTATTTTAGTGAACTCCACAAGTGATTCTTGTATAAAATTGTCATCAGTTCAGAAATCATGCAAAGTCAAGACAGTTTAGGTATTAGATTTGGTATTTATTAGATTGTATTTAAAGTTTTTATTGAACTTTTGTATTAAATTTTAAATTTAGAATTAGTGCTGTAGTAGGTGAAAATATCACCAGCCTCCGAACTGTAATTTAGAAGACAATGTGAAATCTTCAAGGAAATCCAAAGAAACATCTTTTCCCCTAAGAAACGTTGCTCGTGTGTTTCTTCACCTTGCAGTTATATTGTAAAGTCATCTAAATCCTCATCTGTGCCGATGGTGCGGATGGTAAGGGGTGATTTGTTTGTGCTGCTGTCACTCATGTCTGGATTGAAAAATGGAAAGATGGCTTCACCAAATTGGTAATCTGTGAAAGAATAGATGTGTGACTTGGCGTCTGCGTCATAGAAGGACACCGTTCCGTCCTCAAAATCGAGGAACACGCCGATAATTCGGGGCTTCTGAGGGAGACACAGCAGCTCGGCCTCTCCTGCACATGCGCGGTACTCACTGCCCTTCCTCAAACACACAGTCCAGTAGCCATCCTCTGGACTCAGCGTGACCACACCCTTCCTGTCCACTGACTGGCGAGCCACGCCCAGGTCCCACGCCGTTTTATCTCCTACGTCTACTTCCCAATAGTGCCTCCCTGTGGTGAAACCCTATATAGCAAGACACACAAGTCACTGGGAAGGCACTTGTTAAGGGGAAACAAAAATACAATTTTTCACCTTAGAACCAAGAACACATGGTGCCATGTCAAAACGTTCTGGCAGGTCCACCAAGACCCGTTTCAGGTTTCCATCCCACACCTGTCTCCTGTCTTCTGACAGAACTAGCCAAGGGTTGGCTGTGTTTGGGTCCAGGTGAACATCAGCTGGTAAATATGGAGACATGAACTTAATTATCCATTTTGTCGTAGTTGCTGAACACAAATCAGATCTTTCATTCATCCAGCGGTAATATGAGATTACAAAGTATCCTGTGGCATCAGTTTACAGTTACTGCTTGAAGTGTATAAGAGCCCTTTCAAGGCTGACAACATACCCAATAATCAATATCTAGATAATTTCACCTGGTTTAATAATAGATAACGATGCAATTTAAAATGTTCTGTTATCTGTTAACTGATTACAGGTCTCATTTACTTGTAGCATTTTGGATTTGTTGAGAATATGTCAAAAATGAAATCAGACTGTTGTTTAACATGGACACTCACTGTACCTGCATACTGCTGCACCTGCTCATGTTCTGTAATTCAATAAAAAAAAACATTCAAATTAAAAGACATGCTGATGAATAATGTTAGATATTCTATAAGTCACAACATTAAAGCCACTATTTCACTATTCTGTGACCCCTGCTGAGCATATTCACTGCTCTGACTCAAGAAGGCTTTGACCAGGCCTCAAAACTGCCCCGTTTACAGTTCAGTTGCCTGAAGTCGATGAAGGTGGATTTAATGTTGCGCTTTACTCGTCTGTGTAACTTTGATAAAACTGACCTTGAAAGGCAAACCTTTTTAAAAACGACTGAAGCTGATGTTCAATGTGGGCCACCGCCCTCCTGACGGCTCCCAGGCACGTGTCAGAATGGACGAAGATGTCGGAGCAGGACGTTGGAGCTGGTGTAGAACAAAGAGCTGGAAACCTCTAAGTGAAACAGAAGATTCAAGAGTGGCTATTTACCATAAGGAAGGTGTCTGGTTATGAACCTTGGTTCTGTGACGACTCCTGACCTGTAAGAGATGAAGGTGGTCCTCTGTGTGAGAAAGCTGCTCCATCTCACATCTTTTCCTCTCCAGCTCGGTAATTTCCAGCTCCAGCTCTTTGATCAGCCTCTCCGCCCTCTGCTCTGCCGCTGCCTGCTTCCTCTGGATCATCTGAGCTAACTCCGTCTCAATTTTCTCCATGGAACGCATCAGAGCAGCAAATACCTCCAGACTCTCCATCATATCCCTTTTGGAGCTTTTCTGCAGATGTCGCAACATGAAACACGTCAGTTTCACATCTATCTCAAACAAAAGTTTTGTACCCTAAAGAGTTATCCTCACCGCAATTTAGGAAACAATGTGAAATCATGAAGGAAAACTAAGGAAAGATTTGGCGATGACGTCATAGAAGGACTCCGGTCTGTCCTCTGAATCGAGAAACACTCTCAAAGCCTTTACAACAAGATAAAACTCACTTTGCTGAGCTCCACACAATGTTTGAGTTCGCCCACTTTCTGCATTCTCTCCTGGATCATCTGCTCAACGTCATCCTGGATTCTTTTCATCTGAACCTGGACACCGAAACACAAATCAAGGCCGGCTGCCAGTGGATTTGACGGAAGGATGACGTGCAATCCTGGACCTCACCTTTTTCTCCTGACTTTCTCGTTCCACTGGGACAGTCTGGTGACTGTGGTGCTTGCTCTCCGTGCACAGCACGCACACACACTTCTGGTCAGTCCTGCAGTACAGCTCCAGGAGCCTTTGGTGCTGCTTACATATTCGCTTCTCCAGCATCGCCACAGGTTCACTCAGCTTGTGGATCTTCAGGGTTGCAACTCTCAGGTGTGGCTCCAGGTGACTCTGGCAATATGACGCCAGGCACGCAAGGCAGGATTTCACAGCCCTTGATCGCTTTCCTGTGCACACGTCACAATATATGAACCCTTTGGCCTCTGACGAGGAGCCGTTGTGCCTTCTCAGGCGGATCTTCTCGGACATTTCTTTAGCAAAGGAGTTCTCGCAAAGCTCGGGGCGACCGGCAAAGACAGTCTGACACTTGGGGCAGCTGATGCTGGTGTTCTCCCAGTGCGATGTGATGCAGGTAAAGCAGAAGCTGTGACCGCAGGGGATGGAGACGGGCTCACAGAAAACATTCTGACAGACAAAACAACAAAACTGCACCTCAGACAGCGGAACAGTGGCGGACATGACCTGAGAAATAAAGAAAAAAAAACATTTTTAAATCATGGTGCAGCAAACCAACTGTTCAGTTGCCACAAATATGAGGCAAACAACTTAGGCAAACAACAAACAACTTAGCCTCTTTAAAAGCTGAGAGTAAACCTGAAGAGAAACAAAATGTCATAAAGTGTTAATTAAAATATCAATACATACCCTCTATGAGCCAGCCTCGCCTTGTTGCTGAATGTGAAATGTGACCTGCACAGCTTGCTCAGACAAATATTGGCAGTTCGGTTGTAAAACCAAAGTCCTTCCCACATTACCACTCCCTTGGGGACTTTTGTTCCTTCTCTGATCTTATATGACCGTCTCATTCCACTGTGCACATGGATCTTTTTATAATATTTTATTGTTTTGTTCGTGGCCGTGGCCATATCAACAGATGTTGAAATGGCTGGTCCTGACATATTTAAAATATTTATTTACTTGGTATTACCACATAATTAAAAATGTCATGAGCACATTAAAATTATACATCAACAATTTGCAGTATAAAAACAGCTTTTATTTGTATACCTACTGTATAAAAGACACGGAATATGCTTTTTTTTTTTTTTTTAAAAAAAAAAAAGAGCCTATAGTAAAAAAACAACACAATAAAATATTGGAAATTGACAATGACAATGTAATGAATAATAATAATAAAAAAAAAAACTTTTCTTGTTCTCTTAAAATCATGTTTTTCATTATAGCAAGTAAATAGTACATAGTACAGCTATGTATCATAGTACTTCCGAACCATATAGGTGAAGAAATACACAATATAGAGAAGTACCTGAACGTTGATTCACAGCTAATCAGCGCCGGGAATGACCGTTATACGATGGCGCCATCTAGTGGTCAAACTAGTTGGTAGTAGATAGTATAAACTAGATGGTTTATACTATCAAAAAAATAAGGCGAAACCATGCATTATAATTATATTCTATGCAATAATACAGTACTGAGTTATTACTAGCACAGATGAGCATAAGATATTAGATAATGCTGGTAATAATATTTTTCTAACACTATGATGACCTTTTGGAACACATCACAGTTTATCTTTAATATTTACGACATGTTTAAAACAAGTGACCAAATCACAACAAATATCACTGACTTTGAGATTTTTTATCCTCACTTTCATTTTCCTCCATTGTTTGTAACAGATGTAACCTTCAGAGACACAGCCTGGGATGATAGTCCATTTGTGCTGAAGAACTACAATGAAGAAGTTAACAGAAACAAAACAGTTTAATTTCAGAAATTATACTCAGCAAATTGACGAGAAAATATGTAAGTCTCACCGTCTCCAAAAAGTTTTCAATGTCAGAGTTTGACAGCTGAACCAAAGACTGTAATCTGACATTTAATCCTACAACACACCCTGTTCAAAAAAGAAAAAAAAGAAAGAAAATTACATGCGGAAATGTGACTATTTATACAGTAATTTCCACTTTTATTAGAATCTTTACTTTATCAAAAACAACAAAAGCACGGCTGTAAATCTTTCTTGAACAGGCACATTGTATTGAAATTTTTTTAATGAAACAGATTTTTGAGTGTTACAAATATAAATACTTACAAGGAGCTTTTGTTGAGAAGGAGCAGAGTTGCAGATGGTTTATATGCAGAAAAATATATTGACATGAGTTATGTTAGATATGGGAATCTACAGACTCTTCAAATATAATATGAGAATAACGGTTAATAAAGTTACAATGCTTGTGCCAAAATGTAAAACAAGAAAATTATCATAAGATTTTAGTGAAACTGATTAATTGCATTGATAATGTAATTTAAAAGAAATTCAAATCATAATTATTAGGCTACAAGAAAAATGCTCAAATAAATGTTTGAGAAAAATGTTAAGATTTCAAAAAACAAGATGGTCAAATATCCAAAGGATTTAACTTGGACATTATCAAGTGAATGGAAGAAAATAAATAGATGAAAATATTAATCTTACCAGTGCTTGCTCTCAAAGTGGCTCCAGTGCTTCTGACTCCATTAAACACAGTGAAGAGAGTGAATGTGTACTCAGTTCCAGCAGTCAGACCAGAGACTGTGTCATGCACTGGTCTGTTTCCATCAGGAGGAGGAATGTTTATCACTGAATATTTAAACTGGAGAATAAAACTGTGGTTGTCGACTTTGTTCCACTGCAGACTGATGCTGGTCTCATTTTGTCCAGTCAGAATGAAGCTGTCTGTGTTCAGAGGAGCTGAAAAGAAAACACAGTAAAACACAGTTTCACTGTTCCAATCGCTCTGGAATTATGGCAGCAGCTCATACACATTCATGTTGGAGCCAGTTATCAAAGATTGTCCAAGGCAACGTTCAAAAGCGTTTAACCATTCATGAAAACGGTCTTCTTACCAGTTGCTGCAGTGAGGTTTACTCCACTGCTCAGGACGTTGTCAAGAACCGAGAAGAGAATGAAAGTGTACTCAGTTCCCGGAGTCAGGGACAGGACTGTGAAGGAAACTGGTCCGCTTCCATATGGTAACAGGATGTTCATACTCCCGCTACCAGACTGTAGAATGAAACTGATGTTGAATTTCACTTGATCCCACTGTAGAATTATAAAGTTCTCACTTGTTTGGACTAATTTAAAGTTTTCTGGATTCGGTGGAACTGAAAGACAAAGGAAAAAAAAAGAAACAGACAGAAATTCAATACAACAGTTGATTACTCCAGGGATGGTTTATTAATGACAATTTACCCATTATCTGTTATGTTTTAATATTTTTTGTGTTTACGTTAATTTCTGTGTGACCTCAGCTATGGAAGAGGATTAGGGTTAGCCATGAGAAAAAAAAATGAGAGGAGGTAGTTTTTTTATCATCATGCACTGTCAAGAAATAAAGTCGAAATACAATGGCGAGAAAAAAAAGTTGAAATATAATGTTGCGACTAATGTTGAAATACAATGTTGAGAATAAAGTCTACCTTTTGAGACTATAACAACCAGTGCATGTGACTGATTCTACAAAATGCCGTGCAGGCAGTAAGACGAACTGGTGAAATTATACTTCGAACTCGGCTTTAGTAACAAAGAAATATTATTTCTGCACGGAATTTTGTAGAAGCAGTCATATGCCCTGGTTGTTATAGTCTCAAAAGTTCGACTTCATTCTCAACATTATAATTCAACTTATTTCTCAACATTTCGACTTTTTTCTTGAATTGCATGATGAAAAAAAAAAAACTACCTCCTCTAATTTTTTACCTCAGCAGAACAAAAGGTAACTTCAAAGTATTTCAACCCTTTAATAATTCATTTAATAATCCTCACCTTATGACACGTCTAACTAGTGTATTGTTTGAGCAGAAATACACAATACAAGGTACATTACTTCTTTTGTAACAGATGAAAGGAAAACTGAGCGAGCAGTTCTCGTCAAACCACAGGCCTGAGTTATTCAACGCTATTGTCACACACTCCTCATGACCAGAGTCTGGCTGTCCCAGGGCCCAGTTGCGAAACAGAGAGGGGCTGCCGTCGGACCACTGCTTATCCCATTGCAGGCCAATCCACACAACGTCTGTACCCGCCAGGGTTGTAATGGCTTCATTTTCTGTACTATTACGTATACTATAATAAAAAAAAGTTGAGTTTTAGTAAGAAGTAAACAAATATACGCAGTGTTGATTACGTTCATTGTTTACCCACAGCCCAGTTCAATTTAAATCCTTTCATCGTCGTTCTTTTCCCCCATAAATATAGTGATTTAGTGCCCATTGGGACCATCCCAATCCTAAAGTTCTTCTGTGTTCTTGAATCAACACAACAACACAGCAAAAACTCTTGGTGATCACTAACAATACTATTTTCTCAGCAAACACATATGCAAAAAAAAGCTTGTTTTCATAATGAGTAACTGTAATTATAAGATATTTCACGGTGATTATCAAGACGAAAGAAATGACAAAAACATAACAAATGATTTTTGAAAAAAGTTAGAAAAAAGCGTGTGTTATACCTTGCTAGATCAACATAGTTCTCCCGGCAGAATTTCTGAGCGTCATACCAACTAATGTTTTGATTTATTTTGACAAAGGATGCTGTTCCGTTTACTGAACCTGGAAAGATATTGATAACTGTCAGAGCTGATTTTTTTGTTCCAGCATCAGTATAAAGAGTAGAGAAACCTCAAAATGTAAATACTGTTAATAACACCAAAAATTTCCATTTATTTATAACAGAACTCACCATTGTAGCAGATAAAAGGGTACGGGACGGTGCAGTTGACGTCGACCCATGTGCCAAAGTAAGGAATTCCAGGAAACAGCGCCACACAGTTCTGTTGGTCATTAAAATTGTTTGGCTGTGTAACATTCCAGTTTCTAAACTTCGTCTCTCCACTGCCATAGAAGCTGCTGTTGTTCAGGGACCATATCCAGCCATTTACCCAATCGTCATAGAGACCGATCCAAGCATTGCCTGTTCAAAGATGATTTGTTACACACGTGGACAAATAAGTGATAAAATGCCTTTACCAAAGTGCATTTATTTTGAAAACTTGCCATTAAGGGGCGCGGTGTTGACGACAGCACGGATGTCATCTGTATTTTCTACAGTTGCCAGGTCATAGTAGTTGTTTCTGCAGACCCTCTGGGCTTCAGTCCAGTTCAGCTCCGTGCTGACAAAAAAGTACTGTCGCGTTTGAGCAGCAGCACTGGCCAGTGCTCCTAAGAAAGCATAGTCAGTAAATGATTTCTGAAAAAAATAGGAGAATGTTGTAGCTTCTATGTCTTTAAATGCAGAAGTATTAACGATTGTTTGGTTATTATTCCTCTTCATTAGCTTGCATGAAAAGCCTTTCACTGAACCTGACCTGAACAGCCAGCTATCCCACAATAAACACACTAAGTTAAACCATATCAAGTTTCCGACTATTTCAGAACCTAATTCTAAAGAACAAAAACAAACCAGTTTGAATAACAATATAAATAGATGCAATTACAGATTATGAATTAAACAATTACAATACTACTTACTTTCTTACACAATATAAAGATATAGTTTGAACACCACCAACCTGTGAGGACAAAGATGACCAGTCCATAATCCATGAGTCAAATCTTTGAAAAAAATATGAAAATACATACATTTATTTCTTTTTGAAAACTTAAACCTCATAACATTTAGTATACATAGATGAGAATACACAATATTACTTACCATCTCTTCAGTCTCTCCTCAATTAGAATTAATGACCACTCCCGATCAGTACAGCCTACTAGTGCTTCTTGTTTGCTTGAAGTTAATTTGAAGTTACTTTGTGGTTTAGTGCAGCAATCTGGAAGCGTAAGCTTGACTCGTGATCTTAAAGGCTTCATTTCCTATACTGAATGAAAAGAATGCAGGTGAAGATAAACCCAACCTGTTTAACACGCTTTTTTTCACTAAACAGACCAAGGCCATTCAATGCAGGAGGGTTTTTCAAAGTAAAAGCCAGTTTTACATTGACTATGTAGCATGTCGCACTTTCTTTTTAAACATTTTGTATAAAAATCACCCTAAAGAAAGGAAGAAAGAAAACTCTCCATAATGCTTTCTCCATAATTAGACAATTATTATCTGCCCCCCTCAGGGATGTAAACTTAACATTACATTTTTATATTTGAAAATCAAGTTAATACAACATGATGTTGACTAATTGTGTTGAAGGCTTTTGAATGTGAGAAAAGTATTGTTGAACATTCTACTTGTTCTTCTACTTTAACATACCTCACAGAATAGCATGTTGCTCTACCTGTATGTAACAAACGCTTGAGTTCATATGCACACGCAAGCAGACACTAAATCATCTCTGGGAATCTTTCCTTGTTGTTTTGAGACAGTAACTTACACTGCCCTGTGTCTTATCTTTTCACAATAATATATGATGATAGATTATTTCTAACTTACGTTTCATAAAATGAAACCTACCTCCCTACTGATCATAATTTTTTTCCACTACGCGCTCTAAAACAGGTTGTTGTCTTCCAGGTTTTACGGAGAAATAATTCCATTCAAGGACAGTTTAGATTATTGTTCTTATTGAGCAGTTATCATATAAAGAGAAGCTGTATAAATTAAATATATATACATTTTTTAAACTTTGTTTCAACAATTCACTTAACAGGTCAGTTTCAACTGTATATAAAACTCCATAATATTAGCAACATGAATTTCAAATCTTGATTTTCTTAATCAGGATGACAGACGTCATCAGCAGATGTGAGGAGTGACCCTGAGAGGTACTTTTCCAAAGCTCCTCTGTCTTGCCATCACTATTAAGATGTTGAATCTGAGATCAAATGTGACTTGGGTTTACCAGACCAAAATCTACTAAACTAAACAAATGCTTTGGCCCATTGTGCAGATCTTATTCCAACCCCATGGATCAGTCCAGCCAAAACCTGAGGACCACCACCACCATTACAGAGCTCATCACGGAGGCAGAAACTAAACTCAAATATAAACACAAAATCCAGAATGATTTTAAACAAAATGGAGAGAGAGAGAGAGACAGACAGACAGACAGAGAGAAAGACCTGCTGCCTTGACTTGGCAGCAAATGCTGCCTTCATGGCTAGCAGAAAAATCGCTATTGTAATACACAATAACTATAGAGTAAACGTTTTAGATATAACGAAGTATTTTTTTCCTTAGAAATGCACAGGTGATGGCGTTAGCTCCGTTCATCTTTAGGTCCCACTAACAAAATTGGAAAATAATTACTATTATTTAAAGTCAAAACCACGTTACCTCGTGGGACACATTCGTTATATATGCCTGTCATGTTAAACTTTAGCAAAATACTATACGAGAATCCACCTGTGATATCACAACGTTCGTCCTTTTAAAAACGCAACGCAAATGTATATATTGTTTGTAGCATATTCTAGGTTATTGTTGGCTTGATTGATTCTTTGGTGTTGGGTTGAAAGGCGCTTTCGCTACGTACTTGAAGGCACCACGAGAATTCAGCGATGTCGAGAGGAGAGGGAAACAAGGAGGGGGTGGTGGAGGCAGACCGAAGAAAGCATGAGGAAAATCGCAGGCATCTGAGCCAGGAGACGGGGAGAGCATCCTATTTTCCCTCGCTTGTGCGGGGACCGACTGGAACCGCAGGGAGGCAGCGGTGGGGATGGAGGAGAAGCAGTTTCTTTGTGGGGTGGTGGAAGGTAAGATCGGCCGTCTGCTAGATTATTATTATTATTATTATTATTATTATTATTATTATTATTATTACTTACTTACTTACTCCTGGAGGATATGAATACTCCAGTAATTGACCTATATATTGCAGTACGCCATTTTTGTAGGTGTGGGGGCACGTGGGAGTGCTGTGATTTTGAACTTGTGGTTGTAAAGATAAAATGAGGTGATGGTGCTGATGATCAGTCATGCTTGAAGTGGAGATGTAAAGACTTAGACAGTAATGTCTGCTTCCAAAGCTGTAGCCCAAGGTTAGAAAACATAGGAGAGTGGCTGGTGGCACTGAAGATAATGAGGGCTAATGAGGTGAATGTGAGGATGACAGGCCTACATGTGTAAAGAGATACTGTGATGATGTTTTCATGATTACTGACAGTAATAATGATGTAAGATGCTGCATTATTAACAGGAAAAACACGATAAATAAGATTTAAAAAAAAAAAACCTAGTGAGAACAGTTGTTAGGCTGCCATCAAGAGCAGCAGTCATGTTGAAGCAGGTTAAAGGCTTTAAAGAGCAGGTTACAGCCACTGTTTATCACAGAGGTGGGCAATTATTTTGCCCGAAGGGCCACAATGGTTTTGATGAAGGGGCCGGCCAGGTGGTGCAGGAAACCAACCCCCCAAATGAGGATCGGAGGTGAACTAAAAATCCTGCTTGATGGACGATTGACTGAGAAAATATTGTGAAGAGCCTGTAAACTGGTCCACCTAGAGATGGATGATGAAGCTCCAAATGATGTTTGGCCCCACCTTCTTGAGAGGACATGTTAACATGCTAGCTGAAGGGGGGGGTCTGAACCTTTTTCTAACCAATCAAGCTGACAACCCTCTTCAAGGCTCTGCGGGCCGGATTAAATAGATAATCGGACCACCTCTTAGTTTGCCCACCTCTGGTTTATGACAATGACAAAGCAGGATCCAGAAGTGCTGCTGAAGAAATTAATGATATGGCATACACACGTCGTTTAGAGAAAACATCATAATTGCACTCGCATTGTGAAAAGATGCAACACTGTGTTTGCCCACGGTGAACAGGTGATAAATGTGCTCTGGTCTGGTTTTACAGCTCTTTTTGTATCATGACAACTCAGAATATGAGCGACCAGATGTTGTACAAACAAATACATTCACACACACCCTGTTATTCATTATTTGTACTCTCTGAACAGGCGTTTTCCGTCGGCCTCATGTGGTGCCATCCACAGAACCAGTAATTGGGTATTGCTTAGTGGGGGGGGGGCATGCTGCCTGACACACATCCTCACACGTGCACACAGGTGCATACATCAGTAGATGAACATCTACGTCCCCGGTGGGCTGGAGAAAGCGGTTTCAGTTGAGCCGATGTACTCCATGTACACGTACATATTGCACCATATTGCATCCAGCCACAGTGCAGGAATACTATTAAAAAACAGAAAGCAGGACACTGGAGATGCTCTCGTTTCTAAAAATAGAAAATGTGATGGAGGGGGAAGCTGGAGATGAATAATGCCTCCGCCTTACACAGAGGAAATATGACCGTGTCTCTGGTGGAAGAGCTCATATCTTTCTGCTCAGAACTCTGTCTGCCAGCAGTGTTCACTGGTAGTGGTGTATTAAAAAAAAAACAACTAAACTAAATGCCGAGGATCATCTGTAACATTGAATCAAAGTCACTGTGATTCTGTGAATTTTATATCACCTTGAGAATGTGAAAAAGTGTCAGTTTGTACATCAATACTGCTTCTGTAGTTGCTGAATAGTGCATTCATCCTTGTTGTTAGAGCTAGTCAAAGGTCTGACATGCAGACACTCATTTTATTTTTCCTTTTTCTCCTCCAGGTTTCTATGGGAGGCCTTGGTCTATGGATCAGAGGAAGGTTCTCTTCCAATGGTAGGCCTGCCAGCCCTCTCTCTTTGCTGTGCACTGCTGCGCTTCTGACGTGAGCCAATTCACAGTGTCATGCTTTGCTACTGACCTGACGCCTGTGGGCTGAATCCAGCTGCTCGCCTCTATTTCAGGGCCAAGCGTGTCTGAGAGAAATCAGTGACGCGGGATGACTCGATGGCAAAGGGCAGACTCATGCGCCCTGCTGAGGCAGAGCCATGTGTGACAGGGAACGGAACTTGTGGGAAGCTATTGCATGGCTGGCGCCCTTTAAACGGAAGGGGAGAGAACGAGAATCAAGATTCAAATGGCTCAATATTCCCTGAGAGCAGTAATGATTTGACATTAAATAGAAATGATCATGACTGGAAATTAGATTAAAAACAAAAGTGAGGCCATTATGTCAGTCCTGCTATTAAATAAGTCATTGAGTTCAAATTTGACAGTAAGAGACTTAAGTGTGCAGCATGTGACATCAGTAATACACATTGGGCCTCATTTATCAATATTGTGTAGAAACGTGCGCAAATTTGCGTGCAGGGGTCGTGGTACGAAAAGACGCACGTGTGATTCATGAAAATTCCATATATGGCCAATCCCAGCGTACAAACAAGCGGGACCTGATAAATGCGGCGGCCGAAACCGATCATCATTAACATGTTCTGCCCTTAAATATTCATGGTTCAGCGGCTCCGCCCACCGAAATCAAACGTTAAGAGGAGAAACCTGAGAAACAATCGAAACTTTTTCAAGCTGGAGGTTGTTCCCCTCGAGTCTGAGGTGGAGGTTAAACCAGGAGGCGCTGTTTGGAAGCACGAAAACTGGTGTTAAAGGAGCCCAGAGCAACGCTGGCTGGAGAGCGGTGACAGCGGTGGGAGCAGCGTCACCGTGGACGAGCAGACGTGTCGCTGCCCTGACACGGTCACGCGTGTGCGCGCACTGTTGAAGCTGCGCTGCTGCTGTGTGGCAGCTTCACCAGTTATTAGATCTTCTGTTAATGACCACGAAAAAACAGAAAACATTTACTCTGACAAGACAAGATTGCTTAAAAAACAAATGAAAAGAAATTAAGTCAGAAAAACAGAAATAATTACACCGAAAAACAACCTAAACATGAATTTCTCAGGAAAAAAAGGGTTATATTTTATGAGGGGAAGCAAAAATCTTCCGTAAAAGCAGATATTTATTTTATTCAATGTTATTTGTTTACGTTTTAATCTGAACGGAATATGCGGCTGCCTGTTCTTAATCAGTTTGAGGTTTGTTTAATCGTTATTTTTTCTTTTTTTTATGATTTTGCTGCACTGCATCACGAAACACTGACTCTGACTTGCTACACGATGTCAGACCTGATGGGAGATCTGAGCGGCTCGTACGCTCACGTCCAGATTGATAAACGCCGAAGCTTGCCTGAAAATGTCCGTGCGCACAGTTTTCTGCCGTACGTACGGTTCATAAATGAGGCCCATTAAATTTAAGCTCACACCCACTGCTCTTCAGAGAATACGTCCGCGTCAAAGGAAAACTCTGCTTTTTCATAGAGATTTAGAGCACTTACACTAGAGTACCTAATTCCTGACTCGTCAGAATAAAAGCCCCATATATCCCAGTTTTCCCAGTGACATGCACACTGCTTATATATAAATATGAAGGGACCAAGTAACCATACATTTTGGCTTTGCTATACTCTCTCTCTCTCTTTATATTATGACTCACTTTATTAAAATTTTTTCAATGACGTTGTTTTCCAAAACCTGTGCAGAAGCAGCGTGTGTGGGCTCAGGGTTTATAAATATCGTCCGGCTTTTTGAGACTCGTGGGGTGACGTGCGGGCGAAATTCATACACAGAATGTTGTGCAACTTTGGCAGAGGAGTGAAGCTGAGTGTACAGTGTGTGTGTGTGTGTGTGTGGTGGTGCGCGTGTGCACGAGGAGGCGACTTTTCAACCATCTGTCCAGGAAATGAAGCAGGGAGAAAGAAGAGTGATAACAACACCCACCCACAAATGAGAGGGAAGGCATGAACTGGCTTGTGTTCAGAGAGGAGTGTGTATGTGAGAGAGAGTGTGACTGTTTACAGGAGGCAACTTCCTGGATTTGAAACATTGCTGCAGCTTCTCAATTAATGCAGTTGATCTATTTTCTCACTCCTTGTTCTTTTCTATTTCTTTTTCTTTTTCTGTCTATCTGGATAAATATGGCATGAAGCCGCAGTTACAACTATAACCTAGAAAAAAAAAGATGATTAATGGATGCACACAATACAGAGGAGACTATTTCTACTATTAAAAATACAGAATATATCAGCAGAACAATATGAGTGTAAGGTGTGTTGAACAGCAGTAAAACAGCAGTAATAAAGGTCCTCTGTTTTTCTATATCAGGATGCAGAATTGGGGCTTGAACACGTACCTGTACGGCCCAAAAGATGACCTGAAACACAGACTTTTGTGGAGAGAAGTCTATTCTCCAGATGAGGAGGGTAAGAATCCGAATCCAACTTTTAGCTCCGACTGCTTCTGCGGACACAAAGATTGTCAGTAGGAAAGTCCGATATTAGCGGCCGATAAAGGCATTAAAAATTAATATTGGAAAATATCGGTATCAGGGAAAAAATTATAAAAATATGACTTTTTAAACATTTCTCCAGAATTTATTAGTCCTGCCAAAGAATGAATTTCTCGAATTTCCTGGTATTACTAAATAGTAAATAACAATACTTTACTTTACTCTACTACGCTTAATGATGTCATCAAACCACATCGAAACTTAAGTTGAAGTTCTTCTCTTATTTTGACCAGAATGTTTATTTTTATTTGGAAAACTTTGAAGTTGTTACATTTATCATTATCTATGCATCCAGCGGGACATCGCAATACAAATTAGCCATAATGTGTTCATTCCACGACCGCATATATCGGTATCGGTTAATATCGGTATCGGAAATTAGGAGATGGACAATATCGGGATATCGGACATCACTAATTGTCAGCACTCGTATGGCCGTGCACAGTCAGCAAGCTAATACGTAAAACATACAGGGACACAGACTACGGCACAACACAACGTAATGATGTTTGCAAGTCCTGCAGGTGAAAAACGTCCTCTTTCTCTCAGGTCAGCTACGTACTCTCATAGCAGAGGCCCAGTCCCGAGGCCTGAGGTTTGTTTACGCTCTGTCTCCTGGTCAGGACATCGTCTTCTCTTCCTCCTCTGATGTGACGCTGCTCAAACGCAAGCTGAGACAGGTACAGGCTCATCACAGAGGCAGGGGCCTGAGCTGCCTTTTTTCGCTCCCAAACACATAGCACTCCTCTCTCTACAGGTGTCAGACCTGGGTTGCCAGGCGTTCGCCATCCTGTTCGACGACATCGATCACTCCTTGTGCCAGGCTGACAGCGAGGCCTTCTCTTCCTTCGCCCACGCTCAGGTCATTGTAACCAACGAGGTCTATCGGTTCCTGGGCGAGCCGCCCGTCTTCCTATTCTGCCCCACAGGTGAGATGGTGGGATCATTTACGATTGAGAATTTGCAGGAGTTGAGCTGCACATTTTTCACCAGTTATATGTGTAAATTTACAAAATTCTCATTTTTTTTTTTCCTTTAGAATACTGTGATTCACTGTCTTCTCCCAGTGTGTCAAAGTCTCCATACCTGCATACTGTAGGAGAGGACCTGCTGCCCAATATAACAGTGGTGTGGACAGGTGAAACATGCATAACGCTCTTTACCGCATCACTGCCTGTGTTTTTTGTACAGCCACATCTTTGTACAAAGATTGGAATGTAAAGTTAAGCCCTGCATTAGCTGGAAAGTCACAGCGAAACCATTTATTCATTAAACCGCAAACACTACTCACATGAACAAAAGCAGAGCTGTATCATTTTTCATAATACACTGTGGAAATGACAGATAACATTACAAGGAAGTGCTGCAGCCCCAGTCCTTGAAAAAGCTCATGCTAAGGAGTGGAAAATATGTGTTCTGATATCCTGAGATCATTACATTATCATTTTTTTTCTTTTTTATATTCTACCATACCATAATGATCTTTAATAATACATTCTGTACTGTACTGTCCTGTACACCTTCATGAATAAGAGTAATTTAATGACTTGTTAAACATCCAGAAATAGTTGGGCGTATTGCTGTGGATGGTGGGTCTGTTCTTGCCATAGCATATTATCCTAGCCATAGCATATTATCCTAGCCATAGAATATTATTCTTGCAATAGCATATTATCCTAGCCATAGCGTATTATCCTAGCCATAGCGTGTTATCCTAGCCATAGCGTGTTATCCTAGCCATAGCGCATTATCCTAGCCATAGCGTGTTATCCTAGCCATAGCATATTATCCTAGCCATAGAATATTATTCTTGCAATAGCATATTATCCTAGCCATAGTGTATTATCCTAGCCATAGCGTATTATCCTAGCCATAGCGTGTTATCCTAGCCGTTGCCGATCTGATCAAGACGAGAGGTAAACGTGGCTGCAACGGTGATGCTGCTGCCACAATCCGATGACGTCAGACTCAGATTCATAGTTATTTTATGCAACTTTGTGGATAAAATAAATGACGGTAATCGTGAATATGAAAAATAATAGCGATTGACGATTATTGTAATATTTAAGACTGCCCTATTGGTTTTAGAGTCAGACTGACTCAAAATTCAAATCTGTCTCCCGTCTCCTCTCCTCCATCTTCTTCAATGTCAATCTTTTGGCTCCGCTCTTTGCAGGCAGTAAGGTCATTTCCAGGAAACTGTCTTTAGACAATCTGGCCGAGGTAGAGTCCATCCTCCAACGCCCCCCCCTCATCTGGGACAACCTGCATGCGAATGACTACGACTCCAGACGCCTCTTCCTGGGGCCTTTCAAGGGCCGAGAACCTCAGCTCAGGAGCCACCTGAGCGGCCTGCTCCTCAACCCCAACTGTGAATTTGAGGCCAATTACATTCCATTACATTCACTGGGAAGCTGGTTCCGAACTGGTAACAATGAGAGCAAAGGTGAGAGAAGAGGAAAGGAAGCTAAGTTAATAAACTCATATTTTATTATTTTTTTTAGGCTCCACTAATATACCTTATAGTTAATTTCAGGAAAGGTTTCATAAACTTTGTTGCTAGACAGTGAGATACATTTTACTCACCCCGCAGAAATGTCAGATGTTAATTTTGAAAATAATTTAGTTTATAAAATAAAATTAGAGGTCCATCGTAAACAGTTATCACATTTCTGAGAAAGCCTCCCCAAGCTTTACTCCCACAGTAAAATGGACCCCAACACAGTCCAGTTTTTAAGCAGTATTCATCTTTGCCTCACTTTAATTTAAATTTTATAATATTTATTACATTCCTGCTATGGTGACAGCAAAAAGCAACAGTAATAACAGATGAAACACCAGAGCGAAGAGAGGGAGATTAATTGTGTGGTGTGGAAAGGGAAGGTCCCTCTGTGGAGCACAAATGGCCTTGAAGGCTGCAAATGAGAAACTAAAGTGGCAGGCTACAGACTATGACGGAGCTGGAAATGGAAGAGGAATTTAATTGGAAAGAGGAGGGGGGTGGGTGCTGAGCCTTAATGTGAAAAGGATTAGATTTTAGAAGGACAATTACAGGACATCACTCATAACATTTCTTATTTGACTTTAACTGCCCTGCTAAAGAAAACTGAATTACTCTCCATCATTTACATATGCCAGTGGCTACCCACCCTGAAAAACAGGGTTTAAAAACAACTAAAATCTGCACTGTGTGCTTGTGTGTAACAACACGTCTGTTGTGTGTGTTGTAGATGACATGTGTGAGTACTGTCCTGAAAGAGCTCTTTCTGCTGCGTTATGTGACTGGATGGAGGAACTCAACCAACCACTACAAGCAGGTCATTTTTATATTCTTGATATAGGACGGTGACCTTGGAATGGATTGTAGCTGCTTTTTTTTTTTTTTAAACGACTAAACACGGTTGTTTTCACTGCAGGTCGGCAGAGCCCGCAAAGAGAGCAGCGTTCCTCCGCTCCTGCGTCTCGCTGTAAATCACCCGACAGGGCCAACTACCCTTCGGCCTTGAGAGAAACGTCTGCCATGGCCAGGCTTCCCGTTTTCCCCCTGAACTCTAGCTCGCCTCCCCCCTCACCCAAGGGGGAGAGAGCAGGACATGAAGAGGAGAGGAAGTGGTTAAACCAGTCTGGTCAATCTCATCAACCCCTTCCAGGATTCAGGTCTGGAGCAACTATGGGTGGAAGTAGGGAACGGAAGGGCCAAGGTCGAGGGCTCTGCGGAGGGAAGGGCCTTCTGAGTGAATCCCAGGTGCGGCTGTTGGTCGGTCTCCATTATCTTCCTCATGAGCATGGCCCATCTGCCCAGAAATTACTGCAAGACCTGACCTGGCTGAAAAGCAACTGCCATTTGGTTAGCACTAACAACAAGAAGTCGCCACCTCAGAAGGTTCCTATACTTTTCCCTTCCAATTCTCAAAAAAAAAAAAAAAAGTTCTTGTTTTGAATTTCGCCGCTGTATTTTTTCATAAATGTCTTAGATTGATGAGTGGCGTGGTCGGGCTTCCAGGTTCCTGTCTCTCTGCGAAGAAATAGCACAACTCCACTGTAGTGTGGTGGGTGGGGCCAACAGGGCTGTGCTCTATGACCTTTACCCTTATGTCTGGGACCTGAGGAACATGGCTCTGGTGGCTAAGGCTTTCATATGCTGGTTGGGTAAGTACTGACGCAGATGGAGATGGTGATCTTCTCAGACCACATCACCAATATCCTCAACCACTTACCTGTCTCCTTCAGATGGACGAGTGTTGAGTGACAGCTCCACCCTGGGCAGCTGGAAGACCTGCTTACATTGTGAGTAATCTCTCTAAATCCACTGTCCCTCCTCTGTGCAAAAAGAAATTATATATACAGTACTACTTGGAAAATTAGAATATCGTGTAAAAGTTGTGTTATTGAGGCAGTCCAACATAAAAGGTGAAACCAGTACATTTTATAGACTCATTACAGATGCAAGATTTTACTGTCAGCGGCCTGACATTTTTGTATTTAAAAATTATTTTTTTATTGATTTCAAGCAGTATTCAAATTTTTTGAGTTTTTGAATTTGAGGTTTTCTGAAGCTGCAAGTCCTAAACAGCAAAATCAAAATAAAAGCTTTAAATATATACATTGATTCGCATACTGTTTGTCTATATAATATGTACATTTCACCTTTAAAGATACAGAAATGCATGCACTTTATCAGGATATTCTAATTTTCCGAGTACTGTGTGTGTGTGTGTGTGTGTGTGTGTGTGTGTGTGTGTGTGTGTGTGTATGTATGTATGTATGTATGTATGTATGTATGTATGTATGTATGTATGTATGTATGTATGTATGTATGTATGTATATATATATATAATATATATATATATATATATATATATATATATATATATGTATATATATATATATATATATATATATATATATATATATATATATATATATATGTGTTATATGTGTATATATATATATATACATACATACACACACACACGCACACACACCGTTGAAACTAGGGCAGTCGCGAATATTACAATAATCGTCAATCGCGATTATTTTTCATATTCGCGATTAATTCAGTTCAATTCAATTGTATTTATATACCACCTTTTACAATAAAATTGTCCCTATGTGATTGCGTCACCGTCGCAGCCATGTGTTTACCTCTCGTCTTGATCGGATTGGCAGCGAGCTATGGCTAGGATTATATGCTATGGCTAGGATAGTATGCTATGGCTAGGATAACAACATGGAGGAAGGGGAGGTTCTGGTTACAAAGCCACGTACCACGGCACCGCTGTGGGTGCATTTTGGTTTTTAGCCTAACGATAAAGGAGAGCCCAGTAACGTGGAAGAAGCCATCTGTAAAATTTGCCGTAAAAAAGTGCCAGTCAAAAGCGCTACGGCAACAAATCTGAAACAGCGTCTACAGACCCACCATCCACAGCAATACGCCAACTATTTCTGGATGTTCAAAAAGTCACTAAATTATTCTTATTCATTAAGGTGTACAGTACAGTACAGAATGTGTTTTATTAAAGCTCATTATGCTATTATTCATGTACAGCACCACGCTGTAACTATATATGGTTAGCCATATATTTATTTTTTATATTTTCTCAAAGTCTTCTATATTATTTCTTCTCTGTATGCTGCTGCTGGGACACTGCAATTTCCCCATTGCGGGATAATGAACATGTTCATCCATTCATGACAGAATATAAAAAAATTTAAAAAAAGGACAATATAATCATCAATCACAATTATTTTTCTGACAGTCGTCTCTAGAAATTCGTGATTGTGACAGCCCTAATTGAAACCATTTTTCAGCACAAATGCTCTTAAATGCTGTGGTCAGTTTTCATTCATGCTGACATTTGTCAACAGACTGATATTTGATTTGGTTTTGTCTGTGTTAGGGTGTGGGAAGTCCACAGGGGTTGACGTGGTGGGGATGGAGTCAGAACCATGGGTGTTCAAAGGGGGCGTGTCTGGAGAAGTGCAGGTGTGCAGTTTGTAGATATTTTCCACTTTTAATTTGTTCACATGTCAATACGTACCTGTGAGATGAAGCCGGTTTTTCATTTGTGGTTCGTAGATGCTTCTCCCCGTAGGCAACAGCAGTGAACTCTTCACTCATCCCCCTCCTCTTTTCCCTACCTCTCGTCTGTATAACATCAGGCCCTACCACAGCAAGGACAAGGTAAGAGGCACCAGTGGATGCCTGCTGCAAGGACAAGTCATGCATAAACTGTGCATTTAAAACGGAGAACTAAAAGGGCCATACCTCTTGAGAAAATCCACTCAGAATTTTGGCATTTTAGACACATTAGACTGACAAAAGAATCCTTTAAAATGCAGTGGATTTTGAGGAAACGACATCATTTTGTGTGTGCTTCAAGGTGGAGTTGTATCGGATGGTACGCCAGTTCCACCTGAGGACTCAGGGTGGTCACGAATCCAGCACCTCTCACCCTGATATCATAGGAGACAGGTGTGTGTTTTAGAGAATCCAAATCAAAACCAATTTAAAAAAAAAAAAAAAAAAACCTTGATGCTGGACTTTTATTTACCTGTACATAGATGCCTCGGTCCGTGTCTGGCGTTATGTCCAGAGTACAGCTTCATTCTGGAGGATGAGCTGGGCGTGTGTGGCTGCGTGCTGGGCATCTTCGATGTTTGCTCTTTTACCAAGCGATGCCAGGCCAGCTGGATACCTGCCATGAGAGACAAATATCCACCTAAATCCGGTAACACACAGGTAAGAATGTCCTGGGTTTACTTACGACCTTTATGGTTTCCTCACACATCTGCAGAGGACAGACACGGTTGTGGAGCTGGCATTTGAGATATTGGCAAAACACACAAATTGACGAAATACCATAAATTATTTACACAGGAATTTGGACCTGTTACAGCTTAAAAGAAACTAAATGATTTCAAAATGGTGCAGCCATAATGCATCACTGGCAAAAAGATTTCAGTTATAGTTGAGCTGAACACATTTTGGCATGGGAGGCAAACTTTTGTGTAATTGCCATGGAAAATCTGCCAAGTACATGACTAATGACAACTTAGTGTTATTTAATCCCTTATTTTATTTTTTTTTTATATTTTACTATTGTGCAGTAAATTGTTCAAGTTGAGAAATACACGTTTGAGATTCAATTACGACTCAGTTGTGCCTCCCAGTGGCAGCTGTGTGACACTGCGGTAACCTATCTGAAAATGTCCTTTGTAGGACTTGATCCGACTGATGGAGGAGGACCAAGGGGAGTACCCGGACTCTCTCCTCTATCACTTTCCCTCTCAGTTGCGACTGGACGCCCTGCCAGAGCTGGTGGACATCAGTGTCAGCCGCACTCTCCTCACCACGCTCCTTAATGCACTTAAAGCCAACGGTAAGATGATAATAGCCTATCATAGCTTAGGAATGAAAAAAAAAATGTTAATGACTTTTTTTTTTTTTTTTTTAATGCATATAGGTTCTCAGGGTGTGTTCTGTGAGGTGCAGCCTACAGACCGTCAACGGTTGGAGTTCTTGACAAAGCTGGGGTTTCTGGAGATTCTCAGAGGTGAAGCAAGGAGTAGAGAGGGAGTGGTGCTGGGGAGGCTGCTATGATCACACATGTTCAAACAGAAACTGACACAAACACTCATTTAACGGACGCTCAGAAATCCCTAAACAGGCCAAAAGTATTTTGAAAAGGTAAAAATAGAGCAAGGAAGGGTTTAAGCTTTGAAAAAAAAAAAAAGATGTTCTTTTTCTGCCAAATCCTTCATTCCTGTGTGGCAGTAATGGGATAAAGCCAGTAGTTTTTGAAGGATTCATAAAATATGGGATAAGCCTAGACACCATGCAAAGCTACCACGCTAATCTTTTTTGGAATGCACCCCTGGCTGCAGATTACAAGATTTATTCCAGTCACAAGGACATCAATGGCAGCAACGAGTTTTAGAATGAGATGGAAACAAACCTCTCATGTCCTAATAACTGACTCTGAAAATAATTAGCCAGAAGAAGATTATGTCCACATTCAGAGACAGTCAGCCTGCTCCTCTAAATCCTCTTCATGGCAGAAAAAAAGCCCCATTGGTTTAAATGCAAAAAAGAAAAGGCAACAAAATAAATCTGATGAGTCATTTTTGGGACTGTGCAGAATGAAGCCTTTACAAGATCTGCAAACAATTCAAGAAACGTAAAAGAAAGCAGTAAAAAAATCATCGCTAATTTAAATGCGTGTGTCGGGTTGGACGTTCTGGCAGCCAGAATTTGCAGTTTCCTGCTTAAGTGATTTAAAGGAAAATGCCCAAAGGAAAATGAAAATAACATCTATTGCTTTAAAGGTCAGAGTGGACACTGCATCTCTGTTTACACTTGCTTAGATTAGATGAATGTAACATGCATGAACACATTTTGTGGCTCCTCACACCAAATGATCACATGTAAACTGATGCCAAAACACACACTCTCATTTCAATGGAATGCTTTTACATTCTAATGATTGAAGTTTCTTTTACTAGAGTGCTTTTTTTTATGCTTTTTCCTTTTTTATGAAAAAGAAGAAAAATTTCAAGCGCATGCATGTTAAAATTCATTAGAAAAACAATTTGTGCAGCTATCATGGCAACAAAAACATGCAGGCAGACACAGGCAAAAAGAAGCACAACGTAAAATCAAATCTTCAACTGAAAGTATGTAGAAATATGAATGTTATTTTGTAATGCAACTGAAAAGACACAAATACGCTCTGTGCAACTGTTTATATTTCTATTTTTTTTTTTACTCTCATGCTTGATCAGTCACACTTTTGTATGTTCCTGTTCTTACCGACCTCATGTTGTCATTTGTTCATGTTTTGTCCAAAACCTAAAAAAAAAAAGATGTAGAAATTGCATGACGTAAACAGTAAATTGTTGTTGTGGCAGAATGTAACAAAAGAAAACATTTGTTGCATTTGGACTGGGATGTAAAAAAAAAAAACAATGCAGACATGTGTGACATTAAACGTCCACATCGTTGACATGAAGCACTGTGGAAAAAAATACCACGATTCAATGTAGGGAAGGCGATAATAGTAATAACACTGTGGCCTTTTGACTTCTTGGCCTAAATGATGTCTGTCTGTACAGATACATTTTGTTTTCACACTTCCTATCAAGTTGGTAATTATGTCTATGCAGGGTAATGGACTATACAAGAAAACATAGCTGAGAGATTAAATAACCTATGTTTTTACCAACAATTAAATTGTCCTTTTACAAATGTTAATTTTAGTCCAATTAAAAATACCTTTAAAAAAAACCTTTTGTTTTCCTGTCTTTCCTTATCATACAAAGAGATACAATGTTTCTACCTTTATAACTTTTAACCTCAGAGGAGCTGATAGAGCACACGGGGAGGCTAACCTAACTGTTTACGCTTCCTCAGTCTCCCACTGGCTACGGCATCGCAGATTGTGCTCAGGAGACATGACGTGATCAGCAGGGATGTGATACTTCGCTAAGTTGCCGGTCAGCAGCAACAGCAGTGTGGTTGTGAGAGTTGCTGCCCAACTGAGTGCTGGGAGGCCAAACTGGAGACAACAAACAAGAAAGGACAGAGAGAAAGTAAGTTTCTGCTTAGACATGTAATTCAAATTGTTGTAATATAGAAAGTTCAAACTAGTTTAAACACAACTTAAAATACAATGTAGAAAGTCAAGGGATTTATAAACACAACCTCTGATGTGCGGACTTACAGAGCCCAAAAGATTGCTGAAAGCGATGTCAACATATGCAGAAAAGAAGGCTGTTGGCACAGGAACAGAAATTAGGCTCAACGAGTATTTCTCCAGGACACTTGAACAGTTTGGCTGAGCTTCCCCAGTAAAAAAAATGCCCACTTTGAATATTATTTTATATTATTACCGATGTCTGTCACCGTGTACACACTGGGAGACAAATTAACAAAAACTTGAGTTTTGACTTCGTTAAAGGGAAAATGATTTCTGACTGAAAAGGTTAATTTCCAAAAATTCAAACAGGATTTATTTGCTTGCTTTCGTGGACGCTGTTTGAGATCTCGTGTGCTAATAGCGCCCTCAAGTGGTCAAGTAACATAACAGCGTAGTAGATTTTTTTGACTTGCCTTTTCACAAAATCAATCCAATTAGCTTTAGTTTTTAGTAACAACTTTGTTAGCATTAAAATATCAATTCTGATTTAAAAGACTGGTTACAACTGAAAAAATCTAGGATGTGAGGCCTTATTGTTTTTGCAGGACTTATTACCTACAGTATTTATAAAGCAATCCTATTTGTGATGGAATTTTTGCAATATGAAATGTTGTACGTTGCCAAGATGTAATCTTACACTTGCATTGCCAAATGCAAATACACACTTTTGCTATAATATACTTATGACACATGTGTTTTCATGATTACTGAATTATAAACTGTCATAATGAACTGTCACAATTAATTTACACAGTTAAAATCTGATCATTTTTGTATCTTTCATTCTGTATTAATGTGTGCTTTGGTTTACTTACTCAATACGATGTATATTACTTATTGAACATTTACATATACATTTTCATTTTACATTTTCAGTTTACATATACTGTACATAGAGTTTCCAGATCAGTTAATGTATCATGTATCACCGTTGGCGATAGCGTAGAGGTGTGTAGTCCAGTTGAAGGTGAAGAACAGGCCACCAATGGCCATGCAGCCCAGCGCTGCATTAAACCCCGACAGACCAGAGTACAGAAAATCATGGTGCACCGCCACAGATAGACCTACACACACACACACACCAATTTAGCATACAGTACATCAAATACAAACGCTGTCGACTTCTAAAGCTGCTGTTCTGGTAATTTCCACTTGGTGGCAGTAGATCCACACGTCTGCGTGTATGAAAGGCCTTCATTTTGCCTTTTGATTCTGTGACACGAAAACTAACATGGACTAACACTTCTAACATGGAGGAAACGGATTGTTTATTCTCTTACTTTTTTCTTAACCTTGCAAAGAGTGATGATGGTTCATTGTACTTTTGCAGAAGACTGACGAATACTTAATTAACCTTTGATGCGACACATCCACAGTAACTGATGCTGGGCCACAAACAGTAACCTTAACCGTACTTACATTTTATTCCTAGAAAGTGTCACCTCTTATCTGAAGGACTAGTTATTGCGTTAGACAGTCCCTGTAAGGCAGGGGTATCGGAGTCCAGTCCCCGAGGGCTGAAATCCAGACGGGTTTTCTGTGCTCTCAGGTGGACGACCCTGCTGTAAGGTAACAAACAGCTCCATTAACCCTGAACCAAGACAGCGGATGTACCAGCCTAACCTTCCTCCCTGCTCCCAGGGAGCAGCCACGGCCATCAGCTCAGAAAAAGCATCACCACCCCTTTTCTAAACAACACACCAAGAAAGATCAATCGCCCTAAAACAATGAAGTCAGAGTGACATCAGCCTTAGCAGCACGTCCATGATCAAACACAGTGGGTTTGAACTGCAGCCACAGAGAGGAAACAGTGCAGATGAATCACACGTCACTGCAGATCTGATCTATCTATCTTTTTCTTGCTTTAAAGAATACATCTGTATAAGAGTACATGACCCAGTGGTTGTGAGATTAATGTCCTCATTACTGGACACGTTCAAACCAGTCACAGGCCGGGGCTGCCTCCTCTGCAATGGGGTCGTTAAAAACAGCATCTAGGAAAAAGGATCTAGGAGGAGGTCCATGCACACTTTACTGTTTTTCTGACCTGTGTGTGTGTGTGTGTAATAGCTTCTCTGCAACAGCACATCCCAGCACAGCCTGCTGCCTGGATTAAACCCCAGCGATCCAAATCAGACATTATCCATCTGGTAGTTATTGTTCTGTTTTAGTGGATCAATTTGAATACAGGATTGATCTGACATCATTTTACCCACAATCCCAGATACAAGATGCATCAACTATTTAAGGAGGATACAAACTTCAAGAAAGTACTTTCAGAGATCTGTAAAGCATTCTTTTTAATATCCAAAGTTAGATCTCTCTGTGTCAACTGGACTGAAAGGTTTCCTTGAAAACGTTTCGCCCTCTCTCCAGAGAGTTCATTCTCTTTAACGACCTTATGGTGATGTAAACAGGGCAGGGGACATTAGCATGATAAATTATCCTATTTGAGAGCACACCACAGGCAGCAGTTTATATTTGGAAAGAGCAGGTGCAGAATGAACTAGAAGTAAAAGGAAACATTGTGGTGCACATCCAATAACCGAACCCAGAACAAACACCGTTATATTTTCAGTATACAGTAAATAATGACCATCATCACTGTTCACACATGTGAAATCATCTGCTATCCACCTGCCTTCCATCTCTAAACGCAGCTTTTTTTAAACTTATATATTGATTTAAGCTTTTCTGCCACTTCATACACTTTTTTTTTACACTTTTCTGACCCTGTAGCACAGTTTGAACCCCCTCACTCTGAGCCACTACTTGATTTGTTTCTTGATTTATTCCAGACAGCCGGTTCAGCAAACTCCAAAGACCTTTACGAGCAACAGCAACAAAGGTCACAGTTGAAAAGATTCAATTAAATGTCAGCGTCTGAGCTTTTATATTTATCCTTTGTGAAGCCAAATAAGTGCAACAACAGCAAGGGAGCTGGCCTTGACATGGAACGTTCAGCTTTTATTTGAAAAAGCTCGAGCCAACCTCTCAATCAGTCTGAAAGTCAGCATGTACTCCAATATAAAAATGTTCTTTTCAACAGTTTTATGCATGCTGTTTTGCGCATCTATGTTTTCTCGACTTAGAGGTTTCTATTCATATAAAGACATTTAAATAAGATTAAATCATTAAATTAAATTATTTAAGTTTTCAAGAAGACTTTAAAATCTAAAATTATCAGAGGTTACAATGAAATTTGATTGAATTTGATTTTTCAGTTTAAGCTATGAGTATGCATAAAGATAATGTACGATTATTGATGCTTTATTGTGAATTATTTAGTTAATCCTGTGTTATAGGACAGACTAAAATAAGCCTTGGGACTTCAGCCTATTATTGTTTTGGTTGTTTGACAGATTCTTTGTATGTATATATATATATATATATATATATATATATATATATATATATATATATATATATATATATACACATTATATATATATATATATATATATATACACATTATATATATATATACACATATATATATACACATTATATATATATATATATATATATATATATATATATATACACATATATATATACACATATATATATATATATATATATATTCATTCATTCAAGTGACGATTTTAATATTCCCTTTTGCAAGAAAATAAGAGCTGATATAGTTCACTCTGCATAAAGATAGATGTGATAGATGTGAACATAGATGTGGATCTACTGAGCTAGTTCAAAAACTCCACACACATGAAATGACGTATGGACTTGTTAACACACCAGCGAGTGTTCCGATTGCAGATCCCAGCAGAGCGTGGAAGGCGAGTAGAGGAGAGTACAGCAGAACGGCCCCCAGGATGAGGAGGGAGGGCCCGAGAGCCTGGCAGGCGAAGATCTGTCCGACACCCAGAACAATGCCGTGTGTCACCTGGATGAAAGAGTAAAGTTATGTGAGGAGTCCATCCTGCAACGGGAGCTAAGGCATCACGCATGGGGACGATTCGGTGCTCGCCTTCACCGTCCAAAACAGCCATTCCTTTTTGCAAGCACCCTAGTGAAGTGTTTCCATGGCAACGTGAAGGGTGCGCATCACTATCGCTAATATTTACAATGTAGGGCAACTGGCTGCCCTACAAGTCTTAGTGGAGTTTAAGTGTGTGTGTGTGTGTGTGTGTGTGTGTGTGTGTGTGTGTGGGGGGGGGGGGAAGACTGCTGCCGTGGTTGTGCGGCCACGAGTGAAGGCTGAACACATGAAATATAAATAGGACCGACGTCACCGCCCTCGCAGGAGAGAACCAGGGGAGACGAGATAAGACTGAAGAGAATGATAGAGGGAGAGCCGCGAGGACACAAAAATAGAAGCAAATGGAGAAGATCTGCAGCTTTACTGTGCTGTTAAGTTAGATCTAAAAAGAGGTTTACTGTTAAATGGTAAGACAGGGAATAAAAACAGACAGCTTGAGAATTACTGGAGACAGCCACAGAGACTCGGGGGAGGGGGGAGAGATTTTCATACCACAGCAGGGGGGTGTAAAAGAAGCAGGGAGATGAAAGAGGAGGATTTAGATATTTATGATCTTCCAAAACGGGCAAAAACTGAGGCGAGAGACACACGGAGGAAGGAAAAACACAGTGTTTGCTCAAACTTGGACCAAAATCACCGATTTAGTGTGAGGAGCACGCCATGCCTCGGGGCGGTAGACTCTGTAATTGAATGGTGCCTGACTGTTGACTCCTACATCTGAGAAGGTTCGTCCGCTCACGGAGGGTCCAGACAGTGATCCAGACAGTATAGATCCTGTCCCTGTCCTACTGCTGTACTGGGGACGATCAACATTACAGTAACAGCTATGTTAGCGGATAGAGCATGAAGTGAATACATTAAAGCTTTCCACACACACACACACACACACACACACACACACACACACCTTCAATTGTAGCTGAAACAAAAGCTGTTTGCAGCAACTGTCTCTGGTGTATTTTTGCCAAAGTTCGAAGCAATATTGTGTTTTTTTTTTTTCCATTCAGTGCAGGAAGACGAATGTTTTCTCTTTTTACAAGGTAACCGCTGCAGTCTCAACTAGTAGCTTTAAAAACAGACCCTTACAGAACAACACGATGGGTAAGGTTTTCATACCGCAGTGTTATATTTTATTATATTCATATTATATACACCCAGTACTTTCAATCAGCAGGCACTTGCTAATTAAAACTGTTTTGGCGCATTTGAAATTTCCAAGCAGGAGCTCCATCAGTGACTGTTGCTAAGTAACGGCTGAGTCATAGCCGGCTGGGTTTCTACATAATGCTCCGATCAGACAGTTGACTCTGGAAGTCAGTCTGCACAATGGTATACAAACAGCACAATTCTGCTCCCTGTTAAGGGTGTTTTTTTTTCATTTTTAACATCTTAATCTTTTGTTGAGATGAGCTGATCATCATTTTGTGATGGTACAGCTGCATTTGCACAAATTCTTAAAAGGAAAACAACCCCAACATTTACTCTCTCCACCAAACACAAAAAGAAATGATTTTAAAACGGGTTGCATTCATTTAAAACATTTTCTACTCTACCTCTAGTGCAACAAGCTCAGTGCCATTTGGCTCCGACTCCCAAGGAGGTGTGACTCTGTGGTGGGGGAAATACGGGTTGTTGGGGCCGGTGCAAAGCAGGTAGAGGACAGTGACGATGTTGAAGGGAAACACGGAGGCCGACGCACCGCAGCTGTCCAAAAGGGACGAGAGACCACTGTAGAGGAAGACACTGGAGTGGGGGTGAAAGGTTAGGAGAAGGTCGAGAAGCTGGTCATTTAAATAACAGGTAGATAGATACTTTACTGATCTCCAAGAAAAATTCACATTTCCAGCAGCTTGAAAGTAGAAACACACAAGGGCATGCAAGTCTTAGCAATAGAAATGCAAGAAAAAAACTACAATGTCCTAAAAACTACCATGTGCTATGACTATGATGTGCAAAAACTCTAATGAGGTAGGATTTTAAAATACTGTCTCATAGAGACAGAAATAGTCACAGCTTGTCACAGTGTGCGTTGAAAATATGAGACATTAACACCCTGCGGTTCTTGCAGAATGGACGTGCAGTAGTGCAGGGTGACAGTGTGGAGCATACAGTTGTGCAATCTATACACATAAATATTCCAGTAATGTAATACAGTGTAATCATTTTTCAGTCCAGTCTGGAAATATATCTATAATATAATGTCTATAAAAACAATTGACCCTATGGATTTTAGAAAGATCAGTTGGTGTCCTACCATGTCACTGAGCCCATGCACACAGGCAGCAGCAACCACCAGTACCAGTCACCGGCTGAACTGAACGCCCCTATCAGCAGAGCTACCAACACGCCATTAGCTCCATGCGCCCCTCTTGCCACATCTGCTCTGCACACACACACAGATTGAAAAGACTCTCATTTCACTGTTAAACATTAGCCGGAAGCAGAGCTGAGTAACGGTGAGCTCGTGAATTTTAAGCTAATCCCTGTGTAAACTTCACTTTTACAGGTGAGTAATTTACAAGTGTGTCTCACAAGCCAAACTGTCAATGAAAAGATTTGAATTGAAAAGGGCATTTTCAATTCATTTCGATTTCATTTTTTTTTTTTTTTTTGATATGGCATAGAAGATTCATGATACACGTGCGTGGCAATCCTGACACTAATTTTGTAGATTCACATCATTTTACCTGTCTTGCCCCATAACAACGGCTGTTAGTGTGGAGATCAAAACGCCCAGCGTTCCGAGCAGGGCCTGCCACGGGGAGGTCCAGCACACCGAGGCTAAGATGAGGACACCACTCAGTGGGTTGTTGGCTAGAATCACACCAGTCACCCCTCTGAGCCCCCACACAGCCAGCTGCAGCACAAACAACTTGCCTGAGGACACAAAAAAAGCAGATTCACAGTTTACTTCACCACTTTTAGCTGGTGAACTCGTCTGTCAGCCGGGTTTTTTGATGCTAAATGAGTGCTGCAAGAAAATAAAGAGTTTAAGGAGGTTTTGTTTCACACTGACAGTCGAATACAGCTGCATACTGTGATACAAGATAATTACTTCCTCACTTTTAGATGCTCTCCTATTATATTCATGAATACTGGTGTCATCAGGTTTTTTTTACATACCTTGTATATAATTATCCAAGTGACTCATGTCACCGATACAAAGCAGCAGACTGTTCAACACACAGCGACACAAACTGGATGGACTCCTGCTGGGTTCCTCCCCTTCTGGTACCTGGGCCAGCCTCATTCCTGCAATGTGCATGTGAGAAAGTCATTGCACTCTCATGGTCATTTAAGTACTAGACAACAATTTGTTCCATTTCATGCTTTGTAAATGCAAAAAAAAATAAAATAAAATTTAAATTAATTATGGAATAATTATGGTATGGATATGGTGCCAAGTGAAAAGGGCAAGAAAATCTTTCGCATGCTAACCTTTGATGCCTTACTGTTGTGACCTGTGAGCTGCAAAACCAAGAAAAACTTTTAAGGATCCAAGTCTGAACGGACTCAAAACAGTTATTTTGGAAGCATTCTACTTACCGCAACATCAACACTTCATCTGTGAAGGATCACAGCTTGTGAGCCGTCATAACTGCTAATTTTCTTCAGGTAAGGGTTAAGCTTTTTTTTCCCTTCATATAAAACAAATTATAAACTATTTCTGTCAGGATCTGTCTGTGACTAGTCCGTCAGTAACAAACTGTCCCAGAACCAGTCAGTCAAGAAGTAATTTGCTCCAGAGTCTGTTTATCTTAGTTGTTGCTTCAGCGTTGCCGATGTTTTGTACCGCCCTCCCTTCCTGTCTCTTAACTCTAACAACTGGCTTTCTGACATTAAAGTGCCCAGCTCGTGTCTTTTTTATGGTTTGAATGACTATTGTTTGGGTCGCTGTCCCGATTCCCTGTTCCAGAGGTTCTTGGCAAATCCTCTTTTCTGCTGTCAGCGTTACAGAAAAAAAAAAAAATCTTTTTGCATGTTAAACTGCAGGAAAGACAAATAAAAGAGGAATTGTGTGTTAATATTTAGCACCTTTTACTGACTACCAAAAGGCATTCAGTCTCCATCAAATGTAACGAGAATCCTTCTGCATTGATTAGGCTGATGCTACAGAAGAGGATTAGGGTCACCCATGAGAAAAGGTTTTTGATCATGCACTTCGAGAAAAAAGTCAAAATACAATGTCACGAATAAAGTCGACCTTTTGAGACTATACAACCAGTGCATGTGCCTGCTTCTACAAAATGTCGTGCAGGCAGTTAGATGAAGTGGTGAAAATATACTCCGGACTCTGCTTTAGTAACAAAAATACTCTTTTAGCTCACAAACACATACTAAAGTCAAGCACAGCATTTTGAAGAAGCAGTCACATGCCCTGGTTGTTATAGTCTCAAAAGATCAACTTTATTCTCAACATTAAATTTCGATTTTATTCGACATTGCATTTTGACTTTTTTCCTCAACATTTTGACTTCTCGACATCTTGTCTTTTTTCTCAAAGTGCATGATGGAAAAAAAAAACAAAAAAAAACTACATAATTTTTTTTCCTCATGGGTGGTCCTAATCCTCTTCCTCTTCCGTATGATGCAGCAGGGAAGCAGAGGTATTGCTCTCGCAGGGGGAGAATCTTTTGCTATCCAAGAACTCGCAACAGCTCTATTCCCTCTGCCCCATTTCTTTTACATCCGCTTCAATAAACATGCCCACCTCCCTCTGTGGGTGTGGATTCCATCAATCCCAAACTGTAAAGTTGTGGAAAACAGCTGCAAATGAACAAAAGAGAGCCGGTGTTGGAGGACAACACTGACTTCTATTCGTGCTGAACAGCCACATACTGTGCACTGATGACAAACACTATCACCATAATTGATATCCATTTATCCACGTTGTACATGACTCCATGTATTTTATTGACCATTATGCACAGTGGATTGCTTGAGATTACAGAAGAACCTACTCGTCATTCCTGTTTAGGGTCACAGGGGGGTGTTGGAGCCTACCCCCGTGGTCACTTCACACCCAGAGCATTCTTGCTGTCGCTGGTTGCTCATTGACCTTTTTCAGGGGCACTTGACCTTACAGGTGTCGTGACAAAGGGCGCCGACTGGATTAAGGGTTAATGGCGGTAGAAAATAGATCCTCTGACGGAAAATACTCCAAACACCTGGTGGAGCTGCTGGGTTTAAGAATCTGAAGGGTGGAAAAGAGGACAGAGGTGATAGCTGTGCTGCTAGAATATTACAATTAATAAACTACAACTATTACCATGATACTTATGAACTGGTGATGAGTGGAAAAGCAAGGAATGGTCTATAGGGTAGCTAAACTGTTTTAATTTAAATTTAAGAACTATATATAGACTGAATATTGCATTATTATTTAACAAAATTGACAGTTCATTAAAGTAATTCAACACAAAATCAATCTTGAATAGACTCCAGAGTCAATAAAGCATAAAAGAAACCTTCAACTACTGGAACAGCAACACTGATAGAGGCCTGTCCTCCAAACAGACAAACTAAAGACGAAGGATGGCGACAAAACGATCTTCACAGTTCGTATGCAAATAAACTGACCTAGCTTATATGTTGCCCCGCAGCACGGCGGTGCTCATATTTACATTACACTGATGACCATTTAACAATTATATCATCAATATCACTATTCCTCAACTACTAAAGGACATCTATTAAGTTTGAGCAAATAACACTTTGAACAAAATATCAAACTGTACATACACAGAACTTTTTGTAACTGTTATTCTGTAAACAGTCAACATTGACTCGCGCAATGACGACATACCTGACGTAACAGGCTGAGCACAGAAAATAAATCCTACCAAACAAATAAATCCTTCAATAAACACACAAAACGTCTTGCAGACAAAACATTCATGTGTAACAAGAGAAAAATCAACTTTAAAAAAAAAAAAAGCTCTAACCTCTCGTGTTAGTTTGAATCTCGGTACGTGATATTAGAAGCAACCTTACTTTAGCCTAATAAAGGCGACTCACCTGTATTTTCACTGACTTGGGCTCAGGAGCCGTTTCAGAAAGCAGGTTTAGCAAACCCACAACTCAGGGTTGTCAAACTCTGAAAAGTCAAACTTGTCCGTTTTAGGTTTGAGAAACGCGTTAAGGATTAATTTAAGCAGCGGAGTGAAAATTACTTACAGTTAAGCTCGTGCACGAGAATCTAAAAAGTCTTATCAATGGAACGCAGATAACATGATTCACCATGGCAACGAGTGAGGGGAAGCCTTGATCGTCTCGTTCTGAATCTGACCGAGTCAGTGCGTGATTATTAACTGGAGAGAGAAAGAAAGAAAACAAACTTTGGTTTTTAGTGTTCCATCATTCAACATTTATATTCTGTGTTTTTGCAACCCAACAAGCACAAAACTCACTCAGACACATATGCAAGCAAAACCCCAAGGCCATACAACAAATATTGTTACAATCTTTTGTTTTGGTTTGATTTTGTAATCTCTTAAGGTTAGAATTTAAGGATAATTGTCACAACCGCAGTTTCTGCATAACATCAGCGCTGACGTATTTCTGTAGAACTGGTAAAAACGGAAGGACGTGCAGCGACCGCATGGTATCATGGGAAATTCTAATGAAGGTCGTACTTTCACCGTGTGATCTCTGATTCTAAATGTGACCGTTAATGTCTTTTGTTAACGTCACTTGCTTTAAACTAGAATTTTGATACACGTACATGAACAACGGCGTCTTTTCATATTGGGCACCGTCAGCGAGGTTCATATGTAAATAGATTAGCTTCTGCCACACGGCGAAAGCAGCTCATACTTACCTGGCAGGGATGATAGCCATGATCACCAAGGTGGTTCATCCAAAGTGAGACTGAGCCATCGCACTATCGGCCTCGTTGACCTTTGCGAATTCTCCAAATGTGAGAATCTCGACTGCAGAATTTCTGTTGGTGGGGGACTGCGTGCGCGCTCTCCCCCAAATATGGCCGTACAAAAGCAAGTTAGTTTTAATTTCATTCGTCCAATGTTCGGTGTTGATTTCAGCGCAATGTTAAAACCAGCCGGGTTATCTTCGCTTAGTTCCCAAGTGATTTCCCGGACATCAATTTCATTAGTCGGGTTACTCGCGACGGGCGGACCGACACTTGTGTCGAATCTTTCAGGACATAACGGCGGAACATCCGTGCGGAGTATAACGTGACGACGATCTTGTTTCGTGTTTGCATGAAACTAATATTTCTAGATCGAGTTTTATACTCGAAATACTTGTTTTTGGACAGTTTTTTTTTTTTTTTACACTTGTGCGACATGTTTTTGTACCTGTAGGGCTTTTTTAAACTTCGAAGACATGCATTCTAAAACATTTGTTTCTCAAGCACAATTTTGACAAGGGTCAGGCTTTGGACCCAAATGCAGCCCACTCACAGATATCCAATTAGGGTCTTTATTGACTAAAACCCAGTTTGCAGGAAGAAAGAGCAGAATCGTTCTCAGAATAATCCAGTGTGGAGAATCCAGAAAACTGGAAGAGATAATAATAATCCAGTGCGAGAATTCCCAAGCAGATAAACTCCAGAACGCAATTAGAGTGTCGTGACTCGGGGACAGGGCCCCAGACACGGGACAGACAGAAACAGTCCAGAAACGAGGTCAGGTGATCGGGGCTGAGACGAAGGTCAAGTTCAGGCAGCGTCAAAACCGGGAAGTCAGCCCAAAAAAACAAACACTGGAGAGTCAGGCATGAAGCACAAAACAATCTGGCCCGCCAGGTCGACACTTAAAGCCTTGCAACCAGGTGTGCGTGATTGGCAGGCACCAGGTGCGTAAACGAATCCCAGGTGGCGCCTTGTCCTGATTGCCACCATGACAGATTAATTATAAACGTTTGTTTGTTTGGACGGTTTCACATTAAACGCATTTGTTTATCGATAGTTTTAGTTTGCAAGCCTCGCCCTGGTTGTCCGTGAATCGTGAAGTATTTGAAACGCGTCCACTTTGTGAAGTTTTTGTATAAATTTAGCTCAGTGTTAGAGACACTGCTCAAAGGTCAAAGGCCCAATGACCCTCTTTTCTGTATCGGCACTTAATGCTTCAAATTTATCTGCTTATTGGTGTAAATTAAAGATTTCTTGCATGTTAACAATGATCATTTTTATTTATTTATTTATTTATTCATTCATTCATTCAAAAATGATAAACCAAGGCTTTTTATATGAAATTACTAATATATTCCACTAGGCGGTGCAATTTTGCCATTGTGGATACCGTGTATCCACACAATTATTTTCAGCGGATATTGTGCTCCGCTGAAACTGAAAATCGCAGAGCAAAGGATTGCTTTTGGTTGACAAGTAATCAATATATTGTATTGTCTTCTGGTGAAGACTGATGTGATGCAGTGAGCAACGCCGCCATGTCAAGCCGCTCTGCAACCTTCCCGCTTGCCTCGGGTCGGCAACTAGGCAGAAGCAGCAGCACAAGAAGACAGGAGATCATTAGGAGGCAAAGCCTTAACGATCCGATCATGCATGCGCCGTGTCGCTGCCGTGTCTGTGTCGCTCCTTGTGTGTCAGTAAATGCGGAGGTTGAGCTGACGCCGACACAGGAAATCATTAAAGCCCGCTTTGATTGTAGAACTCCAGATGCTTCCACCTCTGCACTTTCTATTGATGCAATGATGCATCCAGCGCATCCAACCTGATGGAGAAATGTTATCTCATTATAACATGAATGTCTATTTAACACAGACAGCATGCAGCTGGCAAACACGTGTTGTCTCTAATTTGCACCCGGTTGCCTGTCTTTGGGGGGACTTTGGCTGAATTATCCTCTTAAATCCAAACTCTTTGCCAAATCTTGAGAAGAAATTATGTCGGACTGATTAGCGAGATCGTACTGAATTAATTAAAGCCACATTTTTCCTCTACACATATTGAGGAATGTTAAAATATAAAACCGTAAGGAGATACAGACAAAGATGAAACAATTCCACAATCGTGCTGAACGACTGCTATCTTTTTAAATAAACTGAAATGGTGACAAATCAAACGTAATATTGTGACAAATCCCTCTAAATATAACAAACAAAATTATCAAAGGCCGCTTTGCACAAACTCAGAGAGAGAGAGAATAGTGACTATAATGATGATGATGGAAGAGAGGTGGTGATGGAGTGATGGAGGCTGAGATCAAAAGGAAAACCTTCACTCCCTTCATGCGTTGCCTTGAGCTGTGAAATGTCCATTAACCACATCAGATCCTCGTCAGCCTCTCCCTGATCAGATGCGGTTGGTCTTTTGATCTTCCTCCCTGCAGGCTGTTCACCGTGACTTCCTCCGCCTCTGGGATCAGATGGGAAAAGGCAGCGCACGGGCCCTAGAAGGCGGGACTGTTGCCCCCGTGTCAGCCTGTGAGGTCAAGCGCTTTGATGCACATAAAATGCAAGCACAGTCTCTGACGCACATGCTGTTGGCTGCCTTGAATCACTTAGGAACGAGAAGAGTAACAAAGGTGAAGGCAACTCTTCATCGCCCTCTAGTGGCGGAGGTTCTGTTTCCCTACATTGCCTTAGGTGGCCTCCCAACCAATTAAAACACATTTCCACAATTAAACCTGTCCTGTAGCCTGTCCCCTTAATCCTCACGATCAACGCTAACATGTGTTGCCTTTTTCATCGTTTTACCTGCATCCCCTCTCCTCCTCCACCCATCTATCATCCCCATCTATTTTTCTTTCCTGTGCTCAAGCTTCTTAAGCTTAGTGTGACAGGATTGCTGAAGAAAGCGGTGGAAGAAACGACCAAAATAATGAAACGTGGCTTAAAGAATCTGTGTTTTTCTTTTTTTTGCAGATTAATTAAGCCATTAAGCAGTGGTTAAACTGACATTCTAGCTGCTCTCTCAAACACTCACATTCAGGGGCCACTGCTCTGGCTAATTAGATATTGCTAACATGGTGTTTATAGCACACGCTAGATGACTCTACAAGACTAATTGTTTACTCAGTGACCACTTCTACTCTTTCCCGCTGTAACGGCTTCAAATTTAACTGAACCTTTATTCTGTGATTGACTAATCCATAAAAATGAAGTGATGGGCGCGCGCGCGTGTTTTCTCGTTACTGCCCTCACAGCCTCGATGAGGTTTCAGATTCAAACAGTGCACATGCAGAAAAGCAGCATGCTCCCAGTGCAGTGTGTGTGTGTGTGTGTGTGTGTGTGTGTGTGTGTGCAAAGGTCTCTGTAAATCTAGTTTAACTGCCTGCGAAGGTCTCACAATGACTCATCCTCACTATCCCACAGTGCATTGCGGGTATATTTTCTTCGCAGAGACAAACAGACCACAGACAGATTTATAGAGGAGCACTGTGACTGGAGACAGGCTCGACACGCTCGACGCAGCCGAGACCGCCGAGCTCAAATCAGACCAGGAGATCACCATTATTGCTGGACAGAGAGGAGCGCTCGTACACGCTCTTTAAATGCAGGGAAGAGCAATTGAAAGTACTGGATTTCGCTCCAGGAACAACCGTATTATATGTTAGGCGTCTTGAGCCCAACATGGCATTTTCCTTGTGATCCAGATTGTGACAGGGTCTTATCAGAGGACGTCATTTGAAGGTCCTTGAATGCACCCCAGGATGAATTAAAGGAGGATGCTGTCATCCTGACTTTAACAGCCATTTTTTTTTTTTGTCACCACACTCCACGTTCTCCTGATTGATCTCTGTCCTTTCTTTCCCTTTGTTCAGAGCTGAGGACGCGTGCTGATATCAGATTACACGACTCGGCCCCTTAGGAGCAGCAGTAGGAACAGGAGTGTGCGATGAGGGTTGAAGACAACCTATTTCGTTCCAGTATTTTAGCTACGGAAGAGTTTGTGTTGGACAAACGTGATGAAGTCTCTCCCCTTGAGGAATCATTCCATCCTGCTTATTATCCTGCTTATTATTTTGTTATTTTTCATCACCGCGATGCACAAATGGCCCTCGGATATGCACTCAGACTCTCTGTGAAGCCGCAGATCACTTGTTCACACTCACGTATCGATCGCCTGGCCTCAGCGGAACCGTTGTCACGTTACCTGTTTACTTCATCCAGATCTGCAGACTCTCCTCTCAGTCCCTCATTTCTCCGCACAGATTGATCTTGTCATGTGGATGGATGGGGCAACAATCTCCACCTGAATGTGGAGAAGTGGAAGGAGATCCTAGTGGACTTCAGGAGAGAGCACGCCCAGCAGCCTCCGCTAACCACCAACGGTGGTGCCGTGGAGCGGGGCAGCAGGGTGTTCACACCTCCCAAGACCCGTCCTGGAACACCAACACCACATCACTGGCCAAAAAAAGCCCCGCAGCGAGTCTACTTCCTGTGGGAACTGAGGAGAGCGAGAGCCCCGAGCCCCCAGCATGGACTCCTTCTACAGGGGCACCACTGAGAGCATCCTGAGCAGCTGCATCACCGTGTGGTACGGCGCCCGCCCCGCTTCCTGCCCCGCTTCCTGCAGCGCACTGAGAGATCAGCTGAGAACACCATCGGGGTCCCTCTTCCCTCCCTGCTGGACATCTACCACGCCCGCCTCACCCGCAAAGCCACCAGGACTGCAGGTGACCCCACCCACCCATGAACACCTACCTAAGATGCTTATTAACACTATTATGTGTTTATAAGACTACATAATAAGGCCCTTATATGTTTTTAGAGGATGTTTATTAAACATTGTGTCTCTATATGACAATATAAGCATTGAGACAGTTAATTAAAGACAGTAAAATCAGTATACGATACGTACGATACGATATGTAATACGATTTCCAGTGCCAGGTAATTACTTGGGAAAAGCTTTTTGAAAAAAAATGCAGGTAAACTCATGCTGTGTTATGTATTCTATAGATTTTCTATAGATCTTTGATATAAAGATGTATAAGGGCCTTATATGTAGTCTTACAAACAAACAATAGTGTTGATATGCATCTTATAAAAGCCTTGTTAGTGCTTATTACAAGGGCCGTGTTATAAAGTGTTACTGTTTATTTTAGTGTAGTTTTATTTATTTATTACTTTAGGTTTTAGTCTATTTTGCAAGCGTGGCACCGTGGCTCCGTGGGGACTGTAATTTCATCTATGTTGTATGCCTGGAACGTGTAGCATACAGTGATTCTCGTGCCACATCTCCCAGATTAAGGCTGAAACGTGTGCTGTCGCTTGAGCGGATTCTGGGTTCATGCTAATCACCTATTCCAGTGTTTCTGCTCCGCGAGCGACCCCTAGTGGTCAGCTAGTGAGACGTAACAAATCACATTTTAAAATTTGAACTTTCAGTACTTAAAATTCAGTGTAAAAATCAGTGTTTCTTGAACTCCCAAGATTTAAGACGCACCGTCCGTGCATGACGTAATTCAGGGCAGAGCCAGAGAGGTTGGAGAGCTAAAGTACAGTCTTGGTTTTAGCTGTATTTTAAGCACATAAACGTGCTGAGGCAGCCGCCCCCTCCCCCCCACCAAAACCACTCTGCCGATATTAAAATCCAGGCGCGATGACCTCATCGCGGGGCACTTTAGCCACTCAGCAGTTGCAGCCTTACATCATCGGACTTGGGCCACGTCAGGCACAAAGCCGTTAGAAAGCACAACAAGCTCGCGCGCATGTGGAATAAAGAGTCCAGACTCGGTGGCTTTGTCTTCTCAGATCTGCCATGTTTTTAAAGTAAGTTACATACACTGAAAGTTCAGCCGTCTTTGTGCTCACAGCAAAGGGGACGAAAACACCTACAGGAAACAGCTGTCAGCACCCGCACTCGCACGCCGACGCGCTCCTTTCAAAACACACACACACACACACATGCTCACACACGGATACGTGCACGGTTACTGTCCCCCGATGCGTTCAGTCTTCCCCAGTCTGCTCTCACCCCACCTAATTTAGGCTGTCTATCACCTCCGCGATGACGTGTGAAAGACCACCGATACTTACAAAACATATGAAAGACCTCGACTAGCGGAGTACAAAAACAAACATGTCAATGAAAGGAATGTACAGCTTCACCCAGAGAAGGCCGCTGCTAGGAATCAACGTCCATAATGCACATTTTTTTACAGTGTATCATTCTGTTTTCATATGATGGAGGAGGAGAACTATTTATAGAAGAGGAGCTGGAGAGAGAGAGCGAGAGAGAGAGGAAGAAGCAGAGGAAAAGAAGAGAGAAACTGCGACACTGAAGACATTCTGCGCTCTACACGGTTACAGTGACTGCTGTTGCCATGGAGATGATGCTGCGTGTTAAACCAAGTGATTCTACGTGACAGTCTTTGGGATTGGGTAAAGTCATTTGGGTCCCCGTTTTCATGCTCCGCCCCCTCTGGTGGACCCCCGCAAACTGTAAATATGAGTGACTGCCTGATTGGTTGGATGACTGGACATCAATTCGAAAGATTCCCCTCGCTGAAAGTCCAATGAGCATTCGATCCGCCCCCCCCGCCCTCGTTCTACCCCCACCCCGTGCGATCGGACGGTAGAACTGACGCTCTAATCCTCAGACAGGCCGTGCCACTTTGCGATCTGGCGACGCGGGTGATCGCAGATCTCCCTCCAGTGCTCGCCGGGGGTGCCTGTCGACGACGTGCCCAGCACCAGGCGCCCGAGTACGGTGTTGGGGCAGCGGGAGTTGCCCGAGTCGGAGTCCAGCAGCAGGAGCTCCACGCTGGTGTCTCTCAGACCCTCATCTGAGGGCAGATCGAAGACAAAGAGCTCGTTGAAGACCGGGTTGGGGGAGCACTTCTTCATGTGGGTCTTCTTCTTGCAGACACGCTTTTTCCCCTGGTACATGTTGACCTTGACGTATGGATCTGGAGTTAAAGGGCAGAAGACCAGAAGAGAAGAAATGTGATCAATATCTGCAAAGGACGAACAAACTATTACTGTAAAGCGGGGGGGGGGGGGCAAACATCATCCAAATGATGTTTGGCCCCACCTTCTTGAGAGGACATGTTAGCATGCTAGCTGAAGGGGGGTCGGAACCTTTTTCTAACCAATCAAGCTGACAACCCTCGTCATTTGGCTTTTGGAGAAATGATTGGAAGGCTCTGCGGGCCGGATTCAATAGTTCACCGGGCCACATGTGGCCCCCGGGCCTAAGTTTGCCCACCTCTGCTATAAAGACTACAAGCTAGCTAGTTAGCTCATGGTAGGGTGTAGTTTTAATGCATGTGTACCTGTGGGTCCATTGTTTTCGGTCTTGGGCAGGTTGCGGGCTTTGAGGACCACCACGGTCAGAGCGTTGGTGGTCGACTGATAACAGAGGGAGAGGAGCAACTCGCCACGCCCCGAAGACTTCTGCAGAGAGACCGTGTTTGTTAGCTTCTACAACAAATAACGACCTCAGCGAGGATATCTTGCTAACATCGGGGCGGCTTTATTCAATGTTAATTCAATCGTTTCCACCCGAGTATCGGCTGTCTTCTCGTGTCTGATGCTGCACAGCGGCGTTGAGCGATGCTAATGTGCTCCATAATGCTGTCACTGTGTTACTGTTCTACAATCTGTGGCACAGACACCTCGGGGGAGCTGCGATCACGCCTAACGGGATGTCGGCGTGCGCGGTTGCCGTGGCTACAGGGGCAATCAAGTTCAAACTACAGAGACTGTGGCTACGGGGTGGAAGTTCTGATGCATCCGATTTCTGGTTCTCGCTCCTCCTTACATCAGAGTGGTATCTGATCTGTCTCCCGGTGTTCCAGCGAGGGAAGGAATATTAAAGAAGAAAAAAAAAAAATACGGCGTCGAGCTAAAGAGAGAAAGTTGGCAGTATTACACGCTCTTGATGATAAAACGCTCTTTTTTAGACTTCCCGGAGGAGTCGCGTTCGTGTACGCTCCCCTGAATTACGATTTCATCCCAGAGATCTCTACAGATGTTACAAATAGCTCACGATGCCCCAGGGAAGGTGGGTGAACACACCCACAGCGCACAGTGTCTCGCTTGTATAACGGTACAGCTAGGTCACCGATCTAAAATTACATCTTTATCTTGAATTACAAATGGATCAGTGCTCATATTGCGGGAGATCCATACAGCTGCTGCGTCCCCAGCTATGAAGGAAGAGTCCGGGGATCTAAGCTCACACGCACCAGTCATGCAGATTTATTTACATATAAGTATATGTTCATTAAATATAATAGCAGTAACAAGCCTAGCGCTTCTGGAAGAGATGCTAGTAAATAATAGCCCACAAATCCATAATGCTACTGCTAGATAGCACAGCAGCCAAGAGTTTAAAATACAAGAAAAGTGTAATGCACAACAAGATATAAGATATATATATAGATATTAAAATCTATCCTGAAATGTTTAGCAAATAAACCTGGAGTAGAAATCTAGTGGAATCACCTCCATTATGAACCAGGTTTCCTGCTCTTCCAAACCTTGTTTTCATTTAGGGATGGATTGGTCGCTATCTTACCTTCCTCTTGATGATTTCCCGGCTCATCGAGACACGCCCCTCCGATAAGTCGATACCAGACAGCGGCACCAGGGTTTCTCCGATGACCTCGTCGCGGGAGAAGCGGTCGAAACTCAGCACCATAAAGTGGAGGGCCAGCTCGGACACGCGGGCCAGCGGGATCCCGTAGAAGCTGAAGGTCTCGTCGAAGGCCGGGTCCAGGGTCTTCCTCAAGACCCTGGTCTTCACCCGGTGCTTTTTCTCGGGCAGCAGCGTCAGCTTGATGTAAGGGTCAGAGGTCAGGGACTGCTCATCAGTTGGGGCCAGGCCGTGGGCTTCCTGGAAAAAAAAAAAAACATCAGTGAATCCAGAATCTTTATATTTCAATATTTTTTTTGGATTACCGTATTTTTTGGACTATAAATCACACTTTTTTCATAGTTTGGCTGGTCCTGCGACTTATACTCAGGCGCGACTTATATGTTAATTGACACTGACCGACATGACCAAGGAGTAAATATTAGCTACAGCCGCGAGATGGCGCTCTAGGATTGTGACCACTACCGGTACGTGCTACTCCTGTACCACTGAAAATTAATTTAAACATTAACTTAAAGACAACTGAGAAAGACTGAACACAAATGCCCCCAAAATAAAATCCTCTTCACCGAGGACGAAGAATTCTGTGGATTCAGGAACGAGATGAAGATTTTGGTAAAACTTGCTAACCAGCAAATAGCTTGTTGGAGTAGCAATCTTGTTATGCTAATTCTGCCTTTTCAGCCTCCCACGTATGTTCTTTATGCTATTGTGTAGCTGAATAACTGTTAATGTGTTACGTTATCACACCTGACACCTGTCAACCTGTTCTAGATTCTATTGTTATTATTATAACTTGCCTTTTCCGGATGAAATGTCTGTTCTTGGTCTTGGATTTTGTAAAATATACATTTCCCCCCAAAAAATGTGACTTATTGTCTAGTCCAGTGCGACTTATATGTTTTTTTTCTCCTTCATGACGCATTTTTTGACTGATGCGACTTATACTCCGGAGCGACTTATAGTCCGAAAAATACGGTATTTTAGTGATCGAGGAAGAATGCTAACCTTGATGTGGACAATGAACGCCTTCCTCTCTGGCTGGTACTCTAGAGAGAAATGGAGGGTCCCCACTCCACCCTCCTTCTCCTCCCTCAGGGGCTTATCCACAGCTGGAGTGGGCGCCTGGCTGGAGAAACTGCTGGATGGTGACAGGCGGTCACGTCGGTCCACCGCTCCAGGCTGAGTGAAGCCTGCGTGGGGGGAGGGCAGCTCCAGGTCCGGGGAGCTCCGCACCGTCTGCTGTTGCTGGTGATGGTGGTGGAACGGTTTGGTGGTGAAATTTCCATTCAGGTCCCGTTTTTCCAGATCCAGTTGGAGGGCCGGCCTGGCGTCGCTGCTAGCCGTGCTCATCAGTGACGCGGTGTGGCAGTTTCCATTAATGTCAGTTTTGCCGATGTCGCCCGCCGCGGCGGTGAACGTCTTCTTGCCGCTGAGGCTCTCCGGGTAGATGTCGACCCCTTTGAGCATGTGGACAAACTTGTAGGGAGGCGTCTTCTGGGATTTGGCGCTTTTGCGCTGGCAGCAGATCCACGCGAAGGCTGACGCGGTGAAGACGAGGCCGAAAACGCTCACCACCGTAACCCCCACCGGAACCGTCACTGCGGAGGAGGACGCAGAGACGGAATAGATAAAATGGCTCAGCACTTTCACAGAGCTCGACAAGCCGAAGCAACCTACACAGAATGGAATCGCTGTTGCTTTTAGGCACCAGTTTGTCTGACTTGTTTCTCTCTCTCTCTCTCTTTTATTCTCTCTGTCCTGTCTCCCTCTTCTTCTCCTCCTTTACCCAGCCGACTTCCAGCAGGTCCTGTTCAAGGTTTCTTCCTGTTAAAGGGAGTTGTTCCTTGCCACTGTGCTTACCTGGGGGTTCAGGCTCTGGGTTTCTGCCTCTGTAAAGCACCTGGAGACAATTTTTATTGTAAAAGGCGCTATATAAATAAACTAAACTGAACTTGTGTCAGCTGAGGCGTTGACAGATGGATACTGAGACTGCGATGAGAACAAAATTGCCATATAAAAGCAACAGATGGGACGATTTATTAACTGGAACCATGGAAACACCTGGAAAACAGGCACGGGCTAACATGACCAAGCAAAAATAAGACAATTCCACGTGTTTTTTTTTTTTTTTTTTTTTTTTTTGTAACTTTGATGCATCAATTTCTGAAAAAGATCTGAAAATCAGAGCCTGGACTCTGTTCCTGACTCTGGATTCATGTCATCAGGTCTGGATGACGGGAATGATTTTCTGCTAAATGATTCAGTTGACAACATCACACCCCCCCCACCCCCACCCCCACCCCCCATAAACCGCGCAGCTAGAATTTAATAGGCCTGCTTCGATGGAGAAAATGATTTCCTGCAGTTAAGAGGGTGGACCAGTGGAAAAGCACTCAGTCATGCAGAGCGCGAGAGAGAGACGGGGGAGGGAGGGAGAGATGTCATAATATTTTTGATATCTCATCATATATCTTAGCATGAACATGCAAATGCAACGTTTTCAGAAGGACGTATTTATTTATTTACTTATTTTAAGCAACAGCCTTTTCCCCTGCCTTGTTTCAAGTTTCCTCTGGTATTTTGATCCTTAAAGTGCCATGCTGAGGGAACATTTTAGAATAGCTCCAGCTGTTTGCTGCTGTTTCTGATCACTGAGGCCTGTGTGTAACCGTAACCCCGCCCCCAGCATCGTTCCTATGCTTAATTCGAAACCGAATTTTTCAGTTTGAGATTAAAAAAACCCCCAAAAAACAAACAAAAAACAACATCAATAAAAAAAACAAACAAACAAACAAAAAAAAAACGTGTGCGGTTTTGCAGCGTTACTCTTCGTAAATATTGCCAGCTAACGCCCTGGTTGGAGTGGGCAACAGCTGGATGGATGTGGTAACAGGAGGAAGCTGCTATGGAAAACAAACAGGTGATTCCCCGCTTTTACCTGCTCTATAGTCTAGACCTCCCATAGTGAAGAAATCATAAATGGATACTGCTAAAACGAATATGGTGGCTAGTTTTGGTGCCATAAATTTGCAAAATGGAGGATACAAATGCCTGCAAATGCGTAGGACTGTGGAGCAAAACCACACTTTCTTTCATTTTTCCTTGACTTTTCTTTTTCACAAGCCTCTTTTTCCAGCATATTTCTAAAATCAAAAAGCCACAAATAACAGTTTAAGAACAATGCTGCTCCATTAGAACGACAACAAACGTAGGTCTGACAACACCATTGAAGGCTGGATGTGTGAGCGTACTGAAAGGGGATCTGGACTCACCGAGCTGAGTCCCCTCCTCCACCATTGGAGCCATGGTCGCTGTCCCTGGTGCTGAAGGATCCTTTCACACCGCTTCCACGCCTGGTTCCTGCTGCCCACGTACCTCTGCAGTGTCTCAGGCTCTGATTGCGCTGAATAATGTAGAACCTGGCAAGAGCTTCAATAATTCACTCAAAAGAGAAGGTAGGCTTGTTTTCCTGAAGAGGATGAGGGAAGGATGCTCTCTCCGTCCTGCCGCTGATACTCAGTGATGCGTGAGTGTGTGTCAGAGGAGGCAACACCCATCTCGTCTCTCTCTCTCTTTCTCTCTATGTGTGTTTGCTGTCTGTGTCTCTCACCCTCCCCCCGTCCTCACACCCTCCTCCCTGGTGGTGAGGCTGAGCTCACCAGCTCTGACGTAGTGGTGACGGAGGCTGACTGTGACAGCAGAAACCCCGGTGTAGCAGCACAGCAGGGTCATCAATTCCCCTGATTAGGTTTATTGTTATGAATGTGTCTTACTTTGCTAGGAATGGGCATGGTACATTTATACATGTGTGATGCTGTTAGCTGATAATCCCCCCCCCCCCAAAAAAAAATAAAAAAAATAAAATAAATTGACTCTACAGGCCATTAAAAATCATGCAATGTTAAAATGGAGAAAATGACCTCACTGCGTTGTGATTTTTAGCGTCTACTAAAGCCAAATAATCCTGCAGTGTTTAAGCCAGCCTGTGCACCATTCAGATGGTGCACAGTCTATTCAGTTTTATTCAATGTCAACAGCAGTCCCATCGACTGCCGTGATCACATTTTCCGTGATTTATAAATTTTAAAAGATACAGTATTTTAAGACGCGCGTCAATATGGTCTACCATTTTCAGATAAATAGCGACCTCTGGCGTCCAGAGATGGGACGACATTAGTTTGATGGAAATCGAAATTCTCAGTCACATCACGGCATCTGAAAATTTGTTTACGATGACTAGCAGGGCATTAAAGGGCAACTACTTGCAATTTTTCTCTTTCAAACCCAAAACCGACCATGCTTGAGTTTGTGGATCCTGTTTGTAGATATGACATCTCAATTGGACGATGGAGGATTGCTAGATCAGTAGCCTGTCCTGAAAAAGACTTCTATGGAAATCCTGCCAAAATATTAGGACAAAAGAAACAAGCATACTTACCAATATCTCAGCGGTAAAAGGCTTTAGTTTTATCTCATTATATTTAATTATTTGCGTTCATCTGTGATAGTGTCCAGGCCCTTGCAGCAGCAGCAGGTTATTTCTGAAGCTACGTGTATTTATTACGTGACTTTGTTAGTGTGGCTCCTGTCAGCTATATGGAAAGATGAATAACTGCACCATGTAGAGAAGTGATTATTTGCAGTATTGAAGGACATAAGTCATTTTTCTCAGTAAATCGTTTTGTTTAATTTGTTGTGTCATATATTATAATGTAAGCAATGATTTAGATGTGCAAAGACTTGGAACCATCCAAGTCTTTGGCTGCAGCTGGCCTGGAGGATGCAGAGTTAAACTTAGCTGGTAAACGTGTGCTGATAAAATATTTTGACGTTGGCTGTGTAATCCAAACAAATGGTGTTGCCTATATTTTGAGCCCCCAGAAAAGCACCTCCAAGTCCAGAAGACTGCTGTAAAAACATGAGGCTGTAGCCCTTTAAACGACCTTTAAAAGTGTCAGTAGATGCCAAATTGCTCAAGGCCTCAGTGAACCCTGGATAGAGAGGAACAAAAAGTGCAATAATTGACCAAAGGGCGGGACTTTTATTTTATTATTGGTTTTTTTTGCAGTTGAGGGACACTGACCAGGTTTCAGAAGCTCCCAGCTGTTCCACACAGAACCCACACAAAGGATGGGAAGGCCCAGAGTGTGACTCAGCAGAACCTGTCACGATAAAATACAGACGTCATCAGATATTCACCACAAAAAGCTCACAGGCCCTCATTTATCAACCGTATGTACGGCAGAAAACTGAGCACGGCCATTTTCAGGCAAGCTTCGGCGTTTATCAATCTGGACGTGAGCGTACGAGCCGCTCAGATCTCCCGTCAGGTCTGACATCGTGTAGCAAGTCAGAGTCAGTGTGGGCTTGTGGTGCAGCCTAGTAAAATCTTAAAAATGTAAAAATAATGATTAAATAAACCTCCAACTGGTCACTAAGCACAGGCAGCTACATATTCCATACAGATTAAAAAGTAAACAAATATAATTGAATAAAATAAATATATCTGTTTAACCCTTTTTTTCCTGAGAAAAAAGGTTTGTTGGTTTGTTTTTCGGTATATTTATTTCTGTTTTTCTGACTTAATTTCTTTCTTTTTGTTTGTTTTTTTTAGCAATCTTGTCCTTTTTGTCAAAGTAAATGTTTTTCTGGGCTCCTTTAACACCAGTTTTCATGCTTCCAAACAGCGCGTCCTGGTTTATCCTCCACCTCAGACTCGAGGGGAACAACTTCCAGCTCGAAAAAGTTTCGTTTCTTTCTCAGGTTTCTCCTCTTCAGTGGGCGGAGCCTCTGAAACATGAATTATTTGAGGGCGGAACTTGTTAATGATGATCGGTTTCAGCAGCCGCATTTATCAAGACCCGCTGAGTCGTACGCTGGGATTGGCTATATAGAAAATTTTCATAAATCACGTGCGTCTTTTTGTACCGTGACCTCTGCATGCAGATCTGCACACGTTTCTACGCAAGATTGTCAAATGAGGGCCATTGTGTTTGCATGCTACCTCTTGTACTGCGGGTAAGACGGCTTTTATGTGATTCGCCAAGACCCTCCCAGCCTGAGCAAAGACATACTGGCAAAGAGCATCTCCTGCTTCAGCACCTGAAACACACAAACCCTGCAATTACATCGCCATCGCCAATTACATCTGCATGCATCACAACCGGACGGGTGATTCCGCACTGACCTTCGGCCAGCTTCTTGCAGAAACCGGCAAAGTGGGACTTCTGGAAGTCCCTGTAGAGGTGTGGTAGCATGCCCATCAAATCTGACACCTGAGATTCAGTTTAATTTTAGTTTATGCTCATTGTCTGCTGCAAAAGAAAGTGTGATCACTTCCATGAGTCCTGACCTGGAAGTATTCCTCCATGGCTTTTTGGACATGTGTGATGTCATGAGGAGGAGCCACCAGGTTGTCTTTGGCATCAAACACCGTCTTTACTGCCAAATGAGCGATCCAGAATCCTGAGGGACAGACAGCTTCCTCAGGAGCGGATGTGTTTTTTGAAAAGTATTTAATTTTGCCATGGTTACCTGAGCCTTCATCACCCATCATGTGACCCCAGCCTCCACAGCCAACCTGTGAGCCGTCTGGGTTAACCAACTTGCAGTTGGAGCCGGTCCCTGAGATCAAGACGACGCCTCCTGCAGAGAATAAATATGTTGATTTTATTATACAAGCTCAGATAAACATTAATATAGCACAAAAATCCCTGCAAAAGTGTACCAACTTACCACAGCCGCTGGCCGTAGCCATTGCACCGATTGCATCGGTGGTAATTAAATAGCTTTGGCTGAGAGTGGGGAACCGTTCCTTCATCTGAGCAATCAGTTTATCAATGGCATCCTTCTGCTCCCCTCCACTCAGCGACATGCCCTGTACACATACACACCAATATTTTAACAAATGCTTTTCTTAGGAATTAACACACATGGTTGTTAACTGACCAGGGAGCACAGTGGACTGTTGGGGTCCATTCCCGCCTGCTCCTTGGCTCTCTGGACCATGTCATTGATAACTTCAAGACATCTGTCCACCCCAACCAGCTGGACATAGACACAAACATTCACATCATTCCATTTGCTTTTCTTATTAACATTAAATTATCTTTTGAAAGGAAGCAATATTGTCACGTGAGAGTCAATGAATAATGGGATACTAATAATAATTATCCTGATATATAAATAACAGTAATTATTTATTACTGATATCGCAGGTAAACCAAACAAAGTGAAACCTACACTTGAGTTTGAGTTGAAGGTTTTTATTACTTTTATATGACTAAGCGTTTCCGCCTCACCCAGTGATTGGTGGACGGTCCCTCGGTCTCTGCCAGGATCTTTCCATCCGCTGTCACTAACACAGCTTTAGAGTGAGTTCCTCCACTTCAAAACAGAGAATTGCAAATATGGATTTCTGGCAATATCACGAAACAAGATGTTTACTATAGCCGTTCAGCAAGAGGCGATTTTCAAGAACAGAACTAAACTAAACTCGTCCGCAGAATCTTAAGATTTAACTGAGGAAATTGAGGAAACTGGAAATCACATGACACTGGCAATAACAACCTCCAAGCGTCAACTATGTAAATGTGTGAAACAAAAACATATCTTTATTAATAAAGAGTACAGAATATTTAAAATAAAACTAACTTGTTTTCCCAAATTATTTTTTATTCAGTCTCACCCCTCAACACCACCGTACACCGTAGCCATGCCTCACTTCCTGTTTTGGTCCACTCACTCATAGAGCGCAAATATCGCGAGAGTAGCAGAGAAATTCCAAGTAAAAATACTACTAAACAAGACCAGTAGATGGTAGTATTTGACAGCAAACTAAGTGCAGTGATGTTTCTAGAGAAAACAAAGTAAACAGCGAGGGTAAAACTGGAGTAAATAAGAGTAAAAATAATACAGCAGTCAAATCACCAAACGTCATCTTTATAATAAAAACTCGTACTTGTACCAAATAAGACGATTCTTAAAATAATTCAACTGAGCAATCATGACGTTTGTACCGTGTCTCCTGCGTTCGAACGCTGTATATATTTTCCAGGTTATTTGTAATTGCATTGGAAAGTAACTTTAATGGTTAGACCATCGTAGATGTTACACAACAGTAAGGAGGTGGGAGAAAATGAAGGAGAGTGTCCTGGTTCACTCAGCATGCACGGCTTCACACTTCTCGCACAGAGCGTGAGCTGCGTCAAGTGTTGAAGGTTTACTTCATTCCCGAACGTCTGGTCACTCTCCTATCAAAATAAAAATATCACGGACAAGACGCTTCAAGGTATTTCTGAATATTGTCAAAAGATAGTATTATTGGAATCAATCTTATTCATGTAATACACTCAGTGTGAAAAACAAAACAAAAAAAAAAAACAAGTTGTCAAACTTTAATTAAGCTTTACTGTCACATATACAGAAATTACGTAAAGTCAGTTATGTATTAATGTAGAACTGTTAGCTTTAAGGCACATACACTAAGTATAATTAAAATGTTTAGTGTGTACAGACAAATTAAAGTGCAACAAACAACCATACTTTCACAGTAATAACAAATAGATCAATAAATAAATTAGAGGGAAAAGCAAACCGATTCCTAATATTTTTCTTGAGCATCTTTAGGTATCTATCACCATAGTGTAGATTTTGTATGTGTGTGTGTGTGTGTGTGTGTGTGTGTGTGGCGGGGTGGGGGACTATTAAATGAACTTGACTGACGGCGCTTCACACTGTTGTGAAAGTTCAAACCGGAAGTGTTGTGTAAAGTATTTCCTCTAACTTTCCGCAGCTTCTGCCCTGAATAGAAGAGCGAGAGGCCAGCTCCAGCAGTTTGGGTTTGATTTAACTTAGCGAAGAACACCTCACGGAAAAACTTGTACCTTTTATTTTTTCTTTTATTTCCACGATGATACTTTAAAGCGTGTGCGAGCTGCATCTGATGCCTTTGAACGGCCTGGAGAAGGAAGTGAAGTGAAGAAATGGGAAGTTGTTAGGGCACAGACATCACCGCTATCTTTTTTTTTGTTTGTGTCAGATCTTAAACCAAACATAGTATTTCTGGAAGAAGAGTGTACCTGGACTTTTGTTTGGGGGGCATGGACGTCCACGTCAAGGAGGGACAACTTTATGTTCAGCATCAAAAGTTTGGAAAGGTAAGTCCGAGACAAAAAAAAAACCAAAAAGGACAGTTATGGCTTTGACAGGAAACTTCCAAATTGAAATCACTCTGAGGTAATTTAATGCACATTTATGTTCTTGGGTGTTAAAATGCAGGGCACTGTGCTATAAACATATAATAACCGGGTAATAAACCAGCAAAACATGTTAATAAATAGTCCTTTGTTTACATTATTGTCATATCACAAGAATCAAACTGCCCGTCAGTAAAGAAAAGCAAAACACTTTATCATATATGTGGTGATGCAAATTATAATAACAGGAACATCCATCCATCGATTTTCTATACCTGCGTTATCCAACTTTTGGGTTGCAGGGGTCTGCTGGAGCCTATCCCAGCTGTCAAGGGGCGAGAGGCAGGGTACACCCTGGATAGGTCTAATAGGAACATTTGTGCTTATTTCTGATTCACGTGATGCAAACTTTGTTGAAAAAATAATTTGTTGAATAAAAATCTTAAAAGCTTAAAGGTCACAGTCCAAAAGGAGTTAGGGCTGTCTTTACTCCTCTGGCCTTGTTTTGTCTAGACGACCTGAAACAAACAGGCCGTGCACATCTGTAGGACGAAAACCCCAAAAGAGCCATATGTGCAGCCAAAAACAAAACAAAACAGGAAACCAAGAGTCTGACAGGACTGGTGTGTGGCGTACATACATGCTTTATTGCACAGTGTCATTCTAAAAACCGCAATTTACGTAAGAGCTCTGATGCTGCCGTCAATTATGTACATGCAGTATTCAGTATGTACAAAAGTAAAGTGAAGCCTTTAGCATCCAGCTAATATGCTAAAACACCCGGACATTTTCACAGTTTTAGATGTCATCAAGTGGTTAATGTTGTGACCACATCATAACAGTATTTTTGATGTCGTCACAATAAACTATGTTGTAAATATTTCAGACCGTTGACGGGGAAATGTTGAAGTATTCGTATTAAACTGCCACGTTCTTAACGATGCATAGCTCCAGTTGGTGACTGCATGATGAAAAGGTATACGGGCTTCCACGTTGTCTGATAATTATGTCATCAAGTGTCGTTTTTATTGTTGTAACATTAAGTGCGTTCACAACATTGCTCAATCCTAAGGCGTGTATAAGGTGGCAGGTCATTTTAGATGTATTTATCAATTCAAATGATAACGCTCTTTTGTATTGCCCCCGCACGCTGGACGATGGTTCTGTCCTTCGTGGCCTTTGAGCGACCCTACCACTCGACAACTATGCTTCTGACTTCCAAAGGAGACTTTGTGAGTCTCTCTGGTCATATGACATGGATCAACAAGACCTCATGGCCCCCGCTTCCTGCTCCGGGATCGCCGCATCACAATAGCTAATTCGCGGTTTGGATGGCGGGAGGGAATGTGAGAGAAAATCGGCCAATTCTCTGCGAATAGAAAACAGAAGATGAGGAGAAGAGAGAAGAGAACGCTGAAAATGACGTGTAATTGCATGTCAGCTTGCACACGCGTGTGAAACCTTTTCTCCCACCATTTATGACCCGGGTGCGTGATGGCTGTTAGGACGCAGCTTCAATTGGTCTCCACAGGATGCTCCTTATCTACCAGAATTCTGGGCATTTGAATAAAATATTACATTCCCATCAAAGATATTGGGAACCTTATATGATTATACTTGTATATCAGGCATCAGTTTACTGTTGTTTTTAGTTGAGTAATCATGATATGTCAGACAAAAATTGTTACCTTTTTCTGTAATACCAACTTTTTTAGCCAAGCTATGAGATAGCTATCACCTGCACAACATGAGCTGTTGTTTATAGATCGCCACCGTCTAAGCCCTCTCTCCGACACCGAGGGAGAAGACGGTAAAGACTGTCTGCAGTGTGTGTGACAAAGGTATTCGAAGCATGGCACATGCCTCAGCTTCAGCCGGAACAACACGTGCAGCAGTGTAAATGGCAAAACTTCGGCGCTGATCAATTAGCCACTTTTGCAATCGCAGGCTTGGGCTCCGGACCTGCCGCGGCAAATTGACGTCGCACGCCTGATTGGCTGAGGCGATGGTTGTCCGTTTACGCATCGGGAACGTTTTGATGTGGAGTTCGCGGCTGTAGGACGGAGCTGATATAACGTAGACGTGGGACTTTGAGGAGGACGATGGCGACAGCAGCAGATGAAGCGTCTCGGGTCAAGGCCGCGTCTATACTTGAGGTCGGCCGAAATGGATTTAAAAGTTATTTTTAGGCAGGGAAACATAGACCTGACACCAACTTGCCGCCATTAAAAATAGGTTTCAATATTAAATACAGGCCAAAGATGTACAGAAACTGTTTTATGGTCCTTGAGAACCAGGAAAACACATATTACGTTGAAGAACGTCATATTTTGACTCTTTTTGTCGTGTTGCGACGAACCAGCCATTAAGTGACCTACATTAAGTGTTTGTATCAGCAGGGCCTGTACAGTCAGAGTGACCCTTGACCAAGATGCTAGCTCAGAGGTGGGCAAACTAAGGCCCGGGGGCCCGATGAACTATTTAATCCGACCCGCAAAGCCTTCACAGTAATTTCTCTAAAAGCCAAATTAAGAAGGTTTGATTGGTTCACCTAGCATGCTAACATGTCCTCTCAAGAAGGTGGGGCCAAACATCATTTGGAGCTTCATCATCCATCTCTAGCTGGACCAGTTTACAGGCTCTTCTAAATATTTTCTCCGATCCTCATTTGGGGGGTTAGTTTCCTGCACCACCTGGCTGGCCCCTTCATCAAGATCTACAACCCAATGTGGCCCTTTAGGCTAAATAATTGCCCACCTCTGTGCTAGCTGTTATTTATGAAGTATAATCAAGCTCAGTTTTATGGCTTCCAGCATAAAGTATTGAACCTCCTGTTGATTAGAGGTGTGTTCTTGTAAAAAATGCCTTTTAAAAGTGTTTTTTTCTGACACTTTCCTGACGTGAAACAGTGCCCTCGCCTCTTCTTCATCCCTCTCTCATCCTGAACAGACACGAGCCAGCAGGGACAGACAACATTAGCACGGAGCTAGGCGGGCACACACTCCTCCTGTGTGTGTCAGCGGGGTCTGTCTGCAGCCGTGGGAATGGCGCTCTGGCCCAACGCAACAAAGCAGACCCTGTTTGTCTGCAGCGGGGGTTTAAAAAGTACAGTAACTCAAATAAGAACTCCCTTTAAATATCAGATGAGGTCATCTCGCTCCTTTATTAGCTTCCGTTGCTCTAGTCTGGTGACAGAAATGTCTGCGTTGGTCCTTTTCATAGATGTGGTGTGTGTGGCGTTCTGCTGCAGGATAGCGCTGAGGAAGTGTCTCTGCCTCTCACTGTCGTGATCTTTTTTTTTTTTGCATAATTTCCACTCGGTGTAATAGTGCAGATAAGAGCTCGCTGCCTTATAAGGAGTTGAGGTTAGGCTCGCAAAACTGCCAGTTTCGCTTTTTCAGTCTACTTTTTTAATACTTTTACTGAGCTAGTCCACCAGAGGAAGAGCAAGCAGAGTAATACACACATTATCTGCATGCACACTGACACACACTTGGATATGAAGGAAGCAGAGAGAATCCTGGGTAATAACAATCCCACGCATTTCCTGTCCTTTCTTGCAGCAAACTGTGACACATAGATTAGCATGCGTGCATGTGAAAGAGAATTTAATAAAGTTGACCTCTGTGTATTTCATGGATGGCCTTTTCGGGCAAACACACACATGGGACCAGCCAAACCTGACACACTCCCTGACCGTGTGTAAAGTGACACACAAATTTAAGTGTGTCATTCTGGCCATTTTTAGCGCTAAATGGCTAGAAGCTTATTGTTAGTGTGTGTGTGTGTGTGTGTGTCCCTGTGGAGGAAGAGTTCATTGTTCGCTGGTGCTTCCTCTCCCTCTGTGAAGAGGGATGATGCCTTTGTCAGCAGCAGGGGGAACAGGTCACATCCTCTAACGTCTCGTTGCTTTGAGACAGATACAAACACAAAACTGAATCCAGAGTTTTTCTACAATTCGTTTGGATCGAGCAGCAAAAACCGCTTTGATTCTCCCTAAAAGCATAGATGACTAACGCTGGTGCTGACTGATTTCAGAGGGAAAAATGTTGCGTATGAGTCAAACGGCCTTAGATTTATCGTCACCTACACCCAGCCTCAGACAGCAGAGAGAAAGCAAAAGAAATGTGATTTTGATTCATCATATCTAGAATTGGGGCAAATTCTCCTTCTTTTTCTCCCAAATTTCCATTTGTAAAAGCGCTGTTGGCTTTCTTTCATGGTTAAAACATTCAGAAATTGTCTATTTCCTGAATTCTAAACTGGCTGAGGTTTTAAGTAGTTAAAGGAAAAATTAAGAGCCTAACAAAACTGCCAAGAGAGGCTGAACGTATCAGTGGATCAACAGGAAACTATCTGAGTCACCCTAAGTAATTACACATTTCATTTGATTTTGATTTTTAGTCGTTTGGGAATTAACTTTTTTTTTTTCTCCCCCTCTTTGCTTTTCCACTCAGAAATGGAAGAAGAACTGGTTCGTTCTGTACCCTGCCAGCCAGAACGGTATCGCCCGCCTCGAGTTTTTCGACTCAAGCGGAGGCTCGGGGGGCGGCGGGGGCTCGGGAAGCGGGTCCAATGAGAAAACCAGGAGGCTGGACAAAAAGATCATCCGCCTGTCCGAGTGTATCTCCATCTTGCCCGCACTGACAGAGGCCTGCCCCAAAGAAAACATGGCGGCCTTCTGCGTGGAGACCAACGACAAGACGCACGTGTTCGCTGCAGAGCAGGGCACCGCCAAGGAGTGGATGGAGACCATGTGTGACATCGCCTTTCAGGTAGCTTTCTCTCCACAGATCGTTCGGTTTTAGCTCTCAGCTGAGGTCTCTGAGGCAAATTCCCCTGGGTCTGCCTTTTTTTACCCCCACTCATAAATAAGGAAAACATTGTCTCAGTTAGGGCAGTCGCGAATAATTTTTGTCAATCGTGATTATTTTTCATATTCGCCATTATTTTTCATATTTGCGATTACCATCAATTATTTATTTTATCCACAAAGTTGCATAAAATAACTATGATCCTGAGTCTGGCGTCATCGTATTGCGCCAGCAGCAGCACACAGCATCACTGTCACAGCCACATGTTTACCTCTCGTCTTGATCGGATCGAGTGAGCTATGGCTAGGATAATACGCTATGGCTAGGATAATACGCTATGGCTAGGATAATATGCTATGGCTAGGATAATACACTATGGCTAGGATAATACGCTATGGCTAGGATAATATTCTATGGCTAGGATAACAACAACATGGAGGAAGGGGAGGTTCTGGTTCCAAAGCCACGTACCACGGCACCGCTATGGGTGCATTTTGGTTTACGATAAAGGAGAGCCCGGTAACGGGGCTTTAAAAGTCATTAAATTGCTCTCATTCATTAAGGTGTAATGTCTATTATCATTCATTCATTCATGATAGTAGAATATAAAAAAGAAAAAATAGACAATATAATCATCAATCGCAATTATTTTTCTGACAATTAATAGTCTCCAGAAATTCGTAATCGTGACAGCCCTATATTTCCTAACTTAATCAAAAAAAAATTCGACTAGCATACAAAGTGTAAATTGACCCAAATTGGCAGAGCATTTGGGCTCTCATCGACCGCAAGCTAACTGGTTTAAAGTTCTCTCAGCAAAGAAATCGGTTATGGTTTACCCGGACCAGACTGGTTAGCGTTATTCCAGCCAGAACTGAAGCGTGGCCTGACCGTGCATAAAAGTGTGTGTTTATGGCCGCAGGGATATTGCGGCGGCAGCAACAACAATGTTGCAAACTCTAATGGAGGACCACAAGAGCTCCAGATGTCTGAGAACCTCATCTACTACTCCAGGGAGGAGGGTAAGAACACGTGGGAAGAGAGACGACAGTCCACACAGTGTGATCTAGCTGGGGACCAAAGCAAAATTTTGTATGTCTTCTCCTGGCAGTGAACGAGTTCTGGGTGACCATCCAGCGTACCGAAGCATCCGAGCGCTGCGGATTGAGCGGGAGCTACTGGCTGAAGGCGGAAAACGACGCCTTAATCTTGAAGGATTCCAAGATCAAAAAGAACATCCTGGTGTGGCCCTACAAGCTCCTCAGGAGATACGGACGAGACCGGGTGAGTCACAAGCGACGCTATCGAACAGAAATTTCCCCGTCTTAAAACCTCAAAAGACAAAACTAGCTATTTCCACCTCATCTTTCACGCCTGACAACAACAGGAAGAGGAAGCTGTCTTAAACTTAGCAACACACTCTGATCACTGGTCAAAGTTGAAGACCACAAGGAGCATTAGGTGTGAGCGCTTAACTGCTCTGCATGCAGGCAGAAAATTGTTCTGAATGCTAATTACCTTCTGAGTCTGTCGGCACGCCACTAGCTTCACGCGGCATTATTTAGATGCGATGATTAAAGGTGTCTGGTTTGTCTGCATGTTTGTTTTTGTGTAAACTGGTAGTAACATTGTATATGTTAACAACTCCACGAAAAGTTAAGTAGCAGCAGCTAACTGAAGCAGCAACCTAGGGCTGCAGCAATCGATTATTTCAGTAATCTAATATTCTATCGATTATATAGCCTTAGCTCGCTGTTTCCGGTCTGCTCTGCGAACTTTTAGCATAGACCGGATGTTTCCTTTGGGGGTGCTGCGTCGCAGCGTTGTGCTATTATGCTATGCTAACTACATCTTCCAGTAGACACACTGCACTACGTTTTCTTTTCTTTTTAAATGTTAAATTCTTTGCAATCCGCACCTCACATGGATCTTCAGTGACGTACCAGCGGCTGAGCAGCGAGCGCGTTGCGCAACAGAAATGACGATCCGTGCCAAACACAGTGCGAAGTATAGTGGACCGAATTTAAACGAAGCTTTGACACAAATCATTTTTATTGAAGCTTTTTAGTAATCAAATTACTTGAATCTCTCGAATTATTTGAATAATCGTTTCAGCTCTACAGCAAACTGTAATTCAGAACCTTCTCCTCTTCAGGTAATGTTTTCCTTTGAGGCGGGCAGGCGCTGTGACTCCGGCCCCGGGAACTTCACCTTTGAGACCAAGCAAGGCAACGAGATCTTCGCGCTCGTGGACCAGGCCATCCAGTCGCAAAAGGCCCTGGCAGAGGATCGCCACCTCAGCAGCCCCAGCAGCTACGACACCGACTGTCCAGCGGGGGACAACAGCTGCAGCAGTCGGGAGGCGGACGGCGATTCGGGTGGTAGCAAACCGGGATCCGGTGACGGGGTTCTCAGCAAGAGAGAGGGTGGAGATGGAGGTATGGGGAGGGGGCAAGTGGTTGGACTCAAAGGGAGGTGTTTACCGGAACTACCGGCCATGCTGGGGGCTGGTACCTGGGGACAGGCACCAGCTAAAGCTCTTCCTGCAGCCGATGCACCTGCGGGTCTGTACTCTGAACCGGCAGACTCGGTTCGTTTGCCCGCATTTGACAGCCTCTACTCTGACCCGGTGGACAGCATCGTAGCTCAAAGCCAAACCGCCAAAGTGACCACACCCCCCACCCCCACGCCACGTCTGCGTCCAGTGGGGGATGAGACTTTAGGGGATCATCACCACGTCAGCGGCAACCACAGGAAGCCTCTGGACCTTTACTCGCACACGTACGCCCACATTGGCATGGAGCTGAAGCAGAAAACCGCTGCCCTGAGCCTAAATGGGAGAGGGAAAAGGGGAGGAATGGGGGTGAACAGGAAGGCGCGACCTCCAGGGGGTCAAGCAGAAGGAACTTCATCTTTGTCTGCATCTTCCTCGGAGCACATATACGATGAACCTGAGGGCTGTGCCCAGGTAGGCGTGGTCGCATCCACGCCTTTGGAGATGACAATTTATGACGAGGCTTGGGTAGAACCCAAGAGACAAGGTGAATTGGTGCCCCCCTCAGGCTCAGATATGAATTACAGCACCCTTTCCCTCGGAAATATGTCCGAGTCTCACAGACAGTCTACTCCCCAGCTGGGTCCAAGCCGACCTTTCAGGTGGACCAAGCCCGCCACGGCGCCCAAACCGGCCAAAGGCGGTTTTGCTCGTAAAGAGCCGATGCTGTTGCCTTACGGGAAACACGGAGGTCCTGGCAGCAACGTGAACAACAACAACAACAACATCTGGGGCGGTGGAGGGCACAAAGAGCTTTACAGCAAAGTCTCAAAACAGAAAGCATCTTCTCCTCCGTGGTTGGAGCAGCAGAAGCAAACGCCGATTAGGCCGCCTGATATTATCTATGACAACCTGGGAAATATTTGACAGTTTTGCAGAAATCAATGCAGAAGAAGAACGCGCCTCACGCCAGTGGTTTGAAGTAATGCAATGAGATGTTGTGACAGTTTTTGTCGCTGTGGCATCGCCCTTTGTGCACAGATCAAACCCACAACTTGGGCTCCAGTCCACAGTGTGGTTGGTAGCAGCCGCACAAACTGGATCAAAAACTTCTACTTCCCTTGAATATCTGTCATTTTTATGTGCAGACTGGAATCGTGTTTCACGCCGCCCTCTTCCTCTGCATTACGAGTCTATGCGACAGCAGTGACTTATTTTTTTTTGGCCCGTTTAAACTGTCATGGAAGCCAAGACTTTAGCGACGGTTTTGGCTCTTTCTGTTCTGGTTGTGTTCTTTGGGGTGGATACAAGAATTTGATGCACTTTGATGGCAAAATCAAGAGTTCAAGAACTAAGTGAAACTGAAATTGCTACCCCAACTTAACTAACACGCAGTGAGGGGTATTAGTGTTGTACATATAACGCAGAAAAGCCGAACTTCACTAGACACCTTTAGCAATGATGTGCTAGAAGAAAGAAGAATGCAGTAGATGGACGCCTCAGGGAGAGCTACTATTTCTAGCTAACACCAGCTGATAACAACACACTACGGGACAGTAGCAAACAGAACTTTTAGTGGATGTCGTCATTTTCGCAGACTTGGGTTACCGCTAAGATTCTGGCTGTAGTAGGGATTTTTAAATGATGTCGCCACGTTGGAAGTTGTAAATTCAGACTTCAGGGTCGAATGCACCGTAATTTTGCTAATCTATTTGCTTGGCAGGACAGATATAGTTTTGTTTTTTTTTTTTTTTTTTTTTTTTTTTTTAAAGCACAGAAACAAATCTGTGATGGGGAAAACATGATAAGTTTGCTTAAAGTCATATTTCTGTCTTGGAAACAGATAAAGTTAAAAAATGTCTAAAAAAAATTATGGGGTCAAGTGATCCTCACAAGTAATTATTTCGATTTGTTATTGTTTTTCTGTATAAAGTAAATATGAAATTAATCTTCTGCATATCAAAAACAGCTGTGCTGTCTGTAAATACAACTAACTAATAAAAACAGTTCCAAAACTGTAAATTCGGACTCCCTTTTATTACTGCTTGGCTCAGTCAGTGCCATCAGGAACCAATCAGACACAGATTTGAGTGTTTCAAATGGTTTCTGTTCTGGACGCTAAAACAGTCTGACCTCATCCTACCTCCGCCAGCACTCTGTTTTTGTTGTTTCAGGCAGCGTCCAAGCGCTTAATCGCACCGCTAACCCTACACAAAGACCCTCTCATTCAGCCCTCGTCCCTCCTTTCCTCCCGTCCGTATTTATTCTCTTGTTTGGTTGCTGCGGTGATAATTAGCGGCGGCTGGTGTGTGTCGGGTGTGCTGCGCATGTTAACTGCAGCGGTCCGGAAGGCGGAAAAAGGAGGAAAATGGGAAAAGCTGCAAAGGGGACATTTTGAAGAATGCGGCAGGGGAAAAAAGGGAACGTGTGGATGTTTATTCTGAACGAAAGACGATGAAAGAACAACCTGACAGTGTCCTCTTAGCGTAATGATTTTTTTTTCCTTCCACCTGCTGCTGGAAAGTTGTTTTTTTTTTTTTTTGGACTCCTGCAAAAAAAAATAGTCCTGACTTTCACCTTCCCTCTTTTTCAGGGCTGGGAAGAAAAATGAGAATGTGGTGAGAGGGTCTGTGCTTCACATTAAACTCTAAGTGAACTAAGGAAAAAAAGACAGACTGCAAACACATTTGTGGCTATAATACTCAACAACGTATCCTAACAACCTTTACCACTTTAACATATTAAGGAGCTCAGGCTTAGAACTCATCCTCATCCCATCCTAGGATCAAAAAAAGCGGCAAAAAGCCAAATGAAGCCAAAATGAAGAGAGCGACCACACTACGATTAACAAGTAAAAACGGTGGATGCAATATCTTGGGGGATTTTTAATTGAAACTACAGTTATGTTTACTGCAGTCGCAGAAAACCAACTTTCCAAAGTTGTTGCTCGCGTCTTTTTCCTGTGTTATAGCAACCTGTCGCTTCCCCTTCTCTACTTGTCTGCAGCTTTTCACACGTCTGTAGAGCCAACGAGTGTCAAATCCGCCAACGGGTCTGGTTCTGTCGCATTCTGCATGTTCTGGTGCAACTGCCACATCAGTGTGTGGGCCCTTACTTTGTGATGTGTGTGTGTGTCTGAAGTGAGAAGCCTCAGCGCATGAGACATCCCTTCATAGTACCAGATCATGCAAATAAATGTCAAGTCAGAAGGAAACTTCTTTTTTTTGTTGCAGAACAAATGACAAAAATAGATAAAAATTTAACACTTCTTGGCACACAAAATTCGCAAACCTTGCAATTAAATCTATGTCACAGCCGCAAGATGCTGTCTTTGACCCGGCTAACTTTATCTGATGTTATTCGCAGTGTCCCTGCCTTTTTGTTCTGTTCTTATCCGCCTGCTCAGAATGTCCGCAACAGATTTGCGCGTTTCCAGGATGCACGACCTTTATTATTATTTAAATTTAACAGTACGTACCACTCGGGTTAGTGGGTCAGTGGGTTGGATATAAAAAAAAAAAAAGTCTGAGACGAGAGCGTTGAGCTAGCAGGATGGTTATAACCAGCAATATATATATATATATTTTTATATATATATTGCTGAACGTGCTCTGGCCATAACCTGCAAAAGAGTTACGGTTTCATCTGTGCTCCTGCTGTTGCTCGCACCAGAGAAGACAATGACAGGAAAAGGACAACTGCTGAGTCCTTTTTTTTTTTTGCACATTGTAGCAATGGAAATTACATCTGATAAAAAAAAAACAACAAAACAGGAAGTCTCACATAACTAATACTAAAAAGGCACTGTAAGTACTTGTACAGTCGACCAGAGGCATTATTAAGCATTTCTTTTTTTAAAGAGAACTGTGAAAAGCTGAATACCCTGAACTAAACTAGATGCTATGAAGAAGCAAGAAACCGGATGTGCGAAAATGCAGAACCCCAACCCCTAAAAGGGAACCTTAAGAGAAGAGCAAGCTGGTGCTGACTGAGGCGCGTAGGTGTGTGGTCTGCTGCAGAGTTGTGACAGAAGGGCCGCAGCAAGGGGCGGCCTGTGCACCCTCAGGAAAGGACGGATCAAAACATTGGCTGTCTGGAGACAAAACTGTCTCCTGGATGGCGCTGGCTGCTGCACTCTCACAGAAAAAAAAAAAAAAAGCCGTGCTGAAAGGCACACATTTGTAGTGATCAGCAAAAAAGAGATGATTCTCTTCCAGGTACCAAAAGGTTCCGCGGGCGAAGACAAACTGAGAAATTCCACAGGCCAGATAACCAATTTATTAGTGAAAGAATAACACTAACAATTAATGAACAGTGAAAAAGGATGTTCTGCTGTGGAAAAAAAATGACTGTCCTCAAGCTAGTGTCTAATTAAATCATCTAGGCTGTGGTTAGAACCGAAAAGGTTACGTGTGGTTAGGTTTTTTTTTAACCAAATGTCATACACGCCTTCACTAGTAGATTTGACTTTAGGACAATTAGTCTGCAGTTTTTGATTAATAAATGTGTGCTAACTGGACATAAATACAGTATTTAGCAGCAAATCAACATGGAGCATAGCACTAGTTAGCTCATGAAACTGATTTATAACAAGCAGAAGTGTCGGGGTGAACAGGACCATGAGCTCAGTACTGTAAGCCGAAGGTGTCTGTGTGTAAATAAAGAACAATGACTAAAGATCTCTTAACCAGCTGTGACATTTTAAGAAGAGTGTTCTGGTAGAAAATGTCAGTGACGGAGGTCTGATCAAATTCTCTTTGGGGACAAAAGGATCGTTGTGTCAGACATCACAAACGTCAGGCAGGGCTTTTGCTAGCGGGTCATCTCCGTGTTACAACGAGGGGGTGGAATGGCGGGAGGCTAGTTATGTCTGTGGAACTGCCCGATCCATGTGTGAATACTGGCTACCAGTGAAGAATACTACAAGTGTATTATATTTCCCTTAAAATCAATCTGCTCTGTTCTCTAGTGCTCTCCACCACCAATGTGCTGCCTTTTAGCCCCAGAGAGAGGGGTTGAGTGCCAGCAGAGAGCCTCCTCTGTCTCATTAAAACAGTGAAGCTGTGTTCAGGCCGGGAGGCTTAAGGGTAAAATGGAAATGGAATGTGCCCATATGTGAGTCTATAAGCTACAAGCTACAAGCATCATACAATTCTGGTTCCTGTTTTTTGATCATGTGTGTGTGTGTGTGTGTGTGTGGGTGGGTGTGCTGCTACATGCTGGTGAAGCTTGTTACAGGCCCTTTAATCTGCCTCTGATCTCTCCCTCCACCCATATTTTGCTCCATTTGTGTCACTTCCAGGCCTCCATTGTGCTACTGTATCCCTTCTCACCTCTTCTTCTTCTAGCTGAGTGTGTGATTTAGATTTTGCAGCCTCAGCGAGCGAGAAACATTCCTTCCTCGCACACAAAAGTGAACTAATAATGGTTAAATCGGAATCAAAAGCGGCACTAACTACCCACAGCGGCGCAGGAGAGTGTCTTGAATGCATCCACGTGCAAACTGGTGCGTCTCCCCCTCATTTACAAAGCCTTTAAAGGTGTTATAACAGCGGACGATTATCTTTTCTGTGTTTTTGTGGGTGTGCTAAAAAAAAGCTCTAAGCAGCCTTTGAGGGAAGGAAGTGTGTGTTTGCTCTCAATCATCTGACCCACCCTCGGGCCTTCTTACTGTATCGCCGTGGAGATATCATCTTCATTGTCTCCCTCCTGCATCACAGGCGCCTGGCGACGTCCGCCGCCACTGCCCAGAAGGGTCAGAGCCGGGCGAGAGGCTTTAGGGGGCGGAGGTCCGTGCGAGCCGGAAGAGGACGACGAAGGGAAGGGGGCCACCGTGGCCCTGACTCTGCCGGCTGCACCCTGCTGGCGACTTTGAGGCTGAAAACAAAAGAAACAGGCAACACCTGAAATGATACACACTCAGCCCCATCGGATGAGTCAGTTGTGAAAAGATACAGCAGAGGAAGAGAGGGAGGCTGTGAGGGAGGTTGAAGAAGAGATAAAACATAAAACATAAAGAGTAAATGCACGAAAAGCGGAATTTCCAACACGACTGCCGAGTTCCAGCGTCGATGTAAATGACTGGAGCAGAACAACATAAACGAGAGCACAAACAGTCCCTTTGTTTTTGAGCTGTAGAGAACTATTTGCATGTCATCAGCTCTATCAGCCCTGAGTCACCGTGCTAACAGCTACAGCTCGGTTCAAGGCAGCAGATGTAGCACAACGGATGGAAAACTGACCTGGGGAAGATGAACTAACGGTGGAGCAGCCGTTTTGCTTTGAGCACGCACTGACAGACATCCATCTGCCAGGCATTTCTATTATGTAACAGATGCTAAACGTGAAGGCCAAAGATTTATCTCTGATGCCAGACCTGGCCCTTTAGAGCTTAGACTCATATAAAAGCTTTACATAGAATAAAAGAATGACTCACTACATGGTACATTCCTGTCTATAAACACACCCAGTGAGATAATCTCTCCTTATTTTGGTCTGACATGTTTCACTCCAACTGCTGACGCGTCAGTATACAGACTTGATAATCCATGATAAGCCTACTGATTAATTTAATGCAACTGACCATATTTACTCAAATATTGTACTAAATTACGTTTTTATGAGTAATCTATTATAATATGTATACAATATACCTCCCCCTCCTCCTTCTTATTGTAAAACTACATTAATATTTCCTTTTATTTTGCTGATTATTTACATTTCCACACAATTTGTGATTTGTTTTTCAGTACGATAACACCAAGGTGAGGTAACTCTCTCTAAAAACCTCCTCTGCTTTACAAGTTCAAAATAAAGGGGCCATATACTGAGCAAATGTTATACATGATATGAGGATTTTAATGAAAACTTTAATGAAATTTTGAAGGAAAAATATAATGAAAGTGTTGTTTACTTATGATATCAGCTTCAATGCCATATTCCCTCACTCACATACACACAGACACACACACCATTACAAGTCCTTTGAACTGTCATAAAGTCATAAAGCTCTTTACCTGCCGAGCCTGCCTGAATCCTAAGCCTTTACTGCCCTCCAGTGGTTGGAACGGGTCCCTGCAGGCGGATGCTAGCTGCAACCTAAAGTCAGACGTCATTGGGTCAGGCGCAAGACATCTACTCATTTAATACCTCCGTTTCAACAACTACAATAATTGTAAAACCTTTCAGACCGTGTCAATCAGTTGACATGTTTTGGTGATTTGTCATTTAATAAATCGCGCAGTTGAAACTGGTTACGTTGACCTTCTCTGACCTGTAGGGGTACCGTGGCTGGGACTGCAGCCTTCTCCTCAGGTGCTGGTACAGGTTACTGCTCAGACAGAGGGGGTTGAACACAGACTCTTCATCCAGCTGAGTCAGACAGGCCTGAGGGAGACATAAAAAGAAAACAACCCAAGTTACTGATGTCAAAATACTGTATCGCATTTTCACTTTAAATTCTCATGAGACAAAAAAAGCAAGAGTTTTATTTATGTGATTTGTTCCAAAGCTGAATTCTGACGCAGAGGAACAAACAAATAACTCAAAAGTCACATAAGGGAACATTTGAGGAGGTGGTAAGTGATTTTCATACTCATTTCCTGGTATCATTTTTCAAATAAACAAAGCCACTTCTGCTTTCGTGGCCCTGCGTTAGTTCTGCAATTTCCTTGACCAACCTGTACGATCTGTGTGGCATCAGGTGCAGGGGACTGCGTGGACGGAGGCAGCGTGCAAGGCAGCAGCAGCTCCCTCGAGGTTACGGGCTTGAGAAGGAGGGAGAGAGCTGAGGATGGCTGGAGAATATAGTGGGAGCACACACCTACAGCAATAAAGACAGCGCTGATGAGTTCCACTTCACAAAGGTTCACAGCCACCTACACACACACACACATACACACACGCACACACGGACCTGAACTGCTGGCTGTAGCCCTATGAGCAGGCTCCATCTGCAGTAGCAGGAACCAGTCATGACTCTGACACGGACAGAAACACAAGATTAGAATTAGCTTTGTATCTTTGAGGTCCTCTGGCACTGGCCTCTTATCCAGCCCACAAAACAAAACCCTGTGGTGAGGCCGCTTTTTGTTATTATGGTCCACGTCTGTGGCTCTAGACTCACCTTTTTAGTTTAGCTTTTTAATAATATTCAATATTAAATTGTTCTTATTCTTGTGTTAATATTTTAGCATTCTTAGCATCTCCCCATCTTATCGCACTTTATCGTTCTTATCTAAATTACTTACTGAGGGTTTTTATGCTCTATGTTTTAATGTTGTTTTTATCTGTTTTTTTTTTCCTTTATGTGTCCTATATATTAAAGTCTTCTCCCGGGGGCCCGGAGTGGGCATCTGCTCATATGAATGGCCCCCTAGGTTGTGCTTCCTCCCTCTTAGTGCCAAGCCTTTCTTTTTAACTAATTTTAGGTGAGTGTGTGTGTGTGTGTGTTCAGGTATGTGTGGGTACACATGTGTGTCGGTCTTAATTTCTTTTAATATGTAAAGCACTTTGCATTGTATTTTATGTATGAAAAGTGCTATATAAATAAAGTTGGATTTGATTCACCTGCAGATATCAGAGCCTACTGTAAGATGTAGAAAAAGACACACTGTCAGTAGAGGGATACCTTAAGTGTGTGACAGAGAGCGTGAAACAAGTTATTATTGGCCTCCATTTCATCCCAGTCCAGCAGCCAGCAGGAGGTGGGGTGGAGCACCAGCGGCAGACCGTACAACAAGCTCTCACACACTCCAGCTGCACGGAGAGCCCTACACACACACACACACACACACACACACCATGGAATAACACTGATGAATATAAACAAACCATCACACAGGTGTTATGTCAGCGTGGTTTTCCTCCGAAACAGCAGAGAAACTGATGTAAATGAGCCCTTTGATGAACCGATAAGACAAGCTCTGAGCTGAATTTACCTGCATTCAAATGTCAAAGTTGATGGTTTTTTTTTTTTTTTTTTTTGCACTTTGGTCTGATCTTGTCGGTCCATCGAGCCCCCACCTGTGGTCGAGTATTCATCTTTATTCAATTCAATTCAGTTTTATTTTTAAAGCACCTTTTATAATAAAATTGTCTCCAGGTGCTTTACAGAGGCAGAAACCCAGAGCTGGAACCCCCAGGTAAGCACAGTGGCAGGAACAACTCCCTTTTAACAGGAAGAAACCTTGAGCAGGACCAGGCTTACAAGGAGGAACCATCCTGCTGGAAGACGGCTGGATAAAGGAGGAGAAGAAGAGGGAGACAGGACAGAAAGAATAAGAGAAAGAGAGAGAACATAACATACATAATACATATATACATAATACAGCATCTTTCTTTATTAGCAGCGGTGCAACACAGCTGCTGTATAAGATGAAAAAGCAGAATATGACATCTGTGGGCATCACTTGCTCATCTTGAGATTAGAAGAGTAAAAATATCCTTTTGCAAACAAGCTGGGGGACATTCCAACTTGGAGCAGCTTTTTAAGTCATTTCTGTTTGTCTCCTGCAGAACAAAGATTTGATTCATGCAAGAAATATGCATCTAATCCTCCGCTATCAGAATGAAACCATTCATGAACAGGCGCTGGGAGGACAGCTGAGCAAAGTAACAAGTACTGTATTTTCTTTCACTGCATTAATAAAAACATGCATCGCTGTTTTCAGGACATTTGTGTTCGTTTTCTGAATGCTTAGAAAGCAATTTGTTAGTATTATGTAAATCCTGTTGAAGGGAAATTTACAAAATGAAGCCTGTTTATCATTTCCTGGTTCCTCATAATAATGAGGAAATTGAAGCTAAAAAAAAGGAAGTAGAGACATTTCACATTGAAGCAGCTCTTACTTGATTGCTTTCAGCCTGGGTGGTATTTGGCTCTGACTGGCTGACTCTTTACTGACAGGCAGGAAGTCTCCAATGCTCTCCGTCTTCACCCCCAGGCTGGGGCTCAGGTGGATGAGGGTGGGGCTTATCAGACGCTCCTGCATGTCACACTTTATACACACTAGATGGAAGAAAAGTGCCGTTTCAAACGCTGTGCCATTTCCATATTTCTGGGAGCACAGGCTGTACCTGGAGCAGAACCACTGGGCAGCAGGAGGTGAAGCTGCTCCCTGTCTCCTTCCTGCTCCTGCAGCCACGCTTTCAACACCATCTCAATGTCGAGAACACTGTTTTGGACCCGCTGCAGATCAACTTCTGTACCAAACATGAGACAGTCTGGTGAAAGACAAGAATATATATAATTACGTTAGTGCGTTCATTTTATGACCACCAGATGGCAGCAAAACACCACAAATGTAACAATTATAAAAAAATAAGAAAAACAATCTTTACTGAATAAGAAGGCTTGTTAATATTACTGATTTTTTTTTTAAAGAATCATCCTGCAAGGCAGTTTTTAAAATGTGCATGAATTCTGTCTCCGTGAGAGGATAAACCACAGCTGTGCCTCCCGGACCTATTTCCTTGATGACTTCCAGTCATTATTACAAAGAAAGGACCTCTGTGAAACAGCCCCATGTTTATTTAATACTGCAGATATGACGCTTTCATACATCTCTTCATGTAGTCTTTGTTTAATAGTTGAAGGGTCATTCAGGAGATTACTAATAGGACCACAGGGAGTGAGAGCGTGTGGGGAGACAGATGGATGAAGAGCCAGCTGAAACTTTCTAAGGAAAGCACGGAAGCAATTTATTCCTCTCTATTTGTTTGTTCCGGTTTTCCACATCCTTAGAATCCACCTCAAATATTTTGCAGAAATGAATTCACTGAGTCCGGAGAAAAAGAGCCTTGAGAGGTGTACAAATGCACAGAGATGAGCTGCAGTAAATCGATCGGCATTACCTCGGACAATGTCTGTCTGGGGAGGAGAAGCTGAAGGGAGGCAGAGAAGAGGGGAGGACGTAAAACGAGAAGAAAGTATAAATTACACAAACCAGCAGGAGAAAAGACAAGGGAAGATTAGATAGAGAAGAGATGGATGGCTGGGTTGGGTGAAGCATACAGGGCCACACTGAAAGACTTGTAATTACACTATGGTGCGTGTGTGTGTGTGTGTGTGTGTGCGTGTGCGTGTGTGTGTGTGGGGGGGGCAGCGGTACATTACTGGCTGAGGTGACAGCAGGTGAGGTTGATGTGTGTGTTCGCTGAGACGGAGGAGCCGCAGCTAGATGAGCTTATCTGGCTTTATAAAAACTGTTTATCCAGACAAAGACGTCTCTCCTTCATCCCTGTGCTCATTAAGTTGGTGTAGGAGATTACAGAATTAATTATGTGGTTTTTATCAGCAACTATCATCACCCATTTCTACTACCTCACTAGGTAGAAGAAGAACAAGAAGAAGAAGAGTTTGTTCTCTCCTGGTGCCCTCAATGAAACTGTAATGGTAGTGAACAGCTGCCGAATCAGCGGCCCTGCTGTTTGTATATTCTGATAAGGGTAAACACACACACACACACACACACACACACACACACACTTCCTTCGGTGTCGTAATTTCCCCGGAGGCATGGGCTAACGATGCGTGACTGTTTATTCAACTATGACTCTGCAGCACATGGCAGGTTCTGCTTTATTTGACATTGAAACTTAAATGTTGGGCCCGAACTCTGTCTGTCTGTCTGTCTGTCTGTCCGTGTGTGTGGGTTCGATAGTTTAAGGTGAAGGAAAATCTGGCCAGGCTGCTCCATGTTTAATAACTTCCCATTGTTGGAGGTACAACAGATGGCCCAAAAGAGGAGATTGTTGCAAAGCAATGTCCACTTCTGTTTCTGAAAATCCAAACTTCATCAGTGTGTTCATGTGCGAGTTGTTTCTTTCAGCTTTGTAAACTTCTAAAAGCAAACACCCAGATCGTTCCACAACCATCAAGCTATTTAATTCCCCTGCATCCATCTTCACCTGAGCCTACTAATGGCTCCTTTTACTCGGTGCATTAAGAGGAGAGAATCATCCTCGTGTCCATCAACTCGTGCAACATTATCTTACGTGGGGAAATTACTAAGGCACATTACTTTAATACATTTATTATCACTCACATAAATCATATGGCATGGATAATAGGCACTAATCGCTGTTAGCTTAAGAGCTTTATGCTTTACAGGTAAATTACTTTGAAATTTGCATTGGCAAAGAAAGGTTCACTATTTTTTAAACACCTTCCATTATTAATTAAGCCTAATTTGGGTCTAATGAAGGAGAAACGAGGTTTAGACATGAATCTAGAAAAAATGGGATAACCACAGCCCTCCATATCTAATATTTTAGCTGTTGATAAGAAGCTAGTTGCTACTTTTTGCTCCGTAATATCAGTAAATCCTGGATAAATGCAACGCTGATATCATGCTTCCCTCCAGAAAAGCCAGTCGAGTCAGTTCATCACAGGGCAGAGATAAGGTGCTGAATACACACTCTCACACCTCTGGGCGATCTGGAGTAACCAGCTAACCCTGACTACTTGCACAGGTTCTTTTTTTGTTTTTTTTGGGGTTTTTTTTTGAGAAAACCAACAGAGACACAGGTAGCATGTGCAAATACAGAGAAGCACTTGTAGGGAATTTAACCCACAACCACTGGTTACCTAATAGTTCTAAAGGGCCATAGTGATGATATGTTTCTGGAATTTGGCTAATGCAATAACGCTAACAGCACGCTCTGTCCTTGTCTGTCCTCTGGTCTGTGCGCAACAGTGATAAATAGCTTTTGGACCAAAATGTGAGACTGTGACAAATGAGATGCTGCTCTTCTGGTCTGAAACATGGACCTCTGACACACCAGCCTCTTTGTGAACCAGTCTCCCCGCGGCAACTTCTGAGACGATTAAAGCGGACGGACACTTGTAAAGGACACGAGGGCAGAGGGGCGAGACCAGGGCTGTCGTCTGGTTGTCATGGGCGAGGACGGACGGAGAAAACAACAAAGACGCGGTAACATCTGTCCTGTACAGCAGTGTTTCTCAAAGAGTGGTCCGCAGACCACCAGTGGTCCGCGGGCGACCTCTAGTGGTCCGCGGGGTGACACGTAACAAATCACATTTTAAAATTTAAAATTTCAATATTTAAAATTCAGTGTACAATCAGTGTTTCTTGAATTCCCAAGATTTAAATAATTCACTTTATTGTATATTTCCTGATGCATCTGTCATACCAGCACCTGATTGTTACTTAGTATATTGTAATTGTAATATCGTGAGTGTTTATTTATGGGTTCAGTGGTCCTTGGTCTGAAAAAGTTTGAGAGGCACTGCTGTACAATATGTTCAGGAAGGTCAAGTGTTGCGATTACTTTATGGATTATGTTGTGGGAAAGGAGAGGCAGATATAAAGCAGGGAAGCGAGTGTGAAGTTGCATGATTTCAGGCAGAATCTGGGAAATTTTTAACAGGAGAGATGAGATAGAGTGTGGCAGGTTTGGCAATGTCTTTGAAGGCAAAAAAGATGAGATGGCAGAGGATGTGAGGAGCTCCACACTACAGTCAGTATTCATGAAGGAAAATGAAAAGAATCATAATTAAAAGTGGGAAAAAAAACCATCTCTGAAAGTCCAGGGGACATTTAGAAAGGCTGGGATGCTGACATATTCTCAGATAAAGAGAAACTTTTCAGGAAGAGAGATAACAGACCGACGACAACAACAGTCCGCAACTGGGAGGCAGCGCTGAATGTGCAGACGGGAGAAAAGAAGATGAAATGCAGAGGAAGTGAGAGAGAGAAGGCTCATCACTCATTAGAGATAAGAGTGCTTAAATATTAAAATTGTTAGGCTGACGTCACAGCAAATTGTTTCAATAAAACATCAGGTAAAATGTTCGGAGAGCAGAGACGCTCCCACTTACACCAGTTAGCAAATGTGTTTTTCATTCTTGTTAAGGAGTATTATCCCAGGTGGACTGATTTTACAGCAGAGCAGGCGTAAATATTTCAGAAATGAATGAATTGCCGTAATGAGGTATAGAAAACTGTGTTTGCAGGAGTGTGAGCCATCTCTCAGTGTGGGATTAATAAGCTCCAACTCCTGGTGTGAAGACTGATGCCAGCCTCCATCTGTATGACCACCTGCTGCACCGCTAACGTCACTCAGAGGTGAAAACAGATTGACCTTGGTGATGTGTGTGAGTGTGTGCCCAGACACATCGCTACAACCAACTTTCCAGTCAGACTACATTAACTAACAATAGTTAGCGGCCATCATAAACATTAGCTTAGCGTTGATTAATGAGTCAGTATACAACAGTACAGTAGAACACTGTTGTAATTAGCCGTTTAAAATCCTAAATAATTCATTATTATTTGTTATTACATTAAATTTTCAAGGATATAAAGAATCACAGCATTGCAAGTGTAAAAAGGTTGGAATAATTAGTTTTAAGTGTGTTTTATTAAGCATTTTATGTCCTGCATTTTCACATTTATGATGCTTAAATAAGTAGTGACTGTGTCATAGATAATCTGTTTTAATGCAGTTATGACCTGTTATTAAGAAATACATGCTTTAATCTGTAGAGCTATGGTAACCACTTTTTAAAAATGCATTTCAATTTGTTGACTGTAATCCATCAAAGAATGTTAAGGCTTCTCATTAACCATTACATAATACTAATTGTCAGCTGATAAATGAGTAGTCCACACGTTGTGTAAGAATAAAGTGTGTGTGTGTGTGAGAGAGAGAGCACTTCCTGTCAGCACAAACTTTGCAGTTGCAGCTGGCTGTGTGTTTGTCAGGGGTCTGGGTGTGGTTTCCTCTGCACAACCGCTCTGTGCCACCACACGCTGAAGCAAATGAGCTGACTGTGACGGAAAATTAAACGAAACCTAAGAAAGGGAGAGAAAGGAGGAGCATGGCCTTGGGTTGAATGGCTGCAGGTGTGTGGTAGCAACAGTAGCCGAGACGGGAAAACCTCCCCTGGAAAGTGGGGAATGTGCACAACCACTTATGCAAAGTGGGATGGTGTTTATTGACGTCCCAGGGGAGTTGGGTTCACGCAATCTCACGCAATCTCACCGACCACATTAGCAAGATTAACACAACGAGCAGTTCATCGACAGAAGGTAATTTCTCGCATGTTCCCTCATTACAGATAACAGTGATAAAATGAGGAAAATATCTTCATTGCCACCTAGTGGCCAACTCAGAAATAACACACGCTCCATATTATGGAAAAGGCAATCAGGCCCAATTTGAAACCAAACATGCACCTCACCATGGAAGTTCTGGTCTTTGCTGTATTTACATAGGAACTATACCTAAAGAACCACTGCACTCTACCAAAAAAAAAAACATGGGTTCTCTGTAGGTCGCCTCCAGGGATCAAGAAGGTTTACATCATTATTGTAGTGTAATACTTCAAATATAGCTCAACATCAGCATTGGGGATGACTTGGCTTACTGTCTTTAAAACCCCTGGCTGTGGGCCAGTGGATTATAATCCTCCTCTCAAGAGAGGGTACCTCTTTTTTTTAAAGGCTGTATTCTGACGTCTCAGAGTGGATTTGCGGGACGTGAGCTGATGCAGGGGAAACTGTGTGGGGTAAGGAAATGCCTTAAGTGTTCTGAGGGAGGCAATTAAAGGGGAGGAACGCGCTCAAGAAACAAGAAAGGCCTACAAGAAAGCGGTGGCGCTGCAAGGAATGTACCGGCTGACAAGATTACACGCAATCTTGGCAAAGTATATACGTATACACATCTGGAAGAGAATGCAACAAGTAGAGAATTAAACTGCAGGATGCATCTAAGGCAGGGATGGGCAATTATTTAGCCTGAAGGGCCACACTGGGTTTTAGATCTTCATGAACGGGCCAGCCGGGTGGTACAGGAAACTAACCCCCCCGCCCCCAAATGAGGATCGGCGGTTAACTAAAAATGTATTAACTGAAAAAATATTTAGAAGAGCCTGTAAACTGGTCCAACCAGAGATGGATGATGAAGCTCCAGATGATGTTTGGCCCCACCTTCTTGAGAGGACATGTTAGCATGCTAGCTGAAGGGGGGGTCAGAACCTTTTTCTAACCAATCAAGCTGACGACCCTCTTCATTTGTCTTTTGGAGAAATGATTGTGAAGGCTCTGCGGGCCGGATTAAATAGTTCATAGGGCCACATGTGGCCCCCGGGCCTTAGTTTGCCCACCTCTGATCTAAAGTCAAAAGAAAGAGATAAACCGAGCATACCTTAAAAGCAGAGAGAGAGAGAGAGAGAGAGAGAGAGAGAGAGAGAGAGAAGTATGCAAAGGATGGGGAGGAAGGCAGAGCTGGAGACAAAAAAGCAGACGATTTATTTCCTCACACGTCCTAAAAAGGAAAAGAAGAAAGAGGAGGTGAAGCAGGAGCAGAAAAGTAATTAAGTCGCCCGAGAAAAAGGGCCCTCTCTCTCGTCTCCCGCTTGAAGTAGCTTCTCTGAAAGTGATGAAGACAAAAAGGGAAGCACAGATTGCTGGTGGGGGAAAAAAAGACAATAAAACAAAATAAAAACATAAGGATGCAAAGTCATTCTTTAATCTTTCAGAAGCGAAAAGATCTCCAGGGGAGAACACTGAGGGAGCGCGGACAACTGGAGAAGGAGAGGAGGAGGATTAGGGAGATATAATAGACCATAATCCTTTGTTATTGACAGCCTGATCCAACAATCGGTGACAGTGTTTGAAAGGAGTTTTCCCCCCAGCGTTTGCTGTCACCTTTATTCTCAAACTACACGTTTAATTTGAGCAACAGCACACGGAGACCGATCTGAGGCGCGAGACAGTAGCGGTCTCAACGTAAAGTGACCGGCGGACAATCGCGACTGCCACTCCAAACCTGGATTTAGGGACTTAACGCCGCATCTGTGGGGAGAATGAACATGTTGGCACTTTGAGGAGTGTTTGCAAACTGGGTGTTTGAAGGAAATAAACACTGTGACAAAACCGCCGTGTGATGTGAATGTTATTTGTCAAGACGCGGTGACGAGGGAGCGGAATTTGGCAGCCGTTCAGACGGGATTTGCAGGCAGATTTGCGTAGTGTGGATCGTGGTTATTTATAACTCGGCGTCTTTATTATTGGCGGGATATGTGCTTTCCGTCCCGCCGTTTTAGTAAAAGCAGATTTATGCGACAGAAATCACAGGTTGTGCTATCGAAGCCGCGGTCAGATGGTCAGCGGGAGTTTTTACAGCTGACGCGCAGGTAGCAACATCCCCCCCCCCCGGTGAGTTCTGAGCCCCACCGCGACAGTTCGATTCAACGGTGTGGAAGGGGAGGGGGTTGAACTCCAGGCCTTACTGTCACTTTGAGGCAGCGAACACCTGTTTTATGCAGGGCGAGCGCTTACAGCCTCCGCAATTTCCGACTGATGCAACCAAAACCTGAACTGAACGCTTATAATTCAATGAAGAAGCCAGCATCCTTGTTCCAGAAAAGTCTGCTCCGCTCCTAGCGGGTTGTATCTCAGCGTGTGTATGCCTTACACGGAGGAGGTTATGGGTTCCAACCCCGAAATCTCCAGCGAACCTTTTCTTATTTGGTGAGCGATCCATCGATCTAGTTTCTAGGAGCTGTTGACCAAACTTTAAAGATGCCTTTTCATGAAGAGAAACTGATTCCTTCATTTAATCCAAGGATCAATGCCCTGCCTCTCCCCTTACACTTGGCTTTTCCCACCCGGATGTTTCCCACCTTTGTCTGGACGAATGATGTGTCAAACAGACGTCCTCTTTGGGCATCTGACATGTCCAAAGATGTCCTCTTTGGACATCTGTTTGGGTCTAGTTCATTAACATAACAAAGATCGATCTGTTTCTAAATGTTAGGGATGAAACCCCTGTGTGAGTCTGCGCCTCGTCTTGTTCTGACCCACTTCTTTATCTTCTCCCTGGAGCTCGCGAGGTCGGGGATTCGAGGACTTGTTGGTTGAAGTTCAACAAAAACAGGATGCACATGAGGCGTTGCTCTTTGGACACACGCCTGACTTGAGAACCCTGTTTGAGAAAAAGCATTCCTGACCTTTGACGTCAGCCATTGTAACCTCGGTTTTGTGCATACTGTGGCCTAAAAATGAACCCAGTTTAGACTTAACAGTCACAGATTAAAAGTAATAATCGAGTGGAGATGCTGGGGTTTGAACCCAGGACCTCATACATGCGAAGCACACACTCTACCACTGAGCTACATCCCCTCCTAACAGCCACAGCAGCATGGCGCTGCAGTGAAATCTGAATATTACATCATATTCCCACGCTCCTAATGCCAGGAATAACCTGAAATTAATCCCAGGACCTGCTGGATGCAAAGCACACACTCCGCTAAAGCTGGATTCTTTAGAGCTCTAAGATGTATGGGTTCCCAGGCACACAGGTTAGTGGAGCCCTAGCTAAAACACAAGTAACGCTAACATAAATGTAGACGCCAACTGGATTCAGCTGCCACATCAACACTTGAGGCTCGAACCATCAACTGAATAAATTACTGTTAAGACTTTCTCAGGACTACATCCAGCATCCCAGTACGTCTTGGTGGAATTCAGACTGGCCAGACTCTTAGAACATCCCGTCGCTGATGTCAGCCAGCTTCATTTTCCAGCCAACTGAACTCTGAAGTCAGTTTAGTGTTGGATGAAGAACTGTCCCAGTTTCCTCTCACGTGTTGGCTGATTGCTAACACTTCATCCCAACGGTTTGCTCCTTCCCTGTGCGCAGTACCGCGGTCTGGTTGTGTATTCTTACAGATTTGCTTTTGCTGCACGGCCACAGAAACAGCCCTGCTGCTCTTCCACTGGCCTGATGTGATCTATCCTCTGCAGTCTATGGTTCCTCCTAATGTAGGTCCCTTAACAACACAGCCGCCAGGCTCCACAAATCTTACATATTTCATTTTTTTTCCTAGTCATTAGCATTTTAGAGAGGAAGAAGCTATTTGAATGAAAGTAGAAATACTGTCACAAAGCTTGTAAGTCAACCAATTAATAAACAATGCAAAATAAATCTCACAAACAAATTTGTCACAATTGCGCTACTTTACATTCCTGAGGGTAAACGTCTACTTTGAAGAGGGAAAGATGTCTTTATGCTTTTCATTTGCTAAGGCACTAATATGCTGACACTGATATTTGCATGACAAATAATTACCTTAAAACCAGTAATCCAGTGTTTATTTTTGTGTGTACCGCATTTTTCGGACTATAAATCGGATCAGTCAAAAAATGCGTCATGAAGGAGAAAAAAATATATACGAGTCGCACCATACTACGAGTCGCATTTTTTTGGGAAATGTATTTTACAAAATCCAAGACCAAGAACAGACATTTCATCCGGAAAAGGCAAGTTATAATAATAACAATAGAATATAGAACAACAGGCTGAACAGGTGTCAGGTGTGATAACGTAACACATTAACAGTTATTCAGCTACACAATAGCATAAAGAACATACGTGGGAGGCTGAAAAGGCAGAATTAGCATAACAAGCTAGCAACTCCAACAAGCTAGTTGCTGGTTAGCAAGTTTACCAACATTTCAATCTCGTTCCACATCACTGAATCCATTGAATTCTTCATCCTCAGTGAAGAGGATTTTATTTTGGGGGGCATTTGTGTTCAGTCTTTCTCAGTTGTCTTTAAGTTAATCTTTAAAGGAATTTTCAGTGGTACAGGAGTAGCACATACCAGTAGTGGTCACAAGCCTAGAGCGCCCTCTCGCGGCTGTAGGTAATATTTACTCCTTGGTCATGTTGGTCAGTGTCAATTAACATATTTTAATATATAAGTCGCACCTGAGCATAAGTCGCAGGACCAGCCAAAGTATAAAAGAAGTGCGATTTATAATCCGGAAAATACGGTATTTACCTTCAGTCTCAGCGGGCGTGGCCTCGGGGGACGAGCTGTCCCGACTCCAGTCAGCACCGGTAAGGATTTGGACCACCAGGAGTCGTCTAAGTGACACCAGGTCGGCATCTCTGAGCACCGTCTCCAGCCGGCGGACAACGCCGCATCCTGATTGGTGGGTCATCACCGTAACCTTGGAATACAGCCCAGATCATCAAATCATGCACAAAAAACTATAAACTTTTGTTGTTTTTACAGAAATGGTGAACAATTTAGTGGCACAACGTCTGAGAGATTGTTCAAAGCAGCTAGTAGACTCCAGGTTGCTATGCTAACTATCGCGTCGGTGACCAACGTTCATACTTCAAGTTGTCAACATTCAGACAAACAAGCCACAGCTTTGATGCAACAGAGCATTCTCTCTGTCACACACTGAGACCACAATATATTGCAATTACTTGTTACTAAGCAATGAAAAAGTTCCCAGAAAACCGCCCACCCTAAAAGGAAAATGGGATATATATCACAGTGGTGAAACACAGCTTTTACATCCCCTTTTTGCCTTGTAATTTGTAATCTTAATGTCTCTGGGGAAGTTTTATTTTGAAAGTTGGATGCATTTTTACTGAAACACATATGTTTTGTTGTCAAACTCTATCCTGAGAATTCTGCAAAAGACATCCTAATTTAAGCTGCTGCTGTCTGATGGGAGAATTACAGGAAACTGATTTTCTGGCACTTAAATGCTGAGCACCGTTAGGCTAGCTTAGTCTAATGTCTGGCTCAATTAGATTAACACGAGGATCATTAGCAGCTTCTGCACTCTGCTTCCTGATGTCTGGTCGAATGTGGAATCTGCTGCCGAAGCCTCATAGAGCAGATAACATGCACTTTAATAACAGCACGTGCATGCAGACACACATATCCAGGCCACATCTCTGCTTAATGCCTCTGTGTCCGCTAATGGTGCTATTCATATCTGCCGCTGCTGGAAACAGAGGTTCTTAGTGTAATCATCTGGCCAGAGCCTTCCAATACAGAAAATCTGGGCGGATTTCAGAAATCCGCGTCAACAACTCACAGCCTTTGTACCCAGAGGACAAGATGTTCCAATTTAAAAAGGACTGTGACCAGATCATTTCTCAATTGGCTCCTCACATGTCCAGCATTTCAAGCTAACAAATGAGCTCTTTTCCGTTATGCCAGCTCTTCTCAGCCTGTTTTAAATTCCCCAAACTGCTATTGACTGGGAGCAGCTCCAACGTCTCTCCAGTTTTAAGTGTATTATTTACATTTAACTAACATCCAAAGCTGGTTGGAATAAAGCATACATTAATAGTTGGTGCAAGTTTCTGCTAGCCTTTTTGAACATTTTAAACTATGAAGGGTTTCAAGTCTTCTTCTGATTGGACTCGTAGATTTACAGACAATAATTGTGAATATTTATAACCCAAAATTTGAATTTTATAGTGTTAAAGCAACTTTACAGAAGTTGTAACAGCCTTTTCTCTCTAGAAGAAAAAGTTACAAAGTTACATAACAACATGCTCTCAAGGTGCAGAGTGGCTCTGAAAAAGACATAAACCGCCCAATTAGTCAGTCAGCGTTCCGTGAAAATGATTTTGAAGCTGTTATTTTTAGGCAGGAACCGTTCTGTGATGTTTGTTTTGGACCAGAGTGTTTCAGGACAAGATGGCAAAGAAGTTAGCCAGAAGGAGGGGATGTAGCTCAGTGGTAGAGCGCGTGCTTCGCATGTATGAGGTCCTGGGTTCAATCCCCAGCATCTCCATCTGCTTTTTGTGTTTTTTTTTTTTTTTTTTACATGGTATTAGAAATTGATATTCTATTAGAAATTGATATATTGATTTATTTTCCATCCTCACCTCCAGGGATGTGTTGAGGCCTGACGTGCTTCTGTGGCTCATGTACTGCTTAAACTGTTGCAGACCGTCAAGGACTGCCTGCTGCAGCAACTCTCCTGCCCTCGCTGCCTCTCTGATGCAACCTTCGCCGGAAATCGACCTCAGCTCTTCCACGCATGACCTCAGCCTCGCCAGGTTGCCACGAACCTGCTATAATAAACATGGATGAAGGGGAACATAAACAAGCAGGAACAAAAGTAGCGATTAATATTCCACTTCCATAATCTTACAGCAAATGGCAGCAGACATTCTTGCTGCCTGCTGATGGCGTACAGACTGAGCAGTGGGATCCGACAGGGTCCGTCCAGACTGCAGGCCAAGGACAGGAAGTCATCCAAAGCATCACAGAGCACCTTACAGGTGTCTGCCCACCAGGGAGGCGATGCCTCCACAATCAGCACCCGGGCTGGCCGCCTTGAAGAGGACCAGAACACAAAGTTCCCAGAATCTGCGGACGTTCCGAACCTCTTCCTGTGGTGCATCTAAAATGGAAAACGCAAGAGGGTTCATTTTTGTGCATGTGCTGTTGTTCCTTTCTGTCCACAGCTTTAAAAGAAATGTCACATGGAAAGATTGCTGTCTTCCCATCAGTGATAAAAGAGAGGATGTGCTCAGAAACCCCCCACTGCCCCCATGCCCACAGGGTCTTTGACACCATTCACCTGAAACTGAGTGTTTTGAGTCACACTGCTGATACCCTATTCTGACTGAGACACGTCACAGACTGTTGGGAAACAGCAGCAACAGGAAACACAAAAATTAACACAGAATTTCCCACTCAGATCTGGGAAAGTTTTCATCTTTTAAAAAGGTTTTGGTAGCATAATAGACACATCTATTAAAATACGGACGTCTGCCCTCTGTCTACTGATGCAATCAAAGCTTCATTCTTAAGAACTCCACAGCTGAGCAGATTTTAAATCGAAACATATTCTCCCATATGGAAAACACAAGGGGGCAATAAGGGCAAAGGTCATTGACAGAAACCTCGAAAGTCGCTTCCCTATAATACAACTGGATCTCCACAGCGCGGAGCTGTTTTCCTGTAAAACACGCCAGATCTCTGTGAACTTAATAAATATATCCACTCCACAAGCAAAAATTATGATTCATATTAGCATTGTTTCTAAAACAGCATGAACTGAATATTTTTGTTGGTTTTCCTACAAGTACAACATATTTACTAGTCATAATAAAAGTTTGAGTCTATAAGGTAATGTGATTCATACGTTTAAAACAAACAAAAGATAAACTGTACCAGTTTCATTAATGAAATTGGTACAGTTTCATAATTAAATTGCATGACAATAACGGTATTTTATTTTAGCAAGGTTTGTCGAACTTTAGCTACATTTTAACCAGAATTTGTTCATTTTTACCTTGGCTAGAAGTTCCAGTTTTGATTGGACCTGTCTAGACTTTGCCAGGTAGTTAAACAGAGACAGAAAATAACAAATAATTCTAAAAAGAAAAGTATGTATTAATTATACAAAGTAAAATGTTGACCAGCTGTAGGTTAGCTGTTAGCAGCCAGTTGTCCATTATACGGTGGCCGGTACAAAGATTGTTTGTTGGTCAGATGAGTCACTCCATCACTTGGAGCTGAAGTTAAATTATCTATAACATTGATTGCTACTTAATACTAGATAAAGATATATAAATGCCTTTTTGGGGTGTATACAAGCTTGATGTAGAGCACTGCTGTGGACAGAAAAAAAAAACCCTGTGACTGACATCATATTAACCAATGTGGTAATTGACTCAGTGAATGCAGTAATAAATTTAACCAATATTATTGTATCAGTCAAAAAGTACTGCTTTTGAAAAACCCTTTTTAAGGTGTCTATATGCATTCATGCATTTGGGTTGTGCACAAAATAAGAGATTTGACATGCCCTCCTTATCCATTGCCCTCTTTACTTGACTGATCACTGATTAAAACTAAAACATTTTATATCTGCAAATCTGCCTCAGCTATCAGTTTTATAATTTAACTATTATGGTTTTACAGAAAAACATTCATCTAAAGTATTCTTTTTGCAGTATGAAATATAGTCAGGATGCTAAAGCAGTCCAGCGGAAGGAGACACAAGATGATTTTTGATAAATGCGTGTGGTGGGACTGGCTTTGTCCAGCCCTGTGGTCTGTGTAAGAGGCTTTGCTGAATGCCCGGGCGGGAAATAAGAGTTGACTGATGCGAAATCACATGCTTTTCTCTCTGGTTTTCTGATTCCTTTTATTCTGCTCCCTCTCTCTCTCTCTCTCTCTCTCTCTCTCTCACTCACACAGACACACACAAACTGTGTGCATTGACATGAAAAAAAAAAACAAAAAACATGGAACATCCACAAACATCTGCTTACGGGAGATAAGATGAGGTGCACAAACTTCTGCCAGCTCTTTGTACCTGACAGAATCATTTCCAGATGAATCGGTGCCCGTCTGGGCCTCACACGAAGGGGCGGCCTGCAAGTGTGTGTGAACACGCAACCTGTTTTGATACCAGACGATCATGGTTCCAGTCCTTCCAGCTGATTATCAGATAAATCAGACCCTTACCTTCCATTTGCCCTCTGTCCTGGTTAATCTAGACTTTTCTACCAGCAGCAGAATGCATGGATTTGACTCTGACTCTGACTCTGGGTTTCCACTGGAGTGAAGTTGACTTTTCTCTCTAGTATGACAGCCTGTGTAAAGAGATTAGGTGCTAAAATGTGATTGGAGCTTAATAGCAAATGCACACAGACATACACACACAAACACACACACACACACACACACACACCAAAAAAAAAAATACAGAAGTGTTTCCTAATTTAGTTGTGATGAGCACTCGTAGTTCTGGGTCAATAGGAGCTTTGCAACAGGGCTCTAATCCTCTCTGCCTTTTTGATTTACTTTAGGGGGATTGGGAGAAAGTTTGCCCAGTAGTTTTAGTGACTCTTTTCCACACTAGTTGCATTTTTCCGCCCTGTGCTCTTCTACTTATTTGGCTTTTACTTCCGGCTTCTATTTTATTTGCTGTGTTGTTAAGTTGTTTGCCGCCTCGAGAAATTTGACTTTAATTCTCTGAGATGTGCAGGGAAGCGTGAAATTTAAAGAGATCCACTCGGTGTATTGAACCAGGTTTGAGGAGGGTCTGATAAAAGCGGATGGCCAGCAGGAAGTCTTGCAGTTTTTTGTTTTAATGAGCAAGAAATGTGCAGAACAGCCTTTTCCTGTTCTGTATTCCCATCTTTATTTAGGTCGTACACACGCGAATCACCATCTCTGGAGCAATATCTCTCAATGGAACGCTTTAATTTATGCAACGCAATGAAAGAAATCTGGATTTGAATTGGGATACACATGCGATTCTGTTCTTTTTGTAACCTGCTGGGATTGGGAAAATTGCTTGATTACTGTAGCGGCACAGTTAGCAGGAGCCTACACAGCTTCCCTGACTTTAAAATTCCGCAGTGTGGTTTTGAAACCACCTTAAAAACCTTACTTTTTAACTTTAAAGGACAAATAAAAATAGAAAAGGGGAATTTTCACAGCTCTGAGTCATTTGAATTAAAATTAAAAGAAGGCGTTAGCAGCGACTCGCTACGAATTAGGGATGTCTTTAAATATATCACATATAAACATGCCAGAAAATGGGATTTACCTGTTTCAGATATTTCACACTCACGGGAAAATGCAAATCAATCTCCGTGGGAGACGTTTAAAATCAATGTTGCGAGCCGTTAAATCAGTCATCATATTTAGTGTCAAACCTGCAAATCTGTTGTGCGCAAAATTTAGCATCATGGCGAGTGTTGGTTCAGATTGTTTTTTAGGCATGTTTTCTATGATTTTTTTATTTTTTTTTTTACATTGTTGCTAACTAACAGAACAGAACAGAGGCAGCTAAAAGGCTGGATGTATATCATGGTCAATTATCGTAATGGGAATGCTTTACTGTAAAAGGACGAGTGCAGACCCTTTCAGACTTAATGGTGTGATGGTGGGTGGTTTGTTTCTGTGACACTCGAGCTGCCTGACCAATGAAAACACCGGCATCAGATAATAAAACTTTAGAACCAAAAAGGATGGCCTGGCTCACACTCAGAGTGGGACTCGGGTGACGTTCTGGTCTTTCATGATAAAACTTAAATGAGCACAGAACAGAACAACCCTTCCTGGATTTATACTTAGTCATATTTAATGTCCATTACAGTCCATTATTGAATGTCTGGATGCCTAAATGGTGCATCTGTACTTTTCCTAGAGACCTACATGACAGACTAAAACAGATTCACGCTGGAAACGTCCTTTGAGTTGGTATCTTAATAGCACTCAGTAACAGTTAGCATTGTTAGCGCATTTTTAATGCTTATATTTCCATGAAATTAGCAACAGGCTAGCTGATCGTGTAGAAAATCCTCTCAAATTATGGTACATTTCAACTGCTCATAGCTAATGCTGACATTTATGCAACATGTTAATCACTGCCCCCTATAGGCTACAATATGAATGGATTTAGCCTACATTTTATTCTGTGATGGGAGGTGTGAATATAACTCCCTTATATTAACTCATAATTTCAGATGCTCATCTGAAACTTAATGCACTGTGATTCTTTTCTAGTGTGTTGCGACACCACAGCACATCTATTTCCAGCATGGTCTTAGTTCAGCGGCTGTCTTATCTTTGCTGCTTGCTGGTTCCGAGGGGATTTGCGTCAGCTTTGTGGGGAAAAGACAGCAAAAGAACAGATTCTGCCCAACAACTGACGTGCCTGATGATCTTGTGACTACAGCTTCATCAATAAGTCAGTGTTGCTAATGTACCTCCTGAGCAGGAGTGATGATCTCCTGGGAGACAAGGCTACCTCGGAGGGGCCTTTTGAACAAGGATGAGTCATCTTAGAACATCAACATCTCATGGGGACTAATGGATAATGAGCCTGATGACGTTATTTTGATCAACCCGGTTCTGTGCTTCTCATCTTCCTTCCTCATCCTCGCCAACAAAGCAATGACTCGGGCTTTTCAGCATTTTCTCCATAGATGCGTCTTCATCTGGCAGCATGCTGAATGCTGATGGAACAAACAAAGATAAATATTTCTTTTATTGGATATCAGACCACTTTGTGACCTCTTACCCATATGTGTGAGGTGTCAGAAGACATTTTCTGCATATCAGTGTTTACAGAGTCAACCGATCAGCCGATGCATCATGTGACTCTCCAACAATGACTTGTTTTGTTGCTTTTTTTGCAGCATAATCTATCGACCATCAGCTGCGGCATCACATGCTTACGACCTTTAGCCAATAATAAATGATCCTCTGATGTTCTGGGAGGCAGCTTTTAGCTTCGGTGACTTTCACCCTTTTCCACGCCACGTGAGATCCGACAGCACAGACTCTTGTGTGTGACGTCGCGTCACGGTGACGATGTCGCCACTCTCCTCTGGCAGTCTTCCTGTGGGCTGTTCAATGATCAGCTTGCTCACTGTCCTGCATGTGTGCACATCTTTGTGCTTGTCAACACGCTGGAACAGGGGTGGGCAATTATTTAGCCCGAAGGGCCACATTGGGTTGTAGATCTTGATGAAGGGGCCGGCCAGGTGGTGCGTTAAACTAACCCCCCAAATGAGGATCAGAGGTTAACTAAAAATCCTGCCTGATGGACGATTGACTGAGAAAATATTTAGAAGAGCCTGTAAACTGGTCCAGCTAGAGATGGATGATGAAGCTCCAGATGATGTTTGGCCCCACCTTCTTGAGAGGACATGTTAGCATGCTAGCTGAAGGGGGGGTCTGAACCTTTCTCTAACCAATCAAGCTGACAACCCTCTTCATTTGGCTTTTGGAGAAATGATTGTGAAGGCCGGATTAAATAGTTCATCGGGCCACATGTGGCCCCCGGGCCTCAGTGTGCTCAGCTCTGCTCTAGAACCTCATTTTATTGACCACATGATGCGTTTTTGCAGATCTTCTGTTGTGTAACAAGGGTACCTGATCAGGTCACGACGGCTACGGACCGGAGTTTGTCTTTTCTTGACGCTGTCTCCAACGTGTCGGTGATCTTCCGTATCGCCCAGGGAAACGGTGAACACGTAGTGTAAATTGTCAAAGCCTTATACTCGTGGGAGCCAAATGGTCCGGCACCGCTGCTAAACCTGACATAAAAGTCACAACAACCTCCCACAGATTTGCAGCAGAATAAATATAATGTGTTCCTTTAATCCTTTGAAAAACAGCAGATGTTTTGGGATAAAAAATGAACAGCTCGCTAACTTCGGCAGGAACAGCTAATTGGCAGAAGGCCGCATCCACCCGTGCAGACTGAACGGAACGAAGTGACAAACGCAGATTGTCTATTACACTTAGAGGAGGAGACAGCCTGCTGGCATCTGACGGAGGTGCAACAATGGAACGGATGCTGATGCAGTTCAAAGTCGATTATTTGGATTCATTGAGGAAATTCTGACGAGCTGCTGTGGCAAACTCTCAAGCTGCTGGAAACTCTCAAGCCGCTCGTTTACCCTGGCTCCGTTTACCTCCAAGTGTCTGCAAGTCTCTAAAAAAAAACGCCACTGCTGCTCTTCAGAACGATACGAGCCCAGTCTCACACGCACTGGGGCACAAGTTCAAAGGCTTAAATATTTAATAGTCTACCTGTCAAAAATCACCTCCCGGAACTCAGTCTTGCTCACACGGTGACGTAACACATGCTGTAAACACACACTCCAGAACTGAAGAAACACACACAAAAGCAAACCTAAAGACACAAAAGCAGCAAATTAGCGAACCTCTGCTCTTCTGTTCTGATGCACATTTGCTCATCTCATCCTTTTCTTCCCAGCTTTTGCCTCAGCTACGCTTACATATCAGGTGCTACCCTCTAGTGGAATACAATCATTACCCATGCCCTCCATTCTCCCCTTGATCCTTCCCACCCACCCACCCAAATTCCTCCACCTCCACCCCTTTGCTCTTTTCCTTCCTGTCGCTCTTAAGTGCTCCTCTGAATCAAGGTGCTCTGTCAATTGCTCCAGAATGACAGGTTCCCCCCCACCCCCTCCCCCACCCTAATCCACAGACCTGTTGTCATGGAAATTGGGCTATCCAAGTGGCACCATTCATCGCCCCTCACGAATGATGAATTTGAGTTTGCTGTGTGTGTGTGTGTGTGTGTGTGTGTGTGTGTATGTGTGGAGCCTGACAGGCAGATTTTTGCCCTTCATCACACTGTCATCCCAGCAAAAGCAGAAGATAAGGAAAGGAGAAAGGAGAGAGAGAGGCGAAGTTTGGAAATGTGCACAGACGGGGGATAGCGGGTTGGTCTAATTGGCTCAATCCACAAAGAATAAGCAGGCTAGGCACTTAGCCATCTTAAAAATAGACGGAGATGAATGCCTCCTTGGTCCCCATGTGAATTGGCTGGCTTTAATGCCCCTGAAAGACAGAGAGAGCATTGAGTGATCAGGGGCCGGCTCCGTAGTTAAGTCTGAATTTAGCAGATTGCGTCGCTGCTTGACATTCGGAAACCCCACAGAAACGCCATGCTTGTCACGTTTATACGCTTTCATGTGGGTGGAACCACTTTTTAACCTCGAATGTGCGTTTTTAAAACTTACTTTCCAAACTGAGACGACCTGATCTGTGTCGTTACCAATACCCGAGTTTAGCCACGTGCTGTTGATTACTGGACTACAATATTGTGCGCTCACCCTTAATCAAGTGTTGAGAGGTTCAATGGGATTGTTACCGTGGCAACCGCACCAAGTAGACATCGGATGATTGGGGTGTGTGGATGTTCCACTCATTAATGGAGAACGAATGGGGCACTTTATCGCCTTTACAAACCACTAAAAGGTGTTTGCCTGCAGATTTCTGTTCTTGATTTGTGCAAAACATATTTTTAAAACGCTTTATATCTCTGCCTCATCATAGTCCCTTAGATATGATGATATAAACCCCTCTCTGCTCATGTCCTCTGCAGTAAACCTATGATACGATATAATGTATGTTTGGATGAGACGCGTGAGGCAGAAGATGACTTTGCTTTGACTCTTCTCTGAAGTTCTCCTCTCTCTGAAGATCGCTCATCTCCTGTCGGCAGCGTGACGGCCATTTCCCGCTGTCTGTGTATCAACTCGAGCACCAACTCACCAGCTCAAAGAAGAGATTTACTTTACGGAACAAACTCTTTCTTCCGCACGTCTCACCTCGGAGAAGGAAAGTGGCAACAACCAGTTAGTTTTGCTTCCATCATGCAGGAGAACAAACACATCACTGAGCAGAATGCTTATCCCATGATTACGGTGTAGCAGGGACGGAGAGCACAAGTTTACATTTCATGGGGGCTCATGACTCGTGAGGTCGGCTCCAGGTTCTGTTCAGTTCATTTACGCTTGTTTTGGTCTCCTTAAAGGTTAAAACTGCTTCCATTATTAGTGGAAATGCTTCCTGTCTGTACTGTAAACATGTTGTAAATATGTTAATACTGACGATGCTGCGGGGACAAGTCAATTTCCCATGTCTGGGATAAATAAAGTACTTCTATTCATGTTAGTTCTTTTAAAGTACTTTTTTATACTGATTATTATCTCACTTTCAGACTGCTCGTTGTCTAATATCTGTGTTCAGCTTCCTTCCTGTCTGGTCTGGTCTGCTCTTCCTGTTTTTAATCATTGAAGCATCATCGTGATGCTGTTCTTGTACAGTATTTACAGACTGTTTCCTGGACAGACTGGACAGATAAATCAAACATTTATGAATTATGCATTTAAAACTTTTCACTTTTTTATTTGTCCTTGTTGACGTTCTCTCTATCCTCCCTGTCTCTCCTCTCCCCCTCTCTCTCCCAGGCGGATGGCCGTCTACACTGAGTCTGGTTCTGCTCGAGGTTTCTGCCTGTTAAAGGGAAGTGTTTCCTCCTGCCAGTGGCTTACTCAGTGTGGAGCTTTGTTATGAATTGGCACTTTAAAGAAAATTGAATTGAATGTTGTGTAAATAACTGTTAATACCAAATCTGTTTCCAGTCAACATGCTGAATGTGTCCCCTTGACTTTAGTCGACTATTCTTCTAAAACACCATCATGTTAGCAAATAAACTCACCCAAACTGTGAATATATGGTGTAATAAAGTTTGTATGACAGGTCAGCCAATTTTCAGCGTGACACAACCACAAAGACAAAACAAGAGCATCCTGTCTCTGCTTAGCAATCAAGAAAGAGTCAGCGCGCGGCTCTAAAAAGAGGTCAACAGGCAACGTTTGGCCCTGTTGTTTCTGCCTTTTAGTTGGTGCCCTATTGGAATTGGTTTATTGACAAAGACGACACGTTAGCTAGCAGTAACTTTTAGCAATCACAGCACAAAATGCTCAGTTAACCAGCATTTGCATGCACACTCAGCTGATCCCTAAAGCCATCTGGCATTGCAGTCATGGGGCCAGGGTCCAAACAGCTGCACTACATTGAATTTATTAGCGCCCAGAAAAGTGTTTGGCAGTTGTAAAGCAAGACCTGTCTTGAAAATGTGCATGAGGCACTTGCTTAAAAGCACTCTCGGGCGTCTGTCGCCCATTATCTCGTCCTTTTTTCCACCTACTGCCAACATCCATCGCAATAATTAACAATCAGTCTCGCCCCGTTTGCTCCATTCACTGCGAACAGTGTCTTATCTGCTCGGCTGTGTACTGTCCTTCGAACCGAGACACACGGGATGTGTTTTTTTTTTTGTTGTTTTTTTTTCTGTTTTCCAGAGAGAAACCCAAAATATACAATATACACAGGAGAGGTTACACTAGCTGGGGACGTGGAGCAACAGTCACATGGTGCCAGTCTAATAAGAGTAAAACAAGGTGAAGCCCTGTACCAAAAACAAATTAGAATTAAAAGGATAAAAGAGAGGTGGACCTACTCACCCACTTAAAAACACTCAAGATAACAAAAAATTGAAGAGGCATTTTAGGTAAGGAGGTTTGCATAAATACTTATTTTCCCTAATAATCAGCTTTTCTTCTCATTTGAGTGCATTAAGAAGGAAAAACGTGAGACAGGTTTCAAAGCTACAGACGTAATTTATGTCTCCATGTCTTCTTCTTAGACTCTGGGCAGACTACTCGGTGTCTATTTTGTGCTGCATCACTGTGCAAAAGGGAAATGTGTCCTGACAACAGAGCTTTCCAGACTCCCACAGCAGCTTTCTGAAGCCTGGAGTCTGGCGGGAAGGACGGACGTCGCAGAGAAGGGGAAACAAAGAACATAATAAAACACCCAAGGTGACAAGGACGTGGACTCCTCCTAGACTGTCTCCGACATTGGTATTCAGAGGAAACTTCTTGCCTGCGAGGGCAGTGTTTCGTCTGACCGCGTGTGGGGACAAAACTGAGTCAGAGATCCATTAACAAATTAATAGAAGTGGCCTGACAACAACTGCATTTCTTTTACTAGTGTTTGATGTGTTTGAAGTTTAGCCCCAGTTTAACCAGCCCTGAAGAACTGGCCCTTTTCCTCTGACCCGTTCTCCCGTGCGCTCTCATCGTCTTTGGTTCTTCATCAGCACCGGGAAACCTGCAAGCTTTCACCTCCTGCAGCCGCCCGCTGGCTGAGCTGAATGAGCAAGAGCAAGAGGGGGCCGCAAACGAGGGGGCGGGCGAGAGGCAGCACCTGATGAAAGAGGGAGCGAAGAGAAAGAGAGGAAGAAAAACGCACGGGGGACAGGCTGCACCCTCTGGTGCCTTTGTCCTATTGGCCAAAGGCCTGTCCAGCTCCAGAGGCAAACGGTGACATCACCGTGTGAAACGCGGCGGGAGAGGGCGGGGCTAATGCTGCCTCTTGTCACCCTGGCAACAGGTCCTCTCCTGTTCATGTGCGAGTTCCAATTCTGGCAATAAGTCGCTCTTTTATTCCCTTTCTTTGCTTTTCATCCAATCCACTTTTTCCTCTTTTCTTAAAAAAGCTACTCGTTATGACCATCCTTTCACTCCTTCCTCCAAAACAAACCAATTTCCTTGCCTCGTCCTTTTATTTCCACCCCGTCCGCATGTCCTTTCATCATCTCTCCTCCTCTCTGCTTTTTTTTTTTTTTTGGCTCCTTTTTTCATCATCCCACCCTCTCCCAGCATTCAGCGGAGTCCATCGCGAGTGGATCGGTTGTGTGCCCACTTAAAAGGAGTGGAGGAATCACACCACTAATCCCATTGTGGGAGAACAAGAGCCGAGGCAGGCCTGTGTGCGAGATATCCTATAGACAGGAGCGCGATGGGCGGAATCAGAGAGGGGGGGACACACAGAGGGGTCTTTGTGGTGGTGCCCTGTTAAATCAGCCATGTAATGCCAGCTTTTATAGGAAAAAGCTTCTCTCCTCTCCTCTGATAAGTGGCAGCCTCCTCTGATCTGCACATGAAAGGCCGCCAGCAGAGAGAAAAGGTAGAACAAGGCAGGAAAAAACTGGGGGAAAGCAAAGGAGAGCGAAGAGAGAATTGGGGGGAATTAATTTTTCCACTTCCTGCGGAAAGTCTTGCGCTGTTCTTCTAATCAGTCCCTCCAGGATTTCATTTTCTTGGGAGGATTGCTCCAGCTAAGAAAATGGCAGATTCCCGTTTCGAAACGGAAATGCGCACCTGCGCAAAACCGCGGCGCTCGAATCTGGACATGATGCGCAAAGTCTTGCAGATGCGGCCTGTGCTCCTGCTCCGCGTGCTTTGGTCTTCCTCCAGAAAGGAGGAAACAGCCTCAGAGGCATCCGTGATGCAGCTCCGTGTTGTTGGTTATGCAAACAGCCTGCAAATGCTGCATGACTCCGCGTAAGGCCGATTAGCACCTCATAAAAATAATAATAAAAAAAAAAAGCTGATGAGTAGTTGCTAATGATCATTATATAAACCCTAATAAAATAAGTATGGAGCCAGATCAGCACTTATTTTATGTAACTGGGCATGAATCTTAGCCATTTTTCTTCTTCCGGCGCATAGCTGACATCAGGGATGTGGCGATGTCCGGAGAGACCCCAAAAAATGTTAAAGGGGCCTCAGAGTGTAGATTGCAATAGAGAGTAAAATGTCTCTACATCTTGAATAAAAGTGGAGCTGCAGCAGAAACCCAAACCCAATCACCAAAGCTACTCCTCTAAAAGTGTGTGTTGGGGGGATATCAGGTAGCCTCTGGCCACACACGGACTCATCCCTACGTGGACGGATGTTTAGGAAAGTGCTGCGTTTTGGAGAGGAGGCTGAAGGAATAAAACAACAGGGCACAAGTGAGGAAACGGCCTTGGTGGACAAAATTAGGTGTGGGACTCGTAAATAGTGTTTGCCCCCATTACTTAGTTTTATTTTTCACTTATTTTAATGTCATATTTTTCTATCATCTGCAAATACTATTTTGTTTACACACACATTTAAGTTGCATGTAGAGCACAATTCACTCAGGCGCCTGAAGGGCAGCTAAAGGTCCCTTTAAGGGCCCCCCGAGGGTCCTTTCAGCACATTAATGTCGATAAACCTGCAGACGAGTGAAGTGTGGCTGTGTTTGCAGGAACCCAAAAAGAACCCAAACCTTAACATGCTTGGACAAGGGTTGTGCAGGTTTTTGTGCACATTATCACAGGATGGATGGATGGATGGGAGGAAGGAAGCAAAATGTGGACATATAAAGCATTGTAATTGGATGCTGCTTGATTAAATGGCTTCTTTTATCGCTGCAGGATCACACAGACTGCCTGCTGTTGTGTAGGCAAACAGGAAGCTGTCGTTGCTCCCGTAAAGATGGCGTAGCGAAGATCAGAAGAGGAAACGGAGGGTGACAAAGACACTGGAAGCAAACACGGATCACAGCGGGTCTCCTGTGATGCCGCTCCTTTAATGAAGCCTTTCTTCTGCCGTCATCTCTCAGCCCTCCTTTCCTCCTTCTCATCTTCTTCTCCCACCAACCCAGAATGCCTCTCTCTCTCTCTCTCTCTCTCTCTCTCTCTCTCGCGCTCTCTCACACACACACACACACACACACATGCTCATCGCCCAGCGGGCGCAGACGCGCTGCTCTTTTATTTCCGACGCTCCTGTTGTCTTCCACGTGCTCCTCACCCGGCGGGAGGTGCAGAGGGATCCGCAGAGACTCAAGTGATATCATTGTTAATATTGCCTGTCCTCTGACCGCCGCTTTCAAACACACGCGGGCGGAACTGATGCGATCAAACGCGTGCAGGTGACAAACAAGGCACACACACACACACACACACACACACACACACACACACACACTGTGCAAGTGGTGCCAGTGGAGAGGGTTTATTCCCACACCGTGGGGGTTTTGTCTTATGGCCAGCCAGCTGTGTGTGTGTGTGTGTGTGTGTGTGTGTGCATGTGTGTGTGTGTGTGTGTGTGTGTGTGTGTGTTTGTGTGTGTGTGTGAGTGTGTGTGTGTGAGTGTGAGAGAGAGAGGGAGAGACAACAAATCCTCATGCCACCAACAGTGCAACTCTCTGACCTTAAAACACAGGTTTAATCCACAAGGAGAAAACCCCAGGTCCCCCCTCTCTAACTCCCACACACACACACGCACACACACACACAATGTATAAGCTTCGAAATGCCTTCACCGTGACAACAAACATGTTGTTTTACTGTAGTTGTTAACACCCACTTAGACTTAAAGGTATGCGGATTTTGAGATGGTTGATCTCCTGCATCCTATATATTTGTCATCGGGTGTTTTGAATGTGCAACATGACTTAAAAAGAGCAGGAAGTACAGTGAACACGTACCTTAGCAGAGTATGTAACCGAGATTTGAGCATGTGCAGGTAGAGAGTTCCTGTGCGTGGTGTTGCGTGCTCGTGAAGAAGCGTCAGCCAGGCCTCCATTATAGGATTTATGCTAAACACATGAACATCTTGCAGGCTGTTCTGTAGGCACACACCCCACTCACAGTGCACGCAGCGGTGCCCTCTTCTACGGACGACCTTGGCTGTGCACGGTCCTCGTGGACGATATCCTTTACATCTAAAGTAGCGTTACTTCGACTGAGTTAATTCAGACGTATTGATCCTGATCAGCGCCACCAACAGACATTAGCAAAACAAGATTTCAAATTTCAGTTTGGTTGTTTGAATAAATTAGTGTTACTGACTGAATCGGGCCAAAGGAAAAGGCCAATTACGGCTGGTAAAACGAGCTCAGATCAAAGATCTGACAACCTACACGTGCACTCGGCAGTTTCCTTGACTGGGACACAAACGAATGCAGCCTTCAGTGGCAAACTTATTGTCAAATAAAAAACCTCATCTCTTAAGCTGATTATTGGGGAAGTGTTTTCAGGGTGAAACCAGGAAGAGGATTTGAGAAAGGGTTGGAGAGATGTTTTTGGAACACGGGTATTAATGCTGTTTTGATCCCATTGTTGTGGCTTTAAGGCATCAGCGTCTCTCAGCTGACTGGTTTAAGGGCGTCAGTGTGTTCTGGCCATTCCGGTTACTGTCTAGAGTCTAGACAGACGATATGTGATGCAAATGCTTGTTTGTGTGCGAGGCACTAATGCTGTGCAGCCAATTGTTGTTTTGTTTGGACAGACATTGGCACACGGCGTAGTTTAGTGCATAGCTCACATTACTGGGTGGCCTTTCCAATTGTAAACAGATCAATGATGGAATAACGGAGGCAGGCTACAGACTGTGGCTGTTTTTAGGAGGAGACACGGGATTGGAAACGTTTTACCACGTCCCATTTAAAAGCAATATCCAGGACAATAACAACTGCATTCCTTATATTGCTAATTTATAACAATACAACATGTCAACAATTTTGAGAACTGAAGCCTTATTTACAAAGCCTTATCGTGCCTTTCACTTTACTTTCATCTCGCCCCCTTTTCTCTCTCTGTATCTTTCTGCAGGTCTCCCGTCTCCAGACCTTCATGCTGCACGGATCTCGGCCTCTGACAAACCCAGTGTCCACTGTCAGCACCTGCCTGTGCTGGTCCCTTTGTTTATAGCAACCTGCCTATGCTGGATTATGTTTGCATATTTGTTTCTCTCTCTCTCTCTCTCTCTCTTTTATTCTTTCTGTCCTGTCTCCCTCTTCTTCTCCTCCTTTACCCAGCTGACCTCCAGCAGGATGGTTCCTCCTTGTAAGCCTGGTCCTGCTCAAGGTTTCTTCCTGTTAAAAGGGAGTTTTTCTTGCCACTGTGCTTAGCTGGGGGTTCCGGCTCTGGGTTTCTGCCTCTGTAAAGCACCTAGAGACTATTTTTATTGTAAAAGGCTCTATATAGATAAACTGAATGAATAATAACATTTGGGCATAAAGGTAGAGAAGCATTTTTGCATGTAGATGTTTATGCCATTCTTTTGCTTTTTTTTTAAAATAAAGATATAAACCCCCTGACAATAACACAGCATTCTACGTTAAATGGACGTCACCCAGAGTTACAACACAACAGCCTGAAGCTACAAGAAGACAGTTCAGTTCAGTTTATTTATCTAGCAGCTTTCACAATAAAATTGTCTCTAGGTGCTTTACAGAGGCAGAAACCCAGAGCCGGAACCCCCAGGTAAGCACAGTGGCAAGGAAAAACTCCCTTTAACAGGAGGAAACCTTGAGCAGGACCCGGCTTACAAGGAGGAACCATCTTGCTGAAAGCTGGCTGGGTAAAGGAGGAGAAGAAGACAACATAGGCAGTTCTTCTTCATGCACATACTTTAATAGAATGTAGGGACAATGTAATGAGAAAGAGATGGAAAAAAAGCATTAGAAGCAACAATACGGCCAGATCTTCTGTACTCGGACCGCGTCTTTGACCTAAACCAATCAGTGGCCCCAACAACCCCAGAGCCAACGCCAACCTTCACACGCTCAACAAGGACTTCGAGGACAGCCGGAAGAGCGCACGATCTGGCAAATGAGGGATTTATGCTGTAAATGCCGAATGATCTGATTTTTATCTGCACATATCTTCTGTGCGTGAACAAAATGTCGGACTGTCCCCCGTTATTGCACGTTGTATTTATGCAAACGGGCTGCAGATGTGTGAGATATAAAAAACAAGTCACGCCCTGAGGGCATGTTTCATCTTCACCCCCTCCTCATCATCGATCTGACAGTCCTGACAGTTCCTGCTGGTGACAACACTCCCGGCTCGACTTGCTCACGTAGCATGGCGACGGGATGTTAGCTCGGGCTGCTGTAACAATGATCCACGCATCGGATCGTGCGCAAATCTGGGGACAGAGTCGGGGAAAAAGATTTGGATTGTTTGCACCAAACCTTTCGCTCCTAATTGGCCTCCTCCTGGATAAGCTCGCACAGCTTCATTTTGTCCACGGGGGTTCTGCCTCTGTCAATTTGTGCACGCCAGCGTGAGAGTCTGAGTGCACAGCAACCCGTGGCTAATATTGACAGCGCGGCCAGTGTGAACCTTTTGACTATTGACTGCTGGGAAGGCATGTTCAATTTTCCAATATGTGTCACATGCTTAATAATTACACAGTCAGAGCGATGTGTGTGTGTGTGTGTGTGTTTGCGTCAGTGTTACTATCAGTCGAGGGAAGTGTTTGGATGGATGAAAAGGTGTCAGCACTTCCCAGAGCAGATGTGGAGTGATTTCAGCATCCGCGATAGCATGATAGCTAAATCTCGAGGTGAGAAGTGCAGGCAATGTACAGGACAAACGCGTGCACGTGCAAGCTCTCCTTGCCCTGTGTAAATGTCAGAAAGCATTGATTGTGCCGCTGTAAACGAAAGCCTGGAGGAAATTTCAGGTTTTATTTGTCTCTTTCAACAAAGATATGGAAAAAACTGACAGTGTATTTAAAGGTCAAAGCTGAAAAATAGCTCAGGTTCAGTGTGTGTGTGTGTGTGTGTGTGTGTGTGTGTGTGTGTTTTCCTATGTTAACCCGATTTTCCTGTGCAGACCTCAAAGCATGGCTTTGCAAACTACGTCTAAAAACAAAGAAACACGAGGATGACATGAGCGGATTTGACCGACTGATGATCCTCACCAGTATTTTTATCAAAGTTGCCTCTGGTCATCAAAATAAAATAAATTAAATAAAGCATTTCCCTTTGTACCTCATATCTAAGGTAATGAAACGTTCTTTCATGCTGCAGAAGAGGTAATCTCTGGCTAATTCCACCATTGTATGATCAGTTAAGATCAGATAAAATGAATCGACCGACTCTCAGGGACAGTTTACGGCAGCCATGTAAAAGGTGCCATTAACTGTATATATAAATAATCTGTGGGAGGAAGCCCCTGTCTGGTGTCAGATATAATCTCAGTCTCAATCTGTTGGCTCTAATCCTGCAGATTACGGTCCGCATAGCGCTGCTGCATGCGTGCGTGCGTGCGTGCGTGCGTGCGTTCGTACAAACACACAAGCACAGGCAGTTATTCGTTGTATCACATCTCACGTCCCCTCAGAGCAATAATGTCTCCTCAGCACTTGTCCACACGGCACTACAGAGGCTTCCAGAACCCCATGTGCAGGATTTTAATGCTAACGTTGTGGATGCATGGCTACACACACTGATACTTGCATCTGACCCTAGACTGACCTCATTTCACATACAGCTGATTCGCTGACACATGACAGCCTATTTCCCACATGACAATGTGCATATACACTATTAAATTGGCCCTTTATGGCTAACAGCTAAAATATGATGATTTGCATAACATGATATTCAGTCTAACACCGAGTACATGCATGTACTTGTGTGTATGTGCGTGTAATCACGTGTAATCTGTAATTATACAGACACTGGACATGGGGCACACATAAGCCCTTTGACGTGGTAAAGAGAGACACACCATCAGTGACACCAAACTAAAGAATCCGGATTATTATTGTGTTACCAAGAGCAGGAAAGTGCTTTTTTATTGTACAGGAAATAGTTCAAATAAGCTTTCATTATTAGTCACTCTAAAAAATAAATGAATTATTAAATCAACCCTGCAATAGCCTTGTAAATACCCATGGCACTAAAAATCCACTCCAACATTTAAGATTTAGTCCTCAAAACATTGTTTCATCACCCACTAAATCATTCAAATGTAAGTTCACAGTAGATTATTTAATAAACAATAAATCCAGTGACACTCCCAGTGGTGAACAAAAGTTAGACTATTTAAAACTCCTCAACTGAGTAAACAAATATGGTCGCTAGCAACATAGCTTGCTCGCTTAGGAAGTTTGGGGGAAGATATTAGAAAAGGAACATTAATGGGACATTACTTTGTGTAATTAGGAGAAAAAAATCAGTCATTTATGGGCCAGTTATTGTGTAAGCTTTCATAAACTGTCATATTTCCTGTCATATTATGCAGTTAAGCCTCAGGGTCACATAACGTTAGCGACTTTTCTGCATCCCCAAACTTTGAGCAGCGCGTCAGACTCCGGATCAAACGGCGAAGAGCCAGTTAAATCTGGATCAGCGTCATCTCCTCCGTCCTTTACTGCTTTTCTGCTCCAGCTTCCAAGCCTTCACATAAAGGGGTCACGGCTTCCTGCTATTCACGTCAGACCGAGGAAACGGCCCCGTTTGACTCATTTCACGCCATCAGCCTGGGTTTTACCCTGCCTACAAAGAGCCGCGTGGAAGTGAGTCAGCAACCAAAATCACAAGATGCATCGTCTCCTGAACCCTCGTGAAATAAGATCAGTGTCTGACATTTACATCCATCTTACTCTTGATGCCTTATCTGTCTGATAAATAAAAGGATTTTTTCTTTTTTTCTTTTCCACATCAATGAGCTTGTGTCCCGTCGACTCGAAGTTTTTCTCGCTGCTTCCAAAGACTGAGGTTCTATGATGAAGCTTTTAATAAGTGCTTTAAAAAAAAAAAAGACTAAAATCTTTGGGTGGAGGGGGGGATATCTGTGGACGGCTCCACGGTGCAGCGCTGGAAAGGAGCCAGTGCGGCAGATGGATGCTCGTCTGCAGGGTTTGGATTCCTACAGGGCGTCTAACGCAGCAAACGCGGATAACTGGGTGGAGAAAGAGCGCTGGCCAGACAAGGATGATATTCCTTTGATATCTCCTCTCTCACTCAGTATTAGCTTTCACTTTTCCCACACACAAATGTCTTAAACACATGCTTTTGGCGTGGCCGTGTGTGTGTGTGTGTGTGTGTTTTTCTGCTTCTCTTTATATCATATTTATCTACCTATTTTTTTACCCCTCCCCTGACTCCATCGCTCATCTCTCTCTCCCTCTCATCTCTCCGCGTCCTCTCAATTTCTCTCCTGGAGCAACAGTGTGTGTACACCCGGTTGCCGCAGCAACCGCGGGAGGCCACACAAGCTGGTGGATGAACAAAAGACCCAGAGACCCTCATCCGCAGAGGGATGGAAAATCAAATTTCTTTTTTTTTTTTTTTTTTTTTTCAGAGAGGGGAGGGGGAGTATGGAGTGTACGCAGAGAGGGAAACAAAATGAAGAGGTGGTGGAGGGGAAGGAGGAGGAGGGGGGATGGATGGATGGATGGCGTAGGTGAGATGAGTTCATAAATGAAAGACAGTGAGAAAGACAGAGAGGGGGAGGTGTGGTTAAGAGAGGGAGAAAGCAGCAAAAGGTTGCTGTGAATAAAAAAAGAGGACCCCCCCCCAAAACGCATCATTATTTCAAACAGTGGCTGTCGCCTTGATCTTAAGGGATTTTTTACAGCGGGTTTCCAGAGAATAGGAGGTGATTTTCAAGCTTTCTTTAAAGTGGGCCTATTTCAGATCATTATATGAATGCAATCTTGCCTGGTCGGTATCAGTGGATGATAATTCACCAGTAGGATGGATCCTTTCGGGCCAGTTATGATGTGACATAGAAAATAGCCCACAATCGGGGGTTTTAGGCTGCAGCATTGGTTTTGATGTGCACTCAGTAGATTCTGATACGTGTCAGACTCCAGTTAACCGGACATTCTTCTTTGCTTTCATTGGAACTCAGAGTTTCAAGATGAAACCCCAAACATGAAGGCCGCTGTCAGGATCACGCACGTGTCTTCACACGCTTATGGTTTTGAGTGTGTTAGTTACGCAGACATCAAGATAACCTCCAACAACAGGAGGAGGTGGAAGAAATAAATTATACAGAACAGCACAAGATGCCTTTTCCTGAAGCATTCCTCCTCAAGTAACTTTGGGAATATTTCACTTTGGAGCCCAGTGTTGCTGGCTCAGCGGTTCTCGGGAGCGCTGGTGCTGCTTTAAGGTTTCATTTCATTTGTGTTGGTGGCCGACGAGGTGGCCGAGTGGTTAAGGCGATGGACTGCTAATCCATTGTGCTCTGCATGCGTGGGTTCGAATCCCATCCTCGTCGGGGGCCTCTTGGGCACGTCTGGCTCTTTCTTAATCGTTGCAAGAACAATCACAAAGCCTCGAGGACTGTCCACTTCCACCTTGGTGTAAATCTGTCCTTACATGCTGCTGAGAAGCTTGTCCATGCTTCTGTTACCTCCAGGCTGAAACTGTAACTCTCTTTTATCAGGATGCCCTAAAAAGTCCCTCAGAACTCCGCCGCTCGAGTTCTGACGAAGACTAAGACGCTCCACCACATTCCACCTGTGTTGGCCTCCCTACATCGGCTTCCAGTAAAATTTAGAGTAGAATTTAAGATCCTCCTCCTAACCTACAGGCATGGTCTGGCACCATCGTATATCGCTGATCTAACTGAACCATATCAGCCCTCTAGGACGCTACGTTCCTTAGATTCAGGTTTGCTAGTTATACCACGACTCTCCAAAGGTAGATATGGAGCCAGGGCCTTCAGTTATCAGGCTCCTCTGCTGTGGAACCGCTACCAGCATCAGTCTGGGCGGCAGACACCCTCTCTGGGAGACTTCAAACCCTGCTTTTTGCACTTCCGGAGCCTGTTGCTGGATCTCCTGTGGATCTTCCTGAGGCCTGCTACAGCTGCTGGATCCAGAACCCTCTCCACGGCCCTGCCTGGATCCTGCTGCTTCTGCTCAATGTTCTCTCTATCCTCCCCCTTTCCTTTTTCTCTCCTCTCGCCCTCTCCTCTGTCTCCAGTCCACGGCAGCTTCCTCCCCCTCAACCAGCAACGATTGCACACCTGTTTTGTATGTTCACGTTATTTCCAAACTTCTTCTTCTTCTTCTTCTGAAAGGTCGTGGTGGGAATTTCACAGATGTTTCTGTTAGAAAGCCCATGGTGTTCATGTTGTTTGTTTGCTGAAATACTACTGTTTGTTGTAGTATTTATTGGTAAGGTTGTTATGTCCTTCGCTCCTGAATGCACCACAATATTTCCGACGCTTTTGAACGCATCCCACCTGCCACACACACCATGCTAGTTTCTGGCGTATAGCAGAAAGTGATTTAAGTTGCCTTTCATCTCGCCAACCTGGTTATACTTGGTTTACTTCTGTGCGTGAACGACAGAAGAGCACAGTTATTAAACCTCCTTGAAGGGAACGTCTGTATCTTCTGTTCTTTAACGGGAACACCAACCCATGCACCTTGCTGCTCTACATCATTTTGGAGACCATCTTATCTCCTGTTTAGTTTCAATTAGTCAGAATTGCACCGCAGGTGATCGGCCCAGCGTCTTTTTGTGGAGAAAAGTGTCAGGTCAGGACGTATCAGTACTGCGGGGCTAAACTTGCAGTGAATTCAGTTCAATTGGACGTGACAAGTGTTTTTCTAAACCTTTTACCAGAAACCTATTTAAACTCGGTCTTAACCCTAACCCTAACCCTGTGATTACGAGCTTCTCGGGTCTCTGAATTACGCTGTTCATACTGAACAAAAAGACTTTCATTCATGCTCATTTATTGAGTTGTAGCTGAGTAATAATTAAAGGGTGAAAATAAGAATTAATCATACTTGTGAAATGTTAAGTATGAGTCGACTTACTAATCATACTTCTGTGATGTTCATGTTTTCTTATCTCCCTTCGTGTAAAACAAATGGTCCCATCGAGTCCATTAACCCTTTAGGAAGGCACGACTAACAGTTCATCTTGTCGTTTCTGTTTGCCTAAACAAACACACGGTGCTCGGAGCGCACAGATAGACGCTTCAGGGCTCTGGTCAGGCCATATTCAATTATCTCCCTGATTAGAATTTGTCAGAAGTGTGCACGTTGGAGGAGACAAGGCAGCCTTATGCAAATATAATTACCCCAATTAAAACTCTGAGGGATTTCGGAGGGGGGAGCTGGGGGGGAGCCTGGCAGCAGTCGTGATCTCGGCATGTGCCGATGGGTAAATGGTAGACCTGGATCTGTATGTGTGTGTGTGTGTGTGTGTGCTTGTGTGTGCTTCCGTCAACGTGCACGTGTGGGTGTTGACATCCTGGCAGTGCTGTTCTTCACACACCCCCACCCAACTCCATCACCTCCCCCCTGAAAAAAAAAAAAAAAAAAAAGCCCGCCTCCCCGTGCGCGTCTTTGGGGAGAGGCTTGTGAGGGTCTCGGTGCTTGCGAGAGGAAGGAATGAGGACACGAATGAGTGAGCCCAGGAGCGAATCAGCCTCAGAAGGACTTTTTTTCCCCCTTTTTTGACAAACTGTCTGTCTGGCCAGCAAAAGTTCTGATGCGTTTAAACACCAGTGCAACAATTATCCTTGACCCATTTAACTTTAAACGCTCATTAAATCTGTGCTGCAGGTGCAGATGCGCTACAGAGGGACCGTTGGAACCGCTTGAATATCGCCCCGATTCATACGAAGACCCTGGATTCCCTCTGTTTGTTGTTTGCCTCAATCTCGCCTGAGGGGTGACTTATGCATCAAGAGGAGATCTAAAAAGGCGGCCTAAATAACAGAGGCCAGACCAAAGATCCATATTAATGCCTAACAGATTGGGCCTGGGACTTTTAATTAGACAGCAGTGCAGCTTGGGTGAGCTTACAGTGCATTATATGATACTGAATTACTGAAAGAAGGGGGATTTTTGTCGTCTTTCGCTAGCCAGTCCAAGCTATTTTACACTTACTGCTAGCGTGCAGCACCGTTGTTGGCTCATATATCAGCTAACACTTTGGGAATCAGCTGAACATTGAGTTTCGATTGCAGCTTCACCTGAAATTTCTCATCTTACTTTCCGGGCCTTCTTTTAAAGTTCGTGACAATAGATTTATGCGATATGAACAAATGACAGCTGAAGTGATGTAATCCTTTTGGACATCGTGGTCCGTATTCACCCTCTTTTCACCCAAGGCGGGTTCACGCCACAAACCACACCTGTCAGGTTAGATTAACTTCTGAAAAACTACCTGCTCAAACACAAAAAGGAAACAAGCGGAATATTCCAATGTTGTAAAAAAAAAAAAAAAAAAAAAAAAAAAAATCTTTTCGTCTTCGCCCTCAGGAGAGGTGAAGCGTTGTCAACGCCGCGGTTTTGCAGACAGTTCTGCTATCAGGTTTTTTCTGTAAACTTTATTTGATTTTGTATTGACGAAAAAAAAAAAGATTTGAAAAGGTGTTATTGATACATAAAGGTTCCACCCTGATTATTCCTTCTAACAGGACGTCAGGGCTGAAACACTGAATAATTCAAGTAATTACTAAAAAGCTTCGATACAAATTATTTGTGCCGAAGCTTCGATTAAATTCGGTCCACAATATTTCTCACTGTGTTTGACACGGACCGTCATTTCTGTTGCGCAACGCGCTTGCTGTGCGGATTGCAAAGAATTTAACATTAAAAAGAAAAGAAAACGTAGTGCAGTGTGTCTACTGGAAGATGCTGTTAGCATAGCATAATAGCACAACGCTGCTGCTGCAGCACCTCCAAAGGAAACATCTGGTCGCTGCTAAAAGTCCACAGAGCAGACCGGAAACAGCGAGCTAAGGCTAACGGTAATTAGCAGTAATTAACAGAAATCAGTGTGATCCATGATTGAGAGAAGTCTGGTAGCTAACGAACTTTGTTTATATTTCTGTGTAAAGGCTGATTCAGAACTTTAATCAATGCGGCGGCTAATATGCTAGCTCATGTTTCCCCAACTCAGCTAGGTTTTTGCTTAAGATAATTATATTATAATAATAATTAACGGAAAATAAAGTGCTGTAGAGAGTTTGTTGAAGCCTGAACTTTAGTTAGTTAAATTGTAAAAGCAGTTTAATTAACACCGTATCTAAGTTTGATATTATTTTGAGCATGTTCAATGGAAAAAGAACGGTATGGATGCTTTTCAATAAAGTTAGTGTGATGTAAAGAAAAAAAAAAGTGACAGTGTGTGCAGTATACTTCTTATCCAATTACTCGATTAATCACCAGAACAACTGATAGAATAGTCGATTACTAAAATAATCGATTCCTGCAGCCCTAGACGTCCACCTGGAACATGTGATGTCTCCATCATCTGGAGGAGTTCCTCCAAGAGCCCAATTATAGTTCAAGGGTTTCGCTTTAAGTGCAAGTGTGCTCTGCTAACGAACAGTCCCACCGAGAACCCTCTTGAGGGTTCCATTCAGAACCCACACAATGGGGCCCACCCTGAATCCCGCTGCATATCATGCAATTCTTCTCGAGACCATACGGTGTTTTAATAACGACCCTTTTTTGGCTGAAAGGGGTTCATCTGCAGCCACCGCAAACCCTTTCGAGGCTTTCACGAGAACACAAGCAGTTCCACCAAAAACCCTTTTGTGCTTCAAATGTTTCAGCAAGAGCCAACATGGATGGTTTAGCGGGAACTCTTTTGTTTTAAGGGTTTCATTCAGATCTCACACAAGAGACCCGCTAAGAACTCTAGAAATTAACGAGCGGTGAACTTTCAGAATTGCAGGAACTCCTTTGACCCAAAGAACCATTAAAAAGCCTTCCTCAAACATCTGAGGAGGCCTTACTCCTCGTATGTTGGGGTCATGTAATAAACTTAAGTCTGGTGGAGTGTTCTTGATTTTTTTTTTTTTCCTGCCATGGTGACACGTTGCATGGTTTTGACGCATATTTTCTCCTCATCCCTCTGATTTACAGCAGGGGGACGATAAACCAGTCTCGCTCCTAACGGGTCTCTGCTTTCTTAAAAGCGACTTTAACTTCAAAATGCTCCCTCTGATCTTGCACAATATTTAAAGAATACATGAATTTTTTAGTTCTGCTTACTTTGCCTTTTCCATTTAAGGCTCCGGTTCCTCCTCTCAAAATCCATTTTTATTCTGTCCCTCTTACTGTAAAACGGCTTCATTTTTCAGCTGAACATAGCGCTTTTCCTTCAGTCAAACCTGACCTTTTTCAAGGAACCGGTACATCGAGCTAAAGACTAATTTCGCTCCATGTCTGTGTGTTTTGCAGCTAATCCCACCCCCCACACCTCGCCTTCCCCTTGGGTGAGAACCCCATCAACCCCCTTTACCTCCTTCCTATCACTCTCATGAGAAAGGAGAGGAGAAACGACAGAAACCCAAACAGAAAGCAAGAGCAAAGGTTTGTCATTTCACCGTTATCAGGAGAAGTGCGGTGACCGCGAAAATGAGGGACAAATAAGCTAAAGCGTATTGCTTTCACGTTAAATCGTAATTACGAGAGGAGTCAATCATTGATCCTCCTTTATTTAAAATGGTGTGGGTAAAGGAAGATAGTGATGGTGCTCCTTATTCTTGGTGATCACTTGCTTCTAACCACAGATTTCATATTTAATAGTGTTCTGCTTTTCCTGTCTGTCTATAAACACATATTCAGTAAACACATTAAGCTCCAATTGTAGGAAGCTGCACATATGCCTGATAAATCTGTGATCTATTCAGTATAATCTGTGTAATTGTTTGAATGAAATATTCAGTTTCCTTCCATGTAATCACCATCGCTCATCCCGTCAACACTGGTTGCTGTGTAATTATTCCAATGGGATTCGGCTGCGATGTTGTGTTCCTTGTAAATAAGTGTGCAATGCTTAAAGTCCTTGCGTCTGACATTCAGTCAGTCTGTCTGATTCGGGCAAGCGCACATTGCAGGGGTGCCAGAGACCGGAGTTTCCAGTGATAACATGCATGTTTTGTGGACTATGGAAGGTTCCTTGATTAGCGTTTGCTAATGACTGCTAAATAGCTGAACTCCAAATACTGTTTTTTTAGCTAGCATATCTGCAAGAACATAGCCAAAAACAATAATTTTAGCACAAATTACAAAGGCAGATTTCGGAAAATTGCTCTGTCTTGACTCCACTGGCATTTCTCTTTTTTTAAAAAAAGAGTTCGGAATCTAGTACAGCCACAGCTTTCTTCTTCCCCAAACAATAAATGCTTTCACACTGAAAGACCTTGAACATTTCCAGCAAAGCAAGTCCGGCCGCCAAAATGGGAATATTCCACATCTGCACGGGCCCACATTGCAGCACATCGATAAAGCCGACTGTGAAGGGTTTAAATCTCTCCGCTATCAGACACCCACAGCAGTTTATCTCAGAGCACTGCGGAGCTGCGCTAACAAGTACGTTTCTGCAGTGGAAAATCAACCGTGAAATCTAGCGCCGTGGAAAGACCTCAGTGTCACTCAACCCCCCTCCCCCCACACACGCACACACACAAACAAATGTACATTTAGTGCTACTGTAAAATGATAAACATGTGTACCCCTGCCTCTTACTAATTGGAACAAGGGTCAAAACATGTTTTGAAGCGTAAGATTAGACGTGTCTCATCCTTTCAGAGGCTGGATTTTATCATTAAGATACGACCCCAATCACCTCACACGATGCAAATCTGGAAGTAAGCAACTCACCCAGCATCCAGCTAAGGGCTATTAAAACTTAATCAGTGGCTTGATGGATTCCAAAGTTAATCTTTCATATGGAATAATTCATGAATCTAGCAGCACAGTACATATTCTATACTCTGGAAGCACGCTTTGTCAAGACCAAACATCGCCTTTTGCATTCTTGCTGTTGAATTTTTAGGTTTTTGAAGGTTCACAGTCACATTCAGAGGAAGGAAATATGTGTGCCCCTGCCCAAAAAATACAAACAATCTTTCGAGTTATCCTGCACCGCTTTCACTTTCACTCTCTTTCAAAGCACTAAGGCACAGAGAGATGCTGAAAGGTGAGCATTTCTGCAGTTTTGCATGCCATTTCAATTGTGTTTTATTGATATTGTGTCTTTTAGAATCAAGAAAAAAGCTCCCTTCACAAACCCTGATTAGGGCCAGGCTTTTTCCCTGGTGATGGAATTACAAAGTTACCCATATCAGTCTTTATCAATCTTTATTTATTTAATATCACCAGATTTTTATGCTAAATACTAACAAATATGGTTCATTTGTTATTATCCTGCCTTCTTTAAGTGATGACATAATAAATGAACATGAAAAAGGTCAGATCAGGGAATTATATGATCCTAACTCTAAACCTAAGACGCTGTTTTTAAACTCACGTGCTCTTCTTCTGCGCCCACATATCTGCAGTTCTGCATTTCCTTCATGCTGTGCCTGTCACCAGTGAATATATATATATATTTATTTACGTATTTATTTATTTATTTTTTTCCCACGTGTATTAATGTGACAGAGCTTGCGCCGATTGCTTGTTTCTTAAACTGGATCTCAGCGGGGTGGAGGTGTACAATGTCAGACTCGCCCCGGGTTCTCTTCCTTCCACGCAGGGAGAGTGGGTTTAACGGGATTAAGGGAATGTTTGAATGGGGCTGGGTGGAACGGCGAATAGTTGGCAGAGCCACTGCCGTGGTATGTATATTCACATAACACTGAAGCAGCTCAACGTGGAGTGTATTTAGGTCAGACTGGAGTACTGCATACATTAACGCACACAAAGAAGATGCTAACTACTTAAGTGTAGCACAGATAGATAGATAGATAGATAGATAGATAGATAGATAGATAGATAGATAGATAGATAGATAGATAAGGGTGTCCACATTTTAAACTGGCACACTATTTTTATACTATATATATATATATATATATATATATATATGGCAAATTCTCACCAAATATGAGATTTTATTTTACTCAGCTGAGGTGAAACAACTTGTAAACATTTACTTGCTCTCTCTTTGTTAAAAATAATAATAAATTGCTGTAGTGTTTGTAAAACACCATTGCTTGGCCAAAGAAAACATGGCCACTAAAACAAACCAAAATGTATAACATTTTAACATTAAACAGTTTTGAACATCAACATGTAGTGCGCAAACAAAATAAGTGCATAACACACACTCTGAACTTATCTTTCTGAACCTCCCATGCGGTTTCTTTGACCAATGAGCATCAAGCTACAGACACACGGAGAACGGCGGAGCTTTTTAATTGGTCCAGATTACAAATCGCTATGACAACTGTGTGACGTCGGCCAAAGACAACGCGTTTCAACCAGAATGCACTGTTATGGCCTTAAATGACTAGCAACCATGTGTAGCGTTGAAAAAAAAAATTGAAACGGGACAAAACAATGGGGCTGTTGAAATTTGCCGGGACAGAGTCAAAACCGGGACTGTCCCGGGTAAATCGGGACTTCTGGTCACCCTAAGAAAGATGGAAAGAAAGATAGACAGACAGACAGACAGACAGACAGATAGATAGATAGATAGATAGATAGATAGATAGATGGATAGATGGATAGATAGATAGATGGATAAATGAGAGCTTCGGTGGTAGCATTATGGTGGGCGCTATCTTGATGTTGCTCCAATCCAAGACTGATCATAAGGGAGTCAACATTTGCATAATCTACTTAATCTGATTGAGGGCAGCATCGTCAACATGGGCTCAATAATTGATAGCACCATCTGCTGTGGAATCAATCCACCAGGATATCAAAGCAGGAATTGGGTTAGAGCGACGGCGGGTAATTACGGCTCACGTCGCCCGCCGTTGGGACACCGACACCGGATGATTGCGGTTAGCGCTTTTGTTTGTCTTGTTTTTTTTTTTTTTTGTCGCAGTCACAGCACGATGGATGAAGTGCAACTGGGGACTTGAGGAAATGTGACTTGGAAGACACCGGGAAAATTCCCCTTGAGTGTGTGTGCGTGGCGTGGGGGGGAATTAGTGGAATTCTGTTTGCAAGCCTGACTGATGAAATCAATAGTTTTTAAGAAACAGTGTCAACAACAACAACCACTGATCCAAGACACACAGTGAGCATCTCATTTAAAGTGAAGAAGGGGAACTCCCTGATGCTCCAAAGGCACGTCCTCATTCCCATGACGCCTGGCTCCGGTGGTGTGAGATGGGTTTTTCTTAAATCATGAACTGTGACACGTATCCTGCTTTGTTGGTGAAAAGAGGACTGATGCTTTTTTCCTGTCGCCCCATCAGAAGCTTTACCCCCTTTCTCGGGGTGTTCAACTTCAAGCAGCCTCTCTGGCTCGCTCCAGCACGCACGACCGGAAACGTTCCGATGTTTGACAGAGGAAGACTTTGCACTGGTACTGAAAACACAAGGAGGCCGCTGCTGCTGCACGCTGGAAACATAAAAAGAGCGTGTTATGCTGTCGTAACCGCTCAGCAGGTGGGTCCGGAGCTGAGGAAGGCTTCCGACGTGCCGTCGCTACACGTGTTGACGGAGGAGCGCTGTTTTGGAAATGCTTGGAGTCTGTTTGTCCTGTCAAGATGAAATAAACACCCTTTTTTTTTTTTTTTTTTGGAATGCTAAGTTCCTGTTAAGGATGCACTTTCTTCTACAAGTACGTAGACGGGATGGTTGGAAAGTTCATGCTCCAAACCCCCCCAGTAATTCCCGACTTTATCCTGATAAGAGGCGGCAGCAGTTCCTATGTGCTGCTTCAGCACGTCTGCACATCTTTCCACAGACTTGACGGTTTAGCAGGAATACTGTAGCACCCATTCTGCTCTACTTTAGTCATCCTCAAATATCTCCGCAGTGCTGACTTTGCTTCCAGTCTTCCTACCTGCTCAGCTCAACTGACGGCAGGTTTGCTCGTAAAAGACGGATGACGGATTAATTTGTGCGATGAATAGTGCCACAGGAAACACCCCATAACTACTTTATGAAGATGAAAAGAACTCTGTTTGTACTTTACATCATGCTAAGCACTATTTTAAGCGAGTGACATTGGAGGAGGTCAGCAAAAGGTCAACTGGATTTGGAGATGCTGGGGATTGAACCCAGAGCTTCAGGCATGCAGGCACGTACCACCTACCTAGACCTTGTTGCAAAGCACGTAAACTCTTTTACTGATATTCCCTGATGGCTGCTGCCTCTTTCAAACCAGTCAAATCTGGCTAATGTGTAAGGGGCGCAAACGCTCTTGCTCCTTCCTCAACCTTACAACAGTTCACACCCGCTGCCTGAACGCTCCTCTATCTGTTGTCAATAAAAGAGCAAATCCGGTTCAGGGGATTAATGGAAGAAAGATAAAATGGACTCTTCCATTTCCTCCGCGGCTGAGGTTAGAGATGGGGGCTAAGTTGGTTGACAGACATGTAATGTCAGGTAGTCAGAGCGCAACCCTCAGACAGGGAGAGATGTCCATCGATATTACACAGAGCTCTGGACTGACAGTTTGATTGATGCCTTTGGACAGAAGGGGCTGAGAGGGGTGGGACACACACACACACACACACACATATGCGAGGTGATCAGACTGATGAGAAACAGACACAAAGACACAACTATGTCTTGATGTTCATTAGGGAAATGAAGACTGTTAGCTAAATGAGAATTTCTGTGGGGGGTTTTTTGTGCATAGGTTCTGTCGCTCCTGAGGGCAAAAGTCCGCCATCTTTTGTGACCCCTCCCCCCTCCCTCTCCCGGACGTTCAGCGACTGGTTGAGTGGGGTAGAAAAGAAGAGCCAAATCAGATGCATATTAGCCTGATTTGATTTCATGACATGCTCTAAAACAGCAACAAAATAATTAAATTAAAGACATTTTTTTCTGTAAAAAACAAAAAAAAAAAAAAAAAGGTAAAACCCGCAGCGCTCCTGTTCACCCAAGGACAAGGTCAATGTCTCAGGAGCCTGCGTGTGTTTTTTCCTGATTCTGTGCCGTATGATTGCATTTGCTGGGGGTGATGGCTCCTGTGTTCTTCTGCTGCTCCTTCCTCTGTACCGTTTTATTTTCTGTCATTCTCATCCTTAACAATCTCAAATGTGCTTCAAAGCAAGAAAACATGAGCACATATACGTGCAGGCACACGTGTGCAATCGTGAACACACATACAGTCCAATCGGAATGAATAATTTACCAACATGTGGCGGCACACAGGCAGGCCCGCGCTCCCTGACACCAGCACATTAACCAAAGGAGTGCAGGGTCACAGATTGCAGCTTCCTCACACCAGTCTCTGAATATTAATGTGTGGGGACACATAAGCAAGCATGGAAATCCTTTTAAGGCCACACTGGTTGTTTGTTGTTGTTTTTTAAGTGTTAATTGGTGGTTTATTTAAATTTAAGGATTTGGTTTGAATAATTGTGTGTACGGAATGTTCTGAAGGCTGTTTTGACGTGAGCCAGAATTGTGTTGTGTTATGTTTCTGTCCAATTTGATCCAGATTCAATGTGCAAAATTAGGAATGATATACTGGAATGTTTGCTGCAACAGTTTGTGGGTGTGTTTTGCAGCATCTGCCTGCTTTAATTTCTCTGTTTTTCATGCAGTTGAGAAAAGTATGTCCCACTGACTCTTTTAGCACTTGTTGCCTCACCTGTCCAAAAGGGGGCAGAATGTAGTGTTAACCTAAAAGGAATATTTCCACCAACTCCTTATTTGCTGGATTCACATGCTCTGCAGTCACTTTAAACAGACTCAGATGATGTGGACGTCCACACTGACAATGGAGGGGGGGAGGGGGGTTCTCAAGTGCCCTCATCTCTCACGGCTGCTGAGAGGAAGACGTTTATTGTGATCCTGAGTGATGTTTGTCCATTCAGAAGTCGCTGGCTGCATAAAGATGAGTCACGCACAGCATGAGTGTAATCAGGCTCGATTAGAGACGGCGCCGTTTACTCCTTTGCTTTATTTGGGGTTTCTTTACCAACAGTCCCTCACCTCTGACCCCCTGTCCTCCTCCTCCTTCCCTCTCCTTGTCTTTTAAATCCTTTAATCCGGGCTACTCTGTGACCCCTCCCTTTTATAAAGAAGTTGGGGTACATGTCTGCACCCCCGCCCCGTGAAATTAGCCCGTCAGCGCTGCCAGGCGCTCTTGAAAAAGACAAAGATGAGGCGGGAAGAATATTTCTGGCCCAGCAAGTGATATTAAAATTTAAACACCAGAATGAGCAAACAGGGTTTGCTGTTCAGATTACTGTGAGTCAGTGTAAGGCGTTTGTAACGCACTAAAGAAACTAAAATGTCAGGACATATTAAGAGCACGTGGCTGAAAACAATCTCTGAGGATTATTAGTGTCTTCAAGACCACTGACCTCACACCACCATTTAATCATCTCTAAATGCTCCACCCCCTCCACGATCTCAGCTAAATGACAGGTGGATTAAGGAAGTAAAGAGTTTTAAAAGGGCAGACTGTGTTCATGCCTAATTGTGCTCCCTGTAAAATGGGTAGCAGCAGATCATTAGTCCTTTTAAAAACTTCAGTAACACATATTTCTCCATTAACAAGATAGGGGTGCCTAAGGTATTTTTCTTTTATTCAAGTTTTTCTTTTATTCAAGTTTGAATTTGCATGGACTTAATTAAGTGTTTACTTGCTGCCATTAATTATTCAGCCAGAGTTAACAAAGGGCAGGTAATGGCGTTTTACTTTGAACAATACAGATCAGAGTGAGTGGTAAAAGTGGCGACACCATGTGGGAATTTAGTGTAATTAGTAATATTTTAAAATTAAACCAATTAACTCCACTTGTAAACATCGCAGACTTTCTATATGTTTGAATTAGTTTTATAAAACAAAACTAGCACAGAAAAACTACTGCGAGTCCTCAGATATTCTGAAAATATCTGCAAAAAGTTTCGATTTCCGCTTACAGTGTTTAAAACAAAAGCGCGTGCACCTGCTTGGCCGTGACATCATTTATTTACCTGTTGTACGTCCTCGAGCCGCTGTGTATTTTTTTTTTTTTTTTTTTTTTTTTTTTTTTAAACCGGAAGGCGGGGCGCGAGGCAGCGCTCGAGCTTCAGAGGCAGATTCAGAGCCGGTTAGTCGAGCCCGTATATTTCAGCGTTCAGCAGCAACGACGCGGTGTTTGAAAATTTACCTCAGTTTGCAAACCTTTACAGAATCATATCGCATTTGAAGTACTCAGATAATTATTAACCGGAGAGAACCATAGGCTTTTCTTTCTTTTTGTAACAGCGGGACAGACTCAGCGACACCGGAGCCGGGAGCTTACACACCAGAGACGCACAGCTTTATTCTGGCACAGGAGGACGCTACTTTGGATTAGTTTAAACCCACTCTTTGTGAGTGGCATATGCCGCAAATGTAACCATAATGTTTTTATTTTATGCTTCTCAGCATGTCGTTTTCCTGTAGTGATAAGAACCGTCACAGTAGTCAGCGGATGCGCACTTCTGTGCAGGAAAAAGCTTTAATCTGCAGCGAAATATAAGAACATCATTTTTATTTGAGTTGTTATAGTGCTTAGAAATAACCCGTAAGTGCGTTCCCTCGGGTTTGGACGGTGAAGTGCAGTATTCTTTTTTTCCTGAACTGTGAGAACCCCGATGAAATCGGGTTCGGGATGCGTCGCAGCTGAAAGCAGCAGTTCTGGACTTGGGTGCTGAAATCTGACCGCACGGAGCTCCACTTTCCAAAGCGGGACAAACCACGATGAGACCCAACCTTGCGACGATGATCCTGCTCCCGGTGGTGTGCCTGTTCTGCACAGCCTCCTGGGCAGCGACCCTGGGCGGATTGGAAGGTGAGTGCATTCTGCAAATAAGCATGATGGCAGTTGTTGATGATGAAATCTGAATGTATTTCAAATTGAAAGAGAAATGGTGTGTATTTTAATGCCACTAAGTGTCTTCATTTTTCAAATACCTAACATTGTAGCCGTACATTTTTACATTTCTGGCCCTTTTTGCAACTATAAAGCAATCTCTGGCTACCCCTACAACGTCCTTGCAGCATGCGCGCCTCTGGATCAGCAACTACAACTCCAGCACTGTTTGCCAAAGGTACAGAAAAGACATGCTGGAGGGGGAAAAAAATGCTGTGGCAAGCTGTGACATTGTTCACTACCTCCAGGCTTTCAGCGGCAGGCTTGATGAATGATGCTGGCAAAGCAGGCAGGTGCCCATCAGAGTCGGGCACAAACTCTGAGGGCTGCTGCTGCATCCAGACACGTAGCAGCTTTCAAACTTAAAGGGACAGTTCGGGGGGGAACGCGCGCCATATGATCGTCTATTCACTTTATCCAGAGCGGGTCAGAGGTCAGGATTAGTGGCACTTTATCTGCGTAGATGAAACGAGACCGGCGCCTTCAACGAAGGTTTTTTTGTTTGCATTTCACTCCCGGCCATGTTTAAAAGCACCCGTTGGTGAAATACCGAAGAGTCTCCTACAGCTTGGGGTGGGTGAGTGAATAGGAGATAAGCTTGGCTCGCTAACAGGCTCTCCCTTTGTGCTCTGACTCCCGGGGTCAGCTGCGCAGCCTTGACGGCCTTCCTGTTTTCTGAAAACTGACCGTCAAAGCGAGAAGATGCATCCAGAACGCTGAAGTATTTGGCTTTATTTTGTTTGTTTTTAATATAAAGTCTTAAAGCACTGGCCAGAAATCCTTTTCAGTCTGATCCTTTCTTGTCCAGCATGGGGTTGTTTTTGCACGCACATGCAGAAAAGCGTGCAAAGGTTTTCTCCTGAGGCCCTGCTGAATTATTCTTGCTTGAACCGATACCGGTGCCATCAACGTTCACCTTCTTTTAGGGCTTGATTCAGGCATATTTTGTGAATGAGCACAGTATCTGATGGTCAGATTCCAGTCTGTGCGTGAGCGTGATTACACAAGAGAGGCCCGTGGCATGCTGGGCCCACAACAAATACAGTTGGACCGAGTCCCAACCGACACCAACGAGAGGGAGGGAGAGAGAGCCGTCCGTGGCCCGTGTGTCATGTTTTCCTGCTCTTAAACCCTCACGTGTTGCAGAGTTGAGTGTATTTTCTAACCTTGCAGGGCGTGTGTGTCCATGCCTCGATGCTCGTTTGTTATGATGGCTATTACGTAAGACAGTGTTATTATGAGCAACTGGTCAGGTGGCTCACATGATCGGATGTGTGTTTGTGCACACACGAACCCTGCCAGGGCCGTTTAGGAGCAGTTTTGACGTCAGTTGAAAAGGTGTTTTATAAATACTGTCTGATGCGTCGACGTCTGCAGTTAGTGCCACCTATAGGCTGTTTTCAGTACTTCATCAGGTTGACCTTCATCCTGTGAGAGTAAGATTAGATTGAGATTGATTGTTGTGTGTTTTCTTCCTAATTTAATCTGTTTTCTCACTATTACGCCTTGATATGATGCATCTGCTCGTGAGGTGTGATATTAAATCAGACGTAATTGGCCCAACCAATCTAGTAGTCGGGGGGAAAAGTAATAAAACTGTTCCTGGAAAGAGCGGTGCTTTCTCAAGGCTCTGTAATTGAGTAAAACGTTTTATTTAAGTCGTTTTCAACGTTGGATGCGATCACGGAACTTGGCTGCACTTGAAAAACAAAACTATAAATGAAATGGCAGTGAAAATAAGGCCATTTCCCCCCCCTAACGTCACATTAACATATGCATTGTGCAGTCAGTTTCTCTGGTCTGGTAGCCTTTTTTAATGCCTCTCACATGAAACTCATTAGGGTGTCGGCACACGTGGGCGGGCCCGGCTCCCGGCGGTACGACCACTGTACCGATCCATATGCAGAGAGGGGAGACAGGAGCTCAGCTTCATTTCATGAGACCAGGTTGGTCCAAAAACATGCAAAATATGCGCCTAAAAGATGGTTTGGTCTGTTTGGAGTGGAACAGCCAAACACTTCTCCTTCCAGTAGCTTTCAGTGATGGAGGATTTATCCCACTGTTGGACTTTTCTCGCGTGAAGGCCAGCTTTTTCACATGGGCTGCGCTGAACTATGAGCGTGTGGGTGGATGGGAGTTCCTAATAACAAAGACTTATCAAAGCAGGCTGGAAAATACAGCTGATATTCACCGCGGATTGTTTGCGAAGGTGGGTGGAGCCCGAGGCTCCGATGTCTCGTTTGCCCTCTTGCGAATCTTTCGTGCATCATGCTGAGGACAAAAGCATGTATCATGCAGGAGAGTTGTGTATTTTTCAGTCTGATAGTGGAAGACTGTCAAAAATCAGACGTACAGGAAGTGAATTAGTGCTGGATGAACTTAATTTTTTTTGTTTATTTAATTAAAATATGTACAAATCCTTCATAATATCACTGAAAGCTGCTTTTATGAAGTGATCTTCAGCTAATATGATCATTTAAAAATGATTTTTGCTTTGTTAATTTGGAGAAGTTCTGCTTCCCGGGCTACTAAAATCCAGTGAATTTAAAGTTTCGTACAGTTTATGCTCCCCAAACTGGTGCGCTATCGTTACTTCACGCTGAGATGTGGCGCTTTAACTGCTAAAGTCAGGAAAGCTGATCAAAGGTGCCTTTTGGTTTGCACAGATCAGGCTCACGAGGTGAGACAGGTCACAGACGGGAATAGGCCTGGAAGAGCGGAACCGCTAAAATGGACCACAGCGGCGTGTGGGTTGAATCAACATGGTTGTGCTCCAGCAGGGAATATGATGTTGCTTTCTGAAGAAGGAGAACAGTCACAGATGCTGTTAGCACTCGCCTCTTTGCTTGATGAAACAAAACTCCTTTTTAGGCCATCTCTTGAGTGCATGATGGAAAATATGCTCTTGTATCGCATCCATCCCTCTCAGGCCCATCAGTGGCGTTTTAAGTGGCGTCCTCCTGTTTCAAAGCCTTGTGTCTTTACTAAAGCTCCTTTTTGTTTATCTGCCTCCCGCTAGCTCCTCTCTCTCATCCCTCGTTTCATTTCTTTATCTTTTTTTTTCCCCTTAAGATCTCTGTTTTTTAGTGCTAACATAAGGGAAAAGGAGAACACTGAGGTTAAACTTTAAACTAAGCAAAACAAACCAAAAAAAAAGACGCAACGTGACATTTCTGGGTTTGCTTGCTACATTCAGGAAAGAGGGATGATATTTTAGCCGTCATCAGACACCTACAGGACTCCCGTCAGCAGCATTCATCAGCGTCTCGTGAGTTTTGTTGCAGAATAACCTCTTTGTGAAGCCCACACGTTGTCTCTAGCTCTCACGATTACATTAGCTTAATGCACATATTTGGTCCTCCGCAGGCTCGTGCGCGCGCTCTGTTGTTGCATGCTCAGCCCACACTGTGACCAGAGCCTGTCAGAGTAAAGGTCACCCGGAGTCAAGTGTCAAAGGCCACACACACACACACACACACACACACAGAGTCGACGCAAGCAGATTCTCCACGCGGCATTCCCAGGAGGTTTTCCTGATCGGGATATAGGCCGAAACTCCTCAGCTCCTGCTTGGACGCAGCTGACCCCACCTTGCGTATAATCACACACCAGGCGCGCCAAGGTCAGCGACATTGGAGGCTGACGCTGTAGGTGGTTGGTCGGAATTCTTCCCCGTCCATTCGCTGTGTCCTCCCTTCCCTCCCCCCAGCCAGGCTCTCACTCCCTCGCTCTCGAGAATGCAGGCGCAACTCGCTGTGTCATGACGTGAAATGCAGCATTTATCTGGGGCTTTTAATCTTCCAGGGCTTAGTCGAGCGTGCGTTTAAGTGTGTGTCAGACTCATCTCTGTCGCTCCGAGAGCTCTGTTCGGAAACTTTGACGAAAAAAAAAAAAAAGCCTCCTGTTCAAGCCTGGAGTGACTCGGCGGTATTAAAACTGATCTTCTAATTAGCCTACACATATATAAGATGGAGGAGAGAGTAACTGAACCACTTCATCAAGACAGCCACCCAGACAGACAAAAGTGGAAAGGGTGTTGATTTAATAAAGGGTCAGAGGTCGCGGGGGTCACCTTGTCCGTCCTGACGGCAGCCACTTAACCTGCTAGCTTGGGCAGACCCTCAGAGAATCGGTGGTCGTTTAACCAGACTGATTGGAAAATGTGGCAGGAACAAAACTCATCAATCAATCTGTCTTTTGTGCTTTTATGCGACGGAGCATTCCTCAGCCTCCTCTGCTTACGCTCCATCTCCTCACACACTCACACACACACACTTGATCTCCGGCAGCTGTTATCAAATATAGAGCTACACAAAGTTCTAGTTCAAGTTCGTGTCTGCGCCAGACGCTGGAATTCATAATTCTGTGGTGAAGCAGCAGCGAGCAGTCAGTCGGCTTAAACCCAGATCCTCGCCTGTTGGCAGTTTTTTTTTTTTTTTTTTTTAATTTTATCCTGTCTTGGTGACAGCTGGAAGCTGGGAGATGGCACCGTGCACAGGCTGCAGTTTCCGAGCTGACATCCACAATCCTGTACTCTTTCGTTTCTGCTTTTTGCACAAAGAGATGAAATATTTCACCATTAAATATGGACAGTAATAAGCTCCAGCATATTAACTATGCACACACATCCATAAAGGAAGATGATTGGCTGTTAGATTACGTCAAATATAACTCACTTGAGCCGGCCTTACACCGACGCGATTTCAAAATCACAGACAAAATTCCAAAGTCGGAATAAAATCTTAAATGTCGTGCTGAAGTTGATGCGCGCGCTCGTGATCAGCGTCGTTAGGTGTCCTTACAACCCGATTTTAGCTCGTCTTTTCCGCGTCTTGGCGTTACGACAATATTAACCATGTTTGATATTCTCGTGAGTCTTAAGTCTCGTCGCGTCGGAAACATGACGTCACCTTTACAGACAACCAATGGGCGCGCTCGCAGCACCAAACAGGAAGTAGCTAACATGGCGAAGATTCCCGGATTTGCGGCCGTTTATGTGGACCGTTCAAAAAAAATAAAAATAAAAACAACTCCCGTTCTCTCAACCAGGGCTGTGTCCACATTCTCCGGTAGGTGTCTTCTTTTTTTTTTTTTTTTTTTTTTTTTTTTTTTTTTTTTTTTTAAAACAAACATCTTTGCACATAAAGGTGGCTACTGCCAAAAGCTGCGTCTCTTCCTCCTCCAGTTTTCTCTGCTCAAAAGTGATTGTTGGAGAGGTGCATGATGGGAAATAATCTCTAGAGAATCTAGTTGTAGTCTTGTAATTAGTGACCCCCCAGTCTTTGCAGAGTTTTGTCTGTGACTAGTCTGTGACTGAAGTCTTATCAAAGTCTTTAGATGTGAGAAGGTGTTAGATGTCTTTTAAAAGTTTTATCAAACTTTTATCAAAGTCTTCTAGTGTAAGGGATTCATAAGGGGTAGGAACCAGGTATTTACATGCTGTGCTGGGCCAGATATTTGGTTGAATAGAGATTAGTGGATGTCGATTTGTAAATGACTGTATTCAAGGTGAAGAATTTCCTCCCAAATGTGAACTTGTCAGCTTTCCTGACACTCTGTCATTAGCATTAAACTCTGCGGCTCTCGAAAATGTTCACAGCTGGAACAGAACTGGCAGGTTAAACTGGTTTTCTAGCTGTCAACATTGTGCATGCCGGTCCGACTGGTTTACTTGGTTACAATGAAGGTGCACCGGAGGAGCTGTTGATCCAATTTACAGTTCATTTAAATCAGGAATTACTGCGTTTAGGCAGCGATACTGGAGGCTCACGTGCAGGGAGAGAGGAAACCAGTTCGCAAACAGGAGCGCCGGTTATGGAAGAGAGTCTGATAATGCATCTTCAAAGGCAGACTGTGTGTGTGTGTGTCTGTGTGTGTAAGGCCAGCCAAGATATGTATTTCATTTCTGTATTATTTTTTGCTTGTTCTCTCTTTGGCAGAGTAGTAAATCAAACCACCTCGACACTCTCGCTGTGTGTGTGGTTTTGGCTGTCTTTGTTGGCACACAACCATGAGGCCTTTTTCTTCCTCAAACACACACACACACACAGACAGCTTGACAGTAAGGGCTATCCTGCTGTTTCTGCTTTGTATTTATTGATTTCTACAGTCTTCTGTCTATGCAGCAAGTCTTTCCTTAATAATATCATGAGTGTGCGTGCGTGAGCATGCACGTGCAGAACAGTTTAAAACAGAAATATTGATTTGAATTTATTTCCAGGCTTGTTGTTTCTCCTTTGCTCCCATTGACTTAGTGCTACGCTAAGTGACACAAGCTAAGGAAGCTCTAAAGGCAGGAAGTAGGCTGGGGCAGAACACAAAGGAAAAATCTGTCAGCACAAATGCATGCGCGCGCACGCACACACACACACATTCACACACCACTCCATTTCATGCTGATTCCTGTTTGCTTTTACCTAAGAATTCTGTTTCCACCCTGCATCCCCTTGTATTTGGCTGTGCGCTGTGTGTCTCGTTAAATCCCTCGCTCTGTCTCACACTCCTCTGTCCCTACTCTCTCTCTCTCTCTCTCTCTCTCCTTCCCTTTCTCGGTCTCCCTCCTCTGCTGTCTTTGTTGTGGTTTCTTTTAATTGGTGTCTGAGGTGGTAATTACAGGGAGGGCTGGAGCCTGGCGGAGGAACAGGAGGAGGAAGCAGTCTGGGAGGTGGAAGGGTGAGGAAGAGGAGGAAGAAAGGAGAGAGCAGGGACGTGATGATAGAGCGGTAGAAGAGAGAGGGGAGACACCTTTTTGACCAAAAGAAGCGAGATATTTTAACAGTCAGCAGTGTCTGAAAGTTTCCTCGCTGACCTGGAGCCTTCCCAGTGCTGCCGGGGTCCTGGAGCCCTGTTGCACGGCGGCTGTGTTGTCTTTGCCTTTGACTTATGGAGCGTTCTGAATGTTCTAGTGTTGCTCCAGGCCATCTGTGCGATTGAAGCTAGTTGACATTCGGATTCACACAGACAGAAAATAAACGCTCTTTTCACTTTTTCCCACTTTGACCGTTGCATTCTGCTGAGAATAAAGCGGCTCAGAACCTCATTTATTTCTATTCCTTCTTCTGTTCTTTGAGTTGATCACATTTCCTCTTCGTATCCAGAAGAATGGCCGCAGATATTTGCAGATCTCCTCCTCCTTTCCTGCTGTCTGGGACACACACACACATAATCACATTGTTGAAAGCTCACCGTGCTGTAAGGATACATTAATGCTGATCCACATTATCATAATTGAGGTGTCTGCTGAGCCTGTATGTGGACTTTGTGCGTGCGCGTGCATCCGCAGGGAATTGAGAAAGAGAGAGAGGGTCTTTAGAGCCAGACAGGCTCCACACTTTCATCTTTTAGCTACATTACAATGTCTGTGTGTGTGTGTGTGTGTGTGTGTGTCCTTTGCTACATATTGAGTACCAAAATACAAAAGCAAACTGAGGACATTTTGGCTGGTCCTTACAACCTTAAAGGCCTGTTTGAGGGATAAGACGGGATCAGGTTACGGGTTTGGGTCAGGGTTAGGGGGTTAGTTGGGATGGTTAGGGTTAGGCTAGGGAGCTGGGTTATCCAAGGTTAGATCTCTGTGCAACTGGACTTGTTAAAGTTTTCCTTGAAGACGTTTCGCCTTCTCTCCAGAAGGCTTCTTCAGTTCTAGGCTCACTTGTGGACCATTAGCGTCCTTTGTCTGCTGGGTCACATGATGACGAGTCACCAGGTCTGGTGAAACAGTGTGAACGTTTGGATTGTTGACCAAAAGAGTGGAGGACTGCTTGTACGTGGGCGATAGAAAGAGCCTTAGTCCACCACCTCTGTTTAAAGATGGCTGTTCCAACTTGACATGGATGGCTTCCTTGACACCCCTCTCAAAGCAGCCATCTTCTCTGGCCAGCACACGTACTTGACTGTCCTCAAAGGAGTGTCCGCTTTCTTTTAGGTGTAGGTGTCCTGCTGAGTCCTGTCCTGAAGAGGCGGCCCGTCTGTGTTGGGCCATTCGTCGTTGTGTCTTGTCCTACGGGTGGACCAGTTTCTGTCTGAGTGTGTTGGAGGGTTTGAACTGTACCGGAATGTCATGTTTTCGGAGGATTCTCCTGAATTTTTCTGAAACTCCAGACAGGTAGGGGATAGAAATGCTGTGACGTTTATTTCTCTCCTCTTCTTTGCTGGGGTCTCGCTTTTTGGAGGTCTTTGTGAAGGCCCAGTCTGGGTAACCACATGTTTTGAGGGCTGTTTTAAGATGCTCCTGTTCAGCTGGGTTATGTATTATGTTTCTAAAAGTCCCCACAGAGATAGAAATACGAGGCTGTGCATTTGTGTGTGAGATGCTAAGGAAGGAAAAATCTCCTAAAAGCAGGATTGCAGAGACCTTACCAACATCTCAACACGCCTGCACAGATGATATCACATCTACCGGGCCTTTTAATCTAATCGGAGAGAAAAAAAAAAGAGATTTAACGTTACCCACAATGACATCATTGCACTGTCAGATGGAATCATGACATCATGGCATCCATTTTATCGCCATCTCATCAGCTAAAGTGCTTCCCTGTAACAGCCCCTCACTGATTAGATTAATATCGCTCCGCGAAATGCGCCGAGAAAACTCATCCAATATGATGCATGAAACGGTTGTGATGGTGAAATATGGGTGTAAACACCGTTTGTTCGAATTGCCCGCAGTTAAGACAGCACCGATGTGGATGCAGAGCTCCCCGTTTATGAGGTTATTGTTAAGTCAGCGTGGACAAGGGCAAGACGAGGCGAGCTTCACTTCCACTTCAACTGGACTAGAGTGCAGTCAGCTAATGGGACTGTTGGTGAGCGACTGTCGGGAGCCTGGCTATCGCGCTAATAGGGAATTAAAGAAAGGACTTAAAGACACTAAGAGGTGATGTGGACTTATCCCACTCAAACATATGGGTTAGGTCAGATGAGCGCACGTGTTTGCGTGCAGTAAGTTAATATTATACAATCAGTGGGTACTTTTATTAGCTGATAATGATTGTCTCCATGGTGCCTGCACATTTTCTGATTGCTATGTGCGGGAACTGCTGCACATTTATGAGCCTGAGTGTGTGTGTGTGTGTATGTGTGTGTGTGTGTGTGTGTGTGTGGACAGGAAAACCAGGAAATTGGTTACAGCCAGGTGACCTAGTTAAACCAGAGAACACACAAGAGCTCGGCTCAGTCAGGTTGCTAAATGATTAACGGTATTAATTTTGTTCGCTGAGTTCTGGGAGTTGTTGTTGTGCGCCTACCTGTGCAAATTCCACCCCCCGCCACCAGCACCACCACCACCAACCCCCAACCCCCTTCTCAATAATGAGCTGCTCCCTGCACAATACTGTGGGGTATTAAAGGATTTTGGAATTAACACAGATTTTAACGCCACAAGCGAGTCAACACCGCAGTCGCTAACAAGGACGGATCCGTTATCTGATTTGGGGAAATCGTTTGTATAAAGTAATTACAAGGTCATTAAATTGCTGAGGAAATAGCTTTTTAATGACCAATGTGGCACCTGTTGCCATTTGCCATCATTTTTCTCATTTTCTGAGTAGAGGGAGGAATCGGACATGAAAGCGCTAACAGGCGTCACACGTTCGCCGTGCGCTGTTGTGCCTCTCGGCCTGTTTTGCTTTGTAAAGTAGTTTTCGGTTTGCATGTCAAAGCGCGGTTGACTGTGTCAGGCGGCGTCACTTTAGTTTGCTCATGGAGCTGGAGTCGGTAAGTTTGAGTTAGTTGATGGTGACATGATCCCACACTGCAGAACAACGTTGCCTGGCACTGCTTCACTGCACGGTGACGCCCGGTTAATGATGGAAATAGTTGCTGTTGGTATATTTGTTTCTGTTTCTCTCTGTTTTTTCTTTCTTTCTCTCTCTTTATTCTCTGTCCTGTCTTCTTCTCCTCCTTTATCCAGCCGTCTTCCAGCAGGATGGTTCCTCCTTGTAAGCCTGGTCCTGCTCAAGGTTTCTTCCTGTTAAAAGGGAGTTTTTCCTTGCCACTGTGCTTACCTGGGGGTTCCGGCTCTGGGTTTCTGCTTCTCTAAAGCACCCAGAGACTATTTTATTGTAAAAGGGGCTATACAAATAAAACTGAATTGAACTGAATGGAATGGAAATAGCTGAGAAATTTCCATTTCTTTGAAGCAGAAGTCTAGTTTGACAGCTCGGCTGGCTCTCTATAGGAGGTGGCAGGCTATTTGTGCAGATTTTTAATCAGCTTTGGGTGCGTTTGCTTATCTGTGCCCTTGTGCGTGACTTCACAACTTGGTTTTGCGACTCTGACGGCTTCACGGCTAGATGGAGGCATCGCTAATAAAGAAGTCAGATAAAACATGCATGCAAAGGCAACTTTGCGGCGGACCAAAGAGGAAGTGCGAGTTTTGTCTGTTACTCAGAATACTCAGCGGGCTGAATGTTTAATGCAGTTTAAAATGCTCAAATGTGGTCGTTCTGGGTCACACGCTCGCGGCATCAGCAGGTTGGTGTGCGCCTAAAGGTCGTTCGACAGACAAAGCTTTCCTTGTAAGGTCAAAACAGAGAGCAGAAAGACAGAACGAGCTGCTCCGCGGGGTAGTATTCTTCTGTTGCATCAGACGTACTGGCCAACCCCACGTGCACGAGCTCCCAGCAACAAAGAAAAAGATGCTCTCTCTATATGAAAATCCCTTTGATCTATTTTCTCTATTGAAAATCTACACTCTCCTCCATCTCTGCTGCCTCTGTGAGGCTCCGCCCCCAGCAAATAGGTGTGTGTGTGTGTGTGTGTGTGTGTGTTTTTGGCGTAGCTGATCTGCGTGCAGCTATTTAACCGTGGAGTTTGTCAGATGTTTGCAGGCTGTGAGTCACTGCAGCCAACAAGAGGATTTGAGGCCTTTTGGTGATTATGAAGGCAGGGGGTGCACGAGATTAGTGGCTTCTGTCGGGAGTTGTTCTTTTGTTTTGGTTCCCTTGTTACCCCATCAAACTGATTGTCTGATTGTTAGTAAAGAGAAGTTCTTATTCTCCATATTAACAATGTTTTGGCATATTTTACCCTGTTTGACTGTCGGAAAAAGAATGTAACGATACCTATAAGTCTTTTTTTTCACATATTGTAGATTAATCTTGTAGAAATATGCCATTATAGGTCTGGAATGACAATATAATTCAGTACAAACTCAATTGTTTAAGCTTCAGTTGATCCAAATGTGATATAATGGATGACAGATGAGGTATTTTGCACAGGTTTCTTATGCCCCGTAGAAACGCTGGTTGTGGATGAGAAGGAAATCCTGCTGAAGAGAAAAGGCTGGAAATGAGAAAAGGAAACATCCACGCAGGTTTCAGTTATGTAAATCCAGATGGAGGAGTGGAGAGACCCTCCTCAGAGGAAAATGAAAGTGGATGGGAAGATGGGAAACGAGGAGGAAGTCGAGACGAGCCGTCTCATCCTGAGGTGGGTGAGGAATTTTAAAAAAAGGTGGTGGTGGGGGGGGGTTAGGTTTCCACATCTCCACCTCCCTCCCTCAACCCTCCCTGCCTGTCCCTCTGGGTTTAATCAAGTGGACGGGCGGTTCAGCCGGTTCTCAGTCTTGGGGAGGGGGTGGATTTATTATCACTGGGCAATAATCTGCGTGACAGCGGCTTATTAGATGTGAACGACCACCCCTGAGGACCTGTGGAGTGGATGGAGCCGGCGAGGGCGAGCAGGCCGGGGGGAAAGTCACACTGTGGGGAAGCAAAGGAAAAGAGACGATTATGGTGCCGATTAACGGTTTAATTATGAGAATACGTCCCCTTGGTGTTCCATTTTTATTTTGACAGCAGATATCTGCTGGGAACGACCGCCGCCGTCGAAAAGTACATATTTATCGTGAGCGCTTGCGCTGTCTTCACCCATGAATGCCCGACGCTAAGCGCAGGGTTACGTAACGACCCGGCAGCTCTGCAGAGCGATTGGTCCGACGCACTTCCCTCCTCAGGCGAAGGGAAGATGCGATGAGACTCAGCCCTTCAATACTTTATTAAATTCCTTCGCCACATTTTATTTTTATCCAAAGATAGCTCGTACGGCATCAAAAGAATCACCTCTAATTTTTTCATTCGCTTAACATTTTCTCAATGAATCTTTTAAAAGTGATGAATGCAGGTAAAATCGGGCAAATGTCCCATCTGACCTTTGTTCTGGTTGCATTTAGGCTAGGGTGCATCTTACAAGTAAAGGTGCTAACCGTCGATGCTAACTGACAACTGGTGTTTTCCCTCGCATTCAGCCAAAAATTCTGCCATTTGGTTGTGTTATTTCCTGTTGTGGTTTAGACATGAGCTTATTTTGCTGACAAAATGACAGATTTCAGGAGAATGTGTGCAGAAAAAAAGAACTTCAACCTTTATTGTCATTTCTTGAGCAAGAAAGGGGAAGTTCACCTCCACGTGTGACGATGTGAAATGTGATTTGACTCCCATGACTGGAACGGAAATCATCTGTGAATGCTGATGATGAAGGCAATAACTGAAACTAAATTTAAAATGACAAATAGAATTTTTCTCCCCTTGCGTAAGATAAATTGTTTGAATAAACTTAAATTTGGCCACAAAATAATGAATTTGAAGCCCTAAACTGCAGGAATTTATTCATTTCCGAGTAGACTGGAAGGGATTGCTGGATCTGACTCCAAGAACGAGGCCAGATTTGACTGTGGTAGTCAGTCGTAGCAGGAAGCACACGGAGGATGTGGCCACTATAAAAGTTCAGGAAAAAACACAAGCTAATGCAAACAGCTACCTTACGCTACAGTCATGGCTGTCTCACTCCCTCCTTCCCTCCTCATTTCTTTCTTATCCGGCTGCTGTTGAGCCATGTGCAATGAGTGACCTCCCCGTTCGACCCAGTCCAAGTGTTTCACAACGCTGACTGGCACACATGAATCAGTGGTGGAGCCAGTCCTGCAGGTGTGTGTTATTGGCGGAAGAGACTGAGTGGGCGGATTGTACCTGGGGATATTCTTTCTTCATAACAGCCTAAAGGCAGCTAGGAGAGAGCATATGTAGGTTAGCAGAGTGATTCCTCCTTCCAGCATTGGATTTGTCAATGTGGAAGTGTAGTGTAGTTAGTGCATTTTCTGTCGAACATGTAAATTAGATTAAACTTAAAATCCTGGGCATGTTTTATGTTAATTTTGCTGTTTTTTTTTTGGAGGTTTACAACACTAATAGATACAAATGTATAAAGAAAATCATTTCCTGGAAATAGAATGTAGCTGCAGTACCAAATCCGACCACTGAAGTGTTTGAAGGCAGTGCTGAGCCCCCTCACCTCAAGCCCAAAGCCCTAATTGATTATTTTAAACTAAAGCGGTGTGTATTTTTTGTTTGTTTGTTTGTTTAGGTGCAACTGAAAGGGCCAATCAAAAGAAATGTTAGAACTAAAGGTTTGCTCTCAAGCCACCCTCTCATCAGGGACTTTTTTGCCTTTGGTTGTGTATTCCTACATTTCAACATTGAACCAAAACCTGAACCAAAACCTTTGAATTCTGCTTTTCGTATTTGCAGAATTACCTGTAACCCGCTCAGTTCCTCGTGCCACATCCTGAAACTCATGAATGGCTCCCTCTGAGAGACGGTAGCGTATTTATGCTCACACAGATTCAGGATAAAGCCATATCAAATCTTATCCCAGCTCAAAAAAACGGCCTGTTTGTCCCTCTATTGTGCCGGAGACGGTGTCAGGAAGGAAAACCCCGCCTCCTCATTTCCTCTCGTCAACAGCGGCGATGGCGACGTCACGGACGGGGCCTGGAAATGGAAGGGCATCGTGGGAAATGACCTCTGGACCTCTGCACACAAAAAACACGTTGACCAAGTGTGTGTTCTCGTACAAAAGCTTCAGAAGTCTGGATGTATAAAACCACATTAGGGGCCCTCGTCTAAATACTCGACTGCAGCAGCAGTTCAACATCGTGTGTGCACGTGTGTGTGCGTTTGAGGAAGAATGGCAGCGGTGGATAAATGGACCAAAGTCAACCCTCCGACATGATTAACGATCAGAGATGCTGCGTTTGAGTCCCATCCCATCCGTACGCGTCAGACTACAATTAGCTTCACTCCGAAACACATGGCCCTAAACGCACCGTCGGCAACTTTGCAGCACGAATTATGCCGGAACGCTCGTGCGTATTTGCAGCCTGCATTGATTATCAGTCACGTGCAATTACACGGCGTGGCCGCGGCTGCTCGGTAAGGGCGGGGCAGGTTTAGAGCGCGGGGGAGGGAAGCAGCGTATGGTAAAGGCGGTCTTTAGGGATGCGCCCACCAGCCGCGGAACATATGTGATGGCGTGTACATGCACGTCTTCCTCCCGCTCAACTGATGTTTTCTAGTCCTATCTGCATTATCTCACAAAAGCAGGCGAGGATTTAGTTCCTCGAATCTGTGTGTGTGTGTGTGTGTGTGTGTGTGTGTGTCATGGCAGGAGAGAAGCAGCAGTGGTGTTTTGCAGGGCTTGCTGTCAGCCTGTTGAAGCGAGCATGCGCAGGGGCCATGACTCTGCTCGGGAGCGGAGGTTATTGATTTTTAGTCGGGCATTAATCTTGTGGCAGAGCGAGTGGAGGAGTGGGGCGGGGGGTGGGGGGGGTGGAGATAATGTTGAACTATTGATTCATGAAATTACTGAGCTCTGTAGTGTGAGGAATACCTTAAAGCCAGGCTTGACATTTGGGGTTTTGAACCGTTTGGGCCGCTGCGGATCTTCGGTCCGCCCTAGTTTGTGGCAGCTACAGCCTAGTGCTGCTGGTGGTGGTGGTGGTGAGGGGTTTCCTCCCTGCAGCTGCTGGGTGAGGAGCAGGGATACGCCCTGGAAAGGTCTCCAGCCTGTCACTGCACACACACACACACACACACACACACCTGGGGCCAGTTGAAAATCTGTAATCAAGTGTTCATGTTTTTGGACTATGCTAACTGTGCTAATAAGGGATAAACATGGACCCCTCCAAAGGGATTCCTGGTCACATGTTCCCCAACCCGTACAGTCACCTCCGATGTTGGCACCACAGCTAACGTGCCGCTGAACCACGCAACACGATCACGCCCTGCAGAGGTGATCGTGGCAGAGAGGAACCTCCATAATCAAACGTCTCACACGGACGATAATAACAGAAATGCAACAAAAGGAGAGAAAAAAACAGCTCAAAGTAAGTTCCAGGGAAGATAACTTTACCTCTCCAGGGAATCAGGAGATGTGATTAGCTCAGCTGTCACTCCAGATGGAGGGTAGGATGTTCACATCTCGCCTCTTTTCCGTGCCTGCCGCCGCTGCCGGGGATCAACTGGAGGCAATTTGACGTTGACATCAAGTCGAGCAAAATCGAGGCCCCGAGTTACAGAACTTTTTTTGTTTTTGTTTTTAACACCATCCCGCCCTCAGAGGCCTGTGGGGAACGTGTAAACCCTCACCTAAAACATTTCCCGAAACTCAATACCTGGTTTCCTGTTTCCTGTTCTTCTCAGCGACAGGGTGGCGTGACTGCATTTCCACAGCATCGCTTCGGGTTTTTTTTTTTTTTTTTCCCCCCCTGTCGGGTTAAAAACTATACAGAGCTGCTCGTCTTCACCTCAGCCCTCATCCTGCTTCAGAAGCGATTACCCACCCCCCTCTGCGCTGAAACGCTCGAACCGCAGTCGACATCAGAGGCCTCTGATGAGAAACAGGCCGTTTCGGGGGACTGAATCAGCACAGACACATCAGCCAAGTGGAAATAATCCGCATCTTTTATTTAATGCGTCCCGTCCCCGCGTGTGTTGCTGTTTGGGCGTGAGGTTTTTCCAGGAGGGCCACCGGCTCCCGGCTTTGTGTTCAACATGTGTGTTACGCAAGTGTGTTTCTCACCTGTCTGAGGTTACTCGCCCATTATCCTTTGACTGGAGAGACGAGCTGACCTCTGACCCCGGTTGTGATTTTCTGATACGACCACGTGACAGACAAGTTCCTACCGCTAATTTTACATTCTATAAGCATGTAGCTTTAGCGTTGCCCTTCAGTATTTGCATCATTTGTTGCTCTGTGTTATTCTGGAGTCCTTAACCCCAACAGGCGGAAGATCTTATGTCCTGGATGCAAAAGCCTGCTGGCGTCGCAGACGATGAATAAATAAAGACCGCCGTGTGTAACAGACACAGATCTTCCCTTGCGATTTCGCACTGATCTATTGTTTGCGACACATGATCACAGGCCCTGATCCCCGCCAGTGGATGTTTTATTCATGCGTGACTGTGTCTGGGTAAGAGGTGGGGCCCTTGAGTCGCTCGGCAACTGGAGGTCAAACATTCATAAGTTAGCATACGCACGCCCGTTTGTTTTTCTCCCATTTCTGCCTGTTGGTTATCTAAAATCATTCAGCGCCTCCCTTAAAACGAAGGTTTGCAAGGCCAAGGTCGATGTTTCAGTCTTTTGTCTCATGAAAAAAAAAAAGCTACCATAAATGAAGCTGGGAAGGATCACAAGCTAATAGATGTTTCATTCGTTTCCTGGAAGGTTTACACTGTTACGCTATGGCGTATGCAAAAGAGGAGAAAGCAGCTTTTCCACTGATTATTCCCTCTGTGTCACATTCCAGTTCGTGGAATGCACCGTACCAAAACTGCGCCACACACCGTAGCTGGACGTGCACCGCGCTCCATCTGCTCCTTCGGTTTTTCTGTTTTGATGCCTGCGGGACAGATAAAGCTATCGGCTCCACAGGCGCACAGGGGAGCTCAGCAGCCGTTTCACAAGAACAGAGCACTTAACCCAGCAACCTTTACTGCTGTTTATCACCTTGGCCACCCACACACACACACACACACCCACACAATCCACTGAATGAGGTAGCGCTCGGAAAATGGCCCATTGTACCTCAACAAGCCTCTGTCTGTCCACCTCGCACTTTCTGTTTGTCTCTGACCACTCTCAGGTCAGTGGGTTCACGGCGTCTTGCGAAGGCAGAGATAATTAGGCCAAGCTGATCAGCAACCTTCAGACATGTATTACTATTCAAGATCAGATTCGGGGATAAACAGGTCTACCATCTACGTCAGAGGTGGGCAAACTAAGGCCCGGGGGCCACATGTGGCCCGATGAACTATTTAATCCGGCCCGCAGAGCCTTCACAATCATTTCTCCAAAAGTCAAATGAAGAAGGTTTGATTGATTGGTTCAGCTAGCATGCTAACATGTCCTCTCAAGAAGGTGGGGCCAAATATCATTTGGAGCTTCATCATCCATCTCTAGTTGGACCAGTTTACAGGCTCTTCAACATATTTTCTCTGTCAGAAAAACCTCCTGAAGAGAAGTCCACGTGTGCATCTGTCACAGCTGTCAGCAAGCCAGGATGTTTGAATTATCTTCCGCTAAGTGTTTTTGGATTGCTTTAACGCTTTAAATAAATATCTTTAAAACCTCGAGCTGATGAAATAAAAAAAGATTTTCATTGGGTTTTGCATTTTCAGGGTACCGATCAAATACAAAACAGGTTTGTGCGAGCCGTCGCTAACGCCCAGCGCCAGAGAAAGGTGCTGCTTTTCAGAGGCACAGATGGTTGTTTGTGTTGGCTTTTCATAACCTGGACTCCGGCTCTCTCAGCTCTCCCCTTTCTGGCTCTCTCTGTTGGTTCGGACTCCCCAGTGTCCTTCCTCTCCTCCTCTTCATCCCTCCTGTGGAGCTCCTCCAGAGTGCTCCTCCTCCCTCCTCCTCTTCGTCCACAAAGCTAGCTTCTCTTTTGTTGCTGCGAGGAGCCGTGGAGTTCTCTCTATTTTTCCGTTAGCCGTGGTCATTGCCCTGCTTCAACACACACATACTTGGCGTGCATGTAGGCACACATTCTGGGTTATCAGCCATTATGGTGCTAAAGTGTGTGAATCACAGTTGCACGGGAAACAGAGGGTCACAGGTCAAAGGCAGCGCTGTGTGTTTGTGTCAGCGTCTGGTGAGGAGCTCCTCAGGTGGAGCCTCCCACAACAAATACCCTGACTTGCAGCTGCCGAGTGTGTGTGCTTGTCACACCGCATGCTCACCCATGCGCCACAAGAGCTGAAAGAGCGCAATTTGGTAACATGAGACAGAGCGGACAGAGAGTGTTTTAGAGCAGGGCTGGGCAATTCTTTAGCCTGAAGGGCCACAGTGGGTTGTAGATCTTGGTGAAGGGCCGGCCAGGTGGTGCAGGAAGCTAACCCCCAAATGAGGATCAGAGGTAGCTAAAAATCACCACTTGATGGACTATTGACTGAGAAAGGAAATATTTAGAAGAGCCCTGTAAGCTGGTCCAGCTAGAGATGGATAATGAAGCTCAAATGATGTTGGCCCCACCTTCTTGAGAGGACATGTTAGCATGCTAGCTGAAGGGGTCTGACTAACCAATCAAGCTGACAACGCACTTCATTTGGCTTTTGGAGAAATGATTGTGAAGGCTCTGCGGGCCGGATTAAATAGTTCATCGGGCCACATGTGGCCCCCGGGCCTTAGTTTGCCCACCTCTGGTTTAGAGTCTTTTGTGTCGCGGTGACATTCCGTCTATTTTTCTTCGCTCTGATCGTAGCCTAGAAGAGAAGCAGAAGGGGACAGAAAGTTCCGGTAGGGCCCTCTGATGACGAGACAGGGACAGGAGAGCCAGATTCACTTTTACTGGCGTTAATGGAGCTTTGAAGGGTGTTCAATCTGGATTCCATTCCAAGTTGGGCACTTGTTCAGATGGCAGTGAGCATTTTGGAACACTGTCAGCCTCCCTCTGACACACACACACACACACACACACACACAGCCGCAGGGTTAGTCAGTGGTCAGCGGTTAAATGCTGGCCACTTTCATCGCTGGCCTCCGTCAGTGGCCAGACTCACTTGAACACACTGGCTACTTTGTTCTGTTTTCAGAAATAGACCAAGAAACAGACAACAGGAACATGAGAGGAGAGATCGGACGCTGCGTTGAAAGCAGCAGCTCGTAGAAGAAGTTGCGATATTTTTTTTTTTTTTCCAGCGAAGATTTACGTACGCAGCGCTGGGGGATTATCCCCTCCTGATGTACGTTACCGAGACCTAATTTTATTGTTTTCCATCACCACTTCTGCTCACTTGTTTCCAAGTGGCTGATTAGAAACACACAACGATTCCGATTCCCTGCTGCAGGCTCGGGACTCGGCGTGCTTTAGCGCCTCGCCCCCCTCGCTTTTCTAGCAAATAGCTCTTTTGAAATACTTGCCACACATATATAAATCTTAGATTAGTGGAATATACAGAATATGCTAACCTTAGCACTTTGCGTCTAGCGCCGACACAAATGCGACGTGTGGGAGCAGATTGTCGGTCACCTGGAATCGGGAGCGTGTGTGTCCGCTTTCGTCTCTCCAGCTGGCTGCATGGATGAGGGGCGGTCTTATACCGGGTGGAAGGTGGACCCCTGGCTCCCTGCAGGAGTTGATTATTTATTTGTTTATTTTTTTTTTTTATTGGTCTTTTTTTACTGCTACGTTTGCATTTCTGTTGCATCAGTGTGAGGGGTCTCATTTAAATCTTTATTAACCATATGACCTTTGACCTCTGACTTCCTCTCTTTCTCACTAAACCCGGCCAGCAGGCTGGTAATTTATCGGTCCGCTATCGACCAGGGCCTCCCCATTAGCCTCCATCACTGTCTGCTGTGTTCACTTTGTCCTCACGTGGTCTTTTTCTTTTCCATCTGACATGAACATCTTGATCAGTGGGATTCACCAGTAGGTCCTTTTATGTTCCACTCATGCATTACTCTGCCCTTTGGCTCCAGAGGTCATCATGTGACCCCGGGCAGCTGTTTTGTCCAGCAGGTCCAGGTTGTCTGGCGTGGGTTTGGTCTCGTTTTAGCTGCTTTTCTCCGTTCTGCATTAGGTAGCGACATTGTCTTGGCTTGATTCTCAGAAACAGCACAACAGGAAACCCACCCTACACGCAGTTTACGCTCATTTAACTCTGCTTCGCCTCCGTTTCTCATCTCCGTCCACTGATGTTTAGTCCCAGGAGAGAACTTTACCGCACAATTAGCAAATAACAGTGGCCGTGATTCAGGCAGAGGAGATAAAATCCCCCCAAAGTTAAACTTCTCAACCTGGCTGGGTCGAAAGCGAGGCGGCCCCTCACACTTTAGCACAGCAGGTGCTGCTGACAACGAGACATTTAAAGTGCAGCCGTCGGCTCATTTGCATTCTTGCTAACCGCTCGGATGCGCTGTCATCGCCGGAGCGATGGAAATAGATCCGCACTTACTACTGAAAAAGAGATGCAGAGGAGAGAGTGATTCATCTTCAACCCCAGACGACTTCTCTGTGTTTGAGTGGATGTTTTTTTTGGTCCATTTAAACGGCTGATTGCACGATCGTTCCAGCGCGTACTTGTCAAAACCTGCATCATTTAAGCTTCTGGTGGCCATTTAACTTGAAGATAGATAGATAGATACAATAATACTAAAACTACAATGTGCTAAGGCTAACTATAATGAGCAGAAACTCTAAAGTAACTACAATGTTGTAATGTATAATGTGAACTGAAAAAAGAATGAATAACTATAATGTGCAGAAGCTCAGATACGACAACGTTGGTAGACTCCAAACTGTTTTTGTCAGACTACTTAAAGCACGAAGAAGACTTAAAATAGCCGATGTTGCGGCTGCTTTCGCGCCGTGCGGCTTTAAACGCGTCGCTGTTGAGTCTGGATCCGCCAGTGGAACGTAAACAGAGCTGGGCAGGTGAGCGCCCCGCGCTCTGTGATGAAGATCCGAGGCCCGGCGCACCTGCGCTGATGCGTCGGGATGTTGATGTTACGCAACAGCGGCTCTTTAGCATCCAGCGGTACAGTTTTACATACAGTCAGATTCGTTCCCGCCCGTACGGGAACTCTCCCTCGCAGAGACGCCGGGCTGTATGTACACAGATGAAGCTCGTGAGGACTGCAGGCACCAGCTCCTAAACCAACACACACACACACACACACACACACAGACAGCACTGTGCACATGCTAATCCTGCAGGGCATGGGCGAATTTAGGGCAAGCCTGATTAGTAGTGCTGGTGCTTATCACTGAGAACCAGAGAGAGAGAGAGAGAGAGAGAGGTGGGGGGAGGGGGAGAAACCTGGAAGAAAGGGGTGACGGAGAAGGTGGGTGTCTGCCCATGGAGGAATTTGCTGTTCTTGTTGTCATTTTTATTTATATAAAGCGATCCAGGCCAAAACACACACACACACACACACACACACACACACACACACACACAAGATGAAGGGGGACGTGATAGAACGGACACCCCCACCCCCCTCTGGTGTGCTCCGCCCCACCTTTGCTGCGTCTTATCGCCACCTTTCATCGTGAACTTCCTGGTGTCTTCCTCCCCACGGCCTCCAGTCCTCCTTCCACCCTCCACTTTTTTTTTTTTTTTTTTTTTTTTTATAGCCGGTAATCCTCTCTTCCCTGAGGGACCTTAGAACGTCACGGTTGCGGGCCGGGGTTGTGTGTCGGGGTTGTGTGTCAGGGTCATGTGGTGCGTTTGATGTCTTCATCGTCTGGCGGAGCGAGGCCGTGGACCGACGCTGTAAAGAATATCTTGTGTTTCCTGAGTCACCCTGAATGATGGCTAATAAAAATGTTTAATAAATCAACCATTGATGGGTGTGGGGGCTAACGACATGTGACAGCAGAGGATGTTTTAATGCTCTTTGCGGACGTTTATCTCTAAATGATCAGTAAATTAACAATTTAAAAAAGAAAGATGGAGACGGATCCTTTGGTCCGTTCTTAGAGGAGTTAAACCAAATTGCTTCTCCTCTCTGGTTGTTCTCCTCTAGAAACTCAGCTCAGCCGCCCAGTCTGATGAGATGAGCCGCCGTTTCATTTCAAACTTTGCGTCGGAAATTGCTTTTATATTTAATTAAAGGGGCCGTAAAGACTTGATGAAATGTGTCGACGCGATGGCACAAAGGCTGAAACTTCGATAAATTTCATTTTAGCTGTTAGGCGGACCTTGAAGCGAGACACTAATCTCTGTGAGGAATCAAAGGAGCGCCAGATTTGCTTTCGAGGCTCGGCCACGTCGATCAGTTCACGGTAGAGAGCTGCTGCTGGTAAATCCAGATTGTGGATGCGTTGCTCACATTCACTTAAAAGGGACAGGGACATCTGCAAACACTTGAGGGGGGAATTAAGTTCGGGAGGATGTCGCGCAGATGTTTAGCTGCGGCCTTTGTGTCTGTGAGCTCGGACCCACGCTGAGAGCAGCTAAACGGCGACGGCTCTCGCGGCTTCGCAGCGTTTGCTGCCCTTTTTATGGGCGATGAGAGGCTTAAACCGAGCGTGAACCCAGGGAGACGGGGGTCCGCCTCCAACTCTGTTGGCGGAGGAAGTCAGGAGGCATCAACAGATGAGCCTCCCGGTGTCGAACTTTCATTTTCACCCATTCTTTTCCCTCATTTTTCTCACCTTTTTACCTTCCCCTGCGTAATTTCACTGGCCCTCGTTTATGAACCGTACGTACAGCAGAAAACTGCGCGCACGGCCATTTTCAAACGTGAGGGTACGAGCCTCTCAAATCTCAAGTCAGAGTCAGTGTGGATTCGGGGTGCCGCCCAGCAAAATCTTAAAAAATGTAAAAATAATGATTAAACAAACCTCCAACTGGTCATTAAGCTACATTTCGTATAGATTAAAATGTAAACAAATATTGCTGAATAAAATAAATATATGTTTTTTTATGGAAGCGTTTTGCTTCCCCTGATAAAATATAGCCTGTTTTTTCCTGAAAAATTCATGTTTGGTTTGTTTTTCGGTTGATTATTTCTGTTTTTCTGACTTAATTCCTTTCTTTTTGTTTGTTTTTTTTAAGCAATCTTGTCCTTTTTGTCGAAGTAAATGTTTTCTGTTTTTCATGGTCATTGACAGAAGATCTAATAACTGGTGAAGTTGCCAGCCAGCGTTGCTCTGGGCTCCTTGAACACCAGTTTTCGTGCTTCCAGACAGCGCCTCCTGGTTTAACCTCCACCTCAGACTCGAGGGGAACAACTTCCAGCTTGAAAAAGTTTCGTTTCTTTCTCAGGTTTCTCCTCAACGTTTGACTTCAGTGGGCGAAGCCTGTGAAACATGAATATTTAAGGGCAGAACTTGTTAATGACGATCTGATCGGTTCCAGCAGCCGCATTTATCAAGTCCCTCTGAGTCGTACGCTGGGATTGGCCAGATACGGAATTTTCAGGAATCTCACTTCGGTCTTTTCGTACCGCGACCCTGCACGCAGATCTGCGCACGTTTCTACGCAAGACTGATAAATGAGGGCCATCCAGTCTGGAGACAGGATACGCCCGGATAGCCCACGCCTGTTGTCAGCCAAAGCAGAGACGATGAGCCACTTTGCAGCGAGGACGAAGTGAAAATGAGGCCAAATCAGACCATTTTTTTTTTTACATCTCAGAGGAGATGCTAACAGCATGGCCGTGTCCTAACGCTGTTTATACATTTATTGATATTTACACAGGCCCTCCTGTGGTTTACAGCGGTTCATGTGCATGTGCAACAACGCCGACAAGAAAAGACACTAACGCTGAATAAATAACGGCCCAGCACCGCCACCAAATCAGTCCAGTCAGTCAGATTTGTCGTCACGCTTTGATGATGGTGAGCGAGACAGTTGGACGAAAGCTATTGTGTTGTTTGCACATCTGTCTGCCTTAACAAAGCAGAGGAAACAACAGCTGGAAAACAGCGCTGAGCGGAGAGCGTGTTGATCGCGCAGCTGTGTCCTGTCTCACCGTAGGGGCTGAGAAGGGTGTGTGTGTGTGTGTGTGTGTGTTGACAGTGGGGGCAGGAGCCTGCGAGGAGCCCCTCGCATCCCTCCTCTCCATGCCGTCAGTTTTGATTGACAGCTACACGAGAGAGGTGTATAATTTATCACTTCCTCGCCCGGTCTGGTCCCAGCATGCCCTGCAGCAGGAGCCCAGAGTCAGTCCCCACAGAGCCAAAGCCAGTTTATTAAACTCCTAATGGACACACACACACACACACACACACACACACACACACACACACAGGCCGCTCCTCTGTCATGTTTAATGCATAATGAATGAATGATTCATGACAGGGGAGAGGATTTTGTATTTTAGGACTACTTATTCATTTATAGTCACCCGGTCCCTTTTTGAAATAAAACTGGCTGGATTTTTTTTTTTTTTTTTTTCATCTCGTCCAGGTTTTCCAGACGTATCCATATCCAGATCAATTCCAAATAAAATCCAGCATTTACCACGACGTTTATGACATACTTAGCTTCATGGATTAGCAACAGGCTAATAAATACAATAGAGCCTTTAGCAGCTCAGAATTAAGTATTGTAATAAAAAAAAAAAAAAAAAAAAACCTATCCTGCAGCTATTCGTGCTTTTGCAGCGGACTAAAACCTGAAAATAATTCATATTGACTGTGAACTGGTGAAATGGTAGGTTTGGGCTCATCCAGTAGGTCCAGCAGGCTAAAACGTGATGGTCACTGTGAATAACTGATGGAGCAGAAGCCCAGGGTGGTCTCCAACGGGTTCAGCCGCTGGAGGCTCCTCTCAAAACGCCATTTCCCCAGTCTCTCCTCCCGCGTGACTGCTGTCACATCGCGTCGAGGCGTCGCTGTGGAAATGAAGGAGAAGAAACGAGAGGCCGCCAGCCCCGCGTCCAGCAGCCGTCCTTTTTCATGCTGCTTCCGGAAGTGTGGGGACGCCAGATGGCGTCGCTCTAGGAGTCATCTCTCTACGTTAGGGCGCACAGCAGGTGGTTGGCGTGTACGCGTGTGTGTACCATCATGTCCTACACGACTGATAAGGACCTGCGTACAAGGACAGAGCTCCAGACCTTGCCTTCGGCCTGTGTCACTAACACTTATGTCTTCTGTGTGTGTGTGTGTGTGTGTGTGTGTGTGTGTGTGTGTGTGTGTGTGTGTGTGGAGTAGGGCTGAAACAATTAATCGAATAATTCGAGTAACTCAATTACTAAAAAGCTTCGATAAAAATTATTTGTGTCGAAGCTTCGTTTAAATTCGGTCCACTATACTTCGTACTGTGTTTAGCACGGATCGTCATTTCTGTTGCGCGCCCTCACTGCTCGGCTGCTGATACGTCACTGAAGATTGATATGAGGCCCAGATCGAAAAGAATTTAACGTTTAAAAGAAAATTAAAAAGAAAAGCAAACGTAGTCCAATGTGTGTACAATGTCAGTGACCGTCTATCAGTTAGCATAGCATAATAGCACAACGCTGCTGCTGCAGCACCTCCAAAGGAAACATCTGGTCTCTGCTAAAAGTCCGCAGATCAGACCAGACACAGCGAGCTAATGCTAACGGTTAATTAATTAGCAGTAATTAACAGAATTCAGTGTGATCCATGATTAAGAGAAGTCTGGTAAAAAACACACTGTGGCTGATTCAGAAGTTTGATCACTGCTGCGGCTAATCTGCTAGCTCATGTTTCCCCAGTTTAGCAAAATGTTTGCCTAAAATAATTATATTATAATAATAATCCACGGAAAATAATGTGCTATAGTGAGTTTGTTAAAGTCTGAACTTCAGTTAGTTAAATTGTAAAAGCAGTCAGTTTAATTTACACCCCATCTGTTTGATATTATTTGTCGCATGTTCAACAGAACAGGGAACGCAGTGTGCGCAGTATAGTTCTTATCCGATTACTTGATTAATCTCCAGAATAATCGATAGAATACTAAAATAATCGATTGTTGCAGCCCTAGTCGGGAGTGTGGCGTTGTTAATGTAGACAAAATATCTAACGCGAACAGTCGTTCATTACTGAAACATTTCCACTCCCGAGGACGGGCCAACGCTCACCTCTCTGTCCCGCCTCTCATTGGTCGATCTTACGTGCCAGCGAATCAGAGGCCGGCTTTTATTGACGTCTGGAGGCGGCAGACCCACAGATGGCTCCTCAGCCAATGAGAGAGGACGGCGACGTGACGCGTTGAGGGGACACAGACACGGACTGAGGGGACGCGGGGTCGGGGTAAATTCAGTTACCACCAGATGTCAGCATATTTGGATCTACTTTTTTTTTTCTTTTTTTGCAGAGCTCCACATTTAGACTAAGTGGAAAACCATGTCAGTGACCGTCTATCTGGTGATTTCCATCCACTCTAACAGCAGCGGGGATGGCTAGAGCGCTAGCTTCAACCTCGTAGTCGACAGCTGCTGATCTGAGGCCCTGTTCTAAAAATGACCAAAAGATAAAATGACTTTAGTGTGTTGAGTCAGTTTGTTCTCTAATTCATGTTTTAATGCATTTCAGCCTTGCTCAGATTAAGTACCCGAAGCGGTCAATGCTAGCGCTAACCAACCTGGGACCAAGCAGCCCTAAATTTTATAAAATTTGGAGTTTTTGCTGTTGTCAGTTAACCCAGACACAGTTCGTTACTCCATCACTCTGCAGATGGTAGATTAAACATTTACACTCACACAAAACGTACTATTTTATCGCTAATCTGTGTCATAGTATTTATTCATTAGCATCTCCTCCATCTATCCATCTTTTACCACTTTATCCCTAAACGGGTTCGCGGGCATTTACTCCATTATTCTCTAAATAAAAGATCTTCTTTAATCAGATTTAGGATCAGATTAAATTGACAAATTTAGCCTCGCGCACACATTTGTGTTCTATCACATACGAAGATGCAGAATTCAGCTGTTTTTAATGACGGCGACGTCCCAGGTGATGTTTGTTGCGTTTGCATAAAGAAATAAAAAGTCAAACGCTGAGACCCTGGCGGGATTAACGGTGTTAATCTGCGGCCTTGATTGTGTGAAAGGGCAGGGTGAAACGAGGGTTACTGTCGTCTCTCTCGCCCGGCGCCACTTTGCCTTTGGTAATGCTCCTTCTGGGAAGACGATGTTTGATTAACGTTGTTGATCCTCTGTTTGACAGCGACCTGTTTATTCCTAGCTCTTCCCGCCAGCCTTTTAAAATCTCTCTTTTTATTTTCGGTACGCAGATCTGGACGTCGGCCCGCGTGAGTTCAAGGGCGTGACCAACTTCAGCACCTTCCTCCTGGACCGCTCCACGGGCGTGCTGTTCATGGGCGCCAGGGACGCCATATTGGCCGTAGACACCAACAGACTCAACCAACCACCGAAAAAGGTAGGACGGGCGTGCACGTCGAGAGAGATTTGGACCATAAGATGTAAAAATGCAGGAATATGACTCTAATTTAAGGTCAAACACTGCTGATCAGCCCGTCTTCAATCTCCTTTCAGATTTCCTGGGAGGTGCCTGAGAGGAAGAGGCAGTCTTGTGCGACCAAGGGAAAGACAGAGGTACGAATGAAATTAGGGGATGTGATCTCCTGCTGCTCCCATTTTATTTTAAGTACCTGAATGCATCATTCGAGCTGTCTGAATTACGGACCTATAGGTTCTACGGATTTACAGCTTGTGAGTGTCATGACCTCGTAGCAAGGAGGCTCTGGGACTTGTGCCAAGGCTTCTTCCAGGCAGATAGAGGAGGGGCCATCTAGGACGCCAAGCCACAGATGTCCAGTAACTAAAAAAGTAATGAAATAGAGCGTGGCGTGCCCTCAAGCCGCACATCTCAGCGCTTCAGGCTGCAATTGGAACGACACGTTCTGCGGTTAACCGACCGAAACGGAACCATCCTGGGTTGTTTGGCGAGGCCTTGCAGACTGCCCCTGCTGTGGGGACCCGATTATGCTGGAATTATTCCTCTCGAGAGTCCAGAAATGAAGCTCGTTCAAAACAACGCGCTAGCAGAACGGCTAAGACTTAAACAAACTGCAAAGGTGGGTGGGGGTGTCTTCCTCGTTCTTTTATGAGAAAATATTGATTGCAAGTAACGCCTGGGTCAGAGCAATGAAGAATGACAGCGGAAGAGTGGTGGGAGGAGGGGGATTGAGCCATCATGGCAAGGATGGAACCGTGACCTGCAGGGACGCGGTGGGAATTGGGCAATCGCCCAATCGAGGCAAGTCCGCAAGTTTCCCGACGGCAGCCCTGACCGGGGGAAAGAATAAATCTAAAGTCGCCTTTTTTTTTTGTGGGACTGAGAATATAGGTTGAGGCTCACCGCCCAGCCCCCAGCCTGCGTGGTCAATGCAGCTGCCGTCCGCTGGTCGGCTTATTGTGGACTACTGTGGATTACTGTTGACTGTTGGGCTGAGCTGCATTTCAACACAATGATGCTGGGGGGGGGGCGAGGCAGACAAATATTTAGTCACAGAGTTTTTTTATGTTTAGCAAAATGGGTGCAGACAGAAGGACTGGCAGAGAAAAGAGAAACATCCATAGAAAACACACAGGTGTTTCACCACAGGATATTAAATTAGCATCAGCGCTAAAATGATGCACGTGTAATGATAATTAGGGTGTCTGACACAATCACATACTTAAAACAGAAAAGAGGCATTTGATTCACCTCACGCCACATTAGAACGGAAACTATTATGAAGTGGGTTAATTTGGACCCGTGGAGAAGCTAATCCCAAACCACCATTGTCTCCAGCCTGAGCTTCCCGACTGTGTGTGCCATACCAGTGTGAGGTCTGGTGATGGTGTGGTTGGGGGGGGTGGCGCTTGGCTCGGGTGACGCGCTCCGGGCATCGGAGAGAATCAGGTTGCTGGGCGAGAGAGGGTGACTCATCCAGGATGGCACGCTGAGGCAAAAGGGAGGAGAATGGCTGGTGGTTTCTTTCCCCCAGTAAAGAGGCAGAAATGTTCTTAGCGTGTGTAGTTGTGGCTTCACATGGGTGGTCTAGGATGGTAGCAGCGGGGGTTTCGAGTGGCTGCAGTAATGGAAGGGTCTGGTTTCAAATCAGGAATATTGACTGGGCTCTCAGAGGCCAATAAATCCTAAAAAAAAAAATACTGATAAAATATTTTTCTGCATGAAATATATCAATATGTGACATATAGTAAAACAGTAATTAGTGAAATGTTGAATTACACTGAAAATAAAGCACACATACTATCATCTAATGCAAATTAAAACTAATTAATTCCCCAAAAGATCTACGAATAATCTTTTTATTTGTGGACTGTGTCTCCCTCTACAGGTCGACTGCAAAAACTACATCCGTCTGCTCCAGTTCCTCGGTGACGGACGCATTTACGTGTGTGGGACCTACGCCTTCGACCCCCAGTGTGCCTTTTTGGTTAGTGTCACATTTACAGCTAATTAGAGTCAATTATACCGACGTGAAATAATTCAAATGGGGCAAAGGTTAAAAAGAAAAGAAAATTCAGTCCATCTTCATGAACCATCTAATTTGGTAATGCAGTTTTAACTTTGTCTTCTACTCTCCATCTTGCAGGAGCTCTCCACCTTCACCCTGGAGAAAGCTCAGGATGGAGGAGTGAAGATGGAGACTGGGAAGGGCAAGTGTCCCTTTGAGCCCAGTCAGCACTACACAGCAGTCATGGCAGGTGGGGGCCGCACAGCTGACCCAGTCCCATGTTTATTCTATCTCCGCATTTTCCTTGAGAGTCACGTAGTATCATCCTCCAGATGGCACCCTCTACACAGCCGCCACCAGCAACTTCCTGGGAACGCTTTTTGACATCTCCAGGGCAACGGGGCCGGAACAGGAGCGCATCCGGACTGAGCAGTCCATCAACTGGCTGAACGGTAACTCAGACGCTAGCTCAGCATCACGGGTAGCTCGCTTAAAACATTTGCCACAAGAAATTGAAAGTGTGCGTGCGCGTGTGTGCGTTTGGTCAGACCCTGAGTTCGTGAGCTCGGCCTTCATACAGCAGTCCGCGGAGAACAACCCGACAGGAGACGACGACAAGATCTACTTCTTCTTCACGGAGGTGGCCAAAGAGTACGACCTCTACACTAAAGTGAAGGTTCCCCGGGTGGCCAGGGTGTGCAAGGTGAGCCAGGTGATTGATAACTGACCCCCCCGCCGCCCCGCCTTCTGGATTCTGGCTTATCTTTGGCATCGCTCGTCTGTCCAGTCGGACATCGGGGGGATGAAGACGCTGCAGCGGCGTTGGACCACATTCCTCAAGGCGCAGCTGGTGTGTGAGGACAAGCCCAGCGGCCAGCGCTACAACGTCCTGACGGACGTGTTCACCGTGCAGCACACGCCGGGCGACCCGAGCACGCACTTCTACGGACTGTTCACCTCCCAGTGGTGAGACGAGGATTAAAAAAAAAAAGAAGTTGATTTTTACTCTGAGAGCTTCCTGCAATGGTTGTTTTCCTTTCTTTCAGGGAGAGTGAAGAGTTGTCAGCGGTGTGTGTTTTCAGCCTGTCTGACATCAATAAAGTGCTGAACGGTCCCTTTAAAGAGCTGAAGAAAAACAACGAGAACTGGATCAACCCTGAACCAGTCCCCACGCCAAGACCAGGCCAGGTACTAAACCACAAAAGTGTCTTTTTAATTAACAAAAATGTAATCAAATAGTTTATTTCTCCTTCTCTCCACATTCTATAGTGTTTAAACAATGACCTAAAAGCTAAAGGGTTCGAGACTTCCCTGAAACTTCCAGACAAAGTGTTGACATTCGTGAGGGACCATCCCCTGATGGAGAACAGTGTCTCCGCTGCGCCCCTACTGGTACGAAAGGGTATCAAATACACCAAGCTGGCTGTGACGCAGACGGACCGCAAGGGGGCACTGTTGCACCTCGGAACAGGTAAGGAGTAGTGTTAAGGACAATTATTAAAGAACAAACATGACAATTTAGCCACATTTTTGTGTTTTGTATGTGCAGACCGTGGGGAGCTCCATCGGGTGGCTGTAGTGGAGCAGAACACCACCTTGCTGCAGGAAATCCCTCTGTTTCCATCACAGGAGCCCATAAACAACATTGTATTGCACCAGGTAGAGCATTCGCACGCAACTGTTCCCTCATACAGACATGATTCGTTCATGCACACATACGTTTGCTCCGTGTCTCCAGGGTCGCGCTCTGGTGGGCAGCCCCCTGTCTCTGGCTCAGGTCCCGGCTGAAGGCTGTAGTCTTTATCCCAGCTGTGAGGTGTGTGCCAGAGCCAGAGGTCTGGGCTGTGTGTGGAGCACGAAAGAAGAAGCCTGCACAGAAACAACAGCAGAGTGAGTGCAACAACGAGACAGCCCGTGTCAGATAGCCGGTTGAGCAGGAACCAAGGAAAGACATTTGCTCCTTTTTGGAAGCTTTCATGCAGAGGCGTGTCTGTCTTCTGTGTGATTCCAGGCCTGGGTCAGGCGATATCGTAGACGAAGCCTTGAGAAAGTGCGTCATAGGAGAGGGTGAGTCTCATTTCCGAGGTCCCATATCAGGTGAAGGTTCTTCCTTTTTTTTAAAAAATTCCTTCGCGGTTTCCAGGTCGCTGCAGTCCTTCCATCAGAGAGATGCGTGTGTCTTTGGGCCTGCGTCTCCTGCTGCCGTGCGTCCAGCTGTCCCCCAGGCCCTGTAGCTGGGAGCATCCTCCTGACAGGCACACCAGGCAGCACCATTCGAACCTGGAGGTGGTGGTTTCCACCGAGAGTCTTGGAAAATACGTCTGTACCTGCCAGGTACGTTCTAAAGTCTAGTGAGCGGTTGTACGACGTCGAGTGCTGACCTTAAGACAGATCTTAAATGTCCCGCAGGAGGGTGGACCAGGAGTCCGAGATCCCACCCCCTGCCGCAGAGCAGAATATCAGCTGACCCTAGAAGACCCCACCGCTGGAGGAGCAGTGGCGGTAGCCAGGAACCGCCAGGTTGTGGCTGTCTACATCCTCTTGTTTTGTTTGGGTTTGGTGTTGGGCATGTGCCTCCTGTATTTCATGACCCATCGAGGCAGCCGCCCGTGTCAGGGCCACCACCTGCCCGATAATTCGGTGTCCTCGGAGAAGGGCCGGGATTTGCTCGGCTCCTCGGCCACGCCGCAGTCGCCGAGCAGCGCCACCCTGCTGTCCGAGGGCTTCACGCTGACGGAGAAACGCAACGGCACAGCCACCACCACCACCACCTCTTCCACGCTACACAGTAGCCAGGGTAACGGCGGCCACCATTACAGCGGGACGCTCATCAGCAGCAACCCGAGCAACGGCCACGGGAACTCCTTGTACAACTCCAACTGCAAAAGAAGCAGCAGCAGCTTGAAGTTTCCCTCGGAAATATTAGCCGCAGACATGCTGGATGGAAGGACAGGGGAGCGGGGAAAGCCTAAGGGGGTGGAGAGAGAGGCTAGGGAGGGGGACGAAGTGGAGAAGGGCCTCCGGGATGGGGCAGGGGATGGAATGAAAGGGCTGGAGGAGGAGCTGGCCAGCTTTCCTATGTTTAAATCGTCTGCTCCACTGGCAAAGTGTGAAGAAAGCTCCATATGAAGACCACCTACGTGCCACATGCGTGGTGGATTGCACCACTTTACCCCTCCGAGAGAACCGAACACTGCCGGGGGGTGGGGGGACATTTAAATCAGCCTCCACCACATGCAATATTCGCGGCGTGGTGCGAAGAGAGATTACAGGACGTGTAAGAAAGAAGCTGGAGACAGTCAGCATGATGCGAGTCACTCAGGATGAAAACTGCAGAATGAGTGTATATACAGTAGATCCGATGTACATATGAGCAATCCGAGGGCGACAGGAGACGCTTTAAATGTTTCACCCAATCAAAGATGAAACGTCTACGCGCGTAGACACGGAAAAGCCATATTACTTCTGTTGTGTTCGCCTGATGGCACTGCAAAAGACAAGTGCACTTTCTCTGTCTCCGTTCTGTCTCGTTGACGCTCCACTTGAATCCCGCGCCCATGGGTCCGAGGGCACCAAAGAACTACAGGGCCCCCCCGCACAGACTGTGCTGGTCCTGTTCGAGGCGATGTGAGTTCATCAAGCCCCCGAATGGGCTTCAGTGACAGTGACGGGGCTGCCCTTTGCCCTCACAGCTAAAGAGGATGGCGAGTCTGATGTGTAGAGACCCCGAATGTCCAGCAGGTGTCAGTAAAGGACAGCTAAGCGCGTCTGACACTGGTCAGAATAAACTTGCCGGGAAAAGAAACCACTGTTGATTTGCTTTATGAGTGTACAGTTCAAGAAAGTGTATTGTTTTGTTATGTTGGTTTTATAATAAAGCTTTCAAAAAGGTCTCGATGTTATGTCTGAATCGAATCTATGCAATGCTAAAGGTCTAATAGTGGCCATTACAGCTCAGATGAGACAAAATGGATTTGTTAAATTTATTTCCAGTTATTCTAGTTAGTAAAATTCCAATTTCTCTAAAATGTTATTTGAATTGTAAAATTACATTTTAAATTTAAAAGAATAAGAAAGGAATACACTGTAACTATGTATTGCCAGTACTTTGATGCTAAATTTAATAAGTATGCTAAAGACGGCTGGTACCATTGTGGGGAGGGCCATTACTGAAGGACTGTTGTTGCTCGTTTAATTTATTTTGGGGGGATTAGATTGATCTGGTCTTTTCCTTGGGTCTCAGAAATGCTGCCTCTAGCTATTTGTATAGATATGGTTATTAAAGGCCTGGTTGCGGATATGGCTGAATGAAGGCAGTGGTAGCTCAGTCTGGAGGGTACTGGGCTGATAGGTTGTGGGTTGTTGGTTCAAACCTGGCTTGCCCCCCAGTTTTTTCCTTGTGAGGAAAAAGTGTTTTCCCCAAAGGTTAAATACCTGGTGGCACACACAGTGGGTGTCTGCTGGTGGTAGCTCAGCCTGTAGGGTGCAGGACTGGCATGTGGAAGGTTCTTGGTTCAAGTCCTGGTGGGGACAAAACTCAAATGGTGTTTTGTCCTGAACCAGGGCTTGAACCAAGAGTCCAGCAAGGATCTGCTTGATCCTTGGTTCAAGCAGCTTGGGTGTGGGCTCCCTACTTTGGGACTAGTAGTAATAAAACCTTGGGTCCAGCCCCAGTTGTGGACAAAAGTTGTTTTTTCACTTTACTGGTTTTCTGTCATACTTCTCAGTAAAACATTTTTACACATTTACTCTATACTCTTTCTACACTTTGCTACTCTACTCCACATGCTACACTCTTCCCCACGCATTCAGAATGTACACTCTCTTCACTCCCTTCCCCCTTTGGGGGAAGGGAGTGAAGAGAGTGGGACTAACCACCCCAATGCGCAGCCCAACCCAGATGCACCCAGGTGGGGGCAGCGGTGCAGGTTTGCCGCTTGGGGGGGGGGTGTCCTTTTTCCTTGTGGGAAAAGGGTGCTTGCAGGGGTTGCACCTTCCAGGTCCAGTCCAACCTTGGCTCAACCTGGATTCGAACCGAGAACCCGCGCCCTGCCAGGCGAGTTCCCTTCGTGTGGAGCTACCGCCGCCCACCACCCAGGTCTTCGTTTGTTGTATTTCACATCTCCTTCAGTAGGACTCCGTACTTACAAAATGAGAGCTTTCAGCTCCAACCCGGGTTCGAGCCCACAACCCTCACCATGCCAAGCCAGCACCCATCAGACTGAGCTAGCACCACCCTCTACTCAGGTAGTCGTTTGTTATACTTCACCTGCCCTTCAGTGGAACGCTGTGGCCTGAGAATCTTCTGTATATGCCAACTCTCTTTTCTTTTTTGACCTACTAAATAAGAGCTTCTTGAGCTCGATTATCTGGTGTATCTGAGTCATCAGTTTTACTTCATCTTGTTGAGCCAACTCAACTTACTGAAACAATGAAACTTTCACCACATTCTTGTAGTTGTTTATTCAGCTATTAATCAACAGAACAACAAATACAGCCGGTATGGTGCCATGGCTGATCATTATCTAGGAACTCGAGTAAATTTAGCTACTTTAGTCTACAGCTAACAACCTTGACAAGCAAATGCAAGTTCAGCTCACGTGTAATATTTTCTGACAGGTCTGGGCGAATCTATCTGGGTAGATAATGATAATATCTGCATTGATTCAAATTTCGTAGTACTAATCCAACCCAGCTGTATGTTCTATAACTTCCTCAACATAAATTTGAACATAATCTTGTTTCTAGGAGCGAGTTTAACCAAAATCAACGTCTCTTGATGAATACTTCCCGTCCTTTCGTTGACCTTCGGTTAGCAGCTTCCACAGGACGAGACTGGATAAAGCGGGAAATTTGGAAGCTGTGTAGCATCTATGCAGGCACTTGTCCTTTCAAAAGCTGCATATCTGTAAAACAGAAGCAAAAATAAGAATGGGACGCACTGCATGTCACACACTAAAGGTTAAACAAAAATTGTTTCTTAAAATATGTTACGTTTTTCTAATAGTAGTTTTGTTGTTGATAACTTTCATATTATACTTAATAAATCCAGTTTTATCATATTCATTTGGAAAAAAAAAAACTAAAGTTGTGGCCGAGTAGAGCGCTTGCCTGGTACAGAGTGGAAGGTGCTCTAGCACCACCTGGGGTCTGTGCACGCCACTGCACCTTCATATGCTATTTGAACTAAATGACGTTAATTAAAATAGCATATAGCATACCTTTACGCTATTTTAATAAAACCGTACTTCATTTCATTCCCTGTACTCATAACTAGTAAATAACCTTAAATCCCTGGCCCGTGGCCACCGCCTCAAGCTGTTAGCTAACCACCGACGCTACGGTAACACATCAAACTAACATTAACTAACATACCGACTAACAAGGTTAATGTTAACTCATTTACAAGCACTTACTGGCTCTTCAAACGACGAACAATGGTTGAAGCTGTCGTCTGGGTGTCTGAGATCATAGTTTAGCATCGCGCTGTTTCTCTGGCGTCAAGAGTATTTCCGGAAACACGATGATGCCGTAAGGGGGCCGATGACAAAGGGTGCTTTGAGTGTGGTGCATGTTGTTTCATGCTGTATTTTTGCATTTGCTTAAATGTCCCAACGGATTTAAACTGATGAATACATTTTTAGTGCTGATTAGCTTTGCTCAAATACACAACACACAAGAACTTTGTCTTTAACGCCTTTATTTGTATTTTTTTATCACTTTTATTTGTATTGAATTTATAACCTTTGTTTTTAACGGCTTTTGTCATCTAAGTCACCTAAACAAAAATCACCAAAAATGATTTCCTGTTGTACAAATCGACCTGGTGAACATTCCTACAGGCTTTACCAGGGTGACGATGGACCCAACGCCGTGTGAGGAAGTTCCTGTCATAACCATTGAGAGCACGCTTCACCACACGAACCCCCCCCCCCCCCCATTACTGTTGACGTGAGAGAACACAAGCCATCGTCGCGGCAACACACGACAACTTCAGGTGGTGATTTTTTTTTACCCCCTACAACAACACAACTTTTTCACATTAGAGCCAATACAACTGAGAACTAGAACACCCCTGTCTGCATTAACGGTTATAGTTGGGGGGATGCAACTTTGAATATCCCAGCAGGGGGCGCTAAAGCCGATGCTTCGGTTCATGGTTAAACAAAGACTTGGACCTACGGGGAGAGGAAAACCTGCCGCCGAGGCCTCGCTTAACTGGACGAAACGAGCCTCGCCCTCAAATTATGGCAAAAGGGGAGGGGGGGGGAGGCTGGAGACCTGATTTGGATACGGACCCTTCGGATGCTGGACAAGACGAGCCTGTTCCGGCAGAGGAGAGCAGCGGCGCTGCTCCAGAACGGAAACTCCAAAACAAACCCGGAAGGGTTTTTTTTTTTTTTTTAGCTCCAATAACCTTCATGCCTTACGCGTGAACTCAGATATGGTAAACTGGGGAAATAAACCCCCCCCACAACAAAATTCCTCCTGGAAGGAGGCTCTTTTTCATCTGGAACAGCGCTGCTACAGATACATAGAAGAACCTGCATTTTTTTTTTTTCGATGAGTAACATTTGTGATGTAAAACAAACAAAAAAAAAAAAACAAAAAAGCAAAAACAAAGTAACGGCTTTGACAGAGCATGATGGTGCTACAGGGCAGCGGCGGACGCCACCCTGGAACGCTCACCGCTCTCTCTCCCTCTCTGCTGAGGATAAGCTCTGGACTTGCTGGTGAAGTTTTGGGAAACTCTGAAAGCCAATTGAACAAGATTCAGTGGGGGGGGGGGATTTTTTTAAACGCTCTCTGTCCTGCCGCATCGCGGTAGCTGCCTCGGTTCCAGGGTGGCGTCGGCGAGGTCCGGTTGCTGGTATGACGGTGTGCCCACCCCCACCCCCCCGCTGTCCCTCAGTTTAAAGAAACAGGAAAAAAAAAAAAAGATGGAAGAAACAAACAAAAACAGGAAAAAGAAATCCCCTCACCCCCAAACTGGGCCTGCCAGCACGCCATTACATTTCAGGTGTGTAAAGGTATGAGTGTGTGTGTGTGTGTGTGTGTGTGTGTGTGTGTGTGTGTGTGTGAGGTCAAGGCCGCCAGAGTCTTTGCGAATATATGACGACTGCTCTGCGTGTGCGTGTGGAGGCTCCATGGGGGTGAGGGGGACTCCTAGTATTTCTTCCCTGGGACGAACTCCTTTGCTTCGGGATTCAAGACGCTCTTCCTCTGCAAGGGGAAAACACCCGGAATTAGCCACAAAGGAAGACGAGCTTTCGCCCTGTTTCCCCGCCATCGTTCCACGGCCTCACCGCCACTTCCTCCAGGTTGCTGTGGTGCTCGCTGACCGACAGCCCGTTGAGCTGCTGCTGCAGCTGGCCCACCCCCTGGTTGTTGAGGTCGCGCGACGGGATGAACCAGTCCTGGTCCTCCTCCTCCAGCATTTCCTGGAAGCAGCGCTCCAAGAACTCCTGCTCCAGCAGCTCCTCCTCCACCTGGAATTCCAGGAGCAGGCGGACAAACCGTTCAGGCGGGGCAGGGGACGAATTTGAGCTTGTGAAAACTAAAAGCGGGGGCTTGCCCCCTCCCCACCTGTCTGTTGTACTCCTCTTCGTTCTCCATCCACATGTACTCGGCGAAGGGGTTGGCGTCGTTGCTGTCTCCCGCGTGCCCGTTGGCCACCGGCTCCTTTCCCTCTTTGCCTGGAGCTCCTCCTCCTCCGGGGGTCTTGGCCACCTCTGGACCGCTCATGTCAGCCGGCTCTGCGAGTCACAGCACGACAACCCAATAAATGTGGAAACCTGATGAAAATGTGGGTTTTTTTTTTTTTTACATTCACAGTGACCTCGTCAGAGTCCAGGCCCCAAATCAAATCAGAGACCCGTCGGTCACATTTACCGCGGCAGTTATTTGCTTCCTGTCGGCTATTCTTATACTAAACCGGGAACTCTCGCGGCTCACTGCTGACATCACAAACCTGCACTGGTGAGTGAGTGTTAGCCACAAACAGAAGGTGTGCAACGACAACAACCTCATTTCCAAAGTGCTTCCAGAAGACATCTCATAAAAGGTGATTGCCTTTTTTTTTTAGCATGCGAAGCTGCTTTGCAGCTGCCTGTCTTGAGACCCAACAGCAATTCAATTTTTCAATTCAGTTTTATTTATATAGCGCCTTTTACAATAAAAATTGTCTCCAGGTGCTTTACAGAGGCAGAAACCCAGAGCCTGAACCCCCAGGTAAGCACAACTCCCTTTTAACAGGAAGAAACCTTGAGCAGGACCCAGGCTTACAAGGAGGAACCATCCTGCTGGAAGACAGCTGGATAAAGGAGGAGAAGAAGAGGGAGACAGGACAGAGAATAAAGAGACAGAAACAAATATATAAACATAGCAAGAATAATCGACATAATACAGCATAGGCGTGTTTTAATAACAAAAGGGAGCAGATAGGCAGGTGCTGACAGTGGACACTGGGTTGACACCAGTGGACACAGCAAATAATTTAATTCTAAAAAGAAAGATTGTTTGTGGACCCACCCACCCACCCCGCAATGACATAATGCCCCAGACGGCTGCAACAGACATGCAATGACTCAGCCCCAGCTTCACGGTGGGGGGGAAGGGGGTGAGAGATCCCTTGCGGACTTGTTTACCTGAGCGTGGCGTCCTAAACGGAAGGTTAGACAAACATGTTGAACCTAAGTAGTTAAACAAACACGTTTAATCTAAGTAGAATGAAAGGTGCGTCGGCCTGCGCCGTTAACTGGTGTCATCTGATCGGTGATGAAGATTCATATCGGCTGTTAATCTAGGACCCAAAATAATCAGAGCGAGAGCGTGAACACCGAGGAGTGGGGGAGAGAGAAACACAGCCAGTCTAAATTTAATTCTGAGATGATGGTGCCAGCATACCTGAGCTGGTCTAAGCCAGCATCCAACAGCCAGCCTGAGGTTCTGGCCCAGAACTTTTGCCCTGAAGCGAGTTGCATTACTGACCCAGGTAGGAGCAACGCCGCCACAACAATCCCTTTAGCCAATTAGTCTCGGGCCGTTTCTGGTTGGCTGGTGACGTCACACGGATTTGGTGACAGAAACGCACGGATGACCTCACGGCATTTAGCTGAAATTGTAAGCGGAAGCACAGGGAAGAGGCTGCATCACAACTGCCATCATCATCATCTGGGGTCTGGGGGGGGGCACTGACATCAAAACATGCAGCAATCTTCTGCACTTCCAATCCCAATCTATCAACACATCTAACACCAAATCCACGCTTCCTTGTGTATAAAGCTACTGTGAGCGAGCTCCTGCATGATCAAACCCTGACCACGCTATGGATAAATCATTAGGTCACCACTTTTTAGCCCCCCCCCCCCCCCACTCATGTTCACATTGCATAATATCATATCCCCACACCTGCAAAATGACATTTTAGATAAGAATTAAACAACAAACGGGGAGAAAGCTGTTATCTGATTAGAGTCAGGTGACTTTTAAACAGCTTATATCAGAAATTATATGACCATTTTTATGGGCCTGGAAAAAACATTAAAATGTACCGACCGGTGATGGATTTGCCCCTCAGGGACTAAGCAGTTTTTTAGGACTGCTGATTGAGGAGGCAGATTAAAGACTATTGAGGAGGCAGATTAAAGACTATGATTCCAATCAGAGAATCAAGGCACTTGGATCCAGCCCAGAGATCTGAGTTGTCCGCCTGTAATGGAGATTGTTCAACTTAATAAGTTCACCAGTACAAGTGGTGTAGTGTATAAACAGGCAGGAGAAAAACAAGGTTACGTGACATAATTAGGTTGCTTTATCATCAAAACTATGAACAAAGCCTCTTGGTTTTGATCTTCCGAAGATCAAAGGTCAAAATCCAGAACATCACTGAAATGTATCCATCTGTTCCTTGTCCTATTATCAACATTTCCCGAAAACGTTATTAAAATCTGTTATTTTTATTTAGTTTTTTTTTTTACAGAGACAGACGCTGGCTATCGCACCTTTTTGACAGAGCTAATTATGTAGAAGTTGCATCAAGATCCACATTTTAAATGTTATATTTAAAAAAAAAAAATTACAATCAGGCTATGTGAGAAGAAAACTTCCACACTGCCCGTGAAATGACAACTTTAACTGCATTCGAGATTACTTTGAGTAAAATCTATATGTATGTTTTGCGTGAGAAATCCAACATAAATACAAACATTTAAGGATGTATTAATTTGCACCGTAGCGAGTAATTTACAATTAAATTTTAAAATGGGGATAACAATGGCATTTCTTAAAAGTACAGATTATACTCATCTCCACTATAATTATTACGAAACAAAACGCTAACGACAGGTGCGTGGTTCAAAATGCACACAAATCAACGCTACATGACGTTATGTTATGCAACAGTTGATGTGTTGCATGTTATAGAAGCTTGCTAGCGGTGGCTTGTGGCTTTGCTAACGTCCCCGTGATGCTAACAGGCTAAACCAGATGCACGGGCCTACCTGGAGAGTTAGAAAACGGATTGGACAGATCTAGTCGAGGAAATGCTACGTGCACAGCTGGGCTGTCAATGAGTGGGCCTAAGGTGAAAGCTATCTCTGCAACAACAAAGGGTACACGGCGCTGGAGGTGTTATTTTCAATAAAGTTGCGAGCCGAGCTAACACGAAAACTGCTCCATCGTAAACGATACATGACGTGAAAACACGTGGTTGTTTTTGAGAAACAGTCTACAATACATCGAGGTCAAACTTAATTGGTGTTTGGATGCCTCGGGCCAAACAAAGTCGACTGCTCTTATCAGCTAGCATACTGCTACAGCATGGCAGCATCAGTGAAGCAGGTCAACAAAACAAGCCTTCGCTTCGGGGATTACCAAAGCTCTACGCACAAGACCGTCGTCAAAAAAAAGCACACCTTTACGGTCAAACGTTACCTGGCATTGTTATCCTTGTGTTCACTGTGGAGTGTTAACAAAGTACAGCGAGAACACTGCGTGCTCGTCGATTCCTCCAGCGGGGATTACTTTGTGCTGCGATGCAACGTAGCTCAAGTTAGCTAAATCTTGTTAGCCACCTTGCTAACGTTAGAGAGCTGAGTCGGTCACGTGGTGTAGTGTTGCATTCAGCGTACGAAAATCCCAACGGAAATCAAGCATCGAAAACGTCTCCTCAAATAGGACGAATCACAATAAATTATACTTTTTTTCTTGAACTGAAATGACAAAACGCAAAAAAGTGTTCCCAATGCTGAAAATCAGAACTTGATATGGCTTGATTTTTTTTTTTTAAAAAGTCCGTTTTATAAAAATTAAATAAAATACTGACACGTGAGTACTAATTTCGTGCTGATTTATATGTACAGTATTTATATTTTTGCAGTGACCAGCTATTATGACATTGCACGTAAATTCAAATGAGACTGTAGTAATGCAAAATATATATAGGCCAGGAATTTGCAAACAATTACACAAAAACATCTGGTTATACTCCACAGCAGTATTGAAATTCCTTTTGCTCCCTGGGGTTATAACTGCATGTTGTGAGAAGGTGCATTCAAAACCGAGGAAAATTCAATAAACCACTGACGGTTTGCACAATGTTGTCTGTTCCGTCCTCCCTGGAGCAACGGGACCAGGTATGGATTCAGTTTTCTTCTACTGCGTGTTGTCATTATTATTTATCAAGAACAGATATTACGGCACAAATCAAATACACATACATCGGAAGTGAGCTGTTTAACGGAACAGCCGTTTCTCATATCAAACTAAAACGCATCGGAGTTACAAGCTGTTTGGCTTTGCAAAAACTAGTGATAACTTCCTAGACATTAATTTTCGAGATTTTGTTTTAGCAGTCAAACATAATATATATTTTACATTTAGATAAATGAAAAAGACTTTCGTCATGGGCTGTGCCACTCGAACGATATAGTTCAAAAGAGGAATATGCATTTGTTCGTCAGTCGGCGAAAATCGGAGGCAAAATAAGGGACGTGAACGCAGCGTGTGAACAAACAACATCCGTCACTTGGCTCTTTATGCTCCACTTAAACATGAATGCCTGCGTGGCTTCGGGCAAATAAGCACTGCTGCCGATAAATAACAAATCAATTAACCAAGCTAAATACCTCACTTCAGACAAAAAACTTACGATGTAACAATACCAACTGTTGGAAACGCGCGCGTATACAGCCTTTAACTCAACCCGATAATGTTTAACTGCGTTCGCATAAACTTGTCAGAGCGCAACACACTGAGCGTAGGCAGTAGAAACGCTACTTTACAATTAAATAACTACAATAATTCCGTTATATTACTTTTTTGCTGTCCTATTGTCTTATTTCCGCAAATATTCTCACTCACCACACAACTTCAATTGCAGATACTCCGGGGATCCACAAAACAGCTGTCGGGGGGGGGGGGGGCGAAAAACAGCTAATTTCCTGTCTGTCGGTCCCAAAAACGTACAGCTAATTAATTCTTACAAGACATTACAAACACTCCACGCAAGCATGCGTCTCTTTTTTCTCTTTGCTGGATAATATTTACTTAGCAAAGGATATATGACACAGTTTCTTAGCTTAAAACGTCGTAGGAGGAGACCCTCTATACGATGTAGCGATTACCCAGATGTACCCTCCAGTCATTGGCTGGTGTCTCCGTCAATCAATACGTTCTCGAGATTCTATTGGTCCAGAGGGTTTAACGCCCCCTCCGACCCCTCGATTCACATTAGTCAATAAATTAGAAGTTGTGTTTTTTGTTTTTTTTTTTATTCTGGAAGACCTTTTTGTAATCGATATGGACAGTTAATCTTTGGCAACGTGGCTTTGCTCTCTAGATCTAATCTTTCTATTCTAAACGGAGCGAAACTTTGATTTGTTTAGACTAACAGAGTGGAAAAACGACAGGACGACTGCAAATTTATGGTTGGATGGTAAAGCAAATAAAATCATTTTAAAATGTCTGCACACAGGCAGTGGCCGGCATGTTTCCTTCTATGTCTACTTCCAAACGATGCTGAATAAAACCCAAAAAATATGTCAGAAAAACAGTGGATTACCGTTCAAGTAGAGCCGATTATTTACTGCGTCTTTAATATAAAGTTCATAATTGTATTTCTATCTTCAGATATTCTTATCTGAGAAGTTGCACAAAAAGATAATCTGCAGAAACAGCATCTTTCTGTGTGCAATGTGAAAAAGCTGTTACATTCAACTTTGTGAGCGACTCACTGCTCCAAAGAAACGTGTGTTTTTGCGAATGATCATGTCAAAAACAATATTACTGTGCTTTTTCCAAAATATAAAGCAAAATACAGAACTGTGAAATGAAATTAAAGTGGAAATGACTTGATGGAGGTGTTAACACACGAATCATAGTGGGTCTAATAAATTAAAAACCTAGAACCCTTTTGCATTCAAAACATTATTTTTTATTGTTCATCCCTCTTTATTCGCAATTCATCACAAAAGAGGGTGAAAACCCAACAATGTGTTAGAAATGTTTAAAAAATGAATGCAGCTTTATCCTGATAAAAGGCTGCATTACCCTGAAGTCACAGCAGAGGGGGCCTGTGACACAACTACGGTTTTTAGTGCTGTATGAGACATTTATTATTCTACTTTATAGAGAAAATCTAAATTAAAACCAAACGACCTACTTCTGCCATTGTGTGTGTATATATATATATATATATATACTTGTGGTGGATGTGACATCAGGCGGAAGGAACATGAGAAGTACCAAAGGCTCAGAGAGGAGCTGGAGAAGGCTTGGAAGATGAAGGTGACAATAGTGCCCGTGGTGAGCGGACAGTGACCCCCAAACTGGAGGAGTGGCTACAGCAGATCCCTGGACCCGAATAGCTCAGTTGGTAAGGCACTGGACCAGGACCAGGGTTCGATTCCTGAAGGCCACGAGGGCGTAATACAAAGGCTACACTGCTACACGGAGGATCAAACCAGTATGAGCGGATGGATAGCTCAGTTGGTAGCTCACCAGACTGGTACTCGACCAGGCCACGAGGGCGTAAGATCATGTGGGACTTCCAGATACAGACCGAGCTTGGAGAAGGCGACAGTAGTCAGCAGATACCTGGATCCGGTTAGCTCAGTTGGTAAGGCACCGGACTGGTACACTGGGGACCAGGGTTCAATTCCCGGAGAGCACAAGAAGTAATACAACAGTGGTGGAGAATGAACCACCCATTTTATTATATATATTTACATACTGTATCTTACGCAACAGGAAGAGAAGCTCCATTTGTAACAGCTCTGCAGCTGTTTTCTTGGCTCCAGCTAGATGCACCGGTTGATTTTTTTATTTATACAGTGAGTTCAATTAGCCATACGTCAGACCCACATATTTAATAATGTTATTTCTCTTTCTTGCTTCTTACTTCTTCCATTTTATCACTGCTGATACACAAACATGTGTGCACATAGCAAATTATTATTGAACTAGTCATGTTTGCAACTAGGCTTGTACCTGCCGTTCTGTTTGATGAGCATGTTCAGGTCACACCCCACAGCAAGTGGCGTGTAAGCAGGTGTTCAGAAGTACAATATTGAACAATCCATAAAGTAACAAACCTGCAGTGTGTTTCATTTTAAGATGGACTTATTTTACTTCCATAACACATCTGTCCCAGACCCTTAAAGGAAACCCAGGGGTCACACAGCACTTCCACTGTTCTTCACCCCACTACCACTGTTAACATACAGCCAGTTAGCTTAGCACAGAAGTGTTTTTGCTGCTTCTTATTAGAAGAACATTATAAGAACATTAAGATAAGAACATTTGCATTTCCTGTTCAGCAGACAAGATAAATGTGTTGGCTCGCCTGTCGGTAGCTTCTGCTGCTTTGATTAAGTTATCAATAATATTAAATCAATAAAGCTGCCACCAGTATGAAAACAAAATCCTGGCATGAGAGGAGTCTGTCGTGGGGAAATTGTTCTAATGCAGACAGCAGTTTCCGATTCTGTTCTATTTAGAGGAGCTGGAGGAAGAACAGTGTGTGTGTGGGTGGGTGTGTATGGGTGTGTTTCCGTCAGTTGAGCACTTCCATGGTCCCCTAGATAACATGGAATTTATAAGAGGAATGCCACTCAAGGGTTCCTTCCTGTCACCTGACTACATCACTTCCTGCTTCCATCTCCCTTGCTGGTTCAGAAAAAGTTCGGAATTGATGGAGGAGCCCAAAAACCAAGATGCCGCTGGCTAAGGCACGCACCGAAACTCAGTCCAGACGTCAAGAACCTCGCTGTAATGCTGCCAACGTATTGGAAAACTCGCTAAAGTGAAAGAACAAAGAAACAAAGTTATTATATTAAAAATGGTTTAGAGGAGCAGCCTGTAAATCTGAAAAAGCTTTGGTGCAACAGAACCATAAAAGAGTCAAAATGAAAAAGGGGGACACAGAAAAAGAAAGTCCATCTGAGCCATATGGGGCCTCCTGGTTTTTTGGGCAGTAAGGGTGGGGGGGTGCCAGGTAATGGCTTCCAGACACGCACTTGTACACTTCTGCACCCAAATTCGATTTACCAATCCAACAGAGACGGAGTGTACGCGAACGCGTGTGTATACACAGGCTTTTTCTTTCATGCATCTCAGTTCCCTTTGCCAATTGTGTGTGTGTGTGTGTGTGCGCATGTGTGTTTGTGCTGGTGTTAATGTATGCATTCAATCACTGCTCCAGTGGGGAGAAATCAGATGCCCGCAGTATGCACAGACCCCCGAGAGCCAAACTATAACGCAAATTTCCAAAAAAAAAAACAAATAAGCTGTAACGTTCTTGAACGTGCAACTCAAAAAGAAATGAATGCAGCGGGATGTTTTCTCGGTCCCAGGCTGAAAGCAAGCCTGGTTCAAACGGCTGGGCTCTTCGACTGACCCCAGGGTGCAATAGCAGACAGGGTGCACCCACCAGTGGTTTTAATAGAACCTATATTGTAATACTTTTTCAATAGCAGCTAACATTAGCGACTGTTTTTGCAGCCTCTCCTAGGACAGAACCGTCATTATGAAGTCATCAACTGCAGCGAGGTCCCTGATTGGTTCATTTTTATGTGTAGAACCAGATTTATTTTCATTTTTTTAGTTTGTTTATCCCCAACAACTCTGACTGAATTGCCCTGAATGAGCCAGCACTTTTGCTTTCAGGGGTATATCTGACAGGGCCTCTGACTTATCATTTGTCTTGGAAGGTTTTGTATATAAAAGAGGGTGTGAGGAAGGGAGCGAGGACGAGAGAAGAAGAGAGGAGAAAGAGGACGACAGGAAGCGCTAATTAAACAGGAAGGATACGCACGGAGGAGTGGAGAGAAAGGGCAAGATGACTTATCAGGGATACTCCACCCTCAGCAACCGATGTGCAGTTTCCCAGTAAGGTGAATCACCCCCCCCCCCCCCCACCCCCCGTGCGCTGTCACACACAGCCCTCCCACTCTTCTGCATGTGTATGTAAGTGTGGGAGCGTTATTTTTTTTCCTGACATTCCTGTGCGGAGCAGAAAGGCACTGAGCTCAGCTTCGGAGAGACAGAACTAAAAACCCACACTCGAACCCCCCATTAGGGAGCGCTTGTTGGTTCCTGCATCCACCACGGCTTAGCTTTGTCTGACCCCGGTTAAGGAATTCCACTTTCCAGAACCTTGAAGGAAGCGTCCATCCTTCATCTCTGCAGCTACCTGGGACGCCTGGACAGCAGAATTTCAGGGTTTGGGAACTCTTTCAAGGTCATACAGTTGGAACGGGACACAAAGAGGTGAGTGAGGGCGACGTGCCTCCAAGTTTAATGTGCAGATTTTGCAAAAAGTTGGCAAGACTTTTCACTTTTCTGAGTAAGAGCGGCATGTTAATGGTGCATGGAGGTGGAGTGCACCTCAGGGGGGATTCAGAGTCCAGCACTTTAGCCACAGTAGGTCCTTCTCCCCAAGAAAGGGGGAAGAAAAGAAGACAAAGAGGCGAGAACAGAGAGGCAAGGGGGGACGTAGATGGCTCACCAAGCTCGAAGAGATGACAGGATGAAAAAAGAAGAGAAGACGGAGATGAAGCAGGGACGAGATGTGATTAAACACATTTTAAAGGTCTCGCTCACGCCGGAATAAACGCTCGCAGATGTTCCCAGAGAGCCAAACGTACACATCTTTGCCTCATTCCACTTACTGTCAGAGTTTATCCTGCGCACGAGCAGCACACACACACACACAGACACACACACACCAACGCCAAACCAAACACATGCAAACAATAGCACCTTACTTAACTGTAGCAAGGGCGATATTAAGCATTAAGTAATAATTAAATAATACATTGCTAATTCAGAATCTGATTATAATTCACTCATCACGTACATATAACGTTGCTCATCTTCTTTTATGTTGCAAAAAGCATCCAAAAGTGAATTAAAATAACGGGGGATTAATATCAAGTCAACGTGAAGGGTGAAATACTCATTTTATGTCTTTATTTATTTGCCTATTTTATCTGTCTTTCACCATTGTCTCTGCAGACCCTGGCTCCTGTAAAGATGGCCGACGTACTGCAGCCAGACCAGAACCTGCAGATATCCGGTGAGACACACACACACACGCACACACACGCAGACATCCCAGCTGTTGACTAAGAACGATAACTCCTCAGTCCTGATGGCAGCTCAAGTGTGTTTGCAGCCAAACGTAGTCATATCTGCGGTGAAAATGTGCTTTTATTTATGCGCTGGCCTTCCTTTGAAAAACTCCTCTCTTTTCCTTTAATTCCCAGGTGATGATGTGTCTGCCCCTTCCTCGCCCGCCACCCTTAGAAATGAGTGCGGCATCGCCCCCCTCACACCCTCGCCCTCTCCGGTAACACACACAGCCTCTCCTTGTTCCTTATTTCCGATATATAGAACTTTTAAACACTCTTAAACTCCAACTGTGCAGCCGCATCCACTTAAGATAAAAGATAAGATCTTCACTGATCCCACATTGGGGAAATGTAACGGTTACAGTAGCTCAACAACAATTAAAAAAAACCATTAAATAATAAAGAAATAAACACCCCCCCCAAAAAAAATAAAGAAAAACAGTATTTACATACCCAGCCGCACCCATTTAGATGTGCAGTGGTGAGTGGCGCAGTCTCATAAAAAGCCCTCAGTAGTGGCCTGCACACACTTCTTACTGTTATTTGTGGTTTGCAATAAAAAAAAGTAGCACACAAAGAAAGAAAGATAAAAAAATGGTCCAACGTTTAAGCTAATTTTGATTTATAAGCTATAATTTAGAATTTAATAGCAAAAGTATTCGCAGAAAGAAGGGTGAATTTTTCCCTTTTTGTCCCTCAGAGGGTGGAGGTCAGACCCAAGATGGCCTGTCCATTCTCTGTCGTCGTGGCGATAGACTTTGGCACGACCTCAAGCGGCTACGCCTTCAGCTTCACGCAAGACTCCGAGGCCATACACATGATGAGGCGAGCGGCGCCGCCTGTCTCTAATTTCTGCTGTTATTCTGGATCTAAGAACTTCTTCCAATCAAAACAGGCGCTGGGAGGGCGGCGACCCTGGTGTGGCCAATCAGAAGAGCCCCACGTGTCTGCTGCTGACCCCGGACTTGCGCTTCCACAGTTTCGGCTTTGCGGCCCGGGACTTCTACCACGACCTGGACCCGGAGGAGGCCCGGCACTGGCTGTACTTTGACAAGTTCAAGATGAAAATCCACAGCACCAGCGTGAGGATGAACAGCCGACCTTTGACCTCTGCTCACACTTTCCAAAATAGCCTAAATTAGCGGTCCCCAACTCCCAGGCCGTGGACCTTTACCGGTCCATGAGTCATTTGGTAGTGGTCCGCACATAAATAATAATAATAATAATAATTCATTTTATTTATGACGCGCTTTTACAGATGCTCAAAGACACTTTACAGAGATCAAAACATCAGAGACATAAAATACGAGATAAGAAAAATAGAAGAAAAAATAAATAAAAGCAATAAATAAAAGAAAAAACATAATAATAGCAATTAAGAATAACAGGTCAGATAAATTCAAACATCATAAGGTAGTTTAAAAATAAATAACTTACATTACTTTGTTTTATTTATTTTCTGAAGCTGAATGATGTTTTATTTTGAAAAATTACCAGATTCTCTTCGTTACATTAATTATTGCACGTTCATTATTATATTTAGAAAATACCACAGTTTTCATGGCGGTCCATCATGAGCTTTTATTGTGTTTATCCGCCACACCTTAACGGCCGGTCCCTGAGACTCCCGTCTGACATTAAACCGGTCCGTGGCACAAAAAAAAGGTTGGGGGCCGCTGGCCTAAATGGCTTGCGTTTACTGCAGGACCTCACCATGGAAACGGAGCTAGAGGCGGTCAACAGCCGGAGGGTCCGGGCCATCGAGGTGTTCGCTCACGCCCTGCGCTTCTTCAGGGAACACGCCCTGAAGGTAAAAGCTCCCTCTGTTCCCTCGAGGCCTTGGCTCGATATCGAGGATTCCATCTCGTCCTTTCATCAGGAGGTGAAGGACCAGTCGTGCACCGTCCTGGAGGGGGAGGACATCAGATGGGTGATCACCGTCCCGGCTGTGTGGCGACAACCTGCCAAACAGTTCATGAGAGAGGCTGCGTACCTGGTAGGGTCAAACGTTTCTACTTACCACCACTGCTCCACAAGAAGAAGAAAGTTTCCATTCCAAACGTGTTTTTCTTGCATTCGAAACCTTTGCGTGCTTTGATTGGAGCGTGCATGCTTCCTGCTGGCGATGATGTCATCGCAAGCGAACAATGAGGGAGACCGGCATACAAACACAGGAAGTGGTGTCCAGACCACCGCCCAGCATGCACACACACCTCACTAATGCAGCCACTCTCCATCCAAGACTAATGCACATGTACAACATGCATGCCTGCTGTTTTTAACAAAAATAAAAGCATATTTAAAGATTTCAAGATTGTTGATGTGGGGGTCGTTCCAAATGTGACATTTGTTACCATCATCTGCTTCCCTCTCCTCTTTCCCGAGGCCGGTCTGGTTTCAGCCGAACGGCCCGAGCAGCTCCTCATCGCCCTGGAGCCCGAAGCTGCATCCATTTACTGCCGCAAGCTCCGCCTCCACCAGGTAATCGACCTGAGCCTGCAGCCAATCAGGAATGGCCCGGATATAGATGGGACCCGGCCGTTCGACTCCGGCTTCAGACAAGGTAGTGAAGGCTGGGAGGGAGAGGGAAAGCGCATTCCGATTGTTTGATGGGTGTTTTGTTTTACTCTGCGGAGTTCTGGGAAATTGTTGTGGTTTTACTGCAATCTGTGTGTGTGTGTGTGTGTGTGTGTGTGTGTGTGTGTGTGTGTGTGTGTGTGTGTGTGTGTGTGTGAAGGGGAGAGCACAGAGGGTAAAGATCTGGCCACAGACCCGGCCTGTGGTTTGGCATTTGTGTGTGTTTGCATCCAGGATTCTTTGTGACCAATTAGCATTAGCACAGCATTATTTTTCTTCAGTTCATTGTTGGGATTTCAGTCTAATGCAGCAGTTTCCATGAAAAGAACACGGGACGCGGCAAAACAAATATCACACGGACCAAAACTTGACCCGCTCTGCTCAGAGCTGCTTTTCGGAATCTGAAGAAAAACACCAGTAAAGTGCAGCGAGGGAACAAAAGGGCTGTTCCAGGCCGGGAAAGCAGACGGCGATGCATAATTCAACAGTGACACACACACACACACGCGCGCGCACACGAAGAGCATTCAGGGCGCCCAAATATACACACTCGACACAGGATATTGTAATTGGAACAAGGTGCGGTGAGACTATGATCTCACCCCCCTCCTCGCCTGTCATTCTCCCTTTACCTCACACACGTTCATTTTATCCCCCCCCTTCCCTTTTTTTGCCTCCCTTAAGCCAGGTACAAAACTCTCTTTAGATCCCCGTGCAGGACGCGTTTGGCATCACGCCCATGCTTATTTTTGAATGTCTTCAGCTTTTCCTACACCTCATTTTGTCCCCGAACGCACCACCGCGAAGCCATTAACACACATGCAAACGTCACACAAACACACACTTGCGTTTTCTTTTCAAATAAATGGTTTCCAGACATTCTATATAGCGGCACACACACACACACACACACACATACGTGTCCTGCATCAAGTGGGATCTTGAAACAACATAAGGTTCTCTCTTTCTGTCCTGGGTTTGAGGAACCCTTTTTAAAAACCACTATGATTTATATTATACAAACACTCCCGACTGACAGAATATGCTAGAAATAATTTTCCATTTTCATCTAATTTCTCTCTTTTTTGGGATAATTATACATCTTAAAGCCATTTACTTTTCAATCCTTCAGTGTATTTGCTCTTTTAAAGACGCTGGCAGGTATTTTATGTTTTTGTTGGCCTCTTTCTTTACATTTAAGCTGTCACTCGAGTGTTTTTTTTTTTTTTTTTTTAATGTCTGGAGTGAAAAAAATAAAGAACTCGTTACTTCCCACAAATTATTCATGTCAAACACATATTAGCAGATTTTGGAGTATTTGTCTTGCTTTCTGTACCCTTTTCTGCTGATGCTTCTCATTAGGCTAAAGCATAAATGACCTCACGGCTTTTAAAACCGCCGTTGCTCTCAGAGAAGCTTGTTTCTCCTCCAAGTGGCTCACGCTCGGCTGCGTAGTGCAAGGTGGTGAAAGGTGGTGATGACTCCTCTGGCCCACAGCTGGGCCATAAAAATTCTTGTCCAATTTATTTAGCAAGGACGTAGAAAAAAAAAAAAAAAAAGGGTTCACGGGCCTGGAGCCATGTTTTACTTCTTTGTGGATACAGTACAGTCGGAGGTGTTGTGGAATAAATATCTGACCTTTTGAACGGAGGTCAATGACACGTGCGGCCCTCGCTGAGGTCGTGTCCGTATATCAAAGCTCGGTGTGTTTGTTGCAGCCAGGGAGCAGCTGAGGCGATCCAGACACAGCAGGACCTTCCTGGTGGAGAGCGGGACTGGAGAACTGTGGTCAGAGCTGCAGACCGGTAAGGACGCGCACGTGTAACCGGATGTCTGTGTTGTGTTTCAGCAGGCAGACTCGCGACACAGTTGGTTGTTGCTTCTCTGTTTATACTGATGAACATAAATGAGAAGCGTGACCATCTGCTTTAGCTCCTAAACACGCAAAAGTGGAAAGACGGGCGTTAGCCTAGCTCGCCGCAACCATGGAGTTAGCGGCTAACAAAGTCCACATCATCTCATTTAAACACCAGTATGTTAAACCTGTTGCATTTCTTATGTACTTGAGGAAACATTTTTAATCACTGAAAAAGCACAAGCACATTAACGCAGGAACAATTACAAATACGAACTAACGTAGCTGAAACGACACCCACCTCTCCCACAGGATCTTGTACAAAAGGGAGGAGGCGGAGGGATCGCCATCAATTTCTAGGTAGCACCACCGAAGAAGAAATAAAAGGTGGAGCCCCCAAACCTGACACTTGTGAACCTTACAGACTTGTGTCATTATAACATTAGCTTACTTTAGCCTGTTGCACATGACCCACGCGCCTGCCACAGAGACCCCACACGTCTGAGATATTGATGACTCTGACCTCTGACCTCTGAACAGGCAGACCTCTAACGCTCCAATTCTCGAGCCCCTATTCCTGCACGTCATCGTCTCCTTCCGCATCTGTTTATTTTTCGTTGCTCGTTGCAGCAGAGGAATCATTTAGAGCCGCTGACACATCCCTTTGGCGTATAACCTACATGTGGTGCTACAAATGGAAAACAGACTACTCGAACCTCATGTTTATTGACAAAAACATACACTAAAAGCCATGTGGTTTACAGAAAACAATGGTTTAAGAGCATAAACTCCGAGGAAGTAAGGCACTAATGCTACCGCTACTAGATTGCACAGTTTCACAGTATTATTATATTTGAGGATTAAAAGATCACAAAAACCTGACCACGTTTCAAAATAAAAGGAAATGAAAGCTTGAATCAAGCTCGTCTTGTAAGGGAATCTTTTTTTTTTTTTTGTGCTGCAGCGTTCAGGCTGATATCCCGGTCTGTGCCGAGCCTTGACAACGATCTAACTGACCCTCTCCGCTCCCCTTCCTGTCCCACTCAGGAAGGGCCCAGCCCAGGGGACACCGGGCGTTTGCTCTGCATAAACCAAAGGAGAAGAAACCCTCTTTTGTCGTCCCCCTCCTCCCAAATCTGTCCCTCCTCTGAATCGGTTTCACCTCGCGCGCGTACGTGTTGCAGGCCGAGTCGGCTGACAAACCCAGGCTTTTATCACTCTGTGCGTAATCACGGACATAAACACACTCTCAGATGAAGCATTTCGCAGATGCCTGGAGGTTGTTTATGTTGCAGAGAGGCTCTTGGCTGAACACACACACATATACTGCTCATACGTGCGTGTGCACACACTCTGGATGCACTTTCCTGCTTCCTGTGCCAGATGCTTGTCATGCTAACCCAGTTCAAAGTCAGAAAATTTCACATGTAGATTAATTGTGCTCCTATTTTTCCCAAGTTGGATTTTTCTCTCCTCTAGCTGCATGAAAAATAAGGCTATTAAACTAGGGTGACCAGACGTCCCGGTTTACCCGGGACAGTCCCGGTTTTGAGCCTTGTGTCCCGTATCCTGGCGGATTTCAACAGCCCCATTGTTTTGTCCCAGTTTTACGCAAGCCCCATCCAGGGCGTCCCGTTTTCTTCTTTTATCAACAACACGCTACATGTGTTAGCAAGTCATTTAAGGCCATAACAGTGCATTCCGGTTGAAACTCGTTGTCTTTGGCCCATGTGTATGTCAGTCACACAGTTGTCATAGCGATCTGTAATCTGAACCAATTAAAAAGCTACACCGTTTCCACGTGTCTGTAGCCTGATGCTCATTGGTCCATGAAACCGCATCGGACCGGACACCTTGAAAGCACCGCTCATTACTCAGGTTAACGTTCATGATACTTTCATGATAGTCTGAGTTCTATGAAAGGTTCACTGCAAACCATAGCTGAAAAAAGTCCTCTCCAGCATGAAATACTAAGGATCATATATATATATATATATATATATATATATATATTTAAATATAACACATTTACAATTAAGCAAAAACGCCATATTTGCTTCTACAGCGTAGAATCAAAAGGAAGTACAAATAATAAGGCTGATTAAGTACAGTACTTGTAATATTTCACTGTTTTTTTTACGTAGGGGACAGATATATTGTGGCAGACTGTGGAGGAGGAACCGTAGACCTGACGGTTCACCAGATCGAGCAGCCTCAGGGAACACTTAAGGAGCTCTATAAGGCTTCAGGTACAATTATTCCCAAAAGATTGAACATTCCTGGTATTTGTTGCCACCTCTGAGGCTGAAAGTCTCCCTCCAGGCGGCCCGTACGGGGCCGTCGGCGTGGACCTGGCCTTCGAGGCCATGTTGTGCCAGATATTCGGCGAGGACTTCATCCGGAGTTTCAAGGCCAAGCGCCCGGCGGCCTGGGTGGACCTCACCATCGCGTTTGAGGCGAGGAAGCGGACGGCGGCCCCGGGCAGGGCCAACGCCCTCAACATCTCGCTGCCCTTCTCTTTCATCGACTACTACAAGAGACACAGGGGTCAGAGTGTGGAGGCCGCCCTCAGGAGGAGCAAGTGAGCGTTCAGTGTTCCCATTTTATTTCTTGCCAGTAAATGTGCATATTTCAAAGGATCTTTAAGAATAAGTAAATCCTGTAATAGCAAAACATAAAATTCTGGAAAAGCTGATAGAATTCCATTTTACTCTGAAATAAATGTCAAAGCACAGCTTGAGCGCTGTATGTGATTGAATGTACCAGCTACTGGTGCTAATTAGGTGGATTGCGTTCCAGTAAATGTCCTCCCCGTGTTTCAGTATCAACATCGTGAAGTGGTCGTCTCAGGGGATGCTGCGGCTCACGCAGGAAGCCATGAACGAACTCTTCCAGCCAACCATCAACAACATAATCAAACACATCGGTAGGAAAAACATGGATGGTTTCACCAATAATGCTTTTCCTGGATGAGGAAGAGGGAATTCTGGGATTTTTTTTTTTTTTGGTAACTTTGTCGTTCTTCTCACGATAGAGGAGCTGATGGCAAAGCCTGAGGTGCGTGGCGTGCGTTTCCTCTTCCTGGTTGGAGGCTTTGCCGAGTCACCCATGCTGCAGAAAGCGGTCCAGAGGGCACTCGGGAGGTCCTGCCGCATCATCATCCCCCACGATGTTGGGCTGACGATACTCAAGGGCGCCGTCCTGTTCGGGCTGGATCCCACTGTGGTGAGTTTTAAGGGCTTCCTCATGAATGGAGAGAGTAATACTTTAATCCAGTGTTTCTCAGACTTTTTCAGACCAAGGACCACTAAACCCTTACACACTCACGGACCACCTGACTCTAAATAGCTCCCAAAACAATATGCTAAGTAACGATCAGGTGCTGGTATGACAGATGCATCAGGAAATATACAATAAAGAGAATTATTTAAATCTTGGGTGTTCATGAAACACTGATTTTACACGGAATTTTAAATATTGAAATTTAAAATTTTAAAATGTGACTTGTTACATGTCACCACTAGGTGTCGCCCACGGACGACAACTCTTTGAGAAACACTGCTTTTCTAATGAGCGTCTCCTTGCAGGTCAGAGTGCGGCGATGCCCTCTGACCTATGGTGTGGGTGTCCTGAACCGTTTTGTGGAAGGCCGCCACCCTCGTGAGAAGCTTCTCATCAAGGACGGTCACGAGTGGTGCACCGACATCCTCGACCGCTTCGTCTCCGTCGACCAGTCGGTGGCCCTGGGCGAGGTGGTGAGAAGGAGCTACACCCCCGCTCGTCTGGGCCAGAGGAAGATCATCATCAACATCTACTGCAGCGCCACGGACGACGTCACCTACATCTCCGACCCCGGGGTGAGGAAGTGCGGCATGATAACTCTGAACCTGCCCGAGCCTCTGCCGCTCCCAGGAGCGGTGGGTGGAGCCGGGGGAGGAGCTCCAGACAGAAGGGAGATCAGGGCCACCATGCAGTTCGGAGACACGGAGATCAAAGTCACAGCCGTGGACGTCATGTCCAACAGATCTGTCCGGTCTTCCATAGACTTCCTGTCAAACTGAGGAGGAGCAGGAAGTGGGAACAAGGACTGGAAAAAAGACAGTTTGCAGAGGAATCTTTTTTTTTTTAAACAACACGGTACTTTGGGAGGGCTATCTTTGGACGGAAAGGGTCATATCTTCAATTATACTCAGATCTTGCACAGAATTGTCACTTGCCTTCTAGAAGGAGCCATCATGTGACATCACACACCGCTGTTTGATTCAGATAAAAGGCAGGATAAAATATAACTACTTCATTTTGCTTCCATGAAACGTATAAGTTGTTTTTTTTTTAACAATTACCTCATTTAAATCCATTTCCAGTTACTTTAATTGAACAGTGAACAAACTACCTGAACCGCACATTTCTGTAGATCCAGACAGAAATGCCATCTACTGGCTCGCCATCTACTGGTGGAGCGACGGAACTGCAAGTTCCATTCCTCATTCATATGGTTCAATGTTTCTTATTTTGAAACTACAATAAGCTTGAAATGTACCGTTTTGGTGTTATTTTTCACACGTTGCTAACAAATGGCTTCTCAAATTGCACCTTACATATTCCATATTGTCACCTTGGTCTCTGCAAGTTTGGTCTGATTAACTTTGAATCAACAAAAGCATCAAGTAACTTTACTGTATAATCAAAGTTATTTCATACTAGAATTAAAATTATATTTTTCCACTATATGTTTGACTCAACTAAGCTACCTATTTATTTACTCTTGATATCAACCTTACAACTAAATGATTAAAATAAAACACGAACAGTGAAATGAGGTGTGAATTTATTGACGGTCCAATAAATAGTTTTACACAGCCAGTTTAGCAAACTGTTTGACATCATCTCAGTGCTTTATGTTCCACCTTACATTAGCAACAACCCAGAGACTGGAAGAGGTGGGAGATGAGGAGACAACTGTTTGGGGTGTTTCAGAACGGCACGTCCAAAGCTGCAATTTAAACGTGAAGTATGAAAGAACGCTAGCATTGACCAAAAAAAAAACAAAAAAACAAACAAAAAAAAAAAAAACACTATACGTCAGCCATCTTTGACAAAGGAAAAGAGCTCCTCCCCTCTCTGCGTCGCTACGGAGACGATCCGTAACTCAACGCCTCATTTTACCCAGAGTTCCCAAAGAAATCAGACCCGATTTCGAGTCGGAAATCAAGATTTTAATTCCGGGATAAAATGAGGTGTGTGTTCTTGGCTCTTCTTAGTGAGCGTGGGGTCTTCCTCGGCCCCTGCCTCTGCCCATGGCGCCACCTGGGGGTCCGTCTGTGGAGCTGCGCGGGTTCTTGATGGTCTCGTCCACAGACAGGATGAGGCAGGCGGCCTCCGATGCGGCCGTCAGGGCGTTGATCCGCACGATGGACGGCTCCCAGACGCAGGCGCCGTAGTTGTCGGCGATGTCCTCGTTGTTGATGTCCACGCCGTACCACATGCCGCCCTGCGGCCACAACACGGGTTAATTCCCAGGATTAGTCAGGTGAAATTTGTCTCGTGTCCCCCACCTGTGCGTGTTTGGCTCTCAGTTTGTTGAGGATGTTGGTGGCGTCGAAGCCCGCGTTGTCGCACAGCTGCCTGGGGATGACTTCCAGGGCCTTGGCGTACGCTCCGATGAGCAGCTGCTGCTTTCCAGGGATGGTCCTGGAATAGTCGCGCAGGTACTTTGACAGCTCCATCTCGATGGCTCCTCCACCCGCCACAATGGAGTCATTCTAGCAATATTTTAAACAGTCAAGGTTGAAAATGGATCCACTCCAGGCTGAAGACTTACCGTATTTTCCAGACTAAGTGGCACTTCTTTTTATAGTTTGGTCGGGATGCAACATATGTGAAATTATTAAAATATATATGGTAATTTCACGTTTGTTATTTCCACACTGACAAGGGCACTCTATGCTTTATCAGCGTTAACTTAAAAAGACATCTGAGAAAGACTGAACAAAAATGCCCCCAAAAAGAAAATCATATTCCACAGATTACAAGCTGTACGTAGTGAAATATGCAGCTGAAAACGGAAAAAAGATGAAAGTTAACGTTAACAAACCAGACCTTCAGTTCATTGTCTACACTTCATGTAGCGGAGTAACCATCAGTGTGTTACGTTAGCATACCGTGGCACCTGTTCAGCCTGTTGTTGTTCTATTGGTATTATTATAACTTGCTTTTTAAGATGAATGTCTGTTCTTGGTCTCAGATTTTGTAAAATAAATATCCCCCCAAAAATGTGACTTATATATGTTTTTTTTTCTGCTTCATGACACATTTTTTGACTGACGCGACTTATAGTCTGAAAAATACGGTAACCAATTTGAAAATGAGACTCCTAACCTTGATGGCTCTGCGTACGATCATGATGGCATCGTGCAGCGATCGCTCCGTCTCCTCTGTGAACTGTTCGGCCCCGCCCCTCAGGATGATGGTGCACGTCTTTGCCTTCGGGCAGCCCTTAAAGAAGTTGTACCTACGCGTGCACGAGCCAGGTGTGAGTACAGAATCACCGCCCGGCTTTACTCCACACGCTTCCTGTCTGCCTTACCTCTCTCCTCCAACCTGGACCTCCTCAAACACCTCACACTGTCCCAGGACTTCGTCTGTCAGGGCTCCTACTGACGTCTGGATGGAGCCTCCGCAGGCCTGGAGGCCACATGACACACGGGGAGTGAGAAATCTGAATTGTCCACAATTTTAAATCTGTCTCTTGGTAACAGAACCAGACAAATGCGCCATTTGGACTCTTTCCTACCATCATGGTCCTCTTCAGATCCTCTTCCTGCACCCTGCCTGCGCAGAACAGGTCTCTGTCTGCAAAGTACTGGGTCGCCACGTCCCCGATGGGAAGCTTGGACAAAACCACCTTGGCCCCAGACTGGTAAATCTTCTCCAGTTTATCGTACAGGATGTTCCACTCTGCATCTACGATGGCCTGGTAGTCCTGTAAAGAAAGAAGACGTAGTACAATGAAGGGAGGCATGATTCAGTTTAGGTCCTGTTGATCACAAGATGACAACCCCCTCTTACCTCCACAGATTTCACGCGGACCTCAGCATTATCCTTCTCAGCCTTCAGCTCCAGCTCAACATTCAGTAGAGCAATCTTTGGATTCTCATAGGACTTGGGTTGCATTTCAAACCCTGCGTAGGAGAAGGTCTTCTTGAATGCCACCCCAGTGACCAACTGGGAATCCTGGAACATTTAACACAGGGGTAGTAATTAAAAGTCACTGAGGTCCAATTATTAAAAATTCCTCCAAGTAAAAGGTCCGAAACAAAGTTGAGATTATGCCTCTCTCTTTGTCCACATTTTTCACAAAGCAGGACATGTTTAACTGAGTCTACAATTAGCTCTTTTACCATATATAAAAGTAGCCCAGGCAAATAAATCCAAGGCCTTTATTTTAGAGTAAAGAAAACAAAAGCCTCAAAATGAAATAAATATAAAGTTAATGCTACGTTTTCGGAGCACATGAGGCACACTGGTTTTGAATTGCCTGACGGAAGAATGAACATAAATTTCTCCATCCACTCGTCTTTTTCCTCCTCAACCTTCCTTCTTTTGGAGCTAGCCACACGAGCACTAGCTGACACTTCCGTGGTGCGCCGGTCGTGCAGGGGAAACAAACGATTTGATTGGCTCAACTAAGTGCGGCTATTGCCGTAGTAACTGCAGTAGCAGCGCCTGCTGTCTACAGACACGACTGCCGGGAAAATGCTCCACGAAAATCTATTCATGTAGATTTATCAGAGATTGGTCATGGGTCCGGACAGAACCAGCACTCGGACCAGACCGGATCCGGACCGAGGTCCGCCATTTGGTGATGACTGATTTAAGGGAACATATGAAATTCCATATACTATTTAACCAAGCAGCAACAATGAAAATACTAACCTCAAGGGCTCCTCCCTGGACCTTCTTGATGCCAATCATCTTCAGGGACATCAGTTCATCCAGAGACATCACAGCATCCACAACCATCTTGGAGAAGAAGCCCTTCTGACCTGCAATTAGCTTAGAGTTCAGGGCTGTGGCGGCACATTTCTCCAACAGCTGCCTCTGCTCTCTGAGGGCAGAAAAAGGAAAATAAGCCCTGATAATTATAGCCTCAAAGACAAAAGAGGGGGATTGTGGAAATGAGTTACAGCAACACTGAGCACGTACTGCTTGTCGTCCTTCTTCACGGAAACAGAGATCTCCTTGATCTTGTTGACGGCGAGGTTGGTGGCAGTTCGGAAAGCTCTGATGATGGTCTGAGGGTGGAGACCCTCCTCCACATACGGCTTCAGTTGCTTCAGGAACTCTGCAGCCAGGAGAGTGACAGAGGTGGTGCCATCCCCGACCTGGGCGCAGCAAGAAAGAAAAGGTCGTCACACCCTACAAAATATCTCACATACCTAAACACACACACACTGCTCACCTCAGCATCCTGGGAGCGTGCAATGTCCACCAGGGTCTTGGCTGCAGGATGAACAACATCCAGGAGTTTCAGGATAGTGGCTCCATCATTGGAGATCGTGCCCTTGCCTAATTAAATAAAAGATTGAGGATAAATTAATTCTGAAAGCAATTAAATTAAGCCTCAACTTCACACAGCTCCGTACCTCTGCCATCCACTATTAATTTGTCCATCCCCCTGGGCCCAAGGGTGGTCCTGACGGCCTCAGCAATCACCTGGCGCAAAAACAAACAAAAAAAAAATCTCTGAGTTTACATAAAGAGTGCATACAGAAAAACAGCAAACAACCAAGGAGAGAGACAGTTTTGATTTTCTGACCTGGCATGCATTGATATTACTGATGAGCTGGGGGATGCCCTGGGATGAGTCTGTCCCTTCCTTCAGCAGGATAACCGGTGTGGGCTGGAAAGATATGAGAGTCAAGGATGACAAGAAAGGAAGTGTTAGATAATTAAGTTGAATGATAATGCGAATTATTGTTGCAATGGCTTGAAAGATGTACCACATCAATTGTAGATTATATTGGAAAACTGTGACTGAAGTTTTGGGTAATGTTTTCAGTTTCATCAAAACCGCCATAAATATACAAATTCTAATGCTTTTAATCTACATTTTAAAGGAATATTTTCTGCTATCAGCCTGTTGTTTTGTTAGCTGCTAGATAGATATGTCTGTCAAAATGTCATTTGTTTTTGTTAAAACTAGCGCCTTAATCTCCATGTAAGCACATATTACATCGTACTGATTATATCCTCCAAACTAGTCCAGTATATTCGCATGTCACCATCAGTTAGACATGGTTGAAAGATCGCAAAATCAATATTTATCCAAACATTCACTTAATTAAATGGGTGTGAGCTAGCTTATTCGGGTCAAAATAGAATGCAGAAATGCTAATCCCTTAGCCTAACAGCTAATTTTATATTTTTGTGACTGGCAAAGCTATAATAACAGGCAGCTGATAAGAAAGTAAAGTATTTCAGCAGTCATTTAATTGTAACCGGCTTAGTTTTAGTAAGCGTTAGACAGCGACTCCGTTAGCATTTTATACGCCCAGTGATGATGGCTTTTCCTCTCGAGCTAACATGGTCACAATAAAAAGAATATTATCGTTATTTTCACAAAATATCTTTATCACAAGGGCACCGAAGTAGATGAATGACAATGAGGGATATCACGACGTAAATACTAATTGATAACTTGATGGATGGACGCAGATTGTACACTTGAGTTTGGGCTACAAATGCTAACACACTCACCATCATTTTTGCAGTTCCTTCGAGAAGCTTTCCGCCGGTAACCAATCCCACAATGCTGTTCGGCGTCAAGAGCGGATGGAGGTGCGTTCAAGAGCACGAAGCTCTGATAATACAACAAAGCCGTTTCTGAACTTCGACGGGTGAGCCTGAAATGAATTAATATATGCACCAAACAAACATGTAATTTGTATTCAAATGTTGTACATACATTATACACAGGATTTTGGAAATGTATGCTGCTACTGAGTATATGGGCAGAAATACCAGTGTATAGTGTTCCGAAGTTTAAATATCTTCTAAAGACACTTACTTTGTGCTATCAAAAACTCATATACTTATTAGACCCTTTAATTTTTCCCCTCTTCCCTCAGCCCTGTAACGACAAACACACCTCTACATTCGCGTCCGACTCCAAATGTTGAATTTCAAGAGAAAATTCGAGGAAAATAATTGATTGTATGAATTAAGAAATGAATTTATATAACTAAAAATATGATTTTCTTTTTTTTAGTCAACAATAAAGGGTTTTGTATGACATAACAAATTCTGTCACAATATTTCAATTTTTAATTTCAAGACTTGATTTGTCATTGTCACAGAATAACAACAAAATTATGATACAGCCAAAGAGTTGACACAAAAACATGAATTTGCTATGAATAAACAAATGTGCAAATTAGATCTGATAAGAAAATGGTTCATCAGACATTTTTTTTCCTTGAACGATGCTTTGACATGCATCATAAGTAGAATTTTCCTGCCACAAGCATTACCGTCAAATACCGTGCATGCAGTCTGGGTTTTTGCATACCATGAGGCAAATCTACAGAAAATGCAAGCCTATTGATCCAGGCTCCACAGACGATGACATCATGAGTTAATTGTGATTATGTCCCAATCAAGTCTTCATTGTTACTAAATCAAGAACAAACTCATTCTTACTTTTACAAGTCTTTTAACTGTGAACTGCCAAATTCTTTAAAACGATTTTTACACTGAAAACAAACATTAGAGGCAGTGGCTTGAAACTTAATGGTGCACTTACATGTTCAAATAGCATAAAATGGAAGAAATAACACACCAAGTACCTTTATTTTTTTTGGATAAAACAAACAACACACACGGGCAAAACAATGAAGCATATGACTACGCTATAAATCTGTTTTTGTTTTTTAAAATAAATGCATGAATACTCCATCACCAATTTAACATTTTACCAGAAAGTTAACATCAACTGTACAAACATAAGCTGGGCAGCCGTCCCAGCTTGTGCAGGTAGAGGAGAGGCTGCATGTAGGAGAGGCAGGCGGCTGCAGCCAGAGCCATCGCTGCCAGCTGACACTTGACTGTGTGATCAGGAAGTGCTCTCACCAGCATCAGTGTGAGGATGAAGGGTGTGTAGTTGAGCATGAGCATGGCCTGGACGATGGCCACAGTGACGAAGGCTTTCTTCTTGCATGTGCTGTCTCCCCTCCTCGCCTCAGCCCTCTCTTTTTTTTCTCCTCCCTTCATTTTGGGTGTTCTTTTCTCCTTTACTTTCTTTGCCTTGCGCCTCATGTTATTGTCTCCTGGTGGTGGCTTTCGTAAGGATTTGAGGATAGATCTTGTGCAGAAGGTGTCTATGATGAGGACAGGGATGAACCCCATGCATAGTATGTACCTTGTGTGTGAATGGAGACCCAGTGTGGCCATGAGGATGTAAATACTCCAGATGAAAGCTAAACATCCCCATTTATATTTAGACCCCTTGAGTCTGTGAAGAAGACACAGAAAGAATGTGAACTTAATGTCAACATTTATACACCTACAGCAGGAGGCCATTCTTCCATCCCCATCTATCCTTAAAATGTAGCTGCTTTTTAAGCATTAAACTGGATTAAATGAGTTAAAATATGTCATTTTTACCGTATATAGTGGAGTGGTCGCACCACAGCGATGTACCTCTCCACGCACACCAGGCACAGAAGCAGGGGCTTCATGACGAGCACCAGTGAGTCCATGTAACCCATCAAGCCCAGGACAGCATTATTCTGCCACAGGAGGATATTGGTAATGGCCACGGGCAAGTACAGGTAGAACAAGACCTGTATGAGGGCCAGATGGAAGTGGAAGAAGTCTGCAGGCACGATCCCAGACCTTGGAATGAAATGCAATAAATTAGAAATCTGATAACCAAATTACAATATTGCAGCTAAAATGTAAAAAAAAGCAACCTTTTGTTGAGGATGTGACAGATGAGCCAAATGTTTAAAGGGAATCCTATGATGGTCTCAAAGGTGCCAGTGCTAAAGAGGACAATGAAACCGGCTGAAAGGCTAGCGACTGTGTTGCTGTCATTCGAAAGGACAGCGCATTCTGTCCAGTAAAACCCTGGCATTGATGAAGAGGAGTTGGCTGTGTGTCTATCCATGCTGCAGAGGAAGACGGAGGCATGATGGATTATCACATCTGGTTTCAGTTCAATGAAAATAACAATCACTATACTGATCAATGTGCAGGGAAAGTGCTGTAACCAACCTGTCGGTGCAGTGTGACTGGAGCTCTGAAAACCAGATCTAAAAGTTTCTGTGGTGATGCAGGCAGATTTGCATGGAAATTATATAAAACCATCAAATATACCCCCCCCCCCCCCCCCNGACCAGCTGGGGATCTGATGGCAGCCAGTGGATCCGGGCTAGAACCACAGAATAAATAAATGTACATATGAGGCAGCTAGCCTTTGTACCTGCACAACAAGCCCAGTTTGCATCGGTGTCATTTGAACCATCAGAGCATACATTACTAGCAAACTGACTGGTGCTGTTATTTATCATTGTAGGCAGTCAATGATGTTTAGTACATGGTTACAGTGTTTTCACATATTGATGGTCAACAGAGTTTGTCTGGGAACAGTTTCAACGACTGTTTGACAGTGACAATGGACAGTGATGAGCTTGCATGGTGTCAAGGAGCGCAAACACCTTTGGCTTTAGTCACACAAGGAATTTGAAAAGAAACTTTTGACAGACAGGCCCCACACTCTCTCACACACACACACACACACACACACACACAGATACACACACAAACATTCCTATTAGCTAATTAGAATTATATTTTCTTCTACTACTTTCTATGTGTGAATAGGTGTGTTTTTATTTTGCAGGTGTCGTCTAAATTATCTGCATTATTTTGATGTTTAAGATTTATTTTATCATGAAATATTATCTTATTTTATTAGCAATGAATACGATTGTCGAGTGTGGAGATATTTGTCTGAACGTTCTACAATCTACATGCTCTTGAACGTAGCTTTGCCGTCATGAACGATGGCAGGGATTGGCTGATGACTTCGGGGTCGGCATGTTCGATATTTTATTTGGGTATACCAGAAAGGCGGAGATATACTTTGGAACAGGAATTTAATAGTAGGGCGGGCGCTACCCTTGCAGATACGCTTGACAGCAAAACAAACGCCTCCTTTACCCAAAATCTCGCGCGGAGTTTCCATAGTTTACAATCTTTGGTGGCGGGAGACGGTGTATGGAGAAAAATACAGTCGATATTTAGTCTTGACCTTTCAAGTTATGTCAAAATAGTGGACAAGTTACAACAGCGGTACACAGTAGAGATGGACGACTTCGGGATTTATGCCGTGTTCGGAAAGAATAGCCCGCCGCAAAGGCTGTTGAGGTACGTCCAGTTGCTTTTTGCATTTGTTGTGAACAGTCGCCTAGTTTCTTACGAAATTAAGGTGAATATTTGCATAAATTACGACCTAATAACGTCTTAAGAAAGAACTGTTCATGGCCGTTTGGCATTGACTAATTTGTCAACTGCTGTAATGTTTTAATATCTTTAGTGCCGAGGGTTCCTGGCGGGTGTCCGTTGCAGTACCCCAGAATGTCCACCAGGTGGTGTTGTTCAGCAGCGGTCCGTGGGGGGAGAGGATTTGCGGCAACGCAGAGCTCAACAATGCTGAACGGATACCCATCACTATTGGCAAATTAACACCATATAACAAGTACGTTCAATTTGATAGATTGTCTCCTATTAAGCCCACAGTGAAACCCACTACTGCGTCTATTTTCTTGTCTGTGCCTTAGGTGCCTGTCATGGGAGCAGTGGGAAGAGGAGGCATGGACTGACGGGGTCACACTGAATGTCACTTTGGAAGGAGGAAACCTGGTAACAGTCATAACTTTCAGATTTATTTGCAATGGACCTCATGAGTCATATGAGTGGCACATTTATAGGTCTACTGTACAATGATGATCTGTAAGTCTTGTAAACATTTATTTCCCCCTCAGGTAAAAGCAGATTTTTTGGAAGCAGAGCTGATTCCAGCCGTGACTGAGTGCACACCAAAGGTCATCCTTCAAGATTTTATACAATTATTTTAACATTTAGGCTTATTTACCTCATTATAAATGAATAATTTGACCCTTCCAGGACACTGGAGCTCCCCTCGCAGCCAGAGAGCTCAACAGCAAAAGGAAGAGAGTGTCAGAGCACGACGATGATGCTAAGAATAAGATGGCAAATTGCTGGGACGAAGAGAACTTGTGTCCGAACAAGGGGCGAAAGGGTCGGAAGAAGGGAGGAGAGAAGTTGCTCAGGAGTCAAGGGAATGCAACAAAGGCGAACGGTGAGGAACAGCGCAGTGTGATTGTCTGCGCCAAACAATGTCAAGTCTGTCTGCACTCACAAAATGTTGCTTTCCACAGAGGCACAAGGGACGGTGGAAAAAGGGCGTTCTCAGGGCACTGTCAGGACAAAGGGCAGACAGAACAATACACAGAGCAGTGAGTTTTATACAGTTGTTGTTTAATCTGTTATATTTATTCAGCAGCTGCAGAATGGCCACAGGCCCCTGCAGTGCACAGGGCAAGGTTATCATAGTTTTGAATTTTTCATTATAGTTTAATTTTATTTAGTTCTCACTTTTTCTCTGTAATTAAGTTTAATTTATTTTTAGAGTGGGTTTCCTAGTTTTTATTACTCTTTGTTTTTAAAAAATGTATTACTTAGTTTTTTATTTTAGTATTAGTTTTTATTTTTTTTTCATACTTTGGCTTATTTGCTAGGTGCAAGATTCAAATTGAACAAAATAATCAAACTTAACAAAAGATAACATTTAAAAAAAAAATGTAATCAGTAATCACAACAACCATGAGCGTCCACAGCACAGCAGCTTAAAGTGGAAATCCGTGTGTAACTAGTGTGTGTGGGTTAAATACAGGGACTGTCCCCGCGAGGTACAAACCAAAATAACCAACAAGCAAAAGACACACACGGATGATAGAATTTAAGCATATTTAATAATAGCGTATTTCAATAACAAAAGCATATTTAATAGCTCAAGTAAAATTCTGCGAGTGAAATAAATCAATTTTATATTAATCCACAGTGGATAAAGACTAAAACGAAGGGGCTCTAACCAGTAATTTCAGTTTGTTTAAGTTAGTTTTGTTAACACACAATAGAGTTTAAGTTAATTAGTGGTTTTTCTTTTAATTATTGTTTTTATTTATTTTAGTTAACAAAAATGTTTTTACAATTCTAGTTTTCGTGATTCCATTAATGATAGTAACCTTGCTAGAGGGAGTTAAGTTTGAATGTGAAATAATAATAAATTTAATGAAAACTGGAATACCAGTGATTCTCATTCATTCAAAAGCTCTTTGAAATCCCTACAGCGCCACTGTTTGGCCCTTCCAGCCGCTGGGGTCAGACTCTGTGTCCCATCGACGCCCAGACTGCCATCCTGATCGGCGGACAGGGAGCCAGGATGCAATTCTGCAAAGACCCTATTTGGAAGCTGTGCGCAGGTCGGCGCCTCACACCCTCAGCACGTCCCCGCGTAACCTGTTCTTAGTCTCAGAGCTTCGGTTTCTGTGCCACAGAGGACTTGTCCTGGGTTGCGGCCGAGACTCTGGCGGAAGGTCCCACGCCTGAGGCCAGGATCGGCCACACCTCCGTCTACGACCCTGACTCCAGGCGCATCTTTGTATTTGGGGGATCCAAGAACAGGAAGTGGTTCAATGACGTTCACATTCTGGACACGCGGAGCTGGAAGTGGACCATGGTGGAGGTGAGTGCTTGTCCGTGTTTAACTTTTTAATGTCTTTCCCGCCCCCCCCCCAATCCTCCTTTCTCGTCCCCTCCAGGCTAAAGGGAAGGTCCCTCCTCTGTCCTACCACAGCTGCAGCATGTTCCGAGGGGAACTCTTTGTGCTGGGAGGGGTGTTCCCCCGTCCCAACCCGGAGCCCGACGGCTGCAGCGGCTCGCTTCACATCTTCGATCCACATCTCTCCATCTGGTACCAGCCTATCGTAACGGGGAAAAGCCCCTCCCCACGCTCAGGGTAGGATGGAAAAAGTCCAAACCATCACATGGTTGTTCCCTTATTTTCTCCTGAGCTTATTCCCTCTGTGTCCCTCTGCCAGTCACTCTGCGTGTGTGATGCAGGAGAGGAAGATCTACGTGTTTGGGGGGTGGGACACGCCCGTCTGCTACAATGACATGTACATGTTGGACCTTGGTGAGCATAGCTACCACTGGAAATCAAAGCAAACACACGTTTAGCAGATTTGGATCTGTTTAACTCTTAGTTTGTGCTTTTCGGCCACACAGTTAGGCAATTTTAGGTGTTCAGCGTCCATATTTCATGTAAAAATGTGTTTTCTCTCAGGTCTGATGGAGTTTTCTGAGGTGAAAACCACAGGGAAAGCCCCCTCTCCTCGAAGGTAAATCATTAAAAAAAAAAAAAAACGCAGCAGGTTCTGGGTTCGACTCCAGATTCATTTCACCTTTACTTTCTGTTCCAGTTGGCACGGCAGCACCATGCTCTCAGACACAAAGTTCCTGATCCACGGAGGTTACAACGGGAACAATGCACTCCATGACACCTTCATCTTTGACATTGGTGATTGATTATTAGAACAAAACCCCAGTTGTTTTGTTATGTTAAAAAAATGTAAAATTCTTTATTAGGTTAAATCAGTCTTTCTCAAACTTTTTCAGACCAAGGACCACTAAACCCTTAAACACTCACGGACCACCTGACTCTAAATTGCCCCCAAAACAATATGCTAAGTAACGATCAGGTGCTGGTATGACAGATGCATCAGGAAATATACAATAAAGTGAATTCTTTAAATCGTGGGAGTTCAAGAAACACTGAATTTTAAATATTGAAATTTTAAAATGTAATTTGGTACGTGTCACCACTAGGGGTCGCCCGCGGACGACAACTCTTTGAGAAACACTGGATTAAATTAATATTCACCTTGTTAGTGGATGAATTCCTATTAAACTTCTCCTTCCTCAGACACCAACACCTGGACAGAAATGAAAATCCCTCAGCTGTCCGTCCCCAGGGCGGGGCACTCCATCATCACCATGGAGACACCCGTTTCCCGACGCTTTGCGGTAGAGGAGGACGATGCAGACAGCGCCATCTCCGTCGGCAGGACCCTGCTTGTTTTCGGAGGCGGCAACAATGAGGGCAGCTTCTACTCCGACCTGACGACCGTTGCCGTGGAGGAAATTCTCACCCGCGTTTGAAGAGCAAGTCGGGGGGTGTAGAGTCACCGTCTGACCATCTACACTGTCCTCTTATTTATTTTCCTGTATGTTTTGATTGCTTGAGCCTTCTCTTCCCTTTTTAAGCATAGTGTAACTGCTGGTTTTGGAATAATAGATTTGGAAAAAGAACAGCTGCTTCATGTTTGAGGTTGATGTTGTATATGTCAACCATGTGTTGATCTTGTTTAATAAATTTAGTCAAATTAAGGTGAGGATTATGTTAAGAACTTTGCCATCTTGTCCCAGATTTTTCCTGTTTTATTCTTTAAACTTTATGCGCTTTTCTGTCATTACACCATCTATTCCTTAATAAATGTTTGACTATAGCCACCTTTCCCCTCTGTAAAATCAGTCTTTTTCTGACCGTGAAGATGCCTTTATTGTGAAAGGGCACATTTTAATCCAGGACAGGGAAACATGGACACCTGAAACAAACTTTTTTTTTTTTTTTAAACTGATGTTCCACAGCATCTCACGTTGGAAAAATTAAAAACAAATATCACTAATGCATCCACAGTGGCGATGTATCAGGGATGCCAGTTTCCACGAAGAATATTGGATCCGTATTAAAAGGAAGAAAGTGTCTGATACTGTGGACTCAAACCTGGCAGCAAACATTTGGCTTCTCGGAATGGGAAACTGCAGATTAAAACGCTAAGATTTCTTTTTAAAGATCGTCCAAATACGCTTGAGTTATCATCTGAAATTACCAGCTGATAGGTGTAGTATACGTAGATGTCCTGTAGATGGCGACGCCTGGGCACTTATTTTACCTAGCAACAACAGCAAACCGCAATATCTTAAAAATATATGTACTTCTGCGAGTTCATGCGGTTCATTCGATTGTCAAAAAGGCTGGTTGTTGTATTTTCGGCATGTTTTCGGATGACAAACTGCAGCAATTCACATGTGCACAAGGAAGGCTGATTATTACAGGACATACGGCAATAAGTTCCAGTGTCCTAGCAACAATTTCTTTGAGAGTGCATTTCAACACACTTTTAGCTTGTGTCATACTTATAAACTGGGGAAAAAAATCGTAAGTTTTATTCATAATATTTCAGGCCAGTGGAAGAGAATTATGTTGCATATGTGTATTTTTCCAAGATTTTCCCAAGATATATTAGGATGGAACATACAAATTGTATTCTAATGCTAATACATGTTTAAAGAAAAGATATAAATCAACTTTTTAGCACACAATATATTAGTTTTACAAAACACTTTCAGACCTTTACAGGGGTATAAGTTATTTTACACTGTGAAATTACAATTAAGAAATTTTTTTAACGTGTTGGAGGGGAAAAGTATCTTGTGAGGAACTGCGGTCAACAGCGGTGGCCCGGAAAAAGACGAGTAGAACCGAGCGCGGCCGAACTTCCTCCCTCTCTATCCTCCTCTTTCAGTCGTGGTGCAAGCAGCCATGTTGGTGCGAGCTTGTTCCGGTATCAGGACAGGATCGTGCGCATAGACTGCATTCGGACACAGCTCCTCGTCTCTCTCCCCAGGTCCCCCTGTGACAAGCAGCTCCTAACTGGAAAAAAGCCCCACGTCTGTCGATAATGGATTTTACAACTTGATGATCCCGCCTTCAGACGGCCGGTAACGGAGGAAAAAAAAACAACAGTCGGTGTACCGACAGGACGGACTGGTATATTGCCACACTGCAGTGCAGCAGTGGTGGACGACCTTATTCCAATAACGCAACAGAAGGAAGAGCGTCGGTGATTTCCGTGGATTTTTTTGAGTTTTCTGAGTCGCCCTGGCAGTCGCAGCCGCTGCGGCCGCAGGGGGTTAAGCTAACTAGCCAGATCAGCCTCGAAAGAAATACCAAATTAGCTCGCCATATGAGCCAATGGTCAAGCTGAAAGCTAACGCGACAAATTAATTCTTATTTCCTCTGCAATGTGACCATTTTACATAGTGGTACTTTAATTTTTTGGCTACTCTACCCTGGATATTTCTTCGAGGACATTTTAAATGGTTTTGTGGTAAGAAGGTCGATACGTCGACAGGAATAACTTTGGCCTGAAACTTTATAACTTGGAAGCCGGACCTGGTTTCAAACCTACAAGAAATTTTCTCTGCTTCAGTACGAAAAAGGGACACTGCCTTACGAAAACGACGTTGGATATTTTCTGTTGCTATTTTGGCGACGTTTTAGGCTTCCTGTTGCGTTTGTTAGCAGCCTCTGGGTTAGCATGCTAGCCACCTAATTGAACCTTGTCTTTTTCCTCCACAACCATTGCTCAACTTTTTCCTCAAGCTAGCCCAAGTTGCTAGCCGCGTAAACGTTACAATTTTATACTGATCAACCGCTGCCTCACTTTTTTGTCAGTGTTAGTTGAAAACATATTTTACCCACATCGAAGTTAAAGAAGACGTTTGGCTTTTCCCCATTTTGTACTTGTTGACAAATATGGGACGTGCGGTTTATGCTAGCTAGTTCCAAGCTAGCTGGCTAAACTCTGCTATCCGCTGATGTGGGATTCAACTTGTTGATTCACTGGTTATTTGTCGTGCTGCTAGCTGGCTAGTACTGGACATTTGCGGAAAACTTTCCTCCGCTACCTATTAGACAGTCGTTAAATGCGCAGAAGACACTGAAGAATCGTCCTTGTTTTGGTTTCCCTTTCCCCACTCGGCAGCCTCAAGTTTTGGAAAAATGTCAACAAGGATCCCACTGGTGCAAGTCATTGAAAATTCGACCGGGCAGGTAAGATCTTAACCTTTGCTATGCATTTAGATAAAATCACTGCGGATGGCCATCAAAGAATCTGCATGGAACATTCTGCAGTGGGCAGAGGCCTTTAAATGGCCTCTCAGTTGTCTACCTTTTTGTCCCTCTTGTCTTTACCACTCAGCTGTGTTTCATCAGTCTTTCACGCTGGGCCTTTTCACTCCTTGCTCAGAAGAACAAAGTTAGGTATTTGTTTAGTCTGTGTGTTTGGGGCATGTCCTCCTCCTTGACTTCCCATGAAACCGACAGCCCAGGGAGGTAGTCCCTGCATAAATCACATAAACTCACACATGGCAAAAAGTACATCCGTATTAAACTGGTACCACTGTTAATATTGGCACCTGTTGATATCTGACGTTTGATCTGACACAAGGGATGAGCGTAAACAGAGATCCTGAGCAGGGGGTTACACATTTCCTGTTGCTTCCACCGAGAGATCAACCCTTCCGCTGGTTTATATTGTTGTGAATCATCTATAGATCCATTATCATGCTAATGATGTAGCACAGAGGGTGACACATGGAACCAATTATAGTTGGTGGCAATCAAGACTTGTGTGACAGCCCCGGACCAGTGTCATGTGACGAGCACACTCATGAGCGCTGGATGGGTGAAAAAAAGTGCCTCCGCATGTTGACAGAATAAGCAGTGGGTGATGTCAACACGTATGCCAAGCTAACCCCCCAAGTCTATATTTGTGGTTCTCAAGTGTCTGGGTGCATATAGGTGGCGCAGGCATCTGGGATCAGCTTTTCTGATTGGTCGGGCTGGAAAGGAAGTGTGATAAATTGTGCCAGGGACTCTTCTACCTTTAAAAAAAAAAAAGCCCAACCCTGGTGTGTAAACTGAAGTTGCCTGGCTAGCTAGACTGCATATATAAGAAAATCTGGCTGCTGCGGCTTTAGAGGTTAAAATATCTCTGCTGCCAGCGCTCACAAAAGTTTTCTGTTGGTACCATGATCTCACTGCATGCTTCTGTGTGTGTGTGTGTCAGCTCATCACACAATAGTTTCTATTAACAGGAAAGCAGATTTAACAGCGCGTATGTAGTCATAAGTGTAGGCACACACACACAGTGATGCACGCATTTTTACGTGGCTACACACCCTTACCTGTGACAGAGGTCATAAACAAGGCATTCAGTTTATATAAGCGCTCAAAAATAGCAGTAACACACTTGGCTTGTCTCTTTCGCTGGAATTTTTCAGCTTATGTGACTACGTAACACGCGGGCTGACAAATTAGCATGAGACTCCTGGATGAATGTGAATGCACAGAGTCTGGTGGATGGATTAGTTGGCGAATTGTATAATATTGTCGCTCAAACTGACTGAGTTTCAGCGCCATCATGTGATATTCTGTCAATCAGAACTCGGGCAAACACGGAAAAGATGTTCCATTGAAGTTCTCATCCTAATTTGGAGACTTTGGCCCAATCTCTCATTTATGACGCCACGGCGATACACTGTAGCACGTGGAACTGTCCGTTTCCATTTTAATGGCTGCAGGAGTTCAAAGTTCCTCCAGTACAGGCTTCTGATTAGAGACGAGCAAGACTTTGCTGTTTTCCTGAGCTAATTTAGCTTCAGAATCAGAAACAAAGGCCCTACAAGCACTTGAATGCCGCAATATATTTGCCAACTTTAGCCTCAGGCTTTCACCTGCAACGCTAAAGTCGTCAACGACGGAATTTCACATCTCAAAGCAAAGTCTTAGACTTTTGTGGCTCAGGTTAAGCCCTGGCGTAACAACCTGAAAACATTTAACACTGTGAAATAGCTCTGACTAGGGCAGTCGCGAATATTACAATAATTGTCAATTGTGATTATTCGCAGCAGCACGCAGCGTCGCCGTCACATGTTGTTTCCCTCTCGTCTTGATCGGATCGGCAGCAAGGTAAGGCTAGGACAATATGCTATGGGTAGGATAATATGCTATGCCTAGGATAATATGCTATGCCTAGGACAATACGCTATGGCTAGGACAATACGCTATGGCTAGGACAATACGCTATGGCTAGGACAATACGCTATGGCTAGGACAATATGCTATGGCTAGGATAATACGGTATGGCTAGGATAATATGCCATGGCTAGGATCATATGCTATGGCTACGATAATATGCTATGGCTAGGATAATAACAAATTAAAGGAAGAGGTGGTTCTGGTTCCAAAGCCACGAGACCACTGTGAGACCATTTTGGTTTTAAGCCTAACGATAAAGGAGAGCCCAGTAACGTGGAGGAAGCGATCTGTAAAATTTGCCTTTAAAGAATACCAGTCAAAAGCGCTAAGGCAACAAATCTGAAACAACGTCTACAGACCCACCATCCACAGCAATACGCCAACTATTTTTGGATGTTCAAAAAGTCATTAAATTGCCCTTATTCATTAAAGTGTACAGGACAGTACAGAATGTGTATAATTAAAGCTCATTATGCTATGATGGTAGAATATAAAAAAGGAAAAAAATAGACAGTATAATTCTCAATCACAATTATTTTTCGGACTATTAATCGTCTCCAGAAATTCCTAATGGTGACGGCCCTAGCCCTGATTTAGCTCGGAGCAAAAAGCAAGGACCCTAAATGCCACACAACCTTTGCTCTCGCTGCAGCGCTCCGTTGGCGCTTATTCATCCAAGGATTTAGGGGTGTGAGGTTGGGGGTGAAAAAGGTTTGGGGTCGTGGCGGCTCCTTAACTGGGTTTGTAGGCGAGAGGTCACATGCATTCTATACCTGGCCTGCGTTGAAAGAGGCCATGTATAGAGAGCCGCCGGTGTCGGGTCTCAGGATCCAGGAAGATGTCCTCATCCAGAGCTTCACAAATGTTCAGATAGATATTCAGATAGCATTAAAACTTAACAATCGCGCCAAAATATTGAATAAAAATAATGAAGCTGAGCTGTCAGGCTAATGTTTGCGACACCATTTCTGTGCTGGAGAGGCCAGACAAGGAGGCCTCATCGTTGCTAACCTTTCCTTTCATGGGTGCAAACGATTGCATCAATTAGCGGAGGGCAACGTTATAAAAGTGGTGTTAATTGCAGAGAAATGATATGCCAAACATCAACTTTACACTGCACACGCGACGCCCGGCTCTGCACGTTTTGAGGAACTTTATACTGTCGTAGCTCGCCGACTCCAACGGTCGCCCGCTTCCACGAGCACGACTTCTCCGTTTGTCTGGTTTCCTGTTATACACTCCTCCCTCTCTTTTCATCCAGCCATCTCCTCTGAAAGGATGGCGCAGCGCAGCCTGAAATACTGGTCCGCCTTCCCGTTTGTCACTTTTTCGTCTGTTTAGTTGCGGCCGAGCGTGTTTCTGAGCACCCCCCCATCACTCACTAACAAATTTTTAGCTTTTTCTGAAAAAGAAAATGTATAGAATCTCTTTTAAATGAGAGCTTTGTTTTGGCTCCATGTGTGTATTCATATCTGTTGGTGGAGTTTGTGCCTGAGAAAAGTTTTGATTTGTTTAAAAGTATTTGGACAATGATGCTGCGGTCAACGAATAAAGCTATTTTACGTGGATAGTCAGTGTTTTTAGCAGCCATGGCTTCTAAAAATCATTACTATCCTTACTACCCTTACTACCCTAATCAGCTACCCTTTAAAGCTATTCTATTACAGAATATTTGAACAATATAAGTTATTGAATGCATAAATGCTAAATTACGTGTGCTTTTCCATGCTTATTCTCCTTCCTGGCTTGGTAATTCAATGTACGCGAGGAAATGTGCCGAATTAACACTTTCATTTGAAAAATAATGTGCCACGGGCACGAAAACGTAACGAAAGATAGAACCCGCACCGTACCGGAGATATGAGGCTAGCGGAGCGGATTCACACTCCCGCCAGTGTGAGCCATGAGCCGTTGAAGTGGAAATTCAATCTGGATGACTGAGAACCTCTTTGTGTGTGTGTGCGTTCATTAGTGCAGACACAGGTGTGTTCCTCGTCTCCAGCACTCACCTTCCTGCCCGTCTTTATGCCTCCGTGGAATGAATCACGTTAGAGGCTGACGCGCGCACACGTCAACGATCCGCCCAGGAAACCATAAATTATGCCTTTTTCCTCACCAGGCCAGTCGCTAGGCAGATGAACAGAGAGACAAAGCTAGCCAGGCCTCCCTAGCAACAGGGAACCTACCTCCAGCTTTAAACACACACAAAAAAGGAAAAGCACGCAATATCACGCTAAGTACGCTAATCAATCGCAGGTAGCCACGTGCCAGTGGAGGCGGTCGCTGTAATGAGCTTGTGGCCAGAGACGTAGGAACGAGCACGTTCTACCTGGGCGCAGCCGAGTGCGACTGTTTACCGGTTAGTCTCAGGGAAAAAGGGTAAAACAGGCCTTTCCTGTCCAGCCAAGCGCTAGGTGCGGCAGCTAACAGTAGATTTGAAGGTCTAGGCAGGGTTGACATCAAGTTGGAGTGCATTCGGGGCTGCGTTGTTATTTATTATTTACATCTCCGAACTCTCGCGATTTCCAAAAGCCTAGTTCCAAACCTGAGCAGGTGTGCGTCATCGTTGGTGGCTGTCTTTTTTTTTTTTTTTAAGCTGGTTTAGCATAAATCTTCAGTCATGTGACCTGTTTTTCCAAAGAATTAACTTTGCTTGAGATCCAGCTGATTTGGGAGCAGCCGTAGCTGAACAAAGTGCCAGGCTACCGAAAGTACTGAGCCGTCCACCCTCACTTACTGGTGCTACAAATGGCCATACTAGGGCCGTCACGATTACCAATTTCTGGAGACGATTAATTGTTAGAAAAATAATTGCGATTGACGATTACATTGTCTATCATGAGTGAATGAAAGAATATGTTTATTTTCCCACAATGGGGAAATTGCAGTGTCCCAGCAGCAGCATACAGAGAAGAAATAAGAAGAAATAAATAAAATAGAAGGCTTTGAGAAAATAAAAAAAATATAAAAATAAATAAATATATGGCTAACCCTATATATTTACAGTCCGGGGCTGTACATGAATAATAGCATAATGAGCTTTAATAAAACACATTCTGTATTGTACTGTACACCTTAATGAATAAGAGCAATTTAGTGACTTGTTGAACATCCAGAAATAGTTGGCGTATTGCTGTGGATGGTGGGTCTGTAGACGTTGTTTCAGACTTGTTGCCGTAGCGCTTTTGACTGGCACTTTTTTACGGCAAATTTTACAGATCGCTTCCTCCACGTTACTGGGCTCTCCTTTATCGTTAGGCTAAACACCAAAATGCACCCACAGCGGTGCCCTAACCATTGCATATTATCCTAGCCATAGAATGTTATGGCTAGGATAATAGCGCAATACGATGACATCAGACGCAGATTCATAGTTATTTTATGCAACTTTATGGATAAAATAAATAATTGGCGGTAATCGCGGTTATGAAAACTAATCATGAATATGAAAAATAATCGCGATGGACGATTATTGTAATATTTGCGACTAGGTGATACTGAACACTGTTAGCGCCAGCGTTGCTGTTTCCACTGCACCTTCCTTCCATTGACACCTCTGTGATGCTACGCTACTCACACGCTTTGCTTTATTGAACCCAACCATTGAAACATAGCGAGATAAGATAAATTAATAAAGCGCACAACAGAGACGTTTCCTGTCCAGATTATGTCTTTCTTTCCTGAGGAAACCCTGCACCTACCTCTCTATATATGCACGCTTATCAGTTTTGAGTCACCCTGTGAAAACTCCGCAGACCTCACTCCCCTCTTGCGGTTGCATAGCAGCAGAGAAAGGGCAAGTGGTGAAGGGCCACGCATATCGCTCTCACCGTGACGACCGTCAAGCAAATACGAGACCCACACATAGTGTTTTTCTGGGAGACTGTTGGATCCAGCTAAGCTATGCAAATCTAAAAAAAGAGGAACTGAGGGGAAAACGCAACAACGGAGAGCCAGAGGGCAGGATTCGTTGAGCGACAGGTCTCCATGGCAACTGAGCCGCCACTATGTCACATGAAGTGGTGTGCACCTACTCTCCACCTACTCTTTTTTTTTTTTTTTTTTTTTTTTTAAATAAAATGGCAGCTTAGGTTGGGTGTTGGCTCCAGCGTACTGGCCTCCTTGCAGCTACTGTTTGGGCCCTGCTGACCGGCACTTTCTGATCATTTAGTATGCACGTCAGGTTGTGTTATTTCTTCAGAGACCAGCGTAAGATCAAAACTGTGACGTTCATTGTCAATAGAGCAGTCGCGAATATTACAATATTTGTCTATTGTGATTTTTTTCATATTCGCGATTACTGTCAATTATTTTATCCACAAAGTTGCATAAAATAACTGTGAATCTGAGTCTGACGTAATCGTATTGCTCCAGCAGCAGCACACAGCGTCACCTGTTGTTTACCTCTCGTCTTGAGTGCATCAGCAGCGAGCTATAGCTAGGATAGTATGCTATGGCTAGGACAATATGCTATGGCTAGGATAATGTGCTATGGCTAGATGTCTGTGTAGATTCTCACTCATCCTCATAGTTATCCAAAATTAGATCTCTCTGTGTCAACTGGACTGGAAGGTTTCCTTGAAAACGTTTCGCCCTCTCTCCAGAGAGCTTTTTTCAATTCTAAGCTTGCTGGGGCAGAGCTTCAAAATATAGCCCTGAGGACCATCGGCATGTTAATGGCACGGGTGGTCACCTGAGAGTCGTTGGCAGGGTCGTTCACCTAGTTTCGGTTGGGGTGCTTCCCCTTTGTCTGTTGGGTCACATGTTAATGAGTCACCAGGTCTCGTCAAACGGTGTGAATGTTTGGATTGTTGACCAAAAGAGTGGAGGACTGCTTGTACGTGGGTGACAGAAAGAGCCTTAGTCCACCACCTCTGTTTAAAGATGGTTTTTCCAACTTGACATGAATGGCTTCCTTGACACCCCTCTCAAACCAGCGATCTTCTCTGGCCAGCACACGTACTTGACTGTCCTCGGAGTGTCCACTTTCTTTTAGGTGTAGGTGTCCTGCTGAGTCCTGTCCTGAAGAAGTGGCACGTCTGTGTTGGGCCATTCGTTTATGGAGGGGCTGTTTGGTTTCCCCAATATACAGTTCCTTGTATTCCTCCTGGCACTGTAAAGCTCTGCCCCAGCAAACTTAGAACTGAAGAAGCTCTCTGGAGAGAGGGCGAAACGTTTTCAAGGAAACCTTTCAGTCCAGTTGACACAGAGAGATCTAATTTTGGTGCTATGGCTAGGATAACACGCTATGAGTAGGATAATACACTATGGGTACAATAATACACTATGGCTAGGATAATAACAACATGGAGGAAGGGGAGGTTCTGGGTCCAAAGCCACGTACCACGTAACTAACGATAAAGGAGAGCCCAGTAACGTGGAGGAAGCGATCTGCAAAATTTTTCGTATAAAAAGTGCCAATCAAAAGTGCTAAGCCAACAAATCTGAAACAACGTCTCCAGACCCACCATCCACAGCAATACGCCCAACTATTTCTGGATGTTCAAAAAGTCATTACATTATTCTTATTCATTAAGGTGTACAGGACAGTACAGAATGTGTTTTATTAAAGCTCATTATGCTATGATGGTAGAATATAAAAAATAGACAATATAATCATCAATCGTAATTATTTTTCTGATTATTAATCGTCTCCAGAAATTCCTAATCGCGATGGCCCTAATTGTCAACAAAAGAAGAGATTCACGGCTGTGTGTGTTGTGTGTGTGTGTGTGTGTTTGGGGGAAGGGGTCGAGGGGCCGCGGCCCGCAGCTGCCCTGAAAGAATAGGAAGAATCGGGGTCAAAAATAGTCCGACATGAAAGGATGGAACAGGCGGAAGGGTCAGGAACGTTGGAGGAGGGAAACGGGTGTGCGTGATTAATAGCCAAGATGACCAATGGCCACGGCCGGGGGGGTGATTGGTGTCAGTAGTAATTGACCCGCTGCTCTTTTTGTGTTATCTTTTTCTTTCTTTCTGTAAAGTAAGAAAAAAAAAGAGTAAAGTCAGGTTGGATCAGCTGACCGAGCCGACCTGGAAAACAGTTGAAAAGTGCAACAAAACCAATCATCTCTCTTCCTCAGGGCCCCATAAGGGCGGTCCACTTTAGTCTAGGCGTGATTAGAATTGCCTTTTGCTTTTAATCTCTACCTTTGTGTTCGTGCTTCGTCTGAAACCTCGCACAGGTCGGCCTGTCGGCACGAGCTCCAAATTAGATCACACCATCTGGAGTAAGAACACAATGAAGCAGTTTCCCCTCAGCACTGGATAGATTGTTCTCTCAGTGCATTATTGTGGAGAAGGACCATTTATTTATTTCTACTTATTTCGTTGCAGTCGCACACACACAGCAGGATGTCCGCGCGCTAACCCCAGCGTATATTCTCGTCTCGGCGCGCTAGCATTTGTGTCACGACCGCGTGTGTTTGCATATTGTCACCCCGGAGCCATCCATCCTCTCCCCTGACCCTGATCCCAGTCACCTGTCCTCTCAGATCACACACACACACACACACACACACACACACACACACACACACACACACACAGCTGTGACCCTTTCCTGGAGTTGAAACTTAATCATGGTCGCTAACCGTGCAGCACTTCTCAGCACAGCAGGGTTTTGTTTTCTTTCTGCGTATACACGCGCCCGTTGGACAACTTCCTGCCTGTTTTTAACTTCGGAAGGTGACTTTATCCACTAGCTTAATAGATGCACACAGCCGGCTGGGATGTTCACGGTAACATTGCACAGGCTCAGTTTTTGAGGCCATTTTGGAAGCGTGTTGAAAGGAGAAGAAAGCACAGTTTTAATGAAGTCCGAGCAAGGCTCTAAATACTGCTCCAGCCCACTCACAACCCACAACTTTTCCTCGTCCAAATCACCAAGACCAGCCCGATCCCGCCTGCCCGGTGGCAGCCTCACCTGCATCTTGTGTATTTGTGAAAATACAAAACTGTCTGACGAGCAGAAAAGTGTCAGCCATCGTTATCTCCTAAAATAAATACCGTACCTGCGCTGCCTCTCTGGAACAGCTGCTTTTCTCTGAACGTGTAATCTAGAAACTCTGTGCTGATGGAATGTCAGGATTATGCCATCTTGACGCGGGATGGTGTGCACATCTCAGTTCTTTCAGTTATTTACTCGCACTTTGGCACACTTTTTAAGAGCCATGCACATTTGGGTGTTAACCTCATTTTCTAATGATGTAGAGACAAATCACTGCAGTTAACTGGCTTAGAATAGAACCTATTTTACTGTCATGAGATATGAATATTGTACTTGTCCATTTTTGGAGGCGATTAATTGTTAAAAAAAATAATTGCAATTGACGATTATATTGTCTATTTTTTTTCTTTTTTATATTCTACAATCATAGCATTATGAGCTTTAATAATACACATTCTGTACTGTACACTTTAATGAATAAGAGCAATTTAATGACTTTTTGAACTTTGAACTTTTCAACTTTGACTTTTTGAAATAGTTGTGTTGCTGTGGATGGTGGGTCTGTAGACGTTTCAGATTTGTTATGTTTGCCTTTTGACTGGCACTTTTTTATGGAAAATTTTGCAGATGGCTTCTTCCACGTTACTGGGCTTTCCTTTATCGTTAGGCTAAAACCCAAAATGCACCCACAGCGGTGCCGTGGAACGTGGCTTTGGAACCAGACCCTCCCCTTCCTCCATGTTATTATCCTAGCCACAGCATATTATCCTAGCCATAGCATATTATCCTAGCCACAGCATATTATCCTAGCCATAGCATACTATCCTAGTCATAGCTCCCTGCCAATCCGATCAAGACGAGAGCAGTAAACAACAACTTTGTGGATAAAATAAATAATTGGCAGTAATCGCGAATACGAAAAATAATTGTGATTGACAATTATTGTAATATTTGCGACCTACGTGGCTCTCATGATTCTAATGAAGTGAAGGAATCAGAATGTGTGACAGTTGCAGTCAAAATACAGATTAGCATCTACAACATTTACGGAAAATTGTTGTTTGATCAGTGTCTTCTAAGCAACAGACACGGCTCCTCTTTTCGGTACAAGTTTCTCTCTGTCATGTTGAACTCCTTCTGGAACTTCTGTTTCGGAACTTTCACTGTTCCCATCTTCACCTCTCAACACGCCGTTGTGCCCTCACGTAGTCGTTCACGCAGCGCTTGTATGTCCTTGGAACTCGGAAAGCTCCGACCTAATTTGCTCTTTCCGACTCTGATTTTACCGAGTTTGAGGACATTCGGACGCATATATTAGATATCATCCGCTTTGAGATTAAAAGTTTGTTTTATCTTTATGCTAACACGACTCTTTGTCCCTTCCCGTCTCACCAGGACTCCAAGACATCCGGCCGTTCCAGCATGCCGCGGTGTCGGAACTCGGTCTCCACGACCACGTCAGATGACCAGCCTCACATTGGCAACTACCGGCTGCTGAAAACCATCGGCAAAGGCAACTTCGCCAAGGTCAAACTGGCACGACACGTCCTCACCGGGAAAGAGGTGAGCCAGTGAGCTAAGATTGATTTCAACCTTTTGTTTTTCTGATTGGATTTTTTCAACTTCATACAAAGTGAAACCTTCAAAATAAAAGCATCATAATCAGAAGATTTATGTCCATGTTAATGTCTGTGACCAGTGTTGCCACAGTTAAATTGAAAAAGTCATCAGACTACTGATTAGTGATTACTCCTCTATGAAGTAGTATACTTTACTGATTACTTGATTTTAAAAGTAACTAAGTTAGAGTAAAAGTAACTCCTAATTACATTCAGCAGCTGTTGACAACACCCCCCTCCATCCACTTAAAAATGACAACCAGTTTTGCCAGCGCTCACTTTATTGGAAGTAACGTCAACAATGTATCTCGTTACATTTTAAGTTGAACTTAAAAATGATTTCCTAAAAAAATGCATTTTATAAAATATCAAATAATGACTTGACTTCACTTAGTCACATTACATAAATACTGTTTTTAAATTACAACCAAATCTTCCTCCTAAAATTAATAATTGTTTTTATGAAAAACAGAATAAAGCTCTTTTTAACTGAGATACTTAACTGTTAACACTGGCAAAAACACTGTTTATAATCTACTATTAAATTGTGTAATGATGGCACGAACCGAGGGCGAATCAACCGTATTTAAGGGCAGCATTTCCTCCACAACATACCGTCCAACCAACCTCTTCAGTTCTTCCCGTCTAATGGGTTTCGGATCTGCACCGCCACCGAAGTCCATCTTTTGTTGTTTGGCTGCTGGGGGACCTCCTGCATGCGTTGCTGCCTTCTGCTTCGCAATCTCTGCAAGTTTTTCTGTGCCGTGCTGCGACTCCAGATGTTTTTTTTTTTTAAATTTGAGGTTTTTGGAGGTAGATAAACTTTTGTTACCACCACCACAGAGTGTACAGAGAACTCTGATACTGTTATCTTGCGCGGAAACAAACTCTAAATAGTGCTTGTATTTCCAGCTAGAAAATGCGTATCTCTCCTGTCCCCATTTCTGCTCCACCCCCTTCTTGATGGGCGAGTTGTCCACGTGATAAAAAACGGGACTTAGCACCTACATGATGTCAATCTGAGAAACACAAAAAGAGAGAAACTTACATCTTTTTAAGATGGAAAAGGAATTATAAATGGTAACGCACGGTGACTTGGATAAGTAACTTTAATCTGACTACTGGTTTGGAAAAAGTAATGCGTTAGATTACTCGTTACTGGAAAAAAGTAGTCAGATTAGAGTAGTGTCTTATGATTTTCGGCGTCTAAAGCCTCCCTTACACTAGAAGACTTTGATAAAACTTTTAAGACTGTCATCTGACACCTTCTCACATCTAAAGACTTTGATAAGGCTTTTTTAATCACAGACTAGGCACAGATAAAACTCTGGGGGTCACTAATTACAAGACTACAACTAGATTCTCTAGAGATTATTTCATGCACCTCATCATGCACCTCTTGGAAAATTCCAACAATCACTTTTAGCAGAGAGAAATGGAGGAGGAAGAGACGCAGCTTTTGGCAGTAGCCACCATTGTGTTCGTGGATATTTGTTAAAAAAAAAAAGTCCAAAAAAAGAGAATACACCAGAAAATGTGGACATGGCCCTGGTTGAAAAAACGGACTCAACGAGTTGTTCTTCTTTTTGAATGATCCACATAAATCTCCACGATTTCGGAATCTTTGCCATGTTAGCTACTTCCTGTTTGGTGCTACGAGCGCGCCCATTGGTTGTCTGTAAAGGTGACATCATGTTTCCGACGTGACAAGACTTAAGACTCACAAGAATATCAAACATGGTTAATACTGATGTAACGGAAAGGCGAGCTAAAATCGATATATAACGACGCTGATCACGAGAGCGCTCATCAACTTCAGCACGACGCTAACCCCGGGTTTCCACTGGATGTGGTGCGTCTCCGTCTGTCCGTCCTGATTTCTGCTGTCCGGGCGTTTCCACCTGATGTGTCTGGACAGACGCAGCACGCTGCAACAATCTAGCACAATCCGCCACCTGCAGGACAGGAAGTCGGGTGCAAAGAGAAAATAAAACATCCGGGAAATTGTCAAAATAAAAGGTCGCGTATTTAGAGCGATCATTTTCAACAGGGCGCTGAAAATGAAATCACGTACAACCGCGCAATATTATCACTTTGTAGTTTTTAAAACGAGCCACAGAAGAAGACGCTCTTTGTTCCTAGAGGAGTAAAATTTACCATTCAGATTTTGGTGACTCTACCATGGGGAATTCTATTAATTTTTCCAAAAATGTGTAATAGATTGATTATTTCTTAAATTAGTAAATTATGGTTATTTACATCATTTATTAAATATATACGAAGATATGCTGCAAACAATAAGTAAACTTGTGATGTTTCACACACCCACATACAGGAGATAAAACGGCCCAAGAAAAAGATGATTCACACATGGAATAACGTAAAAAAACAATTGCTCTAAATAGGGGACCTTTTATTTTGATAAATTCCAGGATGTTTTCTTTTTTCTTCGCACCCGACTTCTGTGCCGCACGCGGTGCCTTGTGCTAGATTGTTGCGGCGTGCTCCGTCCGTCCGTCTGTCCAAAATAGAAGCAATGCGTATTTTTCCGGAGGGCAGCCCTCAGCCCTGCCATGGACGGAGCCATAGCCAGTGGAAACTGGAAATCAGGATGGACGGTTGGACACGCACCACATCCGGTGGAAACGGGGGTTAAGATTCTATTCCGACTTAGGAATTTTGTCTGTGATTTTGAAATCGCGTGAAAAGTCGGTAGGTGTAAGGCTGGTTTTAGACGCCGCGACTCGCCCTCACCCAAATCGGGGTGAGGCACTAATCTGCTTTGCGACTGAGCTTAAGTACCTCGAAGACTCGAGTAATGACCCTGACGACGCCCCGCACGGAGTCACAGGCGCAAAACTGGATATCAAACCTGCTCGTAGTGACGTCGAAAGAGCTCCAGCCAATGAGAGCAGACGTGGGCGTGGCTGCAAAAATAAGGAAGTGAAATGGCGCGGTAGAGCGGCTGCAGTAGAGTAACAAGAAAAACAGGAGATAGAAAAATGGTTTGACAGTTCATTGAAAGGAGACTCTGACTCAGCCACTGTCCGCACCAAGCCCACTCCATGGCAACTTTTTGAACCAATCTGTACGCCACTACCGCCGCAGTACAAACCAAACAAAGGTTTTCAGCAAAGACTGCGGTGACCCTGATGTTGAAACCATTTGAAGTTGTATCGTGAAGTTATTTTTGAAGTATGAAGTATTGTAGCGCGAACACCCAATGCTGCCGCCGATCCTGTCGAGTTGCGCAGTGTGTGAACACTCGGGCGCCCCGCCGACTCGAAATAATCGTGCCGCGTGAATTTAGCCTTAAGCCCGCCTTATCTCATTCTATATTCCAGATGTGATTTAAGTGATTTATGTGTGGAAAAGCCGTATGTGCACCGAGACCACGCCAGTCTGCGTCTGCAGTCTAGTTCTGTCGAGTTCTCTGTTTTCGAGCGAGGGAGGCGAGGCAGGCTCTGTCAATGTGTTACAGCCCTGGGCCCGACACCTTGATAACACTCCACGTGACTTAGCGGCGCACGCACTTGTGAAGCGAGGGAGAGGCGCAGGGCAGGGAAGAATCAGACTGACAAGAACAACCAGAAAGAGGAGTGGATGAAAGGTTGACAGTAAAAGAAATCACAGAGGAAAGATTAGCGTCCTCTGCTGAGGGATACGTTTTGATTACGTAAATAGCCCCCAAAACAATATGCTAAGTAGCGATCAAGTGCTGGTATGACAGATGCATCAGGAAATATACAATAGAGTGAATTCTTTAAATCTTGGGGGTTCAAGAAACACTTATTTTACACTGAATTTTAAGTATTGAAATTTAAAATTTTAAAATGTGATTTCTTACATGTCACCTTGCGGACCACTCCTTGAGAAACACTGCATTAAATCCATCCACAAAGATGGGAGGCTGTTTGAACGGAGTGGCGAGAGAGACACTGCAAACCAATGTGCGATTATATTAAAACGTTCCCGCTTAAGTTAACATTGCTCTTTTGCTTCCAGGTGGCCGTAAAGATCATTGATAAGACGCAGCTCAACTCCTCCAGTTTGCAGAAGGTGGGTCCCAACAGTACTTTTACAGTGTTCCAGCAGCCAACAGCTCGAGGTCACCTGTGTTTATTTACATTGACAAAAGCATTACCACCATAACGTCGGGTGTGGTGGAAAATACGGCAGCAACTATAACAGTCGTGGCCATGATGGATGAGTTTAAGGCTAAGCTGGTGATCTTTGTGCTGTATAGTTGTCATATATGTTTGTTTTTTAGTAACGTTTTGCACCTAAATGCCTCCAGCTCCTCTCAGATCATCAGGTTGCAAGTTAAGCTTTGCTTATGCATAGGGCTGTCAGGATTACGAATTTCTGGAGATGATTAATTGTCAGAAAAATAATTTCGATTGCCGATTATATTGTCTTTTTTTTAATATTCTACTATCATGAATGAATGTTTATTATCCCACAATGGGGAAATTGCAGTGTCCCAGAAGAAAGAAAGAAGAAGAAATAAATAATATAGAAGACTAAAAATGAATAAATATATGGCTAACCCTATATATTTACAGTCCGGTGCTGTACATGAATAATAGCATAATGAGCTTTAATTATATACATTCTGCTCTGTACTATACACCTTAATGAATAAGAGCAATTTAGTGACTTTTTGAACATCCAGAAATAGTTGGCGTATTGCTGTGGATGGTGGGTCTGTAGACGCTGTTTCGGATTTGTTGCCTTAGCGCTTTTGACTGGCACTTTTTTACAGCAAATTTTACAGATCGCTTCCTCCACGTTACTGGGCTCTCCTTTATCGTTAGGCTTTAAAACCAAAATGCACCCACAGCGGTGCCGTGGTACGTGGCTTTGGAACCAGAACCTCCCCTTCCTCCATGTTGTTATTATCCTAGCCATAGCATATTATCCTAGCCATAGCATATTGTCCTAGCCATAGCTCGCTGCCGATCCGAGCAAGACGAGAGGTCAACAACATGTGGCTGCAATGGTGACGCTGCTGCTGCAGCTAGCGCAATACAATGACTCAGATTCGTAGTTATTTTAAGCAACTTTATGGATAAAATAAATAGACAGTAATTGCAAATATGAAAAATAATCGTGAATATGAAAAATAACTGACGAATATTGTAATAATCACAACTGCCCTACATATGCAGATGTTTAGGCGTAGCCTGCGACCCGACACGGCCCCGCTGAGCTGAAGCCTGAGAAGAGCTGTGATTGGTTCAGCTGCGGTGAACATATATGTGAATATTTGTACAACTTTTCATCGTAGCGTTACAAAAAGGAAGTGGGCCGCAACATTTGCCTAAAAATGAATTTCATTTTTTACTGTAAAACAGATGTAAAGGCACAAAATTTAAATCCAATCTCTCCAACTCTCACTCCTGTGCACTTTTTTTGCTCCGTCTTTCACTCTCTCTCATTCTCAAGTGGTCTAGTTTTCAGAGAGAGTTTTAATTACAGGAAGCAGGCTGCAATTACTGTCGTTTGATCCCTGCAGGGTGGGGTCTGTCCACTTACACGCACACCCCGACACTCGTGCATCCACACGCACGAGGCACGGAGCGCAGGAAGAGGAGAGACGAGTATAAATATGAAGCTAAACTCTAACAAAGACCAGCAGGAAGTTGGTGCTGCGTTCACATGCGTCTGTAAATTGATTACAGTCGTGGACTGTGTGATAATCCCAATTCAGCATAATTTAACTAGCCCCAGATTTTGCTTTTTAAACTGGTTTGGCTTGGATCTGTATCGATGTTGCAACTACCCGCATTTGTTTGCCTTTCCTCCAGTAATTTCACTCACAAACAGGAAGTGAAGTTCCATTCACGATCTCGCTCATCAGGAAATGTCGCCCGAAGCGGTGGCTGCGTAGAAAGAGGTGTAGAACGTGATCTCGCTCGACATGTTTGACGCCACAACCTGCGTGGCTTGTTTGTTTGTTTTGTGCAGCTCTTCCGGGAGGTGAGGATCATGAAGTTGTTGAATCACCCCAACATAGGTAAAGCACACTTAAACATCGAGTCATCTAACTACCCCTTGCTGCCGTTATTCCCCTTTTTTCTCCTATCGTTTACTTTCTCTTCACCCCCCTCAATCCCATCCCGTCTGACTCTTTCTCTCTCTCTCCTCCTCCAGTAAAGCTCTTTGAGGTAATAGAGACAGAGAAGACTTTGTACCTGGTAATGGAGTACGCCAGTGGAGGTAAGTGTGTGGGTTACTGTGAAATCACTCCCCCTCCCCTCAGCAGCATTAGAATTTAATGCGACTTTACATTTAATCAGCCAGTTTGCTTTTTTTTCCCAACGCAAATGTGACTCAAGTGTTAAATTTTGCAAAATGACAGGTTTAGTTGGTTAAAAACACTTATATATTCTTGTATTGTTGACGGCGTTTTCTTCTTTGGTTCCCAGGAGAGGTCTTTGATTACTTGGTGGCCCATGGCAGGATGAAGGAAAAAGAAGCCCGTGCCAAATTCAGACAGGTGTGTTTTCGTGTGTGTGTGTTCTTGTACTTCCTCATTTTTGGGACGTGAGGACATTTTGCCTGGTCCTCGCAACTTCAGCTCTGAGAGTTCAGAGTCGGTTAAAAGGTCGAGGTGAGAATTGTGGTTGTATTAGGGTTGGAATGATTTTGGGGTTTACCGTATTTTTCGGACTACAAGAGAGCTCCAGAGTATAAGTCACATTTTTTTGGGAAATTTATTTTACAAAATCTGAGACCAAGAACAGACATTTCATCTTGAAAAGCAAGTTATAATAACAATAGAATAGAAAACAGCAGTCTGAATAGGTGCACGGTATGCCAAAGTAACACATTGATAGTTACTCCGCTACATGAATATGTCTGGTTTATTTACTTAACATATTAAGGGTTATTCAGACAACTATAGCATAAAGAACATGCTCATCTCACTTCAAATCACTAAAATCCATTGAATTTTTCATCCTCGGTGTTGCTTCTGAACAAGTAGACGAAGCACTGCTTCCTCTTCTTTCTGTTTTCGGCTGCATATTTCACTACTTGCAGCTTGTAATCTGTAGAATATGATTTTCTTTTTGGGGGCATTTTGGTTCAGTCTTTCTCAGATGTCTTTATAAATTAGCGCTAATAAAGCATAGAGTGCCCTTATCAGTGTGGAAATAACAAACGTGAAATTACCGTATATATTTGAATAATTTCACATTGCAAGTCGCGCCCCGACCAAACTATGAAAAAAGTGTAACTTATAGTCTGGAAAATACGGTAGTTGGGATGGTCAGTGTTAGGATAAGAGGCTGGATAAAAAATGTCCTCACAAAGATAACAGTACAAGTCTGTGTGTCATGCATATGTGTTTTTGAGCTGTCTATCATCGTAAACGTCTCATTCTCTCCCCCCAGATCGTGTCAGCGGTGCAGTATTGCCATCAGAAGTGTATAGTACACAGAGACCTCAAGGTGAGAACACGCGGCGCTTAATCACATTACCATCTCTTTGTCCTCTTCTCCTCATTAATGTTTGACGACCTGAGCGCCATCGCTCCACCAGGAAACAGGTTAAAAAGATACACCATTAACTAGCATCAGCAATCATCTGATGTAAAGTCTGTTTAAAACACACGTGCCCGTACATGAACAGACACAGACGTGTTCTCTCGCCCCCTGGGTGTGATTGAGTTGGTTTCTTTAACTGCAACCCAGGTTGGGAGCTTCCAGGTCAAATGGGTTCACGGTCTTATGCAGCTGGAAATCCTCTTACCATGCCAGCAGGCAGACCTGTTAGACTTTACCGTGATTACTTTTACAGCACGGAATTCTAATCTTAAACTTTTCCTCACTCATTTTCATGTTATACAATAGAAATTCCACATTTAAATGTGCAGTTTATTTAATATTTTTTTCCTTATGTAAAATCTGGGTCGTGCCAGGGCGAGCTCAAAAGGGAATCTTTTCACAGTGTGAATGTAACAAATGATTTATTTTAATTGAATTGTCCTCTTTTTCTAAAATAACATCAGTTTCAAATGCTAATTCAAATTGTCCATCGCTTCTAAACTCACATTTCCTTGGGTGAGACTCTGAAGATATCAGTTTTCTCTCGTCTGCATTCTCGCACATAAACAGTTCTGCGAGCAGGCGAAAAAGGAGAGTTCACCTGTTGCTAGGCAACACCAGCTTTTCTGCTCAGCGGCTCGCTTTTGGTTTGGAAGCGCACAGGAGCTGCGGCGGCTATCCTTAGCCGGTGTAGAGTTAGGACAGAGTTCGTGCAAAATGTTTTTAATCTCTGATGTGAGAATATTCTTCTGTTTTTAACGCGTTACAAGATGACGGCGTTTAAGACAAAACTGGACGTGGAAGTGAATTAGCACTCGTGTGTTCTGATGTTCCGTATCTCACAACGTCACCGGAATTACTGTATTTTCCGGACTATAAACCACTACTTTTTTCCCACGCTTTGAACCCAGTGCTCTATACACAGATGCGGCTTATCTATGGATTTTTTCTTTGGGGGAGCTCTAGCACTCTAGCAGGAATTGCAAAATCGAGAGAGACGGATACGTGAGAATGTGAAGTTGTGTGACAGAGTTTTTCTGAGGCTGTTCATCTCCGACACTGAAGAAGAGAACTTTAAGCATCGATGACTTTTCTATTTTGTTTAATCAGCCGTTTTACTGCCGTGTTACGGCACCGTTTGGAGTCAGTCAGTTAAGGTGTATAAGTAAAATTTTACAAAATATTTCTGTGTACATATCTCGTTTTTCAAAGTGGACATCTGCGGCTTACAGACTGGTGCAGCCTATATATGGAAAAATATCTTTTTCTTTTAAAACTTAGTGGGTGCGGCTTATATTCAGGTTCGCTCTATAGTCCGGAAATTACGGTACAGTGCCTGTTTTTTCCCTTCTCTGCATTTTCTAATCATCCTCTCCCCCATTCCCTCCACCCGTAGGCCGAGAACCTGCTGCTGGACGCAGACATGAACATCAAAATAGCAGACTTTGGCTTCAGCAACGAGTTCACTCTGGGGAACAAGCTGGACACGTTCTGCGGCTCCCCGCCGTATGCCGCCCCCGAGCTCTTCCAGGGCAAGAAGTACGACGGGCCCGAGGTGGACGTCTGGAGCCTCGGCGTCATCCTCTACACGCTGGTCAGCGGCTCGCTGCCCTTCGATGGACAGAACCTCAAGGCGAGGAAGAGGAGTGTGCATGTTTCCTTTTTAGCATCACCGCAAGCTAATTTGAGAGCTCCTAACTTCAGGAAGTTGATGGTTTAAACAGTAAATCGCCTCTTCTGAGCAAACACAAGGATAGTTTATTGAAATCTGACCATGCTGCGTGTCCTTGTCTTTCCCCAGGAGCTGAGAGAGCGCGTGCTGCGCGGCAAATACAGGATTCCTTTCTACATGTCCACCGACTGCGAGAACCTGCTCAAAAAGTTCCTCATCCTGAACCCCTCCAAAAGAGGCAGCCTCGAGGTACGCCTGTTACACCAGCTCTCGAATGAGTTGGCTTTTTTTTTTTTTTTTTTGTTTCTCTCTCCCCTTCCCTGAATTCAAACTGTTTTTCCCAGCAGCAGATAATGAGGGACCGGTGGATGAACGTGGGCTACGAGGAGGAGGAGCTCAAACCATACATCGAACCCCAGCCGGATTATAAAGACCCCAAAAAGACTGGTAGGAAGAGAAACTCTCAGAAATGTTTGATCCGTTCCTGTCTTTAATACGCACATAGATATGGGATCATTTCTTTGTTTAGATATTATGCTACAAATGGGATTCTCCCTGGAGGAGATCCAGGACTCGCTGGTGAACCAGAAGTATAATGACGTCATGGCCGCGTATCTGCTTCTTGACTATAGGAACTCTGAGGTACACAGCTCGCAACATGTACACTTATAAAGGTTGCAGCTCGATCATCAAGACGTCATTGAAGACGCGTTTGTGCAGGCGAACTGTTTAGTCCCAGTATTGTATCCACGACGCATCTTGAACTGCACTCAGACCACAGATTTGTTTTTTTCGCCATCAGTTGGAGGAAGGTTGCATCAAGCCTAGACCAGGAAGCGAAGTAAGCAACATAAACGCCCCTTCTCCGCCTCACAAGGTACAATGAGATCAACAAGGTCTTAACATTACATCTCATCTCCGGCCAGTGTTACAAATGGGCTGGGCTAGCTTCCTTTTTTGTCTCGGTGCTTTTTTCTGGGTGCTTGGATACACTCTTGTGACTACTTCTGTTGATCTAGTTTACCGTTTCCGCCTACTAGCACGCACACTTCCCAGAACTGGTTAAAATGAGGCCACAAACATGCTAACCTCGGCTCTTGTTATTTTTTTTTTTGTTTTGTTTTGTTTTTAAGGTACAGCGCAGTGTGTCATCCAACCAGAACCCGAAGAACCGCAGAGCCACCGAACAGGGTGAGATTGGAGTGTGTTAGCAGGAAAGAGGGTGGTACGGTTGTGTGTTGGATGAAGAAGCAGGCAAGGATGGGTTCAAATAAAGATGAGGTGGTGCTGGGCGGTATACCGGTATTTATTTTTCTAATGATATGAATTTTTTGTATACTGCAATACTGGCGAGTACGCAGCCGCAGCGTACACAACGATTGGATCGCCGCGCATCATTTAACGTGGGACTCTTTGGCTGTGCTGCATTCGAATGTCCTCGAAACTCGGTAAAATCCGAGTCAGAAAGAGCAAATTCAGTTGGCGCTTTCTGAGTTCCGGGGACATTTGAACACTGCATGAATGACTACGTGAGGGCACGACAGTGTGTTCAGCGGTGAAAATAAGAACAGTGAAAGTTCCGAAACAGAAGTTCCAGAACGAGTTGAACATGACACAGAGGAACTTGTACCGAAAAGAGGAGCCGTGTCTGTTGTTTAGAAGTTTTTTTGGCTTTAAAAAAAAACGACATTGATCAAACAACAATTCTCTGTAAATGTTGTAGAGCTAACGTCATAGCCGCAGGAGGAAACACAAACAATTTTCTGCACCACCGCAGCCGCAAACATGTCTTGGAATATCAAGACTAACTTAAATTAATGTTCACTGGTTGTTAACATTGTGCGGTTGATTTTTACAAAATATTTTTTTTTCAAGTTGTTTGCAAAATTTAAAAAAAACAAAATGGTTCCGTATTTTGACTGCAGCTGTCACGCCTACATTGTGATACCGATATAATTTTGAAAAATATCATGATATAAATTTTTGGTCATACCGCCTAGCACTAAAATGAGGCATAGGTCGCTTTTTTTTGACGCCCCGATCCTTTCGTCAAGGCTCTTCCTACTCCAAGAGGGGCGGTCAAGCGGACAACAGGACCACAGCAGAGGATTCTGGGAGGAAAGGCTCATCGGGCAGCTCGACCACCAAGGTGCCAGCCAGCCCTGTGGTCTCAGCTGACCGTAAGAAGAGCGCGACACCTTCCACCGTGAGTTTCAAAAGCACAAGCTTACGCCATCTTGAGGCAGCGCGTTTGTTCTGATACAGCTGCTTTTAGATTTTAAACCCCGTTTTGTTTCTGTTCTTTCAGAATAGCATCCTGTCCACCGGTACCGGCCGTAGTCGAAACTCGCCTCTAAACGAAAGAGCCACGCTGGCTCAGGGCATCCAGAACGGCAAGGACAGGTAAACAAACTACATGAAATGATGTCACACACTCACTTAAAGCACCGACATCTTCAGAAAGACACAGCTCTTGTTTCGGAACGCAAACACATGCGGCACAGCGAGTAAGTTGGCCCCACAGCTGTCTCAGCGGCCCAATCCCAGACCTTGGCCACCAGGTCCCAGCGCCGTGCCAGCTGGCCCAGACGGAGACCCAGAGATTTTCCTGCCAGGCCTGGTCAGTGAACTCGGGCTCCTTTTGCAAATTTAGGCCAAACCTCCAGTAGATTATAGCTAACCCACAATGGTTGAATGTAGGCCTTGAAGTTCAGGCATCAGCCACGATGCTATTGCAGTATACGATAGCTCCTCCCCTTATATACCCATCTATCTCCTTTCTCTGTCCATTTTCAGCGATTATGATATGGGCAAGAGTTTATACTGTCCCTAACAACAGGGTTCCCTACGTTCCGGACACCTGGTTACCCATTCATACTTAACCAGCCATGTGCTTTGTGTGCTTTTTTTTCCATTAAACATTAAGCCAAACCATAATCACTTCTATAACGCTGTGTTCATTTAAAGTGTTCTTTATTACTTGTGCATCAAATCTCAAATGACCCCCTTCCTTCCACGCACAGTGCTCTGAACATAAAACTGATCTGTTCAACGAATAAAAAAAAAAAAAAAAAAATTGTTTTGAATCGGACAATTTCTTCGCTACTAGTCGCAACTACGAGGTCATTTGAGATTTTAATTGGTTATTTTGGATTAACTGTGGATCTGTTAGCTTTGGTTTGCTATGCTAAATAGGTGGGTTCCATCTGGTTTTTAAAATTAACTTCATTTGATCACGATTAATGCTTGAAAGTTTTTATTTGCTTTTATACTTGTGACCCCCACCCCTACCCCCAATTTGTCCTTTCTCCTCTCTCTGTCCTTTTCTAATTTCCTTCTTCTGGCGTTCTTTTTTTTTTTTTTTTAATTCCTCTGAGTTCCAATTTTGTTTCCTGTCTTTTACATCAACATCTTTTTCTGTTTTATGGAGATTAGGAATATTTATGGTGGGATATGATATGTACTGTTAGCAGCACTTCTCCGCCATTTTGCAATAGGCTTACACATGTGGAAAAGTTTCATGTCGCACACAAAGAATCCTAAACATACATGTCACAGACGCACAGGTGTTCACCACTAGTGCTGGGCGGTTACACCAGTTCATACCGAATACCGGTATTTATTTTTCTTATGATATGAATTTTTTGTATACCGCAATACCGATGAGTACACAGCATAAACAACGTTTGGATCGCCGCTGCCGGACATCGTCTAACAGGGGACTCTTTTGCTGTACTGCATTCGAATGTCCTCGGAACTCGGTAAAATCTGAGTTGGAAAGTCCAAATTTGGTCGGAGCTTTCCGAGTTCCAAGGACATTTGAACGCTGCGTGAACGACTACGTGAGGGCACGACGGCGTGCTTAGCAGTGAAGATGGGAACAGTGAAAGTTCTGAAACAGAAGTTCCAGAACGAGTTCAACATGACAGAGAGGAACTTGTACCAAAAAGAGGAGCCGTGTCTGTTGCTTAGAAGACACTGATCAAACAACGATTCTCCATAAATGTTGTAGAGCTAACGTCGTAGCCGCAGGAGGAAACACAATCAATTTGCTGCACCACCGCAGCCGCAAACATGTCTTGGAATATCAAGACTAACTTAAATTAATGTTCACTGGTTGTTAACATTGTGTAGTTGATTTTTACAAAATATGTTTTTCAAGTTTAAAAAAAAAAAAAAAAATGTCCTGTATTTTGACTGCAACTGTCACACATTCTGATTCGTTCACTTCATTAGAATCAAGAGAGCCACCTCTTTGTAAACAGCATCATTTTGTGAGACCATGCAAGCCTGTATTATTACTAGTGTGGACATTAATGTTTTTCAACAATATTCATACCTCATGACAGTAAAATAGGTAATTCTAAGCCAGTTAACTGCAGCGATTTGTATCTAAATCAGTAGAAAAATGTAGTTAACACCTATATGTGCATTGAAAAAAAATTATATCGTGAGACCGATATAATTTTGAAAAATACCGTGATATAAATTTTTGGTCATACCACCCAGCACTACTCACCACACTCTGGGTTGTCCTGTAAACTATTTTCCATCACCACATAGAATAACCCGGCCCAGTCTGGGTTGTCTCGGTCCAGTTAGGGGGGGTTATAGATTAGCTTCTGTCAAGTCTCATTGTTTTTCTTCCTTATTTCTCTCTTCCTTCACGCCTGTGTAGGACCAGGTTTAGTTGGAACTGTTCCTCACATGCAGAGCTTTGTTGCCCATAGCAACCTCTGTCGTTGAGGAGAGTATCCAGGAAACAACTGTCACAAATGTGAATTGTGAGAAATGTAGCTCTTTATTAGCTCAAAATGAGTAAAACTTTGGGTTTAAATGAATGAAATTCTGAATGTTTGTGACCTGGGGGTAATTTCCCAAGTTAGCTTATTAAGAGATAATTGTGTGTGCGTGTAATGGAACAAAACTACCCCAACAGCTGAGGTTATGCGTAGCATTCTGAGGTTTTTGCTAGTAGTTCTCCCGACTTTCTCTCTTCTCTCGTCCGTCTTACGTCTGCACTGTTTACCTCCCCTCCCCACCCTCCTCTCAATAACTGTGTTGGAATTAAATACTGCTGCTAACCAAGCCCAACCTCACCTCTCCACCCACACACCAAACCCCGCCCTGTGTGCATGTGGTTGTCCATGTGTGTCTCTCTGGTGTCAATCCGTGGCGTGTTTGTCCATCGTCGGCCACGTGTGTGTGTGTGTGTGTGTGTGTGTGTGTGTGTGTGTGTGTGTGTGTGTGTGTGTGTGTGTGTGTGTGTGTGTGTGTGTGTACGCGTGTGTGTACGCGTGTGTGTGTGTGTGTGTGTGTGTGTGTGTACGCGTGTGTGTGTGTACGCGTTGGGCGGGGCTACTCCCCTTGGTGTCTCCCCTTCCTCCTCCTCCTCCTAGCCTAAACACTCCGGGTTCCCGCGCCTCCACCGCCTCAGCCGCAGCCGTCCTCTCCTCCTCCTCCTCCTCCACTTCCTCTTCACGTCCCCGCCATCACAAGTCCCTGTCCTCCTCCAATCATCCATGCCCCTCTGACCTGCACGCACCACGGCCCAGGCAAGTCTCTCATCATCCATCCAGCATAAACCTGAAGGGGAGGGGTAACTGAGATTAGGAGAGGTCAAAGGTCAAAAACGCACATGAAGTCGTTGCAAGTTCACCTGTGTGTGATGTTTTTCTGTATGATGTTTGTGTTCTTTTATCGTGAGTAACCACATCTAGCGCACAAAACATTAGATTTGATCACATCTTCTGTCTAAACACAAGAAATGGCAGTAATCACTTGTGATGCCACCCTAAATTGCTGTAGACTTCCAGATCTTCTCACACTCAGCAGTTCCTTAGCAACAGCACAGTGCTGAAAGTCACATGCAGTTGTTGACATATTTAGTTCGGGCCTAACCGCTCGCATTCAAAGCTCGCGTCGAGCCAGCGTGGACCAGAGCTTGCAGAGGTGGAGAACAAGACGAGCAGGTTTTTCAGCTAGTGCAGAGATGTTTTCTTCCCCAGCTTTGTTTCCCGATAAGAGACAAAAGACCCATAAACGGGCTAGAATCAATATGCATTTCACTAATAAACCACCTTTTTAAGCTTAATCCACGATCACATATTCTGAAACTTGTGAAAACATGTCGTATTGTATTTTATGTTTTGCATTTGAAGTACTTACCCTGGCTATTTTTAACCGTTTCCTCCTCAAGGCTTTTTTTTTTTTTTTTTTTAATTCTTAAAGGTTGTTTGGTGTGCTTCTGTTTAATCTGCCAGTTAAGGCTCCTTCAGCTCTGAAATTGCCTGGGAAAATCCAGAGTGGATGAATGAAACGATGCAGTGGCCTGACTATGACTTGTCAAACAGTCGCGTGTGTGCGTGTGAGAGAGAGAGCAGTGTGTCGCTGTGTCGTGAAGCTTCGCCTGCTTGAACTCTGTCTCTGTCCTGCTGGGTCACTTTGATATTTCCATCCTGTTCTGTCTGCTGGAAATCACTCTGCTGCTAGCTAAAACATCACCTGCCGCTAACGGAGACAGGCCCCCACCCTTTTGTGACAGTTTTATGGGGGAGGGGGGAGGATGTTCGCAAATGTCAGGCCGAAATTCCAGCCGAGCAAATGTCAAGGTGGCCCTCTGGCTTTTGTCCGCTCTGTGTTGAAGTCTCGTTCTGTTGCATGCACCATTGAGCAGCGAGCTCGGGCTGTTCCGAACCTGGTTGGGAACGCTGGAGAGAAGGTACTGTTGGAGCACGTAAGCTGCCCCCCCCCCCCCCCCCCTTCCCCTCGAGTGTGGAGTAGGCACCTATATTATAGCCTGTGCCCCCGAAATTCCACCCGATCCTCTGTCGATCCCTACGGAACAACCCAGATCCCATTTGCATTCATCTTAATCTGCATCAGGCTTCAGGGCCCTCATTTATCAGTCTTGCATAGAAACGTGCGCAGATCTGCATGCAGGGGTCATGGTATGAAAAGATGCACGTGTGATTCATGAAAATTACGTATATGGCCAATCCCAGCGTACGAACCAGCGGGACCTGATAAATGCGGCTGCTGAAACCAATCATCATTAACAAGTTCCGGCCTTAAATATTCATGGTTCAGCGGCTCCGCCCACTGAAGTCAGAGGAGAAACCTGAGAAACAATCAAAACTTTTTCGAGTTGTTCCCCTCGAGTCTGAGGTGGAGGTTAAACCAGGAGGCGCTGTCTGGAAGCATGAAAACTGGTGTTAAAGGAGCTCAGAACAACGTTGGCTGGCAACTTCACCAGTTATTAGATCTTCTGTCAATGACCACGAAAAACAGAAAACATTTACTTCGACATATAAGGACAAGATTGCTTAAAAAAACAAACAAAAAGAAATTAAGTAACAAAAAAATGAAAAACAAACCAAACATGAATTTCTCAGGAAAAAAATGGTTATATTTTATTAAATGAAGCAAAACGCTTCCGTAAAAAAAGATATATTTATTTTATTCAGTGATATTTGTTTACGTTTTAATCTGTACTGAATGTGCGGCTGCCTGTGCTTAGTGACCAGTTTGAGGTTTGTTTAATCATTATTTTTGCGTTTTTTAAGATTTTGCTGGGCTGCACCACAAATCCACACTGACTCTAACCTGTCAGGCCTGACGGGAGACCTGAGCGGCTCGGACGCTCACGTCCAGATTGACAAATGTGCGAAAATGGCCGTGCGCACAGTTTTCTGCTGTACCTACGCTTCATAAATGAGGGCCCATGTGTCTCGACCATCTCAGGCTGCAGATGTCCAGCGTGAGAACTTCCGCTGCAACAACGGAGCCATAAATAAGTTATCAATAACTGCAGTCAGGTCAACAGTTTATACACGATTCCAGCCCTCCTCTTCCTGGTATTTGTGCTGAAGCCAGTGAACGTATGCTTGTTTTGTCCTCAGTTCAGCACTCTAAACGCATCAATATCAGCTGAGAGGATGTGTGAACGCTGATCTCACAGCTAAAATGGACAGCAGGGCAGTAGAAGTTCTGCACGGGGCTGTAATTTCACTCATTGATGAAAATAGAAGATCTGCTGTTTTGATTTTTGCTTGTGTGTCTGCTGCAGGCCTCCTGCCACACACACACACACACAAGCAGAGAAAACAAGGCAGAGCCATGCTTTCCGCTCAGTGTGTGTGTGTGTGTGTGTGTGTGTGTGTGTGTGTGTGTGTGTGTGAGACTGTGGTTTGAAACACTTTCAACCTCATGGCCAGAGCAGAGAGGATTAAGTGTGTGTGTGTCTGAAATCTGGTCTTGGCTGACTTGTGGGGTTGTGTGAAATATCAGAGCGAGCGGATGTGGATCAAATATAGATTCCTGTATGAACTTATCCTGAGGTGAGTCTGCATCAGGCTACAGTGACATTATCTAACTGGATTTTCCTCTCCCATCCTCCCACCTTTTCCTTCCAATCCCCTCTTCTTACACCTCCTTCCTGTTTCTCTCCTTCTGTGTCACCACCTACACGTCCTGCTTCCTTCACCAACCTGTTTCCACTGTCTTTAATACTTTTCTTTTTTTTAAACCTCCACACCTCTGTGTCTTTAATTTTCCACATCAACCTTTTTTCCTCCTCCTTCCTTCTCCCCTCCCCCCCCCCCCCCCCTGCCCTAGTGCTCCGCCTCAGCGGGCGCCCGGCGCCTCCCCATCTGCCCACAACATCAATAGCACCGCCGCGTCAGACCGTCCCAACTTCTCCCGAGGGGTGGGCATCCGCAGCACATTCCATGCAGGCCAGCAGCGAGGCGCCCGGGACCAGCAGGGCTCCGCCTACTCCGGCGGGCCGGCCTCCCCTTCGCTGTCACACGGCAACACCCAGGCCCGGAGGGCCCACGGCGCCACGGGCATCTTCAGCAAGTTCACATCCAAGTTTGTACGCAGGTGAGTGGACAGAGAGGATCATGGGAAAGCAGCAAGGGCTCAGATTGCTGGTGAGACGGGCAGGACAGAGAGGATAGCAGAAGCTCAACGTTTCTATGTGATTTGGGTCCTAACCATCAACCTATGAAACTTTTAACTGCTAAATCTAATTTGTCAACTTTTTTCAATGTTGCAGGACATGAAATTGATGTCAGGTGCGCCACGCTCCGCTTATAAAAGCGCTCTCATTGTTCTCATTTCCCGTGATTCATCTTCCATTAAAAAAACCATTAATCTGATCAGACTAATGAGATCTTACCAGATGAAAAGTGGAAACGGGATTAGAACTGAGTTAATTTCCTCGGTTTATTGTGGTATTTACCGCAGAGATCTCAAAGCCTTGTTGTCCAGGAACTACTTTTTCCGAGTATCCGCCCTCCTCCCCACCCCCGCCCCCACAAAGAAACCATCAAATGACTGGCTTTGCATCACGAGTCGTCTCACATGCTCATTTTATCTGTCCTCTAAAGCGGCCGCCTTCATCTCAACCCCATCACTAGGCCCGCGAGAAGAACGCCAGGGAAAGCGCACAGCCGGGCCTCCTCTCTAATTTAGCCCAGAGCGGTGGCGAGCAAGGGGCAATTTTGGTTTCTGGGTTCGGCAGCCGGGTACCCGTTTATATACGCCAGCCTGCTAGCGCAGGAGGCAGCGCTGAGATTTGTCTCAGGGGACCTGATTGTAATGAAGGCTACTATATTTTCATATTTATAGGAGGTTTTATTTTCTCTGGAGGGGAAGTGCGGCTTTGATCGGACAATCTGGTGCGTTTGCTCGGGTCTGAACATCCTGGTTACAGTCGCTTTATACCCCCCAACTGTCAGATGGACATACGAGAGAATGGTTGTAGCATTTTCCTGATTTAAAAACCACCGAAGGTCCCGTTTAAACCGGCCCCAATGAGCCAGATCCGAGAACGCTGACAGAAAAAGATCAGATCCAAAATCACCAGATTCATCCGTGGTGCTTTAATGGAACCGAGCCGTCGTTAACTGACTGATCCTGCCTGCAGGCGGATGAAAGCAGCGGAAAACAGAAAGCAAAATGGGAGGAGGAAGAGGAAGTTGCAGCAGGTGTGGCTCAGGGCGCGTCAAAGCGGAGCAACACCGTGAACGGTTACAGAAATGTCCTCACAGTGGCGAGGTGTGTCAAAACGGCGCTCTCGCAAACGTTCGAACAGTTTTCAAGAGCTCCGGGGCTCCAAATAGACGGCATTTAAGGAAGGAGGCTGTTCGGGTGTTGCAATGTGCGCGTGAGGCGAAGGTACACGCGCAGGCACACTCGGCCTCCCACGCAGAGATACAGTAGCTCCGTGGCGACAGTATCCATGGTTACGCCGGAGATATCACTTTTCCCTCAACTATAAATACCACCAGTGGGGACACCTTGACACACAGGCAAACTCGCACAGAGGTGGCGCTGACAGCATTAACAGTCACACACACACACACACACACACACACACACATACACAAGGCGGTGTGGTTTATTACGGTGTCATAAAACCTCCGCTCCGGTCCTTCCTGCTCGCTCTCACATTTAGGTTGTTCGCCCTTTTGTCCGATTTCCTCACCAACGCTTCCCTTGAGAGTCACCCACGAGCGCTCCGCAGGAGGGGGTGGGGGGGAGCTCAGGGAGCATCATAGGTGTTAAAACCGACATGTCTTCTGCAGTGACGTCATCAATCTACGGTTTTATACATACGTTTGTTTCTGTTTCTTTCTTTATCCTCTTTTTTTGTAGAAATCTCTCGTTCAGGTTTCCGAGAAGGTAGGAATCACCCCCAACGTTAAATACATAACCCCTTGGTTTATATCCATATATTCTCCTCTCTATATATATTTGACATATATATACAGTATATATATATTTCCTACCCTTCTGGTGTTTTGTGCTGCTTGTCGTTAAGATTTTTCCTTTTGTGCCTTGAGCCTCATCCTTCCTCCTTTTTCTGCGGTTGGCCCCTGATGTTGGCCGTGTTTTGGCCCATCTTCATTTTATTTTATTTTGTTTTTAAAACATTTGACACTAACTCCCCTTTCACCCGTTCACTCCACTCACCGTTTGGCTCAGTAACACCTCACCCCACTTCCTTTTCACCCCTCCGTTGTCCCTCCCATCGACCTCATCAGACTTTGGTTAGCTTGAGCTCGTTTCCGTCCCACCTTAGAACTCGATGCATGATTACAATTAGAATTTTGAAGTAAAAAAAAAAAGTCAGATTGACAGTTTGACAGATGAGCTGTTATATTAGATAATATAAGAGCTTCATATCTCAGTTTGACCTTGAAGGTCAGGACAAACAAAATTGATCATTTTTATCTCATTTTGCTAACTGTTATCTGAGCTAACACCACCTCATTTTTTATCAACCTCATTTTTTTAACTTTCATCAGTCTCTTCACTAAAGTCAGATTTTAATTGGCCAGAAGGGTTTTATTAATTTTTTTTTTTTTTGGTATAGGGTACTGTTCTCAGGCTCTGGCTGTAGTTGAGTAGTTTTTGATGGAGGTAGAGAGGAGGAGAGGACCCAGGAGGGATGGGGTCGCAGATTCTCTCAGCCTGCACTCTTTTTTTTTTTTTTTTCCCGGAGGCTGCACTCTTTCAGTCATCACTCTTTTCTCACACTGGCACTGGCTGTCTAACAGCAAGGACAACAGAACTGGATGGCTTTGACCTACTGTGGCTGGACACACATTTACCCTGTGGACGCACAGCATCTACATATCATGAAAACATGATTTTGTGTGAAGCTTTTCAAAATGTAAAAGGATCTGTGTAGCTGCTGGAGTCGTTTTCACTCATTAGTTTGTGCTGAACTTAGAGTTCACACTCTCCCGTTTGCTGGATGCCGCAAAAAACCGGTAGAGCTATTGTCTTGAATCAAACCACAGCCCCACCTGGTGGTTGTAGGGTATATTACAATTTAGCCTCTTGACCTGATAATTGTTTCTAAAGCAAAAATACTCCCAAAATCCTTACATCTAAACTAGCAGGTCACATTTATGACCTTGAAATATATGTAAACACGGGGTAAGTGGTTAATTATGTGTCATTGTATTTTTATTATAGTTTCTGTACTAGTGCAGCTATATTTAGGTTCGATGTCACAGTACGTCGTCTCTGGGAGCCACTTTGCATCCTTTCATATTTGGCTAACCCATGCAGGGCATGCAAAATGGCGCATCATTTTCCATGTGCTCCGTTTGTAATTACATTTATTTTACAGGTGGTATTTCACGTTTAATTCTTTTCTAATGGGGCAAAACAGCAATATTTTCAGTTATGACCCTCCACTTTTGGATTTGTCATGTTTCACTTTCCCTCCACTGTTGGCATGAGTCTGTGTTTCTGTGTTTTTTTTCATCCAGTTTGGGTATGTCAGTGCGTGTGTACTTGTCTGTGTGTGTGTTGTGAATGTTTTGATTGAAATGTTAAAAACAGTGCTGTTATCGCTGCAGGTCCGTCGTTACTTCTAAAGGTCTTAATACAGCACTGGGATAAATAAATGTTCTAACCTCCTTTAGCCACATGACCCGCTCTCACCATGCTCATCATTTATGTTCTGGACCATTCCATCCTTCACTTTTAACCACTCCATTTTTGCCTCACCCTTTAAAAGGTTTAAGCGTAAATGTCGTCATCGCATCAGTTTAACTGAACTGATTCGTAAGTCTTAGTCACAACAGGTCGCACTAGACAAACTAGAAATATAAGCGTTGTAGTTGTTGCTAATTGATTAGCTACCTGTTAAAGGTAGCATTCATAAAATGTACTATTAAAGAGGAGATAAAGCTTTTAAACCTTTTCTTTTTTTTTAGCAGCTACAGCCGTACTTGTGTTTAAGTTATCACAAGTAGACGCGTCTTACTGTAAAGAGCACTTTAAGCCTGAGTGTATGTAGCATTGGTTGCTAAGCCTCATTGCATAGCATCTGGATCATGCTGAGGTTTGGTTTGGAACATGATGGCAGGCATGGCGAGCGGAACAACTGTTGTTTCCTGTTGGCGCCGGCCCTTTCAAAATAAAAGACTAAACTTGTGTTGATTTCTCTCAAGGAGTCCATTTGAGGGAGAGGGTCAGGATGAGGGGAGCAGGTGAGACACAGAACAACCCGAAAATGAAACAAAAAACCAACACCGCAACTCCTCTGAAAACCGCCTGCCGATCAGTAGGGTGGAGCCGATCTAATAGCTGATCTCTGGGCTTGATGTGAATGGCTGGGAGAGGAGTGAGGAGGGGTAGCTGGGAGCTAATTGGTTGGTGATGGGGGATGATGTCATAACCAATCAGAATGGGGAACTGAGCAGTGAATGTTAGCATCCTGGAAAGCGAGAGTGGAGGTGTACGTGCATGGTGGTGTGTGTGGATGTGTGATGGGAATCCAAATCAGAGTACCCAAATGTGTGTTTGCAGGCGAACCGATGTGACAAAAACGTAAAAAAAGGCAGATTTAAAACCAACGCAAACGCACACAGGGGTACTTTATAGATTTGTTGGTTGTCGTCTTCATTTCTCATCTCTCCCCCCGTCTGTAATCACCTCCTTCCTCCTCCTCCCCCTTTCTGTTGGAAATCTCGGACCCCTCACAAATCTTTTATCTCATCCCTTTGTGCTCTCGTGCGTCGTCCTCCCCCCTCCCCTCCCCTCCCCTCCCCTCCCCTCCTCCCCTCCCCTCCCCCAGGTCCATGCTGAGCAGCACGGTGGACAAGTCGGAGAAGACGTCCGGAGGCGGTTTCTCCTCCTCGTCCAACAACGACGAGAACAGCTCCTCGCCAGGCTCCGGCAACACCGGTAAGTCCGCGCGTACCCCAGTAACACCCTGGCTTCCCCCACCCCCCACGCTCATGCGCTGCATCATCCCCTCTCCTCCACCAGGTGGCACCGGTACCCCTCCGGCCATCGCCAGTCAGAAAGACGCGGCCAAGCCGCGCTCGCTCCGCTTCACCTGGTCCATGAAGACCACCTCCTCCATGGAGCCCACCGAGATGATGCGCGAGATCCGCAAGGTGCTCGACTCCAACAGCTGCGAGTACGAGCAGCGCGAGCGCTACATGCTGCTGTGCGTGTCGGGCAACCCGGCCCGCGACGACTTCGTCCAGTGGGAGATGGAGGTGTGCAAGCTGCCGCGGCTCTCCCTCAACGGCGTGCGCTTCAAGCGGATCTCGGGGACCTCCATCGCCTTCAAGAACATTGCCTCAAAGGTGGCCAACGAGCTCAAACTGTGAGCGGCGAGGAGAGCAAAGGGGCGCTAGCGCGAGGGGTTGGGGATCACTTTAGAAAAAAAAAAGAAACAAATCTCGATCGACGTCTCGACGAGGGTCCGACATGAGGCCGATGGTTCTGACACTAGAAATGTTTCCTTTCCAGAAGTTTGGCTCGAGTTCCAGAGATCCAGCGGTTCGAAAGTTGCGAAGCACTTAGGATCGAGGTCTTCTCTCTTCCTGGCTGGGGTTCTTGGGTGTTTTTTTTTTCTTTTTTCAGTTTTTTTCACGTACAGCTTCGAGTTTCCACATCTGTGCATGTTCCGACGTTCACCTTGATCACTTTGACCACTCCTGTTACTCCTTCCTGCTATTTATTCAGTTTTTCTACACAGATCTGCCATCGTGTGTGTGTGTGTGAGAGAGAGTGTGTGTGTGTGTGTGTGTGTGTGGGTGGGGAGGATGAGGAGGAGGAGGAGAGCAGCCAAAACAAAGACTTCCTGAATTTTCAGATAGGTGGTGAAGTTGTTTTGCCGGTAAACTCTGATGAATTAGTCCCGATTCTCCCAAAATAAGACTCCAGCTGAGCCGGGACTCACTCACTCTCTCTCTCTCACACACACACACACACACAGACGCGTGCACACAAAAGGATTAACGAACTCTGCCATGGTTGGATTAAGGACGCTCTTAACCCACCTGCACAATGCTGCCCTACTACCCTGAACCGAAAACACACACACACACACACTCTTCAGCACAAACACATCCAGCTTTGCCTCTTCACTCCCCTTTTCGCGACTTCATGTTTTTAATTGCGCGAGGAGGCCAGTCGAAACCTCTGAATGTTCTGGCGCCGTCGTCGTTTATGGTTTTTTTTAAAGTTGAGTTGTGCACTGGAAACGAGGGGCGGGACACACACAGGCGAGGGGGGCGGGGCCACCGTGGAGTTTTACGTTGTCTGTCTTTCCACTCGTCTGGACAGTTTTCACATTCAGAATGTCAAGCCCGCCACCATCGCACATGTGCCCCCCCCACCCCGGCCCCTAGAGTCCGGGAGACGGCGTGAGTGTGTTGTACAAGATCACTGGAAAAATATCAAGAATGGCGATGAATGGTGAATTTTTTTTTTTTTCTTATTTTGATTCGCTAATATATTTTTGTGTCGTCGAGAAACTTTGGGGTTTGTACAGATTTTTGTCGTGAGGGGGCGGGGTTGGACGCCGATCATATCGTTGCCGTTTTATCTGTTTTTCTAGTCTTGTGCACCTTTATCACACACAAACTACACACATATATCAGGTTTGCCCCCCCCGGAGAAGAGGCATCCTCGCAGTTTCGAACTATCTTTGATGGTAGCGAGCACTACTGCTCTTTCACCTTCGGCCCTTTTATTTTTATTTTTTTTTACTTTTTAGCGTTTGAGGCCTTAATATTCCAGAAGCAGAGAGAGGAGGCAGGAAAGACTTGTGCGCATGTATGTGTTCAAAAGAAGCCACTTCCTGTCTGAAGAAAATCTCACACACACACTTGGGAGGGGTTTAGAGTACAGAGGTCCAATTTTGGGTCCTATTAGTCAAACTTAACTTTTAACACTTTTCTTTCTATCACAATGACACACTGTTGTTTTATTATTTCCTTCAGTTTTTAATACGTTTTTCTTTGAGTCGATCATTGTAAGGTGCTGGGTATTGGATTCTAATTATTATTCTGACTGTTGCTGTTCTATTATCTCTTTCAGGGTTGATTTTATTTGACATTATCTTCGTTTTACATTGCTGTAATTTACATTGATTTTAAACGTGTTTTGAGCGAACTGTAACTGTAGTGGTGGGTTCGGGCTCGGGAGGGGTGATCAACTCCTGAAAAATGTATTATTTGTTTTTTTTTCCTGTGCAAAGATAAAAATGATGAAAAATTACAATGATAGTAATAAAAACAATGATATAATGATCCTGTTTGGGAAATCTATTGTGGGGAAATTGGAAGGGGTTCAATTTTTTTTTGTCCTTAATTTATACCAAACTTCTCAGGTGAAAATGTGGATGAGGTACCTTTGACCAGAAAAGTAGCTTTTTTTTATCCCAGCATCAGTGTTGCGCTGCTTGGTGTTGACCAAAGTCTGATTAATGTAAAACCCGACCTGAACAGAAGGGGGTGCTGATGAAGCGTAAACTTCAACAGAAACAAGTGGGATATTTAAGATAATACCCGGGTAAAGATACAAATAAAACTACAATTTGGTCATTTCTTTATTCTAAATTAAAAAAAAAAATCTCAAGCACAAACAGTTCAATGTAAACAACTTCTCACAGTACACACAAGCAGTAAAGAAAAAAAGTCCCCGTTAAATTCAAAAGGCAAAGCTGCTTTAAAGCCAACTGTGTTTCTGTTAAACCTCGAGGCTGCAGACAAACGATGATCAATCCAACAGGGTTGCCACATTTAAAAGAAATCCGAGGACGCTGTTTGCTTGTGCATTTGTACAGGTCTGCTGATGAGGCGTAGCGTGTCCTGACAGGAACGGCCAAAACATCTCTGTGGCGCTACTGTGCGCGTGTTTAGTTACACAGATTGAATGGAGTCGCTCTGACCGTGTGTGTGGAGCTGCTGCAGAAACTTTCCACTAACACCTCAACATTCTGACCCTCTGATCTAGACAACAGAACCAAGAAATGTTCTGGTTCTAACAAAAACCCAGATTAACCCCCAGAAGTGCCCAATGATGAACTAGTCCTTTAATTTGATGGAGCGTCTTAGCGGTCGTACAAAAATAAACTGAGATGTAATTCGGCTTTTAAAGCAATAACACACTTTGGCGGAGCACTTTTCCAGCCTGTCGGAGGTCAAAGGTCGGCTAGAAACGTAAGCACAAACACGCCTGCATGCTGTTCTGCAGGACATCTACAAACTAATCTGGCTATGTGACGAAAGGCTCTGACTCCTTAGTGCTCAGATCAATAATCATTCCACTAAACTACAAACTAAGCCGTCTAAGGCTCACTTTTAATGTCTAGGGGAAAAAATAACATCACTCCAGTTAATACTAATCACACATGGCTGGGAAGAGGAGGAAGATCGCCTCTCCTCTTAATTAACATTTTTTTCAGCCATCAGCTGATTCACAGCCTTTTTTTTTTTTAAAGCAAACGTGTTCATTTTCAGAGTGTTTGGATGATTTAATACCTGCTCAGTAGCATTTACAGTAGACCGACTCCAGAGTGTGTGTGGTTGACATGGAAACAAGCGGGTTGCCCCAGAGATCCAGTGTTTGCAGTGTGTATCAGCATGGGTTTTAGGTGGAGGTAGGTGTGTGTCGATAGCGGTAAAGCGGGTTGAACGCCGTGTTTGGAGCTGTGGGGGGGTCACCTGACAGTGTTGGGAAGTGTGTGAGCGAGCGAGTGTTGCGTTTGGATCAGTGGGAGTTGGGCTGCTCCACTTTGAGCCCGACCAGTGACGGAGGCATCTGCGTGGCGGCGGAGGAGGAGGTGGGGGGCGAGGCCCTGAGGCCGGCACCCCCGCCTGACGAGGAGGTCACAGCGGGCCGGATGAGCGGAGGGGGAGGGTGGTTGTGGGGCGCCCGGTTCTGCAGCGGGCGCGTCTGCAGGGGTGGGGGCTGGCGCAGCAGGCTGGGGGGAGCAGAGGGAGGCGCGGGGCGCAGCAGCGGAGGCGGCTGGGAGAGAGAGGAGGTGCTGTGGGTGGAGGACGGGGGAGAGGAGCTGCCTGTCATGTCTGAGGGGGAGTCTTCCATTTTGACCTAAAGGGAGGGAGGGGGTAGAACAATCTTTAACCTACCGTATTTTCCAGACTATAAGTGGCACTTTTTTTTCATAGTTTGGTCGGGGTGCAATTTATAATGTGAAATTATTCAAATATATACGGTAATTTCCACGTTTGTTATTTCCACACTGACAAGGGCACTCTGTGCTTTGTTAGCGCCAACTTATAAAGACATCTGAGAAAGACTGAACCAAAATGCCCCCAACAAGAAATTCATATTCTACAGATTACAAGCTGCAAGTAGTGAAATACGCAGCTGAAAACAGAAAGAAGAGGAAGCAGTGCTTCGTCTACCTCCGGGGCTGGCGGACTTGTTCAGAAACCACACCGGGGATCAAGAATTTAATGGATTTTAGTGATTTGAAGTGAGATGGAGGATGTGTGAGCATGTTCTTTATGCTATAGTTGTCTGAATAACCCTTAATATGTTACGTTAACAAACCAGACATTCAGTTCGTTGTCTACACTTCAGCGGAGTAACTATCAATGTGTTACTTTGGCATACCGTGCACCTGTTCAGACTGTTGTCGTCTATTCTATTATTATTATTATAACTTGCTTTTTAAGATAAAATGTCTGTTCTTGGTCTCAGATTTTGTAAAATACTCCGGAGCGACTTATACTCCAAAAATACGGCACGTTTCATCCGTTTAGGGACGTGGTGATGCGTTCAAGTTCACACGCGTGTCTCACCTCGTCCTCGTCGGCGCCTCCGTCCGTTGTGGACGCCATCTCCTCGCCGCTCCTCCTGGGGTCCCGGCTGGTGGCCACCTGCTCGGCCGCCCACTCCCTCAGCACCTCGTCCAGATTGAACCGCCGGCGGTAGCTCACGAAGAACGAGCTCACCTGGAAGGAACGGGCAGGAGTGGATGTAGATGGGGGGGGGGGGGAGCAGAATATGAGGGAAGGGGGATAAAGACTCACCTGGGCGGGTGTCTTGGTCCCGATCACCTCAGCGATGGCGGTGAAGTCTTTGCCGTAGCGTCGGATAGCTGGAAGAAGACAGTGCGACCAAACATGAATGGCTGTTCTTGAACGCCCCTGCTCGTCTGTGGTGGGGGGGGGGGATCAGCCACGTTTGACCCCAAATCATTCACGTAACGCTGACACGCGCTCCAACAGCGCGAGCTACCCACCCTGCACAGCCAGGAGCTGCTCGTCCGTGGTCCAGCGAGAGTTCATCTTGGGGGCGGGCTGAGAGAGAGGGGGGTGGGGGCGAGAGGGGAGGTCAAAGTCACATCTGGAGGGAGAAAACGGAGGTGGGGGGGAACAAAACCCACCTCGAGGGGTCTGACGGCGTCCACGCCTTCTGTTAAACTGTGTTTCAGCATGCTGTTGTTCTGTTTGATGGACTGGACCTGAGAGGAGACAGGAACAGGTTCAGCTGGGCCCAGCTCCTTTTCTACGTGGGGGGGCTCTTGGATCGGACCTGTCTCTTGAGCGACACCAGCTGCGTGTCCAGCTGTCGCAGGGTCAGCACGCCGGAGTCCTGGGACGCCGACAGGGCGGTGATGTCCCCCTGCTCCAGGTGCATGCCTTTGGGGGGCCTGCGGCGGGCCCGCAGTGGGTGGTGGCGGTACTGCGCCCCCACATTCTCCTTCTTCACCGGGCCGGAGCGGCTGGGGGCCGCTTTGTCGGAGCCGCTGGTGCTGTTGGGGTTCTGCTTCGCCGCCTGCCGAGTCGGGACACAGAGGCGGAGGGGGGGCGTCAGACCGGGAGCCGAACTGGAACCGGGGCCGAAACCAAACCTGCCGCTCACGTCTTTCTTGGCGTCGATCTCGAAGTCGCTGTCGCTGCCCGGGTCGCCCTCCTCCATGTCGTCGTTGCTGCGGGTGAATTAAAGAGACGCTCAGGACACACTCCTGGCCCCCACCGGGCCCCCACCTCCCTCTGGGGCCATCCCTACCTGTCGTCTTTCTCTCTCTTGCTGACCAGCCTCCTGGCCTGTCGGTCCATCACGGAGGTCCTGGTCCTGGTCTTCTTCCAGCTGTAGTAGTACTTTACCAGGCTGGATATCAGCTTGTCTGGAAGCTACACACACACACACACACACACACACACACACACACACACACACCAAAAATCAGCGGATGGAGTCGTAAATGTGTTAACCCTCCCTCTCCGCCGGAGCTCTTGTGCTCCATCTTTTAACAGCACTTCCGGAGCATGAGGCTGGATCTGCCCCTGCCCCCCCCCCCTCCTGAGGCCTGGTACTGCTGCTGGTTCCAGAACCCTCTCCATGGCCCTGCCTGGATCCTGCTGCTTCTGCTCAATGCTCTCTCTCTCCTCCCTGTCTCTCCTCTCCCCCTCTCTCTCCCAGGCGGGTGGCCGTCTACACTGAGTCTGGTTCTGCTCGAGGTTTCTGCCTGTTGCAGGGAAGTGTTTCCTCGTCAGTGTAGAGCTTCGCCCAGGGACCTGTTTCTCTCTCTCTTTTTTTCTTTTTTTTTGAATGTGTGACGTGTCGAGACAACGTTGTTATGAACAGGCTCCGCCCCCTCACCATCTGCTGGATGCGGTGGAAGCTCTTCCCGTGGAAGCTGAAGGCCTGCTCGAACAGCACCTTGTCCTCCACCGTCCACTCGTCCGGGAAGGGCGTGAAGTTGGCCAGGTCGGCCAGCGAGCGCTCCACGTCGTGTTTGTGCCACAGCAGCATTCCGAGAGCCTGGAAGAGCGGAGGGAGGGGCCAACGGTGAGCTACAACACAGTAAGAGAAGAAGAAGGGGAAAGAACCCTGCTGGACCTGCTCCATGTTGTAGCCGTGCTTCTCCTTTGCCATCAGTATGTACTCGTCCACTGAGGGGAGAACAGACAGCAGTCAGCGCTCGTCAAAGGTGGCGCGGGGGGGTGGGGGCGGGCTAAATTAGCGCTTACAGATGGCGTCAGACAGCACAGTGTTGGGACACCAGACCAGCATGCTCCTCTGCTCCTTCTCGCTGTAGCGGCAGGGACTGTCTGCGGGTGAAAACCAGCACTCTGCACATCACAGCCTCTCCTCCTCCACCTTCCTATGACGTTTTATGGATCCGCTTCCTTTCAAGAGCATTTTTTTTTTCCCCCCTTACCTGGTTTGAACTCTGGGATCTGGGCTTGGTAGTCGCCTCCCACTCTGATCATGCTGTCTGTGGAGGGAAGGAGCAAGGGAGGAGACAGACAGAGAGAGAGAGAGAGAGAGAGAGACGGGGTGATTTTGCTTCACAGAGGGCAGCGTAGACACGGAGAACAGGTATTTCTGAAAATGTTCTCAGGCGCTGCAGAGACGTGAACAGACAGGAAATGGGGAAAGTCACCTGTGGTAGGATGGTGATAAATGAAAATGATCACTTTCATTATAATGCACGCTCTGCCCTCCAACTGGATTCATAATTACTGTATCCTTTCACCCAGCAGCACAAGTAACGTTTAATCCAGGTCAATGCCTTTTCTCTTTCCATGGAAATGCACCATGAGCTGATATTTGAATGAAAAAAAAAAAAGTTTTTCTAAACATTTGTCCTTATAATGAGCCAAAATGCGCCATGTGAATGACTCCAGTGAGCGTATTAGAGCTTCAGAAGCCATCTCGTGGATTTATGGAGTCAGATCCTCCAGGAATTATGATATCAGGAAGCTAATCCGTAGAGATCCCCTACAAGTCGGAGGTCTTGTAGGCCTGGAATCAGTTAGCGTTAGCTGGTAGATCTAATGTAGCATGCAGCTGCCAGCTGGGGAAACTAACTCCTTCCATTACTGCTACCAGCTAATGGTTAATCTGCTAACTCTGGATTTGCCAAAGTCATGTGGGAAAAGCAAATAACATGTTTATAATAGGGAAAAAAGTATCATACAACATTTGGTTATTTTTCTATTTTTACCAGATATAAACAGTTTAAATGTCACCGCGTGGGACAGAATGCGATGCAGATGCGGGTTAAAAGGCCGTGCTGGATGTCAGGCATTAAGTCATTAGTGCTGTGGTAAAGAAGGAGAGAAGGAGGAAGACAGATATTACAGTTTCCTCAGGGATGGAGGACAGGAAGGGAGGAGACGAGCAGGAAGAGGAGAAAAAAAACTGGATCCTGGCTTCAAATGGGGTAAAAAGAGGCAATAAATGAGGAAGTGAATAAATGTGGATGAAGATAAGGTTGTAGGCGACAGCGTTGGTGGCACAGGTTAAACAAACTGGTAAATGAAGGGTACATTTATGGCTGTGACACTGAAGCGCCCTTCTGAGAGCTGCACCCAGGGGCTTTCAGAAGGCGCACCGCTGATCCGTGTGTTTGGAGCGATAACGGTCCGGAGCGCGAGCGGAGCAAGGAAACGCGTTCTGTGGGCAGAGGACAGCAAGGATGGAGCGCGCGGGAAGGGAGTGGAGGCGAAGACGGAGGAGAGCGGCGGAGCGGAAAAGCGCCGCTGCGGCTGCGATCGGAGCCGCCTCAGAAACGACGTTACCGTGCGTTGTACCATGGGCGTGCTCTTCGTCGCTGCTGTCCTCTTCGGAGTGTGGCTGGCTGTTGCCGTTGGTTACGGTCTTGGCTCGGCTCCTGGACAGGACCCCGGCCCCTGAGCGCTCCATCACAGAAGGCATGGCTGCAACAAACACACGCAGCACGAAGTCATCGGACACGTTAAATATAATTACCTGGTCTATTCGAGCGTCTCCGGGGGGCTTTTAGATCACAACACCAGAAAAAATGGAATTAAAAATACCAAGCAAATATAAAACAAGAGGATGTGCCCCTCTTTCAAAAACTATCCGTCTGTGGAGGCAAGAGCACAAGTATCGGAGGCCCTCTAGGGGTCTTTGTCTGTGCCGATGGCCCCCACGGCTACAGCAGCTGTCCTCTCCACTTCTGTTAGCCTTCCTCCACCTATATGCACACAAACTGGTTTATCCACCTGTACTGTGTGGACACCCCGGCCCCCAAACCCCCCACCCCGAGTCTGACTGTTGGTGGTAGCCTCGGACACCGCGAGGTAGCCTCGATCTCTAACTTTTTATTTTTTTATTTTTTTTGAACAACTGAAGCAACATCACCCAGCTACTACGACAAACCCAACAAAAGAGGGAGTGTTTCCAGCTGTATTCACCCCCAAACTACTCTGAACGTGAGCTCAGAGGTTCGTTTTCACACCCAAACACCAACACCAGCAACTTTTTTCGCTCATCAGTTTTAAACATTTTGGAATCTGACTCACTCTTATCCCACCAGAACACACTCCGGAGCCCCGAGTGCGCCTGGGTTCACATTGGTGATGACAGAAGTGCGTAAATACTGGTTTATACCCTTATTCTGTAATGAATTCTTTTGTCTCCATCAATGCATCATCACGGTGAATAATAGACAATAACAGTCCATGTGTGCGATCATATTAAAGAAAGTTTAAAAAAAAAAAAAAAAAAACATACTAGCATTGCAACTTTAAGTTGTTTTTTTTTTTTTTTTTTTTTTTTTTTTAAACGATAAACTGTTTTATATTCAACCGTTGAGAAAATTGATGTAAATGGCTCCCTTTGTAACAGAGCTGGTGGTGCATCTGAGGCTCGCTGGTCGATTAAAAATCAACATATTCCCACGTTTCTTTCTCCGTCACTGTACGATATGTCAGACTTTGAAGCCCTTTTGTTTTCTCCACGCTTGCGTCGCTGTTACTACGACTCTGCGACTTGCGTGGGCTCCAAACTCGCTCTCTGGGTAATTTAAAAATAATAATAATTTAAAAAAAAAAGTCAACTCTTCGGCCTCTTTCGGGACACTAGGCGGCCTTTTGGCATCTGTTGGAGCGGCCCGAGTCAATTTCGGAGGAGGCTAGACAATAAAAGCAGGCGACACCCGCACCCCCTCCTCACTTGAACGCATTCGAGTCCTGCCGAGTTGAGTCGCTGGGGATGCTAACGCTAGCCGGCTAGCTGGAGGCTAGTACCCTCGCGTTACATTAGTAACGTCAGGAGTTGGAAGTCGACATAACACTCACGCCGTACCTGCGTTCCGTTCCGCTCCGCTTTCGGACGCTCAAAACTTCTCGGCGCCTCGGTCCGCGGCTCGTATTCCGACTCGGAGCGCCAGGAGGCAGTTACCGCCCCAGAAATTGCTTAATTTCTGGCTAATTGATGAGCGCCGCCAGTACAATGAAGTGAACTGCGTGAAGACGGTAGCAGCCGCGAGTGAGTGAGTGAGTGCGTGCGTGCGTGTATGCATGCGTGTGTGTTCATGTGTGTGTGCGTGCATGTGTGTATACGTGTGTGTGTGTGTGTGTGTGTGTGTGTGTGTGCCGGGGAGACGGACAACACCCGAGGAAAAGTGAAGTGGACATCCGCACCGATGTGTTCGCCGTTGGATTGACAAAAAATAGTCCTAAAAACTATTTCAAATAGCCACGTTCGCCGGGTGTTCGTGTTGCTAAACGTGTAACCCGACACAGTTCCACACATAAGATTGAATCCTTGCCAACATGTCGCACAGAAAGTCAAAATTATCTTTTAAAACAAAATCTAAACCCCGGTATGATCAATAACCGCAGAATCTACAACCGCAGATACTCCTTTTCAAATGGGAGCATAAATATCGCGGATGGACATGGTAACAAACAGCAGCCGTTAGAGATTCTTAATCTGCCATTTATCAAAAATCCCATAAATTAGGAACTACTTGCCAGTGTTTTGGCGGAGGGATTCGTCAACTGTGCATCTGTGTGCTGAGGCAGGCTGTCCAGACTTGTACTGATATATGCACGTTGGAGAAAAGGCCAGGGGAGTTGGGAGGGGGGGCACATCTGAACCTCAGTGTGCAAGCAGGGAAGCAGCATCAATGCACGTGGATGAAAGTAGAAAAATGACAACAGTTCGGCCTTGTGTGACGAAGAGCCCGCGCCACAGCTGGATTCCTTACACCTGATGCAGCCTCGGTAACAGTCAGGTGCTCCTGTGTGCCTGCCCCTGACATGTTACAGCCTGTTACGTAGCTCTGCTCCTCCAGCCTTCTCTCTTTCTAGTCCCCGTTTGGCATCACCTCCTCCTCTTCATTGCCACCCAATATGTTTCCCATTTCCCTTTTCCTCTGAGGAATATTCCACGTTAGTTTCCTCCTCTAGCTCTCCTGCTGCGCTCCACCCACTCCCCTCCCCACATGTTTCTATCTTTACATATTTCTTTGATCTCCTTCAATTTACTCTTTTTTTGCCATGGTACTTTCTCTCCTCCTCCTCCTCCCACTTCTTGGCCATCTGCCCTAATTCTCCACCTCCTCATTCTTCCTCCTCACCCCATCTACCCCCACCTCCCCTTCCTCCCTTCCTCCCCCGTATCACCTTTGTCTCCTCTCCCTCGTCCTTCCTGCTGCTCTTTTCCCTCCCCCACCGCATCCCCGCCACCTCCTCCTCTTCCTCCTCCTAACTGTCCATCTTCCACCTCTGTCATTTCTGATTCCAGCCATGTGTGCGAGTGTGCAAATTCTTCCCCTCCCCTCCCCCGCCACCCGCCTGCTCCTCCTCTTCCTCTTCCTCCTTCCCCAGTCTCGTTTTCACCCCTTCACCTCCTCCTCTCCTCTCTTCTCCTCTCCTCTCCTCTAATTAGTCAGTGTCCCTGGGACTGTCTCTCTCTCTCTTTCTCTCTCTCTCTCTCTCTCTCTCTCTGAGCCCACATTCTCACTAATGACCAGCATTCCTCCCCCATCTCTCCACCTGTCTCCTTCCACTCCTACTCCCTCGCTTCCTAACTCTCCCTCCCTCCTTTCAGTGATTCCTCTGCATGACTTCCTCTGTTTTCTCAGGAGATGCCTGCTCCAGAATCAGATGTCATAGATTCACTCGGCAGACATTTATAGATGCATTCCTTTTGTCCTGGCATCTTATTATTTACCTCCATGATGCACAAACAAACTTTATCTTGGATGAAACGTGTTGTGTGGCGTTGCTCTGACATCACCACTTCCTCCAGTGTGGAACCACTGGTGGCCACTGGTTGTGGCCACCATCTTGGTTGCTGATGCAATATTCTTCCAGGAAATATGCCATAATAATCAGGAAGTGTTTGTTTTTTTTAAGGTATTTCTGTGCGATATATAGTATATCCTAGCGATGTGGCTAACTAATAAATTCAATGCTATAGATGGGACACGTGCATGGACATGCTAATGGGATTAATAATGATCCCTCTTGCAATCATGAATATAATTAGTATAGATTCAAAAACCTTTTTATGATATATCACCTTACTACAGAATATCTTTTGCATTTTTTTATTGTTGCACTTTTTACGACCAAATAAAGACTTGAACTGCTAACTTGACTCATGCGGTGGCATTAATGAACACAACCTGCAGCCATGTATGTTATTGCGTCACATCGTCGTGTATTGCAGCCACATGGAAGTGACATTCCAAGCATTTTCTCTGCGGACGTGCTTGTGCAACAGTTCTGAGAGGATTTTCATCCTCACCCTCCTCTCCTCGTCTAACCGCTGCTGCTCCCAGCTCTTCCTCTTCCCCTTTTATCGTCGCTCCTTGCAGTCTCATCAACATCATCATCATCACCACATTCACCATCATCTGACCCCATCATGTTGCCTCTTCACAGTGATGCTCAGAGCATGTAGGCCTGTGTCTTGGTGGGTGGGAGGGTGCGGAGGTCTGTGTGAATTTCAATGTCGACGCCAGCGACCAACACGGAGAGGAGAGAATGCACAGGAAGGGTTGAAAGTAGAAACAAAAGAAGGAATTTAAGCCAGCATCACATCTCGGTGGTGAAACTGGCTAGGATGCTGATGTTTATCAGGATTTCTGTGCTGCGTGCAGACAGAGAGACGGCTTGAGGAGTAGCGGGCCTGTCTGCAGGCTGCCATTTTGCGCCCCCTACCGACACATGAAGCGAATGGCAGCAGGCCTGACCGCTGAGGGACAGATTCCCTGAAGACAAAGGACAGTAGGCGGGTTTGAGACACTGAGCCATCTGTGTGCTGGACGGAAAGAGCAACCACTGATTCAAAGGCCTTTATTCTCGCTATAAGAAAGTATTGAAGAATGTCAACTGGCAACATGCATACTGGCTATTCTCAAATCAAATGGCAAGTGATGAATGAAACAGCATTCAATTCCAGATTTTATGCGACTTAAAGAGGAGGTACCACCTGAAGATCGTGCAGCTTCAGCAGTCATCTTGATTTTCTCTTTAAAGGTTTAAATTTGAAGGAATTCGGATGAGTCATGAAATATTTATGTGATTTAGGTCTCCATCTTGTGGTCAACATGGAAAAACTGTAACTTGCAGACTTTCGATCCTCACATTAAAATAACTTCTCACACATCTTTAAAACTGAAAATATAAACATCCACGTGTGTAGATTTTAAAAATTATCTGTACACTGTTTCTAAGGCTAGACTGGTCAGATAATATCAGCGCAAATAGGCGAAAAAACACTTGACTATTCATGTCCTCACATCTTCTGTGCCTAACATCATGGTACGTATTTGCTCCACGTGCTGCCACTCGGTAGCGTGGCCGAGCGGTCTAAGGCGCTGGAGTAAGGTTCCAGTCTCTTCGGGGGCGTGGGTTCGAATCCCACCGTTGCCATCTTTTGCCTGAACAATTACAAAGCTAAAGACCGCTCGCAATAACAACAGATGATGTTTGTGTATTTTAAACTAATTCACAAACCTTCCATGAGCGTTAATTGTGAATTGTTTTGTTTCCAAGTATTACGTTACTATTTGCTGTTGAAATATTGATTTAAACAGTCTGTATCAAAATGTATTTATAAATAGGAGTGGGCTAACTGGCTTTCATACAACAAGATATAAAGTGACATGATATTCCTTTCTATTTTATAAAGCAAAGTGCGTTACACGTGGAAAACAATATAGTTTTACAATTTATTTTAAATGGATCATTCCAAAAACGAAATGGTTATTCGCTGCAATGACACGATTTGTCTTAATATTTTAATATAATCTTTTTCCCCAATCACACCGGTTTGAACTGGCTTTGAAACGCCCCATACTACTAAAACGAAAAACGTTGTTTATGTTAGTATAACTCAAATTAAGTCAACTGTACAATACAATTATTTCAAATGTATAATCTAAAAAAATCATTGCATTCTAAAACACAACTGCCCAATTATTTACTGTTTAAAAAAAAAAAAAAAAAAAACACAGTTTAAATGTCGCGATAAAAGGATTATGACGGAGACCCCGTGAGCGGGCAGAAATCCGAGCTGGGGAGGAGCACCTGAAAGCATCCTGGTTTGGAGGACGGAGAGGGAAGGAAAGGGGACAAGGAAAGAAGGACGGAAGGAAGGAAGGAAGAAAGGGAGGGAGGAAGCAGATATTAATTCAACCTCGCAGTGTTGGCGCCAACTCGATTTTAAGAGAAAATCGTCCTCAACTTTTCACAGAGGCTCGCGTCCAGCCTCTTCTTCCTTCTCAACTACCTTTCTGCCCCACAGGCGGCTAGCTTCGTTAGCACGCTGCCTATCATTGTCATATTAATGTGGCCCCGTTGTTTGTGTGTGTAGTCACGATACTAATAACTGAGCAACAGTCCAGCACAGGGACAAAAGGAGTGTTTTCTTTCCTCCTGGGGGAATCTTAAGACAACTGCAGAAATGGGGGTGAGTCCTTCGTGTTTGATTATTCACGCTGTTGTTTTTCGGTGCGGGTGTTGATGTTGATTTGGACTCGTGATGGTGACAGTGGAGAAAAGGCAAAAAAAAAAAAAAAAAAAATGAAGGAGAGGATGGACTCAAAGGTGGTGGTCGGCACTGGGGACCTATTTGGCTTCGTTAGCGGTTTAGCAGACTCCCAGACAGCTTGGTTAGCAAACATGTCAACCTTTATCCAAAAATACACTTGTGCTGTTGTGAACATAAATACTTGGCTGTTTTGCAGCCGTGTAGAGTTAACTTCTTGCAGTGTGCCATTGTTAGCCTGCTAGCAGCGTTAGCTACTTAGGAATGCCGTGTTTTTAACTGTCCCTGATACTAGTTTTGGCTGCTTTTCACTTATTTTTCCACATTTTTTCACTGAAGCTATGTTTTTTCCCCCGGCCCAACGCGTCGCAATCCAGTAAATTCAGGCTGTCACGGTTGTTCGTGGTCCCAGCATCACCCGGGCCTGCACCCACGCTGTCGCCGATCAGTCACTGTAGTTTGCCTCAACTTGCGTCGGTGTCTGCAAACAAGTTGGCTTTATCCTCCACTTTAAGTCCAGATAAACCCATCCACGTGTTTGCGCAGCCTGTCTGTGCTTGGTGCAGACCTAATGCGCTGCTTTAAAACCCGATTCACTGCAGTTTGGTGCTGTTTAGATCAGAATTAAAGGAAATTGGTGCAGTTGTTGGCATGAAACGATCATTGCGCTGCTTATATTAGAGATGCACGATAGATTTTGCATGTTCGATCTTTTTCTAGTGACCTTAAACCCCAAAAAGCCATCTCATTTTTAAGAAACACAGTTACATAAAAATAATTGTGCATGCAACATTTAAAAAGTTTGCCACCTTCTAATCTAACAGGATATCTGAAAATCGTTTTTGGCCATGTGTACATCCTGACTATCACTGTCATGGCCTTTTCCCGTTTTTATTCTTAGCAAAGTACGAAGACTATTACTGCGAACATAGATTTAAAGGGTCTACAACTTATTTTTATATAATTTAATCTTTAAATCACTCTGAACTGCAGCATCTGTCAGAAAGGCGTCCTTATAACTGGAATTTGGTTTGTTGTAGAGTTAAAGATCAGAGGCTTTTACATATTTCACAATATCCCCGATAAGCTGCTGCAGGTGTTGTCAGTCAGAATCCTAATTTTCACAAAAGATCACATGGTTTTGTTGAAAGAACTCAGTCTGCAGGTAATCCGTAATAATCATGGAGTAAATTAATAAGAGCACTTTTAATTCATTTTGATGAATATCTTTGAAGCTTATTAGTATAATATAAAATGGAGCTATTTGCATGTGGAGATGATGGGAGGACCTTGTCATTCTATCTGTTTTTATTCTGTCATTCATTACTCTTGTTTCCCAGAGGAAATCCAACAAAGCAAAGGAAAAGAAAGCCCGGCGTCTGGAGGAGAGAGCGGCCATGGATGCCATCTGTGCCAAAGTGGACGCAGCCAACAAAGTAACTTCCAGTAGCAGCCAAGCGAGGCAGCACTTATTCATTTTCGGGTGTTGGATTAATCCCGTTTCGGAAAGACAGAGGCCGATATCTGACTGCAGGGCGATCGAAGGCGCTGCCTGATGCGAAACCATCCATCACTTGGCTTCTAAAGTGCTGTTTCAAGCTTTCCACGGCGCACAGATTGCATCACACAGGCTCCGATCTTTTCTCATTTCTTCCATCGGCTTGTTAGAACTGGCCGGAGCTAATGATGCAAACTGTGTGCACCTGTAATTGATATTCACACCAGGATAAGACCAATAGAAAGCCACATAATGATTGATGCATAATTTATTATTGGGGTAGAGCTCTGAGCAACGGAAACCCCACAGCTCCTCAGCCCCAGAGGACTGGAACATGTGAGGTGATTAAATCCTGGCATGAATTCATGTTTAAAACAATAATAACGTGGCTAACAGAAGCTCTGAGAGGTGCAGAGATGGGAGAAGAACGATGATGATGTATCCCAGCCTGGCTTTCAGTACATCTGTGTGTGCCGTTGAGTTAATTCTGGCCCTTCTCCTCGCAGCTCGATGACCCGCTGGCCGCCTTCCCAGCCTTTAAAAAGTACGACCGAAACGGGTACGCACCGCTCTGTTCGCCCGCAAAGGGCTCTGTGATGCGCACACTTGCCTCGTTTATTGTTTGGAGAGGTCGGTCGGCTGACAGTCTCTCCTGCCCCCGTCTCCCTCTTTCCAGGCTGAACCTGGAGATCGAGTGCAAGCGGGTGACAGCGCTCAACCCTCTTGCAGTGGAATGGGCCTTCGAGCTCACCAGAACCAACATGCAGACCATGTGAGACCCCAGCGTTAGCTTTGCACACACAGTAAGGTTTTTTTTTTAAATTTTATTTAAAGGAGTTTTTTTTTTCTTTTTTGCAGGTACGAACAGAGCGAGTGGGGCTGGAAGGAGAGGGAAAAGCGGGAGGAGATGAACGACGAGAGGGCATGGTACCTACTGGCCAGGGACGGCGACTCCAACCCTCTGGCCTTCTCTCACTTCCGGTTCGACGTGGAGTGCGGGGAGGAGGTTTTATACTGGTAATACATGCAAAAGCTTCAACTTGTAGGTTTATCTACCATTATTCAACCTAGTGCTGGGCGGTATGATTTATATCACAGTATTTTTCAAAATTATATCGGTTTCACGGAATATGAGGTTTTGTTTTATTGTTTTTTTTCTGTTTCGGAACTTTCACTGTTCCCATCTTCACCTCTCAACACGCCGTTGTGCCCTCACGTAGTCGTTCACGCAGCGTTGAATCCCCTCGGAAAGCTCCGACCGAATTTTGACTTTCCGACTCAGATTTTACCGAGTTCCGAGGACATTCGAACGCAGCACAGCTAAAGAGTCCCCTGTTAAATGATGTCCGGCAGGGCGGCGCACCCCGTGGCGATCCGAACGTTGTGTATGCTGCGTACTCACTGGTATTACAGTATACGAAAAATTCATACAAGAAAAATAAATACCAGTATTCGGTATGAACCGGTATACCGCCCAGCATTAATTCAACCTTTTTTTTTTTTTTGAATTGCTCCTTAAAGTGCTATAAACTGTTAAATGAAAGCTTGTCGCCTCCATCCGCAGCTACGAGGTGCAGTTAGAGAGCAAAGTGCGGAGGAAAGGCCTCGGCAAGTTCCTCATCCAGATACTCCAGCTCATCGCTAACAGGTGCAGTTATGATTGTGTTTGGTTCATATACCGAATTTGAAAGCCATGTTGTTCATCTGTACCTGCCACACTGAAGCGATCATCATCCCTCGCTGTTTAAGTTAGAGCCGTTTGGACAAAATAGTGCTGCATTACCCACACGTTCCCCTAGAGGGCGATAGGTAGCGCTAACGTTTGTGTTTTCATCAGATCAGATGCCAAATTCAAGTTTCTTTTCTGCTTTCTGCAGCACACAGATGAAGAAAGTGATGTTGACAGTCTTCAAACACAACCACGGGGCTTACCAGTTCTTCAGAGAAGCGTTACAGTGAGTATCCTGGCTCTAAAGGGCCCAGACGCAAAAACCAGGGTGCCAAACTCCTGCTCAGTTCTTCTTACAACTCCTCTTTCCTCTGCGCACTCGAGGTTCGAGATCGACGAGACCTCGCCGAGCATGTCCGGCTGCTGCGGCGACGACTGCTCCTACGAGATCCTCAGCCGGCGGACCAAACACGGTGAGGCCTCGGCGGGACACACCCACGGGGGCGGGCACTGCGGGGGATGCTGCCACTGAGCACCCATCCTTCCCGTCAGCAAGCCAGCAACTGCTGCTGCTGCCTGGCAACCAGAAGGCCGTCTGATGAGATTTCTTCAAAGCGCGTACTGAAGCAGTTAGCGTGAGCTTTCACTCACAGCTTCTGGTTTTCTTTTCCGCCACTGTTGCGTGTCCCCCTCATCTCTTCGCTCTCTTATCCCGCTTTATAACAATATTTCGTACATCCAGTCGATATTTTCTTTACCAGAACAGCAAACCTAATAACAACCTTCTTTGTATTAGCTCATTGATCAGCTCTTCTCAGACCTTTGACCCAAACTCGGCTGCCTAATGTATTATAGAAACACACTACCTCAAGTCTCAAGCCTGAGATCGGATTGGAATTTTCGGGGGAAAAAAAAATTCTGCTTGTTTCGCTCAGCTCGGGTCTCGGGATTAGGCTTGACGTGTACTGGTCTTTGGGTTACAAACAGGGTCTGAGAAGCGCTGTCGGACCCCCCGCTGCCTTTCCACTAACCGGGACAGTCCAAAATGCTCAACGCGCAAGCCATCGACCAATCAGAAGGCTAGTTTGTCTCGCCTGTCCCACCACTAGCGAGAAGGAATGACAAGTTTACCTCACTGTCCTGCTGGAATGGTAGCTCAGCGCCGCTAACGATAACCACACTGTCCAGTTTGAACTACTGTTAAAATCCCCCCCATACGCTCTCACTTCTACTTCTGTATCCAGGTAACACCGACAGTTAAAATACTGCCATCTCTGCTGCTTCTCATCGTCGTTACCTCTCAGAATAGCTGACCGCGGTCGACCCGGTCCTGGTTCCACTTTGGTTCCACCATTGTACAAATGCATTTTTCCCGCTCACCTTTGTCCCCGAGAAGTACGAAATGCTCCCGAGGTGGTTTGTGCGACTTCTGGATGTGTTTAATCCGTCGTCCCCTTCCTTTCTTGGTTTCGTCAGCATGAGTGAATCATATTGATTTGACATGGCTGGAGGATCGGTGGAAGTCGCCACCCTCGCCGCTATCCATTACTCCTCCCCCCTCATGATTTTGCATGTTTGAATTTCAAGTCTTAATGGAACACGTGTCAAAAAAAAACACAAAACATCTGTCTGTGGGTCACATGATTGCAAATGTCCGCTCCTCCTCACTGCTTGTTCCGGGCTCTCTGTGTGGAGGAGAGAAAAGTCGGGATTGAAGCTAATGCTAACTTTTGGATCCACTTTCAGCATCTTGTTTGCAAGATTCAGGTTAAACAGAAGGGAACTCCTGCCCGTAGGTATTCACACAACAACAATAACTACTGTATCCATCTCTGTCATGATGAAACTGCATCTGTTTAACACAAATGCCGGAGATTTGGATTGCTTAGACTAAAAATAACGACTGTGGATGTGAAGATTCTGGTACTTTTTGAACTGTACGCAAGTGCAAAATATTTTCATGGGGTTCAAGGAGTGTTTTCACAACTGGGGGAACGCAGCCACCAGAAATGGGATTTTTTTCATGCCTATTAAGATCAAGAAAAGCAACACACTCCTTGTCTAGTGCTGCACTCACATTCGATAACAGTTTTGTACAATCTAAATGCATGAACGTGGTGGTAGGTAATCAACTGACAGTCTCTCTCTCAGGTTAATCAAATACTTGGATTACTTTCATCTTAATTTAACAGCCACGTTTTCATTCAGGTCCTCATTGTATTGATATTGCAGCGACCCAGAGTCAGTTTTTGTCAGTGTTTAATGTTGGGACATTTCAAAAGTTCAGGATATTTTTTTTTTTTTACTGCAACTGGTGTATTTTATAATCTCCTTATTTGCCTTGTAAATGTTAAATTCGATGAAAACAATATTAGACCCAGACTGAACTGACTCTTAATCAGCGCTTGGATGCAACATTGTGTCCAAAAATATGAGCTGCTTTTCTTTTTCTCTCTTTTAAGGCTCATTGGAAACGTGTTTGACTCGGCACGAAGAGCCTGACTGTAGCTCGCTCATTTTAAAAACAAATTTATTTTTAAAAAATGGTTGCATATCTCCAACAATCACATGTTCCCTTTTTTTCTATGTGTATATACAGTATATAAGCTGTTGTGAAACCATCTTCCATTTCTCAGCCTTTGACAGGTAAAATACTTTTTTAAACATTGTGTTAAAAGAAAATCTCTATGTTTGTTTAAGATTGAGTGTTGTAGTCCTCTCCATACATGACATTAAAGGGAAAGTCACGATGCCTTGTCAGTGTTTTATTTGGGTGTTACAAATAAAAGAAAGTTGTTTGACTTTTCAAAAGTGTCCGCCTTTTGTGTTTTTGAAGGACTAAAAGGATGTTTTCTGCTTGGAGATTTTTTTGGATAATACAAATTTAAACAATTATAAGATGAAACATACTGAGGAGTTATAATACTAATTAAAATTAGTTTTATTTCAAATTTTTAAAGACTGATCCAATGTCATAGTAACTGGTAAATTAGGAGGAACCCCCCTCAGATTGTCAGTGGTCTAGGGGGACCTTTTACAGCGTTGCGCCTACACCGGAAGTTGTTGGTACTTAGTTTTAGAAGCACTAGCTGGTCCAAATGAATGGCTATAGTGATGCGCTGAGGTGCCTTTGCTTACATTTATCCACAATTATATAACGTTTTATTGTTATAGATCATCTTTAGTCTTTACAGCTTCCATGTTGAGTCGTCTCTCTCTGTGGTAGGTATATCTCTTAAATTTCATTGTTAAGCTAACATAGCTAAGAATTATCAACTCCAAAGGATTTGCATGACAACTGAATTTAAACTGCAGTCGTCTTACTGTTATGGTGTTATTAAGACACGAGTGAAAAGATTAGTTAAAACATTTATCTACTTTTAACAGATGCATTTAAACGTGTGTCAAAAAGCTCTTATCGAGTATTCTTTACTCTTAGTTATTTACCGACATCCATTTAGCTTGTCAGAACACCATGGCAACAAAGATGAAGCTGAAGCTGAAGACGGTGTTTGTACTCTACTTCATGGTCTCCCTCCTGGGCCTTGTCTATGCACTGATGCAACTTGGTAAGTTGTCGTTGTACAGATCAGATTTGGGAGAGAAACAGAGAAAAACCATAGAAGGCAAGTGTCATATTTTAGTGTGTCATTGCCGTGTTTGCAGGACAACGCTGCGACTGTACAGAGCATGACCTGCCCAAAGATCGTACCATATCTTGGCTCCGGGGGGAATTGAACCGCCTTCAGGAGCAGATGAAGAAGTCTGAGGTGACCAGGCAGCCCCAGAAACAAGCATCCAAGTCCTCGTTACCCACCATCTTTGTCATCACCCCTACATATGCAAGGTAGCTGTTAAAGCATACTTCCTACCGGCTCATTCCTCTCCTCTTCTCTCTGCATTTTGTGACACAAAAACACACTTTATTTTCCTCTGTCCAGGCTGGTGCAGAAGGCCGAACTAACTCGATTGTCCCAGACGTTTCTCCACGTTCCTCAGTTGCACTGGATCGTGGTGGAGGATTCTCCACACAAGACACCGCTGGTGACTGACTTCCTTATGAAGAGTGGCCTGACCTACACCCACCTGCACGTCCCTACCGCCAAGGACCACAAACTGCAGGAGGTGGGGATGATGGATGCAAAACGCCCACATCATTTTTAGCTCGTCGGTCTCTGCGGTGCTGACATTTCTGCGCTCACTCCTTGTCAGGGCGACCCCAGCTGGCTGAAACCTCGAGGGGTCGAGCAGAGGAACGAGGGCCTGCGGTGGCTGAGAGAAGACAGGAGGCCTCTGCCTGGAGAAGACAGGCAGCGAGGGGTGGTTTACTTTGCTGACGACGACAACACGTACAGCCTGCAGATATTTGAAGAGGTGGGATTTCCATAAATTCTTATGTATTCCAACCCAAGCAAGTGTTTGTGTGGTGAAAGAAGCACACGTTGCCATGTCTTAGATGAGGAGCACCCAGCGAGTGTCGGTGTGGCCTGTGGGGCTTGTTGGAGGGATGAAATACGAGAGACCTATGGTTGAAGGAGGAAAGGTCGGTGCTTGAGCTTGATGTTTAGTCTGTATTATTATCAGGTATTCGCACTCTCAGCTGTTATAACCCGTGCGCAATAATCCCCCAAGGTGGTCCGCTTCCACACCGGCTGGCGTCCCAGTCGGCCCTTCCCGATGGACATGGCCGGCTTCGCCGTTTCCCTCAAGCTCGTCCTGGCCAATCAGGATGCTTGTTTCGATGGCGAGGCTCCGATGGGCTTTCTGGAAAGCAGCTTTCTGAAAGGACTGGTTACCATGGATGAACTGGAACCTAAAGCAGACAACTGCTCAAAAGTGCGTGCTTTTCAAACTGAGAATTGCTCTTGAGTCTGCACGCAGCGTTTTCAGTGTTGTAGAACACTTTTAAATTGTTTTGTGCGTGTGCTCTGTGTTCGTTTTGCAGGTGCTGGTGTGGCACACGCGCACGGAGAAGCCAAAGATGAAGAGGGAAGAGGCCCTGCAGGCTCAGGGGCTGGGCTCAGACCCTGCCGTGGAGGTCTGAGGAACACACACATAAAGAAATCAAACACCTGTTTGACACTACATATGTGACACGTCAGTGTAAATACTGTAAATGTGAAAAGAGGTACAGCAGAGCACCGTATTCATGTCAAGGCGTCAGATTTCTTGTGATCATTAAGAAATTAGTAATTTGCTCCTCTTGGAATGTGTCTAGAAGTCACAACAAGTGCATCTTTTGCATGCCGATGACGAGAAAATACACTGATTCAACAGAAAGTTGCCTTGTACTTTTGTGTAGTAGAAGTATTTATTTAGAGGGAATATTTATTTAGAGGTGTGTTTAAAAATTAGTACTTGAGATGTTGTTCACCAACACTAGTGCCTGCTTGAGTGTGATTAGTGGCTGTGAGTAATTTTCTCCATGTATTTCTTTATGACTGTCATATTGTACAGCATGAACGTGTGTTTTAGCCCTGAAAATAAACAGATTCGGGAAAACGTTTTTGCGGCTGTGTCTTTAGGTACAGCCACTCCTAATTTCCTGTAAAATGTGGCCTTGGCTGCCAGCAGCACATCTGCAGTGGGTGAGTCACAGGCTTCAGTCACGCAAACAGCATCCGTGATGCTTCACTCGTGTCTGCAGGCTTTTTCGCCACCGGTGCGTTCACATATTTGATATCGCACTTTTTTATCCCTAGAGGGCGCCATTTAGTAGTCATAGTTTTAACTTAAGTTGAAATCCATAGCTTTTGAAAGGTCTGATTTTCTGTGTGCAAATTACATAAAATGTGCAGAATATTCCATAGTTGGATAGATCTCAGGTCGAAAATGACAGTACTTGAGTAGAGTGCAGACGTAATAAGTAAATAAACTATACGTGTTAATAATGTGTGATGTAACATTTGATGTATGAAACGATTAAAACTGGTGTTTTGATGGTCAGTACTTGTTTTTGCTGCAGTTTTCACTGCGTCAACGTCGGTTTGTGGCCATGGCAACTCACCTGCCCCGTCATGAGCGCTCACCCACGTGGGCGTGGCCAATACCTGACCTCAGCGCGGCTCTCGTGTGACTGAACGGTGACTCCGGCGGAATTGGCCCCTCCCTCTCTGAGCTGGACCAGATGAAGGTGAGTAAGGGGGTCTGACGTCATTGACGCAGACGCGCGCGCCGTGTGTCCGAACCCGCAGAGCAGACGGCTCGCGACATTCGAAAGTTTCGTCACTAGCCGTCATCGTCTGCGCGGTCATGACTTTCACCTTTAAGTATCACCCGCAACGCGCAGTTTAATGTGTTTTTTCTCGTGTATTCACGTACAAATAGAGCAGGCATAATAGGGCAATAATTATCCAACACGCGCACATACACGCACAGCTGAGAAGATCTTGATCCCTGTCCCACCCAAGATTGATCACTAAAATAACATCATAACAAAACATACTTAATATATTTCAGTCCTTGGCCCAGCCAGCAAGAAGGCTAAGGGTTCGATTCCTGTCTCAGGCCTTTATATTGGACTGGTAATCAGACAAAGGTGTCCTGCTGCGCCTCCTGGTGGTGACTAGTGGAACCGACCACCTGGACCTGGCCCGCAGAATGAAGCTTTTTGGATTAATGTTGTCGTTCATGATTACATCCAAATTCCAGTGTTTCTTAATGGATTATAAAATCCAGGCTGTGTATCAGACTCTCACGTGTCGACGCTGCAGGTTTACTCAAGACGAGATTCAGGTTTAATGATTGATGGCCCCTGAGGTTTAAAACAGGATTTATTGAGGCCGGCTTGTCCCAGTCGCTGGTTTTCCAGTTTGTAAATCACTTCTGTCTGAGTCAGAGTGTGTTTGAACATGTAAAGGGGAAGTGTGTGTGTGTGTGTGTGTGTGTGGAGGGAAGACGGACACAAAGAGCCCTTGAGAGGGAGAGCTCCTGTGTGTGCGCGCGCACATGCGTGCTTGGGTAGCGACAGGTTCAGCCAGGGTGACGTGCGCGAGGGGAGTATCCTGAGCTATCAGTCAACCAGCTGAGTTTTTCCTCAAACACACTTTCACACTCACTGGAGAGAGAAGGAGAAAGCAGCCGGATCTCAGGTAAAAGAATTATCGTTTATATTCTTTAGAGTTATATCACAAACACTTCCAGCTCTTTTTGATTTCAGTGCTCTGTTTAAGTCATTGTCTTAACTTTTTCTACTTTTAGCAATACAAATATAAAATCATTGATACCTGTTGTTTTAGATTTTTTTTCCTAAAGATTTTTTTTAAGAAACCCACTCAAACTGTGAACTTTTACACACATTACCATCATTTTTATACTCTCATTTGCCGTTTTAAACTAAAGCTCTGATAAACTTGGTTAAAATTAGCCTCTTGGATCAAAGCAACCCCAGGAAAGTCTCACGAGTATGATTTCAGACAGTAATGACGAGCGAGCTTGGCTTCATTTCTGCGAAAATCTATGCAAATATCTGGAATTGCGATTGACAGCGTCACTGAAATGTTATGTTTGCAGGAGCTAGCCGCCTCGGGCGCAAAGTCGCCTCACAACTCACAAAGTCGCCTCACAATCTCGAACCATCACTGTTTTATCGTGTTAAATATTCCTAATCTGCAGGAAAGTCCTCCAAAATGCACCGCCTTAATCAAAAGTGATGCGATTGGAAAGGGTGAAGCGGCTGGAGTCTGATCAGCTGATCTGATCCCTGTTATCAGGAATGTGTTGCTAACATGATTCGGGCCGCTGCGGAGCATCCAACTGGTTCCATCGGTGTCAAAGTCTCCTTTTGTGGGAACGTGGCAACTTTCAGTTATCATCCCAGCCCTGATAACACACACGCACACACACCCCAAGCTTTTTTTTTTTTTTATTTATCCTATATCTCCTGAACTTTAGATTAAATTCACTGAGAGCTCAGGTGAAATGATTGGAGCCGTATGCCAAAGAAAGGGGCCCAAAGAGTAAGGGTGAGGGCAGGGTTATGTAAGTGTTTAATCTCTAATCTCCCTCTCTCGCTGCCCCCGGCCTTTTAGAGGTACGGAGCTGTGGAAGACAACAGGAAGGAAGGGAGACGCGAGAAGATGACGATGGGCAGGAACTCCAGGAAAGGCTCTGTTCGGAGCTCCATCAGGGCCCCGACGTTTCTGGACAAGTCCGCTGGCTTCTACTGTCGCCTGGACGAGCCCAGCGCCAGAGGGGAAGGAGCGGAGGGGGAGGGGGAGGAAGGCCAGAGGGAGAAGGCCGAGGACTTCAGCGAAGGAGGGATGGGCGACGATGGGGAGACGCTCCTCCAGAGGAAGGCCAGCTGCCGCCGCAGCCGGTGGAGACGGAGCTTCAGGAGGAAGCAGAGGGAGGCAGAGGGGGACCCTGCCGGGGAGCAGGGGCCCGGGGGCGTCCAGGAGGTGGTCATCCAGGTAGCAGCGGCGAAGGAGAGCGCGCTCGTCCACTTCGCCGCCCGGGAGGAGGCGGACGACCGGGTCCTGATCCGCCACATGAAGAGGGGGAGGGACGGGGAATGGGAGGGGGAGGAGGAGAGGAGGGCGGCGAGGGAGCAGGAGGAGGGGATGAAGATGGTGAAGAGGATGACGGCGAAGAATTATCGCAAGGTGAGCGAAAGCGGAAAGCGCTCATTTGGGCAGCGCGTGTCCAAGTCGGCGTTTTTGTCAGTGCACAAATTTGCACAAATTCCAGATTAAGATCACCTGGTTAAAATTTAAACTGCCAGAGGTTACATAAGCAGGTCTGTTGACAGTTTGCAAGTACCACTTACACTGGTACTTCTATCCTTGTGAGGACGTTTGCAGCCCCAACCCTAGTTTTGGATTTTTCATTATAGTTTTATTTCGTTTTCACTTTTTTCTCTGTAATTAAGTTAGTTTTAATTAGTTTTTAGAGTGGGTTTGCTAGTTTTTATTTTTGTTTTTAAAAAAAGAAATACTTTCATTATTAGTTTTAGTTTTTTCATTCATTTACTTAGATTCAAATGAACAGAATAATCAAACTTAACAAAAGATAACATTTAAAAATATATATTCAGCAATCACAACAACGATGAGCGTCTTTTATATCAATCCACAATGGATAAAGACTAAAAGGGGTTCTAACCAGTAATTTCAGTTTGTTTTAGTTTTGTTAACACACAATAAAGTTTTAGTTAATTAGTGTCTTTTTTTTAATTATTGTTTTTATTTATTTCAGTTAGCAAAAATGTTTTTATAATTCTAGTTTTTGTGATTCCTGTTTGTTTTGGTTAACGATAACAACCTTGACCCTGACCATCCCAACTAACCTGAACCTGAACCTGAACCTAAACCTAATCCAAACCTCAGCCTTAACACCAAGTGTGAACCCTCAAACGGCCCTATAAGGTTGTGCTGCGCTAGCCTGTTCGCTATGCTAAACGGGTTCCGACCGATCGGCCAAAGCTCTGGGACCGTTCTGTACCAATACACCGCCTGATTCACATGTTCCTCCACATTTTCCGCTACCGTCTAGACACACATGACATTCCTGAGCCGACTATATCGTGCCCTTTGATCAGCGCAACGGAGCATGCCATCGCCAGGCCGCCCACTAAAACCCACACCATAAAAAACATTCCAGCGCTGTCAGCCAGTCAGCACCCGCCGCCGGGCCCTGGAGCTTGACCTCCTGCTCCATACACGCCGATTTCAGCAGATTATCAGCGGCAGGGTCCAGAGTCTATAGAACGCGGCAGTAAATCTCAAGAATTCAAATAAAGAAGGTTTTATTTACATTTGTAAGTGCACAGTGTTCCTGCTGCGTTTAATCTGCTAAAGTGTGTGTTTATTTAGCCGTTCGTCATTGCTTCCACTGCAAAATGTTGCACACGGACAGATTTAAAATGAAGTGATTCCCGCTGACGGCACCAGCGGCTAGTTTGTGCCGATGTTAGCTGAATAACTGCTCTCGGTTGCGGCAGGCCTTGGACCGAGCCTTCCGACGGGGCTGGGAGGCCTTCATCACCAACCTCTACAGCGTCACGCTCACGCCCGTGACCTCACCCTCGCCGTCGCTGAAGGAGAAGCAGGACCACGGCCCCGCTTTCGCTGAATTCCAAGTAACAAACCGACCGTTATAATGAAGCTTTCACAAGACGGATGGACGTTTCAAAACTTTGGCTTTAACACGATGAAACTACGGAAGAGCTGATGTGTAACCAGAGATGATGGCGTGTTCGGTAGGGATGAATGATCACTTTTACTAGTTATTGGTCAGGTATTTATTGCTGTTTGGCTCAGTAACCAGCTTGTAATTTCACAGTGTTGTGTGTGTGTTTTTAAACGAGTTAGAGTGTTTTTTCTTTCATATGTGTGCACAGATAGAGCAGCTTGTCTGTGTTTGACTTCCCTGTGAGATAATGTTCCTCACTGAGTTCTGGTGAAGGTTAGTAGACCTGATGGGACAGGAGAACATGTTGCACAGAGATGATTGCTATATATATATATATATATATATAGCCTTAAAGGTTTTAGCAACATAAGTGTCTTTTTAAGAATGACTGAACATCTATTAAATGAAATATATGATGCTTAAGTTGTCATCAGAGGTGCTGAAGTCCTAAAACTTTACAGAGGGTAATTAAATAAAGACTTAATTTATTGAGCTGTGTTGAAGTTCCATTAGGTTCCAAATTCTTGTGTTTTGACTTATTGTTGCACTTCAAAAAAAAAAAAAGCAGAGGTAAAACAGTTTCATGCTTTTCATCCAAGCATATCAAATTAATGTACATTTCAAATCCATAAAATGGATTTGAAATGTACATTAATTTGAAAATGATTTTTATGCCTTTTGATTTTTAAAATTTTTAAAAATCAGAAGGCAGCCTTCTTCACAACTGCTCATTCAAAAAATAAAGCCATACAGGTACAAATACACAAAGAATGTACAAAATTGGATCATTAACACATTAATTACTGTGTCATAACTTTTTGGTACGTTTGTCGCCATCTTGCGGAGTTAAAGCTCTCCAACAGGGAAATGACATCAAGAAGGGACTCTAAAATCATTTTTCCCTAAAGAAAAGAGGCTCCCAACTGCAGACAAGATGGCCGACATGGAGCCGCCATACATCTAATCTATACCGGAAGTACATGCCGGAAGTTTCCACTTCGTGTAATGTATCGCTTATTCGGCGTCCATACCGATGAGAAGAGGAATTATTAATCCCCAGTATGACCTGTTTACACAGTAGTGTTAAGAGTAATATATAGCCATGTCCGTGTCAAATGATTGGACAGCGGTTCCTAGAATCACTGGCTCAGTTTTTGCAGCTGCTGGCAGTCCTCATTTTTTCATCATCCTTTTCTGCAGCGTCATGGATACTGAAGAGGAAAAATGTAATGTTACAGTTAAAACCCTGAGTTGTCAAAGCTTCAGCTTTAATCAGCTAATAATTTAGGCCGTGTGTGTGTGTTTGTAATGATAAATTCATCTTACTCTCCTGTGATTCAGCTGTGACTCCCCATGTACTTATCTTGTATGACTGAATGCAATCACCATAGCTGCTGACAGACGCTCATGTGCACTGTTAAAGCATGAGCCATTTATGAGGTCATCGACAGCCTGCTGAGTCTTTATGAGCAGTTAAACAGTTAAACTTCCGCTCAAGTTTCAATAACTACAGTACTACTTGGAAAATTAGAATATCCTGATAAAGTGCATGCATTTCTGTAACTTTAAAGGTGAAATGTACATATTATATAGACAAATAGTATGCGGATCAAAATATTTCAAGCTTTTATTTGTTTTTAGTTTGCTGTTTAGGACTTGTAGCTTCAGAAAACCTCAAATTCAAAAACTCAGAAAATTAGAATATTGCTTGAAATCAATAAAAAAATAATTTTAAATACAAAAATGTCAGGCCTCTGAAAGTAAAATCTTGCATCTGTAATGAGTCTATAAAATGTACTGGTTTCACCTTTTATGTTGGACTGCCTCAATAACACAACTTTTATACCATATTCTGATTTTCCGAGTAGTACTGTATGTGTGCTTTATGTATGTTAAACACACCTAAAAGAGGAGACGGTTCATACAAAGCTTGCACAAATAATGTGTTTAAGGTACAGATATGCAAGTGAGCCGGCCTATTCTGCTGTCTGTGGTTTCCTAGCAGGTCAGCTGGACCTGCTCACGTTATCTGGGGCCTCTGTGCTCCATGTCCTGGAGGGATGAGAAACAGACACCATTTGTTCCAGGACAGTATGGAACAAAACTGACTGTATGCTTTGTTATTCAGTGGGTCTCTCAGAGTACAGAAAAGCAGGCTGTCGGCGGCCGACGGGAGCAGAAGGCGTCACACCAAGTCCGGAGAGGTGTCTTAGTCTCGGCTGAGCATTTTGGGGACACCTCTGGAGACCGGAGGCTGGCGACGCCGACTTCTGCTCCAGCCGACTGACCTCTTTGGGTTTTGATTCACCACTATATTTTTGCCTTGTGCCTTTTTATTTTTCTGATTCCATTTGGCTGATGTATTTTTCTTCAATAAATTTTTGAAAAAAAGACAACCTCTGGTGCTCTGCGTCTTTTTTTTTTTTTTTTTTTTTTGACGCAAACACGTGGCAGATGCCTTCTGTTTTTTCCACCCAGCCAAGACGTAGGAAAAAAATCCTGCAACAATACTGTTGAGAAGGGAGGGATTCTGGCAGTGTTTTCCAAGACACAGATCGAGGTAACTTTTGAATAGACTGAGCTTTTAGTAGTTACAGTCGCTCTTACTTTCTCTGATGATTACATGTTCACTCTTTGGTTTCAGAGCTGACATGATGATCTCAGCAATGGAAGCATCTGTTTGAACAAAATGAATCCTTCCACCTCACTAAAGCTCAAACAGCATCTAAAGCTAAGGAGGCTGAATGTGAGTGACCAGAAACGAAAACGCCATCAGTCATGTGTATGTGTGTTCACTGAGATATAACTTTAAAAAGGTGAATTTGTTTATTTTGTATTTTTGTTTTTAATAGATCTTTGAGCTCCTGAGGGTAATTGGGGAAGCCACAGACATAGGAGAAAAAATAAAAAGGGGATAGAAGACTCCTGGATTTTGTCTTTGACGTGATGCTTCCAGAGGTAAGAAGTTCAATCTAGCTTGCTTGGGAAATGGAAGGAAATTATTGGGTGGTCAATTTTATTCCTTTGGAAAGCACAAAAACAAAAGAGTGCAGCCTTTACAGCATGGCCAGTGGCAGCCTCTTTTAAGCCCCCTCACCACCACCCGCTACCACCCACCCCCAAGAGACCACGATGGCCAGTGGAAGCCTGGCGACCTCCATTCATTGTTTTCATTGTTGTATGTTCATCTATTGTGTGTCTGTTCTCTGTTTTATGTTTTTCCCTTGTTTTTCATTGAGAGTTATGTCTCTCAATGAAACATATGTCAAGTTATGTCTCTCAACGTCTTTACTGAGTTCAGTTATGGATTGAACTCAGTAAAGACGTTGTTTACAAAAAGGAGAACTCCAAGGTCAAATTATTATTGCCAGTATGATAGTGTAATATTGCATTTTATTGGATTCTAGAAATAGAATTGACAGAAGACTGACAATAGGAAAATATAATTATTGCATGCATATAATGGCTAAATCGTATAGTGAACACAATTCTAGACCCAGGAAATGCCTGTTTTGTTGCAGGGACCATTGTGTTGGCCATGATGCTTGTCCCTGAAGATCCCTGTTGGATGAAAATACAATCAGCAGGATTGAAGTCATTTTGCTAAGCTGCTCTTCTGTGCCTTTAAAAAAATAACAATGTGTGGGGCAGGGGTCACCAACACAGTGCCCGCGGGCACCAAGTCGCCCACAAGGACCGCAGGAGTTGCCCGCAGGCCTGTTCTAAAAATAGCATACCTTGCAAGTGAGCTGCGTCTAAAATGTAATTTTTTTCTGCTGCTATTTTTTTAATCAAACTTGCATTTATATAGATTTGAAAATGACAATGTCTTAAAAATAAAGTAATTAAAAATATGTTTATTATGTGTGAAGTTTAGGTGAAATCTGACCTAGTTCAAAAATCAGTATTGTGCGCGTGACGAAACCTTTGTGCTTGTGGAGTAAGCTAGCGGGCAGTGAAGATGGTGAGCGGAGTGCAGTTTCTTATCCCAAAAACGTGGCAGAAAAAAGAAAGAAAACTTATCATTTCAAAGTGAATGGGAGGAAGAGTTCTTTTTTTCCTACTGTGAAAGGAGGCTGTGTGTGTTTCATTTGCCGGACGACTGTGTAGACACATGTCAGTGACTGGTGAAAACTGGACATATTTTTTCTATGAAATGGAGAAGTGATCATGTGAACTGCTGAGATTAATAAAAAAAAAGTTTTGAATATTGATATTATCTGTTTCCCACTATAACTTATTAATAATTAACTATTGATTTTATATATATACACACAATTTTTTATTTTAGAGGAGTGTGTCAAACTAGTAGCCCTTCACATGACTCGGTACCCATGAAGTAACTCTTGTTTCAAAAAGGCTGGTGACCCCTGGTGTGGGGGAGCTGTGTCTGTGCAGTGTTGGAATGATATTTGCTGCAGAGGCAGATTGCTGCAGGAATTTACAACAATTTTCCTTCCTCCCCAGTAATCAAAATTTTCCTTACATTTAAGAATGGAGTCAAACAGTATATTAAAAGTATTGAAAAATCTAATAACATAAAAGCTATCAAGACCCTGAATCTATGTTCTCTCTACAATTGTTATTCTTTATTTATAGTTTAAAAGAAATATCTTTATGTATGTAACCCCGGAATTGTTTTTTGTTTGTTTGTTTTTGTAGTATTGTTTTGCACAATTCTTAATAAAGTTTTGTTTAAAAAATATATATATAAAAGTCCGGCATTCAATCCATGCCGGACGTGGCATGGATTGAATGTATGGCGAGTCCATGTCGGCCATCTTGTCTGCATCAAGGTACTCTTGAAAGAAAAAGGTAAAAATGAAGGTAAAGACAATAATGATTTCATTGTGTCTAAATACGTTTTTGAATCATACAAAGACCCACACTCCACATCAGTTGGTGGCGGTAATGCACCAATTCGTTACTTGCCAACCGCCAAGAAAATCAAAAAAGAAGAAGAATAAGTGTCGGTAGGAGGAGCGCTTACAAGAGGGACATATAAAGCAGACGAACCGGTTTCCTCTTCCCCTTCCTTCATTCATCTGTTGCTGGTGAGATTTGCTTCTAACGCTTTAAACTTGTTATTCTGTTGAAAATGATTACGAACCAAGCTTGACGTTGCAAACTAGTTTTTGGAGATCCAGCATAGTCGTAATCGAGCGCTACAACTTTGGAATTTGTACGTACTTTACCGGTGCGCTAACCGGTAGCTCAGCCTTAATTCAGGTCAAATCATTGCCGCAACGCAATCTTAATCCATCCATCAATGCACCAAATATTTTCATGGTGAAAACATTGTTTGAACTAATGTAGCTATATTTCCTAATCGATGATGCAGTATTACTTTAAAAGAGGTATATAATCTACCTCAGTGCTTCTGGTAATGCTGGTGAGATGAGGCTCGAATGGGTGTCTCAATGATGATAATTTTCACAGACCTGTACTGAATGTACTGTGATTGCAATTATTAAATCTGATGAGACATTCGTAAAAATACCGTTAAACTTTGCAAACACGTGTATAACACGTGCACAGAGTCGGTACGTCCTGGAGGAACACTAGCCATGTAGCTTCCGCATGCTAACAGCTATTTCTTTTTGCAGGACGGTGAAGACGAGGACAGAACTTACGCGATGCAGCAGGTAGATATTTAGAACTGTTTTATTAATGTTTTTAGCATAGCTGGTTATATAACAAAACATGGCGCTACAATGATGTTGAACTCTCTCACTGAAAACCCATTGAGGAAACTGTTTTTCCATCTACTGAGTAGCGAGATCAAAATGTGCACACGTGCTTTTTTCTGTAGGTCAAAGTCTTAATCTTTGTCTTGTTCTCTCTAGGCTCAACGAGTGAGAATTAAGGTAACTACTTTTCCATCCACATCCTGAATTAATAACTCGTTTTGCTCGGTGCTGCAGTGATGAGTCTCTGAACTCTCTCTTACTGAACTGGCTTTTGAAGAAACCTCTTTACCAGATTCTGAGCAGAACACAAGCACATGCTAACCACCTCAAAGATGGAAACTCTTCTCTTCAGTGAAACCTTTTTTTTTTTTGTTTCTTGTTCAGGTGTCAGATCCTGGCTGAAAATGAAGGAAACTGAGCAGGTGAGAACTAACAAGAGTTGGTAAACCAGTTCAGCAGTGGCTGTAGGGGATGATTTGTTAATCTAGACAAGCATATGCCTGACTGTAATGATGCCACATTTTAAATCTGATAAGCCCACTTTAGTGCGTATAGTCATATTTAACCTCTCACTACATGCCTAACTTCTGATCTTCCTTTCAGACTTCTCTCTGCTTCTGCTGAACTCCAGTGATCAGACCTGTGAAGAAGTGAGTGACATAAACGGGCCTTCACTCTTAATTACTGGGGCTTTCACGTGATGATTCTAATTAATGACAAGCATATGCCTGATTTGCAGTGATGTCAGACTTGAATCTGATCCCCAGGCTGTAAAATAATGCATCTTTTAACGTATTTGCGTAGGATTAACGTGGCTTTTGTCTTCCAAGCAGGATGTCTGAGGATAAAGTTGCTACCTTGGATGGCTGAGGATTCACAAATGTAGGTGTTGCCCACATTTCAACGAGGGTTGTGACTGTTTGAAAGGATGAAATGAGGTTGAACCCATCAAACACCTGGACGGCTATTGTCCCATGGCAGTTTGTCACCAAAGCCCTGATCAAACAAAATTCCTGCGTGTTGCAGCTCCGTGGTGGGAATTGTCTAACGTCGTCCGTCTTTTCCTGCAGCTTCTCCTGGAGAGGATGGAGGCCGCTGACGTTGTCAGGTGAGCGCAGCCCTGCACACGTTTGCGGCGTAGTGCAATGATGATGACACTTAGCTCACTTTGACCCCGTGTGAAATGACATGAACATCTGAGCAGCTGCGCTTCAGCCACCTCTGCTCTTCCCATAGTTGTACGTAGCTGGAGTCAATCCTGATCTAACAGAAGATCTGTTGTGTGTTCCACAGATGCCTGGCGGGCCTCTTCAGGATGCTTCCAGCCGAAGGTAAGATCCACAGCAGCGACCCCAGAACTCCCCGAACCTGCTGACAATGATGAGAGAAACTTGGAATCTCGTTCGTCTGAACAGCTGTTGAGAAACGGAATATCTGACATCAGTGTAAATCAGGGTTGGCGGTTGAAAACCAGTGCGGTCTGGTCCTAAAGTTGTCTCCCTTTCCAGGTTTCTGCTGTTGCTGAAGGTGCAACCAAGGATCCTCTTCCTGGTGAGTGAACATGTGACATGTTGTGGTTGGAGAAAACAGGTTTCCTTTGTGATGAGACCCGCACACGTCTTACGCCTCGCGTCAACGCCAGAACCTGAAAAGGTGAACCCACTGGCGTTGCCTTGGCAGTCAGGGGAAAACTCGTTGGGGTCACCAACCGTCTGAATGGAAACCCGTGACCGGATGTTTAATTTTCAGCCGTCTAATGGGCTGGAATCTAATTTGTATGTGTGTTTATAGGTTGGATGTGCTGAAATCAGAGAGCATGTCTGACTCGGGGTCTCATCTGAGGTATGTATCTGTTGCATGCTTATTTTCAGACAGATTTTACTTAAAATCCCACAAAGTGATGAGTAAGTTACCGCCCCAGTCTGATAATTCATGACTGATCGGTATTTTCTGACTAAAACTGTTAGAATGTCGTTATCTGCTCTATTGAAGCAGATGAACTAACTGCTGATGTGTTACAGGTTGGACTTTATGGGGATCTTGTCGTACACATCTGTCTGGATTATTGAAGGTAAATGATGCTAAAGTGAGGACTTGAGTGAAATGTAAAATGATGAGTAAGTTACCGCCCCAGTCTGATTATTTGTGACTGATTGGTATTCTCTGAATAAAACACCCTCATAAAGCCAGATGTGGCAACAAAATGTTTGAACTACAGTTAATATGGTTTTATGTATGCAATGCTTGTTGTTCGTTACAGGTTTGAGACTGAAGGTGGCGCCATTGTGACACTCGGATCTGTCAGCGCTTGATGACTGAATTCATCTACAGAACTTTCCCAGTAGTTTGAGCAATAAAGTTGTTCTGACAGTATTACTGACTCTTGCGTGTTGATGTTTAGGAAGAATTTGAGACACAGGTGACTTGGCAAAGCATTTTTAATTCTCAATTAATGTAAATGTATCCACCTTGTCCTTGAAGGCTATTAAACCAGAAAACTGCATAAATAAGTGAAGCTGTGTGTCCCAAAATCAGCCTTTTACTGACAGTGAGTTAATCCCAGCACTCCAGATGGACTTCCTGAAATCCTAAATTGGTGTCAGAGTTCTGAGTCCTGATTGGAACTTGTGCGTCACTCTGCAGTGAAGATCCTGGCAGCGATGTCGTCCAGTAACCAGTCCACTCCTGTTAGCAAGTTCTCACCAGTCACCGCACTGCAGCCAATAATGCACCAGTGGTGGCTCTTGATCTCGTCCAGGGCCAGCGCCTGCAGGAGAACGGCCATGATTAAGGTCACATGACCTGTAATAACATGGAAAGTGCTCTGAGGTCGTTACCTCCTGGATTGCATCCTTGGACAGAGCTCCAGGTAAATCCTGTTTGTTAGCAAACACCAGCAGTGTTGCACCAGCCAACCTCTGCATACAATAAACCACAACCAGAATCAACATATTTCTGCTAAATGTTGTCAAACGTTATTTTGGAAAATACTTTTTTTTTTTTTTGGTCACAAACAGGCTTCCATAGCCTGAGTTTCACCTCTTCCTGCAGCAGCACGCTGAGCTCCTGCCTGCAGTCCTCCAGCCTGAGCCTGTCAGCGCTGTCCACTACCCACACCAGCCCGTCTGTGCTCTCAAAGTAGTTCCTCCAGTAGGAGCGCAGCGACTTCTGACCCCCGACGTCCCAAATATTCAACTTAAATCTAGAAAACACAGGCTTTTTAGTTAATAGTGTGGTCCTAATATGATCGTATGTGTTTTACAGGGATTTAACGTGTGGAAAAACTGCTGCATTCAAGTTGTTACCCTTTGTGCTCCAGAGTTTTGATGTTGAAGCCCAGCGTCGGGGAGATGGTGCTCACATCTTCACCGTTAAACTTCTTCAGGATGGTCGTTTTGCCTGCGTTATCCAGCCCTCTGCAGGTACCAGGTTAAAGAACTAACGCACATGATGACGATGTTAAAAGCACAAAATCAGTGGTGACTCAGATGCAATCCAGCAAATATTTAATGTGGCTGTTGTTTCATAGTTATAAAGTTTATGCAGAGATAGACACATGAATGCTAGTTTCCAGCTAAGCTAATACACTACGACAAAGATACAACATTAGCAGCCTCATTTCTCGCTCCTTCTGTTTCATCTTCTTTAGAATAGTCAGCAAACCCATCGTGAAGGTGTCCGGTTCAGACGCACAGAGTTTTACAAAAACGGATTATCTTTTATTAACTGTGATACTTTTTATGGTTAAGATACAGCATGTAACAACAAGCATTGCGAACCAGGAAGTGCTGAATACTAGTACTGCCCCCACACAGCCACCGATTGGTTTGTTTCTGAAAGAGTGAAGACTGATTGGTTGAATAATACTTTGGGAGGCGCTTGATTGGCCGGTACTCTTTTTAAGGTGCGGCTGTGGAATAGGGGCTTATTTGAATGGGATAGCGCCACCGTGCGATTGTATCTCGAAATTGACTCGCAATTTATATTTAAGAGATTCTTTTTTTTTAATATATATATAAATATATTTTAGACCACAACAATACATCTACATGACAAAGATATTAAAGAAATGCGTGGCAAGCTAATTTTAATAATTTTTCTTAATGTTTTGTGAACATACATAGGAGGGCTGTAACCCCCCCTCCCCAACACGGACAAGAAAGAAAAAAATCAGACTCCTCCTACACGTGGGCGCTTGGTTATTAATTTACTGTAACCCGCGGAAAAAAAAAAAAAAATCCCAAATTCCTGTCTTCTAGTCATTCACAATGATGCGTTCAAGCTCCGTCGTAAAATATCCCACCAGAGTAACATTTGCAGCTTCTCAATGGGGGGAAAATATGTTTGGACATTTAATCATAGGGCAACTATTTTTAGAATTAATCAAGAAAGTGAAACAATTACTCCTCGCACGTGAATTCCCCCCCCCCCAAGCGTTGCGCCACTTTGGGTCAGTTTAAATATAAAGAGAAAGTGAAAGCATCCTGTTGCATCACGATTCCTCCTGCGCTCAAAAGCCGCTCGACTATTAACTCACTCAGCATATCACGCAGGCATTTGCTCCCACCGGAAAGACACCACTGTTTCATTCACGGCATTTATTTATTTATTTATCTCTATTTAACCCGGTTCATCTTTGCCGACGCATCTCCGCTGAATGGGCTCTGTCCTGCGGGAACGCTGATAATGGGTGAAGGATCCCTGGACGATCAGTTGCGGGGAGAGGTGATGTGGTCTTCATTCACGGACGCCGTGGACATGTCCAACAGCTCCAGTTCACTGTCAACAGAGGAGAGACACAGTAACGCACCCGGCTCGGTAAGTGAAATTCTAAAACTAAACAAAAAAACCCCTGATGAAGCAGAAACACATCAGAGAAATGTGAATTTGGTCAAAATATGGAATTTATTTGCTGTCGGGGTCCACTCTCAGGTATGTAGCAGTTGTTTAAGTCATTTTCATGGCAAGTTCTGACTTTTCTTTTGGCCATCAAATGCATCAAGTCCAACAGCGTCTAAAATAATTTCCTCAAAGACACCAACAAAGAGCTTGGCAGGAATGAAAGAACCAAAATGATGCAATTACAGTGGCCAAGGATTGAGACGACCAGGGAGGGTCAGAGCTCAGCAGGTCATGAGGCATGATGGTACAAGTGACCTGAGGATGACATTTACTGTCACAGCTCTACTATATCTGCCCAGGGAGGATCTGCGCCTCAAAGTTAGACTGATGCGTTAAAAAAAAAAAAAATGCATGAACTTCCTGTTTCACCAGAGAGGACACATTCGGTTTTGATTTTTACCTGACCTTCTGGACGGTCAGCGTCACACCATCAAATCTAGCTGATGTTTCAGGAGTGTGTGAGAGAAGCAAGACATACGGGTACAGTTTTAGTCCAGTGAGTGCTTATTTCACGGGGGACACGTTTCCACGCTGGGAACTTAATGTGAAATTAGTCACGCTGATGTTCACAGGAACCAGAAGGAGATGAAGGAGGGCCGAGACGGCCAGGGATGAAGAAGAAGGAGAAGAACAGAGAAGCTGCCAGGAAGAGCAGGAAAAAGCAAACAGAGAGGGCTGACCAACTTCACCAGGTCAAACACACACACACACACACACACACACACACACACACACACGGAGTCAGTATGACTAGTGGTGTGTGTGTGTGTGTGTGGATTGTGTAATCTGCCCTGATGGCTGTTTCTTGTAAATACTCTCCTTAAGAGAAGAGCTCTCAGTCTGAACAGGCCCTAACTACACACACACACACACACGCACGCACGCACACACACAGCCTTGTACTTCTATCTTTGTGAGGACTATCAAAGACATAATGTATTACCCTAACCCCAGCCATCCCAACTAAATGCCAAAGTATCTTTTCTTTTTGAACACATTTACATGTTCTGCTCTAAAAGCCATAAAGTAATTATCAGTCACACCTAAAAAAAAAAAAAGGTGCTCGGACTGATAAAGCATTATGTCTGTTTGGCTCTTGGGTGAAAAACAGGAACTTTTATGATTTTACATTAACACGGCTCTTAAAGCCAGAAAAGGCCAGATTGGGCTGTTATTATCCAAAAATATGAACCTGTAAGTTAATTATTAAAGGCATTTGCGTGGTAGCTTGCTCAGTAGTGTCTCTTGTCCAGTAAAATTCAAGTGAATTAGCTAATCGTAGCTAAGTGTGAAACATCATCATACCAGCTAGCCCTGTGTTGAACGGTTTGTAGTCCACATCCGAGTCTAAGCTTGTCTCGTTGCTGACGAGCATAAATCTTTGCCCCTGCTAACACTGAACTTGTGGGACCAGCGCTGACGATGGATGCGTCAGTCGTCCATCACACCCGCGTTGTCCGGCGCCGCAGTTTCCATTACAGGAGAGTCTAAGAAAGGATTGCTTTCTCTTTACTGTTGTGCTTCGTTATGGCACAAGTCACGCCTGGAGTCAGATTACGTGGGTGGGCCGTGATTGCAGTTATTATTTGTCCTGTGATATACGACTTTTATTAGCTTTTACGGCCGAGCGGTGCCACTCCAATGAAATAAAAAAGACATAGCTGACTCAGTTAGTCTTTTTTCGGCCCTCTACAGAGTTCCTCTCCCTTTTTCTGATACTTCTGACTCAACAAAAGTGGCACAATACTTGGTTTTGTTCGGGGGAGGGGTGGTGAACAACCCCCCCCAAATGAGGATCAGAGGTTAGCTAAAAATCCTGCTTGATGGACTATGGACTAAGCCTGTAAACTGGTCCACCTAGAGATGGATGATGAAGCTCCAAATGATGTTTGGCCCCACCTTCTTGAGAGGACATGTTAGCATGCTAGCTGAAGGGGGGGTCTGAACCTTTTTCTAACCAATCAAGCTGACAACCCTCTTCATTTGGCTTTTGGAGAGATTATTGTGAAGGCTCTGCGGGCCGGATTAAATAGTTCATCTGACCACATGTGGCCCCCAGGCCTTAGTTTGCCCACCTCTGGTTTTGATGCCTTTTGGCTGTTGCTGATTTTATTCGGAAACTTTGAATTTTGTCCATTCTCTCCCGTCACTGCTTCGTTATCTATCTCCACTGCAGGAGCTGGAGTCTCTGGAGGCCTCAAACTCGGCCCTCAGAAAGGAGATATCCTCCTTAGAAAAGTCCGCCCTCTTCTACACCGCCGTCCTGGAGCGCCACAAGCCTTTCTGCCGCCTCCAGGGTCCCGGCTCTGATTCTGCGGCCCCTCTCTCCGTGTCCCGCTCGGTTTCTGCTCAGGCCTCCGCCTCCACTTCAGCCTCTACACCCTCAGCTTCCTTCGGAGGGCGTTCACCTTTGACCCCGGCTCCCACGGCTCCATCCTGTGAGCTCTTCTCCGGCAGCTCTAAATCTTCCCCACATTCTTCTGTCATTACGGCCCCTGCGCCTCACTCTTTGTTTCATTACCCCGGTTGGGACCCCTCCTACGCCCCACCTCAAACACCGTGTCCTGGGAGCGTCCCCCAGACTCCCCCGGATCCCCTGGATGAAATCCTGATCGATTCAAAGCCAAGTCACAGCCACCACTCTGCTGCCAATCCTGGGCTCCTTCTCTCCCTGCTCACCGTCCCCAGCCCCCCCAGAGTGCCCCAGACCTCCGCCGGAACCTCGGATGGATCTCTCGCTCAGCAGTCGCTCCTGGAGGACACCTCCAGGGACCTCAGCTTTCTGGAGCTCCTCGAGGTCAACGACTGGATACTACAAGAGCCCGAAATGGACCCCACCTTTTCTGAACAGTAGACCTCAAAGGGACACGGCAGTTGCCGAAATAACCCTCACATCTTTGCACTTTAGCTCGTTGAAATGCAACGCTCATTTTTTGGTCATTGACGAGGTTGGAACTGACTGCAGGCCATTTCCAGAAGAGCCAAATTTAGTCTCCCACGAAGGGAAACATCATGCTGTAGAACTCTGACGTGTAGTTTTTGTCTGACTACCCATTTCCTTGCATCCTTCAAGGAACTGCGATTGACAGAAGCCTTTAAACTGTGTGGAACAACAGTGTGAACGCCTGACGTAACAATGAATCACACTTACTTCCCATGTTTTTTTTTTCATTTTAACGTAACTTTAGGAAATTATTCGACATTTATTAATATTAATGTTATGCAATTTAGTATAAAATCATGGACATGCCCACCAACTGTTGCTGCTATTGATTATCTCTGATTATTATGATGTGTTAATCCATAAAAGTCTGTCAGTTTATAATGATTTAACTACATTTCTTGATAAATAGCAACTATTAAACATTTCATGTTTAATTAAACATTTCATGTTTAATTTAAATAAAATATTACTTCATTTCTACCTCCTGTAACCAAGCTCTGCTGTGATACGTGTATCATTGATGTTATAAGGCTGCATTATTGTTGAGAACAGAAGTGATTCATCTGGCCTCACGGCTGATCAGCGCCCTCTAGTGGGGAAATAGTTAATGGCTTCGGTTTGGTGAGTGTTTTTGTCATTTATTTCCCTTAATGTCCGTGGAATTCATGGATATGGAATAGGAGTTAGAAAGGATAGTTTGACAATCAATAATTTCCTATCTTTACTGTGCAACAAACTTGAAGTTTCTTTTTTTACAGTAAACAGTTAAAAATTAACAGTTAACAGTAAAAAATTTCCACCACAATTAATTTCTCAGTATTTTCAAAGAAAAACCACTGGATTATTCTGCTTTTATTTTTATCTATCTATAATTAATTTATGGTTTTCATTGTAGCTGATAAACTCTATGAACTTAAGTAGTTATTTAACTTAAAAAAAAGACAAACGGTGGAGCAAACTAGCGCCCTCGTCAGGTCATAAAATGTAATGTCACAAGGTCACAAAGTGGCTGCTGGTACAAAGCTTGAAAATAACCTGCTGCTAATGAACTTTGTGCCGAACAAAGCAGTGTTAACAGCCCCTGCTGGTGTTTCACTCTCGTGATTGCATGCCTGCTCTGCATTTTTCTGGCTCCACAAAACAATCTAATCTGTGATTAGCATAGCTAGGTATTCAGGCCGTGAGTGTGTCTTGTGCTATTTGTGTTTGTTTAATGAAAAGCTATTCAAATATAAGATAACATAATTAGCATAGCTTAATATACCTGCAAAAATTGGCTCTTTGTTATAAACTTTATTGCATTAGCAACAATAATTTAGTTTGAGAAAGTTCTGTTTCTAAAGGCGGCATGTATTACGCCCTGTTACCGGAAAAAAAATTATAAAATCAGTCTACTCTCTTCAGCTAGCCACAAGTTTTTTTTTTTTTTTTATAACACAGAAACAGGCATCAACAATTGATTACTGAGCAGCACATTAGCCACAGACTGACAAAAAAAGCATTTTTTTTTAATTTTTAAGTATAACTTATACAAGTACATTTTCATAACAGGTGAGCAAAAGGTTGAAAACAAAAAATAGGATCAAATAAACTATTTTTTCCATAACTGTTGTTACTGTTTATGTTGTTGCCATACCTCCAAGGCAAAAGCAGTCAAACACTGAACGGATGATCAATCCTAATTTTAACAATTTTAACTCAGGACACGTGAAAACAATGAATTATTATTATTCCCTTTTTATCACTATAATTACATGCATTGCCATCCTTGTAGAACATCTGCCCTGCTGTGAAATGCGGCACCCCTACTGTACTTTTTTTTTACTGTTGATCTCATTAATTAAATACTTTTCACGGGATGAGATGGGAATAGTGTGTTAGCAGTTCTCACTTTCCTGTTAAAAGTTAAGCGGGGGTTAATTTCACGCCAGGGATGGATAATACGGCACAACACAGAACCTGACACCTGCAAAAACTAACTCGTTTATTCTTTGAAGTGCAGTGATAACTAATTAAACGCAACCCTGAAAAAAAAAGATGCACACCCACCCACCTCAAACAGGAAGCAAGGAAAATGGGGGAGAACGTGAGAGGGAAGGTGAGAGGGTGTCGATGCGAGTGTTCTTTCACATCAGGACGAAACAGCAGCCAGAGGGGTTTGCAGTGGTGTCACTCTCGGAGGAGAAAGCGTTGACGCGTTCCATGGTTTCAAATTACGTGATTGAAGGAGGTAAAACGGCGCCACACACAAATAAAAGCAAATAAATAAATAAATAAATAAATATAAATAAATAAATAAATCCTATAGCGTCATCTGCAGTAAGGAGACTATCTCTCCTTGCGCCACCTTTAGGAAAAGACAATATCGCGCAGACGCTGACACACTTGTACACATCCGGTCCGGCCTTTAAAAATAAAACATCGCCCATGACTGTAGCGTAGCTGCAGTCAAACTGTTGTAAATTATTTAACAATGATATTTATTTAGTCTAATGTCCCTCCCTCGTAACGCGCTGTGTAATTGATCAAACGTGCAATAATTAGTTAACGTGCAATAATTAGTTAACCAATTAACTAAAAATAATCGCTTTTAAAAGGATAATTAAGATCTTTTGCACCAAATATTTCAAGTCATTATTGTAACATCTCCGTTGATGTCACATGAATGGATTTGCCTTAAATATTGTTTTTTTGTAATTATTTTGAAAAAAAAAATGTAATTAATTAGTGTAATATTGACAGTTGTCTGGCATTTCCCAGCACCTGAGGAATGCATTTCCTTCATGATCTTTCAGAGGCAATTTTACATAATAGACGGTAAAATAATGACACTGTAATATCCCTGTCTTTATTTTTTCTGTTTTGTTTTCAGATGTGATGTTATTTAAACCAGTCTTCTTCTTCTTTTCCTTTCGGCTTTCCCTTCAGGGGTCGCCACAGCGAATCAGTTGCCTCCATCTAAACCTCCGAGAAACGTAATTTGCAACCTCACATTGCACCAAACTGTATGTAATTATCCTTTTCGACCCTTTTGGCAATTTTATAGAAGCTACTCTATAATCTGTGTTTAGAATAATTACCAAATTCGTTATATAACGTGATATGAGTTTAACGTATTTAACGTTCCTCACTCTTGATTTATTCTGAAAGTCTGAATTTATCATTTCCTGGTTCCTGCACTTCCTGTCTGTCGCTTGACGTCGCTCGCTCGCACTGTAAGACCACCGGATAACGGGATCCGAGAAGGGGGACAAGAGCGGAACGCGTCGGTCTGACAGCCAGACGAGGTGCTATTGTATAACACAGACCTTCGCGTTTGTTTTTTTACACTCCCAGCCACCGCTGCCACGAAGGACGTCTCTTTTTGCTCCCTGTCTCCATTTTCTTCCCCTCCGTCTTCTTCTTCTGCTTCTTCTTGTATTTTCCGCGGAGGTAGGGACGGGGCGGTGCGGCGGGGCTCATTTCTTCCTCCGGCCGTTGGCGGAGGACCTGCACATGTCGTCGCGGCCAGGTTTGTTTCCGCCACCCCTGTGAGGTCTTCGAGGAGTCGCAAGAAAAGGAAAGGCTGTGTCGAAAGGGATAAACTGCGACGAGAAACACCAGGCACCCGCGACTGAAAAAGAACAAAACACAGCAGGTGCGGCCGTTTTAAATGTCCGAAAGAGGATCCGTCCGAAACAGTGATGCGGCAGCCAAGGTGGGCCCAGATTGATGGTTTTTTATCATCATCATCATCATCATCATCATCCAAGAACCGGACCAATCAGTGATTTAATTCACAAAGAGCACCATCGGGGAGAATATATAAACTAACCTGCGGTGCTATTGTTTTCTTTTTTTTGTTCCATCCGGATTAGCGAAGGAGGCTAATTGTTGCTCATAAAGCAAATCCATATTCAGAATCAGGCCGATGACATAGCGTGTGTATGGAACACCACTAGAGGTGTGTGTGAGTGTGTATATGCGTGCGTGTGAGGGGACGCGCCTGTCTGAGCATCATCTGTGCGGACTACTTCTCCACAGGGATGACACACAAGTGATATTTGCATCTGTGCGTAAAAAAGGAAAAAGCATCGGGAATGCTGCTGCTGCCACTTCCTGTTGGGCTCTGAGAGAGACGGCGAGGGCCACAGCCCGGGACTGACCGGACACCTACGAAATACCCTTCCTCTTTACCCTCTGCACCTCCTCCTCCTCCTCCTCCTCCACCCTGAGCACCCTTTCATCCCGATCAATTGCTAATCCAGATAGCCACCCGCTGCTCCACGGTCCCCTCCGCTCACCCCCCCTCCACGTCCTCCCCGTACACCCCATTTGCGCGCTCACGCGCAGAGAGGCATCCGGCGACACCGATCCTCCCGACCATCCATCATCCAACCACTCATCCATCCAAAACGCAGAGCATGGAGACGACCAAGCTGCCGCCGTCCAGCCCGTCCTCGCCGACCACCGGCTTCCTGGTACCGTCCGCGGAGAAGGTGGACGGCTTCCCGCGCAGGTCCATGCGCAGGGCCCGGCAGAGGAGGTCCCACAGCTCGTCCCAGTTCCGCTACCAGAGCTCCCAGGTGGAACTCACGCCGCTGCCCCTGCTCAAAGGTGAGCTTCTTCTACTTCTTCTCTTGTGTGTGTTCTTATTTTCCTCCAGATGAAGGTAGGAGTCACCCCCCCCCCCCCCCCCCGAAGCCCAGGAGAGATGCTCCGGAAAAGGTCTATTGATGGACTTTCTATCAATAGATGTCCACTGATACACGCTGTCCTGCCTGCCCTTGTCCTCCTCTCTATCTGCCAGAGGTGACAGCAGAGGCTTTAAAAAGAGACATTCCTCTTTTGGGTTGCTTTTAAAGCTCTCCTTCTAGATCTGCTCGGCTAAAAACGGCCCCGCGAGGCCAGCAGCGGCGAAATATTCCAAACTAAAAAACAAAACCCCAATTGTCACCATTGCTCACGTTGGATGTGGCTCCGGTAGCTCGACTAATTGCGCCATTTCACGCCCGTTCCGCACCTTCTGATGTGGAGATTCAATCGTTCCTGCAGCAAATGAGGATCAAACGGTCTAAAAGTGGAAGATGAAAGCATGGGAAGCGATGAGCGCTGATTAAGAAGTGACAGATTTAACCAGCAAACAAGATTTAATTACAAATAAGACTTTTTTTTAAAATTTTGATAGGTTTGAAAGAAATATTATGTAATCATTAAAGGATTATTGATCAACAGTCTCCATATCGCCCCCTGGTGGCACGGTTAGGAAGGAAATAACCTTTGTCTGCTGTTAATTTTCTAAGCTGCTTTTCTATGAGAAGAACCAGGATGTTTCTGTTTACAGAGCTTCTCTGCAACGAGCTAAATGTTCCCAGAGTAGTCTATAGTCCCCAGCGGGGACTATGCAATATACATATATAAAAATATATATGGCTAGCCATGTTAATGCAGAGGAACTTTGTGAGTTAGCCACTAAATCCCATGTTCTGTAAGCAGCCTGGTGAGGAGGCATGCTGTTATTGGTCCATCTGTCCATAGTAGGCCCCTCTCCTAAAGTTGTTGGTTTTACTTTTCAAGGATTCAAGGACCCAGTAGCTAGCATTCCGCAAACATGAACGCAGTTCTTTGACTAGATTTGTTGTGGTGGTCCGTGAAAATAGAATTAATAGAATTCAAGTTCATGCTGCGACTGGTCTTTATTCGCAGACGACATCAGCAGCACAAGATGGCGTCTGGTTTAGCTTCAAGTTTCACGTTTGTCCAGTGTTATCGTACATGCTCAGGATTGCCTTCAGCGCTTTCAGTCTCGTTAAAAGTTTCCGCTGCCTAAAATATTCTTGAGTCTCACCCCTCTCTTCCTCGAGAGCTGTCGCAGCTCCTCTTCCTCACGGTTGTTCTTCTGCGCTGACCCCTTCATCACGAGATCACTCCCACTGTCATGTAGCCTGCAATCTTACCCCATTAACCCTCGCTGACCAGAGGACCTATTTGCTTTTAGAGCTTGCCGGCGCGTTTTCCTCTTCCCGCCTGGTAACTCCGGGCCTCGGCTTCCGCTCTGAGATGGATGGGCGCGCCCGGCGCAGTGACGGAAGGCTCTCGATAGCCGTCATTCGCGGACCAAAGTCCCAGCTAGCGCGTAGCTTAGCCGCGCCACTGCGGCGAGCGGATCCCCGGGAGGATCCGATAGTAAGATCCCGCAGCAGCAGAACAGCAGGTGTGGAGAAGTCTGTCAGAGCCAGTATGTAGGCCAAGTGTAGACAGAGCTGTGGGTGCGTTTCTCTCCGGGGAGGGACATATTCACAGCTAATTTGACCCCTCCCGCTCCTCACCTTTCCAGCAGCGTGTCTCTTTGAGTCCCGCCACCCGAGCACAGCTTTGGCACTGCTCAAACGTTAGCTTTAAAGGCAGAGACGGGCTCTGACTGCAGCGCTCCGGTAAACCAGAGAAGCAATCGCACTGAACCCACCAATAAAAGAGCGGCAGGCAAGGGTGAAGGATAAAGGGTCCCAGCGCGCCCCGAAAACGCTCGCTCGTGATATGCGGAGCAGAAAGCCCCCCGCTCTGTACCACAGCGAGTCGTTTGCTGCTCACTAATGCCTCTGCCAGTGCGTGAGCTCGTGCCAAACAGAATTTCTGGTGAGATTCCGTCCTTCTTTGGCTGCGAAAGCGACAAATTTGCGACCCCGCAATTTTGCTGTCTTAGCCCCGTTTCAAAAACTTTGCCCTCAACAACATGGCTCTGTGTGTGTGTGTGTGTGTGTGTGTGTGTGTGTGTGTGTGTGTGTGTGTGTGTCTGCAATCCACAAACTACAGGCGGCTCCTGGTGGAGGTGAGGGCAGGACCGCTGTTCAGTTAGCGCTGAGACATGTGAGCGTTATCTGTATTTTTTTCTGAAATTAAAGCTTAAAAATAGTCCCAGCATACCTGGGGAACAGTCCTCTCACCAGTCAGGCGTGCGCCGCCGCTGGCTAAGGTCACATTTCAGCCCATCATCCAGTCAGCAGATCGCTAATGTTGCACTAAGACGATGACGGTTTTGACCCAAAATAACCAAAGTTAACCTTTACTGAAAACTCAGCGGCACATTTCCCACTGCCACCGTCACGGCCATCGCTTTGGCGGAGCACTAAAAGCAAGGCAGCTCCCAGCGTGTGGCAGAGGTGTCATGGTTGTGTGTAGAAATGTATAAATACACTGGTGAATCATCGGCGTAGGCGCACACGCAATTACTGCAAACAGGAATCGGTGCGAGTGAAAACAATGGAAAGATGATGGCTAATTAGCACGGCGAGCACTGGAACAGGTTGGAGGGGTGGATTTTTGCACGCGGCGGCGTCACAGGATGCGTTCCGGTGCGCCTTGACGTTTTTGGGCTACCGACGCCGCAGCCCGCGGCTACCTCGGTAGGCGGGAGCACGGAAACCAGGCTTTTCGGCTCAGCGCTGCCTGGTAACACGTTCCTTTGAGGCTTTCACGCAGCTGTGTTTGGAAAGCAAAAAGTCAGATCAATCCGCTCATAAAAGAGGCTCTTTTCTAAATTTAAATCAGGTGCTTCAGAAGTCACAAGATGATCATGCTCGAACCAGAGTTTCACCAAAGGCGATGGAGCTTTTGTCGTCCTACTTGTTGCTGTTAGCATCCGAGCGAACGCCATAGACTGGAAGTAGTTCATCCGAAAGTTTCTCAGTTATCTAAACCCGACAAGCTCCAAACTTGCGTTAAACAGGTCAACTTTGAAAAGAAGTTTTTTTTTTTTTTTTTTTTTTTTTTCCTCTGCGCGATGACGGAGAATTCGCTTGCAACGCTCCCGCCGCCGTCTAGGAAGGAACAAAAACGCATTTCGTCATGTCCTCAAAATAGTCCCATATTTTACCGCAAACAATAGAGAGATTAGAAGGTGTGAAACCCTCCAGAAGGAGCCATGAAAAGCAGCCTCAGAGCCTGTTTACTGCAATTTTGAAATAGGTGTTCAAGAATATGCTTAAAATTATTTAAAAAAAAATAACATTTCTGTCAGTCTCATTGGACTCCTGGTTTGAGTAGATTAACTTTGGGCAGAAAACCACCTTCTAGCACAGACTGCTAGCTGGAAGGCTAGCTAAGCTAACCAGTGGCCTCATGCGTGATGACAATAAAGCGCGTTTTTGCCAGACATCTAACCTGCCAGTGATAGCCAGTCACTTCTCTTCATTTTGCCGTCCGCCATGTGTTTACTCACGCTGCCGTCATTAATCTGGGGCAACTCTGCTCCGATTGTGCTTTAAAAGAATCATGACAGATTGTACGTGGGAGCCTGATTGTGTGTGAGGAGACGGAGGCCAGCTGGACGGGCCTGGGCATGGTATTGGGTTACTGAAGCGATGGATTCTGTTTTTTTTTCTCCTGCGACTCCGTGATCAATTAAGAAGGAGGGAAGGCCGACTCAAGGAGCAGATGAGGGAAGAGGAAATAAGCAGACATTATGCTGACAGGTAGATGAGGGAGGAGGGATGGAGGGATAAGAGTAAAATAAAAGGCAGAGGATATTACACGGCCGGAGGTTTCATCCAGTCAACGCCAGCTGCCCTGAAAGAAAAGCAAAAATCAAGCGAGGGAGCTACGTATCTCGGTGTTTGTTTACACTGGCACGGTGAATAAACAGGAGTGAGGAGCTAAAAGACATTAGCAACACAAAACTCATTCTCAGAGGAGATGGTGATTTTGCTCAAATAAGAAGCTCGTCTAATCTATTTCTGGCAGCAGCCAGTCCGCTGGATGGCTCTGTTGATGCTGTATGCTGATGACTAGCCGATATAATTACTGATTCTTGGTAGCATCACCGGGTGAGAACTTCCACGTATCTCCTCTTCTGATTGGTCCTCGTCTGTCACGGGAGGTTGTTTTCCAGCCCGTAACTGGTGCTGAACATCTAAAGGTTGGCTCCAGGGATGGGAGGGATAGGGGGGTGGAGATATTCAGTCCAACATGCTAACGTTAACCCCTCCTGTGTCCACTAATTTGGCTGTTGTCGGTGCTGCCTTTCTCTGATGTTTCGACGCTGGATCTCATCAGGAGCATTAGATTGTTTACAGATGGACTTCAAGTGCGTCACTTAAACCCCTTAAGGTGATATTTATAATGCCCCGACATCCTCGCCGTGTGGCGCTTAGCATTTTACAGCATCTACATCGCCCTCCGACTATTTTTAACCGCCTTTGGCTTCGCCCCCCCCCCCTTCTCTGCCTTCCTTCCCATCCCCTCATCCCCTCCTTCCTTCTGCGTCACCGTGTCTGTGTATGAAGCATCGGCGTGCACGTACGCGTGCACGCGTGTGTGACAGCGGTGCAGGGGCGGCGTGGACGGTAGCTAAAACCGGCGCTGTCCTCCTCTCTTTCTGACTCTCTCTCTGTCACACACACTCCAGCAGGATGACGGTTGTTTGAAGAGCGCAGCTCATCCGGGGGGGGGGTGGGCAGAAGAAGAGAGACCGATGGGTGGAGTAGGGGAAGATGGAGAGTGGAGCAGGAGGAAGACGGAGGGGATGATGTCATCTTTTAACCCTATACTGCTCCCTTCTCCTCCCTTCTGTTTCTCCAGCAGGTCTATATTTAGACCTGTGCAGCTGTGTGTGTGTGTGTGTTTGTTTTGATGCCATTGTGGGGAAACTGGCGCCATTCATTCTTATCTTTTCCTGCTCATTCCTCCAAATGCGTCCTCTCTGCTGTCACGCCCACCGCCTCGCAAACGTCACACGGCCCCGTCTCTCTGTGGTCGGCCTCTCTCCATCCTCAGAGATATTCACCGTGAGCTCCTGGTGGCGTCAGAAATAATGCCCTTGTTTCCCTGACAACCGCCTGTTAAAAGTAACTCGGCACTCCTTGCGTTGCATCACTTTTCCACGGCAGTCGCTGATGGCTAGCCTGCAAATTAGCTTTAACCTAAGTGCATCGGAACTGATGGGTATCAGCTAATGGACTGACCAGCCCAGGAGCTGCTGGTAATTCTGCTGCAACTTCTGAAAGAGAAGGTCTATCTGTCACTATTTTCAAGAAAAAAGTCAGGCTTAATTCAAAATTAAAGGTAAATGAATCCTTCCAGGTTCCAGATATGAAGTGCAGCAGCAGCGCACTGTGCTAGCGCTTGAAAGCTAGCTGTTAATAGAAAGATCAACTGGAAGTGTAACTGCGTCTCTTATACTAAACTGCACATTGTTAGCTTGTCGCTCCTGCTTTACGAAACTCTGTGTCGTTGCTGTGACGTAACCATGGCGACGGTGCACCAGACTGACGTTCTGCCTCTTCATCAGAGGGGCCTAATAAAGGTGAGATACACAGATGTGTAACAGATCTTTGAATTTCTGTTCCCTTTACTCCTCTCCCACACTTGTTCCCGCAGTGTCGCTCCTTTCCTTCTCGCATCCTCACCTACTCTCGCGTCCTCGCCTCGTTCCGTCCTGTCTCCTCGCTCCCCAAATGGCGCATCTTCGTATACTTACGCGGCATTAAAAAGGGATCAGGTTTCACCCGGATGGAGAGAGAAAAGAGTGAGGAAGCGGACGGACTCGTAGACGTCCGCAAAAGAGTGAATTTGAATCGTCCGAGGGGGCGAGGTCACGTCCAGTGGTCTCAGAAGGACGGTGGACGAGGGCACCCCTCATCTGCTGCGCGCTGCCAACCGGAGCAGATGGTCCCGTTGTTCCCCTCAGAGGTGAAGGCTAGGGGTCGGGGAGGGGGGGATTGCAGTCAGGGCCTCTTTCCCAGCCTTTTGTTTCCCACCTGTTGGGGGGTGAATGAGTGAAAGGGTTAAATGTGACCCCGTTGTTTCTCCATGTGTGAGCTTCAGAGCAGAAAACCTCCACGTTGTGGATCAAATACTAAATAAAGCCATTAGTTTTGTGCAGAATAAAGTGTTTTACCGTATTTTTCGGACTATAAGTCGCACTTTTTTTTATAGTTTGGCTGGTCCTGCGACTTATATATATTAAAATATGTTAATTAACATTGACCGACCTACAGCCGCGAGAGGGCGCTCTAGGCTTGTGACAACTACCAGTACGTGCTACTCCTGTACTGCTGAAAATTATTTTAAACATTAACTTAAAGACAACTGAGAAAGACTGAACACAAATGCCCCCGAAAGAAAATCCTCTTCACCGAGGATGAAGAGGATAAACTTGCTAACCAGCAACTAGCTTGTTGGAGTTGCTAGCTTGTTATGCTAATTCTGCCTTTTCAGCCTCCCACGTATGTTCTTTATACTATTGTGTAGCTGAATAACTGTTAATGTGTTACGTTATCACACCTGACACCTGTTCAGCCTGTTGGTCTAGATTCTGTTGTTATTATTATAACTTGCCTTTTCCGGATGAAATGTCTGTTCTTGGTCTTGGATTTTGTGAAATACTTTTCCAAAAAGAAAAATGTGACTTATAGTCCAGTGCGACATATGTTTTATTTTTTGACTGATGAAAAATACAGTAATTAACTATCTGCTCGTCTTCTGGGTTCTCGTGTTCTTCTGGGAGATGATTTTGCACATTGATCCATCTACTGCTCGTCCTAGCTAGCTGTATTATTGCTCTGCTGACTAGCCCTTTTGCTGTGCTCTTTGCCCTCTGACCCCCCAACCCCCGTCCAGATGCCCCGGTGGCAGAGCTGCACGACCTGTTCTGCAAGAAGCTGCAGCAGTGCTGCGTGATGTTCGATTTTCTGGACTGCGTGGCCGACCTGAAGGGGAAGGAGATCAAGCGCGCCGCGCTCAATGAGCTGGTGGAGAGCGTGGCCACAAGCAGAGGGGTCCTCATCGAGCCCCTCTACCCAGAGGCCATAAAGATGGTAAGAGGGGTTAAAAAAACACAAGTGTCGGTGCCAAACTGCTGCACGGAGGGCGAGAAAATGAGGGAAGGACGGAGGTAGAGTCACAGACGCCGTCAGACGTCCCCGAGGATGTCCAGGTGGGGAGGGGGAGGGGGCGATGGGGGATCCAGGGAATCAGGCCAAGTGAGCGGAGAACAGAGAAGCTGCTGAGCACAGTAGAGCTTTCACGTGTGGCCACAAGGTCAGAAAGACAGCGTGGAAGGTGGGAGACAGATGTTCTTTCTGCTCTACCTGAGTCAAGTGTTGGCAGGCCATCAGAGGGACGTTCAGGCTTCCCATTATTATGTTGATTATCAGTTACTTTGTCACATTTTCGGGTCTTTCTTGAAAGAATCGCTCTCATTTTATGGCAGGTGCATGAATAAATGTGGAGCAAACCGGAGAAATGACGCTGATTTTGAAGGTCGCTGGGGAGGCTTTCCTTACTTGTGCCCTAAGCGGCCGGTGGAAACGCTTTCGTTGAATAAATAATAACGTGGCAAGCAGCACGAGAGTGTACCGACAGCAGCTCGGGTTGTTTATGATAAGCAGGAATCTGGAGAGCTCTGATTTATTACCGTCAGGAGGTGACGTGACACTTGTGTTGCAGGTGATCTGTAATTGCAGCTGCTTCTCCTCTTTTTCCAGATTTCCGTAAATATCTTCCGGACCCTCCCGCCCAGCGAGAACCCGGAGTTTGACCCGGAAGAGGACGAGCCGACGCTGGAGGCCTCCTGGCCTCATCTGCAGGTAACTAAATAAAATAAAAAACTGCTGAAAACCTGCTGCTGAGAGCAGAGAACAGCAAAGCGTCACACCTGAGTGCGGCACACAAGCGGAGCCATGCTAGCCATTAGCATCCTGAGCAGGTTCTAGAGCTGCAGAGAGTCTGATCGTTTGCTTTTTTGTGGCTCCTCCAGCTGGTCTATGAGTTCTTTCTGCGTTTTCTGGAGAGCCCGGACTTCCAGCCCTCCATGGCCAAACGCTACGTGGACCAGAAGTTCGTCCTGCAGGTGAGCGCCCTCACGGGTATGGACCCTCCTGGTGAACTGAAATATCCCAGATTCAAGTGACAGGATCTATTTCGTGCTTGTGACCAAGGTTATTGTTAACGAAAACGAACAAAATAAGGAAAACGTTTTTGTTAACTGAAATAAATAAAAAAAATAAAAATCATTAAAAGAAAAAACAATAATTAACTAAAATTTTATTGTGTGTTAACAAAATAACTAAAACGAACTAAAATGATTGGTTAGAACCCCTTTGTTTTAGTCTATCCATTTTGGATTGATATAAAATTGATTTATTTTATATTTATTTGTTATTTAAATATGCTATTGTTATTAAATATGCTTAAATTCTATCGGTCATTTGTGTCTTTTGTTGGTTGCTTATTTTGGTTTGTACCTCGCAGGGACAGTCCCTGTATTTAACCCACACACACTAGTTACACACGGTTTTCCACTTTAAGCTGCTGTGCTGTAGACGCTCATGGTTGTTGTGATTACTGAATATATATTTTTAAAAGTTATCTTTTGTTAAGTTTGATTATTCTCTTCATTTGAATCTAAGTAAATGAATGAAAAAACTAAAACTAATAATGAAAACAAAAATAAAAACTAGCAAATCCACTCTAAAAACTAATTAAAACTAACTTAATTACAGAGAAAAAAGTGAAAACTAAATAAAACTAAACTATAAAGAAAAATCCAAAACTATAGTAGCCTTGCTTGTGATGTCATTTGAAGCCAGTTTATAGCTTCAAATATCACCTTTTAGCTGGAGCTATGCTAACTCAGAGGTTATGGGGTTTCTAACCTGTGCTTCAACCAGCCAGCAGGGGGCACTTGAGTTGTTTTAGCGTCACTTTCACTGACTGACATGTCGTCTGCGCGTGCAGCTCCTGGAGCTGTTCGACAGCGAGGACCCCAGGGAACGGGAGTACCTGAAGACCATCCTGCACCGCGTCTACGGGAAACTGCTGGGTCTCCGGGCCTACATCCGCAAACAGATCAACAACATCTTCCTCAGGTACGTAAGCCAACGCTTTTATTTATAGCGCTTTAACACCGTCGGATCAATTAGGAGCCAACAAAGCAGCGAGGACAGCTGCGTTCGGAGCTTCTGGTGTGTTTTGGTTTAGTTTGCTGTGTCACTGGAGTTGTGTTCCTGCCAAGAGGAATAAATAGAAAATAACAAATAACAATAATAATAATGTGAAGGCTAAACTACCATTCTAAGAAAAAAAAAAAAAAAAACAATAGTACACATATTTGTGGAGCTCCTTTCCTGATTTTTGCCGCTTCTGTCCTGACGTTGTCAGTGTGTTTTCTTACTTTTTTGGAAGTGGTGTTCCGCAGATGTTTTATCATGGAATGATTGACGTGTGAATAACGCCGCTCCTCCTGACGTCCATTTTTGCACTCCTCTGCTCTTGCATTGTGTTTCGGAAAATCTCCCTGCTCTTCTGTCATCGCCACTTTTTTTGTTCTTTCTTTTGTGTGTGTGTGTGTGTGTGTGTGTGTGTGTGTGTGTGTGCGATTGTCAGGTTCATCTATGAAACTGAGCACTTCAATGGCGTGGCGGAGCTGCTGGAGATCCTCGGCAGGTTGGTCCCTGCAGCTGTCCAGCTGCTTTAACTGTGTCTGAATTTGACCAAACTGCCTCCATTTGACTGCTAATCCACCTTAATCTCAGTAGGTCACTGCCAGATTTGAGAATGATCTGAGGTCAAAGGTCAGAGGTCAAGGCCACTGTCCTGTCCTCAGCACTGTTTTGGCTTCTTTTGTTGAACATCTATGAGTTCAAAGTGGTACAAACATTAGCTTACATTCAAGGATGACTACATGTCGAAGGTCAAAGGTCATCGAGTAAATTAGATAAGGTGGGAACACTAAAAAGATGCAGGAGGAGCGAGCGGGAGGTGAGTCAGACGCGGAGGGAGAGCAGGAGGAAGAGGAGAAAGGAAGCGTGGCATTCATCTTGGTGCTAACAGAAGGTATTTTTAGCTCCGCCCACACGCAGCGACAGCAAGCCGGCCGAGGGAGGACGCCGCGTAACGGAGGAAGAGACAGATAGCTAGCTGCCGTGGTGCTAACGCAGCTGAGGAATGTGTAAAAGTGCATTTTATAGCTAACCACAGCTTCATTTCCCAGATAAATAGCACCAGCTTTCATATCAAAATCAACTTCTTCTGAGGCAGCGCGTAATTAAGCAATAAGTGAAGGATTTAACATCCTGGCATGGCTATATTTCAGAAAAAAACACTATAGTTGAAGCGACACTAACTTTAAATCCTTTTCATCCACAGCATCATAAATGGCTTTGCGCTGCCTTTAAAAGCCGAGCATAAGCAGTTCCTGGTTCGGGTTCTCATCCCACTGCACACAGCAAGGTCCCTCTCCATCTTCCATGCACAGGTCAGTGACACACACACACTTTCCTGATATTAGTTCATGATGAGCAGAGATTATTCCTGGAGCCTGGTGGTCTGCAGTGGGCTAAAGTCACCACTTGGGGGCAGAGTAGAGTCAGACGAGAGCGTTTTATTCATGTCACACATGATTTAATTATGCAGAAAGTACTGTTTGTTCTTGACAAACTGGTCAGATGTGCGCGTGTGTGTGTGTGTGTGTGTGTGCTGAGCACCAGTGTGCCCTACATTTACCCTCCCCGTCTTTCTTCGCTCATCTCACACATACATTATTCACAGTCACACGCACGTTGGACAGGGTCACAGGGGATACGGGGCTGCTGGAACACGGGTTCCTGCGCAGTCGGTGTGCCTGCAAACGAGCAGCCATTTCCGCATCTTCATATGAAAACAAATGTCACAGCGGCTTTAGTTTTGCACCGCTGTAAAGTCCCCTTCTGTAAATATCAATAACACATCAATAAATGATGATAATGGCTTTAAAGGCTATATAACTGGGAGACAGTTTTGTTAAATGTGATTCTTGAAGAAAAAAAAGAGTGTGACTGTGTTGGCAATCATTTGAAAACAGCATCAATCCATCTGCTACCACCTAGCGGACACTCTTGGTATTGAGCTGTTTTAACAGACCAACGAAGTCTACTAAAAGTTCAATATTTGCTTTAAATTAAAATGAATATATATAATGCAATCAAGGATATCAGGGAGAAGGAAAAATGATTTTATTTGCTCCTTTAAAGCCAGAAGACTGACCTGTAAAGTCACCATTGAACAGAGGCTAACCTCCAGCTCACATGGCTCTTGGGGGACTTGCGTGTGAGCTCAGTCCTTCCGAAATGAACGCACGCATGCACAGCCTATGTCGCCACGGCGCCCACTTGCCACGACAACCGTCCCGGGCGGAAAGAGGCAACCCCAAAACACACTGGAAGGCCCTCGCGGGAGATGATTGCAGAGGGATCACACACAAACACAAACACACGCTGCTTCTCTTTCCGATCTTTAAAAGTGTGTCATCCCAAACTAAACTTCTGGGAACGTGTTTTGTTGCGTGTGGCTGCTTGTCTAACTGTGTGACCTCTGTCCTGACAGCTTGCCTACTGTGTGGTGCAGTTTATGGAGAAAGATGCTACCGTGACTGAATATGTGAGGCTGTTTTTCATCATCTCATATTTAATCCACAATCTGTTGCTTTTAATCCACATTAATCAGGCTTGCTGATTTAGCTGCTAACCGTTTATCACCGTTTATCAGTTTTCTCACTGTTACATGGAAGAAAAATACCCTGAGATATTAAACTGTAGCTATGAAAGAATGCTAATGTTGCTAATGTGCTTGATGTTAAAACAAGCTGAAGCTTCTCTAGTTACCTGCTAAGCTAAGTGCAAATAAACAGCCTAGAAAAGTGACACTAATGTAGCAGGTGGATGCTAGCCTGCTGGGCTGGTTGCTGCAGTGTTTATTTCTGTGGTTTTTGTTCTTCTCTCTGCAGATCATCAGAGGGCTGCTCAAATATTGGCCCAAAACGTGCACGCAGAAAGAGGTGAGCAACACCAACATCCCTCAAAGCGTTTATTTTTTTTTTTCCTTTGTTATTTTGGGCCGATGAATCACGTGTCTTTGCATTCAGGTAATGTTTCTCGGCGAGATCGAGGAGATCCTGGACGTGATCGAGCCGTCCCAGTTCATCCGGATCCAGGAGCCGCTCTTCAAGCAGATCGCAGCCTGCATCTCCAGCCCTCACTTCCAGGTGAAAGCCCCCACATACAGACTGGTTTATACAAAAACCAGTCTGGCTCGGAACCTCCTTCATTGCCTCTCGTGCCTGTTTGTGTCTCAGGTAGCAGAGCGGGCTCTTTATTTCTGGAATAACGAGTACATCCTCAGCCTGATAGAGGAGAACTGCCAGGTCATCCTGCCGCTGGTGTTCGCCACCCTCTACAGAGTCTCCAAGGAGCACTGGAACCAGTCAGTGGCCCACACGTGCGCCATGAACTGTACACCATGCCACTTTGTAACTGCTGACTTGACATCATCTCACTGTCACTGTCGCCTCTGACGGTTTGCTGGTGCCTCTGCCGCCATCTTCTGGCCAAATCTATTTCAGCTGTCCCGACCTTGTGATTAAGTTAAATATAACCTAAAGAATTAGCAGCAAAGCTAATCACAGGACACACACAGCGTCAGAAGGACTCAGTGTGTCAGAGTGACATTTTTATAATCGTGCAGTTTTGTTTGTTTCTTTTTTTTTTAATGTTCTCACTCGCTTCCGCCCACCAGGACCATCGTGTCTCTCATCTACAACGTGCTGAAGACCTTCATGGAGATGAACAGCAAGTTGTTTGATGACCTCACCGCCTCCTACAAAGTGGAGAAACAGAAGTGAGTATGACTCACGTACTCTGTGTGTGTGTGTGTGTGTGTGTGTGTGTGTGTGTGTGTGTGTGTAAGATGGTATTTCTTCCGTTAGCTGTCACTTACGATTTCACTTCGTCAGCATTTATCGCTGAGGTCATCTTTTGCCACATCATTGTTTTTTTTAAAACCACATCATGATTCCACTTAATTCTTCCCCCATTCTGGAGTCAACATAGTTGAGGCTGATGGGAGTTTTTTAAGGAGTGGTTCCGCTGGTTTTCCCCCGATAATCCAGCAGTCAGCGGCGATCAACCTCATGGCTGCTTTCTCAGGTGTGATTAGCGTTAGCATGACGCTAGCCTTGGGGGGGGAAAAAACCTTATTTTATCATTGTATTGTTTTAAAAATCAGCCCATCTCATCGTTGTTTTGTTGCTCTTGTTGTCGTTTCCCATGCGGACGAATGCTAACATGCTACCTCTACATGATACGGCCATGTTTGTCCCATCCAGAGAGCTGAAGCGAGAGCGGGAGCGCACAGAGCTCTGGCGAGGCCTGGAGGAGCACCAAGAGCGGCGGATGCAGATGCTGACCGAGGCCACCCGCAACCAGCGCAACCTCCAGGAGCGAGGCGAGAGAGGCGACCTGGCCGCCCCTTCGTCCCCGCAGACGGCTCACTCCGACCAGCCCGAGCTCAAATCCGGAGGGGCCTCCTCTTACGCCTCTGGAGCGGCGGAGAGCGCCACCTAGGTGCTGCACCACAGATGTCGATGTAACAGGGGTGTTGGGGGGGCGGGAAAGAAGGGAGACGGAAGGTCGAGGAGGAGTTGAAAGAGGTACAAAACAAATTCCAACGTCAAGCTGTTCTATTGACCGCCTTTTTCTTTCCACACGTCATATAGATCAGGATAAATACAGTCACGAAAAGGCTTCAGATCAGCCTCTGAGCAGGTTACACCTCACACGTCCGAGTTCCAGCCGCTAACGTCAAGCGTGAGCAGGCGCAAACAAAGATGCGATTCCCCCGAAACCCATCACACGCCGACCCGTTTCCACTGTAAATATGAGAAGGCGGAGCTTCTGCAAGCTCGTACAGTTACAGCCGTTAAGTCCAGGTAAACACACACACACACACAGAGCAGGTTCTGTGCTGCCTCCTCTCCCTTTCTGTTGGGTTCCACCAAAGGAAGAACCTAAAGTTCCTCAAGGATGATTTACCACTGATAATAGTGATATAAAGTACAATACTGTAACTACTTCTTTCTTGTTACTCTACTACTACTCTAATCTAATCTAAGTATTACTGATGATGATGATGTTTTTATATATATACATTTGTCTCTGGTTATTTCTGTAGTGTATTATGGGAGAAACACTAGTGTAGCAGACACCATAAAAGGGAAATCTGGCTCAAATTCGGCTGAATTCCCTTTGAACAGAGCAGAGGGTGGGAGAATGGACTGGATCAGCTGGTGCTGCGTCTCTTTTGGGTGTAGATCTGGTGCTGTGGTTGTTTGGAGCTCATTCATGTCTCGTGCAGAAAATCAGCATTCGTACCGGTGGCAGTTTTCCTCCCTGCGTTGGTTGGCGTATACTTGTCAGATTTGCGCGCACATTACTGCCACCAACTGTTGATCGGTGGAATAACGGGCAGGCGGAAAAATATACATTTACGTGATTAATGCCAAAATGAGTAATGAGTAATTAAGAGTTCATTGATGCATTCATCGTCAGCAGTGCACGATGCTGACATCTATTAATAGTTAACTAACAGGTCATCCAGTGTGGCTTTTAAAGTCTAAATCGATGGTAACAGGAGTCCGGGAAGTAAATAATTAAAGCTAAGTGAAAACATAAAATGGCTCTTAAGTGACCTTTTCATGAAAAAGCCTTACCTAAGCACAATAAATGGTTTATTAACCCCAATTACTCAAATAGCAATTGACCTTTATGACGTCATTCTATGAATATTGACTTAGGAGACATCTCTTTTCAGCTGTGCTCTATAAAGGAAGTAATTAGCTGTAATATTAGTTGTAATTTCATGTTTTCTGTCCACAACAGCAGGAAAATAAATGAAAACATGGGAGGAAAAATAAGAGAACACATTAATAACTCTTAAATAACCCTCATTATTGTGTTAAACATGAGCATGTCCGATTTGTAAAACGTTAGCCGCCACATTGTTAAAAAAAAAAAAACGTTTCGGATTCCGAAACTGGGGCCAAAGCAAACTGTAATGCCTGACCCAACGCAGAGCTTCAAAATCACGTTGAAGCACCCCGACGATCCAGTTCTTTCTCCAGATTTCTTGCGGCGCGCGGCCCTCTGAGGCTAGCTGCAGGGGGTGACTGTGGCCATAGCAACGCCTGCTAGTCGGAAACGATAACAAAAAAACAAAAAAAAAAAAAAAACGCTGTTTCTTCTCGTGCGGTCATTACTGATTAGCTTAACGGGACAAAGAAAGAGGGGTTTAAAAACACACAGTGTTTTAGCAATATTTTCATTCTTTCAACAGGAAGTGGGTGTCACGGTCAAACGTTTACTCCCACACATCCTGTTGCGTCCTTGATATTCACTTTGTTTTAAAGAGTAATTTCTGTGTAAATTTGTTTGATGGGAAATGATTATGCTTTATTTTGTTTTTTTTTTCTTGGTTTTTGTACAATATAGTTTCATTTTGTGTAAAAAAAACAAAACAAAACAAAAAACCAAACTGATAACTGATGCTATTTATTTTCTATTTGATCAGCAAATTATTTGACGATGGACAGGTTGTGTGTGCGTGTGTCCGAGGAGCGAATGAGCGGGAGGCGTGTGCAGCCGGAGCGATAGAGAACAGGCGGAACCTGGTTCTTTCTTTCTTTTTCTCTCTCTCCTTCCTGGGGGACAGGGTTCCATTACCGAATGTATCGCTCAAAACAACTGATTGTTTCTTTTGTTGTTGTTTTTTTTTTAAACTTTGGACACTTGAACGCTACCTGTTGCCTGCTTTGCAACCAAACATTGACCAAGTTTTCAGACCAGCGGTTTGTAAAGATCCCACTCAGCCTGAGTCAGCAAGGTCTGGAAGGTTAGCTCGAGCCCAGAGGGACAGGTCAGGGTTCATTAGTTGGTCCGGACACAAAACCATGACTTTTATTAAATACCGTCAATTTCTAGAAAACAGTAAACTTGTTAGCGTTGCCTTAAAGTGAGGTTCGAATGTTTTTATTTAACGTAAACAACTTATTTCTTATAATGTGCTGCCATTTTAAAATTCACGGTTGATGTCTTATTGGAATTTGGGTAGATCCAAATTTTCACTGAGTTAAACCAAAGACAACGGTTTTAAATCGATTTTAAATGGGTAACTGCTCGCAATTATTCGAATTAAAAAGTGATTAGTGTGAAATTTATCTTTCCTTTTTCTGATTTTTATTTAAGACGCTTCTGTAGCTGTGACAATGGGAGATGAAGGCAGAAAGCGCTCACGCTTAATTCCAGACCTTTTGATTCAGGTTAAAACAATGTAAAGTCCAAATCTGTTTTTGTAAAATGTACTTTTCTTTGATGAAGGAAAGTTGAGCTAGCTTACTTGATTGCTGCTGTCAGTCACTCAGCTGTCCCCGCCCACTGTTTTAGAGCTCCTAACCTGATTGGTTGATTGTAAAAAAAAAAAACTTTATTGTGCTTTCTTGGACAACAGGAAGTGAGAGAGGAGAGTTTGCAGAGATCTCTGGTGTCGCCACATACAGCCATAAAAACGTCTTTGCTGTCACTTTTTCCTCTTTTTGACCTCGTTTTTGTTCGGCTGCAACAAAACTCAACATCCGAGTCGCAAATTACAGGAGGAGAAAAGAAAGGAAAGAAAAGACGTGGAGCTCAGTAGTAGAATGGCAATAGATCAGCGCAGGATCCTGATAACGGAAACATAACGCATTACGTAGCAATTTCACAGAATTTCTAGATTTGCACTGTTCGCCCGACGGTCTGTGTTTGTTGTGTTGATGAAAAAAAAAAACAAAAAAGGTAGAGAAGATGATTAAAATGACGCAGATGAAGATGAAAATGTATATTTTAGGCGAGGACCAACGCAGTAGAGGGGGAAGGTGAATGTAGAGCGGTGTGCTACTGGATGTAACCTTGCTGGGGGGTCGTAGGATGGAGGAAAATATGTGCTCAAAAAAAAAAATGAAACTTCACTTTGAGAAAAGTCTCTGCGAGTCGGCGTCATCTTTGTCTCCCGTCTCTTGTCTCCGCAGCAAAAATCACCCCTAGAAATGCTTTTGGTTTGTCCCGAGTCTGCAGTTAGTGCTGATATTTAGATATTTCCTTGGGGGGGGGCAGCAACCACAGAAAGTAAATAAAAAAACGGCATAAAAGCTTTATGAGGTGATAATCGGACATTGTGTCGCTCAGGAAGTCGGGCTCAGATCATAAAAAACGGCTAAATTAGCCCACGTGGAGGTCCGCCCAGACTTTTTCCTTTTTACCTCCAAAATGTTGTTTTAATCAGCAAATATCTCTGACAACCACATTTGCAGGAGTTTCACATGAGATCTGTCACAAAAACTTTAGTTTTTTGTTGCTTCTTTAATATATAAAATAGACTTATTTTGTGAGAAATGCAAAACTTTGGAATGAACCAGATTTTTTTGATAATTTGAAGTTACTTTTTTTCAATTTCACCTGGAATATACGATCTTAGAGATTCTATTTATCGTTAAAGTCTGATCTTCTAAAGTGGATGAACATTAATGACTTGCTATTGTAGGTTTTTACTTTAAGAATATTTTTGGAGAAATAAAAAAACAACTGGCCTATAAAATAGTGAGTATAAAAAGTGACGTTTGCGTAAATTCCCAGAAATTCTTTTTTTTTCTTTTTTTTTCATTAGTTGGTCTTTGGTGAGTATCAAGTTAAGCAGGGACAAACCTCCTGAGGAGAGAGCAAAGCTGGGGTTAAGAAAACATTGACAAGTTTCCGTATTTTCCAGGGAGTCTCCATTATTTCAGGCTTGGGGTCTCTAATGGGGTTTCATTGTAATTGCTATGATGTCAGACTGTCCGTCCACCCCGACGGGCTTCTAAAAACAACAACAAGAGGAGATTGGTTCCATTCAGCTGGTTGGTGTCCAGGCGGACACACACACACACAGGACTCCAGCAGCTCAAACCAAAGCAACGGAAAAGGTAAGAAGATCATTTTTAATGACCTTTAACGGAGCGGGCAACCTTTACCCATTTACCCCAAAAAAAGACATTCTTTGAAGGAGACGCTCTTCTTTTATTTCATTCTCTAAAAGGGCAGTAAAGTGAATTGGTGGTGGTCTCATGAAAGCGTTTCATTTCATGCCACAGCTATTTTTATTGGTTCTGCATTCTGAAGGCTCCGCCGAGCTGCTTAAATAAGAAATCTCCACTCCAGCACTCAATCACTTTTATTTTTTCATGAAATAAATAATAATCCACTTTATTCTTTCTTAAAAAGTTAAAAAGTATTGACAGTGCAGAGAATGTTGCGGTTGCCATTACCATAATGAACACTAGAGGGAGCTGTGATTCACGCTGATTTGAACCGCCTCTTAGATTTTTCTGGATTAATCTGCTTTTTTTAAAGCCTTAAATTAATAAAACCTACTGTCCTGTTCAATGACATGAAAAAAGTAAACTCTGATATATGGATGTTTCCAATATTGTGTTTTAATGTGTATCTTCACCTTTTAAATCATGAAAAAGGTGACATTTTATTTTCATTGATTTCCCAGGATGCACCGTCTCTTCCTTCTGCTCCTGGTCGCCGGGACAGCCGCCATGTGCGTGGCCCTGACCAGCACCCTCCACGGATTCCGAGGCTGCGCCGTGCGCGAGTTCTCCTTCGTGGCCCACAAGCCCGGCTGCAAGGGTCTGCGCGTCACCACGGAGGCCTGTTGGGGGCGCTGCCACACCTGGGAGGTAACGTTTCAAACAGTCGGCTTGCTAACTGCTGATCCGGGACTGGGAGGCGATGCTGAATGGACCGGGACCGGACCCAAACCGCAGGAAAGCTAACGACCATCTCTGGACTCGGAGCCACGAGTACTTAAGAAATGCTCCAAGAGCTGCTGGCGTCGGGGGGGGGCGAACTTTGACTGACCTCGTTCTGCTTTGAAGAGCTTTAAATTTCACCTCTGCGTAATTGGAAAAGCAAATTTACAGCGCTGGGGACCTGAGTCAGCGTTTAGCCGTTAGAGGCTAACGACGCGCGCGTCTCCATCAGGCCAAAGTTGGGCTTCCGGTAAAGCTTCTCAGAAACGTTTCTCTGCGAAACAAATGTGCAGTTTCCTGCCAACATATTCTAAAGGTGTGTGTGTGTGTTTGTCTCTTTCAGAAACCCGTGCCGGACCCGCCCTACATCCACCGGCAGCACCGCGTGTGCACGTACAGCCAGATGCGTCACGTGACGGTGCGCCTGCCGGGCTGCCAGCCCAACGTGTCGTCCCTCTACCACTACCCGGTGGCCGTGCAGTGTCACTGCGCCGTCTGCTCCACGCAGGACACCGAGTGTGAGACCTTCTGACCCCCCCTCCATCACCCCACCAACCCGGCTCCACCACATTTATCCCCGACGTGACTTTTTAGCCGAATAAAAAGAGGCAACTCGAAGCCCGCCCGTCCCAGCGGAGCAGAGGTTCCTTCCTGTATTTTGAGGATGTACTCACGTAAACTGAGCATCATGTATCCTAGCAACGCAATAAAGGAGCAGTTTCTAAGCGTTTGGGTTTTATTCCGGCTCTGTGAAATGGTTCAGGTGTGACGGTCTACATCAAAGACAAACAGCCCAAAAAAAAAACCTAGAAATTGATTTAACTGTCTGTTAGCTTAGCGGTTAGCATAGCCCAGCAGAGGACATCAAAGACGCAGAGAAACAGAGTTCAAAGCGGCAGAAACAGTTTATTGAAACGAGCTGGTCACAAACTACAGTGCTCTCTGGTCGACAGATATGTACACAGCGTCCTTTATTTCATGCTCAAATTCATAAATATAAATATTTCTACATTCTTTGGTCTGTCTTTAGTGGTTACTGCGTTCAGAATGGAACCCTTACGATGGGAAACAAACTTTAATTTGCTTGAGTGAAGGTCGTCGAATGTATGAAACTCCTCGGAAGCCTTTGAAACAGTGCAACTATTTGGGTTTTAAGAGCGACAGATTCGGTTTGTGTGTCGGGCGTCACATTTTTTAGCACACTAGCGCAAAAGTAGCTCCTCCTCAGACTCCCCACGTTGGGTTACAGTGAAACGATGGCGCCGCAACGCCCGATACAGGAAGTAGGAAAACCAGAGGATGGCGGCTGACGCGTCGCCTGAGTTTCAGTAGCGCGACTTGCGGCACATGTCGCAGCGGCACGCCTTCGCTGTCAGGATCTCGATTTCGTCGTGGTGGCGGCCTCGGGGGCAGTCCAGGCGAACTTTGACCTGCAAGGAGACGTAAAAATGTGAGACCGGACCAGAGCCCCTCCCCCTTTTCCCACACGCCTCAAGTGGCGTGGGGCTCTTTTACCTTGGCGTCCCTGCTGATGGTGCAGCAGCGCGAGGCCGACGTGATGTTGTGGGTGAAGTTGGAGGCCACCAGCACCGAGTACCTGGAGGGGAAGGCACTGGATTCGCAGTAGCCCACGCAGGCGTAGACCAGGTGGGTGCCTTTGCACGTGCTGCGGCGGTCGCTGCGGATGGTCACGTTGAAGGCTGGCAAACAGAGAAAGACGAATATTTTCCTCTAAAAATGCATTTTTTCCTGCATTTTGAGCTTCCTTAAAAACGCCTCACGTCGCCCTCTAGTGGTAGAAAACTGTAAGGGCCATGGTCTCACCAGAAACTGCCTTTTTCTGATTGTTTCACCTGACAACAAGGTCAACCTCGGCGACTGACGGCTGTCTGCGATTGGCCGGGAGTGCGACGTGCACTTACGGTGGAGGTGACACCCCGGCGTGAGGCTGCGGCTGTCGTGGCTCCAACCAATCGGAGAGAAGAGCAGCAGCAGCGACATCGCTGGGAGGACCAGCAGGCACAGATGTGAGGTCGTGCTCGGCGACATCTGGAGGGAACAAACAAACACTGAAAGAGGTGAGGTGTTCCCATGGTGACGGGGAAAAAAGCAAATGAACGGGACAAACTTTTTTTTTTTTTTTTAAGCTAGGCGGGTGTCGTCGCCGCTGCTGGTGGTAAAGGCTAACGGGTGGTCTCGAACGCCAACGCCTGAATCTAGAAGCCCCTCCCACATCCACCCAGGTGATTTCCCACCCGTCAGCCCGGATGTCACTCAGCTGACTAACGGTGGAGATGAAGAAAAGCACTCTTGTCTTTACCGTTTCCGTCCGCCTCATCTCACAGCGAGCTGTTGATTCAGCGAGCGTGAACCTATTTGTGCGGCGGGTTTAGCGTGGTGCTGCGGCCGCACATGCTAACACGTGTGTAAACAACCGTGGGGGTTTTCCTGGGAAGTCGGGGATCCTGACCTTTGCCCTCTCCAGCGCCTCTCTTTTCCCACTGATGAGGCGAGTCGCGAGACCACCAGCGCGGGTTAAACTACAGCTACCAACATACACAAACAAGCTAATGGAAGCTAACCGTTAAAAACCAGCACAAAAAAGGTGCTAAAATGTAAAAGATTGAATGTTATTCATGGGGGAGTTGAAAATAGCGTCACAGTTCTGTTGAATATTAACCTCAAAATAACAATTTGCATTATTGTTATTGTCTAAAATTGAAAAACACATCCAGCAAAGATCACTTTAAAAAAACAAATGCAGATAAAAGTGTGTTATCATAAAAGTCAGAGTGAAAGCAGTGAATCACTGGAGTCACTTGAGCACATATTCTGGGTAGAGCAGACTACCTGGAACAGGCAGAGGAAGCAGAATTTAAAGGTCTATTCCACCAAAATGAACCTGCAAATCTCCTTCCAGGTGTGGAGGAAGCAGACGGCTCTTACCTGGAGATGGAGAGCAGCTCCTGGGATGCAGGCAGGTGTGTCCACGACAGGTGTGTGTGTGTGTGTGTCCCGGGGCTCATCCACGGATCTAAGCAGCACAGGTGAGAGCAGGGGGCCCTTATAGCTGCGGACACGCCCACAGCCGCAGAGCCCAGGCGGCGAATCTTAGATTTTTCTTTTTTTTTTAACCTGCGTAAATAGAAGATCTAAAAAACCCAACCAGCGTCCTCAGACGTGTCTAAACCGTCTCCATCTTGGCGCCTGCTGCCATCTCAGTGTCCCTCTGCCCTCCTCGCAGTTTTAAACCCTTTTTCTTTTTGTTTTTTGTGAAGGGGGGGGGGGACCGGCTGCTGTGACACAGAGGAAAACTAGATTGGTTTTCCATCAGCGCGGCACACCGAAACTGTTGTCCTGGACCTGAGGGCCGGGTCGAAGGGCGCCGGGGAGGGGGGGGAGGGGGATGGTGGTTCTGGGTGGGGGAGGGGGTAATCGGCCAAATCCCCAAAGGGTTAAGGAGTCTTTGTTAGCGGCGTCTGGAGCTTCCAGCGACCGCAGATGAGCGCATCGCCGGAGCGCCGGGGCCGGGGGGTGAACACCGGCGTTCCCGAACTTGCTGCAGGAGCAGAAACGCAGGCAATAAAAAAACAAATGGCTTTTCCTGAAGGACTGTCTGACAGGCTCATTCGGCCAGCGCCGACGCGCTAAAAGTCACGGTGGGAGCGAGGCGGACGCGTGGACAAACGTAGGCAACAGCGGGTCACAACCTTTGACCTTCTCGTTTGTCTCACAAACTTTTTATTCAACACTCAACAGGGCAGCAAACGTGCATGAATACGCCGCAGAAAATAGTCCCCAGCAGCAAGAAAAAAATACAACGTGAACATTTAGCCGTTAGCTGATAATGAACATTCGGCACGCTAGCTGCCGTGCTAGCGCGCGCGTGCCCGCTAAGCAAACACACAATTATCATCTCGCGGCCCCTCCACGCCAAAACATTCCCAATCTGGTTATGTCAATGGAAAACGGAACGTGTGACATCACCACTACCCCCCCCGTTAGACGTGAAAACACAAAACAATTAGCATGTTGAAGGTGTGTGTGTGCGTGTGTGTGTTTCTCAGGATTCCATGCCAACCGGGAGGGGGAGGAGGGGGGGAAGAGCCCGTACATCTTAATGAATGGTGGCTCTGCGTTAGCGCGCGTGGCGACGGCTGTTTGTGTGGCTGGCTGACCTCGGCTGCCGCGGCGACCGCGCCACCTTGAATTACTGTAACGTCATGAATGCGTCCGCTTCCGCTCTGTTATTCTAATCTCGCGCACGGCGAGAAGTGGACACACGCGTTTGACAGGATACGACATTAGCGAGTTTCTTATTTTGAGCTCGATGACAATATAAGCGGAGAATTAGCCAAAGTTTTCCTGTTTCTGTTGCTACGGCGATGTCTGGGGCCGGTCGACCCAGTTACCCCCGCCGTAAAAACACACGTGCACCGATCAGGACACATCCATCACCTGTCTGCGCTGCTGCCTCTGCTGGTCTAAAGGAGACGGGCCTGTTTCTGCTTCTGTTGCTAACCGTGCCGCCGCGAGCAGCCTGTAAGGGCTCAACTGGATCTGAACTTCCTGGACGTGTGACCGAGCTGTGATGGGAAAAAAAAAAAAAAAACTCAGCCGCGACGCCGGCTCCGTTTAGTCAGATGGCTCGTAAAAACACCACATGGACATAAACCCGAAAACCGCGGCGCTCGCGTCCCCACGTCCCCGACCTGGTTTGGTCCTCACAAGGACGGCAAAGTGTGACGATATGCACACACGCGCATGCACGTGACCGGTTTAAACCAACAGGAGGGAAGAGCCAGGAGCTTAAGATGTACACACACACACACACACACCAGGGAAGTGGAAATTGTCCCTGTTTAGCGTCTGGAAGCCTCGCAGTGACAGCCTGGTTACGTGAACGATCCGAAAGCAAGAGGCTAGCTAAGGAAACTGAAGCTGGCTGAAGGGAAATCCCATCTGTGCTCGTGAACACGGGCCGTCGCCACAGAACCTTGCCGATGTGGTCAATTCTGGCGCGTCCGCCTCCCTCAGGGCTCCTTGGCCGACAGCGAGAAAGGGAAGATGTAGCTGCGGAAGGAGAGATCGGCTTTAGAAAGAGCGCGGCGCGGTCATTAGCATCAGCAGTTAGCAGGATGCTTGCGCTACCCCGGTGAGCTAACGTCAGATGTGCCTCAGGACGTTTTATACTATTTCAGCTCACTTGGATTCGGACCGACAACTTTATCTGTTAGCTCGGGTCGAGCGAACTGAACGTAGAACAGTGACATCATCGCCCCGCCCCGCCCCGCCCCCCCACGAACCTGGCCAGGCGGGACAGGAGCCCCGGCTTGGTGGGCGTTTCTGATCCGGGCTGAGCATCTTCTCCTTCCTCGTCTGACTCTTCTTCGCTGGTGCTCTGTTGGGTCTCGGGCGGGACTTCTCCCGGAGGTCCGCTTCCTGATTCCTGCTGGCGTCCAAATTACAAACAACAAAAAAAAGAAAATGAATGGAAGTCGACGAGTGGCCTTTGCTAAAAATGTAATCAAAATAACCGAAAGCAAACCTGACTCCATCCAAGATTGGGGATGCTAACTTTAGCTAACTTTGTTTACTAGCCTGAGTAATTCTGCAAAGTTAGCTAAAGTGAGTGTTACAGGAAATCAAGTTTTCTTCTATTTTTAGCTAGGCAGTTTCTTTCAACATGTCCGACTGACCAATCTCATACCGGACGTGTTTTTTAGCTAGCCTGAATACTCTCAGTAACGCTAGTTTTGGCCTTTCAGTGTCGGCACCTGGAAGGGCAGGGAGCTCCCGGTCTGCTAAACTTACAGCTAATGCTAGGCTAAATGCTACGATAGGTTTCCTTGACCGTTCTCTTCCTTTAATTATTTTGAAAAAGCCTGCACACACACCTACAAAATATTAGCTAGCTAAAAAGCACTTTTAACTTGAACAAATGTCTATTAACCCAAATCTTCTCGGTTTTGGGGGTTTAACTCTTCCAAACTCGTTTGTGCGAGCTGAGCGCACGCTAAGGATCACCTTTATTGTTGGAGCATAATCTGTTTGAAGGCCTGTCGACGGCTGAAATCATTTTTTTCCACTTCAGAAGGTTAGAGAAAGGAGTCGGGAACACGTGCGGAGATCAGACGGGATGAACAACCAGGGCAAGAAAAGACAAACAGTAACGGTGTAAAGGGTAACCAAACAGGCTTTGTTGCTAACCAAACTGATGCCTATCAGCAGAAACACAAGCGCGCTAGCATAGAAACGTGGACACGCTGCGTCTGATGTCACGCTATTATTAACCTTAATAATACTCGTTATCCTACCTGTCTGCGCTAATGCTAGCCCTGGGGCGACGGCGGAGGCAGAGCAGCAGGAAGCGCGCGTGTTTACGTGCGCGGTAGAGAAGAAACAAAAGAGTGTTGTGGCTTCCAAATTGAAAGATGAATTGTTGTAGGGGGCAGAAATGATGCCTTTATTTGACATTTAAGAGGGTGGCGAGTCACAGCCGCAGTAAAAGGTGATGAGTGACGGGCTGAGCCGCGCCGATGGAGTCATGAGAGTACTCGCCTTGTCGACGTCGCTGGCACGCTCCTTGACCTCTTTCCCCGAGATCGCTCTCCCTCGCTGCTGCCTGGAAGACCAGCGCACGAGGAACAAAAACAAGAACGAGTCAGATTACGCCAAGCTCGGTGCATTGTACGCATTTTTTCACGTTTGCGTCCTCCTTCTCTAACGCTTGTAGACAGATAACTTTATTGTCTGTTCCAGGTAGAAACAGAAATGTGTCTTTTGTCACAGCTTTTGATTTAAAAACACACATTTGGGCATGATCTGACTTCAGATTAAAACCAAAACCTAAACTCCTTTAAGTAACTGCTGGAAAGCTCCACCGCTGCTGCCCATGGCTGAGGTGAAATGCATTGTGGGATACCTAGCGGGCCCACAAAAGCGCTCATGGGCTCGGGACTTTCTGTGCAAGAGCGTCCGCACGTTCTCCAGCTCTCATCAGGCACCAACTCTTCCTCCGCTAGCTAGCACTCCTCCTCGCCCACAGAGGACGTGTGCGGCCAATCAGACGTCTCGCCGGCGACGTCGCTCCATCTCACCACCGGGAGCTGTCATTTTGCGTTTAGGGATACGTCTCCTCGGGCCATGGCGCGGACCAGGCGCCTGTCATGGCGATGAGGCAGGATGTAGAAACCGACTCGGCACCGTGTGTGGGCATGTTGTCGCGGCGGTTGACGCGGTGAACGCACCTCCGCCCCGGTGAAAGCCCATTTCCTGCCGAGCGCTGACGGCTTGACACCGTCGTGTCTGCAGGATGTTTTCCCAGTTTGTGCATCCGAGTGTGTGTTCCTCACGCTCAACCGCGGAGACACGCTGGTTTATATAAATTCATTACCTTAACCGGGTTCTTGGTGGCGTTGGGGGGAGGGGGTCTATCACCCCACGGATCCATCAGCATGACTGAACTGGCACCACCGGACTTTTATTTAGCACATTCATAATCAGTGGAGCGTGTGTGTGTGTGTGTGTGTGTGTGTGAGAGTCTATGAAGGTGTGCTGTTCCCGTGAAAGAGGAAGACAAATAATGACATCATATCTAGTGTAGCTCAACCTAATTTCCATCAAAATGGAGTTTTATCTGTACGTGATCCATAAATTCTCTTCATGAACAGACTGTCCTGACAACATCCAGCTGTTTGGATCATCTTTAGAGACATGCGCACCCAAGGAGCAGAGCATAGAAGCGATAATAGGAGCAGATTCAGGCCCTGGACCACCTGCGGGACCCTTGACCTCCAACCTCTGACGGATAAGAGCCACAGATTCAAACTTGTGGACTCAGACTTGCGATATCTAAAACATGAATTAAACGTGTGCCATTTCAGAACCAAATGCACGGAAGGTGTTTGAGCACTACCTGATGACCTTGACCCTGCTTTCATCCTCCAGCTCCTTCATTAACGCTTGCAGGATGGCTCCCTCTAGTGGCAAATCTGATCTACAGCGCTTCAAAACTAGGGAGCCGTGCTCGGACTTTTTTTCCTGCAAAACACATCATCTAGTGTCAAATTAAATTAATAAATAAATAACAAAGTATTCCATTAAATTCATTAATAACACGTTATTCCAGTGGAATCAAAACACAAATGCACCTTTATGAAGCTCGGATCGGCTTCTGACCGGCTTCCTGGAACAATAATAATAAAAAATAATAACTGAAAACGACTACAGCCTGCTTGAATAATGCAACGTAAATAATGGCGCGACGCCCATAGCACGCTTCGGACACTCCTGGACTGCTAATTCTCACTCTTTTCCTCCAGGCAGACGATGAGAACGAAGGGGAAGACTTGAAAATTCCTCTCACATCGTCTGCACATCTCCTCCGACTTGGCCCTGCAGCGCATCTTATCTGGCGGCTGCAGTTAACGAAACACAGAGAAGTGCACAGAACAGGGAACAAATGCTTCACAAGAGCACATTTCTGCACAATAATTATAATAATGATGAATGAACTCACTTGAAATGAGAAAAGGATACAAGGAAACACATTGAAGTGGATGCTGGAGAAAGGCTGGAGGCTGCTGAGGTTGCCGAGGACTGTTCTGATGATTTTCTGGAAAAAAGAAATGTTAAGAATGGGGTTAAAAAAGAGGTAATAAATCAGTGGTTTACAGTAGAAGCAGACCCACCTCCAGCTCCTGACTGAAGCACTGTCTTCTAAGAAAGCAAAAATAACCACGTTAGCACAAATATTCGGTTTAAATAAAGAGTCTAAACGAAAGGCAGCCCTGAGGATTCCTGGGAACATGGTAGATCTCTAAAACTGGGATTGGATCAAGGGCAGATTACCGCGGGAGCCAAGATGAAACAAAATGTTGAGCTTAACTAACGCGTAAGAAGCCTGTAACAGCAGCACCATCAGAGGGAAAGAGCCCTGAAAAATGGGCTTAAAACAGACGGAAAATCAATAGTTCCACTCTGGCCTGAAGCACAACTGTTTTCCCAGCAGCGTTTGGGATTGATGAACACTTTGTAAATGCTTTCAGGAGCTGAATCTTAAGAAGAAAATGAGTCGCATGAAAGATGCTGGAGGGTAAATTTAAATTTCTCTGCTTTGGCTTTGCTGTCTCCGGGTTTGTGAGGAAGGGGTCTTGCCTGTAGCCGCTGCTGCACCTGATCTTGAACTTGTAAATCATGTTGTCGCTTCTGAAGAATCGAATTTCAGACAGTGGAGCAGAGGAGGCCTGTGGCTGCATGGCTACAAAGAAGACAGTCAATATCAGTAATTATATCAAATTAATATTAACTTAACGGTTTCTACATTGCTTTATTGGTGTACACACTACACATTTAAACGATTTACTTATCTATCCTTATAAAAACAACTTGCATGGGATTAAAAGTTGACAAATAACTTTCTACATCCACAGTATGCTCATAACCAAACCTACAGGATACAAAAGGCTAGCACGCTAGTACAGAAATAACGTTTGCATAAAGAACACTCACAAACATTACCCTAATTGCTCTAATAACGGTGATCAGAACGTATCGATTCCTCTACCTTTATTAATTAATTAATTACCGCCTTCCGGTAGACTAATTGATTATATTTCGCCCCGCCCACTTTCAATTCGCAACTACGTACTTCTGTATTTTGCTTTTCGACTTCCGCTGAAGGTCATAGCAGCTTCCGGTAGCTTAATTTTTGTTTTTATGTTTTCATGCAGCCTTATTATTATGGAAGGTATGCTCTTAGATCACATGATTTTTATTGTCAGCACCCTGATTCTCAACTGAAAGTGAAATTACGGGTCATGTCGATTATGTAATGTTAATACTTTAAGTAACAGTGTTAAGAAGCTTATTACTTTAAAATAATAGCAGCCAAGTGTCCACACTAAGTAAACTCTTCTGTTGGTTGCTCCGCACTGTTAACCAAAAAGATGATCAAAACACAGAGACTGTGTTATAAACGATTTTTTTTTTTTAAACAGTGCATACATAAAGTCCCTAATGGAGTGGAGCTCATCAGCTGAACGGAGGGCGACGCTTCCGCTCTGAAACGGAAGCTAAATGACAAAAGAAAGGTTCAGTGTCACGTGATTGTCAGCTGACCACGTATTACGGAACCGAAGGTATTTAAACGTCACGTCTTCAAACCGCTGTCAGCTGTGTTGACCGACATTTTGTGTTCATACAATATATTTTCACCAATTTATCAATAGTGTTGGTTATTCTATACCATTAACCAAAAGGTCCATAAGGTGAGAATTCACAATTTTGATGTACAACTTCTTACAAAATAACTTGGTATCTAATAACGTTACAGATTTTTTTTGTTTAAATGTAACATGTTGGCTAACATTTTTAATTGAACCTTGCTATAGTTTAATACAATGGAAACCATAATTTGTGATTTGTCTGCTGTGCAGCTTCTGGTTTGTGGGACATTCAGACATTTTATTGCTTTGCCACTTTAGGGTTTTGTAATATCTCACATTGCAACAAACAATATTGGCCATCATTTGATGTATTCCATCAACACGACCCTCGTATTTAACTATTCACGCAGAAAATGTAGCCTTTTTTCCCAAGCTTCTTGGCTTTAAATAACTACAATGTGAGAAAGTCCGATTTATTTTTTTGTGCCCTTCATTTTCCTTCCTTAACAGGTCTTATACTGATAAAAACACATTCTCTTATTCAGCTAAAATGTCCTCCACCTCTCACACTGTCCTCCTCAACACGGGGGTGCACATGCCCCTCCTGGGGTTGGGAACCTACAAACTGATGTCTCCAGACGTGCACCAGGCGGTGGAAGCAGCGCTGGCTGCTGGGTACCGGGCCTTTGACAGTGCCACAGTCTACCACAATGAGTCCGATTTGGGTCAAGCCCTGAAGAAGCTCCTGCCGAAATACGGTTTGACCCGAGAGGATGTTTTCATAACCAGGTAACATGAACAAAGCTGCCGTTTTGTGTCTGCTGGAACCATTTCATCAGGCTAAATTATGTCTCGGCAGTAAACTGGGTCCCAAAGACCAGGGCGAGAGGGCCGGGGACGCAGCCCTCCGCAGCCTGTCTCAGCTTGATCTGGGCTACATCGACCTCTACCTCATACACTGGCCCGGCACGCAGAATCTGCCCGTGTCTGACCAGCGCAACCCCGGTAAAGAACGTCAGGCAGCTGTCTTGAATAGTTATGAAATAACATCTCAGCGTAGTTGCGCTTGAGTAACATCCATGACGAAGGTTTGACTCAGGTAACCGAGCTCGGAGCTGGGCCGCGCTGGAGGAGCTGCACGCTCAGGGCAAACTGAAAGCCATAGGAGTCTCCAACTACACGCCATCACACGTGAGAGAGCTGATACGGAGCTGCAAAGTCCCCCCTGCTGTGCTGCAGGTATCAGGCATTCGTTTTTGAGAGGATATGTTCCATCACGGTACAAAAAAACGCCTTTTTTATTCATTTATTGCAGGTAGAGTTTCACCCCCAGCTGTGCCAGAATGAGCTGAGGACTGTGTGTCAGGAGTACGGCGTGTGTTTTCAAGCCTACACTTCTTTAGGGAGAGGAGAGCTGCTCAATGACCCCGTGGTCCTCGAGGTGGCGAGGAACTGTGAACGCTCCCCTGCACAGGTAAATGCTCTCACGCTCCCATGATGAGCTGCTCATGGGCTATTGTAAGACTTCCTCTTTAGCGTTATCCTTTGCCCTTTTCCTTCCTGTCAGGTCCTGCTGCGCTGGGCCGTGCAGCAAGGCGTCCCCGTGCTCCCCAAGTCGTCGAATCCAGACAGGATTAGAGGGAACGCCCTGATTTTTGACTTCTCCCTCAGCGATTCGGACATGGAGAAACTGTCGGCTCTGGACTGCGACCACAGGTACTGCTGGGATCCATCAGAGGTGGTTTGATAGGTCAAAAGCACATTAAAAAAAAAAAAAATCATGAAGTCACCGACGTGGAATAAAACACTCACTTTTAAACCACTCTTAAGTTCTGTTTTATTCAGGACAGCATATACCAGAAGTTTCACAGCTGTAGAGAAAATACATTTACAAAAGTTGATAAAAGTTAAAAAAAAAAAAAAAAAAAAAAAACCCAAAGTGAATAAAATTTTCTCCATACACGTCATCTCCAGATTCAAGTAATATCAAGGATGGTTGCAAAAATGTGCCCAGGCAGGTGAGGCCTCTGGGGTGTGTTCACTGCCACAAATGTTGGAGGAAAAAAAAATAAAGATTCCGAGAATAACTTTTCTGACAGTTTTTGGTGGAAAGAAACAACCTCGGTGACCATGTCTCCCGCAGTTGTGACAGCGAACGCTCTCCAATGTCGTTGTGCTTCTCAGTAACGAGTGAAAGCAAGCGGTGAAGGTTTAAGGCGCTAGCTGGGTAAAACAGGCAGAAACAACCACCACAGTTGACGGCATATTCAGGACACTCCACCTCAGCGTGAGGGGGAAGCGTGCGAGCTGATGCAATAGCGCTCCTAGGAAAAACAACCTAAATTTAATGAAAATCTCTATTAAAAATGAATATAACTGTAACGCAGCTTTCCAGAAGGGACGCTAAATGTTTGTCAGTTCGTCTTACGCTCAGCAGCTTGTGGAGCGCGTGCGAGTTTGGTTCAAAATAGCGTTGCCCTCGATTGTCTTGAGTTCTGATTCAAAGAAATGCCCTTAAAGTTTCGAGAAAAGACAAAGAGAACAGAGAAGCCACCCTTGGACCTACACACCAGACCACTTCACGACTCAAGCCTCCGCACGGAGGAGAATAAGACACCAGTAGAACAAACCCATTAGCATTAGTCACATATGGCTCGAGCCACAAACGAGTCCCGATCAGATTCATCGAGCCGTGCAGGAGCACCGATCCGAAAACCCCGGACCGCACATCACACTAGATCCATCGGGAGCTAATTTTAAACATCCTAGTGCAGGTATACACAGATTTACCAGGCCAACAAGACAAAACTCTGATATAAACCTCTGAATAAAGGTGATCTGACTCCTTATTACCATCACCTTGAAGCACTAGTGTGAATAAAGTGAACCAAATGTTAGTGTCGGTTCCTTGTACAGCAGTTCATTTACCCCCCTCCCCCTTTAAATACGCACAAAACACCACAACAACCATAGATTGTACACTGCCTATTGCTAGGTTAGCCTGTGTGCTAACCCCAGTAAAATAGAAACCACTTCGCTGTCCACCCTGTCATACGCTAGAACCTTGAGAAGATATTTACACTTTAAAATTTTGACTTTTTTTTTTTTTTTTTTTTTGCTTTGACTCATCTGAGTTTTCTCTTTAAAAAGATAGATCTGCTATTGATTTGTGCTTGAAATGTCGTCTCTCTTCAGCTAAAATCTAACCCTGAAGTTTTATAAAAGATAAGTCCTTCTGCGCGCTCAGAGATTGTCCTCGTACGACTTTTTTCCTCTTTTCGAAAGGTAAAGCAGGTTATGATAGTCGAGTACACGTGTCAGAACAGGAAGCTGGATGAGCATTTGGCTCGAATGCTTAAAAAAATGTTTTCCTTACGCGCTCCGTTCTGATTTTCATTTGGCACAAAACTAGAGATTTTCAAACACTCCTGTTTGCTGCGCAAACATTTGTAGCGGAGGTTAGTGACTTATGGTAGGAGGAAGCTGCGCAGGGTGGATGGGAAATCGGAAAAAAATGGACAGCTTAGTCTGACTTTGTGGACTGGAGAGCGTCTGTTTTGAATCTGTTCCGTGTGTTTCCCATAGCAAACCTGCCTCTATTTCACAGTGTGCTGCCCAGCGACATTTTTCACATCACAACCGACACAAACACAAGAAAAAGGTCGTTACCAATCGCGTAGAAAACTGATCATGCCTTCATGTGTTTTTTTTTTTTTTTTTTCTTTTTTAGTTAAAACCGAACCTCTCTTAAAGGTCTCGTTGTTCCGAATCGCTTCCCGCCCCAGGGAATCTTCATTTCTGAACCCCCCGGGGGCTCTCGCTGGCTCCCTACTCAGTACGGTGTGTGTGGCCATCGTGGTGGTTGTTCTCGCTCTCTGTCTCCTGGTGGCTGAACAGGTAGCTCCACCAGCTGCGGGAGTGGTGCATCTGTTTGGCCGTGCCTGCGCTTTTGGTCTTCCTCATTCCCTGCGTGGAAAACAAAGCGGTTGAACCAAAACGGCCTTAAATGGGGGCTGTGACTTCACTTTCGCACCGCTCACCCCTTTATCCAGCAAGCTGTCGAACTCGTCGCTCATTCTTCGGAGCTGCCGGCCGTATTTCTTTGCGGCCCACAAGGCAGGGGGCGCCGATCTGGACCTTCCCCTGAACGGAGCTCCGTCGGTGGGCGTCCCGGCCTCGTCTTCCCCATTCCCCTGGAGCTCCTCCTCTCTGGAGATGGCGGATGCTTGGGATTCCGAGCTGACCCTGATTCGACTGGTTGCTGCAGAAGCGAGAGGGGTTTGTGTCATTTGCGACGGATAATGAACCCAGGGATGTGGTGGCGGAGCGGTTGGCACATTCAGCCACAAATGTGTAGATAATAGATTAAACCTTCACAGATGTCCTCAGGAGTCACATGAGGCTGGTCAGCCTGAGCATTGAGTTTAGTGGGCAGAAAATAAAAGGAATAGAGCAGTTTCCTTCATTGTTATTAGCTGAAAAACTGTTTCTTGCCTGGAATTCTGAGCTCCGGTAGTGTGAGGGTGTGCCGCGGGAGAGCCTGCCTCTTTTGCTCAATTGGAAGACTGCCCCTCTCTCCCTCTTCTACCTCCTCTGATGGCTCCGAGTCGCTGTCGCTGGAAAGACTGAACTTCGCAGCCATCGTAACATCTGGAGAGAGAAAGGATTGAGACAGAATTCAACCCAGAATGCAGGGGAACGAGAATGAGGTCACTTCCTGCTCAGACAGGTGACCCAAACCACTGACACTATACAAATGTAAGCAAAGTACGATGTAGTGACTAGGACTGAAGTGCACATATTGCAACTATTGCTCTATTTTTCCGCCAAACAACATGCTATCTTGTATTTATCGGATCATAAAATGGCTAATACCGCCCCTAACACACCCAGGCTATCTCAGCCCCCCATATTTACCAGCCCAAAGGTATTTACATTGGAACAACCAGCACGGTGCCCGACTTCTTCACTGATCCAACGGACTTTCGTGACATTTAAAGACTTTTTGCGTGGCTGACATTTCTGCCGACCACAAATCCAGACGGGTCAGCCCGTCGACTCAGTTGTTATATTGTTGTTGATTGAGGACAAAAGAAAGTTCCGCGGAGGGCGGAAGCCGCCGAGCGGCTCCACCGACCGCCGAGTTATGTCAGGAAAAGAATGACCGCATGAAGGCATTTCTTACCCGAAATCTTTACTGCGTCAGCCCGGTAACCGCCGGTGGGTCTTCGGCTCGGTTCATGCGGTCTTGGCTGTTGTTTTTGTTGTCGGTGTCCTGCCTTTCTCACCGTCCAGTTTCCTTCCCAGTTTGCCCAATCGCAGCGCGTCACCGCACCGCCGCTGCGCGCTGACGTCACTGTTGCGGGCTAGGACCGGGCTCGAGCTTTGTTGTCTCACTCGACTTCCCGTAGTATTCGGCGTAGAAGCGCAGCGGAAATTGGGGCGCACAGATTTCTATTTCCCTTTTCTCTCAACGGCCGTTTCAAAACATTTAGACATTTAAACGTCCACTTTAAAAATATTGCAACGCATTTTATCTGCATAATTTTCATTTTTTTGAGAGCAACCGTATTCCTGGGACACCCATCATGGCTAGAATAATAATAATGCGCACCCTCATATACAGCAAGTGACAATAACTATTTTTTGAAGGTCTACTATAATAATAATAGCAATAATAATAAATGTTTAATAACTGATCTATTTCAGTTTGTCAAGCATGTTTTGCAGAAAACGCAAAAGATGATCTCATGAATAAACAGGGACGCATAACATGCGTCAAGCAAAAATCTGAAACAGATGCTCAGGCAGATAAGAAGAGAAGTGGAGCAGGAAAGAGGGGGTATGCATGTGTAAACATGCACAGGTCATGCTCGTTTTTGCCTATTTATTTTTATGTGTTGGTTGTTATACCTATTCTGACCGACAGGTGTCAGTGCAGGGCTGCACATCGACGATTCCAGTAAAACAGTTGTTATCTATAGGTAAAAGAGGAAATATTACCTGCAGGTTATTTAGAGCTAAAAGACTGATTTATAGTGTTTTTAACTGATAAATGTATATGCGTTTTAGCTTTGTGAAAGTCTGAGACTTTTAATTCAGAATTTTGTCATGAAGGTTTCCTCAGATTTACACGAACACAAATCAGATTTTCTTTTTTTGACAGCCATGGTGCATTCACTATCATCTAAAATGTTCATTTTTCTTTAGTAGTTCTTCACAGGGAGGGTTTGTGTGTTTTGTTTTTTTCTGCATCATCTATTTGTGGCGCTCCTTTCTTCCATCCTGTTGTACATTAGCTGAGCTGAATCAGCCACATAATTATGGACTCTTCAGAAGTGCCCGCGCTTGTGAACGACGAGCCTCTGGCGAGATGGAAAATCAAGTGAGTCAGGTTTTCTGAAGGTGGTGAGAGCCACTCCAACCGGATGATCCCAGTTCTTCCTCTCTTTTTTAAAAAAAAGTGACAATATGATGGGCATCTTCCAATTCCAAAACAAGCCCGTGCGCAGTCAGCTTTTTTGTAGGTTTTTGTGAGGAAGGCTGCGGGGACTGGCCTCTTTTCAATTCTATTTTGGGAGGGATTATAGAAATAATACATGAAAGTTGTCTTTTTTTTTTAATGCCGTGATTTGTCCGTATGTGCGCGCGAGCAAAAGCCTCGCTTGCGCTAACTTTGCGGCGCGCGAGCCAGAGCAGGATGGGTTTCGCGCGCGCGCACGTAAGCACGCATATTGACACAGGCAGAAATGAGGGCTTGTGCGCAGAACTGCCGGATTTAAGTGTAATCTGAAGGAGCCGTGCAATTAGCATCCATTTATATCCGCCTGTGCAAACCTCGCCCAGCCTTCCTGCCCCTCATCTGGAGGTTATTTTGGGAAATGGAGGCGTATGCACTCCCACACAGTCTCTGAGCCACCACTCAGTTTGCCTGTGTGTATGTCCCTGTGTGTGTGTGTGTGTGTTAGAGAGCAGCCTCTTTATTCCCAGTCTCGCTCACAAATATTCCTTTCGCTTTGATGCCAGGACTGAGCTCTTCCCCTTCAGAGAGCTCAGAAGGGCCAGGGACCATCTGAGCAGACCGCTACCAAAAACCAAGTTCAAAGTTGGCTTGGGGGAAAGGGTGAGAGTGGACAGAGGAGGGCAGACAGAAATATGAGGCAGGGAGGCTCTAGCACTAAAATCAACCCACATCAGAGTGGAACACCCTCCCATAGGGCTCCCCGAACACGTCTTTGGTCGTCGCTAGGTGCTCATTATGTGGACCGCTCCCTCCGTGATCACAGGGCGCAGCGTTCTCATCCATCCACTCCACCCTTGTGCAGCTGGCTGCTCACAAATTTGTGTTTAGTTATTTATCTTTCAGCTCCCAGAAGAGCGACTGCCTCTCTTTTTTTTTTTGGCAGAGAGGCTAAACTTTAGCTTTACTTTTCTCTTTTTAGCCGCTAAAGCATCCATACGCCCCCTGGTGGTAGCCAGTGTTCCCACCGACAAACTTCACCTTTCACTCATTTATTTAAGCAACTCTGCCATCCCGCCGTCGAGCTAATCACTTAAGCCAAATTATGATGAATTAGCCCAGAGGCTGGGAAATGGCCTTGCCGTGCCGCACTTTAATACACGAAGGTGCCACTGCGCTAAGCGAGGCATTAAATTGCATTTGCTGCAGGGACGGTTTGGCAGCCATAAAACTGATTAGCCAACAAAAGCTAAATGTACTTAAAGCAATTAAACACAACTATAGCTAATGTTTGCGCGGCTTATACATATGTACAGTAGCTAACCCTGCAGCTGTGATTGTTTGGCTGTTTAATCCCAAATATAACCGTCGAGGAGGCGGCGTTAGCTGTACCGCTGTCATTTGATTGGCTAACAGAGGATCATCTCTTCCATCACACAGAAACAAGCACATTTTCACTGCCAAGATGCTAAATTAACTACCCAGCTGCACACTAGTGATATGTACATCCTCTTCGCTTTCCCTGCAACGTTGTCCTCATCGTCTGAATTGTCTCCATCGTCCCGCTGCCTGGTAAACCCCCAGCAGCGGTGCCCCCCCCCATGTCTATCTGGGTTGACGGCTGAACTAGTTCACTTCTTCTTGCTGGCGGATGGCGTCACTTCTCCTGTTTAATTGATGCCGTTCGACAGTAACAAGCTGCCTCTTTTGGACTCCGCCGGATGGTTGGTGCCAATGTTTGAGCGCGCAAACAGCAAGAAAACATGCAAACTCCACTGTTTCTGGAGGCTTTCCCATTTCTGCCCCCTTTTTTTTTTCCCACGACGGTGAACGAGCTTTTACTCTGAATGATGAAAAAGTGCAGTTGAAACAGTTTAGCGGCCAGCGGAATGACGACATTAGCGAAGCCCTGAATGCTAATAAGGACTCCGGGCTGCGAGTTTTCCCCGTCAGCATTTTGGAAATGGGAAAAATAGCTGTAGCATTAGCATAACAATAAAAAAAAAATCTCCATAAACAATAAAAAAGCAGGTCATGATAGATGGTCTTAATTACCAGGGAAGGAAAGAAACGCAGTCCCCAATAAGCCGGCGCATTTCTCAAAGGCTTCTGGACATCTCTATCGATTTCCGGGAAATGGCTCCTCGTTTCACGCACCCCCAGATTCAAGCGAATTCTGGCCGGGTGCGTGTGGCTGTGCATTTATTGTGAGTCGGCGTGAGCGGTCAGGAGCGCTCAAGGGGCAAAGAAACACCGGGGACGGAAGTGATGAATTGCACTTTCAAGGCCTTCTTCTTTTGTTCTTATTGAACGGCGCGCGTGACCCGGAGAGCGGCGGCTCAGGTGCGCCGGGGGGATTTAGAGCAGCGGCTTCGCTGCAGTGCCGTGTTTGGCTACATTAATGCGTGTTGAAATCAGGCGAGTGAGCGTCTGCTTCCAGGAGACCTCCCTCTCAGCGGCCCCCAATCTTTTTTGCGCCACGGACCGATTTAATGTCAGACAGTATTTTCAGGGAGCGGCCGTTAAGATGTGGCGGATAAATACAACGAAAGAACGTGATATGACCGGCATGAAAACTGAGGTATTTTCTAAATATAATAAAAAATGCGTGTTAATAGTGAGACATAAACAGATATAATGAAGAGAATTTGGTAATTTTTTCAAAATAAAACATCCTTCATTTCAGATAATAAATAAAACAAAGTAATAAGTTATTTATTCTTTATGTAACCAAATGACCCACGGACCGGTACCGGTCCGCAGCCCGGGGGGTTGAGGACTGCTGCTCCCTCTGACAGATCTTGAGTGGTTTTTGGCGCCCTCTTTGACGTCTGGTTTGGACTGACTGGCTGATTTCATTTAAATCATCAGCAGGCAAAGCGGTCACGCGGTCCTCCCGTCCTGGCCTTGTCTTTTTCCTGCCTCCTAAACCAACTGTTTTGGCGGAGGGACGCGTTTCAGCCAATTACTTTTCTTCATCCTGGTCATTAGCGGCGTAATACCCCAAAATAAGAAGTCAACCACAGGTGCCTGTCTGCCGCCGGCTCTCTCAGTCCGCCCTCGCTCTGGCCGAAGGTGCAGCCGAACCTTTATTACCCTGCAGATTTCTGCACGCCTGCCTCGCTAATTTGTCCCCCTCTTCACATTTTCCAGGCTGATTCCAATCCTCCTCCTTGTTTAGTTGGGTTTCACAGCTCTCTGGTGGACTGCTCTCAGCTTGACTGATGATTGCAGCGGCGACCCAGCGCAATATCGGCTCATAATTAGCAGCCAACGCCATTTTTTTTTTTTTTTTTTGTCGGGAGATATGGCGGGACCGCTTGATTACCGCTCCTCGATTGCGGTCACATCCAGTATGGGAGCCGTCTCCTTGATTAGCCTCTAAATATCACAGGTAGTTTTCTTTATTTGCTAACCCTAACCCTAGAACATCATTCTCCTCCCATGATACCTCGCTACAATAACGGGTGCTACTTCCTTCCACTGACTGATCCGTAAAGCAGCTTTACCTTCTAGTCATTTGCGTGTTAGCTCGAGCCAAAATCCTTCCTCTAGCAACTTAAACATTAGCATCACTTTTGTGCAAACCCTTTTTGTGCAAACTGTCGATGGCAACTTGATGTTCCTGCAGCTCCCTCGCGTTCCTGTCTTTATGCTAAGCTAAGAAGACCGCCGCCTGGCAGGAGCCTCACGCGTTTGTGCACCGATGCGGGATGTGTTCGCTCGCGTTAGCAGCGCGGCGAAGCCACAGGTGTTTGATCAAACCGCGGAAGCAAACACGCGGTGAAAAGCACGCACAGGCCGCATTATTCAGCGCAGCACAAGGGCGATGACTCGCGCTACAGCTACAAGGAGATAAATTAGCTCAGGGGAAAGCTGAAATGGCTTTTGACCGGTGCCAGCTCTTTCTGTGCAAACACGGCGGAACACCCAAGGAACAGGGGGGCGCACTCTTCATCCAGGAAACTGGTCTGAAAGCGCTTTGTTCAAGTCCCTGAAGAAAGATGGGAAGCAGGTTGAAAGCTCTCTGCTTGGCACCAGCTCCTCGGCGTCCAATTAGAATAAGCGAACCGATATTACGTTTGAATTCACATCCACAGTAGACATTAGACATGTGACCAAACCTCCTTTGAACCTCGAAAATGGATTTGATCAAAATAAAAATAAAGGAGAGAAGATCAGTGTCAAAGCTTGCAAAAATCACATGAATCACTGTTAGCGTTAGCAATCAAGCACAACGCTGAGCAACAAAAAGGCGCTTCCGAACAATTCTCTGACAGCACGAAAAAGGGGTGTGGGGTTAAACTTCATTTTCCTTTCCACATTAACATGAGGAACGGGAAGCTAATGCGAGTCTTGAGCTGAAGAAATTAATGTTTCATGGGGGATCAGCAATTACCCTCCAGGCGGCAACAGCTCGCACATGCTGCGTTCAATGGCGCCTTTAAGCCCATCATTGTATGGAGCTAAATTACACTAGTGGGGAAAACGGGCTGTGTCATCGCCATAGAAACCAGTCAGTAACATAGTTTTTTTTTTTTTTTCGTCTCCTTTCTGAAGATTACACTCTGGTTTGTTTAGCAATGCAGCGGTGAGGCTGGCAGACACGCCGATGGTGGCGGAGGGGTAACGTTGTGATGATGATTGTGTTCTAAACTCAAACAGAGGTTTCGCTTGTTCAGTGAACGTTTAACACATCAGAAGTAATAAAACGTAGAATATTTATCCTGTTACATAATAAGTCGGGCCTCAGGTAGTGAGCAAACGTGTCCCTTTAGCGGCAGATACAACCAGCGTAAGTGTTAGCATCATTGTCCTGAAGCGTACCGACATTCTACGTCTGTCAGTAGGGAGCGCTAATATGAGCACTGTTGCTTCTGGTCTGTTTGCTAGCTGGTAGAAACCTGTTTAATGTTGGTGTTTGTTTTTTTGGGTTTTTTTTTACCAGGTTTCTTTTTAAACCGCTCCTCCCTCCTCGCCCCAGCTGGGCGCGTTAGCATCCGCACATGTCCTTGTGCGTGCCGTCCTGTCAGGCCGATTTGCACCGTCGTTAGCGCGTGTGAGTGCAGCCATGTCCGGCGATGAATCAGCTCATGTTCGGCCCTCCAGAATGCGATTCGGGCACGGTTGGATGTGTGTTCACCAAACCTAAGCGCTGGGTAATGGCGTGCCCTCGAGGTGTGAATTAGCTCTGGGTGCTAAGGCCATGCTTCAGCGTGGGCCAGAACTCTGATCAACTGTGTCAACAAGACGGATCGGGTAGAAGCGCCTCCCCCCGCCACCCCCCGCTTATTACTTACACCGACTTCACCGTTTCTCCTCCTCCTCCTGCCCGGCGCTCTGTTAACCTCCATCCTCACACACTCTCCCAGCGTCCCCAGTGGCTCGCTCACCCTCATTCATCTCCTGTCTTGCTGGATAAGGTCCTCCTCCGTCTCCTACCCGGCAGAAAAGCGAGGTGAGGCCGCTCGCCAGGCTAATCTGCAGATAAGCTTCCGGGCCCACGTTCAAAATAGCAGCTAACAATATACATCTGCGCTTGTTTAGAGTGGGATTGTTGTGTTTGCCGGTGAATTAAATGAAAAAAAAAGAAAGATTTGCGTGATATCAGCTTGCGTTATGTCACAGTAGGAGTATGTTTTTGGAGGTTTTTTTGTAGACCCCAGACGATTTTAAGAGCAAAGTTCTAAACTCACAGGAAATATAATAAGGAAAGAAAAAACTTGTAGTGGGGCCGTGATTATGTCTGTGGAGGGCCACATGTGCACCGGGGGCCGCATGTTTGACACGGCTGCTTTAGTGGAGCCACAATGCCACATTTTCATCGCAGTACGTTTAGATTTTCCTCCAGTTTGTTCTTCAAAATGTATCGTCAATATTATAAAATAATGTAAAGTAAACCTCCTGTAATAGTTTACTGAGAATTAGCTAGTCTACTACCACAGACAGTACATACTCCAGCCCTAACCCTGACGACTACCCCAACCCCTGACCCTAACCTCAAGTCTACCCCCACCCGAAGCAGGTCTGAACCCTCAAGCAGGCCTTTGAAGTTGTGAGGACCACCCAAAATGGCCCCAATGTTTAAAAATGTCCTCACTTTGCTAGTATAATCAGTATTTGATACTCAATACCTATGTACAAGAACACACACACTCAGAGCGAGAGAGAGGCAGAGCCACTATGACAGCGTTTACAGAGGAAGCACACACACTAGCCATCTCTCTCTCTCTCTCTCTCTCTCTCTCTCCGCGCGTCAGAGGAGAAGATCCGTTTATTCTGCTGCTGAATGAGCGACCGAGCGGCGGAGGAAGATGAGCAGACCGGCGGAAGAGGATGAGTGAATGAGCGGATCCTGACCTGGGAACCGAACCGGTGAGTTGGCGCAGACAGCGTGCGCGCCCGAACCTTCCGCTTCTTTTCTCACGCGCGCGTCCACTTAAACAGTTTGATCGCGTCTCATTGCCATGTTTGTGCGCGTGTAAGAGGCGACAGACGCGGCGTGTGAGGGGGAAAATCTGCCAGGCTGGCGGTGCAAACACCGGGACCGTGGGGTTTGCGCAGATCGGTGCGTGCGTAAAAAGGGGACACAAAATCCGCCAGATGACGCGACAGGGAGGGGGAGAGAATGGCTGAGCGGTGGCAGGCTGCAGGTCTGGGAGAGACAGCGGAGGAATCTGGCCGGACAGGCTGGGTCCACCTGGCGCGTCCTGCCCAGGAGACGCCTTCGACGAGGCGGCGATCGAGCGCACAGACGCGGGAGGGTTGGGGAGAGGGAGGGTTCGCGGGTCTGGACGGAGTGTGCCCCGGTCAGAGGGCTTGACAGAAGCAGAGAAATCAGTGGTGGGAAAAGATGATTGATTCCGATCTTTTTTAATTGAGTTCGTGTGCGAAGATGGCACGCGCGTTTTTTCAGAGATAATCCATAATTCATCTGCGAACATATTCCAACAGCTTGGCTGCTTGAATAATTAAAGCATGGAAGGAAATTGGCTTCTTATTAATTTGCATACGTTGCAACGATCGGCCGGGTCGCTGATCATCGCTGCTGATGTCAGAAACTTATATATTCTTTCCTTGCTTGTTTTTTTTTTTTTTTTTTTTTTTTAAATTATTCATCAGTTTCTCACGCAGCGACGTTTGGGTTGGATTCTATTTCCAAAAGGCCAGAACGCACGCCGGCTGGGTGTTTGGAGCCCAGAATACTCAGACTGGCTCAGCGTCTAATCCATCGATGACTTAATCAAACTCTTCCCTGCCATGAAAGGTGCTAACCCACATCCTGGCCTCTATTCCTGTCAGCTGTCTGGTTATGTGTGTGTTGTTGGCCCTGGACTCCAGGTTTTTTTTTTGTTTGTTTGTTTTTTTTTGCGGCCCACACTTATCGCTGACCCCTCCTGATGTCCCGGTACTGTCAGGAAAGTCCCCGTGGTCATAATCTGTGTGTGTGTGTGTGTGTGTGTGTTGGGCATTGTCAGTAAGACAGCTCCCAGCAGCTGTGCGAATGTAAAGACGCTCCTGTCGGCATCATCTCGGAGGTCAGCATTGATCTTTCTTCACGGTTCCAGGACACAAACTGCTCTTATGCCCTTACCGGCGGACAGATATTCATCCCTGCAGCTATCGGGTGATGGCGGCCTGCTGGGTAAATGGAGGTTATGTAACGCGGAAGCGGAGAGCAGGTCCCATCTTGTCGTTTCAGTGAGTGCGAGCCGACGCCGGCGCTTCTTTGGGGCCTCGGCCTCCGAAAAATGATCATTCTTCAGTTCCTTCCAGTCGCTCTCCAGACTGGTTCTTCACTGGTCGGCTGTTATTGGTATATTTGAAGTAGCAAACCGGCCCCCTGACCTGGTGTGTTTATACAGAATCAAACGTTTAGGGCCACATATTCCTGATATTTGCAGGCTTTAATGCAGGGTTGTCCAAACTCTTCCACAAAGGGCCGTGTGGCTGCAGCTTTTTGGACCAACCAATGAAGCACACATGCCGTATTTTCCGGACTATAACTTATACTTTTTTTCTTAGTTTGGCTGGTCCTGCGCCACGAGAGGGCGCTCTAGGCTTGTGACCACTATCGGTATGTGCTACTCCTGTACCGCTGAAAATGAATTTAAACATTAACTTAAAGACAACTGAGAAAGACTGAACACAAATGCCCCCAAAATAAACTCCTCTTCACCGAGGATGAAGAATTCAGTGGATTCAGTGATGTGGAATTAGATTGAGATTTTGGTAAACTTGCTAACCAGTAGCTAGCTTGTTGGAGTAGCGATCTTGTTATGCTAACTCTGCCTTTCCAGCCTCCCATGCATTCTATTGTTATTGTTATAACTTGCCTTTGTGGATGAAATGTCTGTTCTTGGTCTAGGATTATGTGATATTCATTTCCCAAAAAAATGCGACTTATATGTGTTTTTTCTCCTTCGTGACGCATTTTTTGACTAATGCGACTTATACTCCGGAGCGACTTATAGTCCGAAAAATCTGGTAGTTTGACCAATCACCTGTCTGAAGACTCCGATCAGTTCAGTCTGGTCTTCTGTTGCTTGGTTGGAACAAAAAGCTGCAGCCGCACGGCCCTTTGTGGAATAGTTTGGACATCCCTGCTTTAATGTCTCCCCAACCTGCTAGACGGTGGCTCGCTCCACCACCCGTCCTCCTTGCTTATCGTCGTTGGCTCTAATTGAGGAGAACCAGTAAAGGCTAACGCTGATCTGGCTCTCTTCTCTGTCCTGGGGGCAGCAGCGGTTGGCCGAGCCCCTCGCGTGTCGCTCCTTCAGCTCGATGGCTCCTGGGGAGATTCATTTGACACCTTTACTACCAGCCGGTGCAGCTTCCCCAGCCGGGCAGCAGCCACCGCTCCCCCCTCCTCGCTGGGCCGAATGATGCGGCTTCTCCAAAGCGACGTCTGACAAACCGAGGCGCAAGATCTTGCAACCCTGGATGCGTCAGGAGCCGTTTATCCTGCCGACCTGACTGGAGCGGACGGCCGGACGTCCTCGCTAATGTTATTTGTCTTTGAGCGTTTAACAAGCCGCGAAACATCAGTGCGCACAAACATCCCACAATGATATCCAGTCCACGCACCGAATATTTATAGAGAGGAGCTTGAGCCGAAGCTCAAGGGTTAGGATTAGGAGGACGGCGTCCCGCTGAAGCGTCTCCTGCAGAGCGACAGCAGAGAGTTGAGCAGATGGTTCCATTACAGGCGAGAGGCATCAGTCAGACACCGAGACAGCCGTCACCGCCACGCGCTCTAGCCTTAAATCAAGAGGAGCACGCGCTCGGAAATTCTTCCGGGTCACATGGGGACACTGGCCAGGGATGGAAGCCATGCTAGCCCGTTGTTCCTTCTGTCGCTAAGAAGGCGAAGGACAGGCGGTGGCAGGTGCACTCGCCGCCGGTCTGAGCCGTCCTGACCGCCGTTAGCTTGTCCGGAAGGGCTCTAAAGGCACTCCGCTCTTTCCAAGCCATGAATTGGACCCTCAACGCGTCCAATCGGCTGTGAAAACGGGCCAGAAGAGGCTTTTGTGGACGGGCTTTGAACGGGAGCGGCGAGGTGAACACAAGAGTGAGAGTGTGTGTGGAGCAACTGGCGCGAGCCCTCCCCAGCCGCGCTGACTCTTGCCCTCCCTTCTCTGCCCTCTTATTTCCTTCTCCGTGCAGCTTCCACGCTTTCATTTGCTGCCCCCCCCACTCATCCTTCACTCCCCTCCCACCAGTTCGCCTCTCCTGTCTGTGGTTTACCGTGTCCAGGAGAAAAAAAAAAAAAAAAAAAAGCCCATTTTCAATAAAGCGATACTCTGGCGAGCTTAGCAGCTGACCCTCGGTCACGGTCAGGCTTATTGAATCTCGTGCTCCGCCGTTATTGGCTCTTCACAAATCCGACCGTAGCCAAGGATAAAAGACTCGGCAACCTTGTTTGGCGCTGCGGACGAGTCGGGTTCGTCGGCAGGTGGTCGGGATGACAGCTCCTCTCCGGCGGCGCCCTGATCGCCCTCTGTTATGCAGAGTTTTGACCTTGCGTTTTAAGACTCTTGATGCTAACGCTAATACCTAAACGCTGGAGTGAAGTTTCCGACACACTCCTGTGGGGGTTGCACCACCACACCCCCCAGCCCCGCATCCGTTCGTGACTTCCCTCCTGCATCTCCCAAGACCTCGGCGAGGCACGTTCAGACGAGCACGCTGCAGCAGTGACTTTCCCACCTCTGGGCCATTCGGAGTCACTAATTAACCCAACTCGCACATCTCGACTTTTAATAGAGGACGCGGCACCCCTGAGGGGGGTGTGGGGGTCAGTCCGCATGCGCCCTTCAACAGCGTGGATCGTAACGACGCCAAGCTCTGACCGAGACACCGGCTGGTTTTCTTTTTCAATTACAGAAGTCGCTGATAAGAATGTGATTAATAGCTATTTTCCATGTGGTTCTGTTACCGTGGGCAACCGTGATTGTTATTGTCAGTCTGAAACATGGCATTTCTGTTTGCGTTAGATCATCAGGGACAGAAATGCCATGATAATGGAGCAATTTTACACGTGAGAACCATATTAATGTCCTGCTTTTCTGCGTTTTCTGAGCTACAATTTCAGTGTTTTTCAGCATCTTAATTGGCCACTAGGTGGCAGTTTTCAGTAATTTTTTAGGTCAAAGAAGCCGTATTTTAGCACTGGCTAAAATATGGAGAGGAGCTAAAGAGCTCTCCCCTCCTCTCCTCTCCTCCTCTCCTCCTCTCCTCTCCTCCTCTCCTCTCCTCCTCTCCATCCTCTCCTCTCCTCCTGATTTACCTGCCGCTTCGCTCCACTGGTCTCCTGCAGCCTCCCCACCTCTCGTCCTAGTTCTCCTCCCATCCGTCACTCCGGGCCTTTGCTTGTTTACCTCCTCCATCCCCTCATCTGTCCTCTCTCCGTCTGCTCCCTCCATCCCTCTCATATGTTATTATTCCCATCTCTTCCTGCTCGGCCGCTTCGATCCTTTTCCTCCAGACATTTGTGAAAAGCGTTCCTCCTCCCATCTCTTCTTCTCTTCCTCTCTGTGTCTACGGTGGTGTGGATCTGGAGCCCAGCTTCATCTGATGGGCGTCCATGGATACGCAGCCTCCCAGCTGCCTCACATGCATGACTGCAGGTTGTTTTGCCATGTGACCATGTGACCATGTGTCCCAGCCCTGCAAGAGTTAGCTCGGCCGGACCGGATGGGGCGTGCGTGTGTGTGTGTGTGTGTGCGCGCGTGTGTGCGTGCGTGTGTGTGTTTTCTGATTGGATTAGAGGAAGGACGAGGATCATCAGCGCTAAAGCGATGGATCGGAGTGCAATAAAAATGAAAGCAAATGGGAATGGGTGACACAGGGCCCCTAAATACCCATAATCCTCTCTGTTGTCACGCCACCGCTGTCTCTCCGCCGTCTCTCCTGGCCTTCTGTTCTTCGCTCAAACATCACTTTCAGATATTTTCACGAGTCGCCGTGTTGTCAAAAATAGCGAAATCCTGAAACTCGAACACTGCGGCGGCTTCAGATCAAACATCCGAGGACTGAGTCTGTTTCACACCCAGATTCTGTTCTGTGATGTGTCGTGTGTGTGTGTGTGTGTGTGTGTGTGTGTGTGTGTGTGTGTGTGTGTGTGTGTGTGTGTGTGTGTGTGTGTGTGTGTGTGTGTGTTTGGGAGGTTTCTAATTTTGACTTCCTTAGTTTTACCACTTCCTGAGCAAAAACAAACAGACTCACATGTGTTGCCCTTGCGTTATCACACTGTACATGGCTCTCCAACACACACACACACACACACACACACACACACACACACACCCCTACCTACCTACCTACCTTCATTGGCAGCACTATCTCATCACCACAGGGGTCTTCACAACAGAGCAGTGAAGGTGAGTCGTAAAGACGGCTGAACGACGCTTGTTTCTGTAGGCTGGTGAGTGGGGTAGTGGTGTGGGTGGGGGTGGGGGGGTCTGAGATGAGGAGAAGGGCGTCTCTGGGGACAGTGTTCCTGCCGGGGGGGCTCGGACGTGTTGGGAGGAGAAGAAAAGTTCAAATGAGTGCGTGTTTGTGTGTTACAGAGGCCTGCAGGGGGAAAAAGTAACACTTAAATGGACAGCTTGTGTGTGTGTGTGTGTGTGTGTGTGTGTGTGTGTGTGTGTGAGAGAGAGAGAAAAGGACAGAGAGAGAGCAAGTCATGAGTGAAAGAACACTATAGAACAGACAGCATGGAAGCATTGTGCTTTGTTGTGAGTACACCAAGTTCAAATATTCGGTCTTATTTGCGTGTGTGTGTGTGTGTGTGTGTGTGTGTGTGTCAGCTTGCTCACTCCCTCGGGCTCCTTTTTATCCATTCTGTGTGTGACATTACCAAGGAAGGGGAGCCTGAGCACCGCACTGCCACTCCTCCTCAGCGTCACACACACACACACACACACACACACACACACACACACAAACTGGGCAAGCTGACGGAGGGAGGCCCACGCCAGCGACCAACATCTGCATGCCGACCTGCTGTTGTGCGTTGTTGCGAGGCCACAGAGAGATTAGGCCGGTTGCTCCTTGCATAACAGCGAGGCAGTAATGTGCATTATGGGATGGCAAACATGGCATTGTGTGGATTATCTGCAGCCACAGCTGGGGTCTGGTCAAAGGGGCGGGGCCAGTTAGGGGGCTCACGCCTTCACGGCTGCTTAACGCTTCCAGCCATCAGGATGTCGGATTCTGGCGTCTTTCTGTCCAGATGAGGTAATGTCAGCGATTCCAGGTGATGGATGGCATTCCCAGAGTGTTCCCAGTGTTCCCAGAGTGTTCCCAGGGTTCCCAGAGCATTCCCAGAGTCCCCAGAGTGTTCCCAGGGTTCCCAGAGCATTCCCAGAGTGTTCCCCGTGCATTCTCAGTGTTCCCAGAGCATTCCCAGAGTGTTCCCAGTGTTCCCAGTGCATTCTCAGTGTTCCCAGAGCATTCCCAGTGTTCCCAGTGCATTCTCAGTGTTCCCAGAGCATTCCCAGGGTGTTCCCAGTGCTCCCAGAGTGTTCCCAGAGCATTCCCACAGTGTTCCCAGAGTTCCCAGTGCATTCTCAGTGTTCCCAGTGTTCCCAGAGCATTCCCAGAGCCCAGCAGGTCCTCTCATTCCCCATCATGTCCTTGATGGTGGAGTTCTTCACTCCCCCGTTTTCATTACCTTCCAGCTGTAATCTGGGCGCTTCAGCCAGAGGTGGAATGAAACATTCGTGCACATGCACGTGCACGTCTGTCCATTTGTCTCCAGTTCTCCTCATCTCCTCCTGCCTTCTCATCACTCCTTCCTCTCCTCCCGCCCAGCCCCCTCTTCCCCCTCCACGCTCCCGCGGAACCCGACAATCTGTTGCTAGCTCGGCCCGCGTCAAAGCTGCGACGCTCGCGCGGGCGCGCTCACGTGCGGGTGCATCTCCCACCCGCTAATGATCCACGCGCAAATTACCCACATGAAAGCTTCCACTAAAGGCGCCATGCTCTGGAATTTAACACGCGCATGTGCACGTGCGCATGTGCACGTGCCCACATTCCCACGTTGCACACACGTGCGAACTAACATGTGTTTAAATACGTATGAGCGCGCTGTTTTTAAGAAAGATGAAATATTCCGTGTTTGCTTTCCCCAGGGGAGCGTGACGAGTGTGTGTACGTGTGCGTGCACGTGTGCGATCAGCACCCGGAGGTTTTCGCATCAGGATGCAATGCTTCAAACGATCTCTCAGGCGCCCCTCGGTGTCGTCGCACAGACCTCGAGATCAGCAGATTGATTAATTGGCCTTAATTCGTCTCAAGCGGGCGGGCAAGACATCGCTAATCAATCTCAGGAATGCACAGGCACCGATGTGGATGGCGCTGGGGGCGTGAGGAAATGAGTGTCATGGCTGTCAACGTGTCGACAATATGTATGACTTTTTCTTCCAGGGTGCAGTCGCTGCTAATTAGCTTAGCTTAAGCGGCAGTGGTGAACGGGTAGCGCTAGCCCACATTTCAACAACTTAATGACTGGTGCCTTTCCTTAGCCTAATTTACACCTTTTTACCAAAAGTGTCCATCTGTCATTTACTCTTCTACTACCAACATGTTGCTATCCAACCCTTCTTTTTGAGCTAAGCTAATTAGCGGGAGGCAATTTTTGGATATCGTTCTGGTAAAGGAGGGCGTCATCATCATAAAGAGGCGCTTCAAAGAGCCGGCCCGTTCCTTCCTGCATAAAAAGTAGATATATTTCCAAATGTTTTTTAGCTGCTGTACGTTCTATCATTCTGCTGTGATCGTTGTCTGCCTGAAAAGCTAGCACTAATGATGTCAGTCCATTTCTGAGCCCTCACAGCCACAGAAACCAAACTGAGCCACAGCGCTCAAGCTTCCGGACGCCGAGAGTGCAACTTATTCATTTCCTCTTGTCGTCTTTGGCTGAGTCATCGCGTCCAAAATGGCATCTTTCCCGGACGCATGCTAACCCGCTAGTCTGACTATGTCACCGGCCCGGTCGCCCGGGTAAAACCCCCCCAGGGCCGATTGTATTTCAGAAGACAGGACAACTGATGCACAGGAAGCTGATTTCAATCCAATTTACTCCAAAAGAATTGCTTGCTACATAGCGCGGGTGCTGTTATTGACCTCCTCCGATGTCCCCCCTTGGATTTAATCATGTCCCTGCTTACAAGTGCGATCGCAGCATTGATCTAATGACAGCCAGTGGGGGGGGGGGGGGGATGGGAGGGTCTGTTGGCAGGTTGCCACAGGTGTGCGTTGCCCCCGAGGCCTACGTCTCCTCGCTCCGCCAGGAGACATGGGTGGCTATGCTACGTCACGAGTATTATCACTCTGCACTTGTGTGTTTGTGTGTGTACGACAAAGCGGGTGAGGACACGTCAAGATGCTTCTTTTCACGCCAGAGCAGGTGGCGAGACTGCCTTCCCTCCATTTAGCGCGCTAAGAATTACTAAAGAAAAGGTAATAAAATGAGTCATTGCGACGGCGACTTCCTGTCGGCAGTTCCCGAGGCTGTTGTTTTGTCACGGTGGTCCGTGGGGAGAAATGTGCTTTAGCTGCCTATTGTCATCTGCAGTCGTAGCGGCGTTCAATTGACGTGGAGAAAATAGCGCCGAGTGAAAATGCAACGCAAGGAAAATGCAAAATGCTTCTTTAGGCGGCTTCCACGAGCCTTTAGAATTCAATTTTGACCCCAAACAATAGCAAGTTAGCGCTCTCTTTCGTGCTAGCTGGCTCTGATGCTAACAGATATTTGCCGGTGTGTGGTAGCTACCTGACCAGGCTAGCAGGAGGCCTTTTGTCTTATTAGCCTCCGTCTGCGCAGGAGTTGCAGCATCATTTCTGCTCTCTGGGTCCAATTTAAGAGCGCAGGATCAGAATTAGTGCCTGGGAGAGCTCGATGAATCAGCCAGTATCCCCCTGGGTTTCCCTTTTATCGCGCTCGTTTGCAGTTCAGCGCTTAGCCATTGATCCGGGGAAGCTGTGATAGAGGCGAGTCTTGATCTCATGAGGAAATTAGCCCTAAGCGTTAAACCGACCATCCCAGACATACGGCAGAACGTTCGGTTCTACGGAGGATCATTGGGCAGAAGTTAGCCGGCAGGAAACGCACAAGGCGACCGACTGGTATTAGCATGCTAACCCTCCTGTATTTTCACGACACTGAAGGAGCTAACTCAGCCCCAAGCGCTGTTTGACCAGCTTGGTACCAGACTGTTTAATGTGCTTCTAATTCTACCATAAGTCTCCAGTTAGCCATTTCCATTTTTGCAAAAGCTAAGCTAGCAGCATTCTGGCTTTAGCTTATGGCTCGAAGGAGGCGAGCAGCATCGATCGGCTCTTCCCGGTGAGGAAGGGAACCTCCAAATGTCACAGGAGATCTCTGATCACGTTGAGAGAAAGTCAGGTTCGTCCCTCAGAACTTCGCTCGGCTGCGCTAACGTGACGCGCTGGAGCGCAAGACTGCGGGCCAGACGCGCTCAGCGCCTGGAGAGAGCAGGCAGTCAACATACACGCCTTCGCAGGCATTCAGTGTGTGTGTGTATGTGTGTGCACGTGTGTGTGTGTGTGTGCTGGGAAAGAAAACAGCGAAATAGGCAGTCTCCTGGAACAGTCAGTCACCCTCGACTGGATGTGGAGCCATTTCGACAGAGTGGCCCGCGCATGTGTGTGTCTGTGTGTGTGTGTGTGTGTGCTTATATTTTTGTTTGAAAACCGGCTGTTTTCCACATTGACCTTTCGGAAATCTCCCGGCTCCTCATGCACTGCTGCTTCATAATTCACACACCAGTTGGGGTTTGACTATACTTGAGAGGGCATTTTCTACAAAGCTGTGCACAATTGCACCACCGTGTCGTGACGCCAATCGTTTAACACACAGAGTAGGCCAGGGTTAGCTGCAGCTATGCTAACGTTAGCCAGAGATAGTTCTTTGCAATTCTCAAAATCTTTGATTCTTTGATTGCTTTTTCCTCCTTTGATGTGCGCGCAGTAGTCACACAGTTCATTAGAAACATCTGTCACGTCCTGCCGTTTTAAAGGGCGACGAGATTGTGAATCCCGACGTGTAATTTGCAGCTGTGCGCGGCCGCTTTATTGCTATGAGGTGGGACAGATCGATGGAGGGAGAAGGGGATGAAAAGAAAGAGACCCAATGAAAGGGAAGACGAGCGGGCAGTGAAGACGGGAGGGAGGAGGTTAGATCTAATAACGTTGGTGTAACGACTTAAGGTGCAACGAACCAGCGGCACAGAGCGGCGTGGTGCCGGCGCTTTGATCAGTTGTAACTGCGTTTCTCAGCCTCCGTCTCTGTGTCAGGATAAAGTGGATTAACCGAGGCCTGAAAAACACCCCACAAATGTGGAGTTTAAGGCGGTTTCATGTTCGGAGCCGATAACTGCGCAGCACGTGTTTTAGCGTCTGCTAAATCTCCTGTTGGGGAGACGTTTACGTTAGCTAATATTAGCTAAAATCTGTGAACCTCAGACTATAAATGAAAAATTTCTTTTGCTTGTGCGATTTATTTTAGAGCCGATGTAGCTAATGTGCAAGCTAACAGGCAAGCTAACTGGAAATGGCTAGCTTTGAGAGGGTTTATCGACTACAATGTGGCTACTGTGATGTGAGATACTAGGTTTAAGAAAAGGCTGTTATTGCGATGTTGTTTAATGCTAAATCATATAAAACATGGTTATTTTTGCTTCTGTTATCAAACCTGTTCAAAAGTTGGCATCCTGGCGACAGCAGACTAACACAATAAAACCCTCAAACACGTTGTTTATTGAGTCACAGCAGTTAGATTAGGCAGCGTAATCCCCGGCACGAACCAGGCAACAGAACCTCCTCCTCCGTGCTGGAAAGATCGCCCTCCAGCTGTGCCGCCACCAGTCCAAGTTTATCTTTCCTTTCTCCTGAATCTCTCCATCGCTAGCGCAGCTAGCATCGCGCTCTGACAGCGTGACCAAAGATCAAGGCGATTTGGCAGAGTCTCTTTGTAAACACAGCCATTTTTTTTTTTTATCATGTGAACAAGGAAAAGTTATTTAGTGGACGTTAAAAGGCGTCTTGGTCGCGTCCGACTTACTGAAATATCCACAAGTGATTTTGTTTTTATCGACTTATTTGTTTTTGAAGTGCAAGATGTTTGTGTCGACCTGCTAGCGCAACTGCATTTCATATTTCATCGCTAATTTAATTCAGGAGCTCAGGGCACTCGTATAAAACTGCTAGTGTGTGTGTGTGAGACAGAGAGAGAGACAGAGAGAGAGAGGAACGGACATTTGCATATTTATGCTAGGATATTTTTTAAACTGATATGAGGACATTTTCGTACCCGTACGTAAAGATGGCATCTCCAGCGTTTCTACAGCAATGCCTGGCGCCTTTTAGCGCTCCATGCATGTTTAAGCTAGCTGTTTTTCTCTCGCGAAAACAGTGTTTATAACCGAAATTGCGTTAGTGTCAGTGTTAGCCAGTCAAAGCAGGTGGTGGCGGTCGAATGCAGTCCTGTGCACGTGCGCGGCAACAGAGGTCAGGGTGAGTCGGGGACTGACTGCACCTGTTTGTCGGACTCTAAATTTGTCTCCTTCATCTCTCTTTGTCTCTCTCTGCTGCGGAGAGGCGCTTTCATCCATGGCTGCACACCCTCCCTCGCCAAGCGTGCTCAACATGATGAAGCTACACACACACACACACACACACACACACATACATGCTCAGGCTCGAGCAGGCAGGCGAGTAATTAACGGCTAACTCCGAGAGGCCGTTGTCATTACGGGGACGAAGTTCCCAGCTACATAATCGACTGTTGTTCTCATTCTTTTGTGTCCCTCGCAAAATCAAATTCTTGGCTCGGTCCCCGCTAGCGCCACGCTGTTTATTTTTCTCCGGTTGTTCGAGCACCGTTGTGCGTCAGAGGCAGCCGTTAGCACACAGCTTTCTGAGATTCGCTTCTGCTTGTCCGTCTTTGCGTTTCCTGTATTTTGCGTTGCTGTTAGCTGCTAACAGTTGCGGGGAATTGTTAGCGAAGGAATGAGTTAGCCGTTAACGTATTTTTCTGGAGCTTGACAGTGCGTCTGAGCCTAATCGCGCTTCTGTTTATGTACGTCAGCTCGGCCGACTGCTGCTCTGGCTAATGCATTTTTGGTGCTAGCGGTGGTCGTTTGGCGCGAAAGCCCTGGCCCTTCAGACGGTCCTTCAGACACAAGCTCAGACTGATCGGGATGAGTCGGGTCACAGCAGCCCGCCGCTTCAGCCGCAGCCCCGAAGGCGTTCTGCAGCAAACGGCGGGAAAACGGCCATTTCTGCTTCCACGCACATACACACACAGAAAGAGAAGAGCATCTCGGGCTTTTTCTCAGAAACAGCGTAGAGACAGAGATGTCCTAGCGGCAAGGACGCCTCATTGTGATGCGAGCCGTTTCCCAGGCAGCCTAGCTGACATCTGACCGTCGGTCACTTCCTGCTAGGTTCACCTGGACAAACGGACACATTCGACCTTGAGCTGACCTCAGATGTCGGCCAGGTTTATCCGCTCTCGTCCGCCGTCTCTCTCTTCTTCTCTGCTTCCATCACCCTCAAGCTCGTCGGCGTGCTAGCATCCGCTGACGGTCGCTGGCTGTCAGTCTTTGGCTCGTGGAATCACCGATCTCTCCCGGGTTTCCTTTTCACCACCAATCTGAGGAGGCGCGACCTTGAGCTAACGAGGCCTTCCAGCGCGGTGATCACCAGGCCTCCACGGCGCCGCTGCTTTAGCGCCTCCACTTGACTCGCTGCCAAGCCTGAAAACCGCCGCCCCTCCCCCCCATATCCAGATCCCTCTTGCTGCCAGCCGTTGTTTCGGGTTTTTCTTCCTGCTCCCTCCGTCTTTGTCTCCCCGCCGGCCTGGCTGCCTGTTTTCCAGCTGGTTTTCAGCGCCAAGCCGGCACATCTGCTGCTGAGCTGCTGCCACGGCGTGTGTGACTGTGCTAATGCCACCGGTCCTGCGCGGCGAGGAAGGGTTTATTAATATGCACTGTCATTGTGTGTGTGTGTGTGTGTGTGTGCTTGTGCTTGCTACATTCTGAGGACCAAAATACTCATTCTACTAGCAAAGCGAGGACATTTTGGCTGGTCCTGACAACTTCAAACGCTTGTTGGTGACGGTCAGCGGTCAGGATTAGGGGCTGGGTAATACATTACACCTATGAGAGTCCTCACAAGGATAGAAGAAACCTTGCGCAGGCCCAGGCTCATGCTGCGGTTTGGGTGTCGCTGAGCTGTTAGCATGGGCCCGACCCAAACGCTCGTTTCCCGCGCCAAAAAGCTCGACTGTCTGCTCCAAAAATAGCGGCGCCCGTCCGGGAGAGGATCGATTGGTGGCAGCAGCTCCGGCCGCGAGCGGCTCTCCGCTGGCTGCTGTAATCTCCACTTAGCAGCGATATTTATGAGGGAAAAGCCACTAATTGAATCAGCTCATGTCGCGGGCTTTATTTCCCCTCCCTGACGCGTGCGCTCGTTTGACACTCATAATGATAACAAATTTCCGTCCTCGTTCATCACACGGCTAACCGCGCACGGCCCGTTGGCGCCCACTCAGCTCTGGGGCTCCTCCTGTCGGTGGCTGTGCTCCGGAGCCGGGATCCGCACGCCGCCCCTCTTTTCCCGTGCCTCTGTGACGCGGCGCCGATATAAAGGCGGCCCGGTTGAAAATAGATCCTTCAGGACGACTGGCCCGTGTGCCGTTGCCACGGCGACTGAGTCACCAAAGCAATGACCTCATAGCGCAGGCAGGGCTGGTGTGACGATGAAGACGAGGACGTGAGGACGACGGAGGTAACGGCAAGTTTGCGTGCGCGCGCGTGTGTGAGTGTGCGTGTGCTTAATTTACTTCGGAAGTGAGTGAGATAACAAGGGATTAATACAGCTTTTAATTGTTGTTCTTGTGTTTACTTTAATTCTCCCTCTATTTTACACACACACACACACACACACACACACACACACACAGAGCCACCAATTAGCCTCTGACTTTCTCTTCTTCTCTCCTCTCTAAGCTGTCACTGACGAGGGGTATTTTCTTTGGCCTTTTCTTTATCTCGTTGACAATTCTCTGACAGACTGGGGGGGCGGGGAGGAAAAGAGGATTGGAAATAAGACCCGAAGAAGAGGAAGAACGAAGAGACTTTGCAAAGGATGGCGGACGGATCTCTGCTGGGAGCGGAGGCGAGTGAGAAATGAAAGTGGAACAGATTAGTGGAGGCTAGCCGCAGATGCTAACGTGTGTTCTAATTCACTAATTCAGCGTGTTTGTAAAGCGCCTGTAGTGAGGCATCTGACCACTAGAGGGCGGCCTCCTAGTGGTCGTTGCGCTCACTAAACTATCTCTGAACCACGTTTGAAATAGCTATAACGTCTTTAGCAATCTGAGCTACGGTAGCTCATCTGTTGGCATGATGCTCATTCAGACCTTTGTGTCTCTGACCACACACCAAGCACAGCAAACACACACACACACACACACACAAACTCTCTCCTACCGTACACAAAGCCACCCTCCTCCTCCTCCTCCTCATGTTTTCAGTTTTTAATATTACGCTCCATTTAAAGCTTTTCAACCTCATCTGTATCGCGTCCCCACCTCCGGGACGTCTCTGCGTCGGCGCGGCAACGTCGATGGATGCAGAGACAGCGTTGCTAAAACTGCAAAGTGCTAGCTGCAGCTGTGTGTGTTTGTTAACATAACAGCCAACTTGTAAGGACATTTTAAAAGCTTTGCAGTCCTCAGAGACGATGGGGAGGAATTAGCGGTAAATGGAAGTTTCATTGCTTCGGGCGGGACGATATTAACCCTCATTGACTCCGCGGCTGCCGGTGAAAATCGCACGCGGCGGAGGGAGGAGCCCGGGGGCAGCGAGGCCTTCGCAGGCCCCCCCCGCAAAAGCCCTGCCGCGCTCACAGGCAGGAGGAGGAAAAAGTCGGAGAACTGAGGCTGCAGGATTACACAGACTCTCCCTCTCTCTCTCCCTCTCTCTCCCGCTCTCTCTCTCTCCCTCTCTCTTTCTCTCCCGCTCTCTCTCTCTCTCTCTCTCTCTCTCTCTCTCACCTTCTTAACCTTTGCTTGAAGCTTGATCCGCCTTTGCGAGCATCATACGGCTAAAGCTGACATCTATATCACTCACGCACTCCCGTCCCTTAAACGTGTGTGTGTTGGTTACATCTGTGCGTGTTGGATAAGTGTGTGTGTGTGTCCCAGCCTGATTCTTCTCTAGAGTTCGGGTCTGGCCCCCGCGGTGCTCGGATCCCCCCAATTACACATCTCATCCGATTTCCAGCTGCTCGATTTTACTTTCTCCATCTCTCTTCGATGGGCCACGCCCCCATTCCAGGGGCCACGCCCCCAGCCATTTTTCCTTAACGGCTGCCTCCTCTCAGTTTTGGCCTCTCTGCCTCATTGCCTCCTTCAACCATCAACCGGTTGCCCCAGTGCTTGGCCCGGAGCCTCTGCAACCGCAGCCAATGATCGCTCTCTCTCTCTCTCTCTCTCTCTCTCACACACACACATACACACACATGCTGGTACCACCAGGATCAGTCACATCAGTCACAGGCTCATCCTGGTCCCCTTCCTGCCTTTTTCTGTGGAGGAGAGATAATTTGATCAGGCCGGGCAAGAAGAGGGGACGTTCCAATAAAGACGCGTCCTCCCAGTCCGCTCCCAGTCCGTTCCCAGTCCGTTCCCAGTCCGTTCCGTGACTTATTCCCCCCTAAAATCAGGCTGCTGCCTTGTTTTGGTTATTCACGGAGGCCAGAATGTCCTGATGTCACAAGGCGCTCCCGCAGAGCCTCCGCCTGCGCTCCCACTAAACGCTCCCACTTTAGCATGCCGCGCTAATGACTTCTACACCTCGCGCCTCCATCCTGCATGCTAGTGCACCCTCCAACCGCTGTTCGCAATAGCATTGGCACGTCCCAGTAATCAGATTACTGGGACGTGCCAATGCTTGTGGAATCCATCTGCAGGTCCACAAGGCTCCTGGAGAGGAGGGATTTGACCTCACGTTCGGTGGCTCGTTAGCAGCGTGTGAAAGGATGAGTGCACGGGCCTGGGTGGATGCAGTAATGAGTCGGGGGGGGGGAGCCACGTCGGCTCAGATGCAGCTTTAGCGGAGTGACGCACAAGGTTACGTAATGCAACGCTTGCACGAAATTCCCTGCGCAGTTTCAGTCTGGTGTGGGATCCCGCCTCTGTGGCTTCTAATTCTCCTGGTAATATCAGGGGGTCCCGGCCGGGTCACCTGATCCCAGCGTGGCTCCGCCCACCACCGACCGGAGTAATGATCTAAAACCAAACAAATAAACAGAACAAAACAAAAAAGATTGCGTGGAACGTCGTGTTTGCACATCTGCAGCTGCGTTTACAGTACGGCCGCACTCACCAGCAGAGCTGATGCTGTGTGTGTGTGTGTGTGTGTGTGTGTGTGTGTGTGTGTGTGTGTAAGAGCAGTCAGAATGATTCACGGCTAAAGCCTCCCTTACACTAGAAGACTTTGATAAAACTTTGATAAAACTTTTAAGACCGTCATCTGACACCTTCTCACGTCTAAAGACTTTGCGAAAACTTTTTTAATCACAGACTGGGCCCAGATAAAACTCTGGGGGTCACTAATTACTAGACTACAACTAGATTCTCTAGAGATTATTTCCCATCATGCACCTCTCCAACAATCACTTTTGAGCAGAGAGAAATGGAGGAGGAAGAGACGCAGAATGAGTGAATGAATACGTTTGTTTATTCAGCTTTTGGCAGTAGCTACCATTGTGTGCGCACGTTTGTTTAAAAAAAGAAAAAAAAGAGTCCAAAAAGAAGAGGGTTAGCGTTATCGGGGAATGTGGACACGGCCCTGGGTGAGAGTACGGGCTCGACGAGTTGTTTGTTCCTTTTGAACGGTCCACATAAGCCTCCACGATTTCGGCCTCTTTGCTACTTCCTGTTTGGTGCTGCGAGCGCGCCCATTGGTTGTCTGTAAAGGTGACGTCATGTTTCCGACGCGACATGTCTTCAGACTCACGAGAATATCAAACATGGTTAATATTGTCGTAAGGAAATCGCACGAGGAGTCGGTAAGTGTAAGGCCGGCTTAAAGAGGGGACGCCTTCCGGACGTACAGAACACACACATTAACGCCGCCTCCTGCGTGTGTGTGTGTGTGTGTGTGTGTGTGTGTGTGTGTGTGTGCGCGCCGGGGCAAGAGGAAGGCCGCTAGCCGGTGTCAGACCGATGGAAGAGCTGCGGCTATCCAGGATGAGCGCGCTCGGCAAGGGGCAGAACTGCTGAATTTGGCAAAATTACAGGGTTTTTTTTTGTTGTTTTTTAGTGTTAGTCCCACTTTAGTGCCACTTGCTTCAGGGGGCGGGGCCAGATTTGTTCACAGCGGGGGGCGATATGGATGACACATTTCCCTCTGGGCCTCCTGCAAGCGTCACAAATGTGAAATTGCCCAACAAAAAAAAAAATCACATCGGCCGCACAGGCGTGACCTCTGACAGAAAAGCACGGCAAAAATCAAGAAATGAAAGTGGCTGCGTGCGTGCGGGGAAGCACACAACCGGAGAGACCTGATGGGGAGAGCAGCGGACGGACGATTGAAGTGACAGGTTGTTGTCGCAGCGGCAAGACCCCGGAAGACGGATGGAGACAAGGTCGGGAACTCACCGCTAATGTCACCACAGATGACTGTGTACTTGTGCAAGTGTGTGTATGTGTTGTGTCAGTTTGTGCTCGTCTGGGGCCCAAAAGCTGAGGCGTTTGTGTGTTACAGCAACTGAGGTTGTGTGTCAACGGCAATTGAAACCAGCACAAGTCCAGGCTCGGCGCTTGTATCTGTGTGCTAACGCAGGTCAGACCCGGCGCTGCTGGTTTGAACTGTTCCACTTCCCCTTTTCTGGAGGTCTGCTTGCAGCCGCTGCCGTGAACTTCCCAGTTCAGCCGACCGCCAGGCGTGAAATCGGCGCAGGAGTTTCCACTGATGTGTGCAGAGATTGGCACGCGAAAGCCTCGTTTCGCTGGAGAGTTAGCGTTTAGCCGATCTGCCGTCCTCTCGCTCTGAACGTGACGCCGAGGGGATACTTAAATGAGCGCGGGAATCTTCTGCCCTTCGGCTTTCATTCGCGTCCAAAATATTCAGCTGTGACAGAGCTCCTGTGTTGGCCGCCGCTCTCAAGGTGCCGAACTTAGCAATGAACATTTCAGGCCAGCGAAGCTAAAGCTAAATGTTTGTTGCAATGCTAAGATGATGTCATTCTCGAACAAATACTAACAAGAACTGAGATGTTCCCATGTTTGATCGTGATTGTGTAAAGCAGGGGTTGGCAATTATTTAGCCTGAAGGGCCACAGTGGGTTGTAGATCTTGATGAAGGGGCCAGTCAGGTGGTGCAGGACCCTAACACCCCAAATGAGGATCAGAGGTTAGCTAAAAATCCTGCTTGATGGACTATTGACAGAGAAAATAAATTGAAAAATAAATAAATTGAAATTGGTCCAACTAGAGATGGATGATGAAGCTCCAAATGATGTTTGGCCCCACCTTCTTGAGAGGACATGTTAGCCTACTACCTGAAGGGGGGGTCGGAACCTTTTTCTAACCAATCAAGCTGACAACCCTCTTCATTTGGCTTTTGGAGAGATTATTGTGAAGGCTCTGCCGGCCGGGTTAGATAGTTCATCGGGCCACTTCTGGCCCCCGGGCCTTAGTTTGCCCACCTCTGGCGTATCTGCTGATACCTGCTAGCAAACAGCACTGATGAAACTGCACTCGGGGGAGATCTGGATTTGTACTTTCCCTTTTGTGAAGCTTCGTCACAGCGGGGGGCCGCAGTGACTGGAAATGCCGCGGGTCGTATGGCACGGCGTGTGGCCGTATCGCTTCTTGATGAGCGGGTCGGACTTTTGCGGGGTGACCAGGCACCTTTGGCGTGCGCTTCATAACAGGTGAATGCGACAGCTGCTTTGAGCGCGTGGCGGATGCGGAGAAACGCTCGTAAAATCAGCCCCTTCAGAAAGTCTAAATCTGTGAACTAACACTCCCTCCTTTCCTCAATCCAGGAATCAGAGCATCGCTCAAACCCACTAGAAACCAGTAACACCCAGCGTCCTCGCCCGAAATGGCTCCGGTGGCCTCCTCCCTCAGCTCCAGCCTCCTCCGACCCTCGCCCCTCCTCTTCCTCCTGGCCTCCTGCCTCCTGCTGCTGTCGCGTGTGGGCCCCGCGGACGCCGGATCGCCCACGCAGAACTGCTCCACCAGCGGAGACGCCTGTCAGGAAGGTGGGCGACGCAGTCGCGCAGTGAATTCATTCCAGCAAAGGATAAAGAACCTTAATGAAATCTGATAAAAGAAGGATGGAGGATGCGGCGCTGGCCCAAGCGGGTGCCACATCGACCCATTTTCAATACCTCTGATCAGCTGTCCTGGGCTTTTTGAAGTAACGCACACTGTTTTTGTACGTTTCAGGAGTGATTCTGCCCGTGTGGAACCCCCAGAACCCGTCCGTAGGGGATAAGGTGGCGAGGGCCATCGTTTACTTCGTTGCGCTCATCTACATGTTCCTGGGCATGAGCATCATAGCCGATCGATTCATGTCTTCCATCGAGGTTTGCGACCTTTCCGTGGTGTCCTTAAAGATGGAGGAAAGTGAGGCTAAAGTATCTGGGGGGAAGGCGCAGTGGGGGAGGGGACGTTGTAAATTTGTGGTTCTGCCTATAATGACAGTTGGGAGCGGTGCCTAATTCACCCCTCCTACCACCAGAGGGCAGCAGAGATACCTCAGCCTGACTGTCTGGGACATCCATCATCACTTGTCATGATGTACAGATTCTAGATCTTCCCTCTGCTCTCCTCCTCCGTCCAGGTCATAACCTCCCAGGAAAAGGAAATCACCATCAAGAGGCCAAACGGCGAAACCACGACAGCCACCGTCAGGATCTGGAACGAGACCGTTTCCAATCTCACCCTCATGGCTTTGGGTTCCAGCGCCCCGGAGATCCTGCTGTCCGTCATCGAGGTGAGTGCAGCGCCATTAGCCGGCGCAGGTGGGAGAGGAGTGGGATAACCCGATCGGGCCTCTTCGCCGCGCAGGTGTGCGGCCACAACTTCGAGTCGGGCGCCTTGGGCCCCAGCACCATCGTGGGCAGCGCCGCCTTCAACATGTTCGTCATCATCGCCATCTGCGTCTACGTGGTCCCCGACGGCGAGACGCGCAAGATCAAGCACCTGCGGGTGTTCTTCGTCACGGCGGCGTGGAGCATCTTCGCCTACATCTGGCTCTACCTGATTCTGAGCGTGTTTTCCCCCGGAGAGGTGGCGGTGAGGACGGGCCGACATGCTGGCGTTTATTTCTGTTGAGTGGAGTAAAGTGATCGCAGACAAAGAGGACTGACGGCGTTCCCTCTCACACGCAGGTCTGGGAGGCGGTGCTGACCTTCCTCTTCTTCCCCCTCTGCGTGGTCCAGGCCTGGGTGGCCGACCGCCGCCTCCTCATCTACAAGTACGTGCGCAAGCGCTACCGCGCCGACAAGGCCCACGGCATCATCATTGAGACGGAGGGGGGAGCTGACGGAGAAATGGGAGGCGTGGATGGCGGGCTCGTGGGAGGGGCGCTGGGCCCCGGGGGCTTTACCAAGATGGACATGCTGGAGCTGGATGGACAGATCGCGCTGAACTGTCACAGCGGGATGGACGGGGGGATGATGGAGGACGGCGGCGCCAAGGATGAGGAAGACGAGGCCCGGAGGGATATGGCGAGGACACTGAAGGAGCTGAAGCAGCGGCACCCCGATAAAGACATGGAGCAGCTAATCGAGATGGCTAACTACCAGGTCAGCATGTTCCCCACCTCTGTAGATTCAGGCAAATGCTCCTTTTTGCCTTTGATCTTAATTAGCTTAGCATAGCACAGCCAAGAGGACCAACTTTAGGGATCAGAACACTGCTAGCCTTTTAAATAGCAAAGCCGGTTAACACGTCAAAAACGGTCACGTTAAAGAAGATTTGATTTGCTGAAACCAAAGCTAGGTACATTCCTTTGATCTAACGCTCCATCCCCCCCCCAGGCCTTCAGTCTTTCTTCAGTCTTCCGTTAGTTTTCAGAACATAACCTCACATCTAACGTGCACTCTAGGGTGACATCGCGGGTGAAAGGCGTCGTGACGCTTTCAGCGTCAAACAAGGTGTTGCAGGTGATAAAACCAGGAGTTTCCGAGCAACCTCCGAGCTCTTTTAATTCATTCCTGTCATTGAATGCAGCTTTTTCTTCCCCTACGTTGGGCTGCATGAATATAGAGCTATGCTAATCACAGCTACAAGCTATTTTTGCCATCTCAGTCGCTTTATGCTAATTAGCAGATGTGAATGCTACATATGTGGCCTTCTATCAAACAGGATGCTGATGTAAACGGCAGCCTTCCAGCTGAATTCACGGACTTGCGCTTGTTGTAAACGCCGCCGCCGCAGTCCCTTTTAGTGGTGCCCCCCCCCCACCGGAAAACAGATGACGTTTTTAATTGAATTGGAAATCTTTGACGGATAGAAACTCTGGAGTTAAAATTCCTAGTCCGCTAGCTTTAAATCGAACAAAACGACACCGTTGCCAGCTCTGCACTTAATCTAAAGATCTATCGCTGTTCGGAATGAATGTCCACCCACACCTTTTCCTTAAGATGATTCCATCAGTTGATATTAGCCGTTAGGTCAGGGGTTGTTTCTGAGTCTGGCCATGTCCCGTCGTTGCTCTGCTAACTGCTGTTCTGGTGCCCTAACAGGATAACAGCACGTAAGGTTGTCGTTTCTGGTCAGGTTCTGATGCAGCAGCAGAAGAGCCGAGCGTTTTACAGGATCCAGGCCACGAGGATGATGATCGGAGCTGGGAACATCCTGAAGAAGCACGCTGCCGACCAGGCCCGCAAGGTCGCGCGCTGTTCCTTTTCTTTTGGAACCTAATGTCTAATATTGTGTCATGGTTAGCGTCTTGTCGCCTTTTGCCAGCAGGTGGTGAGCAGCAACGAGACCCAGGCCCAGGAGGACGACCCCCACACCGTCAGGTTCCAGTTTGAACCCTCTCTCTACCAGTGCTTTGAAAACTGCGGCTCCTTGAAACTGACCGTCGCCAGACACGGAGGGGACGCCGGAGTTACTGCCAAGGTAGAGGAAACGCTGTAGCGCTTTTGCTGCCATCAGTCAAGTCTTCACCAGCGCTCCCTCTGGAGGCATCCAGAAATTTTAGAGAGTCCGACTGAAATGTTTCCCTCTCCGATTTTAGTGTCAGCTCAAAGAAAACAAATGTCCCTTTACACGGGCTCATTGGTTTTAGCTACAAAGTTAGCTTCCATCTCCGAAAACAATTCTTTCTCAACCCTCCCCTGTCGGCTTGGCGATATCGAACCCGTACAATTTCTGTCCAGGATTTGTCACACCAAGTGGAACATCTGTCTCCCTCACAAGATCTTTAGGGTTGAGTTTTAGTTTTAGTTCTTCCTGGTTGTTTGTTTGTTTTCCCGCAATAATTTAGCATCATTGAGCTAAACCTGTTCATGTTTTATCACAATCTAGCATAGGGTGCAAGCAGCACGTCTCGTTTTACGGCGAAATAACGTGAACAAGTCAAAATCCCGTGCTGTTTATTCAGGCTAGCCGAGTCCCAAAGCAGTTTGGATGCCTCCCTTCTTCAAAGGAATCATATCAAAGAGTGCGCCGCACGGCACAAACTGCGTTGTTGTTGTTTGCAGAACTGTTGCCACTTCACTTTTAGCTAGAACAAGAGCCACCAGGGGGAGTACAGTCACCAATAAGATTGTTTGGATCAGCAATAATAGATTCTGACGCGCGCACGTGCAAAAGCGCGGCGAGCGCTAACGAGCAGAAGGAATGTCGAGGACGCCGGGAACGTTCTGGTGTAGCATCTTCAAAGTCTTCATCAGGCTGGATCTGACCCGAGGGCTTGCTTTAATGAAGCAGTTTCTCTTGTTTTCTCTCCCCCTCTTATCCTCTTTTCCTCCCTCCATCTCTATCTCTCCTCTCTCCTCCTGCCTGCCTGCGTATCACCTTTCATCTGTCTTTGCTCTCACCTTCCTCGGCGTCCCTGTTCCCCCTCCCCTAGGTGGACTATCGCACAGAGGACGGCACCGCCAACGCGGGTTCGGATTACGAGTTCGCCGAGGGGACTTTGGTGTTCAAGCCGGGCGAGACAGTGAAAGGTACGGAGGGAGACGGCCTCGCCGCCGCAGTGTTGGTAACCGCAATCAGAACCCTGACATGGTTTCGCAGAGATTACCGTCGGCGTGATCGACGACGACATCTTCGAGGAGGACGAGTACTTCTACGTCCACCTCAGCAACCCGCGCGTGGTCGCATATCCCGAAGTCGGCGCCGCCCCGCCGGACACCGGGGTCACCCCCAAGGCCGTGCTGGGTGACAACCACACAGCGACGGTGACCATCTACGACGACGATCACGCAGGTGAGATGGGAAACTCTCACCCTGAAAACACACTCAATGTGTTTGCGTGGCGGCCGCGGCTTTCGTTCCGTTTCTGCCGCCTGGCAACTTAAACCGGTCTGCTCTGTGCGGCCAGACAGGATGCGGTGTTAGCGTCCCAGCTAAAGCACGCTGGGATGTTTCTTTAGTCCTTAAACTGACCTGGGACGTAACATCGACCCAGGAGCCAGGTTGCTGAAGGAACCCTCAGCTCTTCTTTTCGGGACTGTTTCTGGTCGGTTCGAGGAATTTCACGGCAGGGCAGAAGGAGATATTTAACAACTAGAGCCGCGGTCCTCCCCGGCTCGATAACATCCAGAGAGGATTAAAATGAAGCTCATTATCCTGCAACAAGAGCGAGTGGGAGGTAATCTGTGATCCCATTCTCTGTGTAGTGTGCATCCGCCCCACCTTGGAGAGCGAGCCTGCGAGTGAGCGTGGGCGTTGATTACTCTCGTCATCGACGGGGCCGCCTGCTCTCCCTCCCCCGCGCAGCCCTCTAATCCTCCTCTATCTGCCTCAGGTATCTTCACCTTTGAGAGCGCCAGCCAGAGGGTGAGCGAGAGCGTTGGGGTGATGGAGGTGAAGGTGCTCAGGACCTCGGGGGCCAGGGGCCTGGTGGCCGTCCCGTACCGCGCCGTGGACGGCACCGCCAAAGGCGGGGAGGACTACGAGCTGGCCGCCGGGAAGCTAGAGTTCCAGAACGACGAGACCATGTAAGTCCGGACGAGTGCGTCTGCTCTGCTCTGGCGCTCTCGGGCCACATGTATTTTTAATCTGCTGATGTCAGCTGCGCCAAACTGACCGGCGCAATAAATCGGCTAGAAAAGCAGTTTCCTCAGCGCCCCCTGGGGGCTGTAGAGCAACCCACGGTGTGTTTTCTTTAAGCACCTGCGTCGTGGTAACGGGGATGGGGTTGCAGACTGAGGACGCAGGCGCGTTCATAGGGTGCTGCTGGATTGTACAGTATTTACGTGTGTGTGTGTGTGTGTGTGTGTGTGTGTGTGTGTAGGCCTAAATGCTAAAGGAATGGAGAGATTTTCTGAAAGCTTTTGAGTCCTTGACTGTAGGAGGAAGTGTTAATCCCACAACGCTGGATCTCTGTCTGTTCTGTTGTGAGCGCCTTCGCTTCAAAAGCAGGATTTGTGGTTATTTAGACAGCCGAAGGTAAAAGCCCGGGTTTTCAGTCCTGCACACACACACACACACACACACACACACACACACACACACACACACACACGATTTAGGATGGCTGTTCCAATCAGGAACTCCCAGGTGAGCTATTATATAGCGAACTAATAGCAGAAAGCTGCATTCCATTCATGAAAATGTCATGTTTTCCTCCTCCAAAGACGCCTGATGAGTTCATTTGTTTCAAAAAGCCAAATCAGTAACGGGAACAGCAGAGGGTCAAGAAGTTATTTGGATATTTTTGCATTATTTAAGGGGCGGCATTTACATAATTCTTCAAAAATGAATAATGAAAAGGTTAAAACTGTCACAGACAGACAGTGCTAATGAGGCACGTACACAAGAGCAGCCCCAACACTTATTTCATAATTCTGTGATTTATTTATCAGCTATATGGAGGGAGAGCAGGAAGGTGTAGTTTTTTTTATACATTTGTAATCAGTATTAATGCAGACCTGGGCTGTCCAGGGTCCCACCGTAAACCGCCTGATCAGAACAGAACCAGTCCAAACGGCCGCTCGGACCTCGGACCCAGACCTCCGTGGATCTAAAGAGGCCCTGTAGGGGGCGGAGCCTGCAGGGCGGGACTCTGCTGCACCCTGTCATCATGGTCCACAGACCCACCAGGAGCTGCTGCTGCTCCTCCATGCCCATGATTAGCGCCTGAACAGGGCACATCTGTCCCCTGCCTGCCCTCCCACAGCCCCGCCCCGGCACACCAAGACCACATCAAAGGCCAGTGGGCTGCGTTCGGTGCTGTAGGTCGGCTGGTCTCTGGTGCCACTGCCCCGCATTTTCGCTCAGATTTGAGCTTTTCCGCCATCTTGTCTCGGTCTTTGCTGACATTTGACCCCGGGCCGAGCCCGTGTCGCCCAGCAGCTTACCCTCTGATTGGCCAGAACGCGCCGTTAGCCTCGATTAGTGCAGTGGCCTCCACGCGGGGATGAATGCAACTTTGACGACGCTCGCAATCCAGGGACAGCGTTGCATTTTAGCCCGTCTGTCGGCGAGAGTCCCGCCCCGAGCACGCGGCGTCCACAGTGACATCATAGTTGGCACAAAACAACAACTATAGCAAACGCAGCCAGCAATCTGAGCCAGGAACAGCCCCACATGAGGAGGAGTCTGTCCAGATTTCAGAGTTGACCCTTTCAGCGCGCATCGCTCAGGAAGTGATGAGCCACTTCCTGATTGCGCTAGCCCGGGGTCGTTTGGAAACGGAGAACAAGAGGGATGTCAGATGGCGTGACTCACACTATTGCTCCATCTAAACATCTATGCTCTTCCTATGGCGCCGCTTCTCCTCCTCCTACGCTCTGGTTTAACCCTCTCTCCCCTCTCCATCCATCACTCCCTCACTCATCCTCCCTCACCCCTTTGCACGCGCTCAATTCATCTTCCTGCGTTGTCATCGCCTCACTTTTCTCCCATCAATGCATCACCTTTGTCTCCCTCGCCGTTTCCCGGCCTAATATACCCTTCCACTCTCTTTTGCTCCATCGCTCCGCACCGCTTCATCACTTAACCTCGTCAAAAGATGGATGGATCAGGTCGGTGGGCTGGGCAGAGTGTGGAAGAGGGCGGGGGGGTCGAAGAAGAGGAGGACGGGAGGAAGGAGGGAGGAGGAAACTGGGAGGGAGACCAACAGGAAGGGAGGAAGTGACTAAGCATCTTTTCCGAAGCGCCTGAATCCGTGAGGGCCGCAGTTAGCATGTCGCTGTGCTGGTATGCTTCCGTTTAAGCTACCGTGGTTTCGGTTGTGAGGCCTGTTCTACCAGGGGGGCGCTGACGGCCACACACGCTGAAACTCAAGCTTGGGTTCAAGAGCGCGAGTGCTGAAAGTGCGTTGTGCACATGCTTTAGACTGAAGCTAGTTGACCCTGAAGCTAGTTGACGCTAAAGCTAATTGACCCTGAAGCTAGTTGACCCTGTAAAATATGTCCAACTCCAAAATTTCATCAACAGATGGCGAACGCCACCTTTCTCATGGTTCAGTCTTTCTTTAAATGTACAACAGGCCGTCTTTGGGTCTCTTCTCTGTAGCATTTTCATGCTGTTGTATCGAAATAACCATTTTGTTTCCCGCTGGTGCGTCATCCTCGCCACGTTTATCGACGGCAAACCCTCCCAGTCGGACCTACGGAAGAGGATTAGCGCCACCCATGAGAAAAAAAATGATAGGAGGGAATTTGTTTTTTCATCATGTACTTGAGAAAAAAGCACGCGTGGACTTGTCTTGCAAGACAGCGAAGCCAGACACTTCCTGTTTGTACCGGCGCGCGCATGCTCGTGCAGACGCGGCTGTCCGGAGCAACTGCGCAGACAGAGGCACAAAGTCCTAAAACCGATAACTACTGTGTGTTTGTGAGCTAAAAAAGGACGTATTCTTTGTTGCTAAAGCCGAGTCCAAAGTAGAATTTCACCACGTCATTTCAATGTTACACTCTCAAAAGGTCGACTTTAGTGTCCACATTATATTTCAACTTTACTCTCGACATTTCGCCTTTTTCTCGAACTTCTTCCTCTATTTTTTTTCTCATGGGTGGCCCTAATCCTCTTCCGTACCGACCGGATTATAAATCTATGATGAGAGGCTCTGAAGCATACATGAGAACAGACGAGTGGAGCAGAAGAAAGCCTGGGTTCTGTGATGGCTCGTCTTGTTTTGCAGCGTTCTTTTTTCCCTCCGCGACCACTGAAAAAGCGGCGGAGATTAAGTATAGACTCTCCGTCCCAGAATCCTTCACTTCTTCTGTAAAAAGTAAAGCTTCAGTCTGGCTGAAACGGTTATTACATAAGCTATTACATAAAGGCTCCGCTCGGACCCGAACGAGACGCATCAGGACGACAGCCGTCAGAAGAAGGCTCTCTCGTACCGTCGGCCCGCTTTTCCCCTGCTCTCTACAGTTCACTCAACGTTCGAAAAAAAAAAAGAAAAATAGGTCCAGGTCGTCGTCCAGACGACGCGTCTGTCTCATGTGGTCGAAGTCATGAGACTCAGAACGTCAGCTGAGCGTTCATGTGTGCACATGCTGCTCGCTGAGCACGCCCTCGCAGCCGTGCCGTCAATATTTAATGCCTCACTCACACACACACACACACACACACACACTCACTCTCTTTCTCTGTGTGCGTGCCACTTCTCCCCCCTCTTTAAAACGGTGCGGCTGTGTTCTCGTGAGATCTTCTCCAGGAGGAAGAGGAGGAGAACAGCGCACGTGAGGACAGCACAGACCTGCTTCAGTTTCCGCTCTGGCGCTCGCGGGAGCGTCAGGTCGACGTCGTTCCTGCCGTTTAGCGCTCAGGGGGCGTGGCCAGCGTCCAGGTGCGGACACCTGGTCAGGATCTGATGTCCTCCTCCGTCCTTCCGTCCCTTCTCTGCTCACTTCCTCCTCCGTGCTAGCTGGTAATTCCAGGTTTGTTAGCATGTACAGCCAAGCCTCCAGGCCCATATAAGTATGTGGTTGCCGTGACAACCCCGCGGCCTTTTCGTCTGTCTCTCGTTGGACGCTGCAGTACGTACGTTCCGTCGCGAGATGTCTGAATTAGCGCAATTTAGCGGCTGCTCAGGGAATGATGGGACGTGTGGTGTGTTTTCCCTGTTTCTAGGACCACCTGACATCACAGCAACCCACACACCCACCACAGCTGGAGGTCACTGTGGAGGGGAGAGAGAGGGAGGGGAGGAGAGGCGCAAAAATAAATGATAAGAAGAGAGAGACTGTGAGGATCGTGCTGCTGTAGCCGTCTTGTTGTCACCACGTAAATAAAGTTGAAGTGAAATGAATTAAAAGAGTGTGTGTGTGTGTGTGGTGAGACAGATTTAGAGGTTGAGAGTGAGTCCCTGTAAAACTCAGGCGTGTGTATAAATCAGCCACACTCAAGAAAATGAAGTTGTTGCAGTTCAGGATTTCTTCCAGTCTCTCTCACACTCACACACACACACACTCACATACACACACACACTCTAAAGTAGATGTGGGGCCAGGCGGAGGCAGATGTGACGTGTCCCTTAGGTAGTGCTCCAGGGTCTCCAGGCTTCCCATCAGCCTAACTGGGAGAACCTCACTAACCATCCCAGGCTGAGGGTCATGTGACCCCCAGGCGCTCATTTGAAGCCGCGACCTTTCCTCCAGGTGGCACCACGTTCTTTCTTTTCCTTTTTTTCCTCCCCTTCTTCCTCCTCGTCTCTATTTCTGGCAGCGTTGGGTGAACTCCCCGTCTGCGTGTCACGCCGCTGTTGACAGGACGCCGCGCCAGAGATCTGACAGGGGAAACAGCCGGACGGGGGAGCAGGTGTCAAAATGTAACCAGGCCGGGAAGCGAGGCGGCTCCAGATTGCGTCTGTGGGGAGAAAACAGCCTGTTTTCTGGGCAAACTTCAGCCGTTCTTTGGCGGTCTGCTGTTTTCTTCTGTTTTTTTTACGGCGCCAACCTCATTAGCAAAACTCGTTTTGGAGAGTGACTGACTTTACGCAGAGCCGCTAATCGCTAAATGCTAACCATTGTTTTAAAGCAGCGTCCTCGGACCTCTTTAATTTCAGATATTTGGTGGTTTTCTTCATTTTTCTCTTCCTCCCGGTGGCCTTAATCCTGCCCGATGCGTTTTCAGGCCTCATAATTGAAAGTCTCTCAGCGGTGGCCGCGCTGCTCATCACGCCAATGTCCGTGGGGAAAAATATGAGGGCCCCCACTCGGCGCCGCACGGACCTCAACCGCGAGTAAAACGACGGCAGACCCTAACCCTGTTTTATGTCCCCTCCATGCGTCGGATTTCCAGACGACAGTAAACACACCGGAGCGTAAAACTGATGACTCATCTGGATCTTTTCTTTTTTGAACAGGAAGGTGATCGAGGTGAAGATCATCGACGATGAAGAGTACGAGAAGAACAAGGCCTTCGCCATCGAGCTGGGGGAGCCGGTGCTGCTGGAGATCGGCCAGAAACACGGTGGGTGTCAAAATCAGGAGAATCTCGGGCATTTAAACACACTTAGTCCTGGTGAGGCTAACGCTTATTAGCGTTATCTGCCTTCACGTTATGTTTTGAGCCGTGAAATAAACATGCAGACGCTGGCGTCAGGGCGGCTCCAGCTGTTAGCAGCTGCTGAAGTTGCTGCGTCAGATGGAATCCTGGTGTGAGGTGATCGTTAGTTGTTCCGAAGAAGAATCAGTCCTCAAAGCTCCTCAAGCTAACACTTGTAGCTAACAGCCAAGGGTATTTTTACGTGCTAGGCGACTCCAACGAGAATAAGCCGACGGTGGGAGCAGAAGAAGAAGAGGTGGCCAAGATGGGCTGCCCCAGCCTGGGGGAGCACACTCAGATCGAGGTGGTGATCGAGGAGTCCTACGAATTCAAGGTAGCTTTCAGGATTTAAAATGTGAAATATTAGCGCTGTCGTGTCACATCACTGATCTTATGTCCTTGGTTTCTCTTTTTTTGTTGTTTTTTTGGAACGTGTGTGCAGAGAGCAATAAATGAGCTCGTTTGGAGAGTCAATAAGGTTACGCAGCTTTCTCGCACTTTAGCTTTGCCCTTGCTTGCTCTGCTAGCTCCTTCTGCTAAAGCTGAACCTGCTGCTCTGGTTGACGCCATTCGGCCGTCTCCACTTTTTCATCTGTGCTTTTCTTTCCTGCCGTTAGTGGAAACCTTTGCAAACATCCTCCTAGAACTCGCTGATGAACTCCTGTCTTTTCCTGTTTCTGCATAAGCTGCGTGTCACTTTACTCTGTGTGTGTGTGTGTGTGTGTGTGTGTGTGTGTGTGTGTGTGTGTAGAATACAGTCGATAAGTTGATCAAGAAGACCAACTTAGCCCTGGTGGTAGGGAGCAGCAGCTGGAGGGAGCAGTTCGTCAGCGCTGTGACCGTCAGCGCAGGTAAAACTCCCCGTTTTGGCTAACGTCGGGTGGCTTTGCGCTAGCAGCTCATTTCTCCGTCCCTCTGCCAACTCTTCGAACCAAGGCGACGACGACGACGAGGAGAGCGGCGAGGAGCGCCTGCCGTCCTGCTTCGACTACATCATGCACTTCCTCACCGTCTTCTGGAAGGTGCTGTTCGCCTTCGTGCCGCCCACCGAGTACTGGAACGGCTGGGCGTGCTTCTTCGTCTCCATATCCCTCATCGGCGTGCTGACGGCGATCACCGGCGACCTGGCCTCGCACTTTGGATGCACGATAGGGCTGAAGGACTCGGTGACGGCCGTGGTCTTCGTGGCGTTGGGAACGTCGGTACCGGGTGAGTGGAAGTGGCCACTCCCTTTCCTGATCTGCTGCATCGCCCCATCTGGGCCCCCCCCCCGTCTTCTTATTGGCTGTTATGTTTCACCGAGCGGACCATCCATCATCCTGTCCCAATGCGCAGGTGTGCAAAAATGAAAATGTGCTTTTCTCTGACGAGGCAACGCCCCGCAGGTCATGAGAACTTCCTCCCCGTCGTCTTGCGTGACGTCCGTCGCCATAGCAACAAACGTCCTTCTTCTTTCGGATCATTTCCCACCTGTTGACTCACTTCCGGCGTTGCTAAATTGCCTAACTCAAGCCGTGCCCCGACCCCCTCCTTTGTCTCCATCTAGTGGTGGTTTTAGTTATTACACATAAGATGCTCCAGGAGAAACAATCGATTCTGGACATTAAAAAGACATTTTTATCATAGTTTTTAGAATTTTATTTTTCTTCAACATGCTAATTAGTGGCTAGCTCAATTATGAATTAGTCTGAACTTCCAGGATGAAAGCACTGAAGCTAATGTCATCAGATCATCGGTGACTCTAACTGGATTCTTTACTTCCTTTCCTCGCCCAGACACCTTCGCCAGCAAGGTCGCCGCCATCCAGGACCAGTACGCCGACGCCTCCATCGGCAACGTCACCGGCTCCAACGCCGTCAACGTCTTCCTCGGCATCGGCGTGGCGTGGACCATCGCGGCCATCGTGTGGCGCACCAAGGGCAAGCGCTTCGAGGTGGACCCGGGGAACCTGGCCTTCTCCGTGGGCCTCTTCACGGCCCTGGCCCTGGTGTGCGTCGCTACGCTCCTCTACCGGCGGCGGGCATCCGTGGCCGGCGGTGAGCTGGGCGGGCCACGAACTTGTAAGGTGCTAACGTCGATCCTGTTTGTGTCGCTGTGGCTAATTTATATCCTCCTGGCGTCCCTGGAGGCTTACTGCCATCTACCGATATTTTAGATGAAGGAGGGCGAAGAGAGGGAGAGGAGGACTGAGAGAATCTCCTTTTCCCAAAACATCTCAACCAGTCTTAGCATTTTCCAGCCGCTAGGGGGCGCTTTGCGCAACGCGATGAAGCTACAAGGTCCCAAAAGTCCAAATTATTTTACCCAAAACATCCTCATGGGGCTGGAGGAGCCCGTCACCACTGGGGAAGAACTGTGGCGCGAAAAGACGGAAGGAATAAAAGGCTGGTGAGCGCAAGAAGAGGCACATTCCTTTCCTCCACTCGCTCTCTCTCTCTCTCTCTCTCGTCCCCACCTCTCCAGCGCCCTCAGGTGACTCTGCTGCGGGGGAACGCTCGCTAACGTGCGGGGGCAGAAGAAGGCGAGGCTCTAAACTGCCAACATCTTTTCTTCTTTGTCCTCTTTTTTCTCTCTCTGACTCCACTGTGCTGAAAACGTCCAACAACCCCCCCAACCCCGCCTAACCCTTCCCCCCACCCGTAGAGATTACCGCCATGATGAGGAGCTACTTCCGACTTCCCCGCCTCTTTGCGGCATCGTTCCTCTTGCCTCCATCCTTCTAACTCCCGAGTGGCGTCGTGTGTCGATGTCGTTAACGTGCAATTATAAAAAAAAAACAAATGTATAAATTATAGAAACGTGACGATACGGAGAGAATGAACATGGAGGACGACGGTGTGTTTACACCCTACCGTTGGTGAGAGAGGCCCAAACCAGGAGCGGCCCTACCGGAGGGACTGCGCCAACCCAGAGGCCAGACCTGAACATCACGGAAAATCGAAACTGTTTCCAGGAAACCAGGACCTTGTTTGCGGAAGGAACCTGGAACGGAGCGGAAGGAACCTTCCGGAACGGACTGTGACTGTTCCGCGGCGGCCGTGACTTTGAGAACAAATGTGTGTTATCCAAAGAATCCAGCTCTCCCGGCGACCACGCGGATCTTTTCGGTGTTATTAATCGGCCGCTAACAGCAGCTGTGCTATTTGTTTTGGTTTTGGTGTTTTCCAGAAGGTTGTGGTGCAAAGGGAAGCTAACCCTAACGCGCGACCATCTTGTTGTCGTGGGTTTGTCTGATGTCGATGATGTCTGTGTTAATCTGTCTGCCCTACCGGAGCGAGCCAGACGGGACGGCATATGGACGCTGGTTCGAGGCATTGCTCTTGTTAGCAGCAGCACGAGTGTCAGCCAGCTCCAACGCTGTTTGGAAACGTCGGAGGAAATACGTAAAAAACTGTAATTTAGCTTTTAGGTGCTTTGATCCTTTGTTCTCCGAGGCAGAGGAAACAGCAATTTACCTGCCCGCTATCAGCAGCCTGGGTTTGGACTAATTACTCGCTGGTTAAATGCTGGTTTTACGGAATCGCCGGAGCGAACAGTCGCTGTCAGGTGGAGCTCTAAGCCCAGACATGACTCCCTCTAGCAACAGCGTTCCAGAGGCTAATTTAACTCCACCATGAAAGCCGGAACTGCTACAGTCCGAATTACAGCGTCACTAGTGTCAAGTGGTTGGTTGTAGAAAACGCCAGCAAACAGTCGTCCCTCCTCTGCACAGAAGAACCCAAACAGCTTCCCGACTGACAGTGGTGCTGCTGACGCCATGGTTACCACGTACCGCCGGGATTCGGCGCTTCCAAAAGTCGATAAGTCTCTTTGGGAAGGCGCCTGATTGTGTGTGTGTGCTTTAGAAGAATCCGAAGACCTGCAGCCATATTTTTAGACACTCGACTCGCCTGTTGCTAAGTGACCATCTGTCCAAACAGCCGCTGTCCCCGTGGATGTCACCGCCGCGCACGTCTGTTTCTGACCATTTGAACGCGACGTCAGCCTCTCGCTTGTCCTCCCTCTCTGCCGAGTCTTTTCGGTGTCATTCTGCATGGATATTTGTGCCTTTGTGTGAGTGTGTGTGTGTGTGTGTGTCTGCTGTGTCAGGTCCTCCCAAACAAGGTCAGCCAACACTTTTATCGTCACTGTTTACCTGTTATTGCCAATCTTCTTCCGTGACCACTCGTTAGCTTAGCACGAATGCAGATGCTGTGCGGGTGACGCTAGCCTGCTCTAGCCTGAAATCCCTTCAGAGCTGAGCCACGAACCCATGAGGTAAATAAGAAGTTTGGCCTTCACCCATCAGATCTGGCACTCTGGAATTGTGGGTAGTATAGTTTTCTCCCCAGAGATCACCACTTGGTTTCATACTTTACTCATTCACTTTACTCATTAGCTTTTAAGCTAATTAGCAGTAAAGAATGCTTTTATTCCCTGACATATGTAAAATCCATTGGTTTCCACTGGTTTCCTCTCAGTTTTGGTTGTTTTTAACAGAAATGAATCGATCAGGAACGACTGATTGGCACCGACATCTTACCAAAGTCCAAACGCTAGGTTAGCAGCAATGAAAACGATCGGTTGTGTAAAACATGTTGATGTGAACTTGAGCTGTCCGTTCCCCTCCTGACCTTCTATTAATATCCATTTTTTCCATGTGTGGCCTCCGTTTATGAGGCCAAAAAGTGCTTTGATATGACTCTGTTTTGATTTTCCACCTCCTCCTGAAATGTGCTTTTTTGTTGAATTTGTTTCTTGTTTGTGACGTTTTGGTGAACTGTTTTCTATCTTATTTTTTTAAAGCCCCCCCCCCCCACGTTAGCATAGCGGAAACTTAGCTCTCGGTCCCCTAAAATGTGTGTGAATATGTGTGAGCGCGACCATTTCCTTCATATCATTCCATCCAAGAGTGTGTCGATGCATGACCGAACCTCATTTTGAATACTGTGTTGATGAAACGTCGTAGTGAAGAAAATTAATAAATAAATAAAGTTTTTAAAAGCTGAAAAAGACATGAAAACTGCTACTAGATGTTTACAGAAGAGCAAACTTTTGTCTTTTTTTCTTTTCTGTCAAAGATGAAATAAAAACATAAATGTGCAGAAGCATCTGCGTCGTTGCTGCCGAGGGGAACTAACTTCAGTGGAGGACCATGTGTACCTTTGGTAACAGTCTAATGTTCACCATGGAGTGCCCACGTTAGCAGTTTCGTGCTAACGCGAATGTCACGAAAGGCCTCGCCAGGTCAGTCCAGGTTGACCTGCAGCCTCACCTCGTTTTACCTCTGTTGTGTTGACAAAAACACAGTTAATTATCCAGCAGCAGCTGGAGGGGAGCGTTAGCGACATCTGGAGCAACAACAACAAGCGCTGTGGTTGAAACCTCATTAAGGCAAATTAAATCCAAAGTTTTGTAAGTGATTTTGGTTTTTGTTTACTCCTTGTCTTTTTGTCATCTGTTGCTTCTCCTCCTTTTCTCTTGTTCTTCCCCGTCAGTTTCAGAACAGTCGAGCGGCAGCTGTTATTCCCACGCTATCTCCACGCTAACCGCTATGGCGAGGCGCGCTGCCACCCTCCGCTGGAGGAGAACGAGTCGAAGAGTAAACACGGCGGCCTCCCCGAGGGAGCGACGCAGGAGGGAGAGGAGAGATGGAGATTTGGCACGCGTGAGGACAGTAGATGAAGAAGAGAGGGAGCGTTACAGGAGGGATCCGTCACAGATTTTTTTCCCGGGGGATGACGAAGAAGACGAGTAAAACGCGACATCAGTCTCGGTTCTCCGGAGTCCAAATGTTTTAGATGAATAATTTTCCCAAACAACTTGGATTTGAGGAGAGACCAAGAGAAAACATTGTCTCAGCATCACAAAACTACATTTAGTCTTTGATGGTTGTCAGCTTCTAACCCTCCACCTGTGTTGCATGTACGCTCCGGCTCAGCAGGGGGCAGTAGTGCACCCGCCACTTGCATCATTATTCCAGAGTTACTTTAGTTCAAGCTAAAGCTGTGGTAGCTTCAGCGGTTTCATCTGGCCTAGTTTGTCAGCTACTAAAGTGGAAACGCAGACAAGTTGTCAAAAAAGGCTTCAGTTAATCTTTAAAAAAAAAAACAACAAAAACTTTAAATTCTCATGGGAGGAAAAATGTTATGTGTCGTCATGGATACGAACAATGACTAACGTAGTTCGCAGCTAAAAACAAATGTTTCTGCCCCTTTTCCAAGTTTATTTTATTGGACCTGACTGAAAATGTGAAAAAAGCAGATGAAATATTTAAAATGCTCTTAATATTTATAGGCCAGAGACCAAGAAAGGGGAAGGAAAGGAAACAGGGATGTGCGCTTCAGAGAAATGCAGCGAAAGAGAGGCTGCAGCGTCAGAGATGGACGGATGAGCAGAATATTTCGAGAGAAAAAGGAGATAAAAGGAAACATGCAATCAAGGAGAGCGCTGCAGTGGAGGACAGGAGGATCATGGGTAGTGGATTTAGGGAGGGTTAAATATCAGGCCTGTGACTCATTATCGTCCAAAAAAGCTGCAGCAGAAGTTTGTTATGCTCATTGTTTAAAAAGTCCCAGCTGTTAATCAGGATGCATTCTGGGTGTAATCTCTCTATTGGCTCCTCGCTGATAACAGCGGATTTGCAGCAGCCGGGGGGGGGGATTATATTCCCACGCTGACCTTTTCCATCTGCCGCAGCGGGCGACAGGTGGAGGAGAACGCCGCCATTAGCCAGGCGGACGCTAAAGCCCAGGTCCAGGTCCATCCCTGACAAAACTGCTGGAACGTCACCTCCGGGCTGAGACAACCGTCCAAACTTTGAGGATTAGCAAAAGAGTTAAATTCCTTAGCTTGAGCCCAAGATAGCTGTTGAGAAAGCGAACATGTTACCATGGAAACGCCTGAATATTCGCCAACACTGTCAGAGTTGGTGCTGTCAAACATGAACACGTTTAATCAGCGGTACATTTCCAGAGTTATTTTGCAAACAGACAAACGGCGGCTGTCACAGAACCTGGTCTCTGGAGGTCATCAGTGTTCGAAGGTTGTTAAAACAAGTTCTGTTGGACTTGTACCCCTGCTGTTGAGGAGGAAACTGTCGGGCGCCATGGGTGTGGGTTTGAATCCTGGGCCCTTTTGGACTCAACCACTCCTCATCAGTGATTTTGCCATCATCATTTCCATCCTCCTCTTCTGTGGACTGGATTACCTGTTGCAGCTGGACTCTCCCAAATTGCATGTCCCTACTGAGATCAAGGTCCACTTGTAGCCCATACACACCTTTAACCCTTCCACATTTTATACATTCTTTTTGCTTTTATACATTCTAAAGGAATCAATTGTCGTTTTCAATGAGTTATTGTTTAATATTTAAATACAAGGCACAAATAAGTCAATTTAATTGATCCACAGCAACGGATTTGTAGGTGGAAGACTCAGGACTTGTCTTGAGACACGATGACTTGACTCGAGTGTTATTCAGGCGGAGGATGACGTCATCAAGATCGGCTCATTACCTGTCAATCAACGTTCACCTCACGTGTTGGGAACCACGCCCCCTTACGGCATCATCGTGTTTCCGGAAATACTCTTGACGCCAGAGAAACAGCGCGATGCTAAACTATGCCATGATCTCAGACACCCAGACGACAGCTTCAACCATTGTTCGTCGTTTGAAGAGCCAGTAAGTGCTTGTAAATGAGTTAACATTAACCTTGTTAGTCGGTATGTTAGTTAATGTTAGTTTGATGTGTTACCGTAGCGTCGGTGGTTAGCTAACAGCTTGAGGCGGTGGCCACGGGCCAGGGATTTAAGGTTATTTACTAGTTATTTATGAGTACAGGGAATGAAATGAAGTACTGTTTTATTAAAATAGCTTAAAGGTATGCTATATGCTATTTTAATTAACGTCATTTAGTTCAAATAGCATATGAAGGTGCAGTGGCGTGCACAGACCCCAGGTGGTGCTAGAGCACCTTGCACTCTGTACCAGGCAAGCGCTCTACTCGGCCACAACTTTAGTTTTTTTTTTTCCAAATGAATATGATAAAACTGGATTTATTAAGTATAATATGAAAGTTATCAACAACAAAACTACTATTAGAAAAACGTAACATATTTTAAGAAACAATTTTTGTTTAACCTTTAGTGTGTGACATGCAGTGCGTCCCATTCTTATTTTTGCTTCTGTTTTACAGATATGCAGCTTTTGAAAGGACAAGTGCCTGCATAGATGCTACACAGCTTCCAAATTTCCCGCTTTATCCAGTCTCGTCCTGTGGAAGCTGCTAACCGAAGGTCAACGAAAGGACGGGAAGTATTCATCAAGAGACGTTGATTTTGGTTAAACTCGCTCCTAGAAACAAGATTATGTTCAAATTTATGTTGAGGAAGTTATAGAACATACAGCTGGGTTGGATTAGTACTACGAAATTTGAATCAAGGCAGATATTATCATTATCTACCCAGATAGATTCGCCCAGACCTGTCAGAAAATATTACACGTGAGCTGAACTTGCATTTGCTTGTCAAGGTTGTTAGCTGTAGACTAAAGTAGCTAAATTTACTCGAGTTCCTAGATAATGATCAGCCATGGCACCATACCGGCTGTATTTGTTGTTCTGTTGATTAATAGCTGAATAAACAACTACAAGAATGTGGTGAAAGTTTCATTGTTTCAGTAAGTTGAGTTGGCTCAACAAGATGAAGTAAAACTGATGACTCAGATACGCCAGATAATCGAGCTCAAGAAGCTCTTATTTAGTAGGTCAAAAAAGAAAAGAGAGTTGGCATATACAGAAGATTCTCAGGCCACAGCGTTCCACTGAAGGGCAGGTGAAGTATAACAAACGACTACCTGAGTGGAGGGTGGTGCTAGCTCAGTCTGATGGGTGCTGGCTTGGCATGGTGAGGGTTGTGGGCTCGAACCCGGGTTGGAGCTGAAAGCTCTCATTTTGTAAGTACGGAGTCCTACTGAAGGAGATGTGAAATACAACAAACGAAGACCTGGGTGGTGGGCGGCGGTAGCTCCACACGAAGGGAACTCGCCTGGCAGGGCGCGGGTTCTCGGTTCGAATCCAGGTTGAGCCAAGGTTGGACTGGACCTGGAAGGTGCAAGCACCCTTTTCCCACAAGGAAAAGGGACACCCCCCCCCCAAGCGGCAAACCTGCACCGCTACCCCCACCTGGGTGCATCTGGGTTGGGCTGCGCATTGGGGTGGTTAGTCCCACTCTCTTCACTCCCTTCCCCCTTTGGGGGAAGGGAGTGAAGAGAGTGTACATTCTGAATGCGTGGGGAAGAGTGTAGCATGTGGAGTAGAGTAGCAAAGTGTAGAAAGAGTATAGAGTAAATGTGTAAAAATGTTTTACTGAAAAGTATGACAGAAAACCAGTAAAGTGAAAAAACAACTTTTGTCCACAACCAGGGCTGGACCCAAGGTTTTATTACTACTAGTCCCAAAGTAGGGAGCCCACACCCAAGCTGCTTGAACCAAGGATCAAGCAGATCCTTGCTGGACTTTTGGTTCAAGCCCTGGTTCAGGACAAAACACCATTTGAGTTTTGTCCCCACCAGGACTTGAACCAAGAACCTTCCACATGCCAGTCCTGCACCCTACAGGCTGAGCTACCACCAGCAGACACCCACTGTGTGTGCCACCAGGTATTTAACCTTTGGGGAAAACACTTTTTCCTCACAAGGAAAAAACTGGGGGGTGAGCCAGGTTTGAACCAGCAACCCACAACCTGTCAGCCCAGTACCCTCCAGACTGAGCTACCACTGCCTTCATTCAGCCATGTCTGCAACCAGGCCTTTAATAACCATATCTACACAAATAGCTAGAGGCTGCGCTTCCGAGACCCAAGCAAAAGACCAGTTTAGTGAGGGAATGCCACACCTTCTCTCATCAATCTAATCCCCCCCAAAATAAATTAAACGAGCAACAACAGTCCTTCAGTAATGGCCCTCCCCACTACGGTACCATCCGTCTTTAGCATACTTATTAAATTTAGCATCAGTACTGGCAATACATAGTTACAGTGTATTCCTTTCTTATTCTTTTAAATTTAAAATGTAATTTTACAATTCAAATAACATTTTAGGGAAATTAGAATTTTACTATTGAGAAAAAAATAAAGTTTGCACTAAAGATTGAATGTCACCTCAACCAAAGGAAAACCGGAACCATCAAAATAAAGGCGTCGCTAAACAGGAAACAAAAGACATTTTGTCCTGAAATTTAAATGAAAAAGAAAACAATCAGATGGACTTCACGTCACCAAGCACTCACCTTGTTAAATAACCACAGACATTAACTATAGTTGATAAAATTCTATTTAAATAGGACATCAGTTTACATAGCTGAGAGGGGGATGATCAGACAGGCAACCAGTGCTCACATTGATATAAAGGCAAAAAAGAAGAAAATAAAATCCCTCCATCCCTGCTCAACACACATGGTCAGTAGTCAACACATATACAGAAGAACACGTACAAAGTGGAAAACATGCTGCCAGGGAATTTAACTCGCTCTCTTTAGGATAAAAATGGTTAGAAGAAGCTTCTTTAACATCAGTGATCAGAGTATAAGCTTGTTAAAGCTTTCTGGAATTAAAGAAATTTTTTAAATAATGGAGTTTTTTCATGATTGAGGGGGAAAAAAAGGCAAAAATTAGACCAAGTGTTTGTATGACGATGATTGAGTGAAACCACCGCCCCATCTAGTGGCCATCTATTGCTATTACAGCTGAACATCTAAAAAACGCATATTTCAGACGTAAGGAGGTTTAAAAAGCCAAATATTCCTTATTATTCCCTCTAAATAAGCAACACTTCTCACATGATGTTGCTCAAATGAACTTTTTCTAAGGTTACTGACGGAGAAAAAGAACTGTTTCTTTAAAAAGAAAGAGATGATGTAAAAGTGTCAAAGTTCTCATTCTTACAGAACAAAAAAAAAAATATACCTAAGAAAAACAGCAAATTAAAAAATAATATACCTCTGCAGACAAGAAAAAAATGTCTGATTAAAAAAAGAATAAAATTAGTTAATAATTTTACTCTCCCGCTGTATAATTAGATTTAACCCCAGTTGAATGTATGTATTTTCCTTTTTACAAGTAACTTTAGCCGAACGACATATCGGACTCTGACATGACGGGCGTGGTGGATGAGGACGTGGAGTCGGCGAACGAGGTGTTGCTTTGTCGGCCATTGTCCGTGTTCCAGCTGGTCCGGTGTGGCGTGGACGGGTACGACGGCGTGGAGCAGTTGGAGGGCGGCCCGGAGCCGGAGCTGGGGCTCGGGCTGCTGTTGCTGGACAGGGGCGAGAACAGGGCGTCCTTCCGCAGGCCTTTGTTCTCCAGCTCCAGCTGAAGGTGCTGGCAGATCTCGTCCGGGAGCCGCTGGTGCTCCTCCTCCAGGGCTCGCTGCAGCTGGGCCTGGAGCTGCAACAGGAAGTGAAGAGTTTCAGCTCGGGGATCCCCGTCAGTCGTGAATTTCTGAACACTTTTCCTGCATACAGCATGCTAAGTACGCTAGCTGGCCCTCAGCGCTGGAGATTTTCATCATATAGTTTGTTTTTAACGACGGTCCCTAACTCCGTCTACATCGGGCTGCGTTCACAACATGAAAAGCGTTGCGCGGGCGGCTCACCAGCGGGAGCTCCTCATCTATGTGCTGCAGCACCTCCCGCTGCCTCAGGACCAGCTTCTCCTGCCTCCTGGTCTGAGCCTCCTCCAGCTGACATGAAAGAGATCAAAGACAGACAACAGACAGGGTGATGGGGGGCAGCCTTACGAATGTGCAGATCTCACCTTGCGGATTAGCGCGACCGAATCTTGAATGTGTTTCCGGTTTATCTCGTTCAGTTCCCTACAGAGAGAGAGAGAGACATCAAAGACAAGCAGGAAATCAAAGCCATCCGAGTGGAACATCAAAGGGGTTTCCTACACTTCCGCCTTGTCCTTGTCGCGACTTTTGGCCTCGCTGATGCTGTTCTGCCGCTTCCTGTCCAGGATCTTCTGCAGCTCCTTCTTCTCCCTGCGGGCGAGTATCTCAGATGAGCAGCCCAACAGCGTGCGTGCCGCATGCCAAAGGTCACACTCACTTCTCGCACACCTCCCTGAGCTTCTTCAGCTGAGCCGCCTGACATTCGTGAGCGGTCTCCTTCAGCTTCTGGAAGGCCTGCAGCAGACGGGTGAAGATGGGTTGGTATTTAACAGTGCGATCATCCCAACTGTTGCGCTCGCCGTCGGCGTCGTGCTGGTCACCTCCTGCTGGTGGCTCTGCTGCGTCTCCCGCTCCAGCGCGTGCAGCTGCTGCCGCAGGGTCAGCAGCTCCTGCATCTGCCACTCCCTCAGCTGGACCGTCTGCTTCTCGATCTCCCGATCCAGCGCCGTCAGCTCGCGCTGCGCCGGCTCGTGGGGCTCGCTAAGGGGAGGAAAAGCCACTGGGTCATGGGCGCGCTCCTCACCCACGCAGCCTCCACCCAGCCACCCTGCCCTACTTTTTCTTGATGCTGCGTTTGAGGTTCTTCTCTATCTGGCTGCGCCTCCTCTGAGAGTCCGACTGGATCTGGCTGTTGCGACTCTTCTGCTCCTTGCTCAGGTTCCACACCTGGAACCAAACCCGTTTTATTTTATTGTTTCCCAGGATTCTTTGCCATCAGAGGGACTCTCTCACCTTCTTCAGGTGCTTCTTGCGCAGCTCCTTCAGCTCCTTGCTCTGCTTCTTCAGCAGCTTCACGTAGTTCTTCTGCTGCTTCAGCTCCTCCACCCACTGCGGCTGCACGTCTGGAGCGGACAGGAGGAATATTAGGGACAATCCCGGCTCCTTATCCTGGTATTTAACTCACAGGGCCGGAAGCTTTTCAAATACCAGGATGTAATAAACAAAAACAGGATGTTCTGGGACGAGCTTACCTGCCAAAATGGTGGCTATGAGGTCGCTTTTCTGGCTTTGTGCTACAAACACACACAGGAAGCACAAAGACAGCGTGTGTAACGTGGACGCATTCGATGACGGACCAAAATCTGCTTTGATCTTGTCCAGAACAAAGCAGCCATGCATGAATCTGAGCCAACTTCAAAGCAAGTTGAGGACTGTGACGAGGAAATGATGATTCCCGCTTCAAGCGCATTGCGGGGTCGCTAATGTTAGCGGTGTCGTTATTGCCTAGATAACACAAAGGTGCTACCTGATAACGGTAGGTTGATGATGTCAGGGGGGTCGTCCAGCGAGTGGAGCGGGAGGACGTGGAAGGGGGAGGGGCCTCCCGGTACCACTTCGCTCTCCTTCCCGGGCTCTCCGTCTTTGGGCTGGTCGGGGACGTGCTGGAGAAACATTTGAACAACTGAGAACCCAACGACGGCCTTTTTCAGCGCCTCCCGCTACGTGCTCCCTACCTCGCTGTTGTCCTCCAGGAGGACCGCCAGCTGCGTCTCTCGCTTGTGCAGCTGACTGATGTGCTTGATGGGGTTGGTGAGCGCTTCCGCGTACTCTGAGAACACAACGGATGGAGCTCGTTAAACCACTCGAGCCTCAGCCTGAAAACCCTCGTCGCGAACCCAGGCCCTCCCCCCAACCGTCCACCAGGGGGCGCACGTACCCTGGTGCTCGTTGGGGATGTAGTCCTGAGCTTCGGTGTAGACGAGCAGCGAGGGCAGCAGGAGAGGCTGGTTCAGCTCATTCTTCAGGTTGATGTAGTGGAAGCCTGCAAAGATGGAACAGGAGCAAACGTCCACATGTGGATCACCCCAAACGAGGTCCCACAGGTCTAAAAAGGAGCACAGACTGCTGGGTTTTTACAGACCGGGTCTAATGGCCGACACTGGGAGGATCCGGTGTCCTATAAACTTGCCGTTTTCTTCGATGACTGCTATCCGAAGAGAGGCCAGCGTGGGAAGGACGACCTGCGGGGGGGCGGTAGGTAAAAGAGGGTCAGACGACGGTGACGAGCCTGCGAGGAAGGTCCGGAAAGCCTACCTTAGTGAAAACAAACATTTCATCGTCCCAAACCGGGTCCAAGGAGTTCCCATTGGATGTTCTGGTTCTGTACTTCCTCTTTGTGTCCGCGGGAAGTCCAAATATGTCCACCTCCACGTACACGCCCACTTTTTTGTCCGTCAAGAACTGGCCTGAGATCACCTGGTGGGTGATTGGAGCACGTTTAGCGGAGCCGAGCTAAAGGGAAACTAAAACCCAAGGCGCGCCGGACCTACTTTAATTTTGACGGTGTTGGCGACGATCCCGTCCACGATGTTTTCGGTGAAAGGGTCGAAGTGTTTGTCCGTCCTCCTCATGAACTCGGGTTTCAGCAGGTAGCCGCTGCCCCCGTTGTACTCGAACACGCCCATGTTCAGCTGCATCGGGAGGTCTGGCGGAGAAGAACGGGGGGGTAACACCCAAACAGGACTTGGGAACGTTAGCATTAGCCAAGGAAAATCATCAAGGCCTTACCGAGGGTCTGGAAGTTTAGCGCCACCATCTGGCAGCCAACATTCCAAAAGAGCTGAGGCATGTAGTTGGAGCTGTCCACCCTCGTACCTTTAGGGTAGATTCGACTCAGCTGGTTTTTGTTGTACCTGGAGGGGTGCTGTTAAGGCCCAACATCCGCTTTGGACACAAGAGCGATGACGCCATAGCGCAGAGGTGGGCAAACTAAGGCCCGGGGGCCTCATGTGGCCTGATGAAATATTTAATCCGGCCCGCAGAGCCGTCACAGTAATTTCTCCAAAAGCCAAATTAAGAAGATTTGATTGGTTCAGCTAGCATGCTAACATGTTTACAGGCTTAGTCAATAGTCCATCAAGCAGGATTTTTAGCCAACCTCTGATCCTCATTTGGGGGGTTAGCTTCCCGCACCACCTGGCCGGCCCCTTCACCAAGATCTACAACCCAATGTGGCCCTTCAGGCTAAATTATTGCCGCAATAGTCTAAATTTAAGGCTTGCAAGGATACTCCACAAACTCGATGGGGGAGCCCTTGAGGATGTCCATTCCTTTGGTTTCCACGAAGGACGACATCTCAAAGAACTTCCTCCTCTCTGGGGGGGGGGGCCAAAGGTGAGAAAACTTCAGCTCGGTTTGATTGAACTACACCGACCCGGCAACCATGATGGCTGCTCGATCCCCGAGGCCACACTCACTGTTCGCCACCTCGAAGCTCTTGAACTTGACGGGCTCGATGTAGTTGACAAGCGTGGACATCTCCTCGGTGGCGTTCACCTCGCTGCTGGCCGTACCCTGAGGACGCCAATCAGTGGTTGAGACGGGGCGGTCCCCTCAGACGCCCGTCCCTCCTCCCGAAGCCCCCTTACCTCATCCGAGTTGGGCTTCTTCAGCTCTGGGACAGACTCGTCTTCCTCCTCCTCCTCGCTCTCTCCTTCACCTCCTGGACGGACATCAGGAGAGCAGTTCAAACACGGTCGGTTTTCTGGGCTACTGTCCCAACCGAGGTTATTATTCTTAGCGAAACGAACGACAAAAACTAGAATTGTAAAAACATTTTCGTTAACTGAAATAAATAAAAAGGATAATTAAGAGAACATAATAAGATAATTAACTAAAACTTTATTGTGTGTTAACAAAACAAACTAAAATGAACTAAAATTACTGGTTAGAACCCCTTTGTTTTAGTCTTTATCCATTTTGGATTGATATAAAATTGGTTTTCACTCGCTCACTTACTTGAGCTATTAAATATGCGTTTGTTATTTAAATATGCTTTTGTTATTTAAATATGCTTGTTATTTAAATATGTGTCTTTTGCTTGTTGGTTATTTTGGTTTGTACCTCGCAGGGACAGTCCCTGTATTTAACCCACACACACTAGTTACACACTAGTGGATTTCCACTTTAAGCTGCTGTGCTGTGGACGCTCATGGTTGTTGTGATTACTGAATATATTTTTTTAAACGTTATCTTTTGTTAAGTTTCATTATTTTGTTCATTTGAATGAATGAAAATGAATGAAAAAACTAAAACTAATAAAAACTAGCATTCCCACTCCAAAAACTAAATAAAACTAACTTAATTCTAGAGAAAAAAGGGAAAACTAAATAAAAGTAAACTTTTATGAAAAATCCAAACCCACCGATGGATTTGCGGGGCTCCGAGTCTTTGATCAACCTCTCGGCCAGCTTCTCCTCGCCATTGGACAGGAGCTGGCTCCCATCGCTGTCATTCAGGGGACAGTCTGCACCGAATAAACAGCGACTCAAACCACGCTGGTATCCTAGGTTCTGAGCGGGTGATGCACCAGCGGCTCACCGTTGTTGGGTGACGACTGCTCCCCCGGCTCTCGCCGCCGGATGCTGCCGCCGTTGGAGGGCCTGTGGTGACGGTGCTTCTTCTTGTTTTTGACGAGAATCTTGCCCAGCAGCTCCTGAGGCGAGGGGAGCAGCTGTCCGGGCTCCAGCTAACGCCACACAGAAGGGACAGCTTAAGCACCAACGACTACCGCCTCCCCTCTGAGGGCGGATGCTCTGTGCGTGTCTATAGCACAGGTGGGCAAACTAAGGCCCGGGGGCCACATGTGGCCCGATGATCTATTTAATCCGGCCCGCAGAGCCTTCACAATCATTTCTCCAAAAGCCAAATGAAGAGGGTTGTCAGCTTGATTGGTTAGAGAAAGGTTCAGACCCCCCTTCAGCTAGCATGCTAACATGTCCTCTCAAGAAGGTGGGGCCAAACATCATCTGGAGCTTCATCATCCATCTCTAGTTGGACCAGTTTACAGGCTCTTCTAAATATTTTCTCTGTCAATAGTCCATCAGGCAGGATTTTTAGTTAACCTGTGATCCTCATTTGGGGGGTTAGCTTCCTGCACCACCTGACTGGCCCCAATGTAGCCCTTCAGGCTAATTAATTACCCACCCCCGGTCTATATGGAACTTCCTACCGGGTATTTCTCCAGCGGATCAATGACCAGAGCGTCTCCAAAGATGGTCCTGCAGTATTCGGCCATTTTGGCCTGTTGCTTGGCCCTGGCGGAGGAGGGGACACGTCACTGAAGAGCCCTACGATCCCGACAGCGCTGGCCGAGGTCACTTACGAATCGACGTGGTTTTCAAAAGAAAGGATGACGGGGTACGGCGACGTCTTGAAGGCACTCTCTGCTATGGCCTCAATCACTTCCTGCAGTCCAGAACAGAAAGATCAAAGCATTCTGTGTTAAGCATCAAAGCAAAAGGTGCAAATAAACACTTTCTGACGTAAACATCTATAATTTACAGGAAAAAAACACAATTTAGGCTGGCAGGTGTGAGAGATTTGCGGTACTGAGTAAATCTAGAGGCCTCGCGATCACCTTGAAGGGGATCTCGGTGGTCATGGTGAACCCGTGTGTGATGTAGGGCTCCTCGTCGTGCGGCCGGCCCTTCCAGCAGTCCAGCTCCACGCAGCGGCAGCCGGTCAGCAGGACCTGCCGGTACATCTCCACCGACGACAGGCCTGTCAGCTGACCCACTGAAAGACGGGCTTTCTTTAGCAACGGCGCTAAACTCTTCACCTCATGCTAACGTCTCGGTGCTATAAAAGCGTCCCGGCCCGCCGTTACCTGTGAGGTACGTGTTGTGCGAAGAGTTGATGAAGTAGTGAGACAGCGGCTGGTTCATGTCGTCGATGACGTCCAGCCTCTCCGGAGGCACGATCCCGTTTTCCTCGCCGCCAAGGTAACGAGCAAACGCTTGCAAACTGATCTGGTCTGGGCGGGGAAAGAAGGCGCGCTCGCTTTGACCTCGTCTGCTGTTCAAACGTGTGAAACGGGGGATGAAAAGGAAGAGAACCTCTCTCCAGCTGGCTGGTGTTGGTCTCGTATTTCTCCATGATCTGCCGGACCTGGTCCCTCTTCAGCGGCGGGTACAGCACCTCATTCAGCCGGGAGTCGCGCTGCCGGCGGTTGATGAAATCCATGAACTGGTCCAGAGAGATGAAGGGCTTCCTCTTGGAGCCGCTGCAGCAGAGAGGAAGGCAGCTTTTAGAACTCCTGGAGAAATGAGAAATGAATGGAAATGGGGAAAAAAAAAAGATGGATAACCTTTCCTCAAAGATGCTTTGGATCTCAGGCCGGAGGCAGAGGCTGTCCAGGAATTTCTGGAAGGCCTCCCAGGTGAAGTCATCTGGTTTGAGTCCCTCTGACTGCAGAACGATGGTTTCACCAGAGAAGAAGAAGAAAGAGGTGAGCTGGGCTCAAACTAGTTATTTTGACACTAAAAAGCAGCAAAATTGAGCAACTCTTTTGTTTTGCGCTATTTGAGCAGCAGAGGGCGCCAGAGGGCCACAGAGGGTAGCAGCAGATTCGTCACAAAACATAATTAAATTAATTCTTATGTTAAGAGGAACTTTTTAACAAGAGGGCAGTGATATCAGGAGCTTTCACTGCTGGGGTCAGTGTGATGCCAACATTATCAAGGCATGTCAGGAATGTGCTGCGTGACCTCAGGCTGTTAGCGGAAAAGCAAAAGAGGGACGTCCGAGCGGCTCCCCGGTTACCCTGTTGTTGACGAGGCCGCACTGCTCCAGGGCCGTCTCCACTCGCTTCTTGTCCGAGAACAGCTTGAGGACGCTGGAAGAGAAAGGCGAGGCGTCAGAGGGGCTCAGGAGGACGGAGGAACGAGCCGAGGTTGAAAGGACAGGCTGGGGATTCCTGGCCTTAGCCCCAGGGCCGGGGCCAGCAGCCTCAGCAGGGAGGCCCCGATGGGGCTTTATTGTTTTTTTTTTTTTATTTCCAAGTTGCGAGTCGCAAAAAGAAATTCTGCTAGCTGCTTGGACACGCCACCGTCCTCGGCTAGCTTTAGCGTCTGCGGTCTGTTAGCTTAGGCAGATGACCGAGAGTAAAATGGAAAAGAGAAGAGGAAAGGAAAGAAGAAGTGGAGCCAAGGGAAGGCTTTCTTTTTTGGTTTTTTTAAGAGTGCTTTGTTGTCTCACTTCTTCACGGGGATCTTCCCGTCCTGGTTGACCTGCAGCTTCAGCTTCGTGTACCTGAAGCAGAGAAAAGAGGCCTGAGATGCCATTCCGGCGCCGCGTTCAAGTGTCGGGGAAAAACGCGGGACTTCTTACGCTTTGAGCAGGAAGGTGTTCCGCGATGCGTTCTGGGAAAGGATGTTGGTGGCCAGAGTGAAGAGCTCATTGGTCCAAATCTGGAAAGATGAAAGAGACTGTTAGGACGGACACACGGACACGGACACACACACACACACACACACACACACACACACACACACACACACACACACACACACACACACAGAGGTCCTTCTTTACAGTCCTTAAACACACACACGCCTTATGACAACATCATAAAGGGACTAATTGTCGTCCTGCAGAGCCAACAGGAGGACGGAGGGGGGAGGGGTCATCATGGGAAGGCGGAGCCCCGGCGTCACCTTGGCCGCGTCTTCCTGCATCGCCTGGAAGTTGAGGAAGGAAATGTTGACCAGGTCGCTGCCGTGCACGATGGTCACCAGCTTCCCTTCCACGTTTTCGCCCTTGCCTAAGCCCAGCACCTCTCGCACCTTGGGGTCCTGGAACACACCTTAGCGTTAGCATTAGCGTTTGGGAGCGAGGAAGCCCCTCCCACCACCTCTGGAGGACAGCGAACATGACGCGTCTCCCTGATCTAATTAGCCAAACACAAACGTCCTCTGCAGAGCTCCTCGGGCGGCTTTGATCCATCATCCAACACCCTCCGGCGCTCTCGGACGTCCTTCCTCCCCCAAATATGTTAGCGCCGACGCTCATGTGCTGAGACAAGAAACGACTAAAACAGTCGGATCAGCTCGTTCAAGAGGCTGTTGGTCGCTAACTTAGAAGGTCAACCAAAACTACCCTTTTATTAATCCCTCTGAGCGGTTTGACAGCGGTCCGTCAGCATCTCTGCCAGACGGACGTCAGCTGACACAAAGACTTCCTCGGCAACAGTCGCCAAGTGGGTCCTATCACTTCCTGTCCGGAGGCCCATCTGTCAGTAGGCTCATTAGGAAGTGGACATCGTCCTTTTCTGACAGACGCGCTTGAACGTCTCATTTCGGGTGAAGGGGGGGAGGGGCGTGATCAAGAGTGGGGGGAGGGCCCGTCACCCCCCCACTCGCTAACACAGAGGACCCACCTTCGGTTGTTTGGCGTATTTTCCCGTCCTGGTGTCCCTGATGGTGTTCATGTCCAGGATCTCCACCTCCTGGAAGAGAAGCTCAGCTGTTAGTGGTTGACGACCCCCCCTCACCTCCTCCTCCTCTTAATCATCTCTACTCCCTCCAAGACGATCGTGTTCTTTTGAAAGGGCGGAAGGACACAGATTTCCAAACTGAAGTGCTGAGAGACAACGCGGCGTCCCGAGTCCGACGCTCTCTTATTGCGAGAGCACATAGCCTGCTACCAAACGGTACCGCGGCTAAAATACCACGCTAACGGCGGCGCTCCGGTCCAGATGTTCCTCTGGAAGCCTGTAAAACCAGGAGCGCAAACACTGTAAAAGTCCTGCTTGTGTGTGTGTTAGCATGTTGCTCTAATCACTGCGCTAGGACAGAGCCGCAGCGTTGACGTGGGCGGCGTGTGGAGGCATCATGTTCGTATTAGCGGCCCTGTTTTGGAAAAAGTCGGGCAGCTAAATAAAAGGTGTGTGGGGACGAATCCCTGCGGCTACAAGCTAACGCTGCCTTTGTCCTCCCGTCTATTCAGTTTGCTTTTATCCGACCTCAGAGACACACACACATGACCTGTATGAGGACGTCAGAGACAGAGAGATGCTTGTGTGACACACACACACAGAATGGAGCAACCCTGAGCGGAGCCTGGTCACCAGCTTCATCATCAACGCAGCGGAAGACAAACTGTAAATATTTGTTTAGGCCTGCAGCCCCTCCCCCCGTCCCCAAGCCCCGCCCACCGGCTCCCTTCAGCCCGTCCCTCTCCAGACTCCTCCTCCTTTATGACTTCACGCTGCGCAGCGACGTCGAGGGTTCGCCGCCTCCGCGCGAGTGATCAGACGGTCGACAGGGAGCGACCAATCAGATCAAAGGGCCTCAGACGCCGTCCTACCATTGGCCTGCGGAGACTAACTCGCTTCCTGGGAGAATAAACCGCTTCTGGGTCTGTAGAACACACACACACTCCTCTCCCACAGGCCGTGGTTTCATTCCGCCATCGCCATGGTGACTCCTTGGAGACCGAAGTAATGAAACTACGCTCCCGTCCGTGCTGGTGTTTGTCTCTGAAAGTTAGCGTCTTCTCCCGCAAGGGCGGCGGCGTGAAAAGGTGCTAACTAGCGACAGGAAGCCGCCGCGTATCTGCAGCCTGCAGGTCCTGACTTGTGAAACAGCCTGACCTGTTGAGCAACACAGGCTGCTTCATGAGCGTGTGTAGGTGTGTGTGTGTGTGTTTGGGGGGAAAAAAAAACAAAAACCAGAAGGGCTAATGTGCCTGTGACACAATCTGGTCTTCACGGGCACAAGTGTGTCGGCGTGCGATCGGAAAGGCGACGTGTCTGCTTGTACCCGAGCATGCGACACGCTGAGCGCGCGTACGTGCGCGTGAGGTGCATTCCTGACATATTCCGGCCTTCTGCTCGGTTATCGTGTGTGTCTGCTGCCGAGCCAGCTGGAGCCTTCACACACACACACACCAGCAGAAAGCTCCCAAAGACGACACGTTAGCTTCCTGAGGTTAGCTACAGTACGATTAGCCATGCCTGCTCAATCCCGGCTGATAAAAGGCTGCCTAGCAACCGCTCTGAGGTCCGTCGGCTGGAGACCGAACACCAGCGCGGTGAGAGCGCTGGGATGATCTGATTAAGTCCTCCTTGGCTCGCTCTTTTCCTTCCTTTCATTTGTTTTTTGTTAAATTGAGCGCTTGCTTCCTCTCCTCCCTCGCCTCGGCTGCTCGCCTCCATTCATTCGCTTTAGAACACGAAAGGGCAGCGGAACGGCCTGGCGGAGCGCCGCACCTTTCCTGCACCGCGCCCGCCCGCCAGCGGAGCCAGATCGGACTTTGATCCGCCGCTCTTATCAGGACACACAAAGCGGAGAGAGAAAAAAGACTTTAAAGGTCGACAGGTTGTTCTGCCAGACGGAGGCAGGAAAGCTCGGCCGGTTCAACTCCGTCACCGCGTCCACAAGCTAACACGCTGTTTCTCTTCAGATCTTCAGATCTGCAGCGCTCCAAGCCTGGAGGAGAGAACCCGAGACAGGCCGGAGCGATGGGACATCAAAGAGAAGAGGAGCATTGGGACATCAAAGAGAAGATGAGTGGCGGCACATCAAAGAGAAAAGAAATGGAGCAATGGGACATCAAAGAGAAAAGAATGGAGTGATGGGACATCAAAGAGAAAAGAAATGGTGTGATGGGACATCAAAGAGAAGGAAAGAGTCCAGATGTAGCCGGAAAAATCGGCTAATTTACACAGACATGCCAATTTAAACAACACGTCTCACATTGGAAATACACATGGAACAACAAAGACAAGCACACACACACAGTTTTAAATTTAGCACACAATTTGATCAGTGGGGGTTTACACTCGCAACCAAACCCCTCCCTGAAAAACAGTGATCTTAGAAAACAAACTTCAGTGTCTGACTTTATGACCTAGCAACATCTATCGCTAGCTAGCGGTTAACTATAATAACTGCAAGAACTAATGAAGGCTAATACTGTTGAGCAAACGGTGCCGAAGGGACGATTGCTTTGACCGAGTCAAGACGCCAAAGAGTCAAGAGTCAACGACACTGAAGACGGAAAGCAAGTACGTTAGCTTACGGATCAGGCTAATACGCAAACAAGATGACGCGACAAAGTCAGACAACAAACAAATGTTTAACAGTTAACAAGCACCAGGATTAACTTCTAAAATCAGAACCCATCACATTTATGGGAACGATCTAGTTGAAAGAACTGGGAATTGTCCTCGATCGTTGGTTCCTGGAACGTTTACGGACAAACTTCCACGGAAAAAGTGGAGAGGAAGCATCTGCAGGGATGATACTGTCACATTTCTCACGAGTGTGTGTGCGTGTGTGTGGATCAGATAATGTCAATGTCAAACTGAAACGCGGTTTTACCCTCGAAATAAGGAAAGCAGGCGAGCAGCGAAAGATGGAGGAAGTGGTTCAGTTATCAACTGACACACTCAACTTCCCCTGCTAACCGCTCACTCTGTGTGTGTGTGTGTGTGTGTGTGTGTGTGTGTGTGTGTGTGTGTGTGAGAGACCTGGAGTGTGTTATGTAAACCTCTTGTTCCAGGTTAATTCTTTGTTAATGTTTGATTTGAGTCAGAGCGCTAATCTCTATTAGATCTGCACTTAAACCTGCCAGCAGCTGTTTGAAAACAAACACAAATACACACACACACACACACACACTAGGGTGAGGGAGTTCTGCTGAGATTTGATGAAAAAACCCCGATGTGTAGAAAGTGTGAAGCTAGCCTAGCAGCTAGCTAGCAGGATATGGCTCGAGTGATTAGAAACATGCTAGTTTAGCTTCTACCTTCGTAGCATCAAAGCTACAACTGATCAGTATTGACCATTTTTTCTTTTTAACCATTTTTTTGCTATGTTAAGCTAAGCAAAGCTAGCAGGAACGACAGTAGCTGTGACCATCAGACTCAAGGTGCCGATTCCTCGATTCCAGGGTTTTTTTTTGTGTTTTAATTCAGCGTCCTCGCGGTGCCATAACTGCGGCTCCGGATCCGACAGGTGAGACAGGCATGACCCCCGTGTGGGAAAAGGAAGAAGAGAAAATTATGGAAAGAGGGAAATGTGGGGGAGGAAACGAGGGGGCAAAGAAATTCCCTAGAACACCCATCGTATCGTCTGAGCCACTTCCTGCCCGTGTTCCCACGCCGGGACGTCAGCGCGGAGGAGATTAGATGGGGAGAAATTAATGAGGGCTTGCGGCGGGTGGGGAGGGGGCAGAGGAGAGGATGGAGAGCATAGAGGAAATGTCATCGCTCCGTTTATGTTAGAGGAACTTTTGCCTCGCAGCTCTGATGGCTACCAGCTGCCGCGGGAGAGGCGAGGGGGAGGGGCTGCAACCCCGAGGGCGAGGAGGAGAGGACGGAACAACGGGGACGCTGGGGGGTTAAGTCAGGAGCCAGGTGATGAGGCATATGGGGCCGTCACATCCGGTTCCGGCGAGTCCATCCCAGGCGTTGGGGAACGCTCCCGACTCATCCAGACCGGGGGTGGGGAGTGGCGGAGGCTAGCGCCTGTGCTGGAACAGATGTGTGGATCTTGGCCTAGCGTGTGGCTCTTGTGCAACCGTCGGCCGCTGGCATGCGGCGCATGGGTTCGGCCTCAGCCCGCCAAAGAGAAAAAAACGAAGGCGAACGGTCTTCCAAACGGGGCGCTCCCGCTATTCCAGAGGTCAACAAGAATCAGTCGCAAACAAAGTAAAGAGGCGGCTTTTAGCGGTTTCCTCCGCGCTGGCCGGACTCCTGGAGGGATTCCTGATGCCGGAAACGTTTTAAAGTTGGTTGGATTAGCGGCGCCATCAAGTAGGGCTCGCTAACATTACGCTAACATCTGGCCCCCTGTGTTTTGCTACAGTTGTCATTACATTTAAATATTTTCTCCCGATGTTCCTGGACGGATTTACGCCCCCGGAAATCTGGCAAATGCTAGCGGTTATCGGCGTTTTAGAGAAATATGCCGATCGCAGTCATGACGACTTTATCTGGGGCGTGCTAACAGACGGAGAAGGGAGGAGAAACAAATGAAGTGGGAATGAGAGAAGAGGTGACACGAAACAGATGGAGGGGAGAGGAGAAAGGGCAGAGGATGTGGTGAAGAGTGGAGAAAAACGAGCGTCATTACACCAGGGAGGGAGGGAGGCGATAAATCAGTCACTTAGAGGAGAAGAAGACGGACGAGGCTAATGAAGAGCAAACGGCCTCCAGACCTTCCTCCAACCTTCGCCAATGCCCCTTTAGGTCAGAGGTGGGCAAACTAAGGCCCTGGGGTCACATGTGGCCCCAAGAACTGTTTAATCTGCAGAGCCTTCACAATCATTTCTCCAAAAGCCAAATGACGAGGGTTGTCAGCTTGATTGGTAGGAAAAAGGTTCAGACCCCCCCTTCAGCTAGCATGCTAACATGTCCTCTCAAGAAGGCGGGGCCAAACATCATTAGGAGCTTCATCATCCATCTCTAGTTGGACCAGTTTACAGGCTCTTCAAAATATTTTTAGTTAACCTCTGATCCTCATTTGGGGGGTCAGCTTCCCCACCACCTGGCCGGCCCTTTCATCAAGATCTAAAACCCAATGTGGCCCTTCAGGCTACATAACTGCCCACCCCTGCTTTAGGTGCCGTCAGAGCCGCCGCACCGGTTCGCACAGCAGTGTTGCGTTTGACACGCCGCCCACCAGACGCACACATCAAAGTTTGACTGGCAGGCTAGCTTGCGACTGTGGAGGCCGGACGTCGCTTCCAAGCAGATTCCAGAGCCCCCATGTAACATTAGCTTAGCTCATGACCAGGTAGGGTTAGCATGACGTGATAAAACAGAAGCTAGCCTCTGAGGACAGCGCCCTCTCTCTGGCTTCGATACTTTTAGCAGTTGTAGCAAAAATGGCGCCTCTTGTGGTCTTGGCAGATGAGCTGAACCATTTCTGGGCGTTCCACTTCCAAAACACCACAGCACCGAAGAAACACACGCCTGTAAAAACCTTTACAGAGGGGGGAGGAACAAAAACATGCTAGCGATAGCCGCGCTCGTTGGCCTTGTTGCTACAAGACCAAACACCTATAATTGACTCTTCTTGGACTGGGAGGTCTGGAACGCGGTTGCGGCGTCCCCAGAGCTCCCGATGTCTCCGCCCCTTCACCGTTTTCTTTAAAGACGGCGAGAGTCCGATCACACCGCCACGTGCGTTTTAAGGGGAAACAGCTGGAGGATCCAGCTGAGGGGGGCTCAGCAGGGGGGACCGGGCCCAGTCAACACCGGATGGGTTGTTTCAGGTAACGAACGCTAGCGCTTCCCTGAGGATTTCCCTAGTCTCCGGCAGAACGGTGTCACAGCAGCGCCTCAGGCGACAAACGGCCTATTGTCTCCTAGGAAACGGGTATTTCAGGCAGCTTGACTGGAGGACGCGCCCAGATGTGCGCGCGCACATGCGCAAACGCGTTCACATACGGAGATCACGACGTCATCTGTCAACAGGTCCTGGGAAAGCCGTTTTCTACAGCTAGCACCAGCGCTAACGGCTTAAAACATCACACATAACGAAGAAACCTTTCAGATGGAAGGAGCTAAGAGGACAGAAACCAGCACAGACATGGACACACACACCGATGGATGTGGCTAAACCGCAGCGCAAGATCCAGACAGAGGAGGCGCTACAGCTAGCAGAAAACAGCTAGCAGAAAGGAGAACCTGTAGGCTTGTGGCTGAGATCAAGTCAACATGTGCGTTCCATTTGTATTAGCTCACTCTCTGATGGTGTGTGTGTGTGTTGTTCTCACCAGGTTGGACCCGCCGGTCCAGTAGAGGAAGAATCCATCTGGGTCGACTTTGAGGGTCACCAGGGTCGGCGGTCCGCTGTTCGGTTCCTGGACGACAACACGTGCAGAAAAATCTCAATCGCGCCATCATGGTGTCACAGAAGTTGATGGCAGCATGTCGTTAGCATCAGGAGCAGCAGGTCGTGACCACAGATTTACCAGCACGCTGACACATCGCTAAAGCGAGCGCTAAGCTAGCTCGCTATGAAACAACGCTGCACTAATGTCACAGTGAATATCATTACCATGACCATCAGGAAGAGGAATCCACCGAATCTCTCAAATGCTAAAAGCTAATGATTTCATAACCAATTTCAAAGCTATTATTTGGAAAATGTTCTGAACAGATGAAACGTGTCAAAAGCAACTCTGGCTAATCACTCTCAGACCTTCTGACTCCTGTTAGCTGCTAGCTAAACTGCGCAACTCCAATTTCACGCTGCGATTAACAAGCTAACGCCGCGGAAAGCGCGCTTCTCAGCAAAGCTGGTCTGTTTCGGGCGCTTTCAGCGTTTAAAAAAAAAGAAAAAAAAAAAAGCTTGGCAGTCACGATTTCAGTCTGTTTCTTTAGTCGGCAAAGTCTGGTTTTAAATAATCCTGAAAACATTTTTTTTCCTGCAGCCAAACAGCTGCGCATGTATCCTATGAGAAATACAGCTTTTGTCAAAAAAAAAAAAACAAACAAACAAAAAAAAAAAAGATTTGCAAAGCAAAGCTCAGGCTAGCATCAGAATTTCCACTACTGTGATAAAGTGGAATCAAACAATGACTCAGAGTCCAAATGAATGTTTAAAGAGCTTCCCCAGAGGAGCCATCACAGCTAATGGCAGTTTAGCTTTTCGGAATATTAGCTGCAATAAGTATAACATTACAGAGTGATAACCCCGTTGCTATCTGAAGCACAAATACCGCTTCCTACAAAATTAGCAGCAGGCTAACGGTCCTCAGTGATGTTTCTGTCCAGACGAAAGAGCTTCAGGGTTCGTTAGCTGCCGTGCTAAGCTTGCGCACCTTTGAGGTGATTGAAAGGTTCTATCTTGTCCAGCTGCCTCAGTGCGTCGAAGCTCGCTAATGCTAGGCATTAGCACGCTGTCAACTGCTTTAACTGCGACAATCGGTGGGTGATGGCCGAAAATCTGGTAGATCTACGCAGAGAACATCGATAGCAAAACAAGTACAGAAGAAGCTGAACACACACACAGCTGTACTACTATCTTAGTGAGGACTCACTAGCATGCTGCTAACTGTCACCATGACAACTAAATACTGTCCCCTACACTTTACCTCGACCCAAATTCTAACCTTCACCTTTAGTTCAGGATTGGACAGCAGCTGCTCTTGCGCACACACACACACACACACACACACACAAACACTGTTGTTGAAATATTTGCATGTTCCATCTGTTTTTACATATCTGGCAGTTACTTTCCAATCCTGCCTCACACACAAACACACACACACACACACAAGAACTCGTTCCGTTGCCCTCTGTGACTCTTCTGAAGCGGCGCTGCAGTCACGGCCTTCAGCGGCTGAACACACACCATCACTGATCAGATGAGATTGATTATTAGTCCTCCAAAACACACCCGCCGTATCGTAGGCATGCACTCGTGGCAGGAGGCCGGGCACGGAGTCTGGAGGAAACCGTTACAGCGTGAAACTGATAAAAGCTGCCTTGGCACCTTTGATGGGCGCGGCTGCTGCCGGGGGGTGGGGGGGGACCAGCAGGAGCCGACGACAGTAGGTGACCTTTGGACCTGAAGCAAAGCGAGGGAGGAGGGGGAGCGCGGCCATAGGCCCGTCTTATGTGACTCTTGTGGCTAACAAATGCTAATTTTTCCACAGAGGTCGTTTAGCCGTCAGAAAGAAGCTACAAGTGAAGCTAACAGGAGCATTTCCTGCCTGCTGGGTTCAGCTACAAAAACGCTACACTAGCTAGTGCGCTAATGAGGGTGTCCCCTGCCTTTGATGAGCTAACCAAAAAACCTTGTTTCCAAACAAAACGCCGACTCTTCTCTGCTAGCTTGATGCCAATCTCCTGCTGAGCAAAGGAAGAACGCTAAAGCATGCAAAGCGGTGCGGCTAACGAGGGCCGAAAGGTGTTTGCTGGATGATACGCAGCTAAATACGCGAAGTGGCCACGCAGCTAGAGGGCGTAGAAGCCGCTAACAGCGACCTGGGCGAGAGCCAGATGTCAGTCACGCACTCGACATGTGGCTGCGGTTGACCTTCCACCTCTCCCTCTAGTCCAAGGGCTCGCTTCTCACCTCCCTGTCAGGACGGCGGCGGCGCTTCTCAGGACGCCGTCAGTCAACCATCGGCTGACTGACGACTCCTGGACCTGGACCTCGCCAAGCCGCAGGGAAGCCTTTTAATTTGAAGGGTCGAATCCAGAACCAGAGATACGGACATTCAGACCCAAAGACCTTCAGCTGCAGATGAAGCAGATGACACGAAGAGGATGGTTTGATTTTGGAGACGCTCCGAGAATTGACTCGGAGCGGTGAGACACCGCCGGACGCCTGTTTGTTGAATTAGCTCATTCAGGGGAGGGAACGTAAACGAATTCCAGGCGGAATTCGGTTAAATTGATTTGTGGCTGAGCTGCAGGAGGTGGTGTGTGTGTGCGTGTGTGTGTTTGTTTGTGTGTGGTGGGGGGAGCTCTGGAAATGTACAACAAGCTGGAACAGGAAGTCGTTGAGCATGAGACACACACCCAAAACAAAACAACCGCATACGCTGAAGTGCACGTGAGCGCGCACCAGCCCTGACGGAGGCAGGGCGCTGAAACTGGAACCAGTTCCACCCCCCCAGCACAAGCATGCGTGTGTGTGTGTGTGTGTGTGTGTGTGTGTGTGTGTGTGTGTGTTTTGATGGAGAAAAATGGAGCATTTGACGGGAAGCATCTATGCTAGCACAGAGGACGCAGGGACGAGGTTCAAAACCTGGCGCGACCGGGTCGGGAGCAGGATTCTGGTGTAAACACACGCTCCTGCCCTCAGGCGGCTCCGTGTGTGTGTTTTCAGATTCCTTTTTTCACTCTGGGAAGGTCTTGGGCCTGTCGGGCTGCCGAGCTCATCCAGGGAGCGACGTTAGCTCTCAAAAGCGACTTCTAGCCATGTCCACATTCCCAGAGCACTAGCACCTGATCTTGACACTGACTCCTTGCCCCGCGCGCCCTATCTACGCAATACTTTACGTGATTTAAAAAAAAAAAAAACTTAACTTAAACTCGAGCCACCACAGTTAGCATTGTTGGCTAACACAGCCAAACTAATTTGCGTTTGCCGCAGCTACAGGACAGGTTTGGGTTTCAGGGGTCGCCGAAGGTCCCAAGGTGGAGTTTTGATTTCCAAGCTTAAATTCTGGTGTCTGGGCACGAACAGACGCACGTTTGTCACCTGTACCGGCGGGAAATCCCCCGAAAAGACCTTGAAGGAGGTGAGCAGACGGACGGGCGCTCCTCCGTTCACCATCAAAGGAGTCCATCTGCTTTTTGGTGGGGTTATTTTCACACTATGATTCTGATACTTTTCCGTCGCTTTCGTGAGGGTTTTTTTGCTCAGTCCGACGGAACGACGGCGCCTCTTTGCCGACGACGCTCTGATCTCTGTAGCTGAAAAGGTGTTTAAAAACAACAACAACAGACAGAAAGCTAGCACATGTTTGGAGCATCTGAACGCTGAATCGGCAGCACGACCGTGTCCTTGGAATTCCCTCCAGTCACACACACACACACACACAGGTTGGTGGAAACACGCGTTCAGAGCTGATACTCGGCCTCGTAGGAAGGCCGGGTTAATCATTGACGGCCTCCCAGCGGTGGCGGGGGGACTGGAGGGACAGGGGCTCCTGCAGGTGGCGTCTGAGCTGAACTTGAGCCCGAGGAAAGCCTGTTCAACCAGAATTCACTCACTCACTCACACACGCACGCCAACCAGTGCAGGATCTGATTAACAACAGCAGGCAAATACAGAGGGCTCCTGGTCACAGCGCGTGATTTAGGTCTCACACACCTGCGTCCTATCTACGTGCGCGCGCACACACACAGCGAAAGTGGATCACACACACTTTGGATCACACACACTTTGTTGCGCAAGAGGCAGAAACTTGATTCATCTCAGTCAACAGTTGCCACATTTCTCTCTCTCTTTCTCTCTCTCTTACCTCGTCCCATTTGATAAATTTGCCTCCTTTCTTCAACGCGTCGTGGACGGACACGGGTTTGAGCTGCAGCGCGTGGACTCCCGGCTTGGCCCCAGCCATGGTGGCGGGGGGCTCCCGCCTCCCGTCCCCGGTGCCAACGCCTAAAGCCCGGCGAGGCGAGCTGGAACTCCTCGGTAGGGAAGCGAGAGAATCGCTCTTCCGTCCTCCACCTCCAACCTTGCAGCTCCTCCGCCTGGTCTTCTTTCCGGTTGGGGGGGGGGGGTGGAGTTAATTGGGGTGCCAATGAGGAGAGGGAGGGGGGGCCCGGGCCGGTGGGGGGGCTTTCAGCCGCGCGCTGGCCCCAGAAGTTTGGAGAACGACATGAGTTTGAATCCGGAGAGCAACACAGAAGTTGGCCGCCTCAGCGCGCACCGCCGCCGCTGTCTTGTCCCGCGTACGCGCGCACCCGGCGGCGTGCACTCGCGGCCTGATCCCGCGCGTCCACCCGCGCGTTTTCCTCTGGAGGCGTCGCCTTCGACCTCTGCCCTCCTTCCTCCCGATCTGCGCGGCTCCTCTTCGCTGGTCGCCTCGGAACAACTTTCTTCACTTCCTCGCCCTCGGCGTCGCTTCTTTTTTCCTCCTCCTACTCTTCATCTTCCTCCTCCTCCTGTCCTGCATGTGTTCTGCAGGGGGAAGAACCGAAACATGCTTTAGACTAGGGTGACCAGAAAATTAAAAACAGAGACGCAATTTTTTTTAACTATATATATATATAATGGCAAATTCTCACCAAAATATAAGAGATTTTATTTTACTCAACTGAGGTGATACAACTTGGACCTTTTTCAGGAAGCTCTGGTTTGCAATGATTCTTTCCGGAACTCAGAGTAACTATCATCAAAGTTAACCCGAGTAATGAGCGGTGCTTTCAAGGTGTCCGGTCCCATACGGTTTCATGGACCAATGAGCATCAGGCTACAGACACGCGGAAACGGTGTAGCTTTTTAATTGGTTCAGATTACAGATCGCTATGACAACTGTGTGATTGACATACACATGGGCCAAAGACAACGAGTTTCAACCAGAATGCACTGTTATAGCCTTAAATGACTTGCTAACACGTGTAGCTTGTTAGCAAGTGTAGCGTGTTGTTGATAAAAGGAAAAACGGACGCCCCGGACGGGGTTTGCGTAAAACTGGGACAAAACAATGGGGCTGTTGAAATCCGCCGGGATACGGGACGCAAGGCTCAAAATTGGGACCGTCCCGGACGTCTGGTCACCCTAGACAAGTTATTTCTGTAGAACTGTTAAAAACGGAAGGACGTTCAGCGACCGCATGGTATCATGGGAAATTCTAATGAAGGTCGCACTTTCACCGTGTGATCTCTGATTGTAAATGTGACCGTTAATGTCTTTTGTTAATGTCACTTGTTTTAAACTAGAATTTTGATACACGTACATGAACAACGGCGTCTTTTCATATCGGGCACCGTCAGCGAGGTTCACATGTAAATAGATTAGCTTCTGCCACACGGCGATAGCAGGTCATGCTTTCAAGTTTCAGTTTTATTGTCAATTTCTTCACATGTACTTGACATACAAAGGAATCAAAATTCCGTTTCTCACTGTCCCATGCGTTAATGCAGACAACAATAAAGTGTAAATGCACCACATAACAATCCTATCCTAAATAATCAAATTCACAACATAACAGTCCTAATTCTAAATGCTAATAAAAATAATAATAATCCTTGCAGGGATGATACCATGATCACCAAGGTGGTTCATCCAACGTGAGACTGGGCCATTGTGCTGTCGGTCTCGTTGACCTTTGCGAATTCTCCACATGTGGGAATCTCGACTGCAGAATTTCTGTTGGTGGGGGACTGCGTGCGCGCTCTCCCCCAAATATGTTGTGAAAACGAAGTGATGTTGTTATACCGAGAAGATACAGTTGAGGCGCGTTAACCCGCGTAATTAATGGGGTTAACTACGCGGGTCATACCTGACCTACTCCAGAGCATATCTTCATTAAAAAAAAATACACGCTTTAATGGGTTATTTAGGCAGGACCTCTCTGTGCGGACTATAATTTAACGAATATATCTGGTTTTGACTTTGCATTAAAACATTTTGTACTTGTAGATCTAGTTTTGTACTTGTTTTTGTTCTTGGACAGTATTTTTTTTTTACACTTGTGCAACATGTTTTTGTACTTGTAGGGCTTTTTTTTTTAACTTCTAAGACATGCATTTGTTTCTCAAGCACGATTTATTATAAAGGTTTGTTTGGACTGTTCTGCATTAAAACTCGTTTGTCGATGGTTTTGATTTTCAAACCTCGCCCTGGTTGTTCGTGAATTGGGCCGTATTTGAAACGCGTCTACTTTGTGAAGTTTTTTATGAATTTAGCTCAGTGTTAGACACACTGCTCAAAGGTCCAGAGGCCCAATGACCCTCTTTTCTGTATTGGCACTTAATGCTTCAAATTTATTTGCTCATTCATATAAGTTAAAGAGTTCTTTGGTCCTTTTCATTTATTCATTTATCTATCTTTTTTAACAAAATTTGTGCAAAGATTCAACTCAGGAAAAATTCCCTTCTGATAAAAATAACTCAGAAAAGGAAAAAAAACAGCTTTAAAGTAGAGCTTTAGGAATTAATATTATACCACGAAACTTCTGTACTTCTTGAGTGAGCTGTTACATTAGCTAGTTAGTTCCATAACTGAACTTTTGATCATAATTAGCCAAAATTTGTAGCTCAAACTAGTTAGCTTAGCTTTTTTTGTTTTTGTTTTTGTTTTTTTTAGGTGCATCTGTTGTTCTAAATAAGAAAAATGGCAGCTAATTTGGATAAACATGGCTGATGAATCTTTATTATTTATGTTTACTTCTGCACAACTGTTTTTAGTCCACCTGTAACCTGTTGAAATGCCGTTGCTAATGACACAGCGACACTTTTGGGAGCTAACGAAAGGTGTTTCACCTCTTTACATGGCTCCCGTTGCTTTAAGTCCAAAATCCTGCTGCCGGGCAACAGCACCATTCGGGCCTCCTGAAAAAGCTGCGGAGCAATGTTTTTTTTTTGTTGTTTTTTTTTTTTGGTGACTGTTGCTAGCCTCCAGCTCCACAACTACACACTGCAGGAATGTCTGCTATGTTGCAGCCTGCTGACTGACAGAGCGAGCCAGAGGTGGCGTGCTGGCAGTGGCGCTAGCAGCCGTTCTCTTCCCTGAGCCAAACAAATCAATCAAAAGTAAGCTAGCCTAGCATGGGAACATAGTAGCAGACACCTGGCGGTGGTGGGGGGGGCAACAAAACCCACCCAACAATGATCGCATGAATACTGAGCGTTTGAACGCATGCATATTACAGCATGCATATTTAGTGACATTGTGTCTCTAGCTAACCTTCTATTTTTGTCTCCATATACGTATAATTTGGTTGTCGCTAATCAGCGCACTGACGGCTGCGGCTCAAGTGCGGCCACCTGCGTTGCCGCTAGCCCTCCTTCTCCCTCGTTCACCTCTCACTCCCTTTTCATTTCTTCTGTTCCTCTCCCTTTCTTTTTAGTGTTTAGCTGTTGATGATAGCAACACTGTTTCTCCTTCACATTGTCTACATTATTGACGGTGCGTACACATTAGCATGGGGGCTAGGACACGTGGTTTGCCCGCAGCTCTTGGAGACAAAGATAACTGGGATCACTGGTGCAGACGGACGTGACGCGGACAACTGGAGTCAAAGCAGGACGAGCGCTCCTGTATCCCTGGACAGAACGCTCCCTCGGGGAGGCTCACAATGGCACTTTGTCTGAGGGCCGCCGACATAATGCAGTGCCTGTCCAGATGCTACCCCCACGCCGTCCCTCACAGTGTCCGTGAACAGCTGATCCAATAGATCTACACAAAGGTTCTCTCTTTTTCAGGCACGCTGAAACATAAAAGTAATCTACTCTTAAAACCTCAAAACACCAGCAACTGTGACAATTATCGTGCGGAACGTGGTAGTGGGATCTAGTGACATACTGCCCTCTGGTGGCGTAATGGGAGCAGTACTGGACTTGAAACTGGCAGCAGGAAGTGAAATTGGGGTCCTTCTCCTGCCACAAAGAAGAGAAGAAGAGCAAAAACAATCACTCGCAAAGCGGAAGTACAAATGTTTCCGCCACCACTGACAGGAAGTGGTGAGAGAGAGAGAGAGCCCGCTGCCGGGGAGGCACCGCTGGGGTCAGGGGTCAGGGGAAATGACCCCACGCCTTTCTCTTTGCTCCCCGGGAGGTCCTGCTGAACTCAGAGGTGGGGATAGAGAGGAAAGAAGAGGACGATCTCATATCAAACATCTGGAGCTGCAGCAGGTTTGCTAACGTGTCTGTTCCAGGCTCCAGCCGCTGCGGCTGAGCGCTCGGTCCCACCGGTTTGCCAGATCCTGTAAACATTTATTTACTTGTCCCGCCCTTGCCGCCACAGGTTGCTCTTGAGGCTGAGCACAGTCAAATGTTTCTCTGCACATTTGTTGTCTTGTAGCCGCTGACTCCACCTCGGCTAATTTTAGGGTGGAAAAGAAGAACGCTGCATAATGATCCGGCTCTCCTTTTGTTTACGCTGCTACACAGATGCTAAAAGACCTGGGAATGATGCTACACGTTAGCAGGAGCCACTGGGGCAGAATGGATCCTGACCCCGCAGGAGATCCACTTCCTGGAAGACGCCACGGCGGCAGCCAGGACACATGCTGCAGCGGCGATGCAGAGCGAGGCGGCCGCGACAGGACGCGGTCCAGTTCCGTTCTGAACGTCGTGGGAGGGACGGCTAAAACGGGAGAAGACGTGGGAGTTACAGGTGGCGCTGAGAGCACGTGCAGGTCACCTGAAGCATAACTTGCCCCGTGATGGCGGCGGGAAAGGCGGAGGCGTTTTCAGAGGGAGGGGGCAGATCCACGCGCAGGCACAGTCTTTCATCGGGGCAGAAAACGGCGCCGTGGTAGCTTTCCATCTGAGGAGGAAGAGAACAAGGGAAGATGATTCTGTTTGCTAACAAACCACCAAAACAACCCACTCATGTTGGTTACCTGGATGGCGCCACCTGCTGGGCAGTCCACCCACCCCGAGTCGGACGTCTGGATTTGGTACCTGTTTGGACCGGTGCACCTGTGTCGGTAACACCGGCCTTCCACAGAGCCGTTGAGCAAGACGCTCCGAGTCTAGAGGAAGAAGAATGGGCGTCTTGCTATACCACGTGTTGCATTTAGGGGCGATAGTGAGTCACTCTGGCCTCCAGAGTACAATAAGAAGGGTCAAATAAACACACACACACGCACACGCACACACACACCTTTCTGGTCAGACTGGAGAAGAAACAACGACTGTCAGAGCCAAATAATTCGCCACTCCAGTTCAGATCCGTGGACTTTTTGCCGTTTTCCTCTTTCCAACATTCACTCTGGAGGGAAACAAAAGGTCAGTTTTGGAAATTAGGTGCTGTGTTGCTGCAGCGTATGATAATTAAATGTTTAACATGAATTGAAATGCTGATTTTTAGTAAAAACAGATGGACTGACTCCGTTGTTGAGGGGCTCAAACACGTGACATCCCTCCAGATACGGATCTGTCTGGCACTCCCCCTTGTGGAAGTGAAGATAATGACACCCAAGTCCGCTGATAAAGAAATTATATCTAGATTTTAGATGGGAATGATTTAAAAAACCTCCGGTTTAAAGTTAGAAATGTAAATCTACCTGCCCGTGCAAAAAAAAGATGAATTCCCCCCACAGGTTGATACAGAACCAAATAAGTTTCCTTCACCTAAAAGTGGACATTTATTCGTGTTTATTGTCATACATGTTGGGGTTTAATATCAGCAGTCTTACCGGTTCCCCAGACCAGACTCTGAGCTCTGCTGAGGTCAACAGCGTACCAGCCGGTGTCCTGCAACGCGGCCAAAGTAACCAGGTCGATCCGAACCGTGACTGGGTCCCCCAGCACCGGCGCCATGATTGAGCCCCGCAGAACGCGGGACTCCCAGTGGGAAGACGCCCTGCCTGGAGCCGCACCCTGACGGAGGCAAGACGGAAAATGCGGTGAGAGCAGGACTCCTCGGGGGCAAGAGCAGCTGAAGTCGAAGGAGGTTCACCAGGTTCTCCAGCGGGGCCCCGAGCTCGGGGTCCGCGGACGCCAGGTGTGTCTGCAAGGCCGAGATGACAGACGGGCTGTAGATCCTCATCTGGCCTGATGCGTCAGCGTGAATCACTTTACCTCGAGCGGAGCAGGTGGCTCCTCCTGCAGCACAACATCATGTTCTTACAGTCAGCGTCTAGTATTATAACTCATTTTTATATTATTAACTTACTAATTCTAACTTTAAAAGGCTGATTGAGCTCATCTGACAGCTTGAGTGTCCTATGTCTCCATCTAGTGGTCACAACACACATTACAGTAGAAAGAGCAGCCCAGTCTATCGCATACTAATCACACTCCTAAGTCAAAACACTGATTTGTGTTTTAAGGATATTATAAACCCCACCAAACTCTGATGCACCTTTAATTTAAAACTTTTAAGATTTAATTTGGCTGAAAAGGGACTTAATGTTATTGCTGGGTGATTCCAGACTTCTATAAAATGTATAAAAACCTGGAGAAGTCAAGGAACAGTCCCTCCAGGTGTGGAACAGATGTTTAGAGAAGCCCAGTGCATGGAACAGCTCATGGATTAAAGTCTAGTAAAAGAAAAAAAGTCAGCATAAGTGAGTCAACACACCGCAAAAATTGGCGGAAAACTCTTAATACTGTGGTTGTTATTCACCTGTACTGTCCTCTGGTGGCTGTACGTGGCCACAGCCAGTCTGTCTTTGCAGATCACCGCTGCCCCGGCCACAGGTCGCCCATGGTTACCAGTCTGGCAGTGGACGGCATAGGCTAGCACGTTAGCCTGGGGAGCAGGAGAGCGATGTGAGGTCACTGATAAAAGCTCTGCTGAAGCAGCCACAAGGGGGCGACGCTGCCTCTGTACCTCTGCTCGACATTTGTCTGTGCTCTTAATCTGGAGGTAGAGCAGGAAGTCGGCGTTGGCGATCCCGGCTCCGTCGGGGCGGAGCTCGATCCTGTGAGGTGAATCGGCCTCTGGGTAAATACGGCAGCCGGCCAGGTGATCGTCCGGAATCTGCTGATGACAGGGATCAGAGGCCGCACGCCAGATCGCCGTCCTGCAGGTTTCGATGCTCACCGTCACGCCCAGGCAGGTCTCAGATCTGTAGTGGGTGTTGGCTCGAGCACACCTGGAGGTGGAGACCCTCCGTCAGTGAAGACCAAAACAACTGAGCTTCAACCGAGTCCAGCCGGCAGATACTGGGTGGGGTCAGGAACCCACCAGGAACACCCCACACACCCCAGCTGGACATGATCAGTGGTGTGAATGATCTGTAAATTCAGACGTTTAAATTGGATCTGGGCCATGCACGCGCGCACGCACATGTGCACAGTCACCTGTTGTAATTGGCAGAGCTTGAATTCCTCCAGATGAACTTGCAGTATTTGTGAACGTCTCTGCTGAGCAGCAGCGGACCCGGAACTCTGTCAACTGTTGGAAAAAGGACTTTATATGATTCAGAGTGTGTGTGTGTGTGTGTGTATACCTCACCTGACAGTATCTCAGAAACCTTTCCCACAGCTTCCTCCACCGCCAGCTCCACCGTCCGCCTCTCGGCCTCTGATTGGCCGCTGCTCTCCTGTGAAATCCAGCTGTGGATCCTGATTGGCTGCGGGATCGTCGTCCTCTTCCTCTCCATCTTCTGTCCTGACAGGTGATGAGGAGGTGACTCCTCCCACCCAGGAGTGCCGGTTTGTCCCCAGGCCTCGGTCCGGATCGTCCTGGTGCGAGCCTGAACCTCATCGAAGATGCAGGTCTGAAGGGCCGCGGGGACGTCCAGCACCACCACGACCGCCAGCCACAGAGTCAGGATGGAGGCGCTCATGGATGCGTGATGTCATCCTTTTCCTGGACATTTGAATACAGAGAACAATGCAAGAACAGGCGGGTGTCTGACTGCCCCCTGGTGTAAAGCCACACCCATTAAATGGTGCACCATCGCACTGTTAGAAATGAGCTCTCACGCTAAACGTGAGCCATAAATGGAGATGCAGGGGCTTGAACCGTGGACCGCTCACATGCGAAGCAAGCACTCTACCACTGAGCTACATCCCCACTGTGAGCGCCACTAATATGCACTTTGATTAATACACAAAGGCGCCCTCTAGTGGGGGTGAACGTCAATGAAAAAGGTTTTTATGAAATGAATGATTGCTTGTTTCTTCCTATTTAAATCTAAATTTTGGACTGGAAACAAAAGCCTGGAGGCCTGTAGCAGACTGCAACTGGAGACCTGGCAGTTTGAAACATCAATTTGTCATTCATGCAGTATTTAGTTAAACATTGGAGTCTAATTGATGTTATTCATTATGATTACCGGTAATTGTAATTTTAGGTTATTTTATAGCCTAATCAATTCATGTTAATTGATTGAACTGACCTTGCTATCGAGCATGTCCCTCTGTGTCCTCTGCTTGTGTCCCTCTGCTGAATGCAGCAATAGACATTTCCCGTAGGAGCTCATGTTCACAAGACTTTTGAATACAAAGCACAATGCGACACCCCTCTGGACCCCCACCGCGTCTCCCAAGCACCCAAGAACACACACACAACCGCCTAAAAGTGCAAATCGTTTTAATCTCAGCCACAATTTTTAACTCCTATACAGTGAAGTCGACCCTAATGAACTTTAAAACCACTCTTCTCTGTAAACAAAGAATGTCCGGCTACTTTACAGCGACACTAATACATTCAACAAAGCAGAAGAAATTTTAGAACAGGAGCCTTTAAAAAAGAAAAACAAACGTGTCCACCAATACAAATGGCTCCCCAAAAGCTCGCTGCTGAGGCGAAAAACTGGAAGAAGAAACCGCTCGGTCGTCTTTTAAAGGTCGATTTAAGTCGAGGTTGTTCTGTGATTTTCCCTCCTCTAGCGCACGCACACACGCACACACACGCACGCGACAAGAGGTCGTCTTTCAGACACATCTGTGCATTCCGTTCACTCATTTGTGTGTCAAACACACAGTTATGGATGCGCACCGGTTCTTGCCGGAGCGGACGTGCACGCTCTTCAAATAAACCCGCCCGCTGTGTTGACGCGAGCTGTTGAGCGAGGGACCGCAGGGCCTCTTTAGCGTTTTGGTGCGCGGTGACTATCACAGGAAACCATCAAAAACCTCCAGGAAACTCTTCAAAAGGCACTTAAATACGGGAAGCGGTGCTTGTTCTGGGTTCATCTGTGATCATCATGGTGGGGGGGAGGGGCCTTATATGGCAGAAGTACGCGGGGACAATCGGCGCCCGCCGCCGTCCTTCTCTGTCAAGCTTAAGACTGAAATGCGCTAGCGCTTTCGGGTTTGTGCCGTCTAAAACTAATTCGGGAAGATGATTCTGTGCAAAAGTTTAGCTTCATCATCAAGTGCACGTGCGACACTCACACAGGCTCTCTGTTAAATATACACGGGCCAAACACGACTTTCTCTGAGAAGCACTCAAATACTTGATTCCACGGTGGGACACAAAAATCGATTGGAAAAAAAGGCACCAGACTTTTTGCACAGTGACGCCGAGTCTCTCACGCTCGCGCTCCTGCGCTCGAGTTCTAACACGTGTGAAAGACTGGCTTTCAGTTCCTGAGGCCTTCAGGTCAGCAGGGGCACGTCGTCCTCCGAGGCGGCGTCTTCCGTCAGGGGGATGAGTAGCACCTCGTCGTCAGAGGAGGAGGAGAAGGACGGGGAGGCGGAGAGGGCCATGGAGTTGGTGGAGGAGGAAGACGGGGAGGCCCTGAAGAGGAAGATGTTCAAGCCCAACGTGTGAAAGATGGAGGCCAGAGTGGAGCTGCTAGAGGGGACGGCGACAGGGGGTGTGGCCATTGGCGGAGCAGGGGGAGCGTAGGGTGGGGGAGGCGTGGACGCGACAGGTGGGGGCGGAGGAGGAGACGCCACCCCCTGCTGCTGCTGCTGCTGCTGCGCCTGAGCCAGCATGCTGAGCTTCTGGGGCACCGGCTGGTTTAGCGCCTCCACGGCCGAGGACGAGGTTGTCGGGGCGGCGTGAGACGCCTGCTGAGCGGAGGGGGAGGCGTCCGACTGCTGCTGGCCGGCGTTGGGCGGCTGGCTTGGCCGGGAGGAGGCTCTGGGGATCAGGCCCCAGCGCCTCATTCGGCGGACGGCGCGGCGGACAAAGCGGGGCCGCCGGCGGCGGTGTGGGGAGTTGGCGGCGTCCTGACGGAGGAGCTGGAGGATTCCTCTCAACGACAGAGACGATGTCTGAGGACAGGAAGAAACATTGGACCACGTTTCAGGCTGAATAAACTACGTCATGGTCCCGAAAATATAAAGACACAAAAAAAAACAAACAAACATACATACATATATTTGGGCCCTATTTCCTCACCTCGTTGGGGTTTTCTGTGGGGAAATCCTCCACTGGTGGGATGATGCCCTGAGCTATCAGCTGACCATAGGAGGGAGGGGCCTGCTGCTGGATCAGCTCCGCCTCCTGGCGGCTGATTGGAGCAAACAAACTGCCCAAAACACAGGACACGATTAGGCCTTTTGTGTGGGGAGTTCAGATGTATGGTCTGTACATTCACCTTTCAGCGCCAACAGTGGCGACAAACATGGAAAAAGGAGCTAGTGCTGAGACACAACGCTAACGCTAACACACACACAGGTGTGTGTGTGCGCCTCTGACGGGCTGTCTGGTCTGACTGGCAACAGAAGCAAACAACAACCCTGTGACTCACTATCTGACTCAACAGAAAGCTGGGCGTTGCCACGGAAACACGGGCATTAAAGCAAAGCCGAGCCGAGCGGACCTGTATTCCCGGGTGCGCAGCGAGTACAGTTTACAGGTGCAGCCCATGGCGATGACCAGCAGGAGCCCGCAGACGAGGCTGCCCACTGTTGCCGCGGTGATGACCTTGCGCGGGAGGATGACGGTGCAGTTGAGCTCGTCCGTGCCGTCCTTGCAGTCCACCTGTCCGTCACAGCGCCAGCTCTCGAACACGCACCTGCAGACAGGACAACAGGGCTCGCTCGATGGGACGCCACGGAAGCGGTGGTGCTGGGGAGATCCGCACGTGCACTGACCTGTCGCTGTCGCAGTGGAAGGTGCCCGGCTGGCACACGGTGCAGTCCCTCTCGTCGCTGCCGTCGGAGCAGTACAGCTGGTAGTTACACCTCTCTTTGGCGGGGTAACACAGCGGTCTCCCCCCATAGTGACCGCCCGTGGACGTCCTCTGACCCGTCGGCCCGCAAACAAACTGGTCCATGCCGCAGCCCTTGCAGCCCTTCTCGTCCTTGCCCGTCTCGGGGCAGTCATATTTGCCGTCGCAGATCTGCTCCTGGGTGAAGCACCCGCCAGCTATGCCGCCACAGCGGCCCTCCCAGGGGGGGCAGTAGGTCCCAACATGGAAGGTAGCGTTGAAGCCGTTCCCCTCTGAGCCGGGAAGCGTCTTGTAAGCCAGCGACAGCAGCCCGGTGTTGGATTCCACCTGAACGGACTTGTAGTTGGACGAGCTGGTGATCTGTGAGGACGTCAAGGACATTTTAACGTTTTTCCTTCCACAAAAAAGAAGGTGAATATTTTTCACAGATCATCAAACTCACCGTTTTGAGCACGTCTCCTTTCCCGTCCTCTCTGTTGTAAATGGTGAGTTTGTCCCCGGGACCCAGCACCAGCTGCTGCAGGTCCAGCCTCAGAGGCCTGGAGTCCTGAGGATCCAGAGTCCACACGCAGGACAGAGCAGGACCGTGCAGGGACGGCGGGGAGAAGGTGCCGTAGAAGGTCTGGAGGAGCCCTCCGCAGGGCCACTCAATGGGAGTGGGAGTAACCAGGGTCTCCCCCTGCACCTGATCCACCCGATTCTCCTTCTCCACCTTCTCCTTAAACAGCGACCACAGATCACTGTCAGGGCTCTTAAAGACCGTCGGGCTCTCCGCCTCCCCGTTGCCTTCCCCCTCAAAGTTGGGTTTTTCCTTCTGTGTGCTTGTGTAGACGGTGGATTCCGTCGTTTCCACCTCCGCACCACAGCCTTGCTCATCGGTCCCAAGGGCGGTGCCTTCATCGAGACACTCCACCTGACCGTTACAGCGCCAGGAGAGAGGAAGGCAGCGGCCCCCGAGGCACTCAAAGGACGTTAACGGGCATTCGCCAGAATCTGGAACATCAAACAGAAGTGAACAACATAAAAATACTGAAATTTTACTACCTTTTGACCACAGTTGAGCAGAAAAAATACCTCTTGCATAGCTGAGCAGAAAGGATGAAACAGGAAACAGATGCGGGAGGAAGTGGTGCATCACTGTAATGTTTCCTCCTGGGAACTCCATCGGTTTGGGCAATTTGGAGCCGCAAAGGAAAACGGGCTCACCACCGTCTGAGGACTTTATTGACAACCATTCTTTTCGACACCGCGCTGAAAACTGGGAGAAGCTGAGAAAGGAGGAAATAAGGACAGATTCCACCACTTCCATGCTGATGTTACTACATATGGAGTTTAGTTCCATTTACCTGAGAACAATTGGTTCTCCTTCCAAGCCCTTGATGATCCAGCAGTCATAGGAGGAACCGTAGCGGTACGACCAGCTGTGATAAGAGGAACTCCTAATCTCTCCAACCTTACTTTCTATGACTTGAAGAGAGCGCCCACAACGGACTGAGAGAGAGAGAGAGAAAGAAGGGATTGTTATCAAAAACACTCCAGTTTCGGAAACATAAAGGGCTATTGTGTGTGTGTAACTACATTACACCCGTACAGCTTAATCTAATCACATTGCAATTGGAAATATGCGCTTTGGGGAGGTGGGCATCCAAGGAAACACAGCAACCGTAAAACTAAAATATAAAACATGAGATCAGTCTTTTGTCTCCTCACCAGAGCAGAAAGCCGGATCAAAGTAGCTGCATGCTGCAAGAAGAAGAAGAAACTAAGTCGGACTTTTGCTTATTTTGACACTGAATGTTGCGCAAGTATCTATAAATTATTGGTTACATCCACAAACCTATTATAGAATAAACTAAGAGTAGACAGAGGGCGGATGGCGCCGTCATTGTGGTGAGGTTTCCCTGTAAAATGTGGGAAATGAAGAAACAACTGCAGGCTTCAAGGCTTGAAAACAAAATGTCAGAAAAGTGCCATTTTAGGTGTTGATTCAGGAATATGGCATCTGCAAAAACAAAAAAAGAAGAAGTCATGTTATGCATGTGTTTGTCTGAAGTTGTGTTCTTTGACTCAGGCTAAGACCATCAACAAGAGACGTCACAAAATAGTAAACCCTTCAAACATCCGTGTAGGAACTGGACATTGGTTTGTTTTTGATTACATTACAGCCATTTCCTCCCCACCATCCGTTAGACAATGACGACAGGAAAGCTAGTATTTCCGAACAGAAAACTTTCGTATAACCAACATTTCCGAGGGTTTATAAGGGCTATTAATCCCGTTGACATTTTGTTTTGGGTCCATTTTTTACGCACAGAGTTTTTAGATAAATTCCTGACATCAACGCGAGTTTCGATTTGAAGGAGACGGGGACGAGAGCTCAGTCACAAGGGCTTTAATAGTTCGCTTCCTCCTGGCTAAGCTAACAGCTAATGCTAACATCCTGACTTCTCTCTTATTTTAAAACGCCTGACTTTAGTGGAAATAGCTCATTACAAACACCTCACAAAGCACGACTAACGTGTTTACAACCCAAATAGAACGTAATATACATTCCAGAAGCTGTGACAAAATGAGAGTGTATCCAAAGAGTGAGCGAAGAGTACCTTACCTTGTATTTCGGCCTTTCTTGTTGACAACTTGTGATGCACTTCCGTGTTTTAACTCATGACGCAAGGGGGCAAGGCTTTGCTTTTCTCCCATAAAAATTCAGTTCTTTATATTATTAACCGTAAACAGTCTAATACTTTAAAATATTTTAAACTTACCACATCGCCGAAATAGCCGACTGTTATATTAACAAAACTACTGTTACACTTCTATCTAAATCTAAAATAAAGAAACGGCACAGCAAAACCGTAGTTTACCACTAGAGGGCAGTATCGCTTCACATAAATATACGCCAAATAATACACAGGAGGAAAGCCTGAGGCGTAATTAACTTTTACTTTAGTGTTTTTTTATAATAAACAAATCCTGCACTCCATTATACTGTTATGGCAATAAGGTTTGTTATTGCGCCCATACGTTTATGTATGTTTTAAGGTATAACTACTATATCCTTGGTACCTATTAGTTGCATTTAATGCATTTATTGCCCAAAGTTTTTCTTATATCACGTGTGTGGGTGTGCGCACGTGCGTGTTTATGCTCAAAAACGATTCGTTGCAGTGTTGCAAAATCACATCAAATGTTGTTGCTCAAATTGGTCAGCTGGAAATGCGAAAATAATGACGTCTGCACATCTGGAGGAGGACCCAGAGGAAAATCCATCTCTCTCTCTCTCTCTCTCTCTCTCTCTCTCTCTTTCTTCCTCTTTCTGCTTCGCTCTCTTTGTCTCTCGACCACAGTCCGCGCACGCTCCAGACTGTCCATGCACAGAAAAGCCGAACTATGAACATTTAGAGAGCCGAAGCTGACAATCTTTCTCCTTTTTTAGCTCTTTTACTGGTTGTTTTTGTTGAGTTTTTTTTTTTTTTTCCACCCTGACTGCGCCGTGAAGTTGCCTTGCGCCGCGTTGCGTGCGTCCATGAGGGCAGGAGAAAAAAGTTTTCCCCAAGCCTGAAGCGGAGTGGTACCCATCAGTTTTTGTGGCCTTTGTGATTTTTTTGCTGTGAGAACGCCAGGGCTTGTAGGGATTTGCTGGTTCGTGCTGGTAGAAGAATGCTGCCCCAGGTTCTAACTCTGGCCTGTGCGCTCTGCTGCTTCGGTTCGACTTCTGTCACTGCAAACCTCCTCGAAGCTGAGGTAAGTCCCCACGCAAACCCTGAATATTCCATAACACACTGTGTTTGTAGACAACATCTTGGCTGCTGGTCTGTCTTTGCATTCCCTCACGTAAATAATCGAGAAGCTGAGTTTTAAAAAGTGCAACATTTTCGAACAGAAAGAGGCAGAAGGTGGAGGAGGAGAAGGAAAGGTGGGGGGGTAATGCCACGCAGGGCTAGGGTGCAGTTCTGAAACCTCAGCTGAGCTGCTTTCTGTTTTGTTCTGGGAGGTGGGGTAATGGATTTCATCCCCGGGACGGGGCCCTCTGTGCGGCCCCAGGCGTCAGGCTGGTCCGTGGACGCCAAAGTGCACTTTCATTCTGGAGAAAACAACATATTTTTGCCAGGAGATCACCTGGCGATCAACAGCGTCAGGAAGTAGATCCTGGCCCCGAAGCTTCAGTTATGGCCGCTGTCACAGGAAGCTGATTTACGGGATTGATAAAAACAAAATGTGCTGAGCAGAAATGACAACATCTCGGACAGGATGCTCCTGAGTCACCAACCACAGACGTGTGATTCAGGGTCAGACGCGGCAGAGGGCCAGAGTCAGACGGTTTACGAGGGCCCCCTCCTGCGAGGAAGGCATCGGCGTGATGAATGTCTGTCAGCAAAGCAAGACAACGTGGCTGCTTACAGGTGCTGTGCGGCCCCGGGGACGGTTGTCCCTTGGGGCCGCACAGCAAGCATTTACATGCACTCGCCGTCACCGGAGCTGTTGTCCTGTGAGAGGTGACACATTTATGCCACAGGGAGGACTCATGAAGGATCTCAGAAGGAGGTTAACATGGAAGGAGCCTGTTTGTGCGTTCGTCTACACGACGCTGGATGCTCTGACCGCGAGGAGAAGCGATGTCTCCCAGGTTAATGCTCCTCTTCTGCTGGGCTCCGCGTCACGTCCTGCTTTAGGTTTAGCCAATCAGCAGAGAGTAATCCTCAAGCCCTGCCCAGGAGTTTGTCAGAGGCTGACCTAAGTACCTACCCTGGAGCAGGAACTCTGTTAGGAACCGTGAAAGTTCCTGCAGCGGAGACACGCACAAACGGCCCCGAAGTTCCGTCAAAACAACACGGAGAGGACGAATCAACCACAAACTGAGTCCAATAAAGTTTCGATCAACATCAGCGGGACTCCTTTTAGGGTCAGCTGGAGAAGCAGGACAGACAAGAGGAATTTTGTGGTTTTGCGTGTCAGCGTTGCTCAACCTCAGAACATTCTTCCCAAGCTAAAGGGTAGCTAATAAAGGAATTAGCCTGAACATGACACCACTTCTGTGAAGCACCCTGGACATCTGTTTTCATTCATATGCCTTGTCTAACCTTCTTACCGAACTGCAGGAACAAACACAAACGTGACAGGGTCTCAGACCTGGATCTCTCCATATCTGGAGAGGCCAAAAAACTTGTAGATTCCCCATCTGGAGACGCACGTCTGGTGATCCTGACTGATCTGGTTGAAAACACATCTGGGTCCAATTTTGTCTTTGCCTCGGCCCGAGAGGCCGTTGCGGTAGCATCAAAGGAGGAATCCAAACCAACACACTGCCCCAACAGCCAACGCCTGTCGCTCAGGAGCCATCAAAATAATCAGCCGGATCGCTCGTAAATGAGAAACTGATAAAGTTTGAGGTGGAGGGAGGCCATCTTCCTTACACTGTCTCTGATTGGGTCAGACGGACAGACTATGACATCACTTTATTCAGATTGAAAAACAGATCCCTGATCGTTAGCTCGGTGGGGCTAAATCAGAGTTACTGTCACGCGTCTGAACCAACCGTAAAAATGGCACCGTGATCATGCTCACTGAACCCTAGGCGGCGCGAGATCGAAATGCTTGTCCGTTTTTTTCCTTTGGCGAAGGGCGAGAGGAACGAGTGACTCAGTGGCTCGAACCGAGACGCAAGCCACAGTTCAAGCTCCACTCCTCCACTCGGCCTGCCATCCTCACCGCTAATGTCTTTACCTCTCCGTCGCTAATGCCACTCTGCACTTCCAATCATCTCCCCTCTTCCTCCCCCATCCTCAGATTTTAACATCACGACCACGAGCTTTGCTGAGTCAGGTGCGACGGTGTAAATTGATGGAGCTTTGACATTGATTTGGCCATTTTGTTCCACAAATACACACAAGTAGCCAGACGAGTGCAACAGCGCCTTCGTTTTTATTGTCGTGCTATAAATGCACACTGACGTTTTTCCGTTGTTGTTTGTGGAACCTGTTGTTGACGTTTTATTATAGTCCTGTCATGTGAATTACAGAGAGGTGGTGTCCACAGAACAGATGACAAACACGACCGCCGGCGTTATGTCACGTTCTCAATGTTGAGCCCATTTTTGTGCTTCCGCTTCTGGTTTTTGTTAGTTTCTGTCCACTAGTTCCCTCTTAAACATGTTTTGTTTTTTTTTTTTAAATCCACCAGGATAATGTGCTAAAATAAAATTGACCTCAGACTCCCAGACTAGACACAGTGAGAAGCCTTCATTTAGGTGAACATCATGGTTAAAGAGCTGTTTTGTCTGCACGGAGCATGTGTTTGCGTTTCTGTAATTGAATAACCACACAGCAAACCAAAATTGTGTAGCACAAAACAATTCCAAGAGGGCCTGAAACGCAGCACAGCTAACCGATTGTTGTGCCTTTGAGTGTTTTAAATGGTTGCATTATTAATAGATTGTGTAAGTTAGAATGTATACATCCTGAAGCTCTTCTTACACCCTTCCAGTCTGCCGCCTGTGCGTTCTACCTTCAGACCTCACGTCACCAAACTACAGACGGACACTCAAACACACACCCGGCGCAGACCCAGGGGTGTGTTTATCAAAGCCGGCCCTGTGACCACACATGGCCACGTAGCAGGCTACTGGAAGCCAACAATACCAGCCATGTACAAGTCTCAATAAAGAGAAGCTTTGATGGTGGCTACTGGAAGTTTCAGGTGGGGGGGAAGGGCGCATGCTGGGATACCTGGCGTCCCAAACCAGAAGCAGTGGTGGTGGTGTGTGGGTTAGCTCCAGGCCCGGAGGAGAGAAGTGGAGGTCTTGATGGCGCGGTGTTTTTCTAGAAGCAGACGTGTCACCGCGGTGGAGCCGCAGCGCACACTGGCAGCAGTCAGCGGCAGAGGCAGAGGGAGTAAATACGGTCGGTGTGAGCAAAGTCAGGATGTGACTTAGACTCCTCAGAATCATCGGCCTGACTAAACAGTTCAGAGAAAGTGAAAGAAATTGGTAGAAGTTGTCGCAATGACTGACCCGAAGGACATACAGTGGCTGTGTGTCCAGCCAGGATAAGAGTAGCTTCTGGCACAGCTGTTTGCTACATTTCCACCCCTTCTAGGATTTTTTCCTTCAGTGAAACCCTCCTTACACCTCAGGAGTGCGCTAATGCTAGCTAAAATTAGCACAGGCCAGATGTTGCGCCTTGATAGCTAGCTTCTTTATTTGTGGACACAGTGTCGCTTTAAAAGTCACATTTTTCAGTCTTTATGCTGGTGGAACCTTTGAAGCATCTTAGTACTATTTCTCATCTTTGAAGTATTCTTTATGGTTGCCTTTGTTCGGTTTATAGAAGAAGCAGCAGACAGTGGAAAGAATAAACCGGCCTTTCATGTATGAAGATAAATAGTGGTTTTGTTTGACACAGAAAAAGGGTTTTTTGGCAGAAAAAAGGAGGACAGGCAGCATCGGGGAGGTATGAAACTCTTTTTTTCCAGCTCTGTGTCCACCAGTTGTCTTTGGCTGCGATGGTCTAGACTTCTGATTCAGATTTCTGGGTCATTGTGACCAAAATGATATCATTCCCTGTTTCATTTGGCTTTCAGTTCCTTTTTTTTTTAAATCGCTCCTCATGACCCAGCGACAAAGTTTCTCCTAAAATCGGTTTCGATTGAAATCAAACAAGACAGAGGACATCAGCTTGGTGTGTGTTAGCCCACACACACACACCCACACACACACACACACATACTCAGCGAACTTCACGAACAAGCTCAAAAATCTGAGAGAGGAAATATTGAGCAAAAATGTTGAGCATTCGTGTTTTAGGGTGAATGAGGCATGTAGGAAGCAAAACAAAGAAATGAGCTCCTTTCATCCTTTCATCCATCCATCCATCCATCCAAATATGAAACTGAACTCAAGCCCTCGTGTTTTTCCCCCTTTCGTAGAGCTGGCTCCAGAAGTTTGGCTACCTGCCCCCAGGCGATGTCCGAGCCCAGGCTATCCGCTCGCCAAAATCTGTGGAGACGGCGATAAAGGCCATGCAGAGGTTTTACGGTCTGTCGGTCACCGGCTCCATAGACTCTCAGACTATAGAGTGAGTCCCAATCAACAGAAGGACATTGCTTTAATCTTTCCAAACAATTGTGGCTCTGACCAACTTTGAATTCTTTGCATCACTGAGAGTTTCCTTTTGTTGTTGTCAGAGCGATGCGCCGGCCACGATGCGGCGTCCCGGACAAGTTTGGCCCAGAGCTGAAAACTAACCTGAGGCGGAAGAGATACGCCGTCCAGGGTCTGAAATGGGACAAGTCTGAGGTGACCTTCAGGTACGTCAACATGACGTAGAAATGTATAAATCAGATCATCTGGAGAAGTTTCATTTTTCTCCCACCAATTGTCCACCAGCATAGAGAACTACACCCCGAAGGTCGGCGAGCGGGCCACATATGAGGCCATCCGGAAAGCCTTCAGGGTCTGGGAAAGCGTCATCCCGATAACCTTCAGGGAGATTCCTTACAGCCACATAAGAAACAAGGTGGACAAGTACGCGGACATCATGCTATCCTTCGCGGAGGGCTTCCACGGCGACAGCACCCCGTTCGACGGCGAGGGAGGATTCCTGGCGCACGCCTACTTCCCTGGGAACGGCATTGGCGGCGACACGCACTTTGATCTGGCCGAGCCCTGGACCGTTGGCGCCGACCAGGGTGGTGAGTGGGAGGTGGGAGTCGGCGGTAAATCGGAGAGGCCAAAAGAAAGACAACGACACCTTTGTTCGTGTCCCTCTGAAGGTAACGACGTCTTCCTGGTGGCCGTCCATGAGCTGGGCCATGCTTTGGGTCTGGAGCACTCCAACGACCCCTCAGCCATCATGGCTCCCTTCTATCAGTGGTTCGAGACTGAGAACTTTCAGCTTCCCGACGACGACCGGAGAGGCATCCAGGCCATCTACGGTGGGTGGTCCTTCTGACCTGTCGGAAACTAGGAGAAGACACATTTATCCTTTTGTAAAAACTAAGTTTGCGGCATGTCAGAGAATATCTTGAAGACTTCTTTCAACAAATATGCTTACTGCTCTTTATCTTGGGTCCTGGTGTTTTTCTCTCTCTTTTTTATTCTCTCTGTCCTGTCTCCCTCTTCTTCTCCTCCTTTAACCAGCCATCTTTCAGTAGGATGGTTCCTCCTTGTAAGCCGGGTCCAGCTCAAGGTTTCTTCCTGTTAAAAGGGAGTTTTTCCTTGCCACTGTGCTTACCTGGGGGTTCAGGCTCTGGGTTTCTGCCTCTGTCAAGCACCTAGAGACTATTTTTATTGTAAAAGGCGCTATATATATAAAACTGAATTGAATTGTTACTCCTCTCTCATCTTCTCTATTACAGGAAGCAAATCCGGGGCTCCACCTCCTCCCCCTCCTCCTCGGCCAACAAAGTTGCCCCGACCGGAGCACGGCCCAGACATTTGCGAGGGGCACTTCGACACCATTGCTATCCTCAGAGGAGAAAAGTTTGTATTTAAGGTACGAGAAGAGCATTTTGAGCTAGCGTTCGCTGGCTGAGAAACCAGACTGGATTTCTCTGAGTTTCCTTTGTTTTTAGGATAAGTGGTTTTGGCGTGTACGGAACAACAAGGTGCTTACAGGATACCCGATGCCCATCAACCATTTCTGGAAGGGTCTGCCTTCAAACATCAACGCGGCCTATGAGAGGGATGATGGGAAATTCTTATTCTTCAAAGGTAGCTTGAGATCAGATTGAAATCCGTCCCACATGCCAGCGGTAGAGAGAGTTCTTTGATGCTTTGTGGGTTCTGTTTTGTCACCTGCCTTCAACTCACCGTCTGGCTCCCTCTTTGCCTCCAGGTGACAGGTACTGGGTCTTCAGCGAGTCCACCATGGACAAGGATTCCCCCAAGTCCCTGAGCGAGTTGGGCACAGGCCTTCCCAAAGACAAGGTCGATGCTGTGCTATTCTACACGATAACAGGACAGACGTACTTCTTCAGAGGAAACAGGTGAGTCTCTCCACAGGACAGCTGTCTATTTTGGTCAGATTATGTAGAAAAAGAACCACTGAGACATTTCTCTTTCCTACGGCGACGGAAACGCGCCTGTTTGGACCCAAACAAAGGCTGCTGTGTAACTTGTTCTGGCACGCACAACCAGGATTATCTGCTAACGTGAAAACAGATAAGCCTGGAGGACAGGAAGGACCAAGCCTTTCCACCCACCGACCAGGCTAGGACGGATTACAGGATATTTACGTTACTTCTAAAGCCTGAATCCTCTGTCTTTGCACTGTTTACAGATACTACCGTTTCGATGAGCAGACCCGCACCGTGGACAGCGGTTACCCAAAGCCCATCAACACGTGGAGCGGCGCCCCGGACAACATCAGAGCTGCTATCATGAGCGAAGACGGATGTAGGTTTTCTGGCTTTACCCCAGTCCAAAAGTTTCAGCATGTTTGAAATCCCAGTCAAAAACCGGACCGCTGTCTTGTGTGGTTGTCGTTTTAGCAAGTCGTGATTTTTTTTAACAAGACTCGTTCTCGTTTCCTCAGCCTACACGTACTTCTACAGAGCCAACAGGTACTGGAAGTTCAACAATCAATACATGAAGGTGGAGTCCGGCTACCCCAAGTCGGTGCTCACCGACTGGATGGGCTGCGAGAGCGAGGAGCCGAAGAGAGGTCGAGAGGAGGAGGTGATCATCATCGAGGTGGACGAATCACAGGGCGGCTCCAAGGTGGTGGCGGTGGTGATCCCCTTGCTCCTGGTGGTGCTGGTCCTGTCCACTCTGGGAATGCTTTTGTTCTTCAGGATGTACGGCACACCCCGGCGCCTCCTCTACTGCCAGAGATCCCTGCTGGACAAGGTGTAGACAGGGCGACGGCATGCTTGACAGACTGCCACAGAGGGACAGAAAGACAGGGGGCGGAAGAGAGAGCGAGGGCCAAGAGACGGAAGAGGAAAGGAAGAACGAAGGTCGTAGGAACTGAAATCAGGAAGATGCGTATTTGTATGTTAAATATGTCCATGTACAGTTCGGTGTCCAGAGATGACCAAATTTCCATCGGTGCCCTCCCTCCCCCCCTCCCTCCCCACGTCCCAGGTATTAAGGACGACGCCCCTCCGTCCCTCCTCTGCTTTAACCAGACGACTCCAGCTGAACTGCTGTGTGAAACATTTCCCTTCTATAAAATCTCTGCACAAGTATTTGTATCCGACCTCTCGAGTCCTGCCTGAAATGCACATTTGGCTGGGAAAAATCAGGTCCCGTTACCCTAGCAACCAATCAAACTCCAAGTGCTTTTAAGTGATCTCCCACTTTGGACCTTAAAAATGGAAGGTACAGCTCCGGTTAAGGGCGGCAAACAATGACCTTTTCTTCCAGAAGATGGAAAACTTCTATTTGACGAAACGACGCAACAACTCACGGGACTTTAAATTCCTCTTTGAGTGCAAGCAGTCAGCCCGGAAAGATCATCCTTAAATGTGTCCGGTACATTTTCCTAAAATTATGGTGCAATTTGTTGTTTGTTTGTTTTTTTTACCAAAAATTATCTTGTAATGAAACAATTGTTATTATAAGTATGGTTATTGTTATTATTGTTCTCCTGGTAAAGTTGGAAGCATTTATTTGGTGTTGTGCATTGTCATTTGGAGTCCTGCTGGACAGAGGCATTGGTGACAATGATGAATCCCCGTTTACGCTCAGCACGCGTTCGGAGAGGTCAGGGAGTCTCTTCTCACGCTAGAACACCTATGAATACCCGGAGCAGGGCTATTTATGAAGTTTCATGGTGCTCGGTGTTTTGTTGTTTTTGCTTAATCTAAATTGAAGTTAAACTGAATCGATAACAATGATAATGGTAATGATATTTATAATGATGATCATATCAATAAAGTGGATTCGAGATTTTTCACTTGCTGTTTTTTTAGTTGGCTGTTTGTGGGATGTTTGTGGGGGGGGGGAGGTTTGAGCTGAACCACAAAGCAATGAAAGAGGTTGGGGGCGTGGACGCAGGTCACATACCTAAAGGTCACAAGGCACAAAGATGTACTAGGGGAGGCGTGGAAGGCTGATGCTCTGGGGAAACGTTGGGGACTCTGTTGCTGACATCTTGGTGGAAGACACCACGCCTCCCGTTTGGGATGATCCCCATCAGCGCGACTCTGCCACCGTCAGCCAGAGGAACATCTGCGATCCGACATCTGGTGTTTGTGAACAATACACGTCAATGTGGTCAACGGAGGCGTTTTGAAGGTTTTTGTTTTTAACTGGATCCAGACGTTTACAAGTAGCTGATTTAGTGCAAGTTAGCTGTATTCTTATTATTTTAACAGTACTGAGACGCACGTGACGGGGGGATGGGTGGAGGGGGTGGTCATACTGGGTGACCAGGATATATGGAGCAGCCAGCAGGGTCGCCTGGTTCTAGCTCTCACGCCAGAACCAGTCGGAAAGAATGATAGAGGGCTAGCATTTTTTTGCAGGAGCGCGCTCCAAGCCAGCATCTGGTATCCCTAAAACAGCTGCAGGCTGGAGCAAGTGACTGTTTTACTGTAAGAATGTTGTAAAATGAACTGAGAAATGAAAAAAAAACAAGAAAAAACGCAAGGTCACTTCCAACAGATTTGTTTTTCCTTCTGCTGAATTATCTGATCTGGGGAAAACTGGTCAGTTTATGAGCCTCAGATCAGCTCCTTCCCCTCACCACAAGTGTCTGCTTGTTTTTCCTACTTCTTTCCTTTCGTTCTCTCCATTTTTAACTCCTCAAATGCCGCTGGTGCTTCAGTGCTAGTTGAAACGCCCCACTAGCTTCCGCAGGGATGTAGTCAGCAGTAGCGCGTGTGCTTCGAATGCATGAGGTCCTGGGTTCAATCCCCAGCATCTCCAGGTTCTTTAAGGGGTCATGGATTAAATATGGCTTCTTGGTACTCTGATTTAACCATATTTCATTAAAAAAAAATATATGAGTATCTGCTAACTGTACAGTGACAGACCCCAGGCATCCTGCTCACATCTGTTCAGCTCATTTCCTCCTCTGCTCGCCACATTCCTCAGGGTCGCTTTCTAGGAAACCGTTAGCAACGGCCCGAGACCGCCGAGGTGCTCTTTTGCCAAAAGCCGTCACTGTTGACTCATGCTGTTGGAGGGAGTGATGGCGATCAGGCGCCATCCAGATTTCATCAGCTGAGTTCTGGATGTGTTCTGAGGCGCCGCGGGGCAAAAACATCTGGCCCAGATTTGGTCTCAAAGATCACCAACGTGATCCGTTCTCCGCGTCTGGCACAAACAGCTGCAGGCGGCAGATCAGCTAGCTTGCTGATGCTACCTCTGCCACATTCGGCCACTCGGTCTCGCCCTTCGGGCCGCCATGTCGGCTTCCATTCCTCATCCTCCCCCGTCAGCCATTTCATCGCGACGGGGCAGCCGCCGCGCTCAGCAGCCCTCCGCCATGCCAGGCAGGAAGTGGTCGCTCCAGCTGTTTGTAATTCAACCGGAGACCTTGTCTGACTGACCTACATTGTGGCACCATTCGTTTTTCTGCCGTGGCACCTTTTTTTCCACATTTCTTTTTCTGACTTTCAGCTGCTGGAAAGTCTGTAAATAAGTCAGCAAGTTTACTTATGACTGACCTCAGCTCTTTTTTGCCCACTTTTGTGTGTTTATAATATCTCAAATCAGCCCAAATAAATACTACCAAAGTGGGTGCCCCACGCTACAGGAACACCCAGGTCAGGAAGTGCACTTCTGGGTACAAGCTGCTGAATCAGGCCCTCTGCAAACCCCCGCTGACCGTCCTCCCACAAGCCAGGAAACCACCCCGGCCTCTGATGGGGTCCGTTCACCCTCCGTCCAGAGCGGTCTGACCTCACCTAACAGCCCGCCCCCCATCCCCTTCATGCCCATACACAAGAAAAAAGACGAAAACATCAAGACTCCCTTCCTCCAGCGCTGACTCCAGCACAATAAGCCACATCTGGTTCTCATTTCTCCCCCCAAAAACCAAAACAACACAAGGATGAGAGGAAGAGGGCGGAGTCAGAGCAGTGGCTGACCTTTGTGGCGGCCCGTTTCACATTATCGACATTTCATCCATGTGATGATGAGGCATTTTAAACTGAACTCGTCCACCCTTCTTTAACATGTTGACACTTTACATGGATGTGAGGCACCTGGAGACAAAGTTGATCATCACAGATGTTGTGTAAATAAAGTTGCATTGAATTAGGTGAAAATATAGATAAAAAATATTTTCCCTGTATTTTAATCATTTAAATGGGCATTTCAGCGTTAATAGCAGTTTTTCCTTAGTTTTTTTCATATTTTGATGTCAGTTGACTTTGAATAACATTTTTTTTATATTTTAATATATTGACTTTGTTCGGGAGTCTCCCACAAATCTGGAACAAGCAGTCCGACTTTGTGAACAAAATAAATAAAAAGCAGAGGAAAAGAGAGGGGGAAATGCCACAAAAAAGAATTTGCAACTCAGCAGCCGTAATTACAGTGAGACTTTGCTGAAGTCTGCAACAAGACAAAAGGAGGGAGGGAGAGGAGGCAAAAGAAAGCAAATGTGAGGGTGAGAGGGGTAAAGGAAAGACTTACCTCACTTCGTAAACACTCTGTTTACAAGCCTCTCGGTATTATTGCTGACTCGACAGAGGTCTCAGTTACTGAGAACTTCAAGTGTTTCTAAGAATTATGAATAAAGGGTAAGAAATCTGAGGAGTGAGGTTTTGGAATCTATTTTTTTAGGACAGAATCTGACAAAGTTGCTTCCCCAAAACCTGAAACCAGTTTTTTTATGTGACAGAAGAGAAAAAGCTAAAATCCTTTCAAATATAACCAGCTCAAATGCACTTTTCACCTGGCCCTGAACGTCCATCACCTATTTTATTTTAGCAGCTTAAATGTGAACCTATTGTTCCAGAAGCGGCCTCTCCAGATCCGCGCCGGCGTGTGAAGCCATTGCTTTCTGCAGGCTGAGGCCGACCGCCAACGCAGCTGATCATTTTTCCAGACAGCGTGCTGCAAAACGACGGCCCAAAACTCTGTTTTCCCCACATTGTTTGCAAAGCGTGGACAGACTGAAAGTAAAATATAGCATAAATGCAGGTCACAGGTTAACCATGCAGGCACAGCGGCGTGCTAAAGTGTTAACACGAGCGTGCTTGCTCTCATATGTACACATTTGTGGTCCTGAATCAGAGCTACTTTATGTTTGCCAGCTCCTCCCTTCCTCTCATCTGCATAACAGAACTCCTCTTTACTGACCAGGAGCTCACAAAATGGCGTTCAAAGCCCCGGCACTGCAGCTGATAAATGCTGCATTCTGGTGGAAAGAGGGATGCATTAACACTGGATCAGAGATGCAGAGAGTTTATTGACAAAGACAATCGACGATAAATACTTTTATTTCTAGCTTTGGGATTTCTTCTTCATTAATATTTTCCCTTTAGCTTTGAGCAAAAGGGATTTTTTGTGTTCGTCTTTTATTTTGTCCTCTTCCTGCTTTTTCTTCCACGTGTCAATCCCTCTGTCCACTTCCTCGTTTAGCATCACGATGCGTCTCTGCGAGGAGAGGATGGTGGGGGGGGATCAAATGCCATGCAGCAATAAATGAACACATAATAAGATAAATGTGTCAACACTCACAGCTAAAACCTCATTCTGTTGCCTTCTTCTCAGATATCCTTTCATTGGAGGTGCTGGTCTTCCATCTGCACACGTACATTAAAAAAACTAAACAAAACAGTAAAACCCCATATACAGCAACTTTACATAGCCAGATATGATGTAAAGTCACTGCAAACTACAATTTAAAAATAAGTATACCTGCATATGACCAGTCAGGCAAATCTGTCAGAGGGCCATATTCTGTTCCAGTTCGGGCCAGTCCATGTCTGCAATTACACGTAAAATGTATAATGATATCTGTCATGTATTACGTACGTCTGTCTGTCTGTCTGTCTGTCTGTCTGTCCAATAGCAGATTCATGTTAAATAATCCCAGCATAGATTTAATTTGATAATTAATAAAGAAAGATTTTCTTTTAAGATCATTCTGCTTAAAAAAAAAAGGCTATTTTTTTTATTGGGCGATAAAATCATGATTCCATTTGTTTTTTAGTTGCACAAGCAGTGCCTACATTACCCATCGTGCATCTCGTCTACTGGTGGTTTCTGGGTAAACGACTAACGTAGCGGCTAAAAGTTAAATTGTCCATTACACTTTTACAAAATAAAATGTCGATGGGGTTTATATATACACACACACATTATTACCTTGAACAATAGTTTAAAACATCCCTATATAGAAAATTTGTAATTTACATTCCAACTTGGGTACATGTTATACAGAGGAGGTAACATTATGTAAACAGCAATATTTAATATTTTATAAAGCAAGTAGAAAACATACTCTTTCCTCCATTTCTCCCCAATCGGAGCAGCACATGTTGTACTAAACTGTTTCCTGGAGAGTCTCAATACTGAAAAACAGATTCAGATACAGTATATATGTACAGGTCGTCTGTGTAGATTCTCACTCATCCAGGTCATAGTTATCCAAAGTTATATCTCTCTGTGTGCAACTGGACTGAAAGGTTTCCTTGAAAACGTTTCGCCCTCTCGAAACGTTTTCAAGGAAACCTTTCAGTCCAGTTGCACACACAGAGATCTATGTACAGGTCGCAACAAACAAGGAATGAAACAGACAACTCTGTTAGCATTAGCAATAGCCTGCGTAAGTAATTGCTTACTGCCATAGTTGTTCTTCAAAATAACAACAGACGGAAGAACCGAAACTGTAACAAAATGGTAACTGAAAAGACGTTTAAAGGTTTACAAGTGTCCTAAAAGCAACACATTCGAGTTATAACCTCTGCCTCACCTGAACACCATGTCCTTACGGACGCCGCCATATTGTTTTGCGATGTTCCATTTTCACCACCAGATGGGGATAAAGATACATTAATGAACGTATACAGCCTGTAAATGTATAACTTTAAATGTTGTTGAGAAGGCCGAATAATATATTAGGCTTGCCTAATCAAATATTACTTTATTCTGTTATTTATTTACCAAAGCAAAACAATAAATACCTGTGTTTTAGAAGTACACTACACCTACTTATGTTATAAGACGCTTATATTTTCTTATTCAATGATACAGTATCTGAGGCAAGTCATAAAATCATTGAAGGAGAATTTCACTCATTTTCCATCAGAATAACGGGGAACTTACTTTTACAAGGCTTTCAGGCTGGCCTGTGTAAATGAAAGCTGTAAATGATACGTTGCCGGAGGTTCTTCATTATAACGTCAAATTTGGAAAAAGAACCGCATGTCACGGTGACGTCATTTGGGATAGCTCGGCCATAGAATAATCTCTGGAGACACGATCACAATCTCTTATTGTGTATGTTCCTCCTCTGATTCAGTTTTTGGATGAATGGGTGCTGCTTCCGGTGACTGACCCAGAGCCCCTGTCTCATCCTTGAACCGGAGACTTGAAATATATGGGGGGGGGGAATAACAATAACTTGGACTTCTTTGCCTCATGGGGAACCTCTGACGGTGGATGGGAGAACTTTGGTGCTGCCATGCTCGAACACACGTCTTCACGTGTGTTTGGGAGAAGAATGCCGCAGCTCTTCAAAGCTCTGTTTTTGTATGAACATTTTAGCTACTAAGCCCAGAAGAATTTCTCTGTTAGCTTTTCAGACAAGTTGCCACTCGCAGCCAGTGAGCTCAACGCTTGACTGTGCACAAGCTTCTCCTTTCTTTCTGTTTTTTTTTTTTTTTTTTTTTTCTGCAGGGACTCCGGTTAACCGCAGGGCCCGTGAATGGCTCCATGTGCAGCGGCTTCCCGGGGGGAGGTGGTGGAGGTTGATAAAGACAAACTTTACCAAACACTGCTCGGCTTTATCAGCATCTGTTTGGGCAGTTCGTTAACCGCCACCAACCGCCGGATCTCAGGGCCGCCTAGCAGCGACCGCTCCCGGGACGTGGTGCGCCCCGGATCCTCCTGGGAGAAGTCAGACACGCCGAAAACATCCACCGGCCGCCTCACTCCGCCGTGCCCTTCCGCGCATTCCACAGGCTGGTGGTACAATCAAGTAGTGCAGTTGCCTGAACGACGCGGGTCAAAGTTGTTTTAGTTGAACTTTAAAACGGTTAAAAGTGGAAGCAGTCAAAATAAAAGGAAAATGTACCACATTAGTACTCTCAAACACAAATAACTCACTGTTACAAAAGTATTTCCCCATAAATAACAGCCGGTCTCAGCTGAACGGTGACATAATGGTTGGTATAGTTTTCGTTTTTCTGTTAATGATTTATTTATCATTTTTTCTCTTCTGATTGCTGACCTTAATGACTTCAATGCCACTGCTGTTTACGCGTATATATATTAATCATTTGTATACAGGTGTGAATGAACTTGCTCACTGGTTTTTAAGAATAATGCCTTATATGTGTTTTAACAGGTTCTCCGTGTTGTGTCACTTTAATCCTTTTTTTGAATTCTCCATTAAAAAGTTTGTATCACATAAAAAAATTAAGTAATTTAACCATATTTTAACCTCACGTTTAAGTGGAAAAGGGGGTCTGGTTCTGTGTTGGTCCTCTTGGAAACAAAGTTAGATTCAGTCAGTGGAAATCCATCCCAGTTTTCAAACTGAAACCTCGCCAAGTGAAATAAGCGGTGTTTAATTTTAATCTTTAATGGCAGGTCTCGGAAACACATCATCTGAGGGAGGTTTTTTTTCCGTGTGTATGACGAAACGGCCATGGCTGTGGAAAGGTGTTCCGGCCCGTGGAGGAAACGAGCCACCGCTCACTGATAAAAGGGAACAGGGCTGCGTCAGGTTTCCGCCGGAATTACGGCCAAAAACGAATGCTTCCATAGGCGTACTTTCAAAATAAAGCATTCCGAAAACACATATTTAAAAAAATGAAGCTTCTATGTACACATTTGGCGTCTCATTGATTAAATAGAGATATGCCAGAATTTAACAATTTTATATAGTCAGAATGTTTCAAGTGGAGGCTGTAGCGTGAGGTTTTTTAGCCTTATAAAGACTTTGAAAAACTATAACCGGAAGTACACCACCATGCTACTTCAAACTTGATGCTGTCGTAAAAAGAGGGGGAGGTAAGTAATAATTTAGGGGGAAGAAAGAAACAAAGTTGTCGTCGGTGCAGCGGACACGGGGTGAGATTTTACTTATCTCGCATTTAGCCCAGGACCGATCTGCTGGGATGAGCAACGCTTTCCTTCTCTGCAGACTCCATTTAAAAATTCTCCGCTGCTCCTTCACCCGGCCGGGATTTCTCTCCTGAAACTGGGGGGATGATAAAAGAGCCGAGCGCAGACGGACGGACCGAGGAGCACCGCCGCTGCCGTATGTCTGCTTTCTGCTCAAGTTAATCTATAATTAAGGCCCCCTTGAGTTCACTTCGCCCTGAGATGAGTAGCAGAAGTCGGGCGAGTCGACTCTCTGCGCACAAGTGGGCTGATTTTCTCGTCTACACTGGACCCACATGAAGCGGAGATCGGCTCCATCCCGCTGAACCTCCGCCGCTTTGTGTTATTTTTCTTTTTTTTAAAAAAGGGGGGGTAGATCGCTAACAGAGAAACACCCCCAATCAAGAAGGGCTCCATCCGAGTGTGTTCCTGACGCTTTACCGAGGAGGGATGGAAGCGCGGACCCGCACGAGGGTCCACAAAGGAGGCCCTGGGCGACCATAGGACACGTTCAGGTGTCCTGGATCTGTGTGTTTCCTGGATGGGCTGACTTGAACCGTGTGGAAGCTGATGGATTCTTTCCTCTGACGTCCCCGTGGACCCTCCAGATGATGGCAAAGTAGAGGACTCATGTAGACCACCCGGAAATGTCTTAAGGTCTTATTTATCTTTTTTTTTTATTTATTTTGTGTATATAAAGGGACCTATTTTTTAAGTCTTCTGCTAGTGTTAAGGCCAGTTATTTTGCGTTTCAATGCTGACAGTTCATCTGTTGTAGTTAAGACTGTAGGTTTACTTGTTCTGCTGTACATCCACCGACACTGTATTTTACCACGCTGACCTGTCACCTGAAGGCATCATCATGGACAGGCCCATAAGCAAGCTGCTGGAGAAGCTGAAGCTGACCGACTCGGGCAGTGTGAAATTCAACAGCTCAAAGAAAAAGCACGACGCAGCCGGCAATTCTAATAACAGCAACGCCAATGGCGGCGGCGGCGTGCCTCCCGCCCCTACGGCCGCCTCCCACTCGAGACCCGGCCAGTTCTCGCTTGCCTCTGTGACTGCGAGTGATGCGTGTGTTCCAGCGGGTGGTAGAGGAGGAGGCGGCGGCGGTGGAGGTCTTGGAATGCCACCTTCTCAGCTCCTCACCTCGCCCCCTTCTTCCGGGTTGACCCCCGACGGAGAGCAGCCACTTCACCCTTCGACCTTGGCACCCCTGCGGCGCCGCTCCCCCCAGCAGAGGGCTTCCTGTTACCTGGGAGAAGGCGTGGACTCGCACCTGAGGCGGGAGTCGGGCCTTGGCCCCGAGTGCGACCCCTTGGGGGCTTTCGGATCCAGAGGGTCCCTCAATCAGCGGCGCTATTCCCTGGAGCTCCAGCAGCTGGTGAGGAGACACCAGCTCCTCTCCCAGCCGCCACTTCCTGTCCCTCCTCCCTACCCCGCCACCGCCGGCTACGGGTCAGCTCCCAGAGGTAGCAGCGGCGGGGGCGGCATGGCGGAGCCCGGCTACCTCTCCGAACCTGAGAGGCACAAGCGTTTCTCCCTCCAGGAGGCTCTGTTCTACAAGCGCCTGAGCACGGGCAGCGAGCTCTGGGAGAGCACCAGGCCTGCGTCCCTGTCTCACCCGCCCCACCGCGCGTCCGACGTGAGTGGCGGAAGCGGAGGTTTCTTTTACCCTCCGGGGCCGACTCTGAGCCCATGCTCCTCGTTCAGCCTCCAGGAGTCCGTGCTGGTCAGCCCCAGGTCCAGTTTTGCTTCCAGCACAGCAAGCGGGGGCGGCGGTGGTGGCGGGAGCCCGATGGGGAGCCGCTGCAGCAGCAACCGGACCAGCGGGATCAGCCTGGGCTACGACTCTCGCTACTCTGCCTCAGGCGCTCTTCCCACGCAGCAGCACGCGAGCTCCCTGCAGATGGGGGGCTCTGCGGTTGGCTACGGGGCTCCAGGCAGGCCTGGCGTGACCCCCGTGGAGGACTGGACTCAGTACCTGGGTGGCGAGGTGCACCCGGGGACCCACGACACGCGACACTCGTACCCTCCCGCAGTTGGTAGCCCGGCGGCGGCGTGCTACCAGGCCGGCCCGGAGTGGTGGGACGAGCAACGAGCGGGGGCGAGAGGCAAAGACGGCGCCAGATACTCCGACCTGCCCGGCACCAGGTACCAGGAGGAGCTGACCCGGCTTCTCCTGAGGGACGCCGCGCTGGAGGGCGAGGGCCTGCTGGAGGGCCTGGTCCTGAAGGAGTCTCTGGCTCTGAAGGCTCTCTCCAAACCCAACCGGACGCTGGTGGGGCCCTGCTCGGCCGGAGGGCCGGGCAAACCTCAGGAGGACCCGGGAGTCAGCGCCGGAAGGGACGTCTCGGAGAACCGCCAAGAGTACTTTGGTGAGATGGCGTAATAACATTGTTATTAACAGCTTAATGACATCAGCTTTCAGGGTTCTTTTTTTTTTTTTTTTATTTTTTTTTTTTTTTAGAGTTTCCGGTTCTGATGGCGTCTGTAGTCCAGGTAGCAGCCCCAGGTGTGTCATAGGGGACGGGAGGGATGATGCGTCAGAACCTGCAGGGGCACGTTTGAGGGAGAGAACGGTGGTTTTTTACCGAGCCGGGCGAACGACTGAAAGAGAAAACGCAGGGCGGACGCCGGCGCGGCCGTGGGACGGGGTGGGTGCGCGCGGGTGCTTTTTCTTCCGCAGCAGGGTGTTTTCACCTCCCTCCGAGTGACTTCAGGCCACAGTAACGTGGAATGTGTGTGAGTCATGTGTGTGTGTGTGTGTGTGTGTGTGTGTGTGTGGCGCTGCCTTGTCGTGTGCAGGGGCGGTGTGCTGCAGCCTGTTTTTCTGCTCAGGTATGCGTGCCCTGAAGGGACATGCACCACTGTACTCCTCTCAGCCATGAGGAGGACACACACTCACATGCGTGTGTGTGTTTATCTCTAAGCGGTTAACGAAAGAGGAAGTAAAACTGAAAGATGTCACCCCATAAATCAAAAAAAAAACCAAACAAACTCTACACTGTTTTGGGTTTTAGCTGTCGCTAATTTTTTCACGTTCAGATTTGCTCTTTGTTTCTGCTCCGTTCTTCTTTTAATGGTGTTTGGAGATGCTAATTTTAAAGTCGGTAGTTTTGGTTTATGGCTCGGGGGCCCGAATCCCAAAGGGAAACCATGCGCGAGTGTAGGAATTTGTGGATGTGCGCGCCACGCCCCTCGGCCACAGAGGAAAGGAAGCTGAAGGGAACCCTAAAAATACATCACAGGAAAAGGTTTTTTTTGTCCGTTCGGGGAAACTTTCCATGGGATTTGCATGGTTGCTGTCGTCCTAAAGCAGGGGTCTTAGACTCGCGGCCCGCGGGCCAATTGCGGCCCTCGGGACAATATTTTGTGGCCCCCTGCCTGAAATCAAAGCTTTGTGTTAGTGCGGCCCGCGCATTTTTTCTCACATGCATCTGGGGGTTTTATATTTTTTAACACCTGTGGGCTCCCGTAGCTCAGGCTCGTGACAACAGCGCAAATTAGCAATTGGTCACTTTAACATGTTTGGATGAACGAGTTGAGGGAAAATATCTTGCCACCTAGTGCTATACGGTTTTTGTCAGCCCCAGTCATGTCTTTTTCAAAACCTGTTGTGAAGAGAAAAGTTGGCGATGAGCACAGACAATTTCAAGAGAAGTGGGAGACGGAATATTTTTTTGTTGAGCACAGGGGCATCCCAACGTGTCTAATATGCATGGATAAAGTTGCAGTGCACAAGGAGTATAACATCAGATGTCATTACTCAACTAAACATGCTGAGGAGTATGCAAAATACCTGGGAGATGAGCGAGAGGACCGGGTCGCCAAACATAGCATATTCTGACTCGTTAAGATGGAGAAGATTGGATCAGTTGACCTTTTTTTTAGAATACTTGAAGCCTTTTTTTGTGGAATACTCATCCAGACTCTACCTCCAGCGGCCCCTAGCTAAGTTGAGTTTGAGACCCCTGTCTAAAGGGACCTGAAAGCCTCTTTCACACAAGTTGAAGGAAAAAAAACAAAAAAACAAAAAAAAAACTGGTTTCACCAGTGGGGCTGAAAGGTTTTCTGCCAACAGTCAGATCCGGTGGGGGGGTTTCCCGGTGATGACGGGCCTTCCACGCGAGACGTCAGCGGGGGAGCAAACAGGCTGGCGCGGAGACTGTGCGAAAATCCCCTCCGCCGTGCGAAGGAGCGGATTTCCAAGTGTCGACGCTCTGTGTCGTAAATGAAGCACTAAGGCCCCCCCACCCCCACCCTGAATAAACTTGCCGTTCGTGTCTCCCTTTGTGCTTCGGCAGGGACTTGCGTGAAGTGCGGGAAAGGTGTGTACGGAGCGGATAACGCCTGCCAGGCCCTGGACAGCCTCTACCACACGCGCTGTTTCACCTGCGTGTCCTGTGGTGAGTATCCCACGTCCACGCCAACGGCTTGAGCGACATCACACCTGTGTCAAGCACCTTCCGCCTAAAAGCTGGGAATGCAGTGAAGGGGGGGCTGATTCTCTATTTACCTCCAACACCTCGGAAGTCCGTGTTTAACTATGTGCTTATAACATTCCTGTCCCGGCAGGACGCACCCTGAGAAACAAGGACTTCTACAACGTCAACGGCTCTGTGTACTGTAAAGAGGATTACATGGTAAGAGTGGCGTTTAGTCAGGAGTCGCTGGATCGATTCCCTGCCGAGGCTAATCCCTCTGTCGGAATTGCAGTTTTCGGGATTCCAGGCCGCGGCGGAGAAGTGTAGCGTGTGTGGCCACCTTATTCTAGAACAGGTGAGTTTTTTTTTTCTTTTTTTCCCAGCCGTGGGAGAGCCGCGGACGCTTTTAACGGCGGTGCGCCGTTATCCCAGAATGCCTCCCAAGAACCCCCACCCCAGGGGACAGAGGAATCCAGTGACTCTTTCCAGTTCCCACGACAGATTCTAGTGGAATGTTTGCCCCTTTTTTCTAAAATACGGAGCTAAGTCCCTGTGGTGATTATCTTAAAAGGCTTCTACCATATTTGTGCCACATAAATACCCACAACAGGAGCAGCCGAGTGAGTCTGATCCACTGGCGCCATTTTGGGGGGGTGGGGGGGTTTAAAAAAACAAAACAAAACAAAACCTGGAACTCTGGAGACTTGAAGGTGGTTTTGCGTCCTCAGATCCTGCAGGCTCTCGGGAACTCGTACCACCCCGGCTGCTTCCGCTGCGTGGTGTGCTCCAAGGCCCTGGACGGCGTGCCCTTCACCGTCGACCATCACAGCAACATCTACTGCGTGGCGGACTACAACAAGTGCGTTCAGATCTCAGCGTGATGGACCCCCCCGGCCCCACCAGGTTTGCATTGTGGGAAGTTTTCTTCCCGAGGTAACACTTCTTCTTCCATCCTCCTGCAGGACTTTCGCCCCCAAGTGCGCGGCCTGTTTACAGCCCATCCTCCCTGCTGAGGTGAGTTGCCGCTAGCGCACCTTTTCGCTGGACGCTACGGAAACATTTGAAACTTCCGGTGCCAAACCTTGTTCCGTGTCGCAGGGCAGTGAAGAGATCCTCCGCGTGGTGTCCATGAACAAGGATTATCACTTTGAGTGTTACCACTGCGAGGTGGGTGGCCTTTCCGCGTTAGCCAATCCCATTTCCTGAACGGCGACTCCTAACCGGGTCTTCCACTTCTCTTTCCAGGAGTGCGGCAAGCAGCTGTCCGATAAGCCCGGCTCACAGTGCTTCCCCCTGGACTCCCATCTCCTCTGCCACTCGTGTCACATGAGCAGAGTGTGCGCCTCGCACTGACCCATCAGCTTTTTCTTTTTTTTTTTTTCCGAAGAAACTGGTCTCACAGCTCAGTATTTTCAAGACCAAACTGCTGATCGATACATTTCCACCGATCCACGTTCGGCTCGACCGCGGACCGGCTCGTTGACTGCCTGCTGTACTTGTGGTGCTTTAACCGGTACCATAGTTATAAGGGAACAGGAAAGAAAACTACTGCGTTATTTGATTTTTTACTCCAGTGTGGCTACTGTTTGCTGTAGAAGTACAAAGGGAATTCGCCTGTTGTTGTACATATTGCTAGCAAACAATTTGCACTTAATTCTGACTTTACTGTAAGATTTGTTATGTGAATCTGTAATATTTTGGGAAAACTTAACTGTATTCTGTAATAAATATGTCCTGTTTTAATTTCTTTGTTTGTTTTTTTTTTTTATAAATATGAAACCAGAGCAGAAACTGGTATCCAATTTAAATTTATTGGTTAAATTCGTGGTACATTCAACACTTGCAGGAGAAGAAAAAGAGAACTTAAAAGCAAATTTAGGATAAAATTTAACTAGTACTCTATTTGAAGGTAAACTCAGTCTTACCTCCTTAAATAGGGTTTCTGATTAAAGGGTCAGAGGAGGGCAATTAAACGCTTCTGTACAGGAAATACCTTCCTATCGGTATTTCAGAATAAAACTTCAAGAATTTCTCTGTCCAAAAAAAAAAAAAAAAAAAAAATGCTTGGGCCTCCTACGTCGCCACAACACAAAAAAAAAAGAAAAAAGAAAAACAAAAACAGGTCCTATCAGAGGATTTACTACAGTGTTTAGTACCGTTAACATCTTTTAGAGGAAAATAACGTATTCACACAAACGCCACCAGCTGAAGGACGTAACAAACCTGAATTAATTAAAATTTCAAAACGAAATCTGTAAAAAACAAAAACAAACAAAACCCAAAAACACTAGATCTCTAAAAAATCTCTCATCAGGATCTATTTTAGACTGGTTTAATTACAAGGTTGGGTTGAAGGGAACTCAAACAGGCGGGTTCCCAACCTCAGCAGGACAAAAACCGCTGAGCTTGGGATCTTTTTTCCAGCTCCACACGAAGGTTCCTTTTACAGGAAAACAGAACAGGAGAGCGAGTTGAACCATTTTAATATTAAAAAAAAAAAGAAAAAAAAAGTGGAAAATGTGTGTATGGAGAGGAGGGAGACAGACAAGCGTGGAAGACAGCATCGTGTGTGTGTGTGTGTGTGTGTGTGTGGAGCAGAGGGGAGACAAGTCCTGAACTTGCAGTAAAGGAAACATTTCTCCAAAACAGGAAACGCTCCCTCCCAGGACTTCCTGTCTGCAGCATCGCTGCTCAGCCACCTCCCTCTCTTTGTTGGGTTTTACCTTCCATCCCCTCAGCGGCGTCTGTCCCTCGGGTTGCTATGGCTACGGGAGCGCCGCATGCCAACTGGGCCCTCCGAGAGCCGTCTGGGCCGATGGCCGCCCTCCCTCTTCTTGTCCCCCTCTCTGTCTCGGCCGCGCTCTCTCTCCCCGTCGGCTCCCCGGGCTGCGCCGCTGCCTGCTGTGGCACTGCCGTCTTTCTCCCGCACCTTCAGCCTCTCCTTCTTCTCCTCCTCGCGCTTCTTCTCTTCCTCCTCCTTCTGCTCCTTGTGCCGGCGCTCGCGCTCCTTCTGCCGCTCGGTGCGGTCCAGGACCTTCTGCAGCACCTGGACACAGGACAGCTCAGTTAAACAACCCCCCGTTTCCACCGGACGCAGTGCCTCTCCGTCCGTCCTGAGTTCCAGTTTCCACTGGCTGCGGCTCCATCCACGGCAGGGCTGAGGCCTCCTGTCGCCCTCCAGAAAAATACGCATCGCTTCTATTTCGGACGAACGAACGCGGACAGACGGAGCACGCCACAACAATCTAGCACAAGGCATCGCGTGTGGCACAGAAGTCGGGTGCAGATTCTAGGATTGTATCTGTTCTCTCTGTCCTGTCTCCCTCTTCTTCTCCTCCTTTACCCAGCCGACTTCCAGCAGGATGGTTCCTCCTTGTAAACCGGGTCCTGCTCAAGGTTTCTTCCTGTTAAAGGGAGTTTTTCCTGCCACTGTGCTTACCTGGGGGTTCAGGCTCTGGGTTTCTGCCTCTGTAAAGCACCTAGAGACAATTTTATTGGAAAAACCGCTATATAAATAAAACTGAATTGAATTGAAGAAAAAATAAAAAAGTTGGGAATTTGTCAAAATAAAAGGTCCCGTATTTAGAGCGATCGTTTTTTTTTAATCATCTTTTTCTTGGGTCGTTTTATCTCCTGTTATGTGGGTGTGTGAAATAACATCACAAGTAAACTTATTGTTTGCAGCATATCTTCGAATATATTAAATAAATAACCTAAATAACCAGAAATGACAAGAAATAATCGATCTATTACGCATTTTAGGAAATATTAATAGAATTCCCCATGGTAGAGTCACCAAAATCTGAAGGGTAAATTTTACTCCTCTAGGAACAAAGAGCGTCTTCTTCTGTGGCTCGTTTTAAAAACTACAAAGTGGTAATATCGTGCGGTCGTACGTGATTTCGTTTTCAGCGTCCTGTTGAAAACGATCGCTCTAAATACGCGACCTTTTATTTTGACAATTTCTAGGATGTTTTATTTTCTCTTCGCACCCGACTTCCTGTCCCGCACGCGGTGGATTGTGCTACATTGGTGCGTCTCCGTCCATCCGTCCAGACGCATCCGGTGGAAACACCCGGACGGCAGCAATCAGGACGGACGGAAACGCACCGCACCCGGTGGAAACTGCCTTAAACGCAGGAAAGAAAAGAAACAAAAATGGAGAAAAGGGCTGGAGATGAGACCTGCTCCTCAGTCAGGGGCAGCCAGTAGATACAGGGAGCCGCTTTGGTCTTCAGGAACAAGTCGTCCAACAGTTTGGCTGGAGGCTCGTCTGCTTTCTCTGCTTCAGGAGACAAAACACGGACGTCACAAACCAGCAGTCGCTTATTTCTTTCGCTTCCTGTATGTGTCAGCGTTTAGTATAAATACCCTTCTTCTCCGTCTTCCGCTCCTTACTCTTGCCCCTCTCCCTTCTCCTCCTTTCTCTGTCCCTGGAGCGGGAGCGCCGGTCCTCCTCCCCGGGCCTGGCAAACTCCCGGACCTTATCCCTGTCCCACTCCCTCTCACCGCGGGCCCGCTCCCGCCGCTGCATTTCCTTCTCCCGCTCTGCCCAGAGGTCCCGAACGCCCGCCGCTCCTCGGTCTCTCTCCCGGTCCCGCTCCCTGTCCCGCTCCTTGTCCTTGTCTCGTTCCCGGTCCCGTTCCCGGTCTCTCTCGGGCATGAGGGGGGGTAGTCGGTTCGGGGGAGCGCTTGGCTGGACAACATGGTCCTCCTTCTCTTCTGGCTTCAGGATACCTTTGTGGAAGTCCAGCTGGAGGAGAAACATTAACATTTGAGGAAAATGGCCACCGAAAATTTTTAACACAGGGGTATTCAATTAAAAGGCACTGAGGTCCAATTATTAACATTTTCTCCAAGTAAAAGGTCGAAAAGAAAGTTGAGCTTGTGTCTTATAGCCTTCCTCTATGTCCACATTTTTCACATTGCAGGATGTTTAACTGAGTCTACAATTAGCTCTTTAACCATACGTAAAAGTAGCCCAGGCAAATTAATTTAAGGCCTTTATTTTAGAGTAAAGAAAACAAAAACCTCAAAACAAAAAAGTGCAAACAGGGCAGAATAACCTTTTTTTTCTCTTAAAGAGGTCCCAGCCTAAAAAACTGAAGGCCTACACTTCAAGTGAAAATGTCAACATCTTCAGAAAATAGTAAATAAAAGGTGGCTCTTTTAGGAAAGAACAAGTGCATACACAGCACTGACTCAACATTTTTCTGTTATTTTTTTCTTAAAAAGGTCTCAGCCTCAAAAATGAAGCCCTACACTTCAAGTAAAAATGCTACGTTTTCAGAGCACGTGAGGCAAACTGGTTTTGAACTGGAAGAATGAACATAAATGTCTCCGTCCACTCGTCTTTAAAACAGAGGTTTTCTTCATCAACCTTCCTTCTTTTGGAGCGAGCCATGCGAGCACAAATTGGCAGCGGCAGCGAGCTGTGGCGTTTCCGCGGTGCGCCGGTCGTGCAGCGTAAACAAACGATTTGATTGGCTCGACTGAGTGCAGCTTTGCAGTATTAACTGGTAGCAACGCCCGCTGTCTATAGCCACGACTGCCAGGAAAACGCTCCACGAAAATCTGTTCACGCAGATTTGTCAGAGATTGGTCACAGGTCCGGACAGAAGCAGCACTCGGTCCGGATCCGGACCGGGGTCAACCATTTGGTGATGCCTCATTTAACATTTAACATAAATTCTTAAAATATTTCCATGGGAGCCTGTCATTACCTCATCCTGCTCGCAGAAGTCCACGTTGAGGACCTTGGGGTTGCTCTGGGGCCATTTCACGCGATGGAGCGCCTCTCTCGTGGCAACAGCCTCCTCTGTTGTGGCGTACTACAGAGGCGGCGGGAGAACAGAGTTAGAACAAAGACAGGGAGGAGGACGCTTGCATAATTGCTTGCTTTTAAATCAGATGCTCACACACTGATATCCTGTGCCTGTGTGTGTGTGTGTGTGTGTGTGTGTGTGTGCGTGGTACTCACGGTGACAAAGCAGTGAGACTTGATCTTGTCGATCCAGAAGCCCTCCTCCACCACGGTGCCGGTTCTGTTGAGCAGCTCTTTGAGTTGGCCCAGAGTGAATGGGCGAACCTGTGGGAAACAGCAGAGCGGTCCGATCACACCGGCCCTCGGGTGAAAACAAGCTGCTCGTTCCTGCACAGGCGGGTGTAGCGAGGTAAACGAGCGCGCCGCACGCATCCAGACAGCTGAAGTTCCGACTCGAGACCCACCAGGTTGGTAACATGGACGATGTTTGAGAGTTTGCCACGGGACGGCGAAGGCTGCCTGGTGGTGCGGATGGGATCGTCGATGGTGATGGACACGCCGGACTTCTGCTGACTGATGGAGCGGCGTACAACGCTGTCGCTCGGGGCAACTGTGGGGGATTCAGAAGGCGGATTAATGTAATGGGCGTGTTTGTGAAGAAATGAAGTAGGGCTGAAACGATTAAATGAATAATTCGAGTAATTTGATTCCTACAAAGCGTCGATAAAAATTATTTGTGTCGAAGCTTCGTTTAATTTCGCTCCACTATACTTCACACTGTGGTAGCCACGGATCGTCATTTCTGTTCCGCAACGCGCTCGCAGCTGATACGTCACTGAAAATCGATGTGAGGCAGGGATTGCAAAGAATTTAACATTAAAAAGAAAAGAAAACGTAGTGCAGTGTCTCTACTGGACAATGCAGTTAGCATAGCATAATAGCACAACGCTGCTACGCAGCACCCCCAAAGGAAACATCCGGTCGCTACTAAAAGTCTGCAGAGCAGACCGGAAACAGCGAGCTAAGGCTAACGGTAATTAGCAGTAATTAACAGAAATCAGTGTGATCCATGATTGAGAGAAGTCTGGTAACTAACCCACTTTGTTTATATTTCTGTTTAAAGGCTGATTCAGAACTTTGATCAATGCGGCAGCTAATCTGCTAGCTATCATGTTCCCCCAACTTGGCTAAGTTTTTGCTTAAGATAATTATATTATAATAATTAACGGAAAATAAAGTGCTATACTGTTTGTTAAAGTCTGAACTTCAGTTAGTTAAATTATAAAAGTCAAGTTTAATTAACGCCGTATCTAAGTTTGATATTATTTTGAGCATGTTCAATGGAATAAAAATGTTATGTAGGCTTTTCAATAAAGATTTAAAAAATGTAAAAAAAAAAATGTGCAGTATATTTCTTATCCTATTACTTGATTAATCGCCAGAATAATGGATAGAATACTCAATTACTAAAATAATTGATTGCTGCAGCCCTAAAATTAGGCGTCTCATCGGGGTTGTCCACCTTTCTCCGCCTCTCCGTCATGCTTGACGGACGTCTGCGCTTCTGAGGGTTCCTCGCAGACGCTGTTCTTTCTCTTGTCTCTGGAAGCTCCGTGCTGGCTGTCGTCCTCCGTCGTCTCCATCTCTTCCTCTTCGTTTGCTTGTCCATTTTCGTGGCTCTCGCTCGGGACCACCTGGAAAAGCGATTGAAACACGGCGGGGAAAACTAAATTTGAAGAAGACAAATCCCAAATTTCCGGAGCTTAAATGTGATGCGACGAGCCCGCTCTGACCTGCGTGACGGTGCGTCGGATCTTGAGGCCTTTGTCCTGTTCGTCTCGGCCGGCCTCCGGGCTCTCCTCGTCCCCGGACAGCTGCAGCTCCTCTGGGTGGAGCTCCACCACGGCCTCCTGGTTCAGTTTGATGTCCGGAATCAAAGACTGCAGAGCAAAGATGAATGCAGGAGATAAAATAAAACTGATATGAGCAGATTTCTTTGGGCAATTACAAATTTGTGGAGGTGATTGTCAGAAGAATAATTGCGATTGACGATTATATTATCAATTGCAATATACGTATATAAAATGTTAATCGTATATTGTTTTTCTTTTTTTATATTCTACTATCATGAATGAATGAATATGTTCATTATCCCGCAATGGGGAAATTGCAGTGTCCCAGCAGCAGCATACAGAAAAGAAATAAATTATATAGAAGACTGAGAAAATATAAAAATAAATAATGGCTAACCCTATATATTTACAGTCCGGTGCTGTACATGAATAATAGCATAATGAGCTTTAATAATTCACATTCTGTACTGTCCTGTACACCTTAACGAATAAGAACAATTTAATGACTTGTTGAACATCCAGAAATAGTTGGGCGTATTGCTGTGGATGGTGGGTCTGTAGACGTTGTTTCAGATTTGTTGCCTTAGCGCTTTTGACTGGCACTTTTTTAAAGCAGATTTTACAGATTGTTTCCTCCACGTTACTGGGCTCTCCTTTATTGTTAGGCTAAAAACCAAAATGCACCCACAGCAGTGCCGTGGTACGTGGCTTTGGAACCAGAACCTCCCCTTCCTCCATGTTGTTATTATCCTAGCCACAGCATATTATCCTAGCCATAGCATTTTATCCTAGCCATAGCATATTATCCTAGCCTTAGCTTGCTGCCGATCCGATCAAGACGAGTGGTAAACAACGTGGCTGCGACTGTGACGCTGCTGCAATATGATAACGTCAGATGCAAATTCATTGTTAGTTTATGCAACTTTGTGGATAAAATAAATAATTGGCGGTAATCGCAAATCTGAAAAACAATCACGATTAACAATTATTGTAATATTCACGAGCTAGCTGCCCTTGCATGTTTCTCATGGTCCCGTCTGTGTGGACACCTGGTTCAGTCCTCTAGAGGGACAGTACCTTCAGTGAGTCAGTGGTAATGCTGATGGAGGGTTTCTTAGCGATGACTGATGTGCTCGAGCCCCAACGCCTCTTCCTCCCAGCTGCACTTCCTGTGTCGGCCTCGCTCATTCCTCCATCTGTGTTAGCTGGAGGCGTCTTGTTGCCTGCAGGACAGACGGCAAATCATTAAGGAGCCAGAAACAGATAAATATGCTTCTACTGAACTATCGCGTTTGTTGTGGGTTCTGTTATAAGAGAGGAAGGCTATCTTTAGGAAAGGCTATCTTAAGCTCCCATGCAGGGTTTTGTGAAACCAGGCAAAGGCAGGGGCCTGATGTTGACATAATAAAGCTGGAAGGGCATCCTGGGAACCAAACTGAAAAATTAATAAAGCAATATTTACTAATTTGTGAGCTCTGCATTGCTGATTCCATAACACCGTCTTACCAGTAAACCTCACTGTGAAAAGACCTATTACTCTTTACTGTTTAATTGTGGGACAATCCTAAGAATATGTTGCCCACAGATAGCTCACATAGCTAATGCCTGTGTCAACAACGGCATTTTCTTGGCAGGTTTCTTGGCAAAAACTGAACAGATTAGTAACTAACAGAAAACTTTTTTATATTCTCCTTTGCAACCTGGCAATATATGACATTACAGTATTCTGGCTGGATAAAGCTTCACCACATGAAAGTAAAAGCACAGACAAAAATGCACGAGCAGGATCGTAATCTGCTCTGCTTCACCACTTCTGAAAGACGTCAGGGACAAATTAAACCTCCGCTCCACATGCAAGAACTAGGTGGGTGGAAATATGGAGGAGAGCTGGCTGAAAGCGCTGGACACAGGAAGGAGGTGGTGGGAGAAGATGAATAAAAGTTAAGAAGGTGTGAATACAGCAGAGTAGGGAGCTAACTAGTTGGTTGGATGAAGTCCTGTTTGTGTTCCAAATAATGTGATGCTTATGGATTTACTTATGGAACAGTGACACCTTGTGGTACAATGGCGTTAAAGCAGATGACGTCACTCATTTTGCATTTACAATAAAAGTCTGGCCGTTTGAAGATGGAGGATATAAGGGAGTGGGAAGGAGCATGACAGATTAATACCAGGCGCAGTAGGATTCTTAAAGACATCGTCAGAAAAGAAAAAGAATCATCTGCACAGGCAACTGCAAGAAGGTAGCATTTCCCCAGAGTTTTCGCCATTTAGATTCATACAGTACATGTAGAAAATATTTCCAGATGTTCAATTTGATTACCCAAATATAAAACAGGGACACTCACTGGTCAGCGATATCTTGCGAGCGGCAAAAGTCTTGGGAGCGGGGTCGGCGCTCTGGAAGGAGAAAGAAACAAAAAAGAGCATACAGAAACCCCAGGGGTGTGGGGCCAGATGAGAACCAGAGGTCCAAACTCTCGCAGCCAACAACAGAGAAGAGGTGATGGGGGGAAAAGTGGAGGAAGAGTGGGAGGCTGGGGGGGGTGTTAAAGTAACAGCCTTGAGGCTCCAATTGCACCATAATATCAAAGAGGATTGTGGGTGAATTCAGAGAGGCTCCGCACGTGGTTCTGTGGTGCACTTCTGCTCAAAAACAGACAGACTTCCTGCATACGTGCACTACATGGGCAAATAATAATTGTATTTAAATTTTACCTTCCAATCTACTGACTATTACAACTAAAATTAGCTCCTATTACTTCCTACATTGAGTAATTTGATAAGTCTAACAGACTGCTCATGAACCTGTCTGCCATAATATAAGTTTGTCTTTACAGGATTGAATCAGCTTTAACTTGGTTTAAAATTATCACTCTTCATCCAATCAAAACAACGCTTTATATCTGTCTGGGCTGCTGCATCACCCCGGGTTTCCACCGGATGCGTCTGGACCGACGGAGAACGCCGCAACAATCTAGCACAATCCGCCGCCTGCGGGACAGGAAGTCAGGTGCGAAGAGAAAATAAAACATCCGGGAAATTGTCAAAATAAAAGGCAATTAGAGCGACTGTTTTCAACAGGACGCTGAAAACGAAATCACGTACAACCGCGCGATATTACAACTTTGTAGTTTTTAAAACGAGCCACAGAAGAAGACGCTCTTTGTTCTTAGAGTAAAATTTACCCTTTCTTCAGATTTTGTTGACTCTACCATGGGGAATTCTATTAATATTTACTAAAATGCGATTATTTCTTGTCATTTCTGGTTATTTACGTTAATTATTTAATATATTCTAAGATATGCTGCAAACAATAAGTTTACACAGATAAAACGGCACAAGAAAAAGATGATTCATACCTGTAATAACATAAAAAAAAAAAAAAAAACGTAAAAAAACATCGCTCTAAATACGGACCTTTTATTTTGACAAATTCCCAGAAATTAAATTTTTTCTTCACACCCAACTGCCTGTGCCGCACGCGATGCCTTGTGCTAGATTGTTGCGGCGTGCTCCATCCGTCCAAAATAGAAGCGATGTGTATTTTTCCGGAGGGCGACAGGCCTCAGCCCTGCTGTGGACGGAGGCGCAGCCGGTGGAAACTGGAAATCAGGACGGGCGGACGGAGACGCACGGCGTCCTGTCTCCATCCGCCACAGGACGCCGTGCGTGGAAACGGGGATTAACGAAACAACAAAACAGTTAATGAAGTGCTATAACTGACGAGCGATGCTCATCTGTTGAGCAGAAGTGAAGAACAGGGCGGCGTAGTCTTCCAGGTTTGATCTGTGCTGCAGTTTAAAAAGTCAAAGTCAGCCACCAATCAGAATTTCAACACCATCGAATCACAACCTGCAGCACGCTGCACTCCAATTGGTTACAAATGACAAAGAAGGAAATCAAATATCCCCCCCCTTTTTCAGAAAATGAGGAGGAGGGAGGAGGAAGGAAAAAAAATGTACGTATACATCACATGTCATTTCCTGGTAGCATTTTACACCTGATTCCTTACTGGATTCACTAGGGCCCACCCGCACGACAGTGAGTACTGTATCTAGGCAACAGGGATCCGATCAGAGAAGGCACAGGACTGAGGGCAGGGCTCGATTTGAGTGTGAAGATTAGCCACCGGGCACTGGGTTGGACTTTTTTTTCCCTTGAGTGGGGCTGGTAGACCCTTCCGCATGGACATGATTCAGTCTGTGCTGAGAGCCGGGCCAGTGAGAGCCTCTCACCGCCGCTGCTTCCAGAGTCCAGCATCAGCCAGCGGGAGGAGAAGATCCAAGAGTCTTTCACACTGGTGCTTGGTGTTTCTCCCCTGTGGATCCTCCTGACAGCAGAGGAAATGTCCAACCAATTTGTCCTGAAAACCCGATCAGCGCTGGATCTGGGTTTTTTTCCCCCCCGCCACAGTTGTTGGTTTGACGACAAAGGATTAAAAGCAAATCCTGCCGTGTTTTGTCTTTGCAGAGCGATTGTCCAAAAAAAAAAAAAAAAAAAAAAAAAAAAAAAAAAAAAAAGGAGAAATCCACACAAGCTGCAGCGTCCAGCTCCCAGTGTGGGACCACCCGTGTCATTGCCACAGAGCCGCTTGCACCCTTAAACGAGTGTCCTTTTCAAAAGTCCGCTTCTGCGTCAGGCGTGGGAGCGTCTCCTGCTGTAGCCTCACAAACTGAACCCACCAATGGAGCAAACAGAAGTCCAGGTCACGTGACCGCCGAGTTTATCCAGGGAAAAATAAGTCCCGCTTTCATCACTTCCAGGGTGACTTTTTACTCAGTTGTGTCCAGATCTGAAATCCCAAAACGGCGATTGCGCCAAGGTGCGACTAAGCCATCGCTGTCTCCTTGCTGAAGCGGACTGTCCGGTGTCTTTGCTCCACCCTGGTGATGCAGGTGGAGTCAAAGCGTTGAAGCGAAGACGCAGAACTGCAGTTTCTGGAGAGAGAGGCTTTTAGGGTGTGTCTGAGGTGCAACAAGTCAAAACCAGCTTCTCCAAAGATGGCGGACGGCGATGCTAAGCATTAGCGACCACCATTCATCGCCTCTCAACCACCAGCAGCACTTTAGTCCAGTTCAGATGGGCGGGGCAGGCTTCCAGAGACAGCGGCGTGCTGCTCCGGGGAAACTTGCCTGCCCCCTGCTGTCAATGGAGAAGCTGTGCAAGCTGGATGGGCACGCCACTGGAGGGTTACTGAGAAAGCGCCCCCCCCCCGCCCCCGGCAGGGCTCGGGCTCTGCTCAGTGCCGTGTGGTTGCAGACTCTGGGCCTAATTCTGGTACCGGCTTCGCACTTGGGCATAGGAGAGGTAGGAGGAGAAGTGGAGGAGGTGCTGATGTTGGTGGTGGTAGTAGTAGTAGTACGCACCAGGTACCGATAGGGGCAATGGAAGAGGCATGGGCACCTTCATAACAAAGCAATCAATGGGGTTTTAAACAGCAATTACACCATAAACATATAGTGAGAGAGAAGCAATTATGATGGGATACAAAGGCAAGAGACAAAGTGGGGGGGTGGGGGGTGGGGGAGGAGACAGCAAGAGAGAGAGGATAGCGATAGAAGCAAGTGAGAAAGCAGAGAGGATGAAAACAGGAGTAAAAGAACAGAAATGAGTCCGGATGCATGGCTACACACGCCGCAGGTTACTATTTCTCTACAAATGCCCAGGCAGCAGGATAACAAAGCCAGAAGTGTGCGCTTTCTGCGGGAGTGCGTTACATTTTTGTCATCTCGCGACCTTTTGCCAAAACTAGCCATACAAAGGTGTGTGAGAGCGCATCTAAAGCAGTGTTTCTCAAAGAGTGGCCAGCGGGCGACCCCTAGTGGTCCGCTAGGTGACATGTAACAAATCACATTTTAAAATTTTAAATTTCAACATTTAAGATTCAGTGTAAAATCAGTGTTTCTTGAACTCCCAAGATTTAAAGAATTCACTTTATTGTATATTTCCTGATGCATCTGTCATTACAGCACCTGATTGTTACTTAGCATATTGTTTGGGGGCTATTTAGAGTCAGGTGGTCCGTGAGGGTTTATTTAAGGGTTCAGTGGTCCTTGGTCTGAAAAAGTTTGAGAAACACTGATCTAAAGGCAGAGCAGCAAAGAAATCCAGTATTTTAGTGGCCTTAAGAAAAGGAGGAAGGGATGAGTTTATTTCTAATCTTAAAAAAAGTTTCCATCTGGAAATTGGTTTGGCGCGCGAACCGTTAAAAACCACGGATCTACTCGACGCTGTGCTGGCTGGAAGTAACCTTGATACGTCCTGCCGACGGCGCATGCAGCTAATGAGTGAGGAAGCGCATTAGTCTGACACAGAGCGAAGACCCGCCCCCACCCCCTCCCCCCTTCGGTGACCTTACCTCGTCCGTGCAGCCCTCTCTATTTTCCGGCTCTGTCGCAAGCGGAGGCTGCGAGACCACGGAGCTCTCGGATTGCGCCTCCATCTCGGTCACGGCGGGAGCGCTGGGCGATACCTCTCTGGGGAGAGGAGGAGGAGGAGGAGGAGATGGTTAAGAAGCAGCGGTGAAAACTCCTCCTTGGAGCAAACAGTCTTCATCTTTCAATCACAGCCTTCCTTTCGCGTCAGCGCCTTCATTACAGAAACCAAGGCGGGCCGCTCGCTCTCCTCCAGACTGGTGACTGGCAGGAGTGTAGGAGTGCAGCGCTTTCCCTCCCTCCGCGACACACACACACACACACACACACACACTTGGTGAAGACTTCAGCTTAGAGCACACCTGCAGGAGCAATGAGCGGAAACAGGCGGCAAGTGGAAAACTAACCCGGCTGAAAGCAGAAAAAGCACGAAAGGTCAAGGCAAAGACACAAAAGATGACAAACCTGAACATCTAAGCCAGTGTTTCTCAAAGAGTGGGGGTGGGCGACCCCTAGTGGTCCACGTGGTGACACGTGACACATTTCAAAATTTCAAATTTTAATATTTAAAATTCATTGTAAAATCAGTGTTTCTGATTCCCAAGATTTAAAGAATTCACATTATTGTATATTTCCTGATGCATCTGTCATACCACCACCTGATCGTTACTTAGCATATTGTTTTAGGGGCTAATTAGAGTCAGGTGGTCCGTGAGGGTTTATTTAAGGGTTCGATGGTCCTTGGTCTGAAAAAGTTTGAGAAACACTGATCTAAGGCTACGCCCACGCTCGTGACGAGCACCTTATGTACCCACCTCCGCACTCGACATGAGCAAAGGTTGAGATAACACACAGATGGAGAAACCCAGAAGAGCTACCATGTGTGTGTGTGTGTTACACTACTCTGAAACAAAAATGCAACTCGTGATGCAGTCCCAGGCACTTGTAATGCATCGAGTTCGTGTAGTTCGGTCTAGAAGTACCTGATTTCCACATTTGGATGTTGGATGTGCAATTATTTAGATCGTGAGCTGCTCCTTTTTCTGTTGCCAGTTTGACGCAATAAAATAATCTCTGCTCTATTTCGCTGGTTTATTTGACTTCAGGCAAAACGGAAAACTTTATTGTTAAAGTGTCCAAATACTTTAGTGCGTGTAAACTGCGATACTCTGCTTGAAAGGGCTTTTGGTAGAAGTGTGCGCTCTCAGTGGTGATGTACCAAGACAAACTTTCATGGCCTAAACGCTCCTGAGCCAAATCGTCGTCAGCAAAGTAGACAAAATATTGTTCCAATCAAATCGGTAGTGCGGCTGTTTCAGGTGGGAGAACATGATTACGCTTGAGAGGCCCATTCACAGCGAAGATATCCTTAACAGAGGTCTGCTTTAATGATCTCCCTTGACAACAGTGCGATCATTATCAGCTACAACCACACAACCCTAAAAATATAAACAGACAACTAAAAACAAATGCAGCGCTGTTAAAAAGAGAACACACATCCGATGGGACAAATTTTAAAAATTTAAAATGCATGAATATGAATACACATCCTAATTTCTTGTCTTTAGGAGCAGATTGAAGTAGGCGAGCGATGCGATCACGTAAGGATATTATTAATAAACGCGTTCCTTTGATCTAATATTACTTCAAGGATATCTTATAATACGGCACCTTTCCCGTAAAGACATCTTATCCGGGTGGTTCATTCAACAAAAGGTTCCCGGTCCGACTCACATGGGCGAACATGTAACATGCTCATAACCAGGCCAGCGTGAGCTGCTCGACTTAGATTTCACCGGCATACCGCTGCTAAGCTAATCATCCTCCTCGTCATCGTCAACGAACGGTTGGATTCACATCGGAACACTAGCGGCTATCAGGGATTTTTAAGATACGACGTGTAAAAATCACGAGCGGCGACCTGAAGGCTTGAATCGCCCTCTGGCTCCCTTACCCGTTTTTGTTGCCTTCGGACAACATTATGGCCGGCCTTGAAAGGGAAACCCCTGGTCGCGGAGGGCAACACTCTGCCGGGACGGATTATTTCGTTTGGACGTAAAATGAAACGGACTCGAATTGGGGGGGGAGGGCGGGGGGGAATCGCGGTAGGTTCTACTGCTGAATGGCCGAACACTGCGTCGGTATCAGAGATGCACTGCATGCAGGGCGGCCATGTTGGCAAGCGAAGTCAAAGGCAAAGCGCCGCAGAGATGTGAAACAACTTCCAGTCGCTGACTACCAAAATAAAAGCGCGCCTTTGTTTGCCGTCACTTTTTGACAGAAATCCAGTTCATTTCGGATTAAAAACACGTTTCATGGTGTTCGAAGGATAAAGGCGAGATGTAAAATGTCATTTCTAATTTACAAAATAACGACTAGAAAATTAAAAAAAAAAAAGGAAAAAACAAAAGGGCCGCGGCATCCATGACAAGCTGCCCAGCTCACTGCCTGATGAAAAAAAAAAAAAAACCATCGGGAATGAAACCAAACCTGCACACGCAGAAGCCATTCTGACAACACAATGTTACAAAACTATTACAGAGACAGCTCAGAATGCTCTCCAGAAAGTAAAGAGATACTTATTATCATTGATTTAACAGAAAATGCAATCATTTTAATTGTTATTACTGTGGCATACTCCAATGAATAATACTGACCTTCTGGAATGGTAGATTTTGTCACCTTTACTCAGGTTGGTCTTCAACACTTTTTGATCTTGGTCTGATTTCTGAAAAGTAATCCATGGTAATGACAATCAACAAATAAGGATTGTTAGGTGAATCCTTAGTGTAGACACAACAACGCTAGATATTTTTTAAAAGGGGTGCTAAATTAACCTTAACAATTAGCTGCATTATTTAAATGGACTTGTAAGTTCTGGTAGTGATGCAGTGACACTTGCTGTGATTTAAAAATGTGATGCAGTGTGGTACAAAATTAAAATTGCTGACACACACATGGTATGACTTGAACAACCGACCTTCAACTGGTTGCTCTTGTCCTCAGAGGAGGAAGAGGAGCTCGACGAACCCGAGGAGGAGTCAGAATCTGATGAGGAATCCGAATTCTGGCCATCACTGTGGACTTTCTTTTCTCCGTTCTCCGGCTCCTCTTTCTGCTTTTGGGGTTTTTCCTCTTTTTTCTTTTGCTCATCTTGAGACTTTTTCTCCTCCTTCAGCTGCTTCCCCTCCTCTTCTGTATCTCCTTGGAGCCTTTTCTTTTCCTCCTCCTGTTCTTCTATCTTCTCTTGTTGTCTTTCCTTCTTGCTGAAATACCTCACCTCTTCTCCACCTCGGCTTTCCTGAAGGGTTCTTCTCTCCGCCATATGTGGTGGGGCTTTGCTGGAACTGGCAGGCCCACCAGCGGACTCCTCCCCTGCATGGAGAGCCCCCTCAGACTCCATCTTTTGCACTAGCAGAGACAGGGGTCCTGGTTTACGCTTCACTGGAGGCTCAGGACTGCTGGAACAAGAACTGGAATCGGAGTCTTTATTCTGCATGCTGGGAGGTGCAAAGGACGCCCCCCTCGGACCCCGTGCCCCCTCTCCCTCCTGCTCGCCCGTGTCTGGTGGGCTCTGTTTGGGAGTGTCAGGTAATGGAAAAAGGTTTGGAGGTGGAGAGGGCGGAGGAGTTGGGTGGCGCAGCTGCATCGGGGCGTGATGTGGCGGCGGCGGTGGGATGTGCTGCGGCGGCTGAAGCTTGCGCTTGGATCTCGCGAACGTTGATGGCATGCTGGGAGGCATCTGCTGCGGCTGCGAAGGTGCCCTGTTGCCTCTCCGTGCCCCGCCTGGGCCGGGACCCCAGTCTTCGTCGTCTTCACTCTCGGCGTCGTCGCTGTCTTCGGCGTCGCTGTCCTCGTCGGCGTGGCCTCCCGCCGATCGGCTCAAGTGGAGGACGGGATGAGCCGACCCCGGTTCGGTGGGTGCGGCGCCCTCCTCGTTGGTGCGAGGTATGGCAGGGGGCTGGGCTAGGACGCGCACTGACAGGGAGGCTATGGCACGGGGAGGAGAAGGAGTCGGTGGCTCTTTGTGTCCTTGGTGAAAGGCAGACTGCTGAATCTTAGCTCCTGGAACCTCCACAGAGGGACCTGTTATCCCAGGACCTAGCATCGGATCTCCTTTCTCCTGTACCCTGGTCACTGAAGGCTGGGAGTGCTGCTAGACAGACACATGACGCCTGAATGAGTGCATTTCTTTGACACAGGTGGAAAACACAACAAACTCTGCCACCTCTTAACTGGGTATTTTAACAACCATAATTTCTGGTGTATAAGCCACTATTTTTTTCCCCCACACGTTAGGGTTCGGGCTAGAGCAGTGTTTCTCAGAGAGTGGTCCGTGGGCCACCAGTAGTCTGCGGGCGACCCCTGATGGTCCGCAAAGTGAAACGTAAGAAATCACATTTTAAAAAATTAAATTGTGTTTAGTGTTTCTTGAACTCCCAAGATTTAAAGAATTCACTTTATTATATATTTCCTGTTACAAAATTGATCCTATTTATGGGTTCAGTGGTCCTTGGTCTGAAAAGTTTGAGAGACACTGATTTAGATCCTTAATTTGGTGCTTCATACACGTAACGCACACCCTATAAATGGAAAACAAACAAAGAAATGCATTTGATGCAGCTTTCAAGTTAAATGGGATGGATTTGGCTGTAACAGAAGGAAATAGAGCTGCTGCACGTAAGCTTGGCATTAATAAATTGACAGTGAGACGCTGGAGACTGCAGCAGGAAGAACTGTCTAAATGCAAAAAGACGACAAAAGCTTTTCGAAGAAAAAAAATACTGGTGGCTCAAACTTGAAAACATTCTTGAAAACTGTGTGAACAAGCAAAGAGCAGACATCCGACGGGGTTTCCACTGCATGGATCCGACTGAAAGCCAAAAGGCACTGTTTGCAGTTTCCAAAACATCCCCGTAGCCTACGTATTTGTGGAACTTTACTGGTACATATTTAATAAATGTTATAAAAAAAATTCTGTGTAACATCTTTGTGTAAACCAGTAGCTGCGTCAACATTGCTATGGTGGGTAAATTTCAAGAAAACTAGATGGGCCAGTTAAAATTATATAATATACGTAAAGCACTTCAGGGTTGTCTGTGGTACTGGGGGTACCTGCAGCTCATAGCCGAGTGCGGCTTATATATGTAAAAAGTTCATCTTTACCTACCGTAATTACCAATTACTGTCTTATATTAAGGTGCGCCTTATACACCAGAAATTACGGAAAATACAATCTTGAATTCTGTGCGGTGAGTGTGAAGATCACGCCACCAGGAGACGGGGCTACCACCACATTTGATCAATCCGATCCCGTCCACTGAAGGAACACGAGTGCTGACCTTGTTAGAGACGTGGAGAGAGCTGTCATTGTCCTCCGACTGGTCTTCATCGTCCTCCACCACCGCTGGACTGTCTGTCAGAGACCAAAACACAACAGGCGTTAGTCAGCCCCGTTGGGAGGATCTGTAAGATCTGCAACCCTAACCCCGAGGACAGCTAGAAAACAAATATTTATGTCACTGCACTTTGTGGAAACACTACTTAATAGTAATATTCAAGGTCAACGTCGCTGGGGAGTGTTTTTATTTTAGAGGGGACTGTTAGCCATTAGCCATTATACCATTAGCTTCCTCATTCTGCTGGGCTTCTCTCTCCAGCCGCTGTCGCAGGAGCTCCTGCTGCTTGGCCAGGTACTGCTGGATAAAGCTATTCTGGCTCATCTCCTGGCCGATCTACATCACAAAAGAAAACACAAAACATCATCATTGTCATTAACAAGCACTGTGATGTAAATATGTACAAATCACACAGAATATATGTGTACCTGTGAGTTTGGCTGCAGTCCACAGTGAGAGGTTGATGATTTTTGAAGGTTTTCTAGCATCAGAGCCTGCAAAAGAAGGAATAATGAAAATGACAATTGGCTATAGTGTTTAGGTGTAAAGTACCTGGACCCACCCAATTATTTGAATTTAATGCAAAATGTAGTAGCTCTGATCACTTCTCCACCTGCAGACTAATGTCAACAATTTACAGTCAATTTGTACTGCACAATACATTTTGCATACTCATTTTGCAATACACGTTTTCATATGCAGTTTTTTAAAGTTGCATAAAGATGTGCAAGTTTATGCGCCATATATGCACCATTCCACGTCTCTTCCGTTTTACGTAACGACTGTCTGTTACCAACAGTGTTAGCAGCACACGTTTCATTACCTTTGTGAGAATTGATAAAGCATAAAAGGATTTAAATTAAGTAAACATAGATGAAAGGCATCCACCACAACATCGATTTTATTAAAGATCCTTCCGTTACCTCCGTCACACAATGTGCCACCTATCTGCGATCAGCTCTGGTCTTTACGAAAATACAGATTTAATGACTATTTGCTGGAGCAAAACTTAGTTCGATGCAGTGTTTATCTTTGAAATTTTCCACATTTCCGGTGTTAGACGACGTTTGTTATGGAGAGAGAAATTTCGAGCAGCGCGCGTCAATGTGTGCCGTGGCCCTGGAAGTTACAACTAGCAACTCATTCGGACAGTATGAACGATTTAAAGCCATATTGTCGAACTAATTTTGGGTTCCAAAATTTGTGTTTACATGGCGACGCGCGACCCCACACACGAGCAACACGCCACGCGCGCACACGCTCGTGTACTGTACATTGCGCGAGACCGCTCGCTTTAACGCTGTGCTTAGGCCTCGACTTGACAGGTGCACAGTTTGGCTGTGTGCAACACGGTGCGCTACGAGTAGCTGTCAACCAAACCTGACTTCGATTGATAGAAATGTACCCTGTCGGTAGAAACAACCAAAACACACGGTTGTATGTGCGTAATAACGCACGTCAGACGATTTATGCATTCGCGCTTCCGAGCCCACCTCTACCGCTACTGTTAACCCCCACCGTCTCTGGCCCTCTGCTAAACTTAGCCAGACTCGACGGAAGGCTTTAACACAAGTGTGAACTTACTCCTTTCAGTCGCTTGATCAGCGTGTTTTTCTGTCCACTCTTCGAGAGGTTTCTCTGCTCCAGAGCGGCCTTTAAATCGGCGACTCGGAGCGATTGTAGAGGTTTTCCATCAAGCGTAATATCTTCGTCCGCCATTTTGCTCCCTCCGCTTGTCCAAACTCCAACAAGCGTCGCTACGGCTGCTGCTCGGCGTCACCGTTCGGGTGTTTCCGGTAAAATTCGGCATTTCCGACTCGTCACATAGTGGTGACTGTGGTCAAACACACGTCAGACCAATCAAACCAGGGCTTTTTTAGCCGCTTTGATTTAAGGGCACAATATGATGCAATTTTATCAAAGTAATAAGGCAATAAATGTTACAGAATTATCTGTTTAATTGCAAAGATGTATTTGTGCATTCTGATCAAGAATACAAGACAGACACCAAATGTAGTGTTTAAAAGTAAAGAAACATAGGTCCAAGTATTGTAGGAGAAAATTACACTTCTATACCTCAGTAAACGGATACAGAATCAAATGATTTCACAAAGCTGTAGTGTAACAATAATAAAAAAAAAAAAAAAAAAAAAACAGCTTTCTTCATCGTAAATTACACGAGAACAAAAACACCTGTTGGGAAGGTGATTATATAAAATCCAAGCAAAAACGTAAAGGCATGCAAAAGTAAAACAAATAAGATAAAAGCGTAAGAGAACTGAATACTGAATCCAAGATGATTTGCTAATAAGGTTCTCTTCCGGTGATTTTAATACATCGAGCGTCCACTGGGTGGCACTGTTGCAAAACATCAAAAGTGGACCTTGTAACGATAATGCAGTGCCCTTAAGAGAACAATTTCAACCGAAAATAAAAAAAAAACCAACCATGTCAAACGACGTGACTGATGGTTTGAAGTCTCCAGAGCACCTTTAAGAAAAGTCAGTTAATCACACAACCAGTTGATTCCAAAGTAGTTCTCAGCTGCTTGTGTGCAAACCTATTTTGAGGGCGAGGGAAGTAGGTTTAGTGTTTTGTTTCAATAGGTTTTCAAAAAGCTTCGTGTTCATAATGCATACCACCCTCACGCAGCAAAGTTGACTTTGCCAAAGGAAGCGAGCACGCCGGACGTGGGTGATCGCTGCGTGGAAAACGAACTTTCAGCAAAGCCATCTTAACCATGCAGACCATAACAAGACGTGTACTGACAGGTGAGCTGTGTCAACAGTTCTTTTTCCACCTGCCGTCAGGTCGTGGGAAACAAAAGGATTGGGCAATTGCACTGATATAACCTCTCCTTTTACCTTAGCCGTCTAATGAAAATGGGCGTGACCCGGACATGAGAGACACTCGGTAAAAAAAGGAAGTTGGACCAAGGTCCGACTGCACACTTGAGTTGATGCGCTGCTCCGAAAGCTCTAGAACAGTGTTTCTCAAAGAGTGGGGGTCTGCGGGCGACCCCTAGTGGCCTGCCAGGTGACATGTAACAAATCACATTTTAAAATTTCAATATTTAAAATTCAGTGTAAAATCGCTATTTCTTGAACTCCCAAGATTTAAAGAATTCCCTTTATTGTATATTTCCTAATGCATCTGTCATACCAGCACCCGATCGTTACTTATGCATATTGTTTTGGGAGCTGTTAGAGTCAGGTGGTCTGTGAGTGTTTATTTATGGGTTCAGTGGTCCTTGGTCTGAAAAGGTTTGAGAAACACTGATCTAGAATGACAATCACAAAGGGCTTTAGGGGTATCAGAAGTAGGCCACAGCCAGGATGTAAGGCCTCCTTCTGGGCTATTTTTGGAACAGGGTTGGATGGCTAAATAAATAGAGGAAGGAAGAACAGTGGCTGCGGTGTGAGAGAAAGAAACAGAGTCCAAACACAATAAAGCAAAGCTCTCATGAGCGATCTAAAGCAACCAATGGGGGCTTTTAAAATGCCAATAATTTAACACTAAAAAAAAAAAGAAAAAAAGACGTGCGCCTGGCATGAAAGCACGTGGGTCAGTATATAAACAAACACACACTCGGAGGTTAGAATCAATACAGTCCAAAAAAAAAAAAAAGCTGAGAACAGCTGCATAGAGGCCGCACACTTGACCCAGGGTTCAACTTCAATCGAATTCCAACGGAAAGTAACAGGAGTCCAGCAACGAATAAGGCATTCCAAAGAGGGAAAATAGATGTGTGGCGTAAACTTTTTTTTTTTTTTACGTCTCTGCCAGCCGCTGCAGCAGAGTGGAAAAGCCGGCGGCCTGCTGGGAGAGCTCCGCCACGCGGTCCACCATCTCCTGGGTGGCGGGGACTGACGGGTAATTCTGGGCGGCACCCTTCGTGGCCACCACCACCGACTTCAGGGCCTGACAGAGTCGTCCCCCCGAGGTGGTGATCTGAGGGGAAAATGTAAATATTCAAAGCCTGGCTCACAAAAAAAATACGTTTTTTTTTTTTCTTTTCCCTCCCCCTGCTCTACGCACCTTGGCCCGCAGGTCGGGAGAGGTCAGAAGGCGGGACAGCGTGTCCCCGATGAACACCAGCTTGTGCGCCGTCACGATGAGGCTCTTCCCTCTGGCCACGAAGATGCGGGGCGGCTGATTGCCCTGCACGCTGCTGTACAGCACGTCGATGGCGTCTGCCAGGCAGGACAGGTGAGCCAGGCTCTGGGAGGAGTAGAAGGACAGCAGCTCCGAGTCCTCCAGGGAGAGGGACACCGGCAGGCCTGGTGACGGCGCCAACTGCTGGGGGAAAAGAGTCAATTAGCGGAATATAAAACATAAGGAAGTCGCGATTATTACAATATTCGTCAAATGCAATTTTCATATTCGCGATTACCGTCAATTATTTTATCCACAAAGTTGCATACAAAAAAGTTGCTGCTGTTGCGCCAGCAGCAGCAGCATCACCATCGCAGCCACATGTTGTTGACCTCTCGTCTTGATCGGATCAGCAGTGAGCTATGGCTGGGACAATATGCTAAGGCTAGGATAATATGCTATGGCTAGGATAATACGCTATGGCTAGGATAATATGCTATGGCTAGGATAATACGCTATGGCTAGGATAATAACATGGAGGAAGGGGAGGTTCTGGTTCCAAAGCCACGTACCACGGCACCGCTGTGGGTGCATTTTGGTTTTTAGCCTAACAATAAAGGAGAGCCCAGTAACGTGGAGGAAACAATCTGTAAAATTTGCTGTAAAAAAAGTGCCAGTCAAAATTTATTTCTGGATGTTCAAACAGTCGTTAAATTGCTCTTATTCATTAAGGTGTACAGGACAGTACAGAATGTGGAATATTAAAGCTCATTATGCTATGAAAGAATATAAAAAAGAAAAAAATAGACAATATATTCATCAACCGCAATTCTTTTTCTGACAATTGTCTGCACAAATCCTTAATCGTGACTGCCTTTATAAAAGGATTATAGCAGTGAAATTAACACCCTCTGACTATTCAGACTTTAAAGTGTGACAGCTATATCTACCGCTATATCTACCACCCACAGATTAGCGTAGCACGCATTCTTTCCATTCTGAATGTAAACACTCGTTACCCAGCAAAAATGGCTTCTGAAATAAGAGGACTTCACATGTTCCTTGGTCTCAGATGACTGCTACATCCAGCTAAAACACCTTCAACAAAATCAGCAAACTAAACCATGAACAGTTGTGCAAAATTAGGCTAATTTGCAAATTAGAGGGAGGAGTAACCTGGGGCAAAGAGAGCGGACGCACCCTGTCCCATTTATGGAACAAATTATTAATATTTTATTCTGGAAAAATGGAAATTAAATGCTAGCAACTGCTTTAATCTTCAGGGTGTAATTTGTAGATAGAAAAAACTGAATTTGAAGGTACAGCTAAAAATACAGTAGGCAACATATCATCATGGCAACCGCCAGCAGTCACCGAGGAGTCAGCTGGAAGTCGTCACAGCCCGTGTTATTATCTCTGCTCGGAGCTATAGCAACTGTTAGCGCTGCTGCTAGCGGGTCTCACAGCCCGCAAAGAGCAACCATCAGAGGCTTTCAGCAGGATGGTTCCTCCCTGACAGCCTGGGTCCTGCTCAAGGTTTCTTCCTGTTAAAGGGAGTTTTTCCTGCCACTGTGCTTACCTGGGGGTTCAGGCTCTGGGTTTCTGCCTCTGTAAAGCACCTAGAGACAATTTTATTGTAAAAGGCGCTATATAAATAAAACTGAATTGAGAAAAAGGGAGGATGCTGGGATCGGGCTGCGAATGGAACTGGGAACACCAACAGCTAGTTTGCTCAACTGGGAGACGTCTGATGAGGATAAAACTGCTTAAAAAGGAAGAGAAGGCACCACAGGTGCTGGAGAAGGCGCAAACTCATTCCACCTCCCTAAGAAAGTAAACACGCTGTGGGCCGCAAGCTTGGCAAACCTGTCAAGATAGTATCTAGGCTCAAGCTTCACTGCAGTTGCACTGATATTAAAGCTAAAGGTTCACGCTTCTTTGGCAGTCTGTATAAATGGGGACGAGCACATACGCAAAAGAATGACGGCGCTCTTCTGTCCCCGATTGTCCCTTGTTTGTGAGGCCGGACTGTTCGCATCAACAAGTGACCTCTTGTCTGTTGCCGGTGGAGCAACCAAGGAAGTTAGCGAGGAGCAGACAAAACACAGACGGCGATGATGCCAAGGCGAGCTTGTTTTCCTGCAGCCAAGCAGAGATGAGCCAGTATTTTTCTCACATGTGCCCTGAAAACACAGGGTGGCTGAAGACCGAGCCCCAGCGCTCGTTGGTAAACAGAGCATGCAGATCGATGACGTCCTGTGAGATTAGCCGAGTTAGCTTGAAGCAAATTTTGTTTAAATATTTAGGGCTGCAGCAATCGATTATTTTAGTAATCGAGTATTCTGGCGATTAATCAAGTAATGGGATAAGAAATATACTGCGCACATTTTACTTTTTTGTAATATCACTATAACTTTACTGAAAAGCATCCATACCATTATTTTTCCTTTGAACATGCTCAAAAAATATCAAACTTAGATACGGTTAATTAAACTGACTTTTACAATTTAACTAAGTGAAGTTCAGGCTTTAACAAACTCACTATAGCACTTTATTTTCCATGGATTATTAATATAACATGCTAGCTAGCAGATTAGCCGCCGCATTGATTAAAGTTCTGAATCAGCCTTTACAGAAATATAAACAAAGTGCATTATTTACCAGACTTCTCTCAATCATGGATCACACTGATTTCTCTTAATTACTGCTAATTACCGTTAGCTTAGCTTGCTGTTTCCAGTCCAATCTGTGGACTTTTAGCAGAGACCGGATGCTTCCTTTGGAGGTGCTGCAGAAGCAGCGTTGTGCTATTATACTATGCTAGCGGGATCGTCCAGTAGACACATTGCACTGTTTTCTTTTCTTTTTAATGTTAAATTCTTTGCAATCTGCGCCTCACATCGATCTTCAGTGACGCATCAGCAGCTGAAGCAGCGAGCGCGTTGCGCAACAGAAACCAGGATAATTTTTAGCGAAGCATTTTAGTAATCCAATTACTCGAATTATTCGTTGAATTGTTTCAGCCCTAGTTATGTTTAAGTGAAATTAAAGACGCAGAGACTCACCTTCTGCTCCGTGCTGATAGTTTGGGTTTGGCTGTTCTCCGTCAGGGCGTCTGGAGGTGGCTCTGGTTTTCCCTAGCGTGTCACACCGTGGAGAGTCTTTAACTGTTAAGTTTTTTTGTTTTGTTTTTTAAGTGTGTGTGTGTGTGTGTGTGTGTGTGTGGTGGGAGGTGTGATCAGGACTGACCTGCAGTTTGACATAGCCCACGCTGTCTCCGGTGGGTACCGGGGCGGGGACGGGGGTCAGGCCGATCCCCGCGTACTCGTTGCTGGGCTCGTCTTCTCCGTCGCCGGGCCCCGCCGTCAGCATCGCGGCTGATGGCGTGGGATTCAACGGGAAGGAGGGCTGAGGGGTCGGGGGCAGGGGTCTCTCCTGGATCCAGCTGCCTTTGCGGGACCCCATCCCGCTTCCCGAGGACTTCCCGTCAGGCACAGGGAGGGCCGGCAGCGGTCTGCGGGAGAGCGATTCCTGCGAAGGCAAGCGGGGGCGACTCTGCGCCTGCAGGAGGAGGGCGCTCTCCTCCAGCGAGCGCTGCACCAGCAGCAGGAGCCCCTCGGGCGGCGCGGTGGTCCCGGCGGCGGACAGCGCCGGAAGCAGGTCAGAGAGCCGTGCCCACGCCTGCTGCAGGGGCGGTGGCGGCGGCTCGTCGGCATGGCTCGCTTTCCAGGTGGACAGGATTTGGGCCAGCGACGCGGCCAGGTCTCTGGACGACGAGGAGGGGGAGGGGCAGGAGGTGGCGCTCAGCACCGAGTGCATGAGGCCACAGAGCGAGGCTCTCCACTGCACGTCGCCCGATCCGTTGCTGGAGACCGACAGGCGGCGGGGAGTGCAGGTAGAGGCGGAAGATGACGACAGGGAGTGCGGCAGCCCTTCCACGGTCAGCGCCGGAAGGTCGTAGACGCCGCAGTCGGGCTCGGAGGTTTCTCCGCCGTTGACTCGCTTCCCAGGCCCAGGGACACGATACACCTCACCCGCCTGCGCCACTTCACCAGAGAGACCGGCGCCGGACTCGGCGGTCCCCAGGGGGACCCCGGGAAGCGTAGGAACGCTGTAGACGTCGTCGTCGGCCTCTTCTGGCTGGACATCCGACGTGGACACGTTCAGGGTGATGGTGGGCACGTCGTAAACCTACAACGAACCACAGAGAAATTCAAACGCTAGACTGACTTGGTATTCTCATCAAACCTGAGTCTGTGGACTCGAAGTGAAACTTAGGAGCTAGAGCTGTCACAGTTAGGGATTTCTGGAGAAAACTGTCAGAAAAATAATCGCAATTGACGATTATATTGTCTATTTCTTTTCTTTTTTATATTCTACCATCATAGCATAATGAGCTTTAACAATACACATTCTGTACTGTCCTGTCCACCTTAATGAATAACCAAAATGCACCCACAGCAGAGCAGGGGTACGCTTTGGAACCAGAACCTCCCCTTCCTCCATGTTGTTATTATCCTAACATAGCATATTATCCTAGCCAGGATATTATCATAGCCAGCGTATTATCCTAGCCATAGCACATTATCCTAGCTACAGCATATTTTCCTATCCTATTATCACCGCCGATCTGATCAAGACGAGAGGTAAACAACACGTGGCTGTGACGGTGACGCTACTGCTGCTGGCGCAATAGACTCAGATTCATAGTTATTTAATGCAACTTTGTGGATAAAAAAAATTGACAGTAATCATGAATACGAAAAATATTCTCAATTGACGATTATTTTAATATTCGCAACTGCCCCATTAGGAGCAGACAAAAGCTGCTCTGGAACTCTTTCAGGCCGGTTCAAGAAAAACTGGTTTGGAAACAGCTAAAAGTTGCTGCCCTTGTGCAAGTAGGAAGTTAAACAAATAAAAGAAGATTGTTATGTCTGAGACCACCTCATGGTTTTAATCCTTCAGGTAAGTTTATTGGCCTCCTTGAAATTATGTGCGATCTGGCTCAAATCAAAGAAAGAAAAAGAAATTCTGGAATTTTTTTGTTTCTATGGTCGTTAAAATAAAAAAAAAAAAAATGAACAGGAAGCCTTCCCTCCCTCCCTCCAGACAGCCAAGATTAAATCAAAGAGGTGGAAATAAGAAACCTGTGCCCACACCAGCCACAGCAACCCCACACGCACAAAAAAAGTCCACGTACGCCAACTGTAGCTGGGGGGCGGGGCTGGCTAACAGCTGGTGAATGCGTTAATATTAAGAGCAGAGACCACTGCTGCTGGTGGGGTGGTGGGGGGTTGGGTGTTGGTGGCATGGCCCCTGAGATGGGTGTGGCCGCCAGAGAGAAAATAGCAGCAGCGTTTGGACTGGATAGACTGGCTCCTGGAGCAGATCGGGACAGGTGCGGTCTGGCCTCGCCCCACTGAAACGTGGGAAGCTTCGGCGACGGTGGGGGGGGGGGGGGGGCGCTCGACGCCGGTGAGGCTCAACAGCTTCACTTGTGCCGACATGAGCGGGCTGATGGTTTCCCACAACTCCCAGATATGACATTTGTCAGGATTACCAGGAAAAAGAAAAAAAAAGCCCCTGTGTGACCTAAAAAGAAATGACTTGCCTGATAATCAGCGGTAGGGCATTGGCAAATATTATGTCAATCACGATTATTTTTCATAGTCGCAGTTACCGTCAATTATTTATTTTATCCACAAAGTTGCATAAAATAACTATGAATCTGTGTCTGAGGTCATCGTATTGCTCCAGCAGCAGCAGTGTCACCATGGCAGCTACATGTTGTTTACCTCTCCTCTTGATCGGATGGGTAGCGAGCTATAGCTAGGATAACATGTTATGGCTAGGATAACACGCTATGGCTAGGATAATACACTATGGCTAGGATAACATGCTATGGCTAGGATAACACGCTATGGCTAGGATAACATGCTATGGCTAGGATAACATGCTATGGCTAGGATAATAACATGGAGGAAGGGGAGGTTCTGGTTCCAAAGCCACGTACCACGGCACCGCTGTGGGTGCATTTTGGTTTTTAGCCTAACGATAAAGGAGAGCCCAGTAACGTGGAGGAAGCGATCTGTAAAATTTGCTGTAAAAAAAGAGCCAATCATAAGCGCTAACGCAACAAATCAGAAACAGCGTCTACAGACCCACCATCCACAGCAACACGCCCAACTATTTCTGGATGTTCAAAAAGTCATTAAATTGCTCTTATTCATTAAGGTGTACAGTACAGTACAGAATGTGTAATATTAAAGCTCATTATGCTACATAGTAGAATATCAAAAAGAAAAAAAATACACAATATATTCGTCAATCGCGATTATTTTTCTCCAGAAATTCCTAATCGTGACAGCCCGACTCAGCAGCTTTCCGGTTTACCTCTGATCCAGAGTCAGCTTGTGGCGGGACGCTGCGAGGGGTGTCGTAGATGTCATCGTCGCCGAGGGAGGACGGCGCTGGACGCTGCCACCTGCCGCTAGGAGGCGTGTCGTATACCTGCCGGAGTCCAGAAAGCAGGCAGCCCATTTACGTCTGTTGCAAAACTACCTAGCAACAAATGTTTGCTGTGTATCTGTAGGGTGAGAATCTGACCTGATCGTGCAGGAGTTCCGACTGATCCTGGGGCTCGACCTTTTGGCTCCGCTCGTTACCCCTGTCCTCGTTGCTTTGCGCCGGGCCCTGCTTGTCCAGCTCCTGCCGCGACCCCGCGGGAGCGACCTGAGCGCTGGGCTTGGGATCCGCCGGCGGGGGCGTGGCCTGTGGTGCGTCTTTTCTCGTAACACCCCTCACGGGCGGCGTGGGCGGCGGGGGTTTGCGGATGAAATTGGGCGACCCGGGCACCCTGACGTGCCCCGCTCGGACCAGCAGAGGGGAGCCCCGGTGACCGGCCAGGTTGGGTTTCCCCCTGGCCACAGCCACAATGGGTGCAGCTCCCCTGTGCAGAGGCCGGGAGGACGCCTGGGCAGGAAGGATCTGAGATGGGTGTTGGTGGGCCAGAATTGTGGCTTGAGTCCTGGGTAGGTTGGTTCCAACAGGGGTAGGCGTTTGGTACATCCCAGGCATGTCCGGGTTCGCTTTGGATGCTCCGCCAACGTTGGAGGAGCCATTAGAGCACACAGAATTACCCACAACGCCCCCTGTTGGGGACTGGTAAACCTCATCACTAGCTAGCGGTGTACCTTTGGGCACCAAGTAACAGTCGTCAGAGATTTCCGTGGTTAAAGACTCTCTTGGGACAAGATATGTAGTGTCCTCTGGTTGGTCAGCCGCCCTTGGAACGCCAAGGGGGGAGAGATAAACTGATTCTGAAGCCAGGAGAGCTGCTGGTTGTCTGGCGCTCTTCGGCCCCGAAGGTATGGGACTGACTGGGCTCTGATAAAGTGTTCCCGTCACATCTGTCCCGCGTCCCCTGAGAGAGGGCGAACGCGGACGCCCCGCCACCCCGATATCCCAGTCTGGCCTGGGCCGGGTGCCGGAGCTAGAGTGGGACCGCGGGCGCCCTCCCTCATCTTTACGGAGCTCACCAGGCCTCGAGGCTACGCCGACGCCCCGGCCCTCGCCTGCAGACGACGGAGAGCGATACACTCCCTCTGCGTCCTCCGCGCTGCCGCAAACAGCCGTCCGTGTCATCGGAGAGCCGGGGGACAGGTAGACGAAGTCCTCAGCGGTGGGGCCCGGGGGCGGGGCGGTCTGGAGGAGCCGAAGGCGGTTGGCGGGAGCGATCCCCTGTCGGCCGTGCAGCGAGCAGAGCCACCAACCCGGACCGCCACTCTGCTCCTGTTCAAGCACCATCAGGATGTCTCCTTTGCGGAACGCCAGCTCCTCGGGGCTCTCCGCGGTGTTGTCGAACAGCGCCTTGGCCAACACGGTCTGAGACGGGAAAACGCAGAAATTAGTGATGTCCGATATTGACTTTTTTACCGATATCCCGATTCTGTCCAACTCCTACTTTCCGATATCAACCGATACCGATATATGCGGTCGTGGAATGAACACATTATGGCGAATTTGTATTGCGATGTCCCGCTGGATGCATAGATAATGATAAATGTAACAACTTCAAGGTTTTCCAAATAAAAATAAACATTCTGGTCAAAATAAGAGAACAACTTCAACTTATGTTTCGATGTTGTTTGATGACATCATCAAGCGTAGTAGAGACGAGTCCAGTCTTGTTATTCTCTATTTAGTAATACCAGGAAATTCGAGGAATTCATTCTTTGGCAGGACTAATAAATTCGGAAGACATTTTTAAACTCATATTTTTATAATACTTTTTCCCCGATACCAATATTTTCCGATATTAATTTTTAATGCCTTTATCGACATATCGCCCCCCCCCCCCCATATTATCGTACTTACCTAAGAGAAATCACAGAAAAAGACAAAAAACGAACCCTTTTCAGGATTTGATGGACGGCCTGGTGATACATTTCCACGCCGCACACAAACAACTTCATTGAGACGGCGATGCAGAGCCGAGGCTATGAAAGGTCAATTGTCTCAGTCTATTGAACGGAGTCTGAATAGGGGAGACCCGTTTAACACTTCTGGGTATAGACGGGCGGAAAGTAAATTAAAAATAAATATGCATCAAATGCAGCATGATAATGACCTCAGCATTCCCAGCTGTGCCGCGGAGAGGCTCCATCAATGATCAGATGGACACTGGAGCTAAATGTTAATGAGGGGGGGAAGGGGTGAGAGGCACATCTGTCTTGCTGTTTAGGGCTTAATTGCCAACCTAAAGCCGAGGAGCCAGGCTCCCTTTCATTTTCTAACCCAACCCCCTGGGGATCTCTAAGCCCCATCGAGCCATGTGGGGACCCCCATATAAACCTAATGGAGGCAATTATGGCATGATAAAATAGAGGTATGGTGACACAAAATAAAGACACATCTAGGACATGATATATTGCTGTTTCGAGTTTGGTTTGCTCATATGTGTCGCTCATGGAATAAAAGTAGGAGTGCATGCAAAGTGATCCAAACAAAGGAGCAACTACTGTACTCACGGAGACGGACATGGTTGCACTGTTCACTGTTGCTTCTCGGAGAAAGTATGAGCCCGGCGTAATGGTCAGTCGGGATCATCCATTTACACCAGCTGCGGGTTTGATGGACGCGTCGTGGGCCGGGGGATCCTGCTCCACAAGCACGGTGGGGTCGGCGCAGGAGACATCTCAGAGTCCGGCCACCCCGTCGCCTTTTCCCTGCAACCCAAACGGCCTTTTGAGGATTGTTTTCACGGCTTCCAAAACAGCAAACGAGTCCGATCGGCTCTCCCAGCACACATGTGAAAGTAACGCTGGGGAGAGCAGCAGTAACACCTGTCTACTCTCCACGCCCCAATCACGTTACGTCGAAGGCATCCCGTTCAGCGAAAGCTAGCGTTAGCTTAGCATATCACATATAAACGTGAATATACTTTTAAACCCCTACCCACTGCCTGGAGATCAATAGTTAATTTATTCAACCATTAGCCGACTTGATAAAAACTACTACTGCATACACGGCCTAGCAAGAAAATATCAGCTATGGTAGCGCTACTCGTTTCAATCGCCTTTTCGCCCTCTGGAGCTAAAGCTAAAGTTCTGTTCAAAACAACAATACCACCGCCGGCTAAAATAGGTATTTGTTGGTTTCGGTCGGGCGATGACGCCTCCTGGGAAAATAATTACAAATGCAGTTACCTCGTTTTTTCTTATCCGCAATAATCTTCGCATCAGCGTGCAGTCGGCGACTCCTTTTCAGGCGTGAAAATCGGTGGCCATTGGCGTTCTATCATGACAACAAAATGATCTCCTCCTCCTCGGAGGTTTCTGTTTACGTCGACTCCTCACGACACAGCGCACTTGGAAATCAGCGCCAGGTCCCATCCAGCATCTCGGAAATCTAGTCGGGATTGGTCCCCGCCTCCTCACATGATTGGATCGATTCTGTGTGTTGCGTTTACGACCCTCTGAATAAAATTGTTGATTCATCCAGCTTTATTGTAAATAAATTGGAAATTAATGCGTTTGCCAGAGGTTACGATAATAAGTTGATGCTACAGATAGAGTGATTTATTTTTTGCGATTATACTATAAAAGTATACACAAAAGTTCTTAAACTATTAAATAAAACAGAACAAGAAATAGCTTAAGGTTTTATTTTGATAGTCGCTTGGCTATCCGGAAGTCTTGATTGTATATAGGTCAAAAGTCTGGAAAATTAGGAAGTCCAAGGTCTGGTGTGTTTTTGTGTCAATATCTACTTCTTTGCAGCTTTATGGTAAATCTTACATGCACATCTCGGGGAGACAAGGCACATGATCATATTTGCATGATGTGCATTGTTATCTTTGCAATGTAGCCCGTTTCCGTAACCATCTTGCAATGTTTGCCGCGTATATCTGCTTTTAATTGTGATCGCGACTTTAATATGTATGAGTAAATATTCATCAGACAAATTACTCAGCTTTAATCATAAATTTTTGTGCCCGGATGTTGACCTTTGTCTGTATCAGCTTCTGTTTTGATAACACATGACTTTTCCTGTAGACACGGGTCATGTTGAGGTCCATATTCAGGTGCCTCAGATCCAATCCTGTTGCTGGGCAAAGAAATATGTCTCAAAGCAATTTGAGTGGGAAGGTAGCCATTGTCACGGCCTCCACGGATGGGTAAGAAATTATACAGAAATATCAACAATCCACTGAAAAGAAAATCACTATTTAAGACAGTGATCAATTCAACCTTGCATTTGAAATAGGACTGCTCCTGTTAACTTTTACCCTTGCTCCTCCTCAGAATCGGACTAGCGGCGGCGCAGGCTCTGGGATCGAGAGGAGCCCACGTGGTGGTGAGCAGCCGGCGTCAGGCCAACGTGGACAAGGCTGTAGGCCTACTGAGGAGCCAGGACATCCGGGTGACAGGGACCACCTGTAACGTTGGCAAAGGAGAAGACAGGGAGAAACTGATCCAGACGGTAGTTTCATCCTTGTAACCACAGCAACTCGGACTAATTAGCAGTTCACACGTAATCTCTGCCGCTTTGAGAGCAGACGCTGGATCAGTGTGGGGGGATTGACATCCTGGTGTCCAATGCGGCCGTCAACCCTTTCTTTGGAAACACCCTGGACTCCACGGAGGAGGTCTGGGACAAGGTGCGTTCCCCCAGGCGACCGCTCGCTGCTGCTCAACCAGCCATTCTCATATGATTAACCCTTCACCTCTTTCCAGATCCTGTCTGTTAATGTCAAATCAGCCTTCCTCTTGACGAAGCTGGTGGTGCCTCACATGGAGAAGCGAGGGTGAGTGACTGGATCGGGCCGGCCCCGAGCCCCAAATGTGTACTGACGTATCAACTCTTTCAGAGGGGGGAATATCATATTTGTGTCGTCCGTAGGGGCGTATCAACCAATGCCAGTGAGTCTCAGCGCACCCGTTTGTTATTTCCGTGTGAACACTCAAGTTAAAAGGAGACGTGTGTATTTCTGCAGGGACTTGGCCCCTACTGCGTGAGCAAGACCGCCCTGCTGGGTCTGACCAGGGTTCTGGCCCCCGAGCTGGCTCAGAGCAACATCAGGGTCAACTGCGTGGCCCCTGGAGTCATCAAGACCCGCTTCAGCGCTGCGGTGAGCAGAAACATCCGAGTGTATCGGGCGAGGTGTTGCTAATTTCTGTTTGTCCGACCAGCTGTGGGAAAATGAAGCCATCATGGAGGAATTTAAGAAGCAGCTCAGCATTAAAAGGTGCAGCTCAGCTTTAAGATATTCACCGAGGCGGTGTCACGGTTGCGCTCGTGAGTACAGTGCCGTGGTTTCCGTCCCGCAGGATCGGACGGGTGGAGGAAATCGGCGGCGTGGTGGCCTTTTTGTGTTCGGAGGAGGCTTCCTACATCACGGGAGAGAGCATCACGGCGAGCGGAGGGATGGGCTGCCGACTGTGAGCCCCATGAGAGCGTTTTCAGATGTGCCTTGCTTTTTGATTTTTACCAAATCCTCTGGAGTGTAGAAACTGTAATTGTCATTTAAAAAAAAAAAAAAAAAAAAACTGGCTTTTTTTTTTCAGTTTTACTTTAATGATTAAAATATATGTACACAAATACAAAATTTAAAAATGTCCTTGTGTGAAATGAGTTAAAAATAATCCATAATTATGTTGAAAGTCTACATATATTGACAACATTGATTAAAAATCTAAAGTCCACCAGTAAAAGCCCTTTTTGGGCTGAAGTAAACCAGCATCTCGTGCACTTCCTCATCTGCGTTTGCCGCCCGTCCACAGTAAATCCCTCCTGGCCATCCTGGGTCTGAAGTGCTCCCTCAGCGTGGGAACGTAGGTGCCGTGTTTGGTCCTGCAGTATCGCTTCAAGAACAGCTGTCGGGGCGGGGGGGGAGGAGAACGACATCAGAGCAAGCCTCTACTGGTGAGACTGGGTTGCCCCGGATACGTACCCTGTCTTTAAAGTTCTTGGTGGCCTCGTCCTCAGAGTCGGCCACGTACTCCTCGCCGTCTCCCGAGAGCCCCAGCATCTCTGGACAACAACAACAAAAAAAAAAAAAAACGGTTGACGGAGAACAATCAGTCACCTTTTGATGAAACGACTCGCCGAATCACCTGCGTTGCTCCGCTGCTGGGTGGAGGAGCTGCTTATACTTGCTAACGAGGGGCGGTTTCTGTTGAGCAGACACATCCGTTAAAAAAAAAAAAATCAATCCCAAAATCAAGTTATTATTTAAACATGAAAGAAACAACAAGAACAATTGCATAAAATATCTTTATTAGGAAAAACAGCTACACCAAACACAGAAGTTTTAAGCTAATGCCTGAGTAAAGACTCGTGTTAAGTGAGGAGGAACGCTTTGCATCATGGGTAATGTGATCCAAAGTCTCTTACTCTTTATTGTCCGAGGCAGGAAAAGCCGATGGCTTCTGTCTTCTTTGAGAAGGCGTGCGCGGGGATTTCGAAGCCCTGCTGCTCTCGCTAATGCGATCGGGAGACACAGGCAGTCTGTGGAGAACAATCACCGGCTGCCTGTTCAGGCAGGACACAAAATGGAGTGAAAGGTCCAGGCCCAGATCTTCTCTTTTAGAATCCTCAGTGAAAGTGTCCTTTTCACTCTCTCTTTCCAGCTTTAGCACGCTAGCAAAGCTCTCCAGACTCCTCCTGGTCCCCTGTTCCTCAGATCGGACCTTGCTGTCCACTTCCACCTCCTCGTCAGATTCACTTCGGTCCGGCTGTTTGCGTTTTATCCCGCCGCTTGGTTTTGCAACCTTCCTCTCCTCCGGCTGTTCTCCACCTGTTTTCCCTGCATCAACTTCGGTCCCACTACCATCTCCCATTACCCTCTTATTAGCGGAAAACATCACCGGCACATCTTCATTGGATATTATTCCAATCACTGGTGTGATGAACGGCGTTTCTGTCTGCGTCTGTGTGTCGTCTGAGGGACCTGCGTCGGCCATTTTGGCTCCGGTTGGTTCATTTGAGGCTGCTCTTCCCGAAGGCGGCAGGGAAAGGGAATCCAGGATGGAGTCTCCCATGTTGGGAGGAAGAGATGCTGCAAAAAGCAAAAAATTGTGAACCCCCAAGCACTTCTTAAATGCGATTATGACACCAGAAGGGCCTGATTAGCATGAAGCTGAGAAGCGATTCATTCATACCTGCCGCCTCCAGATGACCCAGGCACATCTGATGCTGAAGCAGAACCTTCAGGAGCTGAGGCTGGGTGGCTGCACGCGCACATTCCTCCAGGACAGGTGGAGCCTCACTGAGCCAGGATACCGTCTGGAGGCGGAGACGAGTTACAGACGTGAATATCGATGTGGAAGAACTCCTAAAATGGCTAATCAACGGCTCACTCTACCCGAGTCAGGCTGGGAACGGGAAGCAGCTGGTCCACTCGGATCAAAAACTCCCACAGCAGCTTCTCCAACTCCTGGTCAAACCTTAGACCGTAATCCACAGGAAACTCCTCCTGCCGGGCAGAAGGATGGTAGACGTAACATTAACCAAGATCAGACGAAAGCTGGAAGTGAACCAGGGACACTCACCTTGAAGAACTGCTCCCTTTCAGCCACATCCGATAGCAGCGTGCGAACCAGTGAATGGAAATTTTCCACCGTCCTGTGAATCTTTACATCCTTCTTCTCGGACAGAAAACAGCATAAATTGGGCTCTTTCTTTGTCATCAGTTCACGCTAGTATTTTCAGGTCAGCGGGTGTGATCTTCTGAAGGACTACCTTGACGTGACCTGGGGCGGACATGGCAGCAGGAATGCGAATCCTCTCCAGGTGTGACATGATGGCTCCCTCATCTGGCTGCTTCTGACAAAGCTCCAAAATTAGCTGAAAAGAAGGTAAAAGTCAACCAGAATTAAACAGCCAAAAAGGGTTATAACAGATGGATCAATCCCATTCCCTGACACCGAGGTGGGAAATCATCGCACTCATCCACCACTCACCCGTCCTCTTAGCCCCAGTGCTAGCTTGCCCTGGTGTCTGACGGTGAGGAGGCCAGGGACCGTCTCGCAGGCGGATGTCACAAATTCCTCCACGACACCGTAATGCATCACGTCCCTCTGCTTGATCACTTTCCACAAGGCTGCAGAAACAAGCCGCACGGGCGGAGCGAGGAGCTGGAGAGCTGCGAAAGGAAGGCTGGCTCCTGAGGACACACAAATATGGCTTACAGGACATCGGCTGCAGCCAACTAAACAAAAAAAAAAAGCACCAGTCACATCTATATGCGTTCTTAATTATAGTCACTACACAAAAATACACAATAAAGCGAATTTTAACTTAATATCGGGCATATAACTTACCGTTTTCATGATTTTTACCGGCCATTCCAATTGAACAGAGAAGTGTTATGCTAGCGGAGATAAATGATCTAGCGTGAAACGATCCCTAAATAACCTGCTTACACGCAAACCTGATAGGGCTAATTACTAAAACGCGTAGGAAATTGCGCCGAGATGATATTTAGTATTTTTAGTCTTCAGTAAATATAAAAACCTATGTTTATTGCGACTCCAGAACACTGTCATCAGAACTTCTCGTTCTCATCCTCCCGCCTTCGGTCGTACAACAAGGTTCGCTTGTTTTTGAATTTGGAGTATACCGGAATGTCGGTGAGGTACCTAAGTGTGATGTAAAAGATAAACGAAACTCTTCCAACGCGCGCGCCAGGAGCACATGCCCAACGTTTCCCCGGATGTGACGTACGGAAGTGACGTTTCTGCAATAGTGGTTTGTTTGGATCAGCGTTTTGTTATGATGGTTAAAATGTAATTTAGCTATGAAAACGTAGAGGGATAAATTGTGTAAAAATTATTACAGAATTATATTTAGCATTATCTTTATAAATTATTACAGAATTATATTTAGCATTATCTTTATAAATATTTAGAAGTACTACGATGTAGTTCTGTGAAATATAGGGAAAACAAAACATCACATACTACTGTCTCCAAATTTTATTTAAAAAAATGACGTAAAGGATTACTTTACAAGGCATGCTATTTAAAATTTGCATTTTGTTTAGAAACAAATAAAACAAGTGAAAATTTTCTGAATAAAATCATATCTATACTGTTAATATACTGAACATCGTTTCTTACATGTTAAATTGCGGATGTGCAACTCAAGCTGACCAAAATAATGACTCTTGTTTCACATATGCGCAGAACAAATGAACTTTGACTTATGTTGTCCTGTGTCTGTGTTATCATCAGCTTCGGAGTAAAGTCCATGAGCTAGATCAGACACAAGCAGCTTTCGTTTACAGTTTGCTTCAACAAATCTTCTAAGAAAGTAACGTGTGGAGAAGAAGGGACAAGAGCATGGATACCATCAAGTAAGCAAAGAGATCTTTTTAGCCCTTTAAGACTTATATGTTTTGTGATCCCTAAACATCCAGTTGACAACAAATAACATCTGGTTCCTTTCTGAGTTCGGGAGCTGGTCACACTCTGCTTTGGGTCACTTAATAATGATCAAAAATACGTAATTCAATCCCTGTGTGGCTTATAATTTGTCATTTTTTTAAACAGATCTGTAACCAAACGTGTGTGGTCTCCGCCACAGCGTCCGTTCAGAGTGTGTTGTCACAGCAGAGAGACCAGGAAGGGCGTCACGGCTGGGACGCTGGAGGAGCTGAAACAGAAGGTAAGAGCGACCGTAAACGCCACAGAAATGTTCAGTGAGGGTTGGGTTGGACTGTACCTGTGTTGTACCCCACACAGGGGTCTTGTTCTCGCTTTAATCCTGAATAATCGGTGCTGTAGGTTTGCCACGCTCTGCTGCTCTCCCTGTCTGCGGTGTCCGTGTCCCTGGTCTGCGAGGAGGACGGCACGGAGGTGGACTCCGACGACTTCCTCATGACCCTGCCGGACAACACCATGCTCATGGCCCTGCAGCCCGGGCAGGCGTGGAGGCCGCAGCCAGTATGTTCGATTAAGAAAAAGGTGCAAAGATGTGCTTTAGGGAGGGAATTCAGTTGTTCTGTGTCCAATCTGCCAGGGTTTGGTCGGGCTCAAATCTCCAGCCCGCGACAAGCCACGCACTGGGAAGGACATCGCTCGCGTCACCTTTGACCTTTACCGAATAAGCCCAAAGGATATTTTCGGCTCGCTGAGTGTGAAGGCCACATTTCAAGGCCTTTATTCTGTGAGCGCTGACTTTCAGTGTTTGGGACCAAAGAAAGTCTTCAGGTAGGCCACACACACACACACACACACACACACAAAACAGATAGGTTCCAGTTGAGAGACGCTGACCCTGACGGGTCTCGGCTCTGTCTTTGCAGGGAGGTCCTGCGTGTCATATCCACCCTCCTACAAGCCGCCGGACACCTGCTCATCACCTCCGCCTCCATGATCCGCCGCATCATCGACGGGACCGAGCTGTGGAGCGCACAGAGGGCCGAGTACACCGCCAGCTGGAACTGAGTCCCAGCCGCATCGAGTCATTTCCTCTGCTTCTATTGAGTATTACGGTTCACGAATGCAGTTTTTTTGTCTTTATTGTGCAAGATGTGCAGAAGGCGCAAATGAACTTCCTGTTTGAGATCCCATCTGAGAAACCATTGAAGCTTTGATGCACTTTAAAATGTAAATATAAAAATCAAAATTGACAGAAAAAACGCATTGTGCGGTTTACAAATGCAACTGGTTGACGCCTCAATAAAGGATTAAAGGTTCTTTAATGAACGAAGATTTCTCTGACGCCTTCATTCACCTGAAACACTAAACACACACCTTAATTCAGAGACTGCCACTGCTGAGCCTAATCCATGACAACAAAAACCCTGGTAAACAAATATGATAGTTAAGAAAGGATGAAGCTACATATACAAGATTTGATGGTTTATGGGAAGTAGAACATCACTGCCTTGCCGCACGAGAGATGGGATGTACACGAGGAGTTTCATGCCCAGACACTTTCCCAGTAAAAGTTGGGTGGTATATTATGGATGACACGACACTGGAGCTGGACAATTCTCAGCGGCAGAGGAATAATAACTTCATACATGGCGGATCTGAAAAAATATTTATGGGGTGGGCAACTGCATTACATGATACTTGAATGATACCAATACTTGAAAGTTAAGCAACGGATCTTAAAGGTTTTTTATGCTTTTACACTTAAAAGTTTCCCAAAGTATTTATAATTTATTTATATTTAAGCAAACGTGAATATTCATATTTATTTGAAGAGGTCTTAGCAACGTCTCCTAAAAACACCTTCTAGCACCCCACCAACTCTGTCACGTTTCTGGGGCCTTTCTCTCCTTCCACCTCATCTTGTCCATCTACTTGCCTAGTTGTTTATTTTCTGTTCTCCACCTTTCTTTGAGTAAAACCATTATGCTGCCTTTCTCCTCTTCATTTCGTAAGATTTAGCACTGAACGATGTTTTCCGATTACGTGGAATCAATATTAGCTTGTGAGCCGCTAAAAACTTATGTCAGATTTAGCGTTAAGCAGGCCCAGTAGCCAGCTGTTAGTTAAAAACAGTATTGCAGCTGCAATAGCGCTGTGCTGTCACCATCATACCCCACGGATACATCTGCTTCACCTCGCCCTCCCAGCCGATCGACATGATCTTGAGCTGCATTCACTGCAGTCGGACATTGGCGATTCGGCACGCATAAATCTCAAATTCAAGCAATCCTTTTCTGATTTGCTGCCGCCAACTGGGGTGGCACCAGGGGTGACAAGCCTGTCTTTTAGATGGCATCTGCCACCCCCATAGTCTCGGCAGGTCTGCCTGTGACGTCATAGATAAAGGTGGGTGCGGCTAACAAGCTCACTTCTCAGGAAATCGAAAGTTCGTTTACCCGTCGAGCGATAAATCGAGCCTACATTTTCCTCACAAACCTGAAGAGCAGATATCTGAAGCCTGAAAGGTGATTAAACCATGTCTGACCAGCTAGGATCAGGACCGATATCCTCTTGTGACATGCGTGGACGAGATCAAACCGGCACAGAAGACCCGTACGAAATGAGATCTCCATGTGTGCGGGAACACCTCAAGCCTCATCTCACCACTCCGGTGTTGCCACAGACGCATCTTTCTGACCGGAGCCTGTGGCTCTGGGCAGCGCCATGAAGTGCCCCCAGCATGGCAAACTCCTGGAGTACTACTGCCTGACGACCTGGACCCGCGTCCGCGCTTTCATACCATCAAGACCAGCAATCGTCCGGTAATAACATGAAGACCTTCCACGCCCACAAGGAGCTTCAAGGAGAAGCTCGCAGTCACAGCAGGCGTTGGAAGACCAGAATGAGCTCCTGAATCTGGAAAAAGTGGGAGAGGGTGGAACAGAGAAGGTGGCACCTGGTGTTCAGCTCATCGAGGCTGTGAACAACCTGCGCGACTCCTCGCCTGACCAGGATCCAGAACTCGGGGCCTCCACCCGTATGGTTTCCCTCAAAACCAGCAAGGACAGACTCCAGGCAACACAGCGCGAGAGGGACACCTTCAGGTTCCTGCAGATGTATTCTGAGGTGCACCAGGATGTGGAGAAGGCCAAGGTCAGGATCTGAGACCGTGCTTGAGCCAGCTGCTACCTCAAACTGAGTCCAGGAGTTGAGCCAGAAAACGGAGAAATGGTGGCGCGTGAACATTTCTAAAAGCACTTGTGGTTCTGGTTGGACCCGGAGAGCAAGGGGAAATTTTTCCGAAGACCCAAACCTGACCTTGACCCGAGGATGTCAGAGCTGCATGACGCTATCCGCAGACAAAAGGAAAATCTTCTACAGGTAATCAAATTCCAGGCACCAAAATATCAGACAAGCTGTCACATTCAACTCCACCCAAAGGGCACCTGCGTCACCGCTAAAGATGGCGCAGAGGACTGTCCAGTGACCACGCCGATCCATCGGATTGTTAGAAAATCATTCGGCAGCAACAATGACGCGCTTTGGGCTGTGCTACAAACAGCTCAGCCTCTGCCAGGAGGATAATGTCACGACGTCAGCAGTCCTGATCATGTGACCAACCTGCAAACCTGTGAAGTCATATGGCATCATCCAGATTCGCTCTCATTCTTCGGTCTGGCTGCGCAGCATCACAGGAGAGAAATAGTTACAATAAAGCTCTCACCCTCTCTCAACAATCAATCTTGTCTGCTTAGCAGAAATGGCAACACGCCAGTGTCTCAGATACAACAGTGCTCATGTACAAGTTTCACCATGAATGACACCATTTCCAGTGTAATCATCAGTATACTTGTCCTTGTGGAAACCGGAGCAGTGGCTTGTGCATCACAGATTTGCTCATGCGAACTTCTGTGACACTGCAGCCCACCTCGCGCTTCTCAAAGATGTCCTTAATTTGGACATTCTGCCTTAAAACGAAAAAAAATCCTCTTCTATTCTTGTTTACAAGAAACCTGTTGCTTGACCTTTAATCTCAGTCCATATTGAATTTAACAGAGACAAAAGAGATGTTCAGTGATGAATTGTGGAGGGATACCTGCCATTTCATGTCTGAGATGATTTGCGAATGAATGATGCAGATTTAAGATGATGCAGATTTAAGTGCCTGAAAACGTCAATAGTAACGTCAATAAAATAGCATAAAAATGATTACCTTATAATTAAATTGTAAAACTACTTTTTCTACTATTATTGTTTTTCGTCTAAATAGTGAACTGTCATTGACATTATAACATTATGACGTTAATGATCTAAAATACCGATTAGTACTATTCCGTTGGTTTGTTTATTGCAAATTTATGGTTTGTTCTGCTGGCAATTTTGTCACTAGCAACATTATCATGCATAAAAATTATGAAGATTCTGCTCATTCATTAATAAATTAAATCAAAATGCAGTAAGTGGAATGGCTTTTATTTAACACAGGTGTCGGGAAAATTTAACCTTGCATTTATTTTGGCCTTTTACATCAACATGGCAGTAAATAGAACATTATGTCACCCTTTAAAGAAGTCTGACAAGGACGATCTAATATGCTCAAGGCTGCAAAAACATCACCACATACACTTTGGTCTTTAACAAGAGAGGAAAAAGGTTTATTATACTGAACACTGCCCCCAGACTGTACTTCTCTGATCCACCTATTGCTGCTGGTTCTTCAGGGGTCCTATCATGGGAAATATTTGCCTCTGTTGTTTTAAGATAAATATTAAGAATTTCAACAAAGTGCAAAACTTGGTTGGATTAATGGAGGGAAGAAATAAAAAAGTCAATCTAACATCCCACTAATCGCTGGCAGCTTTTATATACTTTTTACATAATGAAGATCGTTACCAGATTCAAAACCTGTGATGGAGGCTGCAGCCGAGGACTGATGCGCGGCCTCATTGGAATGAAAAGGAAAAAAAAAACATGAATTGGAAAGATTGTAAACGATTGAGATGCAGAAAATTCGGTCATTTCTTTCCTTTTCTCGCCCCACCTACGTGAAGCCAACGCTTAACCGCCGCGCCGTAAACTGCTGCTGGGTGACCCTGATGAAGTTGTGGTTCTATGCCTGTTCAGTTTCCGCCTCAACGAGGTGCAGGTGGACCGCACTCGCCCAGCACGCCCCGTGATCGTGACCTCTCCACCGACCTTTGTAGGGGGACTCTCTCCACCGCCTTTCCTCCGACCGCTCTGGAGTCAGCAAAGCATGAGGAGGCTGAAGTCCGACTGGACGAGCACCCACAGACAGGAAGTGAAGGCTGACCTGTACCAGCCACGCCCCGCGTGCTTCTTCATGGCCGTGTCGGAGCTCATTCCGTAGAACAGCTTGTACTTCTTCCCGCTTTTCTCAATGACAACGCATTGTGCAGTTTTACAAATGCAAACTGGTTGACGCCAATAAAGGATTAAAGGTCTTTAATGAACATGAAGCATTTCGACGTCTTCATTCACCTGGAAACACTAAAACACACACCTTAATCAGACGCCACTGTTATCTAATCCATGACAACAAAACCCTGGTAAAACAAATATGATAGTTAAGTAGATGAAGCTATATTATACAAGATTTGATGTATTTGGTGTTATATTATCACTGCCTTGCCGGTACGGGAGATGGATGTTAATGAGTGAGTTTCATGCTCAGACACTTCCCAGTAAAAGTTGGGTGGTGCATATTATGGATGACACGACACTGGAGCTGGACACACCCTCAGCGGCAGAGGAATAATAACTTCATACATGGGCGGATCTAGAAAGATATTTATGGGGTGGCAACTGCACATATGATACTTCTTGAATGATACCATACTTGAAAGTTACAACGGATCTTAAAGGCTTTATGCTTACACCCTAAAAGTTTCCAAAGTATTTATAATTTATTTATATTTAAGCAAACATGAATATTCATATTTATTTGAAGAAGTCTAAGCAATGCATCTTAAAAAACACCTAGCACCCACCAACTCTGTCACGCCTCTGGGGCCTTTCTCCTTCCACCTCATCTTGTCCATCTACTTTGCTAGTTGTTTATTTTCGTTCTCCCACCTTTCTCTTTGGTGCAAAAACTACATTATGCTGCCTTTCCTCCTCATTTCTGTAAGATTTAGCACTTAACAATTTTTTCCCTGACATATGTGGAATCAATATTAGCTTTGTGAGCTACAAAAAACGTCAGATCTAGCTGTTAAAGTAAGCTCCATGTAGCCAATATTTAGTTAAAAACAGTACAGCAGCTGGGCACTAGCACTGTGCTGTCACCATCATAAATTTTTGATGGATATCTGTTTTAATTTCTGCTCCTCCTGTGTCATCAGACATGATCTTGAGCTGCACCACTGCAGTCGGACATTGGAGATCTGCACGCATAAATTTCAAATCTTACATAACTTTTCTTGATTTGTTGCTGCCAACTGTGGCACCAGGGGTGACAAGAGCCTGTCTTTAGATGGCATCTCCAGCACCCTATAGCACCCGGTAGATCTGCCTGTGACGTCATAGACAAAGGTGGGTGTGGCTAAATGTTCACTTCTCAGAAATCGAAAGTTCTGTTTACTCCGTCGAGCGAGTAAGTCGAGCCACATTTTCCTCTACAAACCTGAAGAGCAGAGCGTTCAGCTCGAAAGGTGATTAAAAAAACCATGTCTGACCAGCTAGGACTAGGACCAACATGCTATCCTCAGACATGTGCGTGACGAGATCGCAAACCGGCACAGAAGACTCTGGGTATGAAATGAGATCTCCACGTGCGGAACACCTCAAGCTCATCTCACCACTCCGGTGTTGCTACAGACGCATCTTCTGACCGAGCTCTGTGGCTCCTGGGCAGCGCCATGAGTGCCCCAGTACGGGCAAACTCGTGGAGTACTACTGCCTGGACGACCTGACCTGCGTCTGCGTTTCTTGCGCCATCGAAGACCAGCACCGTCTGCACAACATGAAGACCTTCCCCACGGCCCACAAGGAGCTCGGGCGAGGTCGCAGCTTCACAGCAGGCGCTCGAAGACCAGAATGAGCTCCTTGAATCTGGAAAAGTGGGAGTGGTGGAAACAGAAGGTGAAGCACCTGGTGTTCAGCTCATCGAGGCTGTGAACAACCTGCGTGACCTCGCCTGACCAGGATCCAGAACCTGCCCCACCGTATGGATTTCAAACCAGCAAGGACAGACTCCAGGCAACACAGCGAGACGACACCTTCACAGGTTCCTGAAGATGTATTCTGAGGTGCACCAGGATGTGGAGAAGGCCAAGGCCGGATCTGAGACCGCGCTTGAGCCTGGGGCTGCTACTCAAACTGATCCAGGAGTTGGAGCCAGAAAAACGAAGAAAATGGAAGGCAGAACATTTGAAAGCACTTGTGGTTCTGGTTGACCCGAGAGCAAGTGGGGAAATCTTTTCCTAAAGACTCAAACCTGACCTTTTTGACCCGAGGATGTCAGGAGCTTTGCATGACGCTATCCGCAGACAAAAAGGAAAATCTTCTACAGTAAATTCCCAGGCACCAAAATATCAGACAAGCTTGTTTCATTCAGAACTCACAAAGGGCACCCAGGTCACCGCTAAAAGCTGGCGCAGAGACTGTCCAGTGACTACACCGACCATCAATATGTCAGAGCCAAGCATTTTTAAGGCAACAATGACTTGCGTCTTTGGGCTGAAGTACAAAGCAAACAGCTCAGCTCTCTGAAGAGGAGGATATCACGACGTCAGCAGTCCTGGATCATGTGACCAACCTGCAAACCTATGAAGTCATATGGCACTCATCCAGACTACCATTCTTCGGTCTGGCTGCGCAGCATCACAGGAGAGAAATAGTTACAATAAAGCTCGACCCTCTCTCAACAATCTAACACCCTATGTTTCTTTAGAATTGGAAAATTTGCACAAAAGCAGATCTCTCATGATTGGAAGTCCAGTGTCTTCAGATACAATAGAAGTGCTCATGTGGCCAAGTTTACTACTTGAATGACAATTATTACATTACAGGTAGACCTAATCATCAGTCTACCTGTCCTTGTGGAAAACTGATAGGTGGCTTGTGCACCACAGATCTGCTCTGCGAACTTCTGTGACACTGCAGCCCTCCTATTGTTCTCAAAGATGTCTTAAATCAGACATTCTGCCTCTTAAAAAAATAATCAAAATCCTCTTCTGCTCTTTGTCAACAAGAAATGTTGTTTTAAAGTCCTGACCTTTGAACCCAGCCCAGAGATTAGAGTTTTGCCTTCTGGAGACAAAAGGGATGGTCTGTGAAGGGGGACACCTGCTACTTTTTCATGTCTGAGATGATACAAGTGTAAATAAATGTGATGAAGATTTATGTGCCTGAAACATCAACAGTAATACAAAAGTTACCAAAGGTTTAAGTGATTTCTTATACCAGAGTGTAAAAGTACTTTTTATATGATTATTTTTTGTCTAAATACTAGTAATTAACATTATCAATTGTTAATGATAAGAAATAATAAATTAAATAATTCCAGATTAGCACTATTCCTTTATAGCTTGTTTTATTCAACTTACGGTGGTTGTCGCCCCTGCTGGTAAATTCCAACATTATTATGGAACCAAAATTAGATCTTCTGTGTCAACTGACTGAAAGGTTTCTTGAAACGTTTCGCCCTCTCTCCAGAGAGCTTCTTCAGTTCTAAGTTTTGGTTGGGCAGAGCTGTAAATATTTAATATGAAAATATAATTTTGATAACTATGACCCAATGAGGAGAATTCACACAGACATTATTATGGAAAAAAATTGGGAAGATTCTGCTCATTCATTAATAAATTAAATCAAAATGCAGTAAGTGGAATGGCTTTTATTTAACACAGGTGTCGGGAAAATTTAACCTTGGATTTATTTTTTGGCCTTTACATCAACATGGCAGCAAATAGAACACAGGCTGAACAAGCAGTTATTCGATAAGGACAGATCTAATGAGGCTCAAGGCCGTGAAACACTACATACACTTTGGTCTTTAACAAGAGGAGGAAAAAGGCGACACACTGAACACGCCCCCGTGACTGTACTCTGATCCACCTATTAAGCGTTGGTTCTTCAGGGTCCTATCATGGGAAATATTTGCCTTGTTGTTTTAAGATAAATATTAAGAATTTCAAATAAAGTGCAAAACTGTTGATTAATGGAGGAAGAAATAAAAGTCAAATCTAAACATCCCAATTAATCACAGCATGCATATATTCTTCTTTACATAATTTAAGCACTGTTACCAGATTCAAACTCTGGGTGATGGAGGCTGCAGCCGAGGACTGATGCGTTATTCAATATTGGAAATGTAGAAAAGGAAAAAAACATGAATTGGAAAGATTGTAAAACGTGATTGAGATGAGAAAATCTTGTCATTTCTTCTTCGCCCCACGACGTGGAAGCCAACTAACCGCTGCGTCGTGGAACTGTGTTGAGCTGCTATGACCCTGATGAAGGTGGTTCTATGCTCGCCTCAGTTTCCGCTCGACGAGGTGCAGGTGACCGCGACCGCCCAGCACGCCCGTGCATCGTGACCTCCACTGACCTTTGTAGGGACCTCCACCGCCTTCCTCCGGACGCCTGGAGTCAGCAGCATGAGGAGGTTAGTCCTGACTGACGTAAACACCCACAGGCAGGAAGTAGGCTGACCTGTATCAGCCACGCCCCCCGTGCTTCTTCATGGCCGTGTCGGAGCTCATTCCGTAGAACAGCTTGTACTTCTTCCCGCTTTTCTCAATGACAACGCATTATGCAGTTTACAAATGCAACTGGTTGGACGCCTCAATAAAGGATTAAAGCGTTCTTTAATGAACATGAAGCATTTCGACGCCTTTCATTCACCTGAAAACACTAAAACACACCTTAATTCAGAGACTGCCACTGCTGAGCCTAATCCATGACAACAAAAACCCCAAACAAAGATGATAAGAAAAGGATGAAGAGATATAATAAGATTTGATGTATTTATGGGAAGTAGAACATCACTGCCTTGTCGCAATGGAGATGGGATGTGTTACCGAGTGAGTTTCTTCATGCCTGTGACACTTTCCAGTAAAAGTTGGGTGGTATATTATGGATGACACGACACTGGAGCTGAGACACCTCAGCAGAGGAATAATAACTTCATACATGTATGGATCTAGAAAATATTTATGGGGTGGCAAAACTGCATTACATGATACTTGAATGATAAATTAATACTTTGGAAAGTTAAGCAACGGATCTTAAAGGTTTTTATGCTTTTACACTTAAAGTTTCAAAGTATTTATAATTTATTTATTTACAAACGCGAATATTCATATTTATTTAAAGAGGTCTTAGCAACGCCTCCTTAAAAACACCTTTCTAGCACCTACCCAACTCTGTCAATGCTTTCTAAATTTTCTTCTCTCCTTCCACCTCTTCATCTTGTCCATCTACTTGCCTAGTTGTTTATTTTCTCGTTCTCCACCTTTCTCTTGATGCAAAAACTATTATGCTGCCTTTCCTCTTCATTTTTGTAAGATTTAAAGTAATGTAACAATGTTTTCCCTGACATATGTGGAATCAATATTAGCTTTTGTGAGCTACGCAAAACTAAATGTGTCAGATCTAGCTGCTAAAGTAGGCTCCGTGTAGCCAAATAACAGTATTGCAGCTGCACTAGCGCTGTGCTGTCACCATCATAAATTTTGATGGATACATTTCGTTTTAATTGCTCCTGCGCCGATCAGACATGATCTTGAGCTGCATTCACTGCAGTCGACATTGGAGATTCGCACGATAAATCTTCAAATTCTAAGATAACTTTTCTTTGATTTGTTGTTGCTAACCGGGTGGCACCTCAGCCTGTCTTTTTAGATGGCATTTGCTGCCCTATGTAGGATCCGCCTGACCATAGCTAAGATGGGTGCGAAGCAATGTTCACTTTCAGGAACGGGAAGCTTAGCTTACTTTGCTGAGCTAACCAGATCTAGCAAGGAAGTCGAGCTCACATTTTCTCACACAAACCTGAAGAGCAGAGCGTCTGAAGCCTGAAAGGTGATTAAAAAACCATGTCTGACCAGCTAGGACTAGACCAACATGCTATCCTCTGTATATGCGTGGACGGATCGCAAACCAGCACAGAAGACCTGGCATGAAATGTGAGATCTCCATGTGTATGGAACACTCCCTCAAGCCTCATCTCACCACTCCGTGTTGCTACAGACGCATCTTCTGACCGGAGCCTGTGGCTTTCCTGGGCAGCGCCATGAAGTGCCCCCAGCATGGCAAACTCGTGGAGTACTAATGCTGACGACCTGACCCATGCCTGCGTTTCTTGCGCCATCGAAGACCAGCACCGTCTGCACAACATGAAGACCTTCCCCACGGCCCACAAGGAGCTCAAGGAGAAGCTCGCAGCCGAGCAGCAGGCGTTGAAGACCAGAATGAGCTCCTTGAATCTGGAAAAGTGGGAGAGGGTGGAAACAGAGAAGGTGAAGCACTCCGGTGTTCAGCTCATCGAGGCTGTGAACAACCTGCGTGACCTCGCCCTGACCAGGATCCAGAACTCAGTCTCCACCCGTATGGTTTCCCTCAAAACCAGCAAGTGACAGACTCAGGCAGCACAGCATGAGACGGACAATCTTCAGGTTTCTGCAGATGGCCCTGGGGTGTGCCAGATGTGGAGAAGGCCAAGGCCGATCTGAGACTGGGCTTGAGCTCGGGCTAAGAGCCTCAAACTGATCCAGGAGTTGAGCCAGAAAAACGAGAAAATGGTGGCGCAAGCGGAACATTTCTGGAAAGCACTTGTGGTTCTGGTTGACCCGGAGAGCAAGGGGGAAATCTTTCCTAAAGACCCAAACCTGACCTTTGACCCGAGGATGTCAGAGCCTTGCATGACGCTATCCGCAGACAAAAGGAAAATCTTCTACAGTAAATTCCAGGCACCAAAATATCAGACAAGCTTGTTTCACATTCAGAACTCCGACCCAAAGGCACCCAGGTCACCGCTAAAAAGTTGGCGGTGAGACTGTCCAGTGACTACGATTGACCATCGATTATGTCAGACAAGCATTTAAGGCAACAATGACGGCGCTCTTTGGGCTGTGCTAAAGGTAAACGGCTCAGCTCTCTGCCAGAGGAGGATCACGAGGTCAGCAGTCCTGATCATGTGACCAACCTGGCAAACCTATAGTCATATGGCATCATCCAGATTCGCTCTCATTCTTCAGTCTGGCTGCGCAGCATCACAGGAGAGAAATAGTTACAATAAAGCTTAACCGTTTTACAAAAAATTTAATACCCTTTGTTTCTTTAGAATTGGAAAATTTGCACAAAAGCAGATCTCTCATGATTGGAAGTCCAGTGTCTCAGATACAATGGAAGTGCTCATGTGGCCAAGTTTACTACTTGAATGACAATTATTACATTACAGGACCCATCATCAGTCTACCTGTCCTTGTGGAAAACTGATAGGTGGCTTGTGCACCACAGATCTGCTCTGCGAACTTCTGTGACACTGCAGCCCTCCTATTGTTTACAAAGATGTCCTTAAATCAGACCTTAAATCAATTCTGTTTTTAAAAAAAAAAAAAATAATCAAAATCCTCTTCTGCTCTTTGTCAACAAGAAATGTTGTTTTAAAGTCCTGACCTTTGAACCCAGCCCAGAGATTAGAGTTTTGCCTTCTGGAGACAAAAGGGATGGTCTGTGAAGGGGACACCTGCCATTTTTCATGTTCAGATGATATAAATACCGTGATGAAGATTTAAGTGCCTGAAACATCAACAGTAAGGTCAATAAAGTTACCAGCGTTTAAGTGGATTTCTTATAATTAGAGTGTAAGCATTTTCTAGTATGATTATTTTTTTGTCTAAATATCAAAGTGTAATTACCATTATCACCTGTTAATGATAAGAAATACAAATTAAATACCCGATTAGTACTATTCCTTTGTAGCTTGTTTTATTCAACTTACGGTGGGTTGTCGCCCTCGTTGGTAAATTCCCAGCAACATTATTATGTAAATCCAAAATAGATCTCTGTGTCAACTGGACTGAAAGGTTTTTGAAAACGTTTTACTCTCTCTCTCCAGAGCCCAGTTCTAAGTTTGCTGGGGCAGAGCTTGAAAATATTTAATATGAAAAACATAATTTTGGATAACTATGACCTGGATGAGTGAGAATCTACACAGACATTATTATGGAAAAAAATTGTGAAGATTCTGCTCATTCATTAATAAATTAAATCAAAATGCAGTAAGTGGAATGGCTTTTATTTAACACAGGTGTCGGGAAAATTTAACCTGCATTTATTTGGCCTTTTTACACTAACATGGCAGTAAATAGAACACATTAGGCTAAATTCTTTAAAGAGTCTGACAAGGACGATCTAATGAGGCTCAAGGTCACAAACATCACTCACATACACTTTGGTCTTTACCAAGAGGGGAGGAAAAAGGGCTGTACATATTGAACACGTCCCCCAGGACTGTACTTCTCTGATCCACCTATTGCTGCTGGTTCTTCAGTCCTATCATGGAAATATTTGCTCTGTTGTTTTAAGATAAATATTAAGAATTTCAAATAAAGCAAAACTTGCTGGATTAATGGAGGGAAGAAATAAAAGTCAAATCTAAACACCCACTAATCACAGCAGCTGCATATATACTTTTTACATAATTTAAGACTGTTACCAGATTCAAATCCTGCTAGTGATGGAGGTGCTGCAGTCGAGGACTGATGCGGCCTCACATTGGAATGAAAAGGAAAAAAACATGAATTGAAAGATTAGAAACGATTGGATAGAAAAATCTTGTCATTTCTTTCCTTTTCTTCGTCCCACGACGGAAGCCAACGCTTAAATCATCGCTAAGCCGAACTGTGTTGAGCTGTTGCGACCGATGAAGGTGCTCCCGCGGCCAGCTCCTTCAGTTTCTCGCCGACGCAGGTGGTGGACCGACCGCCCAGCACGCCCCGCAGATCGTGACCTCCACCGACCTTTGTAGGGGACCTCCACCGCCTCCTCCGACGCTCTGAGCCGCAGCATGAGGAGGTTAGTCCTGACTGGACGAAACACCAGGCAGGAAGTGAAGGCCGACCTGTACTCAGCCACGCCCCCCGCGTGCTTCTTCATGGCCGTGTCGGAGGCTCATTCCGTAGAACAGCTTGTACTTCTTCCCGCTTTTCTCAATGATCTCCCCTCCGCTTTCCGAGTGGCCGGCGAGCATCCCGCCCAGCATCACGAAATCCGCTCCGGCGCCTGAACCCAGGGCAACAATGACAAAGACAATTCTCGCAGTGAGTCAAATGTGAGGTGGAAAACTCACCGAAAGCCTTCGAGACGTCTCCTGGGCAAGTGCACCCCCCGTCCTGTGTGGGACAAAACAAAGCACACTGTTAGCAGAGCAACTGTTAGCATACCTTAGCATCCAAAGCACAACAGGAAGTGACCTTCTTTGACGAGGAGGAGATGAGGGATAACGTCAACAGATTAGTTTATTTAAAACTTAGCTTGACTGGGGTGCTACTTATCAATTTTTAGGATCAGACTCCTGATTTATGATGGAAGAGAGGCTCACCGAGATGATGTGGCCGCCCAAGCCGTGGGCTGCATCGGCGCACTCAATCACGGCGCTGAGCTGGGGGTACCCCACGCCTGTCTTCTTGCGGGTGGTGCACACAGAACCTGTGAAATACATGTACAAAAAAAAAAACGTGAGGTGTGTTTCAAAAGGTGAGGTGGAATTCGGTCCGAGGCGGCAACACAGCCTTCACCTGGTCCGATACCGACTTTGATGATGTCAGCCCCGGCCAGAATCAGCTCCTCCACCATCTCTCCGGTCACCACGTTCCCTGCCTGACAAAGACAAATGCAGCGGTGAAGAATTGCGGCGTTGGCGTCAGCATGGGCGTCGTGGCTCCGGGAGAAGCGGACTGACCATGATCGTGTGGGAGGGGAACTTCTCCCTGACATCTTTAACGAAGTGAACGAAATGCTCGGAGTAGCCGTTGGCCACGTCGACACAGATGTACTGCAGCTCTGGCACCGCCGCCAGTACGGCTGAAATCTTCTCAAAGTCAGCTTCGCCGGTGCCTGTGCTGACCGCTACGCTCTGGAAAGCACACATTAAAAGCGGGAGGGTCGCGTTGCGAAACACCTATAAAGTCGGTGAAATAAAGGTTAACATAGAAAAAGAGAGCACCTTCACGCATTCGGGATGCTTCGCCGCGAACTCTGCCCAGTCATCCACTGAGTAATGCTTGTGAATCGCAGTGAAGAGGGTGAACTATTAGAAAGATGACAAGAAACACCTGATCAATGACGTCTGCAAAGGCTGACTGGCACCTGTTGACCAGTAGGGGGCAGTAGTTCTCAGTATTCTTATGAAGCTTGATCAAGTCTGCATTTAACTGAGAATTTGCAACAGAACCAGACAAATACTGTTTCCCAAATGTGCAGATGACTGGTAAAACAATCTGTTATTTGCTGATTAACTTATTAGCTGTTTAAATATGTACATTGGCAGTAGTACGCAGAGAAACTTGCTGTCCTAATTTCATTCTGTTTATTATTCTTTAGTCTCAATTTTCTACTTGAACTTCCATCAAGTCAACCAAATATTTGTCTTCTTTATCCTAAAAAAATTCAATTTGTTCCGACAGACTCTGTATTTACAGTTGGTTATAATGTTGGGACTGTTACAATCAAGCGGATCTCATCATCTTCAGCACACTGTTCAAATAAAACCTTATTGATCCAGAGTTAGCAAACACTCCAAAGTGAACGCTTCCCTTTCAGGATCTTTTAAGGGTACAGAACACCATACCTGGTGTAAAGCCAGGGCCATCTCAAAGGTGCCAACCGTGTCCATGTTCGCGGCAATGATGGGAATCCCACAGTAGCTGCCCTTCGAGTTCCGGAACGTAAAACTCCTCATCAGATCAACCTGACAGTGATAATAAAGATTAACGTTCAGTTTAACAGACTTATTTAATCAAAAGCAGTCACAAACATTTCTCATAAATAGATATAAATTTCCCCACCGTGGGATCAATGAAGATCTTATCTTATATCTGAATAGTTTTAAATGAGCTGTAAATTGTTTATCAAGATAAAAGCAGTTATGTTTTTAAGGATGAACGATGTATTTTGTTATTTTATTAGTAATCATTTTAATAAAAATGCAGATACCTCGCTCCTAGACTTGAGTGTGCTCCGCTTTGGACGTAAGAGGACATCTTTGAAGTCCAGCTTGATGTCATTTTCAATACGAGGCATTTTGAGACAAAGGTGTGCCGGAAACTGAACGATAAACCAGATATCGTCCCAGAATGTGATGCTGTAAAATATAAACAGAATCCATGAAACCATTAACCTTCCATTATCCAGTCAGCCAGTGTCGTCGGCAAACTACGGTGAGTGATAGTGGGGTGAATAAACAAGGAATTATTACTACACTGGAGTGTAATAAGCACACATTACATTGTAAATGGTAGCAAACTGCTTCTAAAGATGACAATTGTACTGCTAGTTACCATGTGACAAGAGACAACTTTGCTCATGCGATGTGAAGGTTAAGCTTAACATCCGGATCAAAACGTAACCGTTCTGATTAGCATTACAAAATGTTTGCTCAAGAAACACCCAAATTCGATAAAAATACGTTTATGACGTAGGTTAAAAAAAACAAAAACAAAAAACCAATTACTTACCTTCGGGAAAGTCGCGTAGACCCTTTTCTACTTTCCACCTAATGCGCGGGAGGTGTTTCAACGGCGGACGCCGGCTAACAGCCGCGTTGTAGTTTTTTTTACGGTTTTGAACATGCGGGATACAGGAGAATAAAACTACAACATCCGCGAAAACGTTTACGACACATTGCACTGATGTCGTAAAGATCTTTCTGCGCAACGGCTTTTTTATGTTGATTGTTTTTTGTTATGACATCATGTTTAACGTCATTACAATGTCAAATTCGACCACTATTTAAGTAAACAAAGAGGCCGAAAATAATTTGAAAGCGGAACCTTTGATGCGTAAACAAGGAGGCGGTACGGCTTAGTAAGGACACAGGAAATGCTCTTCCAGATTGTCGTACTTCTTCCATTGGCTTTATTTAGAACGTTTTTCCCCCTCAACAAGATAGAGTATTATCACAAATCCAATTATTTTTCCAGTAGATTTGGTAACCACGTAAACAGAGATGTTAATTAAAGTGAAGGTAAGACAACAACACCTTAACCATTTTTTTAAACGAGCATTTGATGGCGAATCACTGTGTTTGGTTTCATTGTTTCTTACAATAACCTACTTTTTCATTCTATCTCAGACGCTCACAGGCAAAGAGATAGAAATTGACATAGAGCCTACAGACAAGGTACTGTTTTTTTGATAACATTGTTGCCTAATTGTATGGGGGAACATGGAAAATGTAATAAGGACTAACATTATTTTTTATTTTACATTACTTATCGTTACGTTAATGTTATACATTGAATATTTTATTATTCTCGTGTTTAGCATGTTTCAATAACTAGCTAATTAATGGGTGACAGTAATTTGAGGTAGCACATTAAACAGCAACCTGAAATTTGCTTGTCTAAAATGACAGATTATGACTTTCCATCCAGGTGGAGCGAATTAAAGAGAGAGTGGAAGAGAAAGAAGGCATCCCTCCGCAGCAGCAGAGGTTGATCTACAGTGGAAAGCAAATGTAAGCTTGTTTTTTTTTTTATTTCCTGTGTGTCTGTTTATGCAATTTGCTCACTTGTTATCTTTATTCTCAGGAATGATGAGAAAACGGCAGCAGACTATAAGATTCAGGGCGGCTCTGTTCTACACCTGGTACTTGCTTTGAGAGGAGGAGACGTGCAACGGCACCCTAAGCCAGCCTTGTAGTCACGACCTGGAGGCACGAACCTGCAGGCTGGGATGTCTACAGCCGAGTGCTGTCGTCTCATTTGTCTGGGACAGAATGACTCTTCGCGCTAGAGGTAGATCGGGTTCCATTTGTGGCAGGAACCTTCCAACAATCAAACTCCTCCAGATAATGCTTCTTTGGTAGCAGCAGAGGTAATGTTTCAAAAAGTGGCGCACCCTTGTGGCACATTTAAATGAATACTCTCATCCACAGCTTCTGATCGATTTTTTTCTGCCAATCTGTTTGCCTTTTTGTACTAAATCATTCCAACATGCCCCATAGGTATCCTCAATATGTCCATCAGGATCATTTTATTTCAAACTGCATGCTAATTTAAGAGTAATAGCTTGTGTGCAGATGTAAAACGTTGCGTGCACCGTGTCCTTTTTCACAGGAATTCACCTCTGAGATGATGAGATTGTCTGCGAAATAAACATGTCGTTCATAACAGATGCAACAATTTCGTCATGGTCTTTGTTATATTTTTATTTATACGTCACACTCACCATCAATATGTACACAAACATCTTAAAGCAAAATTGACACAGTCTTAAGAGACACACAAGTCAAAACAAGCCCTTAACAATGGTGAAGTAGATTCTGAAGCTTTACCATGTACTTGATCATCAGTACTACGTTCAGCTGCTGGAACAAAGAAAACACTTCCACACCACATCAAAGCCTTTTTTTTTTTTTTTTTTTTTTTTTTTTTTTGGGGTCTAAGTTCATGTAAATGTTGCAGTGTTTCAGGAAATATTTTGCTGTGAGAAAAAGAAACTAAGCATTCCAGGTCTCGTTCAGAAAGGCAGAAATCTTAAAAAAAAAAAAAAAAAAAAAGGCATTTAATGTGGAAGAAGAGTGTAAAAAATGAACTGAGGCCTGAATTAAAAATGGAAACATTTAGCCAGTGGTATTTATTTACTGAACGACAATAAACATAACACCTCGCATATTCTGTTAGTACACAATAACCAAACACGCTTGAAAGACATCCAAGAACACCCTGTTCACACGACAGTTTAACAGAACTACACAGTACTGGCCTGTCTAACAACTCTTTCTAGGCATGATTAATCACGTGTGTGTGTGTGGGTCGCCTCTGAGATCCTGAGAAAATCAAACTAAAAGCACCATATTTTAGGAGCAATACTGTCTCGTGCATCGCTCAGGCAGTGGATTTAAAGAGAAGGTAGTGAGGATGCCCTGAGACACTAAGATTAGAGACACCAAAGTGTGTGTGTGTGTGTGTGATTATGCGAGCAGCAGAACTGCTGCTAAAATCTAAAACAAAAGTGTAGATGCAGAAGTATGACCTGGCAACGCAGATGAGGTGTTCCTTCAGTCATCTCTGCAGGTTTCTGCCCTAATATTGCCCTGCAAGCTACCAATATCTGTCAGGCTTTATTTGCTTTGATTTCTACAGATCAAAGAGAGAATCAAAGAACTATAGTTCACGAGCTACAAAAATACCTTTTTAGTGTATAACAGTTTCACACAGGCATTCACGTGTGTCGGTGTTGATTTGCACATCGATGCAAATGTGTCTCTGGTTATCTACGGCCACGCGTACGAGAAATCCTCCCTGGGAATAACGTCAGGATCAGCGATCTCTCTCCGTGTCAGTTGGAAAACACGGCCGCAATGGCACCCGAATATAGAAGAGAGCTGTAATTAAGGCATTTTTACAAAGCACTGTGCGCTGTTTATAGATCACACATTAGCTTTTTTGATTTTCACCTGATGAACGAGTTAAAAATCCATAAAAAAAGAGCAGATAATAATCCAGATGGATGTGAAGTCGAGTAGAAAAAAAACAACAAAAACAAAAAAAAAAAATCAGCACGTTTAAGCTAAAATGACACCAAAAAAGGTGAAATGAAATAGACAATTGTGACAATTATTACAAAAAAGGAAATCTATGGAATCAAAGTCATGTTTAAAAAAATAAAAAGAAATGCTAAAAAACAAAAAAAAAAAAACAGTGTACTTCCTGTCTCAAGATCGAAATCTGCGCTTTGAAGATCAAAACGTAGCTGCGGTGTGTAGAACGGCTGAAAAAGGGGAAAAAGTTTCACATCACAGGTAGTCTTTTGATAGAAATAATAATAGTAATAATAATAATAATAATAATAATAATGATGATAACACACATAAACACAATTTAGAATAGTCCATGGAGTGTGGAGGAAATGTGGGGAGAAAGAGTGGTTTTATTCAGTAGCTGGGTCTGTTTAAGCATGGATGGAGGAACTGGTAGGCTCTAGCCTCTCTATATTGCACTTTTGAAGGACCCCAGACTCAAAGGTTTGAGGTCCCGTTACCTTAAAAATGCATAGAGAATGTATGAATAGAAAAATATTCAAAAGGAGATACGTAGGTGTGAGTGTTTATCGGTAAATCTACATGTTTCTCATGTTTATGTGAGCGCCCACACATGTGTCTGCCTTCTTCTGTTTATGTCTGGGCAGGAGGAGGATTAAAAACAAGCTCTAGTCCACTGATCTGTGGTTCTTGTCGTCCTCTGTGGACAGGGGAGACTTGGCCTCCTTCATCTCCTCTGCCTCCTCTCCGCTCCCGCTGCTCTTCTCTTCAGCTGGGTAAACCACCATACAAAACTTCTGGCCCAAGTAGGTCATCTTATCTGAAAAACAGGACAGGATATTTAATGTAAAGTAAATAAAAACAGGGATAAATGTCAGTTTTGCCGATTAAAAGCTACACCCGAATTAGTGACCACTAGGGGGCGACTGTGTTTTTAAGCTTTATGTTTGTACCTCTGTTACTCAGTTTCTTGAAGGTATCAGTAAATTGACTTACTAACGAAGACATCAAAGCACTGCGGCTTGTTGTCCCAGTAGACTCCCAGGAAGTAGACGGGGACGCCGGTCAGCATGATGGCCAGGCCGATGCCACACACTACGGGCTCGGAGTACAGGGAAAAGATGAGCAAGAAGGCCCAGAAGATGAGGTAAATCACGGGCCAGATAAGGCTAATCTGAAACATGAAACAAAGCAACGATGTGTCATCATCAACATAAACACTCCTTTCTATTATTATAAAGTGAGGCAACGGCAAATAGTCCTCTTAAAGGTGCTACATATGCACACCTTGATTGGTCGGTGCATGTTGGGCTGTTTAACGCGCAGGACAATCTGCCCGGCAACAGTGACCCCGTAGAACAGGTAGTTGATGAAGCCCACGTAGTTGATGAGTGTGTACATGTCGCTGGTGCAGAGCATGAGCAGTGTGGACAGGCACTGCGTAGAAACGGGGGAGGGACAAGCAGTCAGCGAAAGGAGGTCAGGACTCCCTCCGGTTTGAGGTGGAGTTACTATGGAGATGATCATTTCACTCACTGTGAAGAGCAACGCAGGGATGGGAGTGCAGCGTCTAAGGTGGATCATGGCGAGGAGGCTGGGGAGGTGGCCTTCTCTGGCTCCAGCAAAGAACAATCTGCGAGAGATGACGCCATAGTTGTGGTTTAACACGCAACGATCGCTCCATCATGAGAAAAAGGAGCGGGAAATGGCTTCCAATCATTCTGGATCGATCTGACTGACCGTGAGGAGGTGAAGAGGGAACCATTGACACCCCCGAAGGTGGACAGAGCCACTGAGATGGGCATGATCCATGACATGACACCCAGAAGCTTCTCGCCAAATGTCTGAGGAAGGTGAGCACAGAGGTTAGAATCAGAGGATGTACTTTATGTTTTAGTGCTGCTGGTGCGAGGCAGAAAGAAAAGTAGGTGCACTGCTGCACATGGCCCACCAGAGGGAGCCGTTCTGCTTCAGAACCACGCTTCAAAGCCACTCACCACGGCAACGGCGTTGGAGGCCAGCAGCTCCTGGGGACTCATGGCTGTGACGTAGGCGATGTTGGCGAAGACGTAGACGAAGGTCACCAGGGGGATGGAGATGAAGATGGCGCGAGGAAGGTTCCTGGAAATGGAGAAAGGAGAAAGCATGAGGCAGGGATTCAAGGGAGGAAATGAGGTTTTTAAGCTGGACCCTGGGAGAGGCATTTCAGTGGGCAGCACGATTATTGAAAAGAATGTCTAGGGGGATATTACTTAACGGTCAGACATGGGATTAAACTGGGAAGCTAACATGGTATGGGACGGCTAATCGCTGGAGTAAGTACTGTGGGTGAATTCACATAAATACAGTTTTATTTAGAAAATGGGTGAAGGAAAAAAGAATATGCCTTACACGTATGGGTCCACCAGCTCCTCCGTGACGTAGTTGAGGAAGTTCCAGCCTCCGTAGGCGAAGGAGCCCTGTAGGAACGCCAGAGCTATCAGGCCCACGTCATAGTTCTGGAAAGGCTCGAAGGCGTTGGCTGGCTCCAACCAGTAGTATTCTCCTAAAGGTGGGGAGAGATTCAATACTGTTTGTTACTTTGTAAATTTGCCCGGCAGCGGTGAGGAAATTGACCTTCAAATGAGTAAGTTGCAAATGTCCCTATTTAATAGCGTGAGTTCCAAATGAGTCTTGCAGGATCCCAGTGAATCCAGTTCCTCTTTTCCCATTAAATCTCCCTCCAATCCCCCCCGAGGCGGTGTCTATTCAGCTAGCATTATGACTGCCCTGGCTTACTGCTGCCCTCACATCTGACGGAAAGTTCCCTGCCACTTTTATCTCGCTTCATTTGTCTTCAAATACTGAAAATCCCACTTCGGTTGTTTCAGGGGCCTGCAGTAATGGCCCCTGAAACAACCGGCCCTCTGCTGTGTTATGACAGTGAACCCAGGGAGGCGTGCTGATATTAGTTTTGAGAGCACCGCCACCCCCCCCTCCCCATACGGCCCCGGTGACCTCGCTGAGCTGGCGTCGGTGAGCTTACCCTTGCAGATCTGCACGACGCCCATGATGATGATGAGGGCGAGCGCCAGGAGCTTGCCGGCGGTGAAGATGTCCTGCACCCTGGTGGCCCACCTCACGCTGGAGCAGTTCACCCATGTGAGCAGCACTAAACACACCGAAATAGATCACAGCGCAAGAATTAGTGCCGATTATACAGCTTCCAATCTGCGCGGACGTGGTTTGCTGTTGCTAAATGTGCCAGATTAACTTGAGGCTAAACCGCCGTGGATGTTAATGGACTGGATCTGTGCTGTGGGCCATCGGGTTCAGGCCATTAGGGTGCCATTAAATAATAACCGGGATTAAGTTCACCACGCTGAGCCAGGCCGCCACCGCAGGGAGGGAGGCGATGCAGACGCGCTCACACACGCAGGTGAGCGGGGAGAGGAGCGAGCACAGCTGTTTCCAGGTTAACCTCAGAGGGGCGTTTCAGGGTGGCTGATGAACTACAAGATAATTTATGACTGTAGAGACGCGGCGGGGGGGAGAGGGGGCCCAGAGCAATGCTTCATAAAAAAAACAGGAAATAAGCGACTGCAGGTGCAGAGAACCTTGGGACGTCCAAAGTCAAGACTGGAACAGCAAGCTAAAGCACAAGTGAGCTGCTCTAAAGCAGCCGTGGCCGAGTGTATCTCGGAATAATCAGCACAGGAACACCTGCAGACCTTCCTGGAGACAGCCAGCTGTGCGTGAGACAGTCGTACAAAGTTACTTCCTGGGAGGCGTTGACCTCCAAAGTAGAACAAAGATATGACCTGGTCACCCCCGCGCCATCTCTGCTTCTCCTGCTTGACCCAACCAACCAGTCATCAGCAGCTGGGTTCCCCGCGTTCAGCCTGGTCCTGCTCAGGAGGTGTGTTTCTGCTGGTTTAGGGAACACTTTCTGACAGACGTGAAAGATGTTTCTTGTGGGCAGGTGTGAATTACACCTGACTGTCTCCCTGTCTGAAGCTCGTCTGCAGTATTTGGCTCTCACGCGTGAACTTTATTGCCCGACATCCTGAGGATACGACAGTAAACGTGGATTCTAGACTTGAAATCAACTAGCATTTCAACATTCATGCATGTCTCAAAGTGCAGACTCGTAAAAAGTCCTTGTGCTCTGTAAACCAAACAGGTCTCTGTCCACAATCCCATCAGCATGAGAGAAATAAATCTTTATGTAATTATAAGGCTAATGCTAACCCCAAATGCTAACGTCATACTCAAACATGGTAAAGAAATCGCCTTTAAAATGGACCATCCTACAGGGAGTCCACTGCTGCATGGAAAACTGGTTAAGAACATTTGTGCGATTATCAAATAATTTATTTTTAAAAAATGTGAGTATTTTGTGTAATTGGAAGTAGATGTCTCAGAGCAGAAGACACTCACAGAGGCAAACACCGGCTAGCAGGCGAAGGCCGCTCTCCGGCGGGAAGCAGGTGGGGAACAGGGGCTGGAGGACGTAGTTGGAAAAGGTCAGCGCGATCACGGCCTGATTGGTCGGGTATATCACCAGCACAGCGATCCACAGACGCAGGAACCTGGGAAGAAAAACGAGTGGGTGGTTAGAACCCCAACACCAGGAGGAAGCGTGTGACAAAGGTACATACTGTGCATCCTTCCATTTATATGTGCAAAGAAAATTATTTCTGGGCGTCTATAAACGTTTCTGTGTTCATTTGTACTAAAATAACGTCCAACAGAGGCGGGGAGGAAACAATTCAACTACAGAAAGCCCCTTACTCTTCCTGGTGACTAAGTTCAGTCTCGGCAGTTTGAGTTGTAAAGCGGTTAAACCGAGACTTTGAAGAGGCGGAAGACGTGAGAAAACGTTCTGACACATTGTGAAACATGATGCAAGAAGGCCAGAAGCTTGAAGTAGTCTGAGTCTTTCCATAAAGCACAGAGTTCACTTTTTTTTAAGATGAAACCAAGGAAACCAGACGCGGTGAAAACCCAGCAAGCTTACCTCGTGGCACTGTGAACCTACACCCCCAACTCTGAATGTGCTAATGCAAGCAAGAAGGAATCATATCGTATATCTCAATCAATGAAATAATTATGATAAAATAAATATGATGTAATTCCCTTTCGTCCAGAATAAAATACGGCCTGTGTAATCTTTCGCCACTTCTTTCCTTTAGTCAACACGGGCGTCCCAAATTTAGCATGTTCTCATCACGCTAAACAGGAGCTGGAAAACGCCCTTGAAGATGGTTTATTTGTGCTAACCAGAGGGCACGGGGGAAAACTGCTCAGCCCCGACACTTCAAACCCAGCATTTGAAGCTCATTGATGTGTATTGATAGACACGGCACAAAAGGGACGAGAACAATCCGGGGCTGTTTTGTCTGCGCAAATTCCTACCCTGATATGGATCCTTGCGTAAACAAGGCTCTGTTGTGTGTTTACAGTCCATGCAAAGGCACAGTGTGAGTAAAAATCCACGCGAACAAACAGCATTGTTTTGCCATCATTTTAAACGAGCGTGGAAACCTTGAAGGCCAATCACTTCGGGATACTCGGAGGAAAACATGCCTAACTCGAAGTCTTTAATTATTTGGGTAACTGCTTTTGTAAATATGCGTTTAAGCGAGTCCATCTGTGTTAAATGACACACTGCCCTACAGTTTACTTTAGCCATTACCTCGGAAGGTCGGGCGATTTCTTGACGGAGAGGATTACTGTTAAAATGCAAATCATAGACCACAAAAAGAAAAACAACAAAAAACAACTTTTCACTGATACGGAGTGAAAAACCACCTGATTAGGCCAATTATTAAGAGGAACCAGGATGAAGGGGGCTTTATGCGTATGCTAAAATAAGCCCACGGTAAGAGAAATGAAATAGCTTTGTTGCCCCTTTGGCGTTCGCTCACCCTGCCAACCCTCCGAAAATGTCCTTGACGTAGGAGTAGTCGCCCCCGGACTTGGGGATGGTGACGCCGAGCTCAGCGTAGCACAAGGCCCCGATGGCGGTGATGATGCCCGTGATGATCCAGACCAGCAGCGCCACGCCCACCGAGCTGGCGTTCTCCAGGACGCCCTTCGGACTGACAAAGATCCCTGAGCCGATGATGTTACCTGTGGGATGAAAGCAGAGGTTGCCAATGTGCTTTCTAATTGTTTTTCTTAATCACTGTTGGGGTTTTAAAGTCCTTAATAGCCCTGTGTTGGGCTGCTTTTCTATGTTAAAATTGCAAAAATAATAGCCTACACGGAACAACGCCGCATGCTAATGAAGAATTTAGTCTGTTTACAGTCGAGATAAAACCTGTTTGCTGAACTTTCACCCAAGTAAAACCATAACCGCTACAGTAAGAGGGTGTCTGCTGAAAAGAGGGAGAGTCAGAGAGCGCATGCCGGAGAGTCATGCACACAGGGAACCTGTAATCTGCTGACTGAGCGCATGGCTGCTGAGGAAATGAACCAAGAACGAGAGAGGTGAAAGAGTGCAAAGAGTGAGGGGGGAATAATTCCTTGACAAGTCAGATAAGCATCACTGCGCCAGGCAGCATGCCCGGCGGGCACTGGGGCGGACTGGGTCGCATGTTAAAGAGAGACCCATCTCCCAACTGTTCCCTGATAAAACAGAGGTCAGAGGTCAGGGGCCTCCACCCATGGCTCGACCTGGTTCCCAGCAGGCAGATTAGACAGAGGAAACGTGTCGGGGTTAAAGGTTGAAGGGTTGGCAAAGGTGATGGAACCGTACAGTACAAAAGTCAAAAGGATCCATGCTACCATCACGTCCAACACCTATTCAAAGGTGCACACATTCCAGCTTCCCAGGAGGCCGTTTTTACCCTTTACCTCAGTGCTACTGCTAACATCCGGCTCTTATCGCTGGATTCGTGTTTTTTGAATGAGCTGGAGCCCGTCTGGAGTCCCCTACATCAGATTAGCTGGCGAGTTACGGCAAAAAGCGAATCTGCAGCCAGCTTTTGCAAAGCTGAGCAAAAATCCGAACCTAAGTCAAACCACGCGCCGCCTCGAAAACCTTTAGCAAGCCGGTTAGCTCCTTAGCTAATGGGCGAAGACAGCAACTCCCTTATGTAACCTCGGCGGCAGGTGAAAGGTGGGGAAAAAACAGACAAACGAGCCTTCACAACCTCATTCGTGCTGACAACTTTACAGCAGCAGGGATCATCTTTGCCCGACCTTTGACCTCTGGCAGCCATGTACCGATTCAGCACTTTCCTCTCTCATAAACCCGATGGGGGAGCCAATGTGCACGCTTCCAAGTTGTAGGCCGGTAAAAGGGCCGAGCGTGAGACGCGCTGACTCATGCGGAATATCTTCAGGTTTCCTGCTCCTGTTTCAATCTTGGAGCCAGAGGAACGTGAACTTGGGCCAAAGCGGCAGGCTTTCTCTGGAAATCGATCTAAAATCCAACAGTCATCACCTCGCCTCGCTTCCTGGCTCCTGCGACAAATCCCCCGCAGACCACGGGGATATTTGAATACCCTCCTTTGTTGTCGAGCTGTTGTTTCTCAGAGGAAGAGGCTTGGTCCCGTGCATGCTCTGTGAGCACTTTTCGGTTCCTCCTAGGCATTGTTTCATGTCAGCAAGGCGGCAGAATTTGTTTAAATCAGCTCTGAATTGTGTCTCTGAACTTGTCTGTCTGTCTTTTTTCTTGCCCAATAAGAAATCCCCGTCTGGCTAACTAGCTAACATTTTGTGGTTCAGTAAGAAGGAAACACTCTTTAGCATTAGCTAGCCTGCTACACCACCACTGCACCTGAGGTCTAAGGGACAGGAACAAAACCTTCTCTGGGATCAGCTGCTGCAGCAGTATATGAATTTTATATGTTCTGGGGTCCACTTATTCTCACTTATTCCCTGCTCATGCACCCACCAAGGTGGCTCAACCTTCTGCTGCCAGATCTGTCTCACACACACACACACTGCAAGGCCATAAATGTATGTTATCTAGTTACCCTGATAAACATTTGTAAAAAGTGCTGATGTTGGTAAAACAGCGGTGGGAGGGGCTTGGGCCTTTCTGCTGCTGCCAAGCAATGGATTAAATGCGCAGTTGCGCAAGAATATGAACATATCAGAGGTTTAAATGTGATTATATGCAAATATTCCACACGCCAGAGTCCAGCTCAGATGTGGCTAAGCTAATAAAACAGCATTGCCAGAGTGGGGCCCCCTCCGAATGGCCAAAAGTTTCATGTCTAATCCCAAAGCCTGGTGTGATATCGATCAGTGCGGCCTGTACTGTATAGGCCACAAAAAAGGAATCTTTTGATGCTCGTGTGCTCAGCCGCCGCGACTTCTCTTTTTTCTTTCTTTCTGGGAAACCCAGCAGGGGCATGTTCGCAGCCTGGATCAGACGAGTCACCTGCAGCTCACGCCATTACACACAGCTCTCCCCCACTTCCCCCCCCACCCCGGCACACGTGACGCTCCCCAGAGGGAGCCAACTGTGTCGAGAAGGAACCTCGAACGAGCCCCCCTGAAGAGGGCGTGAGCCGTTTAATGCGTGGAGAGGAGAGATAAGTTGATCAAATTATCTGCCGACTACAGATAATCGGGCTCTGTTGCAATCGACCCAGAACCTGATGGATGTCCTTAAAAAAGGGGCCAGAAATGGTTCTGAAGGTGCCTTGCTCGTCATCTGTCACTCTCGCGGGATTTGTGCGCACTCTCCGCTCCTCCAGTCGCCGTGGTAACAAAACGCGTCATCCCCACCTCGCTCTCTGCGCTCCTCGCCAAGGTCAAGGCGGCCACCTGGCCAGGCTGCGCGCTCTGTGCGCGTTTGCTTCGATCGTTTGCAGCCTCCCGATGGCTTCATCGATACGCGTCCGTGCGCGGCATGGGAAGCGGCCACTCTCCGCCGCCACCTGCGCGCATGCCGCCGCATGCGTTTTGTCTGAATTGCAGCCAAGATTACATCGATCTGGTTCAGACACTATTTATTTCGTTTGCAGATCTAATAATTTTCACGATAATATTTGATCTCTGGCACAGCTGAGCCGGTTGATTGGAAGCAAAAAGACTTATTTGACATTTTATTCTATTGCTGAGCCAGGATTTACCTTCTTAAACCTAAGCTAAATGGTTACATTTTCTTCAATTAAGTAACAAAGCGCATTACAAAATAATACATTGCGTTGTTGTAGCGTTTCAGCACCTAATAGTCTAACCAATTCATCAACTAAGATATTAGGTTTGTTCTAACAGTAGAATAAAGTTTCCTGACTTCCAGGCCCAGGACAATCGATCGCAACAATAAAGTCTGACTATTAGGCAAAAGAAAAAAAAAAGTAAAAAAGAAAAAAGCTTAGTCGGCTTTTTGGAGAAACAAAGACAATAAACAACAAGAAATTCACGGCCCTCCACGAGTTGCCACCCTGTCATCAAACTTTCTTATCACCCTATCACCAGGTTTACTAATGACATCACCACTGATGTCCACGCCGGCGTGGAAGTTTATTCATCTCTCAGTCAATTTTTTATCTAATCTGAGAACATCCACGGACTCTGTAAAGTGACTCTCAGACCCATCTCAGTCACAAACACACGTGACAGATTGCGGCACTGGCCGGCGGATTTTTTTTTTTTTTTTGGGTTTTTGAATGAACCCGACTTTGACGCACTTACCGACGATGATGCCGCAGGCGCTCACCAGCCCGATCTCCTTCTTGAGCGCTACCCCGTCCTCGGCCTGCTTCCCTTCGGCAGCATCCTTGGAGGAGCCCGCCGTGCTGCTTCGCTGCCTCGCACCGTCCGTCATTTTGTGCCTCCTCTGGTCGGCCCGATCCTTCTGCTCTCGTCGGCACCTGATGCGTCTCTGCGCATAAAAACTGCGGACACCGAGACTCGCCTCCCGCACTTATCTGATGAGGCAACTTGATTGCTGCGCAGTCAACAACCTTTGACAGCAACTGTTATCAGAATTAGACGAGAATAATAAAAGAAAGCGACAATAAAGTCAACGTGCCGTTGGTTTACGGCGTGTCAGTTGTGGGGCTTTTGTGGTTTTTGCTTTGTTTTGTTTTGTTTTGTCTTTTTTTTTAGGTAACGCAGGTTTTGCTGTGTGGGAAAGTAATTTAAATCCAGTTATCCGGCTAAAGGTGCATGTTCCGAGTCCTTCCTGAAGAGCAGTAACAGGAAGCAACAGTCCGCTTGTTGATGTCGTCACTGTTTTCTTGAAAAAGCCGCGATTAGAGACAAAAACATCCTCTCCCCCGGCCGAAAAAGCAGCTCTCCGGCTCGGTCTGCCCCATCGAACTTTGTTTTTTGAAGCGACGGCATCTTGGTAAATATACACGGTGTTCTTCGCGCGAGCGCAGAAGCCCCGCCCCCTTCCAAGCCGCGTCATCAAACCGCTTGTTTTGTCGGCCTCCAGGACCCTCCCAGGATCAGCTGTTTCCCCCAAACCCAGCCTTAAAACACAGCCCGCTGAATGGTGACAGCACCTTTGCCTCCTCAATGCAGTGTTTTCTTTCTTTTAGAATCGTTTGAGATGCAGCAGAGGCCTAAATTTAGCCCACATGGTGGCTGGAGACCACTGCAGACTTGCAACACCGCCTGTGTGTGTGTGTGTGTGTCTCCAGTCAGGTTCATGGAACCTCTCTGAAAACAGGAAGGTGTTTCAGTGGCTTCCTCAGCATCAGGAGGACGTCGGTCCACTTCCATTTTTCCCTCTTCATGTGTCTGCAGACTTCTGGCTTGTTTTTTTTTTTTTTTTTTTCTGTGAAATTGACTCATTTGCACCTGAAACAGTGACATGTACCCACTCGCACTTCCTGGAGCACCCAGCAGCGCCGCAGGCTATAAAAAGCCAGTTTCCTGCACAAAAAAAATGCCCTAATCGCTAAAGCTACAGGTTAATTACCTTTTGTTCCAAACGTACACATTTATTTGCCTATTCAGCATTGCTAAAGTAAGCAGTCTGTTTGACACTGGATTGCTCATCCCTGCCCTAGAGGGAGACATAGGAACAGCTGATAACCAGCTAAAAAGTATCAATGTTGCCATTGATATTTGTAAAGGTGTTTAACAGAAATTGCGCTGCTGTTCGTGATGTATTTACTCAGTAACCGTAGCAACAGATAACATGATTTGACTGAGAGTGGATATTTGTAGCACTTTTTGGGAACAAAAGCCCAGAGTTTGAAAGAAAACTAATGGCTTGTTGCGTTGAGTCAAATATTTATTTTTTTGCGGAACTCAAGCTCGTCATTCCGGTTGAAGGAGAACAAAAAGGCCTCAGATCACTTCATTTAACGTGAAGAACCAGAAACTGCCCAGAAACTCCCACCATAGAACATCTCAGAAGTTGCATCACCTTTACTACTCATCTCAAAACACCAAAAAAAAAAAAAAAAAAAAAAAAAAAGCACATGACCCGCATCTTCGCCTCTGACTTGAAATGTGAGTCAACTCAAATGTTTGCTCGCGCCGGGTGAAAATGGCTAAATGTACCCAGTCAGGGAACACGCTGCTTGCTCACGGGGAAACAGGGCGATGGGCCAGTTTGTTGACCTAACGATAAAACTAAAAAGCATTTTTATCCGGTTTAGTTTTGGACTCTCATAAAACTAAATTATCTTAAGCGAAGAGTTTTTCTTACCTTTCTTGTGCGTATCTGTTGACCTGATGTCCGACTCTCGTCATTTCCTGCAGGAATTTTGCAAAGAAAAAAACACAGTGAGCCTTTCAACACTTGATGTCGTTTCCTAGTTTCAGATTGATGCTAATTGCGTCATTTACAATGGCGTTATAAGGTCCTCTGATGAAGTAGCTGCTGTAATAGCTTCAGGAAAAGATATTTGGTTTGGTAGGTAAGATAAATAAAGCAAATTAGATTACCTTTTATTGACCTTGTAGTGGGCGGTTCTTTCTGGAATGCCTTGAGGGAATTCCTTTTATGAAAACTGGAAAGATCAACTCAAAAAGCGAGGTCAAAGGTCAAGCCACGCACACACCTTCCTCTCTTCCCAGTCGGTTTTTCGTCTCAACAACAACAGACAGTTCTATACAATCAAATCTGATTTGAGGATGAACTAAATCCTCAGGTCAAAGGTCGCTGCAGCTTCACAGGTGCGACCCGTCTGCAGGAGTTCATTCATCACAACATGGGGGGGGTTCTTAAAAAAAATGTTTAATCCTGTTCCACAAAATAAATCTGGGAAAAAAAGTGAACAAGAAGATGAGGTAACCATGGAAGTTTAATTTTAACCTCCCCAACATACACAGACGCGCATTGTTCAATCACATGGAGGCTGATGTGATCATACACACTTGTGAGCATACGCACACACACACACACACACACACACACACACACACACACACACACACACACACACACACAGATTCACTGACAGGTGCCAGGTCGGATGGTAAGAGCGGAGCTTCCGCAGACAGGTTGGTGAATGAGTAAGCCGACTATTTAAGGTTGTTTGCTGCTCATTGGCTGGAAAATCGGAATGAAAACATGGAAATGCGGCGGCGCCGGAAGAGGCAGGAGTGTGCTGGAAATAGGTGAAAGGCTCTTATCACAAGATGTGCTGAATTCCTGAGAGGCTTTCTGAAAAAAAAACAAAAAAAAAAACAAAAAAAAAAAAACAAAAACATGACAGGCTTTTAAGACCCTGGTTACAGGCCGACAGGGGCCCAGTCGTGACCCGTGCACTTTCAGTTAGCAACAGGAGCTTGATATCGCCCCACGCTAACAGCACAGGGCAGGGATTCACATCTTTACGATGCTTAAACCAGTCTTCATGCTCAGACTCTGTTGTTTAGTTTTAATTAGCGAAAGTTGTTATCGCTTAAACCAGTAACAGTAACAGATCAGATCTGTTTCATTCATTCTCTGCAAGGCTATTTTGTTAATGGCTGAACGTTAGCATGTCTGTTATCATCTGATTGATGAAGCCTCTTAATCTTGGCATTTAATCTGATCTGTCATTGATTAGCTGATTGCAACCCATCCACTCCTCCTGCTCCCTTTCAGAAAAAAGCAGATTTCCACACAAATGTACTCCAGTTAAAGGATCCTGGGTTTAATCTGATTACGTGAAGCGGCTCCAGGACGTACGATGTTCGACGTACGGGTTCGGGTTTCTAGGACAATATGTTTCAGGAACACACGGCCCGAACACGCTGAATTGGCCCGGTCTTTGATTTCAAGCCAAAGAGTTGGGACGCGTGCGCACAAAAAAACTAAAAAGATCGTGTTGCCCTCGTGGGAACCTTCTGGACTTTTTTAATCGCACTTCCCGCCACGAAGCGCAAAGCAGCTCATTCTGCGAAGCAGCCAAAAGCTAGCTACAGTGCCCCCAGGCAAGAGGTGGGAAACGTATTTACCACATCCGTCCACCAGGCGGAGAGCCCAAGGAGAGATCTCATATGATCGCTCTTTATTCGCGGATGTCAATGTCCATCTATTTGTGTTTCTGATGGTTCGTTGTTCTTGCTTGAACCAATGTCTGCCCCCTTATGATCTCAGCTGGAAAAGTGATATTGTTTTGTTTTGTTTTTTTTTTAATTCTGTGGAAAAATATGGGTCTTTCCTGACATATTTGTTCACATCAGTTCAGAGTTCAGTCCTGGAGATGATGCTGAATCACCTGGACTTTACGCCGGTCTAATCTTCTCTGATTAATTCTTGTTTTTGTCTGATTCTGCTGTGATTCACAGCCATGTTACTAGCTTTTTTTTTTTTTTTTTTTTTTTCTACGCCGTATGTATTAACATTATTGTGTTAATGGCTGAACGTTAGCATGTCTGTTATCATCTGATTGATGAAGCCTCTTAATCTTGGCATTTAATCTGATCTGTCATTGATTAGCTGATTGCAACCCATCCACTCCTCCTGCTCCCTTTCAGAAAAAAGCAGATTTCCACACAAATGTACTCCAGTTAAAGGATCCTGGGTTTAATCTGATTACGTGATGCGGCTCCAGGATCTGTGTGATCTCGTACGAACATATGACCCTTCAAAACATTTCAGTGTGATGATGTCACAGGCGGATCCGTCACAGCTTTTTGTGTTCCCCGAAATCCCCCTCGTGTCTCCTGGTCTGGAGGCCGAGCATGTGACTGGGGGGCTATTCATATCTATATGCTCTTATTTGTGTTTACAGTAATAGAAGAAGGGTCTTGCACAATAAGGGGGGTTCAGAGAGAAGCCGAGGGACAGCGTGAGGGGAGGTAAAAAAGAGACGGGCTGGATGGGGAAACATTTCAACCAAACCGAGGGCCTCGAGAGCCGCAAAGGAAGTGAGGAATGTGTGCATTTACAGTGAGAGGCAGCCATGAGATGAGAGGGAATAGAAAGAAGGGATTGAAGGGAAGAAGAAGAGAAGGAGGAGGAGAGGGGTGACGGGGGCGTGTGAGCACGGCAGCGGGGACGGTAACCCGAGCCATGTGTTTACTGTGTTCGACGTACGGGTTCGGGTTTTTGGGACAATATGTTTCAGGAACACACGGCCCGAACACGCTGAATTGGCCCGGTCTTTGATTTCAAGCCAAAGAGTTGGGACGCGTGCGCACAAAAAAACTAAAAAGATCGTGTTGCCCTCGTGGGAACCTTCTGGACTTTTTTAATCGCACTTCCCACCACGAAGCGCAAAGCAGCTCATTCTGCGAAGCAGCCAAAAGCTAGCTACAGTGCCCCCAGGCAAGAGGTGGGAAACGTATTTACCACAACCGTCCACCAGGCGGAGAGCCCAAGGAGAGATCTCATATGATCGCTCTTTATTCGCGGATGTCAATGTCCATCTATGTCCATCTGCCCCCTTATGATCTCAGCTGGAAAAGTGATATTGTTTTGTTTTGGTTTTTTTTTAAATTCTGTGGAAAAATATGGGTCTTTCCTGACATATTTGTTCACATCAGTTCAGAGTTCAGTCCTGGAGATGATGCTGAATCACCTGGACTTTACGCCGGTCTAATCTTCTCTGATTAATTCTTGTTTTTGTCTGATTCTGCTGTGATTCACAGCCATGTTACTGGCTTTTTTTTTTTTTTTCTACGCCGTATGTTGACCTGATAAACAAAGTTCAGGATTGAATCCTGATCTGTTTGTGCGTGCATCAAGCCTGTTTGAGCTTGTTGGCCTCCCATCCTAGTGCTTTTGCAGTGTCAGGACCTGAAATATTGCAGCAACTGACACACTTTCAGACTTGTTTATTCACATGGCAAAATAAAAAAAGATGTGTTATTTCTGCAAAGCATAAATCTCCTGGGGAACCGTTGCTCCACAGTACTGATAAACACATAAAAGAAGGCTGAGAATAAAGTTATTGTTTCAAAACAGCCATTCCCATTTAGAAACTCACGAGAGCACCAGCTGACGGCCCAGTAGAGAAACAAGGAATTTTATTTTTTTTCTAATCCTGATCAGCTGAGCCAGCAGATTAGGAGACTTTCAGAGTCTGGAGTGGTTTTTTTTTCTAATTTAAGGAGTACCTAGAGTATCCTGTTTTTCTGCACTCACGCGCATGCGGGTGTGTGTATACAGTTCTCAAATTCGCCCCTTCACCCTTCTGCCCCCCTTCGGCTCTGCCTCCCTCAGACTGTCAGCAGCGCCTGGTCAAGACTGCTTTTATGGAAGTCTGGCTGAATCCAGTTTGTGCTGCTTTGACAAAGCAGCCTCCTTGTCTTACCTCGTGCACCTATCGACAGCACTCCCCACCTCGCATTTTATCTTCTTATTCCTCCCTTTTAGTGCTCACACAGCCTGTTTCCTTTCTTTGTTGCAGCCAGGTTTTTTTTTTTTTTTTGAGGAATGAAAGAGAGAACAAAAACAAGCAAACATCTGGAAATGCACAGATGAGCAGATGCACAAATAGGCTGGACTCCAGCGCAGTGGTGGTCCCAGGATGTCTGAGGGGCAGGGGCAAACACAACAACAAAGGGCACCAGCTGCATGCAGTGGAGCACCAGTGCACTGGGGGAACCATCCTGGAATTAAACATACACCAGAGCTCCTCTGAAGAGGTCTGGCGTCATCACTTCAGCGTTCAACTTATATGTGAAGGCATTCAGCGCCGCCTACCACCAGAGGGCGCTCAGGATTGCTTTGAAGACACACTGACGTCATCTTTACGTACAGTCCTTGGTGGAGACCCAGTTAGAGGTTTTGTTTGGTTTGTTGCAAGAAGTCAAGACCGAAAATGCTGTCTCTTCAAAAAGTTCAGTTTCCTGGGGTCAAGGAAACAGGGCCAGAGATGCATTTCACATTTGAGGCCGAGCGCCCTGCAGCGGCTGCATTTGATGCGTGCACTGTATGATTGATCTCTCTGAAAGAGGTGCGGAATCTCTCACCTTCCTTCTTTGTGGACGTTTCCCATGGTGGATCCTCCTTCATATGTGTTGTGAGATATGTGTGTGCCACCCCTCAGCGTTCAGATTTAGGTGTGACAGATGCTCTGCTGTTTTGGAGGCAGATGATGTAGCCATCAGGTCCCAGATGAGTGGGAATTGTAGAGCAGAGATTAGAAAGACATTTGATGGCCTGTCTGAGGGTTTCTGTGTGCATGTGGTGTGGATTTTCAATCTCAAGGATGTCTCTCTCTTGCAGGCTGGTTTGACTTATAAAATATTTATGCTGCATTTCAGAGCAGGAATGTGGCCTATAAATAGACATAGGCTGATGCAAAAAAAAGACATTTTTTTTTTTACCCTTTAGCTTCTGTTGTCTCCCACTATCATACACACTGGATGCAAAGAGATGCAGATCTGTTCAATTTCTGTTCAAATTTTGCACAACACTCTTGCTATAAATTGCACAGTCTTTAATGTGCCATGACTGCAGTTTTATTTTTGTATCTTTCTCAGAGTTCACATTAAAATAGGACCTCCATACGTCTGTAAAGCAATATAATCTCCAGCAATTTCTCCCTTCTTGCTTTCATAAATATATCTATTTCTATACATGTAAAACACCATGAAAAGTCGAAAACTGCTGCAGGTTACTGTGCTATTAAAACAGTATATCGCTTCATTTTTATGAAAGCCGTGCTTTGCAGGAAACATGCGAGAGCCTCGTTTTCCAATACAACATAACTCATTTTATCGTTTTCCTCCTCTCACGACCCTCATTAGATGCTTTGCTTTAACGCGCCATCTGCTGGACGTAGTCTGTCATAACGCTTGTGGTCTTGTGTACGATAATGTCACCATGTCACCAAGAGGGGGCAGTATTATACAGCTCTGAAACTGTTAGTCTCTGGATTCATAGAGGCACAAAAAAAGGTAAAATTGGATTTATTTGGTAAAATTTTGATGAGACGCAAATTGAGATCATAGTTAAACGCATGCGTCTCATTCTTATCTCATTTTAGTAAATTAAAACTGTCGCTGCTGTTTATCGTCAAGTTTGTTTTGCAATTAAAATAGTATATCGCTGCATTTTTACGAATGCTGTGCTATGCAGGAAACATGCGAGGGCCTCGTTTTCTAATAAAACAACTGATTTATCGTTTTCCTTCTCTCACGACCGTCATTAGACTCTTTGTATTAACGCGCCATCTGCTGGCCGTATTCTGTCATAACGCTTCTGGTATTGCGTGTTTATAATATCACCATATCACCAGCAGGGGTCAGTATTATACAGCTCTGAAACAGCGACGGTCTGGCTTCGTAGAGGCACAAAAAAAGTAAAATTGCATTAATTTATTCGGTAAAATCTTGATAAGACGCAAATGGAGATCACTGTTAAACGCATGCAAGTCATTCTTATCTTATTTAAGCAAATTAAAACTGTCGCTGCTGTTTATCGTCAAGTTTGTTTTGACCTGGGACTGTCAATTAAAATAGTATATCGCTGCATTTTTATGAATACTGTGCTATGCAAGAAACGTGCGAGGGCCTCTTTTTCCAATAAAACACAACTAATTATATCGTTTTCCACCCCTCTAATTAGATGTTTTGCATTAACGCGCCACCTGCTGGCCGCGATCTGTCATAACGCTTCTGGTCTTGTGCGCGTATAATATCACCTTGTCAGGTGGCTAGCAGGGGTCAGTATTATATAGCGCTGAAACAGCGTCGGTCTCCGGATTCATAGAGGCACAAAAAGGTAAAATTGCATTAATATATTGGTTAAAATCTTGATGAGACGCAAATGGAAATCACAGTTAAACGAATGCATATCATTCGTATCTCGTTTAAGTAAATTAAAACTGTCGCTGCTGTTTATCGTAAAGTGTTTTGGCCTGGGTCTGTCAATCAATTTTGTCAGTTAGTGACGTGGCTACATGCGACGTTGTTCCTACGTCTATTGTGGCTCCACTTGGTTCTGTAAAGTAGCCTGTAACAGGTTCAGATAATGAAAATAGAATAGAATAAGAATAGAATAGAATATAGAATGAAAATAACGTAAAACAATTGAGTAAATGTTTCTCTTAACGCTGGGTTATCTAATCTAATCTTTGTCGCCACTTCTTACTTGGAAAACTTGCCAAAATAGCACGTAATGGCGACACGTGAGTATAAAGCGTCACTGTTATTGTTACGTTTCAACAATTGTCTGTAATTTCACAGTCAATCGTCTGTTAAACGCCATAAAATCTGAGGAGAAAACCACCAGAATTGCCAGGTGACAACTTAAAATATTTTGTTTTGTCTGACTTGATGCCGGAAACCCAAATATATTCAAGTCTCATAGTTTAAAAAGAAAAAAAAGAGGGAGAAAGATGAGAAGATTAGATCAAACTGCTGTGAAGGAATGTTTTGGCTCTTGGGGAAAATGTCACCTTTGCTGTGAGCTATCCTCCAGTTATGGACAGAGGGGAGAACATCTGGGTGAACTCAAGAAAGTTCGGGAAGAAATTAGCTCTTACTTAAGAATTACTGACTGCTCTTCCCTTAAAGTATGTCTCTTACTTTCTGTCTGACACTGATTACATTCCTAATTTTATCTTATTTTGTGATTTAATTAAATAATTGTCATTATTTAGATTTAATAATCACGTGTGCAGCGGTACATCCTGTGCTGCTTCATTTAAATTATTTCGACCTTTCTGATGTGAAACTGACCCTTTCTTCTCCTAGGGTGCCTTTAAATTGTGCTGTATCTCTGCACAACTCTTATGCTGCTAAATTGTATCCCTAAATCCTCACTCAGTGTGACAGTCGCCCACCACACACACCCCACCCTAATGAACACACTTGCAGGCCTCGTCTCCATCCACCAACCCCCTGTCTCCCCTGGGATCTCCAGGAAAGTCTGGTGAGGGGCAAACAAGCAGGAAGTCACAGCTGTGCTCGTCCCCCTTTCAGCATGTGTGAGAGCAAGTGTCTTTGTATCTATGCTTAGATCTCTGTTACAGGGCGAGTGTGTGTGTGTGTATATATGTCTGTCTGCGTCTAAGCTGGTTGATCACACCACACTGATGCTCTGTCCATTACCCATATTTTCTGCCCCTGGCTGGTGATTTTCTATCTTTTGATTTCACTATCTCAGTTCTTCAACTCTCATCTATTTTTTTCCACATTGCTAATTATTATTATTTTTCTAATCGAAAATCAAATATAGATGGCATAGATGTCTATGTATATGGATAAAATATGTTTAACTATGTTGGTTATCTTTGTTTTACATATAATAATACATTTGTTGGTACATCCTTGTGTATCTATGTACCTTTAACCTTACTAATAGCTGCTGATTATGGTGTTGGATGATGCACAGTTCTTTTTATTGCATTGCCTTGAACTCTCCCTCCTTTTCTCCTCTGTCCTCCGCCTATACTTTCCTTTAATCCCGAGCTTCTGCAGCTCCTGCTGAGATCAGGTCTTTGCTGTAAATCTCCGGCCTTCGGGTTAATAGGAGCAGTGTGTCCCTGTAACACCGGCTGCTTTTGTTTTGGTTACAGACAGAAATCACCGAAAGAAAACATGACGGCAGGAAGAAAAAGAGGAGCGGGAGAGGAGGAAGCGGCCGAAAGGGGCAGGAAAGATGTAAAAAACAGAGCTGTGGTGGAGGGTGAGCACGAATCCCTGCTGTGCAGGGAGAGATCAGCAAATCTGGGGAGGAAAAATGGGCAAAATGATAATTTGACAAGGCGTATGAGAGCGGATTTGAAGGGGTTTCCAACTCCGAAACACAGATGGACGTTCCAGTTATTCCACCTGCAAAATATCACTCATCTGTTTATCTGGATCCTTTCCCATTTGATCTCATTCTGGTGATGCACAGTGCTTAAAGGAAGACAGATGATGTCGACTTCGTCAGAGGGGTGTTGACGGGCACGTCGGGAGAGAGTTGCGGGTGAGTGGCGGGGAGGGAGAGGGACACGGAAAGAGATAGGGGAAAGAGGGGGGAGGTGAGAGAAAAGGAGGAGGAGAGATGAAGTGGGGGAAAAAAATGACTTCACGGCCATGACCGGACTGCCCCCTTTCTTCCCCTCAGCCTCTCTCAGTATCTCAACTTTTTTTTTTTCCTCCTTCCTCCCTTCTCTGCCTCCTCCTCCTCCTGTGTGTGTGTGTGTGTGTGTGTGTGTGTTTTTTTTATGATTTGGGGAGAAGAGGGGAACGAGCATTCAGAGCTCGGCTGACGGTGTGAGCAGGAGCGTCAGATAGGCAAGCGGGAGCCTGAGACTGAAGAAGGTTGGGGCGATTGAGATCTGATGCAAAGGCTGACCGACAGAGGTGGGAAGACGGATAGATTCAAGATCTGCTCATTTACACTTCTGAAAGCACTTAAACACTCTTAGAAATGCAGGGATTTTCTGAATATCTTTCATAGAAAGACCTTCTAAACATTTTTCCAGGCAGTTTTCTTCCACTGGAGAGAAACAGAGATTGACAGAGGCTGAATGAATTGAACAGAAAGGATCAATTATTTTCATCCCGCAATGCTTCTGAGGAGATTGGCACTGAACTGTTGGCCATAGGTCGCGTTCACCTTTACTGAGTTCCATTCGGAGGAGTGGATCCAGACTTTTTCCCTGCAGAGGCTCCTCAGCACAAGTATGGTGCAGACTGCCACCATGCTTTCGCAAACTTTTTCCTTTCCATCAACATGGACTACTTGTGTTTTACTCTTGTGCCTCATCAACGTGTGGACCGCAGCTTGGCCGGCGGCCCAGCAGTCTCAAACCCAGCTTCAGACCCGCCGGCCGCTGTCGGGGTCCTCGCCGGCGAGCAACCTGTCAGAGAGCACGGAGAGCAAGGTGGAGCGCCTGGGCCAGGCGTTCAAGCAAAACGTCCGCAAGCTGCGCGAGAAAAGCCTCTGCCTGGACCTGGTCTTCCTCGTGGACGAGTCCTCCAGCGTGGGTGCCAACAATTTCCTGAGCGAGCTGCGCTTCATACGCAAGATGCTGTCCGACTTCCCTGTCGCGCCAGAGAACACGAGGGTGGCGTTGGTCACCTTCTCATCCAAGTCCCACGTCGTGACCAGGGTGGACCACATCTCTACCCCGAAGTCCCACCAGCACAAGTGTTCCCTGTTCAACAAGGAGATCCCAGCCATCAACTACAGAGGAGGGGGCACTTACACGAAAGGAGCCTTCCAGAGGGCAGCGGTGAGTCAAACACATGCTGCATTTTAATGCCTCTCGAACGTGTGTGTTGTAGTTTCCTTTGTAATCTCAATGCGGAACCCCAATTTAAATGTGTGTGTGTGAGAGTAAGTTATGCAGTCGTCTGCAGCCTGCTGAGTGTGCACCATGGTTGACGTGAATGAAGCTCTTTGCGGCTTGCTGCCTTTGCTGCCACTTCCTGTTAGAAATTACACGTTGGCCGACTGGTGCATCCACTTCTGGGCTAATTGTTGTGGATTTTCCAGTAATAAACACACCCTCAGCCATGAACACGCACAGATTTAAATGGAAGGTTATGTAGGTAAATTTGTTGCCGGGGATGTGGGGGATTTTTCAAAGGGTGAATGCTTGTTTATGGATTGTTGATTAGAGCTGTCTGACAACTGTACACACAGACATGCACACATGTTAGCATCTTTACCTTTGGACATTGACACAATGCATTCCTGTACCCCTGAGTTAACCTTAACCATCTCAACAAAGCCCGGATCCCAACTTAAACACTGTCCCAACCCTTAAAACTAAGTTTTAACCTTTGGGAAAAGTTGTGAGGACCGTCCAGAATTCTGGAACACACGTAGAGAGTGAATAACAAGCACACACATCCACTGAGGACATATGGCACAATTCATCCGTCAAGTCCAAACAGCCCAGCTGTGAAAGCTGTGTTGGTGGTATAGGGGCTTATCCTGTATAAACAAACACACACACACACACACACACACACACACACACACACACACACACACACACACACACACCCTGCTTCCTCAGCTCATCCAACAGATCTGTCTTTGGTGAGCAGACGTCTGAGGACCTGAGTGTGTTGGAAGCACGCACATCCTCTCCTCTGTGGCACCGCCTCCTCTCCGATGGCTTGGTGACAGGTACTAAATGGATGTTATGACTGAAGCCCGTGAACCTCTGACACAGGCAGAGCCTGAAACGGCAGATAGTCGCCGGCAGCTGCGGATATATTTTCGTCACGTTGGCGACCCCATCACGTTAGCTTTGCGGATGAAAGGGAAAGGTGAGCGGAGCTTCTGCTGGGTTTAAGTTACAGTCCCTATTTAAAGCTAAAAGCCTCAGACCATATCTGCTGCTTTATGGAGTGTTTGGCCTCCAGGACAGGTTTTTAGTTCTCCCTCCTTTGTTAAGTGCTGATAAGAAGCCTCCTGGCTGCGTCCCAGCTCCCAAAGTCCTTCAGAAGTGCAGAGAAAGTGTTCCCTAGGAGAGCTTGAACATTTATCGTGACTGGTGGACACTTGCTTTGATGCGGGTGATTTATCAGGTGATGCAGCAGTCTGGAACAGCCAAAGACGACTTAAGTAAAATGAAGCCGGGCCCCGACTTCTAATTGTTGTTACTTGGAAGTGCAAGCAGAATGAAAGCTGAAATTTAACTGTCGTCTTATCGTGGCCAACAATCCCGGCTGTATTTCTTTCCAGTGTGGCGTTTTCATGGCGAAAGTCTGACTCGAGCCACGTATGAGTAATGGGAGAACTACGTGCAACCCTACACAGGGCTGAGATTCTCTGGAAAGACAGACGAGCCTAGCAGATCCAGACGGAGACGCGGCGGATGAGCCAATACTCAGAAACCGCCCGCACCTGACAGATACTCCCTGACATTTAACCGTGTCCTCACACAATGGAGGAAGTGTGGAAAACGCTGTCTGACTTCTCACCTGATGTGTGGGTTACTTTATTGTCTGCTCGAATCAGACTGGAAACGGAAGAATTGGACGTGGGTCTTTCCTTTTTCCATTAGCCGCGTACGCTAATCCTCAGGACATGCATCCTGCTGTCCCTGCGTGCTGACAGACGACTGTCTGAACGCGCATGAGTGATCAGGAATCTGCTGTGTGGGGTTGACCCCTTAAGGTATCCAGGGAAAGTTAGGGGAGCGCATGCACGTGTGCGGTGTTCGCAAACGTGTTTGTCTATGCTGAAAAAACAGTAAAAGAGGATAATTGGTAATCGCAGCATAATAACAGTAATAATGCCATATTTTATTTCCTCGGCTGGTCTTGGCTCACGCTAGCGCGGCAGAAAGCTGGGATCCATTAAAGGGAGACATTTTTCCACCAGCCGCACATGTAAAGAGACGGGGCCGTCCTCTAGCCCTCTTGGTTCTGTCTGGCTGATGTCTGCCTCCCGCCTCTGTTTTCACACAGTTGAGCATCGGGGTGCGCGTTTCCAGGTAGCGGCGGGTGGGATGGGGGGGGGGTTGGTTTGAGACAAAACAACAAACCCTGCACATTTTTTTTTTTTGCACCAACTGGCCCCCGCGCACGTCGGTTTCGGAAAGTACTGAAAAATGACACAGCTGTCTAGATTCCACTTGGAAACGCTGTCATAGAGTCTGTCAGCGGTATAATGGACATGATTGGAAATATCTTTACCCCGCCGAGGTTGGACGCCTGATATCCAGATGCCTCAGACGAGGAGGGCAAACGCCGGAGAGCGGCACAGTGACTCAACGCGTCTGTTCTAGGACACGATAACCTGGTAGCTGGTGACATCACTCCGTCTGTATTTTCCAGTGATTTGTTAAGATCGGCTTTCAATTTGACGACGCTGCGCTGAAACCGCCCTAAAAAAACCCCCCGATCCTTTTTCCTGTCCTTTGTAGCTCAGATTTGAATGTGTTTTACGTGACACAAATGCCCTGAAGGCAGCGTGTCTCAAAGCCTTTCGTTTTACTCCTTTGGTTGCTGGTGATCTCATCGATCCTGGCGTTTATTTTAGCTTTCTGTGGATGCGCAACCCCCGCTGCAATATTAGAGGGGCATATCTTTAATCAGCAGGTAAAAAAAAAACACAGCCGTCCATTTGTCTCTGGGCTCATTTTGCATGTTGAAGAGTCGCCTCTGGGTTGCCTTGTGTCGCCAGATTAGCCCCCCCTTCTCCCTCCCCGCTCTCTGCAGGCAGGCAGACCCCCGCTTTGGCAAACAAACACGACTTGGACGGCTTCACAGGCTGCCTTTGCCGTTGTACCAAGTCAGAGGCTCGCAGATGGGCAGAGTGGGATGAGAAGAATACAGAAATGGGAGAGTGATGAAGTGGAGAAAAGGAGGAAAAGGGCTTTAGCTGAGGAAGTGAGTGAAAGAATGTGTTCTCTGCACACTAATGTTATTTAACTGACTCAGGCCTCTTGAAAGTTGGACTGAAACAGAGTAGTTTGCTACCTTAGCCGCTGAGAAAAATGAAAAAAAATAAAAGAGCTCTCAGTGTGACTGTGGGACTAAGCTGGACTAGCAGGTGGCTTATTTTCCAGTTTTTTTTTTTCTGACTTGTGTTGTCCCCAATGTAGCAGAAAAGCACATTGCATTTACACTCCTTATTCTCACAAATAGATTTAGACAAACATGGATTAGGGAGCAGCTGCACACCATTACACAGCTGTTATCTAGTCAGAGAGTTGGATTATACTGTGGACTTTAGAGGGGTGTGTGTGTGTGCGTGCATTCACAAACATTGCTCCGAAACCTCCAGAAATGAGTGACTAATAAAGAGATGACCACTACTTATTTGGGTTCCACCTGATTTCCAGACCTCCTCCATGAACGTTTCCACGATCCCCAGTTGAAAGTCTTAAAGTTGCTTCAAAATATTTACGCTTCAAAAGTCCAGTGACGCATAAATATCCTCCAGCTGCCAATCACGCCTGAGACCACGTCTTACTCCGTTGAGCTTTTCGCAGCCAAACGATTCCAAAAACAAATGCTTGGAGCTGGGTTTGTGGGGGGGCCCTTCCTGATTGTTCTGTTTTTCTCTCCTTCCCTCCCTCCCCTTTTCCAGTCCTGCTCTCCTCCGGAGCTGCAGACCTCCCCGGCAGAATGTCGGGAAGGGAGAGTGTCTCCGTCAGCTTTGACGCAGTCCAGCCAAAATATGCCATATTGTTTCTCAAAACATTGTCTGTTAGATTAAGTGAGGCCCGTGTGAGGTGCTTATATTTGGTTTGAGATGTGGTTTTTGGGATCTCGCACATTCTTGCGCTGTCTTCTTTGCTCACGTGCACTCGGAGCGCTCTCGCATCTGATGGGATGTGTCGGAGAGTCGTTTGTCTTTTCTGTGCTGGGAATGAAGTGGTGCTCATGCGAAATAAAAGTAGGAAATGAACGTCGTGCAGATATGCAGATACTGCAACGCCTCCCACAAAATCCCTCCACAAACCTCAGTTGGTGTCATCACCAGGACCCCCTCACACCACCACATCACCCCCACCCTACAGCACCTCCACTGGCTTCCGGTCTGACCTCCTCAACATTGCCGCTCCCTCAGATCTTCCCCTTCCATTCTCCTCACTGCCCCCCCCTGCCCGCCTCAGTACTGTGGGGAGCAGGGCCTTCAGTCCCTTTGCCCCCCGGCTCTGGAACTCTCTCCACTGATTTTATTGTTTTATTGTTGCTTGGACAGTCTCCTTGTGTGTTGTGAAAGGTGCTTACAAATTAAAGGCATTATTATTATAGATAAATAGCTTCTATCCTGAAAGCACAGACGTGTGCGAGGGTTCAAGCTCAACAAAATAGATGGAATACCGTTGGAATACCCGTCAGCGTCGAACGAGCACAAAGTGCACTTCTGTGATTACATCCCCAAGGCTTGACCTGGCCGTGATAAGATGATAAGAAAGGTCTTTGTTTCCTCTCCGTGTAACTGCCACTTCCTGTCATCTGGCCCAGCCAGGAGTGACTGGACCAGACCAGACCAGGAGGCGGATCGAAATCAGCTGAGTCAGCACTTGACATCAGATTTTATGTAGCTCCTCATAAATCGCTGACATTGTTAAACGGGACCTTTAAGTGATGCCGTCAAATAATTCACCTTCCTCTGTGTTGTTAAAATCGCTGGACCTGATGGAACATGTCAACATTAGTCTTTTGAAAGCTGAAAAACTTTCAACGGTGGAGCAAAGGAAGTCTGTTTTGCGTGTTGGAAGTTATCTCAGGCACACGAGGACTCTGCAGCTGCAGAATTCCTCAGACATCTGCAGATTCTAAATGGAAAGAAGCTGCTTGTAAGAAGATCATACGTCTATATGCTGTTTTATATTAAACTCCATGTTTAAACATGGTGGAAATTTGCAAAGAATCATCCTGTCACCCATCTAATTATCATAAGTAGCTGCCTGCAGTTAGACATTAGTCTAATAGGTTCTTTCTCTGTCAGTATCAGGACAAAATCTCCCTATTTTTCTTTCTTTCCAGCGCATTCTGGATCTTCCTTTGAAATATTTCCTGAAATAAGCGAAAAAAAAAGAAGCTTGAAACCTCAAAGCCGCAACGTCTCCTGTGTTTGCTCCTCCGGCCGCAGACAAGCTAATCGCGCATTTGAAACCTGTTTGGATGGATTCCTCTGAAGTCTGAGGTGACTCTCTGCTGCGGTGAATGTAATTTTCATCACATTAGAAAAGCAGATCACCTCTGAAGATAAAAATAGAGAGTCAGGTCCTCTGTAGCAAGCGGATGTTTGGCTATCTCTCCAACCCTGAGGCCTCTGCACACTCAATTATGTCACACCAAAGCAGCAGCAGTGTCAGGCGCAAGGTGGGCTGATGTATATGTAGCAAAACGTAAACAAAAGGCAAGATCATGATCTCACTGGACATTTAATACTCGACAAATCCTCCCACAATATGTTCTTTTTGACCCGATTAGACGTTATTGCTAGGTGACAGGGAGAGGCGTTGACAGACGGATGGGGCAGGGATCCGCAGGGTGAAAGGTCAACAGTCTCGCGTTTCCCTCCGCTGTTCCAGACAGAGTAGAAAGTGATGTCATTTTGGGATGATGTTGATCAGAAGAGATTCAGCACTTGTGTTGGATTTTGGGCAGAGGAGACTGGGAGCATAGCATAACCAGTGTCCATGGTCATTCCCCCCCCTCCCCCCAAAAAAAAAAAAACATTTCAAGCATCCTGCCTTCATCTGTATTCACTATAGCAGCCTCGCACTTGGCCGCCACTCTCTGCCACTGTCATTATCAATTGTTTGCTTTTCAGATCTCATTTTAGGAAATTGGAAATATCGTCCCATATGCTGTCCAACTCAGATTTTCCAAAAAGCAAAGTTCAGATTTGACTTCCATCCCGACGCCAAAGTAAGTCCCGGTGTTGATTTGAGTGAAGCCTTAGGAAAACAGGCCTGATTAGACTTCACACGCATTTTTACCGGTTTAGACAGACAGAAAGAATGATACACCGCTGCTTTTTGTCTCAGTTTTCCAGCAGTACAAGGTGATCCGTTCAGATCTTTCATTTGTTTCTCTTTCCTCCCTTCTGTCAGTGTTTGCTGGTTTGGACGTGTACCATTTGGCCCCCAGTCTGAAGCTGCTGTGGTCAGATGACTGGGCTTTGCTCTGGCCAAAACCAGCGACTCCAGTTAATCAAAGAATTAAATAGATGATGATGATAATGAGGCTATGGAAACAGCAAGTTGCCTCCATGTGCATGCGTATATATGCATGTATTAATGCATGGATCACTGCGCTAACATTATCCTAGCATCCTCAAAAAGTCCTCTGTAAACGCTTCTTTTTGAAAAGCAACTGCAAGTCACGTTTTACTGTTGTGCATATCAGTTTTTAATTTTCCAATAACAACAAAAGCCTGAAAAAACTGCTGAACCTAGCTGTCTTACCACTAAGCTAATCCACTTTAGTGTGTCATGTGGGTGTGAGAGAGCGTGCACACGTGCATCTATAATCCCTGTGTGCTTCCTTGGAAGTGAAGCAAAACAGACATCAGTTATTCAACTTTTTGTTGGATTTGACTGTAGATTTTCAGTTGCGGATAGATTTTATTTCCTGTCCAGACTACGTGAAGGGGAAGCGATAGCTGTTTCAGGCAAATGCTTCTTTTCTTCCAGGCTATTACCCCCCTTACAAAGTGTATTAGCAGTTGAATGCATAGCTGGAGGGGAAATTATTACACTTCGCTTCATGTTTCACCCAGGACCAACAGAATTTATTCCGTCTTCTCGCCATATTTTAGTCTCTCTAGGTAGGAAAAAATTGGAAATTGAATACCAACACAGGGAAACAGGGAAACTGGGTAGGGAAAAACACAGATGTCACTCAACCTTTTTAGCAGAAGTGTATTCCATTCCATCCATCCATGATTTAATAACTGCAGAGCAGTCCTTTCAGAAAAAGGGAAAACGAGTGGGAAGTCCCCGGGAGATGCTGTTAGCTTTTAAGTGAGGATTTCACCACCTCAGCCGCCGCAGCAGGCGGTGCCAGTCTGTTGCATAAAGCCGAATTACCCGTTTTTGTCTGGAAAATTTAGGTTTCTGGTTCACCCACGAGGATCTCTGATTATTTGTAGTTTTTCCTGGAGGAGCACATCCCAGCGTGCTCCTCCAGGAGCAGGTGTCCAGATCGTCAGCGATGTGTTGATTTTAGAGCTAAAATTCGAAAACTAGCGGTCTTGGTGTAAAAGTAAGATACTGTCTGCGCAGCTTGAGCTTTGTGTGGCGCCAGAGACAAGCACACACACTTTCCTTCACACATTACGCTCGCTCTGAGCTCACGCTGCTTTTTCCATCAAGTGTGTGTTCGCAGAAAGACACATGCACACAGCGTCTTACTTAAAATACTGCTCAACAGTTGATAGCTGCTGCTGACACCAGCCTCTCTGCTGTGTGTGTGTGTAAGGGAAAGTGATAAATGAAGGTGAGGGGGTTGGGTGCTGAGGTACAGAGGGAAATTGAGAAACGCATGGTGAGATGGCTTTGAAGAATAATACTCTGTCAGCAGGGTCAAAGGTCACAAAGGCATCAGCAAAGACAGGAAGTGACTGTCAGCAGCTTGACTAACCTTCACTTAAATTCCGCGGCAACCGGTAATATCATCAGAAGACCGCAGGTATTTGTTCTCACAAATTAGGATGTCATCAGATGTAGAGCGTCCAAATATATGATGAAAGCTTGGTCTTGTCCATGTAAAGTGTGCTGAAGAAATTTTGTTTCTAAACTAATCAATTCTAAGACTAGACATGACTGAAGGACAAGCCAGGAGACCAGAACTGTTTCAGATGCCCAGTAGTGGCGACATAACATGTTTTTGTGGGGTTGGATATTTAGGCCTGTTAGCAAGTGTCTTGTTATGTTGTGGCATTTGAGTGGTGGTGTGGCATTTAAGAGCGCCAGATTCCATTAGGGTTGTGCGCGCGCGCGTGTGCGTGTAGAAGCCTTTCGGATGAGAGATGAAACGTCTTCTAAGACAGCAGTCCCCAACCTTTTTTGCGCCACAGACCGGTTTAATGTCAGACAGTACTTTCAGGGAGCGGCCGTTAAGATGTGGCGGATAAATACAACGAAAGAACGTGATATGACCGTCATGAAAACTGTGGTATTTTCTAAATATAATAATAAACGCGTGTCAATAGTGAGCCATAGCCGGATGTAACGAAGAGAATCTGGTAATTTTTCAAAATAAAACATCCTTCAGTTTCAGATAATAAATAAAATGTAAGTTATTTATTCTTAATGTGTGGCCCGGTACCAAATGACCGGTCCGTGGCCCGGGGGTTGGGGACCTCTGTTCTAAGATACTTGGAGTCGGCACTTCATTGAGAAGCCTGATGTAATAGCCACAAATATGTCCTCCCTGGATGATCAGTTACTGACACAGGTTATTCACGCAGCGCAGCAATAACAGCAAGGCCCGCTCTGTACTTTTGTAATAAAACACTAAAGCACCCCCCAATTCCCCACTCTATTAGAGAAAATCTCCCCCCGCGGCCGCAGCCAAGACAAACACAGCCCGCAGGAGAGCGCGCGGGAGCACGTGGAAGAAATGCAGCTACAGCAACAACAGTCAACACAACAAAGGAAAAAAGCTGTCTTGTCTCCACACAGTGTGGTCTGAGCTCAGTCTGGACGGGCTGGGATACGTTTTCACTGGCAGTCATCAAAGCAGGCCCACGCACCAGTCTGGAGCGTGCACACCGCAGCACGCTGGCGCGAGCGCCTCAACATGAGCGATCGGTCTTGGGGAGGACTCCACTCCCGCCACGCCGCAGTAACCATCCGAGCAGTATTACCAAAGATAAATGGCGACGTGTTTCTCTACCTTTGTCGTTTTCGTTCCAGCGCCAACACGGTGACGCGGCGTTTCTGGGGAGCAGACTGATAAACTCTACTACTTTACCGTGACTCACCGCCTACATGTGCTTATTTGACTGACTCTCTGGTCGCTCGCAGGCGTTTGGGAAGGCGACCAAAAATGAGTCACGCCACTTAATAACTTGTGGATGTTGCAGACCGATGATGCTTCAGAATCAAATAAATACTCGCCTCCCTCAGTCGCGGCGACCGTAGCACAGAGGGACAGACAATTTTTATGTCTGTCCCTCAAGAAGCTGCGCTTTCTGGATCTCATCTAGGAGATGCTGGATCTCAGAAGCCCAAGGGGAGTTTTGTTTTTCCTGATTTTAAAAACATGAAGGAAATTAGCCAGTAATATTATGAAAACCAAATTAGCGACTATCCAGTTGGAAAAAATGAGAATGCTAAAATAAAACAGATGAGGACACAATGGATACTTAAAGCTCAGAAATGAGGACAAACGGATAGAGATGCTGCTGCTTTGGTGTATGCTGTCTCTTGCTTCGTGCTCTGGATGAGACCAAATGTATTTTTTAAACACATGGCCTAATGTGTGAAATAATAGAAATGAAGATAATCGACATGAGGCGGATCGATAGGCCGACCTGACCTCACCGTCGTGCAGCTGGGACTTGGACCGTAAGTGCTCTCGCTATTACCTCCTCTCAGTCGCTCAAACAAGCCAACCCCTGTCCAATTACCAGAACCTGAAATGTCTCTCGCACTCCTGAGCCTCGCAAGCGCAACACGGGCAACAGTAGCCGAGTGGATAATTGAGGGCGTTTCTCATTTGCCATCCTGTTCCCCCGGTATTTCCCTGATATCTCTCCTCCTCTTGCTCTTTCAGCGCTGCGGCTGAGTTTGATGGATGGCGTCGTAACACAACCCGGCGAGGTAGCACACAGCCAGTCTAGACTTCAGTCTCTGGCAATTACCTGACTGTACACACCGTTTGGATGCTGAAAACCAGCCGGGTGCGGGCTTGCCTGTGCACCCACATCTACCGGCTAACTTTAAGACAAAGACTTTTAAATCGATGCGTTGTTGCAACTTGCGCTGATTTTCCAGATTTTGCCTATTACTCTCCAGACAGGTTAAACGATTCTGTAATGTGTTAAACTTGAAGCTCCTGTGGTTCCACAAACCTCCACTTGAAGCACCATGATTGATGAGTGATTGCTTAATTAGATGATTGCCTCTGAACCTACAACCACCCTTTACCTTTATCGAATGCAAACTCACCCTTACATAACACGACCATGCTCAAATTTATCCTGAAAGAGCTGAGAAACCCACATTTGTATTGTGTTACACTGTTATGTACGTACAACTTGTAGTACAAAGGCTAAAATGGCACCTCTATTGAAAACTGGTCTCTTTACTCTTATTATGCGAATCTCACGGCAATTGGGCTGAGCAGAGTAATCTCGTGGAACGTTTTGTCAAATAATATTAGTGAAACTGAGAGGATACACCTGAAACATTGTATAACAAGTGAAAACTGGAGAAGCAGTGAAATTTGAGCTTTTTAAAACAAATATTCAGGAACAACCTGTGTGCTTTCGAGTCAAAATAGGTGAGTTTATACACTCAAATGAAAGAAAAATGTGCATTTTTTTGTGTGAGGCATATTTAGAAAAAGCGGAAAAAAAACGTGCCGTGAGTGGCGCAACATTGCTGTCCTGACCAGGAAATGTTCTTTAAAAGTGACCCAGATTATCTAAAATATCCCGAGTATGTGTCCCTGAGACGTTGCACAATTACAGTGGGGTTGAGTCTAGCGTGTGTGTGTGTTGTTCTACCACGTCCCCACAGAGTTATTGTTGTTTTTCCTACCACCCAGGCCAAAAGCAGATAGCTTTTTAAAACAAGCACTCTCACTTCCTAGTGACGGGGAGAGAGCTCTCTGACCGGATGCATCGGGGTCTTATTTGTATTTCATCCACTGTGGAATGCGATCAGAAAGCGTTTAAAAAGCATCAAAGTTTATTTTCAGTGGAGAGTCATTTAAAACCAACTTTTGAAGCTTCTCTCTCATACCTCTGATGGTTTTGAACCCCTGAATGGCCTCTGTTTGGATAGATCCTAGCCAGCAACCAGCTTCTCCCCGAGCTGGGTGGGTTCAGCTCTGATCAAAGAGCCCGGAGGGTCTGCCAGTCGTCCAGGAGTGTGTTTGTGTCTTTTCTGCTGGCTCATTTAGCATTCAGGATAGTCGCCATGCATATTTGCCTTTGATTAACAACTGGACTAGCTTGGCATCACCGCCAGGTCTTCGAGTGGCATACGCCAAATGCAACGAGGTGCTTTCGTTTGAAGCTTTACCGTACATACCACCCTGTTGGTGCTCTCTGTTGAAGAGCCCTTGGTTCTGGGAGCATCCATCTCCTTCCTCTCTCCTGCACTTGATTGTTTCTTGCCAGACTTTGGGGCGTTTTGGAGCAGAGATTGATTTGTAGCTCTTACCACTAATCCCTTCAGGGCTGTCGGGCTCTGCGCTATCAGCAGTGCTTTGACAGACATTTTTATTACTTAAATGCTATGTGCACATCAGATTTGATCTCTAGTGCATGTAAGGTGCATGCACAGAGTTCTAGAGGAGGGCAACCCCTTCCCACACACTGGCCCCTGTGGTTGCCTTTATGCTCGTACCCTGACCTAAAGTATTTTCAGGCTGTTCAGAAGGCTATTATTAGTGGCTATGCTTGCGTATGCTCCGTTTGGGGACATCTCCACGTTCGCTAACAGCAGTCAGTGACTCATGGCTATTGCAGAAACCGCCACGGCCCAAACTGCGCTTTGAGCAGACGCCTAATAAAAGCAGTGGAAACACACTCGCACATGCAATGTTAACAACACCGGGTCGAGGCCTACACACGCGTAAAAACTGACAGCTGGCGGGCACCTCCTTTCTCTATGCCAGCATCACAAAGGAGTACACTTGAAGCAAGCCTCCCCAGGCCTGTGAACCAGCCAAACTAGGCCCTCCCTCTTCTCCCTTCTCTCTCCATCCTCCTCTTCCCTCGCTCCAAAGGCTCTGTAATTACACCGCTCCTGCAGAAGTCCGTTGAAGGTTGGCCAGTTAGATAATAAAGATCAGAGCTCTCTCTCCTCATCTGCGGCTCCTCCTCCTCCTCCTGCAGTCACGCCGTGGTGCGTCTGAAATGTGCTGCCATCATGTTGAGTGTCAGCCAGTTACCCTTGGACTGGGTATCTCAGCTCAGCTTTATTGTGACTGCAGACCTCCGTCTTGGCCTCCACCACACAGCTCGCAGATGGGCCTTCTCTGTTTGTTTTCTGTACTTCAGAGAAAGTAAAGATATATTCCTCTGGCTTTAATGGCCTGTCTAATTGCATGTGGTGGAGGGTAAATGGCGGCTAAAGTTAGTTTGCGAATTGTAGCCGGACACAGGAGCCTGGTCTGCGTTCCCTGGTGGTTTCAGACCACTGGCCACCAGCTGCATCGTCTGCAGGAGAAATAATTACTATTGTACAACTGTATCCTTTTTTTGGTCCTTCCTCTCCATCGCTCCTAGTGTCGCCTGTCCCGCTGCTGCAGGGTTTTGAGGAACCCGAGACCCGAGGGCTGCTTTTAGTGGTCTGGTGTGACGTCCTTCGCCGTTCGGTTTAGCCGCGTCACTAAAGCTGCAGCTCGCATTGGCAGGCGAAGCGACGGGACGCTCGCGTTTAAATTAATTTGACCAGTGTGACTAAACAGACACAGTTCTGGCCCGTTTGTCAGCATGTTTCTAGTTCTTTGTTAGCACGAAGTGCACTTTTCACTTTGAATCAGCTTTGTATCACACATCATTTTGTTCGTTTGTTTTATTGACTCACATCTGAGAGGTCTCACTGAAAATATTAGCTAATACTGTTGACATAAATACTTCTTAGCTTCTTTATATTCATCCAATATGTACAGAAGAGTATTAGGGCCACCCATGAGAGAAAAAAATGAGAGGAGGTAGATTTTTTTTCATCTCACGCTTCGAGAAAAAAGTCGAAATGTCGAGAAAAAAAGTCAAAATGTCGAGAAAAAAGTCAATGCGGTAATGCCTGCATTTCAAACGACACGCCCGCCTGAGCTCCACACCTTCAGCATCCAAGAACTTGATTAAATGTGTAATTGTATCTTGTGGTACAACACATCTCCTATGAACTGCGTGCAGATGCAGCTATCGATAGCCTTGCATTTGTCCATTACCTGCTATGTCAGCTTGTACGAATGAGGGCACCTCTTCCAAGCTTGTGTGGCTCAAGCAGTGTGTTTGTGAGCTAAAAGACAAAGTATTTCTTTGTTACTAACGCTAAGTCTGAAGTATAGTTTCACCAGTTCATCTAACTGCCTGTCACATGCGCTGGTTGTTATAGTCTCAAAAGATCGACTTTATTCTCGACATTATATTTTGACTTTTTTTCTCCACATTGTATTTCGACTTTTTTGTCAACATTTCGACTTTTTATTTTTTGAATTGCATGATGAAAAAAAAAAACTACCCCCTCTCATGGCCCTAGTCCTCTTCTGCAAATATGAGACAGAAAAAGGTGATACAGATGTTTTGTTTTTTCCTTTTCTCGGACAGCAAATCTTGCGTACCTCCCGAGCCAACGCCACCAAGGTCATCTTCCTGATCACCGACGGATACTCCAACGGCGGCGACCCTCGGCCAGTCGCGGCGGCTCTGAGGGAACGCGGGGTTGAGATCTTCACTCTGGGCATCTGGCAAGGCAACATCAAGGAGCTACATGACATGGCCTCAGAGCCCAAAGAGCAGCACTGCTACCTAGTTCACAACTTTGCAGAGTTTGAGGCCCTGGCTCGCCGTGCGCTGCATGAAGGTGAAGGGAGAAAAAGAAATATAGCTCTACATCTAAAATGATCCAGCTTAAGGTCAAATTGAGCTTCAACAACTTTCACCGGTCACCATCTTGAAAAGTGATGGTTTTAATTAATCAGAAGTAGATAATAATTGAGATGGAATCTGGCAAACAGGCCGCAGAATAAATTTTACATTATGCGCTCCTCTCATCTGCTGCCAACAGCCATTAAAGCTCCGCTTTGATATCGATTTGACAGATTGAGTCCCTTTTCCCACACTTGGAGGGGACTTCCCGCAGCATGACGAGCGTGGTGCCATTGCTTTTAAAATCTAAATTGCAGCCCTGAGCGGGCACAAGAGAAATGCACTCCAAAACCTTTCCAAATTTTGTGAGTGAACTTTTGCAAACAGCATCAGAAAAACCCAGACAGGTAGAGATTAGCGAGCACAGATAAGGCTGTGAGAATGAAAGCTAGCACACGCCGCGCTATCAGCCCGACCTCTGGCCCATCTGTCTTGAAGTCTGCCTAGATGCTTTGACAAAAGACCCTCAAAGCACATGTTTTAAAAAAAAAAATGACTAGCTATATGAAAGGAATGACTTCACAGATGTCCTTCCTGCTCTTGGAAGATGAGGAAGATGGTTGTGCAGAGTTCCATGCTGATTTTTCTTTTAATGGCAAGCATTAAAATGCCGGTTGACTTGAGCACCTCATGCTACACGACACACGAGACAACGAGAAGTCAACATAAATAATTCAGCCAACAGAAATGTGTTTCACGGGTTTATCCCAGGGCTACACACATGTACCTGTTTATGTCTCATCTGTTTTACACTCGCAGACCTCCCTACGGGCAGCTACATCCAGGAAGATCTGTCGCTCTGCTCCTCTCTGTGCGAAGCTGGCAGGGATTGCTGTGACCTCATGGCCAGCTGCATGTGCGGCACGCACACGGGACAGTACGACTGCATCTGCGAGAAGGGCTACTATGGCAAGGGTCTGCAGCACGAGTGCACAGGTAGGTCGGGCTAACGCTAACAGTTATGTCTTTGTGAATAAAACACTTTCCGCGTTGGCCTTTGCTAGCAGTGCTGGTAGCTGCAGACAACTCCGGTTGGACAACAGTTGCATCTCTGTTGCTTGTCACCACATTTTGCAACTGAAACTAAATGCACCAAGACCTCGGAGAGGATTTGGAGTTTGCTTTTGTTTCTCTAACCTTTGTCAGCATTAGATAGCTTGTCTCTTTCAATCAGGGCCGCTTGCCCTCAGGTCCCTGCTGAGTAATGAGGTGAATAAGCAGCCAGTCTAGTTAACGCAATGGAAACTGTCCTTAGGGAAGATCACAATCAACATTCTTTGTAATCCTGGAGGACTGAAATGTATGCCTTTCTGTGTTCAGGATAAGCGGTCCTAAATAGTCCTTAATTTGCACTGATTTCTAAGATATTAAGAGAAATTTACACTTAAAAGTGATAAACCTTCTAGCTGTGGTCTCCTTAACGATACAGCCTCAAAACCCTCTCTCAGTTCTTTTAAAATGTCCTCCAAGCTGATGGATGTCGCGGCACATTAGTTTTGTTTTGCTTAAATCGGCCGCGCCTCAGAGACAGGTCGGTTTGGACCAAAACAGCACATTCATTTGTTCGCTAATTGTTCCTCATCGGGTCTGTCGAGTGTCCAAGCTAAACAAAGCAAAGCTGCAGTTTAATGCAGGTGGTCTCTGTCGCGTAGGAGACAGCTTAAGGGTTGATACTTTTTTCTAAATGAATATGTAATGACCCAACTGGCTGAGGAACGTCGGAGCCGATGGGATTGTCCAAGCACGTAAAGCCTAACAGATGCACTGGCGGCTCTGTGTGTGGTTTTGCAGCCCTGCAGCAACCTCAGTGTTCAGGGGAGGCAGGTAGGAGGGAGGAGAAGAAACAGAATAGTTGTGTAATTGAATAAGCGCATACAACGATCCTTTAATGCTAACAGCGCTGTATGTGGCCCCCAGCTGTTTTTATTTCTGAATTAAATAACAGGAAGTAAAACGTAAAACCTCGCCGACGTTGGAAAACTACTGAGAGCCGAGGACGGAGCAGAGGGAGGAGGAGCTTTTGAAGTGACAGCCAAATGAAAGGGTACCGGGGTCATCAGACCAAGAAAAGCATGTCTTTCTAATTCTCGTCAGATGTTGTTGAGCACCGGAGCCAAACCCTGCTTATTAATCTGTTTTAAACGGTTTAATTAATAGCAGAGAGCAGACTGAGGAGTTGGCTCAGGAAGGAGAGGCGCGGCTAGGCGCTCGCGACCGCAACTGACAACCGTTTCCACTGTCTCTCGCTCATCCAGCGGAAGGTCTCAAGAGAGAGTCGTCACGGGCCGACGTGTGACTGCACCCCAGGCTGGACTACGTGACGCTAAAGTCGGCTCGGCCTCCTTTGTGTCCCCGTTTTGGTTTTCGTTAAGTGGCGCTGAACACCCTCCCGTGTTTTCTGAACACTACGTTTATTGAAGGTTTCAGTCCCTCGTAACTCGCAGAGCCCTTTGAAGTCGCAGCGGCTCCAGAAGCAATTACTTTTGCGGCTTGAGCAGTACATAATCAAGAAACAAAAGTAAACTCCACAAACCCCTGCTGTTTGTAGAGGAATTTGGCTTTATTCAGTGTTGTGTTACTAAAGCTCTAATAGGCCTGGCTGAAGTGAAAGTGTTTAGTAAAATATGGGTGCGAGGGTGCGTCAGCGATGAGTGGCAGACCGAGCTGTTCCAGACCCTTGAAATGAGAGTTTGAGGTTTATTTACTTTTTGAGGTTGTGTTCTGAAAATAGCACAGCTGGTTTATCGATACGGTGCTCTCATCACTGGCTGAAAGAACTTCACTGGAAACTACAGCGTCGGCAGAAACGTCTCCCGGAAACTGTGGCTCGAATCCGTGAGATGGAAACAGAACCGAGCGTCTCTGTTGTCTCTCTGCGGATGCTAATCTAATGCCGACTGCCTCTGCATCATGGAGGAACACGCAGAGCACCGGGGGAGCGGGGAGAAGTGGGAAGGCCGGAGGGGAATGTGTTTTCCTCCTGTCACACATCCTCTCTTATCAGCCTCTTGTGTAGCCTGAGAGAGTGACAGGAGCTCTGGTCTGCGTTACCATGGCGTTGGCTTTGTTCTGGGGATGAATGGAAGGGAGTGAGCAGGGGAGAGCATAGAAGATGGAGATATGGAGGAAATAGGCTGAGGTGCGATATGCTGTGTCTCCAAAGGCTTTCTTGATGGTAAATTTGTGGCTGGAAATACACAAAATATTCCGTCTTTGACTACAAGAGCGTTTACAGTAATTAGCCCATATGTCGTCTTGCTTCTATGAGGACACGCGTGTCTGCAACAGCTGTGACTCGGCCCTGGACGCGAAGCGTATGTCCTTTTTCGTTGCTGCAAACTGCAAGAGGAAGATTTGGAGAGGTCGTTCCTGTGACCTTGGGGCGAATGACCAGCAGATCATCGGAGGAGAAGAGGCTTTAAAGTGACAACAGGCACGCGTGGACGTTTGGCAGTCCGTGTTGCAATCACACTCTCGTCCTCTCCTTTGACTTTCTGTCCTCACCTCCCCTGCAGAGGTGCCGAGAGAAGAAAAGTCCAACGGAAAAACAGTAAAACGCGGATCGGAACCGTTCGCTCGTGGACCGAGAGGATGTTTAACATATTTGAGATAAGACTGGTTATCAAGCTTTTCCTGCTCTGTCATGCTCACGCATGCAGGGACCAGCACGTTGGCACAACTGCGCTGTCGGCACGCTTTGCACGCACTCACTTGTGGGCCAGTTAAACATACCACGCTCAAGGATCTGACACAAACCAGACCCCCGGGCCTGGTTTTCTCACCTAAACGAGGCCAGGTACGGCATAGATGCACATCTGCGCTGCAAAACATGGCAGTATCAATGGCCTTGGTATGAGGAGCCATCAAACCAACCGGGGTCAAATTTGTTTCCACTGTTACTTGTCTTTGCTGTTAGGATTATTCCAAACAGAGCAAACTCTTTTTCAATCGACTTTCCGTTTGGCCCGGACGAGCATGGAAATGTTCGTGTTCTTCACTAAACTGTTGCCTCCGTGCAACTGTAATTACAGCCCGTTGTCTATGTATTTATGCATTCTTTCAATATGCGGTTCGGTCTGGCTGCCAGGATTGAAAGAAAATCTGTGTAAAGCATGTTGTTGGAAAGAATCATCACGTGTGCGGTTTGTCCAGTCTTCCTGTCGTACACGCCAGCTCGCGTTCGTCTCCGTGCATGTGTTGGGAATGCACAAAGCTCCTTACTTAAAAATAAATAAATAAATAAAAATTAGCAATTAATTCTAATGTTTGATAGTAACAGCATAATAGAAGTCGCTAATGTTGATAATGTAGCTGCGTGACGTCAACAGTCGCTAAAGTCAGCGCAGCTTAATGACAAAAAGCCTTTATCGTAACTCGTGTTTTAAGATTTTCTAAAAGCAAAGCAAACCCAATCGTGGTGCTGGATCCTGGGAATTTGCAGCAGATATCATGATTATAATGGCCTCCTCATTATAGACCACGACACTGATCCAAATCAGAGCAAGGGACCTATTTTAAGCAGCTGACTTGTTGGATATCATTGCTTTAGACAGAAGCGACATTCATCAGCGCCGCTATTGGCAGGGCTGCGAAAGCGCCCTAATATCTGACGGGTGTCATTTTCATTTCTGTGTTTTTAAAAATAAATACCAGAGTCAATTTGGCTAACTCATCCAGCGTGTTACGCAAACACGCGCATAAAGGCTGCCTATTTCCACGGCCAGAGGAGATGCGAACCCCCACAGCATCAGTAACTGCAGCAGACTGTCTGCTCCTGTACGCTGCGTCTGTGTACATCCAGGAACTCCTTTCTCCGTGTTTTTGCGGTTAAAAGAAAGTTAGAGGCAGGAAGTGTTTAGCGGGGATTTCTCCAGGACAAGGCGGGCGGTGGGGGCGGTGGGGTTGGTACCCTCACCTCCTGGCTCCCCTCGTTGATTTCTTAACTTGATTGCAGAGGAGTGTAGGCCTTTGTTTTCTTTTGTTGAGCAGAGAGTGAAAAAGAAAGGGAGGGTGGTTTCTAGTTTGGCATCTTTTGTGGTGGATGGATGGAGACTTTTTCAGATAAGGTCTGATTTAATTATGCTGGTCATATTTTACATGATGTCGTGAAAGCAGAGATAAAACAGCAATGAATCTGGTGTACGTGTTGCATCAAATATGCACAATATCTTTTTTTTGTTTTTATCTACTATATTACTTTATATTTTAGACTAGCATGGACTCCAAAAAGGTGTGTTTTATGAACAGAGACTGCTCAGAAATTAATTAAATTAAACTAAACTGCTAAATATATCCACCTTTGTGTCATAATCACATCATAATTCAACAAGTGAAACGCAAGAGGGGGAAGAAAGAGATCCAAATCGTCTGTGAAACCAAAATTAGAGTGATTTCTTTCCACTCATGTTGAAAGGATCTCAATGTCTGTGCCACCCTCAGGTGTTTTTTGGACTCTCTTTCATGTTTTTGGGTTCTCCAGAAGCTTTTTGCTCCGGAGCAGGATCTACGCAGACATGACCTAAGGGAAGCGTGCAAACCTATATTAGTCCCTCGCTTAACGCCACATGTTCCAGCCCCGGCCCACCTTCTTCCCCCCTCATTAAACCACCCGTATATGTCTGTAAAAAGCCCTAATTGATGACTACTGCTGCCGTGTAAAGATGCTGTAAAGCAGACAAAAAAATCAAAAGAAGGAGGTGGAGACGCTGTAAACTGGGGCTGAAAACCAGGAACCGTGAAACGGGCACCAACCCCAACCGTGAGTCGCGCAATCATGAGAACAGATGTCAAAAAAATTTCACCCACTTCAGAACCACAACTTATATTCTGTTAACACAAATCCAAATCCATATTTCTGGGGGTCAGTGAGTTTAAAACTCTGGGCTGGACGTGTTTATTACAGGTGACTAACACGCTGGCAGGGCTTTTCAGCCTCGCTCCAGGTCTGTGATTTTGGATTATTCTCAGCGGTCTGTGATTTCATTCCATGATTTAGTGCCTGAAACGTTGCCGTTTGAGTCCACTGTGACGTCTTCAAACTGTGTGAGCAGAACAAAAGCGCACAGCTTTCTTTTGTTTCGCCTGCAGCGTCTCGGCTCGCTCTCGTCTGGTATTTGACCTGACAGACGGGCTCGCAGGAAGCTTGGATCGGTTCCTTCCCCGCAGTCTTCGCTCTTTGTTAACTTGTCTTGCCCGTCTTCAGATCCAGCAGGTTTGACCCTTTTTCCGCGACCCCCATCCATCTTTCCGTGTTTGCAGCTAACCCTCATGGACGCTCTCTCCCGCTTCCTTCCACTTTCTGAGCCTCCACTCGCCGTCGCCACGCGCGCGATGGAACTCTCTCTGGTCTGTGGGAGGCGACGAGGATGGACGCAGGTCGAAGGCTAAGGATGAAGGATGTCGGCAGCTGCCAGCCTCTCGGAGGAGAAGCAGCTGTCTGCTTTTCTTCTTCTCTTGCTCTTTGACCCACAAATTAACTCCAGTGCTCATCCTTGATGTTGCCCTCCAAATGAAAAGAAAACAGAAGATTGTGTCCCAGTGTAGGCTGCAGTGAGACCATTCTGGGGGTCTGGACTTAGCAGAATATTTGGAAAGACACCATATTTATTCAGTGTTTTATTTATTTATTTATTTATTTTGCATCAATGTTTTGCATTTTGCATCATATTAAATTTTTGTGCTCGGGGGAATCTAAAATCACAAAGAAACCGGTCATTTTCTCTTATTTTTACTAGACTTGTTTCATGTTTATTGTGATTCCTCACAACTTGGTGAGATTTCACCTTTGTTAGAACTTGCAGAGATCCTCATAAAATCCATCATTTTCTTGTCAAATATCGGCTCAGAGCAATGATGAGAGCTGAGAGCAAACTGGCATTCCCAGCCGTTGCGACTGGTGTTCCTGCTGCTCTCCAGGTGTGTTTTATTTGTGTCATTTGGAAACAGTCTATCATTTGCGTCACACGTGTTTACGTAGTCTCACATTTTCCATCCGGTTGTAGGATGGGCTGAAGGTATCGATCGACTACGTCTGACTGAGAACAGTGAAAAACTAACCGAATGAGAACTTTCTCTCTGCGCATGTTAGCGCCCTGAGTGGTGAGCTACATTATCCCATAAGCCCTGAGCTCGCGCCGCAAAGTTTTATCACTGCTTTTATCAGCACGCTGCCATCTCTAATCAGGCACACCAGACCGGGGACCAACATGTTTGTACAGTTGTTCTGCGGTTCACCTCACTCTCCTGTTGCGTCAGAGTCTGTAATATGCTTCCTTGGAAGCCCATAAGAAGGTATCTAGTGATTACTCTGAAGTCACTCTCCTTTTTGGAACATGACTAAGTAATAAGCAGGCAAACAGCAACGGAATACTTATTTTCTTGGTTTCCCTCCAAAGATCTGCCGAGCATCACTCTGGGGAAGCGTTAGCATCCTTGAGATCAGCGTGTCTGAGGAACGTGTAGGTGGACAGCTGTGGAGCAGCTCCCCCCCGCCCCCCTTTTTCCAGTCCACCTTGCAGCTGGAGAGCAGACCACAGCTCTGCAGGACCCTGGAAATCCGATTTCAGTCCTCTGGCGTTTCCTTTTTAAGATAAGCGACCCAAGCATTGGGTTTGAGCGATTCTTATCGTTGGGTGCGGACACAAGCCGCACCTCAGTTAACCTTTTCATTATGTGAGCTCTCTGGGCGTTCATCTTCCTCCTCGTCAGGAGGTCACAACCTTCGGGAAGCTCTGGCACATGCAGCCTGCGTGAATGGTTGACAGATGCCTGCACCGTCTTGTTTTGTCTGCTCACTTAAGGTTACGAGGGGTGGTCTTCGAGGATGAGCTACAGATGACTGTACACTCTCCTCACATCCATACATGCCACTGGTGGCCGTGAAATATATATAATCTGCTGTTTACTTAAGATGAAGCCTCTGTAAGCCAGTGTTTTTGTTCCTTTGCACGGTTCTGTGTTTTTGTGGGTTAGTTTATGCACTTTATTTCTCCACCTAGCGTGTGCTTGAGTCACAGTTAGGAGCGGGAAGTTGCTTCATATATAACTCTTGTTTTCTCCATGAGAAATACCCTGGAATTTTTGCCCATGTCGGTCAGGATGTCGTCCGTATTTAGCAGGCAATTCCCAATATTGCTGGACTGTTTGGTTTGAAGGAGCCTTAGTTAGAAAAAAAAAAACACAATGTAGGACTTTGTTCATTTATAAAACAAACACTGTTTGATGTTCAGGTCTACTTGAACCACAGTAACGTGTAGAGTTTGCCTCATTACACGTTTTTGGGCGTTTCTTTTGAAAAAAGTACTGGTTTTATGTTGAAGACGTGTGTGTGTGTGTGTGTGTGTGTGTGTGAGAGAGAGAGAGAGAGAGAGTCTGTATTTTTTTTTTGGATGAGCAGAGTATGCACCGCTAAGCGAAAACCTCTCCACGGATCTCTGTTTGTCATTGTGGCCGGGGAGGCAGATGTTCTGGATCTCCTCTCTCCGTTTCCGTCCCAATCTGTTTTTAGGATCCGCTTAATCGAACACAGCCCCCCACCCCCCACCCCCCCAGAGACGGGAGAGTTTCTCGTGTGATAGCAACTTTGGCTCTCGGGCCGGACGTGCTGCCAGTTTTAATGAGTTACTTCATTTTTGAAGAAGGGACTTGAACACATGAACAGGCCTGCTCTTGTTTCTGTCACTGTCTGTCTTTAATCAGAAATGAATGCAGTCTTCTGTGTTCAGAGGCGAGTCGAGGACTTTTGAGTAAGGCCTTTTTACCTGTACTAGAAGAGCTGAATCCAGTATACCTTTCACACATTTTAGCATGTGTGTGAAGCATGTTACCAGTCTACGATCTTGAGTGCATACAGTGGTCCTTTGACACCGTCTGTACCTTCTTACAGTTGCAGGCAGGCGAAACACAGCAGACGCTTTCTGTTTTATGGTGAGCCGGCCTGCTGACGGTCTGTTTCCTCTGGGAATAAAAGCGACACTGAGTTAAGTCAGCCGACATCATGAGAAGATGGAGGTTAATGACTGCTGCCTGATCTCTCCAGGGTTCCCCTTTACTCTCCCGTTTGTGTCGCCCATCCAGGTCTGTCTGTGTTTCAGTTCTGCGTGTGTAGCCATACCTGTGTGTACATTGGGGATACATTATTTCCACTCTCATGATCCGGTTCAATTAATATTCTCCTCATAAAGACTGTAAACCTTGTGTGTGTCTGTGAAACACATTCCTAAAATCTTATTTAAGAGGCCTCCGCTGAATTTAAAGGACACCGGATGGACAAGCTGCATCAGCTGCTTTTGCTATTAACTAAACACTTACACACACACACACACACACACACACACACACACACACAGGTATGCACCATGGTAGTCCTGCGCCTATGTGCGTCCGTTTGATGTGGGATACCGGGTGCATTTCTGCGCCAGCAGCCAGTCAGTTTAGCTTTCTGGTGGGTTGATTTTTCCTCTCTGACCCGCTGCTGGCTTTCTGCTGACGCAGGGCCGCTCCACTGAGGGGCCACGCTGGCTCACCAGTGGAAATTCGCACCTGGCTTCTGGGTCAGCTCCCAAGTAAAACCAGTTGTGAAGAATACCGTAGATTCTGTACAACAGAGTGACAGTTATAAGGTCATTTTAGCGCTTTGCTACCATATAATAATCCTGTTCCACCTCCATCAACCGTTCACCTCCACTTGAGTGAAACTCCCCACCTCATTGACAGCCCTAGCTGGAACTGTCTGGAGAATAACCAGGGATTTACACGCACAGTTATGTGTACACGCACCTAGGCTAGACAGGGAATATCTTTACATTTCCTGTAACTGTTTTCTGAAAGTCAAAACCACGAAACTGCCTTGTGCGTGCTGCGGTACAAGCTTGCAGCCAAGCTAGATAAAGCTGACTGCAACACAAACGGCGCGCTTAGCGGTTGCACAGTTAGTGCGACTCTGCTGCAGCTATCAGAGGAATAACAGTTGCATTTCTTAATCTTAAATGCTTCCCTTTAAAGTGGTTTTGGATAGACAGAAAGAAAAACAACAGAATAATTGCTCTGGCTTCAGGGAGCAACTGATTACTGTGTGGGTGTAAAGTTCTCCAGCAATCGCTGTGAATTATGGGAATTACTCGTGTGAAATTATCCCTGAAGTGACTGATAAGGGCTGTTGTCCCGAGAAGTCGCATAAATCAAATAATCTGAAAATTCATTGCAAAAACATCAGAGAGTTTGGAATTTTATGGTCCAACCAATGTGGATTCAGGCTTTCGTGTATAACTCTGCAAAGCAAATAATGGACCAGGGCTGTTTTGATGGAAATTGATAGTGAAAAAAAACGAGTATTGGAGGATCTCGATGACCCCTCCCTCTTAATTTTTTCAGCCTGTTGTCTGATTGGTGACTCTAATTGGAAAGTTTGTCTTCAATAGGGTTCTGATCCAGATGATCCAAAGTTTTGATGCTCGTAATATTTTCTTTGATTGGATTAGTTGTTCTGTTGTTTGTGGGGCAGTTACACAACATTTCCAAACTACTTGATCGTATTCATCTGATGAAAGATCTCATAAACCTGTCAAGTCATTTTTCAGTTTAAGGCTCGAATTCTTTTTGCAAAATGTCCACTATCCATGTTTTCTCTCGCTTCTTTTGGTAACGGCAGGAATCTGTATCTTCTCCGTCCTCCACAGCTTGTCCACCTGGCACCTATAAACCAGAGGGAGCTCCAGGAGGCCCGGGCACCTGCCTGCCGTGTCCTGATGCGCAGCACACCTCGCAGCCCGGCAGCACCTCCGTCAGCGACTGCGTGTGCAAGCCCGGCTATCGGCCAATAGGCATGACCTGCCAGAGTAAGCGGGCCTTAACCGAAAACACAATCACTATTGACGGCTCCAGTTTTAAAACAAAAAAACTTGGTTGCTGTCCAGTCTGGATCATCCCCATGAACCTTTCTGCCTTTGTTTGTTTTGCATTTTGATGTCATGCGAGGATTTCCCAGACAACATCTGCTACATGGCACGTGGCTGCAGCAGTAACAATGTTTTTAACCCAGCAATTAGAATTGGCCAGGAGGTGTAGAAGCCATAATGGCCTCCAACAGCCAAATGTCTCAGAAACTACAAAGCGCATACCTCGGCACAACTGAAGATCTCCACATGTGAGCATCTCGGGGGAAAACATGCACCTTTAAGAGTATAATAATAATAGACAAGTATAATAGAATAGACAACGGGGTGCGGTTTCATCTGTTTTCTACACCATTCTTAGGCGTATCCCTGGATATATTAGTCACATCCAACAGTGTCCTTAAGATAATCCTTAAAAAATGCAAGATTTGATGGGCTCTAAGATGGGTCAAGGCCTCTTTAATGCAAAACACTCCAGTAAATGTTGATGCGCAGTGCTTGGAAATCAATCTGGACAAAGCAGTGAAGGCTATTTAGTCAAGAAGTTGACCATCATTTATTAAAAAGTGGTGATTTCTGTTCTGGTAGTAGTTTAAGATAAGGACGTCTCAATGATGTTTCCCAATATTGAGCAAAATTTAAAGGAAATGTTCCATTTTTCCATGGGGTGGGGTGGCAGGGGCAATCTTTTTGACCTTAACTGGAAGAACATGTGGAAAATAAGAACACTGTGTGCCAAGAGCCAAGAGTATGAGGTAGGTTTGAGGGTATTTGGTAACTTTTTACTCATCAAATCCTGTATGATTTGCTCCCTTTCCTACAGACGTGAGTCAGTGATTTCCACACTCTGACCGATATGAACACAGTGATGATCAGTTTTACACTTGCCACCGTCTTTGCTTTTTTTAATTTTCGATCTATCACGGCTCTTCTCTTCTCTGCTTTTGTCTCAGTGGTGTACTGCCCAGCACTGCCACCTCCAGAAAACGGCTTTTTTATCCAGAACGTGTGCAACAACCATTTCGAGGCCGCCTGCGGTGTCCGATGCCTGCCCGAGTTTGACCTCCAGGGTACCAGCATCAGACTGTGCCAGGCCGACGGCACCTGGTCAGGAACCCCTGCCAGCTGCGCAGGTGAGGAGGAGGGGGACCAAAAACACGCCGTCACACTACTTCTGTGGCCAGCGATGCCTTTAATGCCAGATAATATTTTGTAACTACTGGACTTTAAACACAGTTTTTCATTTACTTTGATTATCTGGACAGAAATGAGTTTTAGTCTTTTATTAAATTAAATTGTCATGCTTTTCCTTTCTTATTATTCATCTTTTGTCAAATAGCTCAGTGATTTAATATAATAATACTCATAAGCGTAAGTTCAGATTAATGTTATCCTTCAGCAACATGCGTAACAGTAACATAACGTTCCTAAGATAGTGATTCCATATGATTTTCTGATTGATTGCAGCAGGTTTTTTTCAGGCTTGTCTCCCATTATTCCCTCTTGCACCACAGGCAATTTATAAGAGCCCTCGGAGACAGCTGCCTCCCTTCTGAAGTCTGCAAACGTCCATAAACATTTGTGTAACAATAAATCGGGAGTGAGTTGATCTGTTGTCGATTGGCCACGACTCCCCTGCAGGCTGCCGGAGCGAGCGGGAGGACGAGACGGGTTTAGATTAAACGAGGGATAGACGTTTACAAGGAAGCTACCGCTTACCGCCGCCGTGGGATGGTCCAGAGCCGGGGGCGTAAGGAGAGAAATGGGGGGAAAAAAAATGTAGGAAAACAACCTGAAAATGCAACCAGGTTGAGGAGAAAGCAGATTAATGAGGAAAGTTGCAGCTGAGGCAGAGAGACACCAACAGTGTGACTCATAGAAATCCCCCGACACTGAACACTCAAGGGTGTGTGTCAGAGATTTACAGCAGCGGCTTTGGGTCTGTATTTTCTGAGTGTGTCTACATATGTCTGCTTCCATCTGCGTTACACTGGCTCTAGTCTTTGCCACAGTTCTGGAGGACCTCCCAGCTAGTTGAGCCCTGATGGAGGGGGTCTCCTCTGAACTGGCTCTGCGTCTATGGGAGGTGATGAGAAATAACACGCTACACACCCTCTTCCAGACCGCAGCGTAACTGAGAACAGGCACACATTTTTTTCCCCTCTTTTTTACAGTATTTCATAGGGACTTTTACTCTGTGTCCAATGACAGGCCAGACCCCAAGTTAGATAATAATGCTGAACATTCCTGCAGATGATTAATGGCCTCCTCCTCCTCCTCCTGATTTATGCACAGTACCTGCGTTTTGGGGGAGAAAAAGTCATATCATATTCATGACTAAGAGCTCGGTTAGGTTTCGGTTTTTTATCGTGTTTTTCAACCTGCAGTTCGTTCCTGCCCGCCCCTCTCCCGCCCCAAGAATGGATTTCTGAGGTGCAGCAACAGCGGCGCCTCCAACAGGACAGAGTGTCAGGTGGGCTGCGAGCGAGGCTACAGGCTGGAGGGACCATCCAGGCTGGCCTGCCAGGCTAACTCCCTGTGGAGTGGACCCCAACCTCGGTGTGTGGGTAAGCCCTCCACGCTCTCTGACCCCTGTTTGACCTCATGGATTACATCAGAGAAGTCCTTCTCTTTTAATTAAAAGCTCGTTAATTCCAGATTTGGGAGGTTCTATGAGAATGTATAGTCACGGTAGCGCCGTGGTTAAGCTTATGGTGTCTTTGTTAAGAGCCCTGCCGCATTGTTGCATCTGCTTTCAATCAAATCAATAGCTACCACGTGCACACAAAATTACACACACGCGCTTGCGAACTGATAGTTAAGTTAAAATAGTTGCGCGTCCTCTCGCCCACCGCAGGGAGCACCCAGGTCAGGCACACCAACTCACAAAATAAGGGCCCGGGTGAGAGCCGCAAACCTCCGGCCTGCTCTGACTCAGATCCAGTCACCGACTTCCAGAAAGCACTTTCTGCTTGCTGATAGCTACCACCAATTCCCCACACATGCCCAGTCTGATTTACAGCTCGTTTACCTGACCACCTCGGCTTTTCCTGCATGCTGTGTTTTTCCTTTTTAACACTGCTGAGAGGGTCTGCAGCAGCTGAGTGGCTTGTTTCACTGTTTGTACAGGAGGGAAACATGATCAGGCAAAGAGATTTTTTTTTCTTTTTTTTACGATTGAAATCTCCCAGTGTGGATCTACCCTCGTAGAACACGAGAGGTGGATAATGATCTATCCATTATGGAGTGAAAGCTGCACAGGCCCGCATCCCAAGTATGCATGAAAAGCCTGAAGCGTCTGTGGTCCTGTGGTCTGGGCGAGGTTTTTCAAACGTGCAACCTAAACGTGCAACCTAAATATAGTTTATTCGACCTTTCTGCTCTCAGCTGCAAGGAGATAAATGCTGCTTCAGCAGCTAAGGATGGAACCAGCAGCAGATATCAGTTTCATCTCTGTATATGTGCTCGTCTCCCCAGAGGTGCGCTGCCCCCCAATCACGACCCTGAAGAACATCTCGCTCTCGCCTCCTGCCTGCGGGAAGAGAACAGCGTCCCCGGGCTCCGCTTGTCTGCTCACCTGTCGGAAAGGCTTCACGCTCCTTGGAAACCGGAAGGCGGTGTGCCTGGGCTCTGGAAACTGGACGGCTAACATTCATAAAGCCATCTGCGCAGGTATGAACCTCTCAGTTGTGCATGTATATGCGTATGTATATAAGGTGGAACTGCCATGCTCATTATAGCCCATTGTAACCTTTCTGTCACAGTTGCCAGTTTATGTTTCTCACCCTAAGGAAACTTTTAATAATCCCTTTTTTAGAATTCCACCATCAGCTTGCCTGACCTTAAATGTAAAATTTAAATGCCAATTGAAAAGTACTGTAAAAGCAATAAAGGGAGAGAATGATTGTGGAAGGGAAAAATATCTCAAAAAGAAAACAGCAGGATAGTTGGAGAATATTTTCCATTCCCCGTTCCCCCTCTCTGCACCCTTCAGCACTTTTGTAGACTGGTTTGATAACTCAGACCACACTGTGTCAGAGCTCTGGACTGTGGCTGGACTGCAGCCCTCCACAGGCACCCCAGGTGAGGCTCCTGGGGTGCAAAGCTGCTCAGCCTGCCCACGCATCCACTGTCCTCAGCCCCCCGCCCCCCCTTCCCACCCCCCTGCAGCGCCGCTTTACTAATAAAGGACTGCTGCCATTAAGGAGAGGAAGAGATGCCATAAAGATGAAGACTAAGGCAGAGCGGACACGGGGGCGCGAGGGTAGAATGAGTCATCCGTAGGTGTTTTATGATGGGGAGTTGAGAAAAGCCAAAATACGGTGATGAAAAGGGAGGATGAGGTAAATGGATGAGCCATTACAATGAGAAATTAGGTGTTACACATTTGAAAGGACTTTGTATTTGTGGTTTAAGCTAGGTGCCAACAATGAAGCACAGTTACAATCAAAATGAAATCTAATAACATCTCTGTCTCTAATATTATCTCTATCTTATTTGCTGATCATGGAATGAATGCATGTGCCTTGAGTGTTCCGGATTTGCTAATTAGAAGCTTGGATGATGTTTTCATAACTCAGCTGTACCGTGGAGCAGTTTTAATTTCAGTTTTCTCTTGATTAAACTAAGATTTTATCATCAGGGCGAGATGTGGAGCTAATGGACGGAGAGAGCTAACGGACACTTAAAACCACTTATCCTTTAAATGTTACGTCAGCGGCAGTGGGATGCTTGTTGGAGCCATGACAGTTTTGCACTCAGCTTTTGATTCATTATTCAGCGACAATGCGTGTGAAATGAAAGAGGTCACAGGTCAGGTGACATCGCACGCTCTCCTGGCGATTGCAAGCATTAGGTTGTCGGTTTTAACGTGTGAGACCAGCAAGTGAGACATGTTTATGTCTCTCCACGTAGATGTTGTGCTTTCAGATTTGAGGTTGTGCTTTTCTTTGTGTTTCTTTAGACGCTGAACCACCATGGATTCAGTGTCCTGGAGACATCGTTGCAGGGACAGATGAGCGGCGTGGCACCGCTAACGTTAGCTGGAATGTCCCAACCGCCACTGACAACTCCAACGAAGAGGTTGGAATCTTGAAAACAAAGTTTGGGTGTACCAGACAATTTTCTTTCTGCTGTCAACCTACTACCAGCGACGGTATGATGTTCTACCTTTCTTCCACTAGGTGGCAGTGCAGGTGAAACCAGTTTACGCTCCTCCTCAGCTTTTCCCCATCGGAAAGGAAACCATCACCTACATCGCCACCGATCACTCAGGGAACCAAGCTAACTGCTCGTTTGCCGTCACTGTCGTCGGTGAGTTTGTACCTACAGCTCTGCTGGAGTGAGTTCATGTGAAATGTTTGACTTTGGTGGTTGACCTGTCTAATCCCAGGGCAAAGCAAAGAGCTGCAGCATTTTAATGGTTAAAAAAAGCCCTTGCCCTTTTATTCAGTGTGTCAAGTTACAGACTGTGAGCCAAAATCGTTACTTTATGCTGGTGTGTAAACATTTGTCACACACTGGATAATCTGTGTTTAGATTAGAGTGGCTGCAACGTGAGAGTGATGGGATAAGTGGGATAAGCTAAAGTCCGCCAGCTGATATTCTTCATCATCGCACTAGGACAGAAGCCACTGCCCGGCGTTTGTCAGCCGGGCCTCTGCGCCGCAGCTTATTTCTGTCATTTTAACGTAAAAACATGTTTAAATGAGGCGTGCGCAAGCGCCTCCAGCAGGTGCCAAACAGGTTACTTAGAGAGTGAAAACAGGGGTGTCCCGTGTCAACCGCTCGATAATCACAGCATTCAGGGGGAAAAAAACCTCAAGCGTGGTAGCCATGAACATTTCCACATGTTATTATGGTGGTGGAACGCTGTGGGTTTTTATTAGAGACATATGTTTAGCGAGTGCCCTCTGACACTCTGCTCCGTTGTACTGTCAGATCACAGCAATGCTCTCCCCCCATCTGGCCCTCCTACGGCAAATATTGTCATAAAAACGGATGCAAATTGTACCTTACACCTTCCCTTTAACGACTTCATATCCCTTTCAAGATACGGAGCCCCCGGTGATTGACAGATGCCGGTCGCCGCCCACAGTCCAGGCTGCAGACATCGAGACGGCGGTCGTTTGGGAGGTGCCACAGTTTTCCGACAACTCAGGTATGTCTAGTCCTGGTTTCTCAGACGGCAGCTCCTGTAGATGGTTTATTCTTTTGCTCCTCTGTTCCACTGCGCTCCACCCTCTTCCTCTGCCGATGATGGATAAACAGGATCTTTTCCGACTGGAAACGGGGATCGGGGACAGGCTTTAGGTGCACATCTGTGCATGTGAATGCCGGTGAAAGACACCAGGCCTATAGTCTGGCGACGGGAGGATGTTTGTGAGTCTGTGTTTATGGGTGGGAGATACACAGAACACAACTTGTGGATGGATAAAATTGTTGCAGCATCTGCTGATGTGATTAAAATGATAAAGCAGCAGGAAGCAGGTGGTTTTCCTATTAAAAAAATATACCAAAATGGTTTTGCCATAGTCCGCACTCCCTCATTTCATGATCTATTTGCTGATTAGCATCTCCAATCATGTTTTCAATTCTGAATATAAAGGATTTGAGCTTTAAAACATGCCATGTTGTCAACATTGTCAGTCACTTTTCAACTGTCATGTTGGTGTATGGATAGCTCGATAAAAACCAGCCCCGATTTGCTTGTTCCAGGCTAATTCGAGAGGTCACAAGACAAATTCTAGACTTTATATGTACCCTCTGTCTTTTTGTGGTCCTTCTCACTGCTGCAGTCCTCTGAGATGTAGGCCAAACCTATAAAGTGCATCAAAGCCAGTCTGCCAAATAGGTTAGGTTTTGGAGAGCTGGCCGGTTTTCTCCTGGCACCGGTAACTATATTCAAACAGCCAACAACAAAGCAGAGTTCTCAGAGGTTTCCAGCACAGAGCCTGGCCTTTGTAATTTAGTCTGGCTCCACACACACACACACACACACACACAGAAACTACACAAACACAGGTCAGATATAGAGAACGCAGACGGGACACCCACACGTGCTGTGACCTATCATCCCACCTCGACCCAGCTCGCTTGGTCCCACCTGTGTGAGGAGGTGCTTTCTCATCAGCCAACACACACACACGCACACACACATATGTTGTAATGACAGACTGCAGCGGCTGCACTCGGGGCCACACGACGTCAGCCCAACGCAGCTTCAACGCAAGTGTTTTGTTTTTCCAGGCCCACACCCTGATGCCAGGACTATATTTAGTCTGCACAGACACACACACACACACACACACTTGAATACGTACACGCACGCACACACACACTACAGTACAGTGCATGGTAGTGGAGACACCAGACTCCGGCAGGCTAGACATGTGTCAGCTCTGCTCCAACAGTGTTTAATAGAGGTGAAATAAATGGTGGTTGGCTCACTGTTCCCACCACTTTATTCTGTTGTGCTAACCTTGTCTCTCATGCTTCCAAAGCTTTTGCAGTTCTGTTAACAGCCAGCTGACATAATTCACATTAATATACAGTAAAATGCCCCCCCGCCCTGGGGGCAGATGATTGTTACGTAACACATAGCAGGAGTAAAATCTTTAAGTTAGGGCAGGACAGACGCACAAACGCACTCTCTCTGTCTCTGTCCATCATCACTCTCATTGTATTTTTTTTTTTCAGAATAAACAGCCCAGAAATATTTTCCCTCTCCCATTCCAAGACCTGATTTTTTTTTCTGCCACTAAGTGAGACATCATTCTCATTTCAGCGTATTTTGTTTAACGTAAGCTCTTTGCACTAACAAACGATTCAGTCTGGCTTGGAAAAAGGAAAAAGGCCAAGACTGCCATCTGCAGTGTGACTGGAGTATGATTTCCTTTTTTTTTTTTTTTGTTTTTTTTTTTGTCTTCAAAAAAATGGAACTCAGAATAATCCTGCTTTCATGAGTAATAACTTTGAATGAGTAATAACATAGAACGTGTTAAATATAAATAATAATGCATTTAATTTCTAGGCACTTTTAATATATATTTAAAAAATAAATATCCATGGCTCTCTTAGGAGGTCGCCTCACACTCACCAGCAGCCACAGTTTGGGCTCTTGGTTCCCAGTAGGTGAGACACTGGTCCAGTACACAGCGACTGATGCAGCAGGAAACAGTCGAACCTGCAACCTCACCATCACTGTGCAGGGTAATGGGAAAATTTTGAGCACCACTTGGCTTAAGCACAATAGTATAATTGCTCTTAAATTCTGTAATATGGCCGTCTCCAGGGACAACCTGCGACCAGCCGTACAGCCCAGTCAACGGAGAATTCATCTGCTCCGACGAAGAGGAAGGCGTTAATTGTACTCTCCGCTGTAAAGAGGGCTACAGCATCACCCAGGATGCAGTGCACAGCTACTTCTGTGCTTACAACGGCATGTGGGAGCCTCCCTATTCTCCAGACAGGCCTGACTGCTCCGGTATGACTGACATTTCAGTGGTGAAAACAAGAATTGGGTTCTGTAAAGATGCATGTTGCCTGTAAAATAAAGTCCTGTTCTGTGTTGTGCAGTGAACCGCATGGCAAACAATGGTTTCAAACCATTCGAAATGCTTTTTAAAGCGTCCCGATGTGATGATATGGACCTGGTTAAAACGTTTACTGGAGAGTTCAACTCCAAACTGAGAGGCATGGTGAGTAACTTTATTTATATAGACACGCATGTGAACAGTGTCATAAATCAGGTTTTGAACTGACTATTTTCTTCCTTGCAGCTCCCCAACATCTGCAGCAGCGGTGATGTCACCTGCAAGCTGGAGATGATGCCACAGGGCCACTGTTTGGAGTACAACTATGACTATGAGAATGGATTTTCCATTGGTAGGACTAAAGACTCACACCTGCCTGTAAAACGAAGATATCGCGACTTGACGCTTTCTTCCCTAATATTTACCAGCACCAGGGGGTTGGAGCAACAGCTGGGGCACTCAGGGTACCCAGGACTATGCTTATTTTGAGTCCGGCTTTGCAACAGGCACACGTCCACTCGCCAGACAGCAGCGAGACACCGCCATGCGACCTCACCCACTGTCAAAGAGGCAGCGAAGAATCAGGAGACCTACCAGAGACCAGAAAATCCAGATCCTTTTCAACATCTCAGGTGAGGAATGATGACCGTTGAAAGTGTAGAAAGCACAGTTTTTAAAAATTTTGATCTGTTGTTTTATCCTCCAGCAAGCATCCCTCTGCCCGTGTCAAGAAATGACTCCATCGAAGTAGCCAATCAGAGGAGGCTCCTGCGCACGTTGGAGCAACTGACCAACCGCCTGAAGAGAACGCTGGCCAGACAGCCGCTGTCCAGTTTCCACGTGTCGTCGGAGATGATCGTGGCTGATCCAAAGTCTCTGGAGGGCAGGAAGGCCTTCCTGTCCTGCAGACCAGGCTCAGTGCTCAAAGGCAGGATGTGTGGTGAGTCAGAGGAGATGACAACATAAATATTCCTGGTCAATGGCATTAATAATCCATGTAGAGAGAGTAAGAAGGTAGATTAGAGCCAGACACCACAATACATTGAATCTTCATGCATTCAGCTTTGATGTAATACTCTTTTTCATTTACGCATGCAGTCCAGTGTCCAGTGGGTACCTACTTCTCTGTGGAACATAATGAGTGTGTTAGCTGCTGGCTCGGCTCCTACCAAGACCTGGAGGGTCAGCTGGAGTGCAAGTCCTGCCCTGAGGGATCCTCCACGGCTTACCTGCACTCCCGCAGCGTCACCGAATGCAAAGGTAAGATCGCTTTCATGCCAGTTAGCCATCCTGCGTGTCTGAATCTTACTCAGAGCGATGCTTTTCCAGGACAATGCAAGCCTGGCACTCACTCCCCGAATGGACTGGAGATCTGCGAGTCGTGCCCGATGGGTCACTACCAGCCTGGGTACGCAGCCAGGGATTGTCTCAACTGTCCCGAAGAGACCTCGACGGTCACCAGGGGAGCAGTGGACAAGGCGGAGTGCGGAGGTGACGCGGTTTATCCCTCCCCTAAAGCCCTATCAACGTGCTTACACTCGTCTAATCATTTCGAACCATTAAATGCTGCTAGGTAACAAAAAAACAAATAGAATTCCTGAGTACAAGTGTGTATTCAGAATCTGCCAATTCCTACTAGGAAATTTTAATGATCAATGTGGAAATATTTAAATGTGGAGTTTCCTGTTGAAATACAAATACTTGTAAACTGTCGATCTTTCAGCATTATTTTTTCTTTTTGTTAGTCCCTGACCAGTTCTTTTTTTTTGACTCCTGTCGTCCTCTCCTGCAGTCCCCTGTTCAGCAGGTCATTTTTCCCGCACCGGTCTGGTTCCCTGCTATCCCTGCCCCAGAGATTACTACCAGCCGGACCACGGCCGCTCTTACTGCCTCTCCTGCCCCTTCTATGGAACCACAACTATTGTGGGGGCAACAACCATACAGCGATGTTCCAGTAAGTTCCAGACAACTTCTTGGACTCTAAAAATGGTTTATTTAAAATGACTTTTTTGACACTGAAAAACAAAATGATAAAAGTGTTCCAGAGTGCTTTTTTTTATAGTACAGTTTTAGTTTAACACTGCTGTGCTGTGGTGACTACAGCTTTCTGGCAAATGAAATGATTTATGTTAAATTTCTGCACGAGTTGCCAAGAAGGCAAACTTTGTTTCAGAAGTGTGTGTGACAGCTTTTCAAATAAAATGTGTAAGAGATCAATTCAGTTGCTAAAAAAAAAAAAGCCAGAATTTATGTGATTTTTATTGCACTGTTGAATGGAAATAACTATTACTGCATTCCTGAAGTGTGGGAATGAAAAACGCTTCGGACGCCCTGCCAGTTTTTGATGAGACTTTGGGCCTTTTTCAGACGCACCATCACTGTCTGGTGGCGAACAGGAAAGATCCTCGCCGTGTTTTTCCAGTTCCTCTCGGTTTACATTTGTCTGGGTGTCATTGTCAGGCTTCAGTTCCAGTTTTCTTCCAAAAGAGGAGAGTGTGACTGCAGCTCCAGAGGTGGAGGTCAGTGAGGACTACCAAGCAAGCAGTCAGGTTAGTTTCAGCTTCCAATCTTTAGAGAAAATGTTTTAATTATGCTAAAATGATATTATTTAAGGTGGACAAACCGATTCAGTGTTTCATTGAATCTCAATAAATCAGGTTTTCCACGAGTGCTTCCTGAATCCCTGTCAGAATAAAGGCACATGTGAGGAGATTGGAGCAGGCTATATCTGCACCTGCATGCCCGGGTTCACAGGTACAGCCACCACCCAGAGAATCAGTCATACATGGTATTTATCAGAATTTTGAGTGCTGTTTTACTGTTGCCAATGACGTTTGTTTGTCAGGTGCCAAGTGTGAGGTTGACATAGACGAGTGTGACTCTGCTCCCTGTCAGAATGGTGGCTTGTGTAAAGACGGTATGGGAGAGTTCCAGTGTCAGTGCAAGCCTGGATTTCTAGGTGACTAATGTAGATGACGCACAGCATTTAATATAGCTCGACACTCTTAAATATAACATTTTACCTCTGTTTCTGTCAGGCTCTCTGTGTGAGGCAGAGGTGAACGAGTGCTTCTCATTTCCCTGTCTGAACGAAGGCGTGTGCGTCGACGAGGTGAACAAATTCACCTGCAGTTGTGCTGCAGGATTCACAGGTTGGAATTAACTTCAGATTATTCCTTGCTCATTTATTCTCATTCACAAACATGCAGTTGCTGTAATTTGCTGTATTTTTGCTGTAAATGTGCCGTTTTTCCTCCCGCAGGTTCGCGCTGTGAGCTGGAAATAAACGAGTGTCTCTCCAACCCCTGTCTGAACGGAGGTGTGTGTGAGGACCAGGCGGGCGGGTACATTTGTAACTGCGCGGTTGGCTTCTCAGGTGATCGCTGTGAGGTCGACGTTGATGAATGTTACAGCGCCCCCTGCCTCAATGGAGGCCAGTGTCAGGATGGCATTGATAGTTTCAGGTAAACAGTTTCAGCTAATCCTAGACTAGTCAGTAAGTTCCAACCACATATGCTTGATTAAAAATGTGTCCTCCTTCTCTTCTCAGGTGTCAGTGTCTGCTGGGCTATCGGGGTCACCTATGTGAGGTGGACATAGACGAGTGCGATCCCAACCCCTGTGTGAACGGGGCCAGCTGCCTGGATGGTCTAGGTTCCTATACCTGTCGCTGCCTCCCTGGGTTCAACGGAACCAGGTGTGAGACAGGTACTATAGGACAGGTGACACATCACCATGGCAACTGTATAGGCAGAAAAAATTCCTGCGTTTTGTGCAGGAGTTTGTGCATCAGCAGTTGTAGCCAAAATTGTCTGGATGAATATTGGTTGATCTCTTAAAAGTCTGAATATTCAAACATTCAAAATAAAATGGCAAGAGCAGAATGTAGTAAAAGCAGCTTTTTTCTCTTTTTGCCTATAATGTAAATGCTTTTTATCCTATCAGAGATGTCCTCTGCGTTCAACCTTGACTTCGAGGTGTCTGGTATCCACGGTTACGTGATGATGGACGGCGTGATGCCAGCTTTGACGGAAATAACCTGCACCTTCTGGATGAGATCAACAGACACCACCAATTATGGCACGCCCATCTCCTACGCTGTGGAGGGCAGCGACAATGCCTTCCTCCTCATCGACTATAACGGGTTGGTACCGACACACACTGTATCGCTGATGTGTGTGTAGAATATTTTCCATGGTTGGTTGTTTCTCTCCCTCTCTCCAGTTGGGTCCTCTATGTGAACGGGAAGGAGCGGATCACCGACTGCCCTGCGGTGAACACGGGTCAGTGGTACCACATTGGGGTGTCCTGGCGGAGCTGGGACGGGGACTGGAGAATTTACATCAACGGAAAGCCCTCAGATGGAGGCAAAGGCCTGTCAGTCGGCACCACTATCCCAGGTGTAGTGCTATCTTCAGCCTGTTCTGCCTGTTTCAGCACTTTAGTGCTAAAAAGAAGGAAGTGCGTTTCTCTTGGATTAAACTCTGGCTGTGTTTGTCGTAGGGGGCGGAGCTTTGGTATTAGGTCAGGACCAGGACCAGAGAGGTGAGGGTTTCAATCCTGTGGAATCTTTTGTCGGTTCCATCAGCCAGCTGAACATTTGGGATCGTGTTCTCACACCGCAGCAGGTAAATGTGACAGTTTTGTCTGTTTATTTCAATATTTCACTTGCTTTATATTAAATGATCTTCTCTTTCCCTTTACTATAGATCAAGGTGCTGGCCAGCAGCTGTCCAAATTCTCATGTCACCCACAGAGGGAATGTCCTCGCTTGGCCGGACTTCCTTGCTGGTGTGGTGGGCCGCCTCAAAGTGAACCTCAACAGCATTTTCTGTGCAGGTAAGAGAAGCTTAACCTGTAAATCACAGCATTGGTCCGCTTGCCCATCAAACCTAGAGCATATTTGCGGTTTCTTCAGATTGCCCTAAGCTGGAGAATGCAGTCCCCCATCTGCATCCCTCCACTGTGGAGGTCAAACCTGGAACCCAGGTCTGGCTTTCCTGCGATCCCGGCTTCTACCTGTTGGGGGAGCCAGTGCTACACTGCCAAAATAAAGGAGAGTGGAGCCATCCCTTGCCTAGCTGTGAACGTAAGCCATGGCTCTCTAGTTGAAAGTAAAAAAAAAAAAAAGAATAGGCAGTTTAGATTACCACAATCAATTTTGTGTTTTAATTCCTTTAATTTCTGTTTTAGAAACGATAAAACTGTCTTCTACTCTGGAGTTCTGCTCTTCTAATACAGCTATCAGTAGGGAGGTAATTGAACCTGAAATAATATGTGTGTTTCAGGGGTGTCCTGTGGATCCCCCCAACCTCTGGAGAATGGCTGGTTTCAAGGGACAGACTTCCACGCTGGAAGCTCTGTGGAATATCAGTGTAATTCTGGGTTTTACCTGTTGGGAGACACCAACGTGCACTGCGCTAACAGTGGCAAATGGGGAGGAAATTCACCAGCCTGTCTTGGTAATGCCTCATAGAGATTATTGTGTTGTGTGTCGTTTTAATTATGTATACATTTGGAACAGTAATCTGTTGTGTGTAATGTGTGTGCTCAGATGTGGACGAGTGCGCTCTGGGGTCCGACTGCGACAAACACGCCAGATGTCTGAACACAGAAGGTTCCTACACTTGTACATGCACACGCCCGTACAGTGGAGATGGCAAAAACTGCACAGGTAACAAGGCACGGATTAAAACCCCTCGACAAATTCCCTGATCCAACCCTTTATAACCAGTTCTTTTTCGTTGCATTTTCCCAGAGCCGGTGAAGTGTAAAAACCCCGGCTTTCCAGATTTTGGTCACAGAGAGGGCAGTAACTTTCTCAAGGGCGGCGAGGTCGTTTTTGGCTGTGGGGCTGGCTACGAGCTGGTGGGCGCCCCTCGCCTCCACTGTCTGGAGACTGGAAACTGGGACAATCCGGTGCCCTACTGCAGAGGTGAACAGATAAGTGTGGAAAAAATGTGTTATGTGTCATTTCTATGTTGTGATTATGCGTATGGATTTCTCCCAACATTTAGTACCAGAAATGAATCTTAAACAATGAACACGTTTTCATGACAACACTAAAGGGAGCCGTTTGCCTTTAAGAAAATGAATGAAAATGCACACCTACGGATGATGTTGCAGTATTTATCTCCAGTGATACATTCTTTTGTTTAAAAATGCTCTATTTTGCATTTTATAGTTACTTTTATTGCATTTTTAAAGAAAAATCCATTGATGCCTGATAGAACTTTATAAAATCAACATTAGTAATTATACCGTTGTACTTTTATTCTGTACGAAAAAGCAACAATTCATTCAGTTTAATAATTTCTTATAATGGAGATAGGTGATGGGAAATGTATGCAATGCAGACACACTTTACAGACCACCAGCATTACAAAGGTGTGTGTGTGTATGAACGTTTTAGCAAACACAGGTTACGCAGAACGCCGGACCTGATTTCCTGTCCTGTTGTAAATGCAGTCCTTTGTCTTCCACTGGGCAGTGGTCTGAAAAAGTCACTACAGCAGTCAGCAGGCTCCTGGCCACATTGTTTCTCTCAGAGAAAAGGGGAATGGACTCGCTCAGCTCCCACAGGCTGACACACTCTCACCCATCCTGGAAATTTGGCTGCTATGGCCCAAAGGGAAGCTTCGACAGTTTCATTTGTGAAGCAGGTTTTTCTTAAAACAATCTATCAAACTAGGTGTGGAAGTCTGAATCAGACTTTCTGGGAAAATAAACGTTACGGCGATAAGATTATTGAGTGTTTCCACACACAACTTTGTGCTAATCTAAACCAAGTATAAATATTGGACAGTCTAATTTAAATCAATAATACTGAGGTTGTGGTTATTTGTTCTGGCTGCTGTTCGTCTCTTTTTTTGTTGTCAGTAACAACTTAGCAGCTTCTAATCACTTTTGTGACGTCAATCTTTAGCCCTCTCCTGCCTAAAACCAGTTGTTCCTGAGAACTCCGTCATGAGCGGGAGCAATTTCACCTATGGAAGCAAGGTGACTTTCAGGTATTATTTACAGCCTCTGTGGCGTCACCTCGTAGTCATGACAGCAGGTAGAATCTGCGTTGATTTCACATCCACCTCCATGTGTCTGTTTAGTTGTATGAAGGGCTTCCTGCCTCAGATCCCATACGAGTTCCAGTGTCTGGCAAGTCTCAGGTGGAGCGGGACGCCACCTATCTGTCACCCGGTCACCTGCAGGGAGCCTCCGATTGGTGTCAATGCTGACTACACCTTCAAGACGAACACTTACCAGTCAAGGGCTATGTACACTTGCATCGAGGGTTACAGGTATGATAAATGAGTTTTGCTGTATTTTTCAGTGGAATGAGAAATACCGTATTTTTCGGACTATAAATCGCTCCGGAGTATAAGTTGCAACAGTCAAAAAAATGCATCATAAAGGAGAAAAAAACATATATAAGTCGCACTGGGCTATAAGTCGCATTCTTTTTGGGAAATGTATTTTACAAAATCCAAGACCAAGAACAGACATTTCATCCGGAAAAGCAAGTTATTATAATAACAATAGAATCTAGACCATCAGGCTGAACAGGTGTCAGGTATGACAACGTAACACATTAACAGTTATTCAGCTACACAATAGCATAAAGAACATACAGTACAGACCAAAAGTTTGGACACACCTTCTCATTCAAAGAGTTTTCTTTATTTTCATGACTATGAAAATTGTAGATTCACACTGAAGGCATCAAAACTATGAATTAAGACATGTGGAATTATATACATAACAAAAAAGTGTGAAACAACTGAAAATATGTCATATTCTAGGTTCTTCAAAGTAGCCACCTTTTGCTTTGATTACTGCTTTGCACACTCTTGGCATTCTCTTGATGAGCTTCAAGAGGTAGTCACCTGAAATGGTCTTCCAACACCGACTGTACGTGGGAGGCTGAAAAGGCAGGATTAGCATCGCTACTCCAACAAGCTAGCTACTGGTTAACAAGTTTACCAAAATCTCCATCTCGTTCCATATATAAGTCACACCTGAGTATAAGTCGCAGGACCAGCCAAACTATGAAAAAAAGTGCGACTTACGGTAATCTGCTGACATGAATGCCGCATTAAGCTGCGTTGTCAGTCATTTTTGTGACGCTGTAGCCATGTCAGTCTTGGTGTTCAGTGTAAACTCAGTAGTGTGTCGGTGTGAAGACCACAGGGGTCCATGGAAGTGGTTTGTGAGGAGACAGGGGAGTGGAGCAGGCCCGTCCCCCGCTGCGTGAGGCTCTTGTGCAGTGAGCCTCCGGCCTTAAGAGACGCCGTCACCGTGGGAGAGAACTATGAACTGGGAAGCAAAGTTCACTATGTTTGCAAAGAAGGGTAAGATATCATTTTTATACTTGCGTCCACTGATAAGGAAACAGGTTTTATATTTGCTAATTCCATACAGCTACACTCTGATTGGCCCAGAGACAAGAGAATGTCTGCCAAGTGGCCAGTGGAGTGACACTTCTGCCCAGTGTGTGCCTCGCTCCTGTGGCCCCCCGCCTGCCATTGACCACGCCGAACCCTACGAGAGCCACCAACTCTTCGGAGACACAGCGAACTACTTCTGCACCGACGGCTACATTGCCGGCAACAACTCTAAGATGCTGTGTAATGCGCAGGGCCAGTGGGCACCCCCTGATGGCGCGGAGGTCCCTCGCTGCATCGCAAACTTCTGCTTACGCCCGCCTGAATTACCTAACGCCATTTTAGATTCGGTGAAAAAGCCCAAATACCCCAGCAACACTGAAGTGAGCTATAAATGCGAGGAAGGCTTCATGCTCAACACCACCGCCACACTGAGATGTTTGATGGGTGGAGAATGGGAGCCTCCGCCATATCACATAGGGTGTGTCCCAGTGAGGTGTTCCAGGCCAGAGAGTATCGAGCGCGGGTACGTGAGTGGCACAAACTACAGTTTTGGGTCTGTGGTGGCATACAGCTGCGATAAAGGCTTCCTGATCCGAGGAGAGAAAAGGAGGACCTGCAAGGCCAATGGAGAGTGGGGAGGAGTGCTGCCTTCGTGCGTACCTGTGACCTGCTCAAAGGCTCCTCTCTTAAAGAATGGATACATCCAGGTCAGCCTCAGAAACTTGTTTTATTTCCCAATCGCCCCATAAGAAAATCATGATTGGGAGTTAAAATGTATCTCCTATAACATTATAATATTAGTTTTAGACAAATACACAGTACTGTGGACCTAAATTGAATTCTAAATTTGAAGGATTCTTCAGGATCCATTTTCAAAATGCCAGTTTCACGTGAAAATTTATATCAGTCCATATTGTTATCTCTCTACAGAACGGCCGGTCGACCTTCAACAGCAAGGTGACGTATGCTTGCAATGCAGGATACCGACTGGTCGGTGGTCCGGACCGAGTTTGCCAGGCCAACCGCCAGTGGTCCAACACTGACCCTCCCACCTGTCTCCTTTTGACCTGCAATCCTCCACCCGACATCGCACACGGACACTACAGGGGTTCCGACTTCCAGGTGGGTCGTAAAGTGCAGTATGTGTGCGACGAGGGTTACGAGCTGATCGGGGACGCTAACTGGACCTGTCTGAAAAATGGAAAGTGGGACAAGTTGAGGCACCCTCGCTGCTCACCGGTGCAGTGCCCGGAGCCCCCACTAGAGGAGAACCACCTGGTCTTGAAGGGTCTGGACTCTGATTCAGGAACAGTGGAACTCTCTTGTGAGGATGGATATGTTCTCCAGGGCCCCCGGATGCTCCGATGTACCACATCCCAGGAGTGGAATGACACTTTCCCAGTTTGTAAGCAGGTGTTTTGTGGAACACCGCCTGACGTGTCCTTTGGTGGCCCTTCCACTCCTTCTTCACCATTCCCATTCGGCTCTGTGATGAACTACACATGCATGGAAGGTTTTACTTTAAAGAAGGAAGGCTCCGTGTCCTGCTTAGCCAGCGGACAGTGGAGCAGTCCCCTCCCAGAATGCATTCCGGTTGAATGTCCTCAGCCTGTGGAGATTTCTAACGGGATTGTCGATGTCCAGGGCCTGATGTATCTCAGCAAAGCACTGTACAGTTGTAAGGCTGGATACAACCTAGTAGGGAATTCTACCGTTCTCTGCGGAGAGAAGGGACTCTGGATTGGAGGGGTACCTTCCTGTCGGCCAATCGAATGCGCAGTTCCGAAAGAGATAACCAGTGGGAAGGTGGCTTTTACAAAACTGCAATTTGGTCACAGTGCCATCTACTCCTGCCTCCGTGGATATCGCCTCCAGGGTCCGGAGACTTTAAAGTGCCTTGCCAGTGGGGAGTGGGACATCGACCCGCCTACTTGCGTGCAAATGTCATGTACGCCACCACAACCGCTAGAAAATGGATTTGTAGAAGGTCAGGACCACAGTTTTGGTGTCACCATTTTCTACAGCTGTTTTCCAGGGTTTCAACTGGTAGGCCAGGACCACCTGACCTGCGAGGAGTTCGGCTGGTCGAGCTCCATCCCCGTCTGCGTGCTCTCAGATTGTGGCCTCCCACCTCACATTGACTTTGGGGACTACACTCGAGTGACACAGTCGGGCAGCGGTCCCGATGCTGCTCCTAAAGACAGGGAAACGGGAGCATCACCCACGGATTTAAGCTTCTTTCACGGGACATTAATTGAGTACCATTGCCACAAAGGATATGACCTCACGAGCCCCACCCGACTGATGTGTCAGGAGGACGGAGGCTGGAACGGGACAGCCCCGTCCTGTGTCCCAGCAGAGTGCCAGTCTCCGCCTAATCCAGATCACGGCTGGGTGAATGTGACAGACACCTCTCTGGGCAGTATGGTGAAATACACTTGTGAGAAAGGTTACGTGCTAGAGGGGGAACCCGTGAGGCAGTGCATATCGGGTCGACTGTGGACTCACTCTGCACCAACATGTCGGCCTGTTTCCTGCGGCGATCCAGGCGCTATCGCTAACGGTACAGCTCACGGAGGTTCTTTGCACTATTCCAGTGTTCTGCGTTTTGAGTGCAGTCCTGGATTTGCTCTAAAGGGTAGTGAGATCATTACCTGTCAGGCGGATGGAAGGTGGGATGGGCAGAAGCCTTTGTGTGTGCCAGTGGTCTGTGGACCTCCGACAGTCCCAAGTGATATTACCTTTACAGGAGATGAGTACAGGTTTAATAACGAAATACAACTGAAATGTCAGCCTGGTTTCCTCATACAGGGAAAATCAGTCAGTATTTGCCAGGCTGATGGCACCTGGAGCCACAAGTCTCCGACCTGCGTACCTGCCTACTGCGACAAACCTTCCTCCATACTCAACGGTCGTGTCCTGGGGTCAGAATTTAGCTTCAACAGCAAAATTAAATACGAATGCGACGATGGCTACGCCCTCAATGGCGATCCCACGCGTATTTGTCAGTCGGACGGGCTTTGGGACAAACCCGAACCCCGCTGTGATATCACGAGCTGCGATCCACCTGAGGACATCAGTCACGGCTTCCTGAACGGATCCAGCTTCAACTACGGCGACGCGGTGGAATACGTATGCTTCGACGGCTACGAGGTTTTGGGGGATCCAATCCTGCGGTGCTCCGCTCAAGGCAACTGGGTGGGCACGGTGCCTCGGTGCCAGCCCTGCATCTGTTCTCTTCCTGCCCTGAAGTACGGGGCGGTGCTGGGGCAAGACCACGCCTGCGGAGACCGCGTGCGCTTCCGGTGCGACGACGGCTACCGACTGCTGGGTCCCGCTCAGGCCGTGTGTGAGAAGGGTGGGGTGTGGAGCCCCGGCGTGCCGATGTGCGGCAGAGGAAGGTGCAGCGCCGCCCCGCCCGCAGTCCCTAACGCTGTGCAGCAGGGCGGCACCGCAGCCTTCTCCGATACCGTTATTTACAGGTGTCGGCCAGGATATCGGCCAAAGGGGTACTCACACCTCACCTGTGGAAGGGACGGCAGGTGGGGAGAACCCAGGATCTCCTGTGAGCCTGTGAGCTGTGGACAGCCTCCAGGCGTTGCCCACGCTCACGTGGTGGGAGGCAACTTTACCTTTCCCAATCAGATCACCTACAGGTAAATACTGTCATTCGCTGTAGCTTAAGCAGAATAACCATGTGAAATGTTCAGAGATTCTCTTTCTATTTAGACGGTGATGCTGATTTTCTCTTTGTGCGTCCTCAGGTGTGGGGAGGGCTACCAGCTAGCCACACAGATGTCCACTCTGTCCTGCCAGAGCGACGGCACCTGGTCCAAACACAGCATTCGTTGCAGCCCCGTCCCGTGCCCATCGCCCACTAACCTGTCCAACCCCCATGTGATCATCACTGGGAGGGAGCTGACGCCTGTGGGTGGGGCCATCACCCTCTCCTGCCCTCCTGGACTCTACCTGCAGGGGTCAGCGCTGGCTGAGTGTCGGGTAAGAGAAATGCTAGGGTAACTATTTTACATATACAGTGGTCCCTCGTTTATTACGTTCTGAAACCCCTCCGCGATAAACGAAATCTGCGAAATAGTGACCTTTTAATTTTTCACTATTCACTAAGTACATGTTACAGCCTCGTAATCCCTCCTCACACTCTTTATAAAGCCCAAAGTACACTGGCTGTGGCTGTGGCTCCGGCTCCAACGGGGCTGGGGGCTCCGGTCGCCCTGCGACAAAATACGCAGCACTTCTATTTTTGCGGGATGCTGGAGCACGTCGCAACAAGCTAGCACAACGCACCGCGTGCGGGACAGGAAGTCGGGTGTGAAAAGAAAATAAAACATCCAGGAAATTATCAAAATAAAAGCTCCTGTATTTAGAGCGCTGGTTTTCGACAGGTCCTAAGTCTTGTGAGGGTCATCTCGCAATCATTTTAGACAAGGGCGAACAAAGACTCGTCATCCAAGTACGAAGCCAGTACGAACCGTAATTTATGACCTGTCACATCCTTTTGAGAGGGATTATTAAAAAAATAGACATAGCTTGGAAAACGATTTCAGAAGCAAGAGGAGTAAAAGGTTAGATATTTACTGACCCAATAGAATCGGAAATTGAACCGCGATATGGCGAGGCACCACTGTATTCGAAAGCTTTATGGGGCATTGTTTTTTGTTTTGTTTTTAATGTGCCTCTCCCACTCTAGCTGGGTGGAACCTGGGCGCCAAGCATCTCATCAGTTTCTTGCGAGCCAGTGGTCTGCGAGAAACCCCCTCCGCTTCTTCAAGGTGTCACGGAAGGGGAGAGCTACAACTATGGGGACTTTGTCACGTACTCGTGCCTTCCAGGCTTTACCATGAAGGTACCGATCGTCACTGACAACCTTTCAGCTTGCTCCTCCAGCAGGATTTTGACAGTTCAGGAGAACAGTAGCGAGGCAGTCACCATATTGGGAAATCTAGGAATGTGTGGGAGTCACACCGTCTTCCAGCAGAGGCCATGGTCTCATTACTGTGAAACAAATGACTGTCATTAGACGACTTGGCTAACAGCAGCGTGACAGAAAGTCACATGATTACTCCTCAGTAATCAGTAGGAGTGTGTTTGCAGAGCAAACAGGAAAAAAAAAAACATTTGTCTCCTGATGAAATAGTGACTAATATTCTCATCTCCATGTTGAGTGACTGGACACACACCCGGCGGACGAGATGCAAATGTCCAGAACTATCCAGAATGTGAATAATCTGCTTTGCATTATTGCTACAGTATACATGCGTGTGTGTGTTATCCCTTCACTCGTTTGTCTGTTTCACAGGGCGACTCGGTCCAGACCTGCCAAGGGGACAGAACGTGGAGCGGCGCCCGTCCAATCTGCGTTGGTAAGGCCTCACGACAACGGAGTGTTGCATCCCCTCCGTCAGAAACAGAACAACAACAAGGGCAGGGCAGTAATTACAGTCCTGTAACCACCTGACACGCTGCGGCGTGCGTGAATCTTCTCTGACAATCAACCCCCCCCAGCTCAGTCACCCCTCCCTCATCTGTCTGCTCCCTGTCTGTGTCTCTGCAGCGCAGTCCTGCGGACCTCCACCCGCGGTGCCGAACGCGCAGGTCCAGGCAAGAGCGGAGACGGACGGCGAGGGCGTCAGCTACGAGTGCGACGCGGGTCTGCAGCTGGTTGGCCCGAAGACTGTCTCCTGCCTCGCCAACGGCAGCTGGAGCCTGCCGACGCCGGCGTGTGAAAGTATGACAGGGTTCTGCTCTACCAGCCTCAGTGCTTTTGCATGTGCCGGGCTGGTAAGTGTCTGTTGCCATCCGCAGTGCCGGCAGCTGGAGGCTGCCACGCGCCCAAGCAAGTGCTGCACGGCAAGGTGCACGAGCACAACCTGAACACCGGGCGCGCCGTGGAGGTCCAGTGCGACAAAGGCTACGACCTGGTGGGAGAGCCTCTGGTGGCGTGCATCGGGGGAAGCGCCTGGAGCGCCGCGTTCCCCACTTGCCAGCGTGAGAGACGACACCCGCAGAAGCACAAAGGCACGTTTCCGAGGGAAATGATTTCACGCGTTCCCGTTCTCTGCAGCCAAGCGCTGCCCGCCGCCTCCGGGCTGGAGGGACGACGGCGACGGCAGCAGGCCGGGCCCCCAGGCGGACTTCCGCGTCGGACAGTCGGTCCGGGTCGCCTGTCCCCGGGGTCATGAGGTCAAAGGCAGCGGCACCATCACCTGCAGGCCGGACCAGACCTGGAGCCTGATCAGCTCCGTGTGCGAAAGTAGGTGAAAGAGTTCTGGCGATGCTCTCGTCACCCTTCCCACCACCTCTGATCACAAAATGTTGTGCTTGTGGGCGTCAGCGGTGTGGCCCCGGTGCATGCTTTGCCAGATTGGTGTTTGAATCCTGAAATGAATTATGGGAACTCAGTAATCACGTCAGCACTGCACCTTGAAATCTGCCTTTTTAAAGCTTTTCCCTGTAACATCTGGTTCTAAGCAAATGCCCTTGGACTCGTGTCCGGTGTCAGACAAACCGTGATCCTTTCCTTGTCCTTTTCGCTTTGCACTTCTGCATGGTATTAATCCTCCCGTATGCTGTATGTTTATCATATTTGCATAGAATTTTGGTCAGGAAGATGACATTAACCTTAGACTCTGGTTTGCTCTTAAAAAATGCTGATTGTTCCGCTGATTCGAGGCACCAAACAGACGTTAATTCATACAGGGGAGATGAAAATGTAACCGGCGGGTCGTTCCATTTGGGCTGTTGTGCAGGGGTGTCCTGTGGCCCCCCCCTCCACGTGGCCAACGGGGTGGTTCGGGGGGCGGTGTTCCAGTTCGGGGACGTGGCGGTGTACTCGTGTTTTGGTGGCTACATCATGGAGGGCATCGGAAGGAGCAGGTGCCTGGAGAACGGCACCTGGACCCCGCCTCCCACGTGCAGAGGTAGAGCGAGCATGACTGACAGAAGGGAACCTCTCTCTCTCTCTCTCTCTCTTTCCCTCCTTCCTGCCTCATCTGCTCGGCTGGTCTGCTCTCCTCTGAACTCCTCCTGCCCTTCACCAAACATATTTTACTAACCTCGATGTGCTCCTCCTCCTCGATTGCAGGAGGAAGGTGGTAACACAACAGTTATTGTTAAGAAATAATGTGGTTTGTGTAGTCAGACAGAACCCTTCCTCCTCCTGACTGACCTTCTCTTTTGTTTCACTTTTGACTCTTTCTTGCATCTAACATGTTTTTTTTTCTAATCCAGGCACAAACCCTCGTCTCCAAAGCCTTTAAACTTTCCGTTCTCAATGTTTTTACACTGGATTATTGATTTTATTTTCTGTTTTGAAGTACACATTGGGGATCTGCTGTCATTTGGCTCAAACTTTAGGGAATTTTACTCCAAGTGGGAGTGAGATTAAATCATTTCCTCATTCCAGATGTTGCGTAATACATCTGAAAGGCCGAAGAGGGATGCTGGCAAACGTTTAGCGCGTTACCAGAGGCCATCTGTTGAAATCTGTTTTCTGTGTGTGTGTGTGTGTGTGTTTGTGTGTGTGTGTGTGTGTGTGTGTGTCTCTCTCAGCCATGTGTTGGTTGCAGTGCCAGAACGGGGGAGTGTGCCAGAGTCCCAACATCTGCTCCTGTGCCAAGGGCTGGATGGGCCGACTTTGCGAGGAGCGTAAGTGTCAGATAACACTCACGACAGGTTTCATCAGACAGTTAACGCAACATTCCAAAACTACGCCCGCATGAAAACACGATCCTCTCCTCCGCAGCCATCTGCATCCTGCCGTGCTTAAACGGAGGCCGATGCGTGGCCCCTTACAGGTGCGAGTGTCCCGCCGGGTGGACAGGCACACGTTGTTACAACGGTGAGTTCACCAATGACGGTGATTTAGGCTGAGACACACACACAGACTCAAGCACGCTGGCATCCGATTACCTTCCAGCACTATTTCCCCCTCCCAACATCAGCGCCATCTTTGTGCTTCTCGTAGCCGTGTGCTCTTCGCCCTGCCTCAATGGCGGCCGGTGCATCAGGCCAAACAGGTGCCACTGTAGTCCGGGGTGGAGCGGGCACGACTGTTCCAGGTAATTTACATTCCACACACAACAAGGAAGCAGGAAGCAACTCGAATGCTGTTCAGTCACAGCCTGGGGCCACATCATTCGGTCTCCATTTTATAACTTGTTTCTTGCTTTTTACAGGAAAAGGAAGTCAGGATACTCTCACTTCTGACATGAATCCTGTAAATTATGAAGGGACTTCTTGTAAAGTTCAGTAAACATACGTGTAAACCGTCGCCATCTCCAAAAGAACCAGTTTGTAAAATAAAGCTGTATTTTTTCATATAGAGACTGACCAGTGTTAAACATGCTGCTATACTCTTGTACCATGTGTAAAAACCATTGATGTGACTGATGTATATGTGTAAACTAGTCTCACATTTTTATTAAAGCATAAATGTCTCCATCAAGCTGCTCCTGCTTTCAAATAAGTCAGAGGGCAAAGGTTTCCAGATTTCATCGTATTTATTAAATCCACAATGTTGTACAAACAAGTGCAACGGGAGTGTAAAAAGTTCATTAAACAACTCAGGTTATAGTCATGTTTGATGCAGACTAAACTAAACTTGCTGAGGAGACCACAGCAGCAGAGAGCAGCGCGCCATCCCAGGATTTACGTTCTCAGAGCCATGATGTTTTCCTCCAGTTTCTTCTTATTCGCTCCAACTAAAGTGTCCACCTGACGGGCAAAACATTTCTTTAAAAAGACGCAAATAGTCCGGTTGTAAACCAATACAAATGTCTCTACAGGTCAGCGATGTTAAAACGAGCACATGACAAAAAAAAAAAAAAAAACCAGCAACTCACCTTTCCACCTTTGAAAAACATGAATGTGGGCATGGCAGAAACGCTGTAGCACTCGGCCAACTCCTGATTGAAGTAAAATAAACTGGTTCAATACATCACCCATAAAAAGAGTTAACACACAAACAAAAGAAAAACGCACCGGGACCTCATCGACGTCCACCTTCAGGAAGACCACGTTCTTGTTGGCAACATCATTTGAAAGCTCCTGCCAGACCAAAGAAGTGAGATATTCCTGATAGACACGTTTAAACTTATTACAAAAATATTCCCATTACCTCAAATCTTGGGGCAATCATTTTACACGGGCCACACCAGGATGCTGTGAAGTCCACCACCACCAGCTTGTCCTTATTGTTGTTGAGGTACTGATCAAACTCTTCCTACAGAGAAAAAAGGTAAAGATTAATTTAATTATCCATTTGTGGCGCCAATGATGTCAGGCGTTCCTTCAGGGAGTCATTACGATGCGCTGTAGGCGAGTTTAAATCTGGTTGCGATCACTGCCTCATCTGAGACCCATTCTATCAAAAACCCTATAAAGATGAAATCTGAAGCTGTACTGATTTATAACAGCGATTCCTCGGCAGCAGTAAAGATTATTGTGAATGTCAGTCTTTTTGTAATTAATGCATTTGGTTTAACTTTTGTTTCCACCAGCTCTTATCCGATTTCGATCCGTAGGATTATTCCGGTCAAACCTGCCTTCGCCATCCTACGTTGTCAGAATACAGACTTACACAATGACAATGGAGTTGTTGTAATAGATTTAAATCGTCTATTTGCTCCGGTTAAAGGCATTTTGCACAACAGACGCAAACTGAGAGCTTTTCACAGCAGCTCTTATTTAAAAGGGGGGTGTTCCGGTCTAAAACCGCGGCTCAAATCAGGTGTTTTTACCTCCAGAGATGAAATAAAATAAGTCGCTTTTAAAACATACGCCAGAGTTTTTGTTCTCTCAATATGGCTGCAACGGAAAAAATACAGTCACTACGTAAAATAAATAAATAAATAAAATAAAATAAAATCCTCACGCAACTTTTGAAAGATAGAGACAGAGAGAGAGAGAGAAACAGAGAGATGGGGGGTGAAAAACTAAAAAAAATAAATAAATCTTTGGATATGGCAACTCCAATCAAAAACTGCGGTACGGCTCTTTCACATTCTTTGATCACCTTGTCGAGTATTTTTACCTGTCCTGACCGATGGCGCCCTCAAAATGACAAATTACTTCACAGAACAATCAAATGAGGAAAAGGGAAAGCTGGAAACTCACCTTTGACTTTATATGGATAATCATGGTGACGCCTGAGTGACCTAAAACAAAGACGAACAACTTTAAGTTGCGGAATACTCCTCGTCTGATGGTGCGCACCTTTAAACACGTCGACAGGATGTTACACAATCGAAGCCCAAACCGAAACAGAGGCCGTTTATTTGACAAAATAAGAGAGGAGTAATTATTTCAAGCTGGTTGTGACGACATTTTAATATGATTAAATTAAATTAAATCATATTTAATCATATTCCTACTTTTTGCAGTATTATTGCGTTTAGGTCAATAGCACTTGACAGAAACCTCTCCAGGCTTTGAAATTTGAAAATTGTATCCGGTTTAGTGGGAACGTTAATTATCGTAAACTTTACACTTACACAAACCTAAAGGTTTGGAGTTGTTGCTTGATAAGCACCTAAAGGTTTGGAGTTGTTGCTTGATAAGCACGTCTGTGTGCATTTGATATTCAATCGGACCGTCAGACTGGCAGTTTAACGTTTTGTAAACGTTTTTGGGTAAACTGACAATCAATAAATGCTGAAACAAAAGCGGTCGCAATCAATTAACTATAGGAAGTGTTGCTCCCCTTCGTGGCGAGGCTATTTATTTTCCCAACACCTTTAATATTGTCTTTTTCTTTGGAGGGCAGCTGTTTTTCATTCACTGATCCTCCGTGCGAGCATCATTTAAGCACAGCGAGTTCTTTACTTTGAAGGTAGAATCGTGGAGTAAGCAAATAACACAACTTGTCTTTTCTTTTCTAGATCAAATCAAGTACAGTTTGAGTACATTTTAATCTTACATTACCAAATGATGTACGGTTGCTTTTGATCGTGTGCAGTGCGTCGCAATTTCTACAAGAAAACGTGTCATATGAAAATCTTCCCAGGTTGGTGGATTTATTTTCTGTGTATCAGGATTTGTCTACTCGCTATTGTATAAGATCCATACCCACATTCCTCTGGTTCAGAAATGGGGAGGTGAGTAGCTATATATAAAGCTATAGATATATATACACATACAGTATTTACTTTATGATCCCTTCACAGGCCTGAACGTTCAACTTGTCCAATGTGCACCTTGCCCGCCCCCTAGTGTTGGACGTCCGTACCGCATATTTACAGTACTGTCCACAAATAATACTCACATTACAAAGTATTAGTCAGTCATCATCTGTACCTGCTTTATCCACACATGTATCACAGTATACAGAGTACTAAATATAGCTGAAAGTGTTGTCTGTATATTTATGCACTTGTTCCACTGTAACTTCACAGGGGCGCTGTTGTGAGTGCTTTCCTTTTAATTTATTGCTCACCCTTCTTTTTTGTAATGAGAGGCAGCTTGTCCTTGGGACCTCAGGAGGAAGCGTGCTCCATTTTCCTTGAAAAATGAAATTCGAGGCCATTCTTCTCTTTTAAATTATCTTTTAAATACAAGCTGAAGAAGCAGAATCCATGCAAGTAAGGTATAAAAAGCTTAAACTTTAAAATCTGCACAGAACTTGAATCCACACAATCTTTGCTTGTCTAAAAATCTAATCTTAATTAAGGCTAAAATGAAATTTAAAATGTAGACACCGGTTTATGCTGACTTCTCTAATGTACTCTACTCCAGGTGCTGCAGCACCATCTAGTGGTGAGTTTCTGTTACTGCTCGTGTCTGCTCAGAAACAGAGCAGCTTCGGACCGCGACAGAAACAATGAAATACTAAACTGTACTTTTACAAGTTAAGTGTATTTAAGCTATTAATGTGCAATATGTACCAAGCTGTAGTTCATCATATCCCTGCTAAAACATTCAAAAATAAATCTCAAGAACAGTGTAGTGGCAAAGCCCCCGTTTGGCCACTAGGGCTGGTTGCTAACAAGCTTTGTTCAGACGTGCGCCCAGTGTGTCCGGAAAATAATAGCTGTCGGAGTTGAAGGTTACGATTATCATGTTTATTGTCCATATTTCAAAATATTGATTAGTAATAAAGAAAATCCGACAATACTCATAACACCGTAACAAAATAACAAATCGAATTTTCTGCACAGGGCACAGTCAAAAACTATGTGCTTCATTAAATTGGCAACACTTGTCACTGGGGACACCTGTACCCCATACAGCCCCCCAGTGGTCAGGAGCATGAAACAACAAAACAAAAGGAGGAAAAAACAAATATGGCTCATACAAACACAAAGGTTCCTGCGCACCTTTATTACATCCACACTGGACAAACAGATGACAGGAGCATAAAACTTTAATTTAACAGTATTCAGGTAATTATTGTGTTTCAGTCTAATATGGAGTCTAAACATCGATTGAGCACAAAAGCACGTTACGACACATGAGTGAGATTAATGTCTGTGGGGAGCAGAAGACCTGATTGTTACTGTACAATGACAGGATATTGAGTTTTTCTAAGTACAGCCACAGAAGGCAACAGTGGATAATTTGATTTATTTTCTCAATTTTTCCAGTTTTTCCTTCAGCGTTTCCGGATTTGCGCCGGAGAACTCATCCACCTGATGGGCAGAACAGAAGAACATACAAGGTTAGCGTTAACACCAAAAGAGAACGAAAAGGAGAGACGAAGAATAGCCGACTAAAAGTAGTCAGAGGGCAAAAAATGTGGATCATATGCATGGGAAAGAAACCGCTTACCTTGTTTCCATTTTTATAAAACTGGAAAGTAGGCATGCACTTGATTTGGCAGTATTCACTCACATCCTGGGGGGGGGAGAAAATCAACATTAAAAGGATGGAACTGATCAAAAGCACCTGTAAGAGGTGGACATCACACAGGACTAATCCAGGCCTGTTAATACATCAAAATTAAAGTTTCTAACAGTGCACCTACAGGACTGCAGACAATGACTTTAGAGATCAATAATAGAAAACTGCACCATCCAAATATTTTAAAGGGAAAAAAAGACAAATACAGCAGAATCCGGATGATTTCTTTAGTTTATATTATTTGAAACGAGATCAAAAACCACGTACGCCTGCGTCGTCCACGTCCACTTTCAAGAAAACGATGTTCTTGTTCTCAGGCTCAGTTGACAGTTGCTGCAACAACAATGAGAATTGAAATTACAGTAAACCACAAGGTATACACATCTTTTAATGGCAGAAATAAGACTCTAAGCATTTGGCTTCCTGGTTCTCAAACGACACGTTGAAAATGAAAATGCAGAAATGTGAAAGATGTTCACATGACAGGTGCTGCTGCTGCTGCTAAAAAAAAGAGCAGCATCTTTTTACCACACAACAGGTGTTGATGACACAGGTCATGCAACACTAGTTACATGTAAAACACACACAGGACTTACGTCAAACACTGGGCTAATCTGTTTACAGGGCCCACACCATGATGCTGTGAAGTCCACCACCACCAACTTATCTCCGCTGTCCTTTAGGATGCTATTGAACTCTTCCTATAGAAAAAAAAGGGGGGTAAATACTTGTTGTATAGGCAATTAATTATTCATTAAAATATACCTTCCAGCTTCCTAATCACACATAGACTTATTCGTTTTCCATAAGTGTGTGATTGTCAGAAATACCACAAAAAAAAGACATATATTTTTGTTTTACTTTAAACAGTTAATGTGTCCGCAATGACCATATAAACCTACAATCGCATGACGCATCCTTCTTCTGAAAAAGGGTGTTCTGATCTTTGACTTTTTTATTGCACTGTCGGTAAGCATAGTCATAAAACATGCCGGAAACGACTAATTATATGACATGTTAGTACAGACGTATTATTTTTTTGCCTACAATGTAGCTGTGCATAAAGTGCTGAGAGGTTATCCATCTTTATTTCATAAAATAAATGGAATTTCTATTGTTTACACTGGCATCTTAAGTGTATTTTATGGTCAGGTTAATAATTTACCAACTTGTTACACAAATCAACTAACCGTGGCAGCGTTTTTGAAACTTTAAAGTAACATGTATGCATTAAAACGTTGGTACATTCCAGAATGAGCGCTGTGTTCCAGTCCCGCCCAGGAACAGCCCGGACAGTGTGGCCTGCAGCTAACGGCCTCTCCATTTAATGTGATGCAACCTGTATCTTAGCCACGTAAACCATCATTCTTGAATTATTCTGGCCATCGTAGCTGGCAAATTGTACAACGTTGTCTTCATTTCGTGATACAAATGAAGTCCGAACTATAGGGAAAATGGAACACATATAAAGGCTCACATGGTAGCTAGATCTAATCTCCGTTACGGGGAGTCACACATTCACATACTCGGTTAAAGATACACCATTGTTGTATTATTTTGATGATTTTGTCGATTAAAGCATGAGTTTAGTGCAGCTGAAGCCGAAAAGAAAAACTCTACAATACTGAGCTCGGCGGATGAATAGCTAGCAAGAGATGGAAACACGAGCGCGCACCGCTATTTCCATCGGCTAATGAGATAACGATAGTAATAAACAATGCGGGTTAGGAAAAAAAATAAACCCGCACACGTTAAAACTCACCAAATCAGCCACAAAACGAACCATCGTGACAAGTGATCGCAAAATTCCCCACAATAAGTATGGAAGAAACTCTCAGGAAGACGCGCTCTGTATTTATCGGAACTTTAGAAAGCTGACGTTTAGCAGGCCAAACCACAGCGGAAGCAATTATTTTAAAATAAGAGCACTAATCATGGAGGAATAAATCCGTGAAAGTTAATTTGATATGTTAAATTTCTAAATAAGTTTCAACAGTATATTTGATCTTTAAAGATTTAATTGAGAATAATGCGTGTTTTATTTTTTGTGTTAAACATTCTATTATCCAATTTAACATACACAAAATACACTTATTTTGATGTTCTATAAAACATTTTCATATGTTAATCTTTTGCAACTTCACACATGAAACAGAAAATATAGTTTATTTATTGTCGTGGTTTTGTCCTTTTACACTATGTTTTACGCTTGCTTTATCAAGTTAAAATACTGGATTACAGAGGGTACACAACTCATGACAAGAGCAATAACTCATTTGAACTATTTTTAATAATCGTTTTATCATTATCTTAGATAATTAGTTCGGGGTTTTATTTCCAAGATACTCTCTTTCAATCATAGAGAATATTTAATTTGATCAATTCCACTGATTTAGTCACAATGACTTGACAAATTCTTTACCGTAAAGGACGCATTCAGCGCAGTTCAATTCCCGCAAAATAACTTCAGTATAAGGTTACAGCAAAATTCACCATACGGGAATCGAAGTGACGTCACCCCCTTTTCCGTTTACGGAAATCAACAGATAATTTCAGTAAATATCATGTTACTACACAATTCAGAGTGTTTATTCACCACTTTAGTAGAAACATACGCATGGTAATTTGTTTTTTGTCCCAACAGCTCAAAAAGAGTGTAACACTACTGATCTAATAATGTCTCATGTAACCATGGAAGTGGGATGCTATGACCACAAAGGCCTTATGAAATTCAAATTAGTGTTTAAAATTCAGACTGTTGATCAAAGAAAGAAAAGACAGCACGTTTTAAAAAACGGTGAGAGCATGATTACCATTGTCTTTTTCTTTTAAATTGGTTTAATTTTTTAAAAATACATTTTAGACAAACTTTACAATGAAAATTTGTTTTGCTCCAAATGAAAATCTTCCAGTATGTTATCATGGGATGACAAAAACACTCGTCTGAGCCACATGAGCGTCAAAGGAAAATGGGTGGTCGATTTTGTCTGTCTCCATCTTTTATTCATGAATCTGAAAAGAGTGTATTAGTAATTACAAATATGTAATCCAACGCTTTGATCTGATCCTTCAGACTGCAATGATGGCCTTGCCAGTGTTTTCCCCACGCAGCATCCCCATAAAGGCAGCCGGCATGTTTTCAAAGCCTTTTGTGACGTGTTCCCGACTCTGCAGTGTACCCTGCAGATGGACAATAAACAAATTCCATAAATGACAATGATGCAAAAGAGGAAAGTCCATTTTTGGAAGATTAAATACGACATCAAAATAGAGAAAAATTCTGCAAGGTTCATATCTCCTGTTCTCCAATCACTTACTAACCTCTTTCAACCATCCCATCAGCCTCTTGAGGGACTCAGGGTGTTTGTGCTCCCACCTGCTTTGCATGAAGCCCTCCATCTTAAGCTGCTTGAAGATCATGGTCAGGAGAGGGTACGGCCCTGAGGAGGTTGAAGAGGTCAATTTTTGGAGAATTACGTCTCCAAAAAAACACTACAATATCAGTAACGCAATACTGCCCTCTTGTGGAAGAAAATTATATGATCCTACTTAAGGACATCAAAATATCATCAAAATAAAGACATTTTTTAAGAAATGGAAAAAAATATAAAGAAATATCAGAATATACATACCTGTTTGCAGTGTATTGTCATTGTATGTTGCAATGCCCCCACACACTGCTATTCTTCCAAAGACCTTCATTTGTTGTAAAGCTACAGTTGAAAAGGGTCCCCCAACCTGAAATTAAAAAAAAGAAAATCTGTAAAATGGAACACTTGAGTATTTCTATGTCTTCGCCACACTGCTTACATTTTCAAAGAAGCAGTCATATCCATCTGGAGAAGCCTTCTTCAGGGCTTCCTCGAGTGAACCGACGGTCTTATAGTTGAAGGCCTCATCGAAGCCGAGTTCTTTGAGATAAGCCACCTTGGCGTCCGAGCCTGCTGACCCCACCACCTTGCATCCCTTGATCTTGGCAATCTGGCCCACCACCGTGCCCACCGCCCCCGCTGCGGCATTCACCAGCAGGGTCTCACCCTTCTGGAGATCCAAGACTTCTTCTATCCCATACAGAGCGGTCAGTCTAAGTAGAACAGGGAAGAGATTTTATCTCTTTTTGACTCCAGTTCAAACAGTTGGGTATTTTTGACCTTAAAGATGGAAACTCTTTGTAATTGTTTCCATGCTGAAGTTTCTTATGTTTACAAAGCATCTCATTAACAGGACAGAACATCTGGAACCTTCTCTGCGCAACAGCTCATTTAGGTTCCTTAAACATAATCAAAACTCTGTGGCTGACTCGAACTTTCATCCGTCCCGCCAAACATCTGTCTCACCCTGGCATGCCGATGGTGCCCAGAGCGAGGGACAACGAGACATCTTCCGGCCAGTTTGGCAAGATGGGGGTCAGGGGCGTCCCATCACAGACGGTGTGAGTTCTCCAGCCGCAACGAGCAACAACACGAGTTCCCACAGGAAAAGCTGCATTTTTACTTTGGACCACTCTGCAGAAAAATGAAACCAATGAAAGCAAACTTGGCAACAACTGTCACCAGTGCACAGCTGTATTATGGCAAACTGGTTTGCTATCAGATGCATGTGGGATGGTGGACTGTGTGGCAGATGGTTTTGAGCAGACTTTATTTGTAGTTGCCTTGGAAACCACTCAAAACATTAATATATTCTAATTGTTTAGAGTGTTTGAACATTGAGCCAGGGAACATTTCAGTGGTCCGTTTACTCTTTGGTGAACAATCTTCCGCTAATTGAAAGCATGTGCGGGACTGCTTTTGTAAACACGGCACGCCATAAAAGACACGTGTTTGTGTGACTGCCTTACTTTGCCACTTGAGTTCCGATCATCACGTCGCCTTCTTTCATGTGAACTGCACTGAAGGGCCTGGAGAGAGACCGACATTGAAATATAAATGTATCAATTTCAAATTAAATGTAATCTTGGAAAGCGTTATTTACCTCATGTATGGGTCAATGCTGAGGAACACAGCTTCCAGGAGCACCTCTGCAACAAGAGTCAAATGAAAAAGTACATGTTTAAAGAACAAATGTTACCCTTCTCTTTTTATGCGACTTGATGAAAAAAACATCAAAAGGCATCAAGAAATAATCTGCTGACCTCCATCTTTGGGCTCAGCGAGCTCCTCCACTTTTAGCTCAAAGTTGGAGTCATTTGGGAAGCCATCAAAATGCTTGGTAAGGATCCACGATTTAGCTTGAACCATGATTTATTCTTTGTTAATTATTGTTAATATATGTTTTTAGTCTCAAATGCAGCAGCTGTGAGCACTTTTTTCAGAACACTTGGAACCTAAAATTAAGAAAAGCGTTTATCAAAGGGAAGCAAAAGAATTCAACATTATGAGCAGTTGTGATCCACAAGTGATCTTTAATGTCAGAGCCATATAACTATACAACCTTACACACACGACAAGGAAGAACACCAAATTAAGTTGCACAATCTGATAACTGGCCAGATTGTACAAAACTAATCCCACTCTATCAAAGCCTTGAAAGTATTGTTCTGATTTAAGAAAAACTTTAACGAGCATGTGTTGTTGAGTGGACATTATGCATTTACTCTCAGAGATGCAATGCAAAAATATTACGTTTGTTAGGCTCGTTGTCGATTTCTATCGCCCCAACAATAGCGGCTAATTTAATAATCTTACATATATTCTAACAAACAATATTACTTACGATATGTCATACATACAATAAGTCGTATTCACGTTATTCACACAACTCACCAGTTCTCGCTCTCAGAAACAGCAGAAAAGCAGAACCTCTCGAAGACTCAGCGAGGTCCTTGATGCGAAGATGGGCGGAGAGAAAGACAGAGACAGGTCACTTTTGATTGGTTGGAAGTTGGACGTACCCTTATGACGGAGAACGTCGCCTTTTTATAACGTAATAAGCAGCCTTTTTGGATCATTTAGCGGGAAGTTAAGAAAATACGGAAGGATCGGAGGAAAGCTCTCGTTTGTCGGTAAGTCAGTTCACAAAACACATGACGATAGCACTTTTCACATCTGATAAAAGCTGCATCTTTTAAACGAGTACAGAATTTCCACACTAGCTGACTATTAATTTTGTTAGTCTCTGTTGACAGACATGTTAGCTAAAACAAAAAGAGGCAGCGCCATCATAGCCTTACGAGTAGTCCTCTTTCTGCTTAAGTACATAAACTTTGAAGCATTTTCCACTCGAAAACATCGCTGAAATAATACTGATATAGCTACATCCTCGACAGTGTTGCTTGCCTATGATATATTCTGGTTTTTTCTAATATGTTGCTTGGGTTGTGTTTTCCAGTTGGAATAAATAAACATAAAATAAGGCACTTAATTATGCATACAGATAAGTTCCAGATAAGCTTTACGATAGCTTCTTATTTAGAATTAGTTTTTAAAACGCTTTTATCTGTGTAAATATGATGTGGAATGATTTTTTTTTTTTTAAATCCACATTGTTTATTCATTTTTCTTTTTTCAATCCACATTGTGCTGTTGTGTGACTTGCTAGCACAGTTTTAAAAAAAAAAAAAAAAGGGTTGGTGAGTATAAATCACCATGTTAGGTGGTGCCCAATTTGTGGAGGCCCTCGACCGCCTCGGCTACCCCGGTGCATCGTCCCTGAAGGCTTCCGAGTTTGACTGGCTGTTTGACTGCGCCCCTGAGAATCTTCACTTCTTACGCTTCGTGTGCCGGTCCCTTAACCAGAGCAATGTTCTCAGACTGGAGGAGGCGCACGCTTTTAAAGAGCTGAAGGAGTCTGGCAAGCCGCTTCTGGATGAAGCAGCATTGGCTGAATTGCTGAAGGCTGATGGGAGCAGTGGAAATATCCTTGGGCCCTCTTCATTACTGTCATCCTCTGTGTTTGCATCAGTGGATGACATTGCCTTAGAAGACTTGGAGGCAGATCTCCAGGGATTGCTTAAAGAGAGAGATCTAAAACAGCAACGTTATAAAAGATTGCAGAATCTGGCCACCTCCCGTTCAGATGTTGACCTACGACTTGGGTCAGAGCTGGAGAGTGCTGCTCACAAGCTGCAAGAGGCTAATGCTTCCATTGGAGCTAAAAATGCAGACACCAATTGTTTATTACAAAAGCTAACAGACGAAGTGAAAAATCTTGCTTCATATATGCCAGCGCAAGTTGAAACTGAGCAAAACCGAAAAGGAGAACCTAAACACCCCACTGCCCTGCTCTCTCAGCTGACACTCAGTCCCTACTTGCATCAAGAGGAGCTCAACACGAAAACACTGTCTGCCTTCACTCAAAAACATTTCTTCCAGGGCATCTCGGACATTGTTGAGACTTCTTGCTCTGAGCGCTTTCAGGTCCACAACCTCAGTTCTTGCGACATAGAGGAGGGGGGTAATGGGAGCAAAGGTAGAAAAAGGGAAGAATGCGTGGTGGAGCGCAGAAGAACGGAGATGGCGAGACTTCAGTGGGCTCATGTCGTGGCCCAGCACCAACTAATGCAGGCCACAGCAGAGGAGAAGAGTCTCCAGGCTGGACTGGACTGGCTGGCTGAAAAGGGCTCTCATACCAAGGTAAGGAAGGCAAATACTGCCACGTGCAATGCACACACAATATGCACATGTATTCATACCCATTTATTTACTCTGCCAGAACATTTCCATGTCCTCGTCACTCCATGTTCGTGAGGTTGTGTCCAAGAATGAGCTGCAGACGATGGAAGCCGAGCTGGAGGCTCTGCTCCATGGACCAGTACCCGTCGCCCTGAAGGGGTCAGCCAGGCTGCTTAATGTGCCTGTAGTGAGGGGAGATCTGGATTTACAAGTAGCCAGGCAAGACTACTACACTAAGAGGCAAGATCAGGTTGGTAGCCACTCAAGAACTTGTTTGGGTCTCAGTACCAGCAAATAACATTCATCCGGAGCACCTATAATTATTTCAATGTTTTCTCCCAGGTACGAGACTATCTCCTTCGCCAGAAGGCTTGCTTTGACTTTGTGCACCTGGCACAGCAGATGGAATTGAGGAGATGGAAGACATGTCTTCAGCATTTGGAGGGAGTAAAGGGCAGGCTAGTCGGTGAAAGTGAAACCGCAACGCTCCGATTAGATTGTCTGGCACACCCTGACCTTTTTATTGACCCCCGACACAACCCCATCATCACCTCTAAGGATGTAGCTTTCAGCAGGTATCTGAGCTTCGCAGACTCATTTTTCAGTTTATTACTGTTATTTCTTACAAAAAAAAAGAAAATAAAAGTTGGACAATTTTTTTTAGACTTCTCCAGATCCTCGAACACGCCTCAGACAAAGGTCGATCAGAACCTTTCCGTACATACGAATCATTAGGACAAGTGGCACATAAACTGGCAGGAGACCTCCAGGCGACTCGCGACGCGCTGGCGGGCGCTGCCCGTGAACAGCACTACACAGCGGCTCGTCTCAACAGTGACTGCGAGGCTCTCCACCGAGCAATGTACACAGAGCTGCAGCAGCTGAACTTGGGGCCTCAGGTACGTCCTCTGGGCACCACTGGTCAGGAGCTGCTCTGTCCCAGTGCACAGGTGGGTTTCTTTCTATGCACTCTACAGCGCATCTTGGCCAACAGCAGAGTATAATTTAGAAGAAGAAATCAGTAATGTGAGTTGGATCAGTTTTTTTTTTTTTTTTTTTTTTTTTAAATAAGGTTGTCACTTTTGGTGAGGACAGCTGCACAACAATTGGGTGTTTCAGGGGAATTAAACCATCCCAAACCACATAATGTCTGAATAAACAACTTTTCCTGGTTCATAAAGGGGTTTTGGGGGGTTTAATGACATCAACCACCACACTGTTTTGCCTGGTGATATATGGGAAAGCTGAAAATGTTGTCTATCCTTTCAATTTTATATTACACAAATGTAAGTTTTTAAATGATTTTTATTTGCTCATTTCCCACGCACCCTCTTCCCCTCCCACAGGAGCTGACATCCAAGCTGGTGGAGGTGGAGTCTCAGCTGCAGAGTTTGCAGCACGTAATGCAAGAAATCATGGGAGAGGTCAAAGGCAAGCGCGCTCAGCTGGAGCGTAATCCCCTCCTCAGACAGGAGAGGGAGCTGTACGTCTACTTTCACCTGGATCCACAGCTGCTGCAGAAAGTGGTGGAAGACCTGGAGGCCAGAAAGGCTGTAAAGAGAGAGCAGCAGTAAAAGTCAGGGGAAGGATAATATGTGACCAGCATAATGGTTCCCAGAAGCAGTTTTGTTTTGAATCCATACTAGTGTATTTTGAAATAACCTTATGAGATGAAAAATAACTGTACAAGAGTAGGTTTTTATGTACTTGTTTGAACAGCGTTCACGCTTTTGACACAAACTAATTAAAATGCTTAATGGTTATTCAACTTCTGTGAAATGTCCTCTTTATATTAAACCGTGGAGTTGGCGGGTGGGGGGGGTCGAGTTGTGTTACTGGTAACTCTCTTGATTCTATCTTTTGTCCCACAGTTGAAAGTCACTGATCTTCAGGAGAAGGTAGCAGGCTCTTTGACAGGCAGGAGATGGAGCCATCGCGCAGCGGCGTCTACACAGGAACACTGTCCCAAGCTGCCCAGAAGATTCTGGCTGTTCTACGTTCCCAGAGTCCCCATACAGACAGACGTAACCACGGTTACGCCAACAGACGCAGGCATAGTCAGTCAGGGCAGCTGTTCTGTTTTCAAAATGCTGATAGCAGTACACTCCTAACAGTTTAGGTTGCTTTTTACAGCCTAAACTGTTGTTCCTGAATAGTTAATCCTTTGAGAGCCTGTGATTTTTCTCTGTATGTAGTTGAGAGAGATGCCTGCCAGAGGAAGTTCTTGGCTTGTAGAAGCTTGGAGATGAGTCGGGAGAAGAGCAGAAGCATAGAAACAGAGGGGTAAGATGGAATAGTGGTCACACAGGAAAGCAGTGATTTACATTTCATGACAGCCTGGAGTTAATCGTTCCTTAGCTGGCAAAATTACACTGGTGTTGTTGAATCCAAATGTGTTGCTTGAGATTCTGGTCCAGGTCACAGGTCTCAACATTTACAGCCTCTACTGTGAATCCTCCATGTGGTGCCACAGCTTCCCGACACCGGCTCGCTCCCTGTCATCCCACGACCCCTCCTGGATTTCTCCCTGTGATTGCTCCCCCCGGGTGTCTCAGAGTGGAGCTTATTACTGCTCACACATGTGTTCCCAAAGGGCACGCTCTGATCCTCCTGCTCAGTCCAACCAGGCTCTCCCTTTTACTCGGTATGAGATTGCAGAAACGGTCTCACCGCACCCTGAACATTCAGCCGTTTCATCTTGCTTGAAAAGAGCTGAAGAGACAGGAAATGCCCCAAGTTCAGAGGAAGGCAGGGGGGCCTCAAAGCCCTGCAACAACAAGGAGCATGAAGACGATTCCTTTTCACATTGTCCAGAAAAGTGGAAAGCTTTTGCTTCTGAAAATCTGTTTGGTGACTATTTGGAGCAGAAAGAGGATTCAGCAGACTGGAAAACTGAAAGAGAAAAGCTTGAGAAGGAAGAGGGAAATGTCTTTGCACCCAGAATCAATGATGCTCAGCAATCACCTGCCAGTGTCACCTGCCTGGGGAGCCAGCATCGACCTGAAAATGCTCAGGACATGATGCAGCGTGCCGAAAATGTACTGATGCCCACAAACCTTGACCTGGGTGACACACCTGTCAACATGGATTCGCCCAGAAGGCAAGCAATTACTGCAGGGGAGGAATTGGAACATAGCTCTGAAGAGAAGATGGACACGGGACATCTTCGTTCTGCCTTGCAGCTGATAGAGAAACAACATGGGGCAGATAGTGGAGAGTCATTTGTGAAAAACAGTGACTCAGAAGACAGTGGAAAAGACGAGTCTTTGCCACCTGAGGACACTAATCAATCTCAACATATCAGTGAGTATGTGTTGTACGTGTGTTAGTGTGCAGAATACTTTGTTTTAATATGTGACAATTGACATGTTGGATTTTTAGCATAACACCTGCAATTCAAGGGTAATTCTTAGACATATAATGCAAAATGTCATGCGGTTATAAGTATTTTCCTTCTGAATCGGCATTATGCTTTTTTTATAGCTATTGATATGAAATAAAATATGCAGTTCGCAGTACTTACCACTAGAGGGAGTAGAACCTTTGTTATTTTCAATACTATAGCAATAAATGCCTTTCAAGCCAGTAGCTATCAGGTTTATAGTTGGCTATTAGCACCGATGCACCAACGAGTTTTGAAGAAATGATGCATTGTCATGTGAGTCAAATCAGGTGAGATTCAGGCTGATTCCAACCAAAGGGGAAAAAATCTGTATAACTAAAGTGGTATATGCAAATGTATATGAACTTCATGGCATGTTTAAAATTAAGAGTGGGAGTATAAAATTCATGTGGTGTCAAAGTCTTGCCTGTGGGCATCATCTTTTTATATTTTTACATCAAATAATGGCAGGAGTGCTGACTCAGCACTGACAAGGGCTGCCTGCTCACTTAACAGGCACACAGAGACCCTAAGCCTCATCTGCTGAGACACTGCTGAATCAACCTGCTCGCGCACGCACACGTACACGCTGTTTACAGTTCGGCCGACCTTGTCCTGTCACACACTGCTGAAGTCTCCCTGCGCATGCTTACACAACAGCGTTCATCGATTCAGGATGCGTAAAGAGATGATCAGATTAAAAATAATAATAATAATAATAATAATAAAAAAGCTCTTGCATCTTTCTTTCCAGAGGACTTGGGGAGAGGGAGTGTTTCCAGACCAGTGTTGGCCAGGTCAAAAAGGTCAGCATTCTTGGCTCTTTGTTACCCCAAGGCAGAGGTGAGTGTGGAACAGAAGGTCAGACATGTAACAGTTTTCATATCTGTTTTATCAAGAGAATAATTTCTCTTTTTTTGAAAAAATCAGCTGCTAGTAGAAATGTGAGGATTGAGCTCAAAAGAGGTGTAGGTTTTCTTTCTATTGCTTCTGTCAGCAGCTACAGGCCATTGCTTGTCTCGGTTTTCTTTTTTTAACCTGCTTTATAGCACAGCGGGATCAGCAGTTAAATGAGCTGTGTTTGCGTGGAAAGTGGAGCTGAGCCACTGTAAAGACTTACCAAGGGCCATATCTGTGCATTATATGTACTGTACTTGCTATTCTAATGTGTCTTGTAAGTTCAGCGAAGCCATTCCAAATCAAGTGGCTACTCTGATATTTACTGACATCCAGTCAACAGAAGTGCTTTTTCTCTTTGTGACAGTGTGACTCTCTGTGACTAGAGCCACAGCTTAAGGCAGAGAGGCAGACTTGTTGTGTCTAGACTGTCACTGTTTTCGTCTGGGTTGAGCGCTGAAGGCTCAATACGCACGTCAGTCCTTCAGATCCTCCCTGTTTGGATTCACTTGTCATACTCATTCACCTGCTAGATGAACATGAACAGCGGTCTTTGTTTAGGTGTAAATTCTCCTTGCAGACTTATTCTTTTTTAAGCTTTCTGGTTTTTTTTGCATTTTATTCTCTATGATTAGTTTCTTGCATTTCTGCAGATGTCTAATGGAAATATCAGAGGGAGCAGCTCAAGCACACTACTGGCCTCAACAGGCACTTTTTCTACTGGACATACCTTCTCCTATGTACAGGATTTTGACTCTTCTGCTATAAAAGTAAGATGGAAAATAAAAAAAACATCAACATGCCAACTCCCACAGCTAAATTATATCATTCTCAATTAATCCCTTCGTTTTCTTTGAAGAGGAAACGTGAAGTTCATGAGAATCACAAGGCACAACCGCCTTCAAAAGTCTGCCTAACCCGGCCCCCTCCAAAATGGGAACCCCCTCATCCTGTCCCAAAAAGAGAGGTTAACAAGTTGACTGATAATGTCCATGCTGTAACCACTCGATCTCTGGAGGTCGGTGTTCTGGTTGGAGAAAATAGAGAACAATATAACCTAAAACAAATTCAGCCGTTCCAGACATCTGCCACCTGGCAGCCACTAAAACAGTCCAAAGAGGAAGCTAATTTCAGAGGGCCTCATGCCCAACTCACAGCTAACTTTCTTCCTACAACCCTGATGTCTGACCCCAGGGTGAAGGATTTTGGGAAACTGAACCCAGAAGAGAAAATGGAAATATCTCAGATGGCTAGAAAGGCCAGGGTGCTGGTGTTAACCTTAGTGTACCGAGATGGGACGACCCAGCTAGACACAGAACAGGTGAGTAAGGCACCGGAAAGGCCTTAACGCAGTTAAAATAAGATAAGTTAACATCATATTTATATCTTAATTTCATAGAAAACAACTCCACCAGTGTGTGGCCTCCTCATGCTGATGAAGAACAGTGTTGACTCCAGTGTAGGAGAGGACTCACTCGGTCCAAACGACAATATCTTCTACTTCAAACTCAAGCTAACGCCTACATGGGCCAAGCAGCAAACACACCAGAACCAGGAACCGTTCATAAGGTGTGTATATGTGGAACTACTTATTTATGCGAATGTTTTATTTTTTAAGTGTTAAAAACCTAGTCGTGTTTCCCGTAGAGACCTGCTGCTGCAAGTGCTATCGAGACCTCAACTAGTTGTGTGCTACAAAGCCAAGGATTTCCTTCGCACAGCTCTGCAGTGTTATAAACAGGAGATCACCTGGAAACAAGGCAGAACACATGCTCAGATACATATATGACTAACATACATGCAGTTATGAACACAGCTTTATTTAATCTCTTGTGTTGTCAGTGGCTGGGTGTCATATTCAGGACCCACAGGTGTCAGGTTGGTTACTAGATCCTGCAAATCCTTGCTCTTGCTACCAGGACCTTCTCCGGAAATACTGCAAAATGCCTCGTACAACAACAGCCCTTGGCGTTAAGAAGGTAAAATGTGAGGTTTTGGCTGGGAGATATTCATTTTTATAACTTTCTGGACCAAGGATTCTTTCTGCTGTCTCAGGCAATCTTAGGTCTCTGTTCACTTTACTGGCTTAACATGGAACTCGGCTCCAAACTACAGGTCAGTTGAAGTGTCAAGTAGCTGCACAATCGATATATACAAATTACCTGAATTAACTCTGTATGTGTGCGTGCAGAGCCTGGGGCTGTGGGATCTGTACACTGACATGGAGCTGAACATGATTCCTGTTCTGGCAGGTGCGAAAGGTCAAAAGGATGGATTTGTAGATCTTGTACTTTATCAATCTGCCCTGTGTTTCAGTGATGGAGAGTCATCACATCCACGTGGACAAAGAAGCACTCAAGAGAACGTCAGACCTGCTGGGGGTGAGCTAAAAGTTCTTTTATTTATTTATTTATTTTTGTATTAAAAATATATGTCCAACAAAGATTCCTTTCAGCAGCGGCCTGGCTGGCTGTTTTGGGTCAGCACAAATCTGTACTCCATTACATCACTCCCAGTTCAAATCACCATGCAGTCAACAGCTGCTGTATAAATACAAATGAGAGCAAAACAGTAGGAGGCTGCAAGAAACAAGGTGGAATATAAGAGCACAAGATGGAAAGAAATCTAAAATTCTGTCTTCCTGCACAGATTAGTGATGCGGTGGGTGGATATCCTCTGGGGACCTGTCCTGTTTAGATGCAGATATAAAAAAAAAAAAAGTGGAAGACCTTCCGCTGGAGAGGGATCACAGAGATGTGGATGTTGCGACCGCACACTCGTCAGGAGTGAATACATATTCTTGTGAATCACCGCTACAATCAGTCAGAGATACAAACACCCACTCTTCAACCCGCTTACAACTCCTTCAAGCGCCAGCAGGGGGGTTGTTCTGGAGAGAGAACCTTTCAGTCTTGCCACGTTTCTATAAATAGGAGGGAAAGTCTGTCTTCTCCTTGAAGATGCTGCTGCGGGAGAGAGCATCACTGTCTGCGCTGCTGGTTTTTTTATTGTGTCTCTAATCTCTTGTGTCAGACTTTTTTTTTTTTGAGCTGTCAAATTCACCCGTTTGAGTTAAAAACAGAGGAAGCCTCCTGTCCATCACCACTCATCTAAGGGACACAACAACGCTCTGATGTCTGCTGCATTGTTAAAACAAAATGGGACAAATATTCGGCCTACATCCTGATATAAACAGCCATCATGATCAAACTCGCGCTGCAATGTTAGAAAGTGTGTGTTGTTGAAACGCATTTCTGAAGGGCTGGCATTCAATATTGATGGAGCCTGGAGGCTGTTCTGGTCTTGGAGTGACGAGGAGAGGAAAGTGCACGCTGTAGTTTGTATTTTTGGTGCATGCCAGGTGGCTTGTCCACCATCTCCTCCCTTCTTTTTAGATCTCCTTTTCTCTCTGTTCCTGCATGAGTCTCTGAAATGTCGGCATCTATCCAGGTCTGGGCTTCTCCACTCTTCTTGTGTCTCATCTGAACCTGTTATAAACCCATTAACCTCTGAGTTCCCTCTCCCGCGTTATGAAATGTCGCTCTTCATTCACCCACCTCCTCCTCACTGTTTTTATTTTTGCCTCTTCCCTTGTTCTCGCTTCAGTCAAGCCAATTTTCTTCTTTAGTCCCACTTGAATTGAGGCTGGTTTGCTGGTATCACGTTTTCATAATTCCAGTTAAATGTTGGTAAAAATGTGCAAAAGGTCAGAATTAGTTCTTTTCTAACTCTAGATTAATATTTAAACATTTATGCATTATTGCTTAGAGTGGAAAAAAAACAATGTTAAAAGGTCACCCCAGCATTACTATGCAGATATTGTTACTGCTCCAAGACTCTCATATTTCACTATTATTTAATTTAATGTAATGTTTAATCACCTTTAGTGACCATCAGATGTCGATACAATGCAGCCTTTTAAAGGAACCTTGTGTTTTTGTTCTTTTTTTTCCCCAGACTAAGATGAAACAGTTGGAGCAGGAGGCACATCAGGCTGCTGGAGAAATCTTCCTGATCACCAGCAACACTCAGCTAAGAGCAGTGTGTATATTTGTGTATGTTTGTAGTTAAAGCATCTGATTACTAAATTCCTAATTAATAAAGGTCACAGGCCAAGATCAAAGGCCGAGGGGCCATTGATCAGAAAGCAACCTCCTATGTTATGTAACTTTGTATTACTACTACCTACGACATGTGTAAGTCACAATATGTGGGGAAATTAGCTACTTGGCGGAGGTGTACACTCTCCGAGTGCTTTTTTTTTTTTTTTTTTCTGCCTCTCATGTGTTTGTGGATGTGCGGTGTTTTCAAGGTCCTTTTTGAGAGGCTGCGTCTCCACGAGCAGTGTGAGAACAAGAAACTCCCCAAGACTCTCAACAAACAGCAGTCAACATCAGAAGCAGCGGTACGGTATCTGAAGCGGGTTGGGATCAATGTCTGAGGTATATATTAAAATCTTTGACTTTTTTTTCTTTTCACCCCTTCGCTACTATGGTCTGTATCTTCTCGTAGTTGTTGCAGCTGCAGGATCTGCATCCCCTACCAAAGATCATCCTAGAGTACCGGCAGGTTAGCAGGAAGGACTTTATTTCAGGTTAAGGCCAGATTACCAGTAACTAACCTCTAATATGGACCTGCAGGTCCATAAGATCAAGTCGACATCTGTGGATGGGATTCTCTCATGCATGAGGAACAAGGTGAGAACACAGTTCTGCCAGTATCTCAACAGTAAATCTACTTAACTACTCTACTGTTTAACAATCTTTCCAGTGGTTACTTCTTTGGTTTCTTTCTGATTGACATGTGTCTCCTCTGGTCTGTCTTTTTGGATAAAATGCCAGGACTACATTTCCTCTAAATGGTACCAGACAAGTGCAGTGACAGGAAGAATCTCAGCCAAGAACCCAGTAAGTTTGATATAACTACCACACACACACACACACACACACACACACACACACACAGACATGTGATTCTGCTCTCTAGCCCTGCTAAAAGTCATGACTAAAGAAATATTACTAGAATTAATTGAAAGTACTATTACGGGATGCAAACCCTGTCGATGGTGTCTTGTGGGGGGCAATGTTGGAGGTTACTATGGAGACGAGTTATGGTCCTTTTTCTAAACTATATTTATAATGATTTCTTTCTTACCTGAATTTATAGAATGTTTTCTACCCATGTTTATTAAAAAAAATCAAATGCTGTTGCTTTAAGCCAACTTCAACACTTATTTTGTCTTATACATATTTCATTCATTTGTACGAAGCTGCTGCTGCCTGAATTGGTGGTGTTTCCAGTGAAATTACAAGACGCGTGTAGGTTCCTGGGGCTCTCCATGGTGCTGAAACAGTGGACGCCTTTTCCTCACAAACATGTACACAGTAAATAAAAGCCTATATTAAACTACAGAATAAAAAGAATAAAATGATTGGTTTATAAAATCCAATACTTTTTTTTTTAATGAGGAACATTAAGGGTGTATGATTATCATGCATTACTCATATGTCTGTAGTATAGATTATTCGTAACTAAGGCTGGATCCTTTAACTTCTTTACTGTCGGTTGAGAGAATTATTTTACAGTTGTGTGTTGGGGGGGTCTAAAATTTGCCTAGTTTTCTCCCCAGTTGCAGACTACACTGTTAATTGTGGGTTTGCAGTGTTATAATGTCCAGGTTTGCTAAAGAACTCTGAGAATATGTAGATAAGACTGAGTTTCCCAGCACCATGAAGACAACAGCAGTCTCTTCTTGCACCTTTCAGCTGAAATATTGTCTTTGCTCCTGCTGTCCTAGTTTAATCTTAATCAGTGTATCTGTTAAAGAGAACTTCCACTGATGCTGGAGGACAGAAGACACACCAAATAGGAGCTAAACAAGCAGCTGTTGACTTTTTGTTTATCATGAATGAAATGAAAAACAAGCGTTTTTCTTTGGGATAGCTGAATTAGGGGGATGTGTGGTTTTTTACAGCTGTCTGTTGAGGACCAGTTTCAGTTATATTGTATAGTTTTGAGGACATCCCAAGACTGTGACCTCTATGTCAAAAGTGTGATATACAGATTTGAAATCAGCCCCGTAAAAGTACCACTTTGCCTCTGCAGTGTTTTCTTCTGGTTTTGTGTGTGTGTGTGTGTGTGTGTGTGTGTGTGTGTGTGTGTATGAATGCCTCATATTATAAATGGCCTTATGACAGAACTTTCAGTTTTTCTGCCTGTCTGGTTCACTTTCACCCCTTTCGCTTTTTCTCGCCTCACTATCAGACCGACGATCGATAGCTCATTATGGTACAAGCCCGGTGTCAAGGTCCAGCAATTCTGCCACCGTGTACACACACACATTGTATCTCACGGCAGTGACAACTGGCTTTTCTAATCTCCCTGATTTGCAGCTGCTGTGTGCTGCACTTTGGAGGGATGACGCTGCTTCTGGATGGCACAGAGAATGGGACTGTTCTGCTGTCACAGTGGATCTCAACACACAACACAGCTAGGTTTCTCCTAAGATCCCGTTTAACGAGGCCATTCATTCCACTGTTTATTTTTATGTGATTGTGGCATGCGCAGATTTCACTGGAATGCGCTGGGTTCAAAAGGTAAAAAGAGATGTTTATAGTTAAAATATTTGATCTTTAATTCAACGGCATGGAAAGCAGCAGGAAAAATTATTTGACCAGCAGACAGTTCCACTTTGACTGAGTTCAATCGACTCGACGATGCTCGTCATTTCCCGTAAATGGTTTATCGTTAACGTTGACGAGTAGACTTTGTTTGCAGCTGCCTCTTTTTTGGTTGAGTTTTTAAAGTTTTGAGATGGCTCCAACAATAAAATGTTAAAATTACTTTGGGGTTTGGCCTCTGAAGGGGCTCTTGCAGAGGAACATTTAGGTGCTTGATTGGAATGAAACCATCATCATGTTGAAAATTAGAGTTTAACTCCCTCTGGTGTTTTTTTTTTTTTTCACCTATAATAGGAACTTGGGGTGATTTGAATATGAAATCTTGAATCTGTTTTGTGTGATGATGATTCATAAATTGGCACAATGTTCTTTAATTAAGCCGCACCAGCTGACTCATTGGTTCCGCTGTTTTACATGGCGATGCCCCGAGATGATGACTCTTCAGGGGACATATTTGCATTCACGAGCGCGCGGTCGGCGCAGGATAATCTCACGGCTGTGTACGGAGCCTCTCATGGGTTGATGCTGCTAACCCTTAACTCAACTGCCAGTTTTCCAATCCAATCTACTTTATCTCTATAGCAAAAAAGAAACTATCAATTCCTTGTAATGCCTCTGCACCTATTTTTATATTAATTAGAACTATTTTGAAGTTCATACTTTTGTGTATGTATAAAAGTCCTTGTTTCTGAGGGTACTTTTTTGGATTCTGACTCAGTGATTTTTGTTCTGCTTCTGTTTCTCATGCCACAGTCAGGGTGATAATGAGTTTGACCACACACGGTGTGGGTGTATTTTTTTTTTTTTTTTATTAGTTTAAGCCCACTGCATGCTTCTGTACCTGTTATGATGCTGGAGCTGGACGGTACCGTATTTTCTGCATCTATTGTGCCACTACTAATATGGTGCCTGCAGTGCCTGTGTTTGTCCTGTAGGTGATGCTGTCTTTAGAAATTTGTTGAATGTTATTAACCTTTGATTATTTTGTAGTAGAGTTAATTCATTGTGTAAATTAGAATGTCAGTTTGTAATATTGGGTTTATTGCTAGTTGTAAGAGATCCTCTTCCTGTGTCTATTAGAGAATGTATTTAGCCTGCAGCTATGTGGAGATTTATGTTTATTGACCAGATTGCTGGGTGTGTGTGTGTGTGTGTGTGTGTGTGTGCTCCTAAAGTACGTTGGCAGCAACGAGCAGATCAAGCTGACCCAGACTGTTTTATTTTTTACTGTTTCTCATTCATCCTCTCTCCCTACCTCGATCCGCAGTGACGCACATTCGGCTAATCTTTGATTCCTCTTTTGCTCTTCCATTTTTCCTTTAAATCTCTTGGTCTCTGTTCCTATGCTTCCCATTTTTGGGGGGATTTTCAGAGAGGACGCTGCTCACAAGATTCACTGTGCTCTTTATTCTGTTTGTGTGTCTGTCCTGATTTATGCCGTCGACGCCGCAGACTTGCACATGGCCCAACGCGCTGAATAACCCCTCACGTCGCAGAGTCACTGTCACCTGACACCAGATGCAGTAATGACACACCTCAAATTCACAGTGCTGCACAAACGAAATGGTGGTCAGGTCCTGTTGTAACTTAACCTGTTTGTAGTTGGGAAGAGCTGATGCACTGCTGCACTGTCCACACCCTGACACTGCAGTCCTCTGCCTCCCTACATCCACACACACACACACTCCTCCCCCCTGTGTGAATAATGAATGTGAATGATGAAAGCAGAGAGTTGTCTTCTCTCTGTGCAACACAAGCATGCACATCAGATGCACCTATAGATTCTGGTCACAATGGGAAAACACTTTCCTGAGCGGTTTTTCTTATTTTGTCCCATTGCTGACACATTTGACCTTGGTGATAATCATTCGAACCGATATCCTCCTCACTTTGCTTGGGCGTATGGGTGCCTAAAAGGTTTCCACAGTACCCTTTTTTTCCCTCTCTCTCCATCAAAGAGAATGTTCTATCACATTTCCTTTTTTTTAGGTCCTTTCGTTCTGTCTGCTGGATCTCTGTGAGTCCATGCAGCATGGGCCAGCAGCTCAGCTCTGTTTTTTTGGATTCTGGCAGTGCATTTGAAAACATGAGCATGATGAGCTGAAATGTAACAATTATTAAGTTGAAGTAGTTCAATAAATGTAAACATTTTATCCAAACAAAAAAAAAAAGGTAATAATGCAATAAACTCCAGCTGATTTACCGAATATGTGTCTTCTTACTTTAGAATTTCCAAGCTCTGCCAAGGCAGCCACTTCAGATAACTAAGAAGCAGCACGTCCATGGTAAGGCACAGACAGAACTGGACTAGCCACATATTCTAGACAATGGAAAAATGTAACATGAAAATAGGAATTCACACATCTATAGTTTGGCACTCACTGTATATTAACACAGTAGCAAGAAAATGAGAATGGTAATTGTATTACAATTCATAAAATTTTGCACTAAGCAGGTTGTGTTTGGAAAAGATGATGAAATGGTGACGCAGATTGGCAGTTACCGTTCGGAACAGACCGAGCTTTGATGACTAATTGCTCATGCAAGCATCATGGGGACCCCAGACAGCAGAGGGAAAACATTATTTGTGTAGACGCAAGTACCGCAGTCTTTCGTTGTCTCTGGAGAAAGCGCTAATGAGCTCGTCTTGGACTCGGTTGTCATTTTGTAAAATCTGCCGCACAGATACTTTAGGGAAAACAGCCTGGCTTTTCATTTTGTGACACAGATGCTTTAAAGCCTCATGGTAATTATTAAGCAATACAGTTGTAATGGAAGTTCTTTGCCAAAAATAAAAAAATAAAAAATGGCACATTAGGATTTTTTTTTTTATATTTTGGCAAGGTGCATCTGATTGAGGTTTCAATGAGTTCTGTAGTTTTTCAAAGAGTACAGCTGTAGTAAGAAATGTATTTATCACACATTATTGCTAACTTCTCTGCCATTGATTCCTCATGATGACTTTGTGGTGGTAAATGAGGGCTTCAACTGGTGTCTCTTAGCCCATGTAAAGGTTTAAGTATGAAGAATAGATGCAAGGTTTGTCCCCACAGGAAAGGAAGAGGTGGTGGTTAAAGTCCATCCCCGGGAGATGTTCATACCTCAGGAAGGATGGACTTTTGTGGCTGCTGGTAAGAAATGTGAAAATAACTTTCCTTTTAGGTATATTTCTCTTGCATAAATTCAGTGAAATAAATTGTATATATGCCAAAAAATGTAAATGAATGATTTTTATCCACAACTAATTCAACAAGTCTGGCATTTCCTGAATTCCTGTTTAATGTATTTGTGCTTTTTTGTGCATCAAATCAAAAAATTTGATTTCAAAAATCAACAAATCAGCCCTCAGCCATCTTAGTTAGGGTTAGGGTTAGTGTTTCGAGTTATCATTTTAAAACGTCCCGCAGTGACACAACATCATACGCTAATTTTAGGATGCGATGCTGGGACACTGTCATCCTGGGTGAACTTTGGTGGTGAATGCTGGGAGAGGAGTGACCCTGACAGTGTGTTACGCTCTTATATAAGCAGACAGATAAAACCAGGGTTAACAAGAGGACAGCAGGATGAGGATGAGGACTCCACATACCCACACACATACACAACATCACAATGTTGCCCAAACTGCACTGTCATGGCAACACTATCCTCTTGGGCAGGTCTGGTTTAATCACCATCCTAATGTCCCAAAATGCACTTTTCAGTCTGGGACAACTCCGTGCTGTCTGGAAGTTCCAGTCACACTGCAGCATCCCCCAAAAAAGTTCAACTAGGAGGCATTTCAAATGGGTCATGCAACTAAATGTGACTCTCCTGTCTGCATCGTCTGTTTGTTGTGTCTGTGGTTGTCAACTCTGATACCATCACAGATATTTTTGGGATCGGACTGTCGAGACTGAAGAGCGGCAAAATTAGCTAGCGAAGCAGCTAGCTCACGATTCAGAGCATTACGTTCGGACAGACAGGATGTGGTTTATCAAATGTTTCCAGCAGTGCATTTTAAGACAGGCCAAGGTTATATCTGTAGGGATCAATGAGAGGATTTGTGATTTCCCCTCACATCATTGGGAGGATCTCTGCTTGAAGCAAGACTCACTCACATATACACACAATTGAAGATCGGATCTCTCCTGTGGTTCAGTCACAATCACATTTCTGCTTGTATATTGACACTAACACTCTTCTATTTCTATCAAACGGGTGCTGTAGGGTTATTTTCGCTGATCTCTCGCTCCCTCTCTATCTCTCTCACGTACATACACCATGTTCTCGTCAGCAGTATTCCTGAAGCTGCTGGCTGCTGAGAGGAAATGTGATCCAGCTCATACAAAATGAATGAAAGGGTATCTTTAGAAACTCTCCTCCTCGCCTCGTCACAACCAAAACAGACGTTTCTCCCTCTCTTGCACCACTTTTCCAGTTGTTTCCTTCATTTTTGCTTTTTGTGTGCTTTCCTCTACCATCTTGGAAAATTGTCAGTATTTCAACAGTCATATTATCTGAGTACCAAACGTGTGTAATCAGGTTTAACGTGAAATTAAGGGCACCGAGTATTATCAAATAAATAATATCTGTCTGTGTGTCAGACTTTTGCCAGGTGGAGCTCCGTCTGTTGGCTCATTTCTCCTCTGACCCCGAGCTGCTTCGGATTTTCAACCACCCACAGTCGGACGTCTTCACCATGTTGGCCTCTCAGTGGTCGGTCACACACACACACACACACACACAGAAACACTTGCACTGTGATCTTCTTTCAAAGGTAAACGTTGATTCACCACAGAAGAATCTCACCCTCTCTCCTCCCACCTCATACTGTTAGCTCCTTCAGTCCAAGCATTAATGTGTTGTTGCCATGGCTACCACACCGGCTGCCATTCCTGCTCTTACTTTTTCCATGGGAACCCTGGGTCTGTTGTGATGTTGTTATGATTTTAACGCCTCTTGACATTAGCTACTAGATTGCGGATTGAGGCTACTGATGGGACATTGTTAGCCTTTTTTTTTTACGCTCACTGTCCATTTATTTTCAGTGGTATTATGGAGGATAAATTATGGTGTTAGTTCTAAAATGTGGTGAAATATGGAGGAACTTTAATGCCTATACAGCAGGGGGCAGTGAAAACTTTTTTTCACACGTGTGTATAGTCGTGTGTGAGTGTGTTAAGTGGAGCATTTAAGTGCAATTACCTTAAAATGCAGAGTTCTCTGAGGGCTCCCTGCTTCAAGACATCTGGCATCGTGAAACAAAGGAGTAGAGGTGTGTGTGTGTGTGGATGGGTGTGTGTGTTTGGCTACTGAAGCCCTGATCAGCAATACCAGCCTGCTGTCACCCCCTTCAGAAATGCCACTTTGAAGCGTTGTCATCACACCCTGTCAGCTCTCCTGGTGCTCCACCTCTCTTCACATCATATTATTTAACCGTCCCCGTCCGTCCCTGCCTCGGTCCACCACGTTTGATCTTCTGTTTAGCCTCTCTATTTGTCTTACCTTCCTTAAAATATTAATTCTTTAGTCTATTTGATTTTATTTGTCACTTCCCTCCATCCTGTCAGCAAATGGCCATATTTAATAATTAATTATTTTATTTATATATATATATATATATATACACACACACGTGATATTTCTCACATTGACACAGTGTGATATAAAAGTTTTAAATTTTAATTTCAAGATGTTAAAGCTTTTAAATTTGTTGAACTCTCAAACTAAGTGAAATGTGTTTCTTTTCATTTTTTTAGGAAAGGCCTGAGCCAGTCTGAGGTGACTTCTGAGGACAGAGAGCATGCAAAACGCATCGTTTATTCTGTTGTGTATGGAGCAGGTTAGGAAAGGCACACAAGCACACACCCATGCTGGTATTTCGATCTTTGTGGAGACTTTCATAGATCTAATACAGAACCCAGCTCCCTACCCTCACTATCCCAACTAACCCAATTCTATCCTCAACCTTAAAGACATGTGTTAACCATAAACCTCTTCACCCCTCATAATTGGAAATTAAAGTAATGCAGAATGAGGCACTAGGTGGTAAATTAAAGGAATAGTCATTCTCTATTGATTTGTTTCAGACAACACAGGCAGAAAGAAGAGGAATGTGTGACTGAGGTATTGGGTCAGCTGGAGGTACAGGAGGGGATTAATGCAGAGACAGATGGAAAGAGTAACAGACCCTTGAGAGCAATGAAGAGGCTCCACTCTGTCATCTGTAAATTAATTAATTTGACAATCAGATCCACATTTTCAAGAGCACATATGCAGACATGACAAGAGCAAAGGTTTGAAAATTTAAAACAGGAGAAATTAATAAGTGTTGAGAAGGTTTTGTGAGTATCTAAGTATGTAAAAAGTCCCGATAAATACAAGCAATTAAAAAAAGTGAAAAATGTCATTTTATGGCCACTTTTCATCAGCTTTTATTGCCTCTGGCCTTCCGCCATGTTTATGGTCTGTCATCTCTTCTATATGTAAACATGTCATGATCCAGACGTGTCTCTGTTCATCAGAAATGCATATATGTCTGTTTTTCTGCAGGGAGAAACACTGGTGTCATCAGATTCTGAAATTTTATGAAAACATTGAGAGTTTTCTGCACTTATTGTTACCAAAACTGTTTAATCAAATCAAAACTAAAGTTCAGCCCTACTAAATGTCATGACAAACTCGAGACGATGAATAGGATTAGTTCAACAAATTGGTTCAACTGTAAAGCGCATGGTTAGCATCAGAATCTGCATCTGTTGAGAGCTGGGCCAGCAGCTAATTCTAGTTAGCCGCTGTCCGCTGCAGAGAAAATAAACAACAGTGATGAATACGATGAAACTCAACAGGTAAAAGGCCATGTGTAAGAGAAAGTTATGTTGACACAGGGAGAAGTCACAGAGGAAAGGGTCAGTGCTGAGCGTGTAGAGAAAATATGAAAACGAAATGCCGGCAGTGTAGAGCCGGATTCCTAAAATAGCAGGGGAGAAGCAGAAAATGTAGGTTAAAGGCAGGGAAAACCAGCGGCGGTGCCAGAGTAGAGATGAATGTAGGGGAAAGGGGAAGAGCGAGGAGTGGGTGGAGTTCAGTGATGGCCGTTGACAGACAGCTCTTCATGATCCTGTTGCCGGGATACCGGATACTAAAAGGAAAGGGTCTTTGAAAGACAATAATCAGGCCAGGGAGGAGGGGCTGAGTGAGCTATGGCCTCATGCAAATGGGTCAGCATGAGGAAGACATGACGATGACGACGGTGATGATGATGATGCAGGGCATCACAAGTAACCTGGAGATGGTGAGAAGGATGGAATGAGAAACAGAGGAGTTGCTGACTGGAGCCATGAGCAGAGAAGGGCAGAAGGTATAAGTAAAGTGAAAGGTCACTGAGCTCATGCTCCAGGAATGTGGGGTTTCCTACACGCAGGAACACGCTTGTACACCACACCATAGCATGACTCACGACACGTGGATTTGATTCTGGCTCTTTTCTGTGTGGTATGGTTTCCATCAGGCCCTTCAGTTCCCTCCCGCGGGAACTGATTGATTAGAGACTCCTGGGTCCGTGTTAGGCGTGTGTGTGTGATGGACTGTGACATGACCAGGGTGTATCCCCACCCCTCTCTCTCTCTCTCTCCGTCTGATTACTGCTAGGTGTGGCTCAAGCACCCCTTGCGACACTAATTAGAAATAAGCAGTGGTTATTCATTTCTGCCTTACATTTAAATGTAAGTAATAGTACAGAAATTCCTTGTCTTGACAAAGAATTAACTGTTCAGTTATAAATCTGTTCATTTTTTGTGTCTGTGTGGTAAATAGGAACATCATTTACTGTTCTTACTTCTTAGAAAATGTATCCTAATTTTATTATATCAGCATGGCAACAATTTCGACAATTTAATATGGCTGACCGTTGTGCTTTGTGCCTCAGGTCGGGAGCGTCTGTCAGGGATCCTGGGGGTGAGTGCTGAACAGGCCAGTCAGTTCCAGGACAGTTTCCTCCAGGCTTACAAAGACGTCCAGGCTTTCATCCAGAAGACCATCCAACAGTGCCACCAGCAAGGTCTGTGTGCATTTTAATTCCATTCTTGTTATCTTGGTCATCAATCAGGGAAAAATCTGGTGTTAATGTTATATCTAAAATGGGATTTTAGAGTTTTCTGTAAAGAAAATATGTTTTTCCATAACGCAGGCTAAACAAACACCAACTTTGTTGTTGGCATGCAAAAGCACATGCGGCAAAAATCTCTGTGGGTTTGTGTGTGTGTGTTTGGCTGAGGAAGACGTGCTGGACTAAGACAAACTGCCGTCGGTCAATACTTGATGAGGAAGGGGGGGTTGCGGTAGATGGATGTGGGCTTCAAGGGGTGGGTGAGGGGCTGACAGTTCAGATGGGTCACTGTTTATATGCAGGCTGAAGTGCCAACACAGCACACCTGAGACTTCAACACAAAATAGTGGAGTCTGCACTTTAACCCTGACTGCAGAAATGAGGTCAGTCTGCAGCAAAACACATCCTTCTATACAGCAACCTTTGTCTGGGACATCCCAGTTTCCTTCCTCGAGTGTTATATAAGCTTTACCCCTTTTAGGTAAAACACCGACTTACAGTATAAACAAATTATATCTTAATTAAATCAATATCAATCTGCAACAGGGAGCTTGTATGTATGTAACAAATGTCTCAAGCTAACTATAGCACCTCTGTGCAAACTATGTTTTTTTTTTTTTCTTGTTTAGAAGGTGCTGAAAAGCAACCTTGTTTTGTAGTAAATGCCAGCATGCAGGTCACAGCACTAGGTTTTCCATGCAGGCAGGACTACCACCAACAGGGAGGTGCGCCATCGGCTCCAGCAACTCACCGTTATTGTTATCAAAGCAACATATTCGACTCTGAAATGCTGCAGACTCATCACCCTGAAAGCCGGCACTGTCTTTGGGGCAGAGCAACTCTGTGCCAAACAGTTGGCTTAAATTCAGCTCATCACCATGGAGATCCTTCCATTGGAGAGTGTGTTTGGAATTTAGCCGGCTTGCTCATCCCACACTCTTTAGTATGTCTTCTGCACACATTCCTGTCTGTCTCTCTGCTGTTATTTGTGCTCTTAATCTGCATAACCTCATTCCACTCAAATGCAAATGATCAAAACACATTTTTGTCTAAATGCTGTATTCTTCTAGCCATCGATCTGGGCAGTCCTAATTTTTGTTCATCAGGCACATCCTCTTACTGTTGTCTGGATGAAAGCTGCACCTTCAGTGGTAAAGACTGCCTGACAGATGCAGAGACAGACACAGCCATCAGAGGGGGAAGCCTTAATCTGCGCCGACGTGTAATTACCCTTCTGTGCTAACTCTCAGGCGTAAATACTTCCAGACTCCGATGTGCTGTCAGATTGTACGGGCCCGCACGGCAGGACTTTTGTTAATCTGTAGTCTCTCCCAGACAGTGGAGTTGGCACAGAGTTGAAAATAATGAAAAGGGATTTGTGTTAGCTGTTGCCCCAGAGTTATATGGCCCGTCACGGAGAATGGCACAACTGACGGCAATGCTCGGCGATGACGATAGCTGCCTTGAAGCTACTGTAAATGCAGATACAGCAGGAGAAAATCTGCTTTTCTCTGACGCATTGGCATCATTTTCAACTAATGCAGCTTCCTTTAGTTTTTCATATGTTTTGGTAATGTATGCTAACATCTGGAACTAGCATTTAAAAATCTTTCCAATACCTATGGGTTTTTTTTTTTTTTGTCTACTCATAACAATAAATCACCTTCATATCCTTTGAAGTGGGCTGATGAGATTGCCAAACCAGTCTCCTCATTCTTTTTAAATTTGATAAAGGACTAGGGCTCTGTCTCTTGGGATGTCTTAATCAGGGAAGATGGTTTCGGGCTATTATACCTATTATTGTCCACCTGAGATCTTAGGAGATAGTGTCGGCCATATACGAGGCCCATTAAACACCACCAGAGCTGCCTTTTGTCACCAGTTCTGTTTGTAATATTTTTCTGGTGCTCTCTGTTAGAGGGTCAGATCAATGCATATTTATTTATGCAGCATCTGTGGCATTCAAAATTGTCCTGAGGAGCCTGTGGGACACCTCCTGCTGCTGGGCAGTCATGTAAAAGAAGGGGAGATCGCATAGGGGAAGGACAGAAAGAGGAGAAGAGACATGGACATCGTTCAGTAATTACATGGAGGATGCAAAGCTAAACCTGAGTGGCTCAGTGTGGCTTGTCACTTAGTTTTTAAAGAAAGAGAGGAAGGGATAAAAGCACAAAAATCTACACAAGAAAAAGGTGTTAACGAGGCTGTTGGATTTTGGGGATTCTTCTTTTTGCGGTTAACACAATCCTGTTGGCCTCATCCTGTGATGTCCAGCTTTGGTAATGGTTTGGAACAGGAAAATGGCCGTTACGTAAACTGATTAGTCAGGATGCATCCAGGCTTCTCCAAAGGGTGGTGTTTTGGGCCTGTTTAGTTGGCAGAAGACTCCAGGAGAGATTATCTGCTCTCTGACTCGGAATTATCTTGGCATCCACCTAGGGTGAGCCTGGACCTCAGTCCTGAGGTCATTTAACTCAAGCTCAGGACCTGGATGGAGTACAAAGACAAAAACAATACAATTTGCAAGGGTATTAGAAAACAACAAAACAAGAAACGGCAACCATGAACAAACCCAATAGGCTCAAAATGGTAGCGCCCAGGTTTGAATGGCTGTTCTTTGTGAGTGAGCCAATGATTGGGTATGAAAAGCACATTTGTCATACCTGCCCATACTTGGAAATCTGTGTGACACGTCAGAGCACACATGCTCCTCATTGTCCGGCTGAATAAAAAGAGTCACATTCCAGGTTACAGGTCAATTGAGAAAGAATTAGAGTTGTTCTTTCTGTTACGAGCTAATTTTTTAGGGGGTTTATGCGTGTGTGTTTGCACTCCGGGAAGAGGACCATTCAGGTTTTATGTCCTGCTTGGCTCTCTTCATAGTGGGGATACCAGAGGGATTTAGCAGTTAAACCTGCTCCATTGTGCTGCTGGTGGAATGTACTGGACCACTGTGTGGGTGTTGAGTGCACGCATGTGTGTTTGTATACAGTTACATCACTCACATTCATTTAGCATTTTGTGTTTGCATCGTTGTCATTGTTAATCTGCTTTCGACTTCAAAGCTTTAATAGTTGATAAATTGCCACAACTGTCACAGTTGTCGCTGCATAATTAAGGTGACTCACAAGCTGAGCTGATTTTCACTTGTTCTTAACACCTTGGAAACCTAACTGTTTGATCTGATATGATGGGGTTAGGGTATGTGCTGTCTTTAATGGGCCGTCGACGCACCCTCCCCAACATCCACATGTCTGACTGGGCCGTCCGCATGCAGGCTGAGAGGCAGGCAGTCAACTTTGTGGTTCAAGGTCAGATGGCGTATACGTCAGCGTCCCTCTCCTGTGGGTGAATCCATGTTGGTACCTTGTGCTTCTGTTCACTTCTCAGGTTCTGCTGCGGACCTCTGTAAGATGGCCATGATCAGAATCTTCAACCTGGTGTCCTCCAGCTCCTGTTCTGCCAGGTCCACCCGCTAACGAAACAATGTCGCTAAAACCAAAGAAAATCTGCACATCATGCACAAATGAGTTGATGTATTGACATTGGCGTGTTATTGAATTACATCTAAACTGGTGACATATGTTGTTTGCAACTGAAGGCTCCTCGCGCAGCTCCACGATGAGCTTCTGTACGAGGTGGAGGATAGCCAGGTGCAAAGGTTTGCAGGTAAATTTCCTGTAAAAATGTACTCGCGGAGCAACTTGATTTAGATAGTTTACAGTTAATTTACATGTTCATACTATATTTATGTCTGTGCAGCCCTGGTGAAGAGCACCATGGAGTCCCTTCAACACATAGACGGCTTTGGAGTCCATCTGAAGGTGTGTCTCATCCATCATGCTCTAAAACAAGACTAAACTATTCATTTCTCTTTGAACTATATTATTTATGATTAACAGGTTCAGTCAGTGTTCTTCCTGTCTGCTTTTCTTATTCAATCCACAGAGCTTTTATTGATTTTATTTTGATTTTATAGAATGGATCTTTCCTTTCCAGTTAGCTGCCAACCACTTGCGAGGATGCTGTGATTTAATTGTCACAGCCATGTTGCATTGTCTCACCCCAAATTCACTGACATCATTTCTTTTCCTCGCGTGTTCCCCAGGTTCCCCTCAAGGTGGCGGTCTCTATTGGCAAGTCTTGGGGATCCATGTCTGAGCGGAACATCCCTGCAACGTCTCCCGCTGCCATTTAAGTCCTATTTTTTATATTTTCCAAAACCCTCCTTCTTGTTAAGACTCGTCCATATGTAATACATTCTCTTTTCTCAGCTTTTCCCTCGCATGTTCTCTCCTCAGTGTCTTGCGCCTTTCATAGCGTCTCTCTCTCCACTCTTCCTGCATTCATATCGCTATGGAAACAGGCAGATACAGCTTCCTCCAGCTCTGCTCTTTAATAAAAATGATTCCTTGTTCCCCCTCCTCACACTCTGCTCAGTCCTGTTTTCTCTGCTTTGTTGCCAAGCTGAAGCCTCTTTTCATTGTTACCGTTTCACTAGATTGATCGTTGTAATGTTTTTTAAACGTGGCCGTTGAGGGGGATATGTGTTCTGAAGAAAATATTCATTGTATGTATGTGTTGCTAGGGGTTAATAAATCTTGTATTTATTAGTATTTGAAGAGTTAAGAATAGTGGTGTGTATTTATCTGATATTTCTGGCTTTTTAATTGAAAAATACCTTGTGATTTTCCTCTAAAACATGTCTTTATTTTCCCTGTCCTTCCTTCAGTCTGTTTTGTCTTCCTCTCTTCCACTCCTCTATTATCCAACACTTGGCTCTAGCCCACTTTCTCCTTTGTCTTGCCACACGTACGCATTCCACAAATGCGAGTAGACACACGGTCATCAGCTTCCAGACACACTGACCGAGATTCCTCGTCTCAAGCAGCCACATGGCGATCCCCACCCACCCCCACCCCCCCCACACCCGCCCTTGAATCCTGCAAAATTGGTTCCAGACAAAATGAGACAGCACCTGATTTAACAATGCCTCAGCCCCATTACCTACTCGAAATGCCACCGCGTGTGAGCTGCTAATTACAGGAGTTGTCAGTTCCTGAGGCCCTACAAAGGTGCCCGGTTCCTGGGAAAAGCGCCGCTTCATCCGACGAAGAATTCATCCTCCACCAGTGCCATGAGAAGCTTTTCTTGACAGGTCCCTATGAGAGCACCAAAATGGACAGTGTTATGGAAATCTGCCTGTCTATCCCTTCATTGTTCTGCGGTATAAGGGTGCCCCCCCTCCCCCGAGAGGTAACAACGAGACTTTGTGCAAATTCTAAAGGGCACTTTTTACGCAGGGTTAAAAAAAAAAAATAGTCTGAGAAGTTCAATTTAGTGCTCTGTCTGCCTGATCTTTGTAATTTATATTTTAATTACAGCTGTTAAATCAAGAATTATTAACCTGATTATGGTTCAGAGATGCTTCTGTGATGGATTCCTGCCTGTGTGGTCAGGGGAATCGAGGCCTGAGAGGCCCTCTGTCCTCAAGGGCAATTGTATGTGCTTCTCCCGGTTGCCATGGCGATAAGATAGCAGTAAGACCCCATAGCACACATCCTCACAACTGACACCTACATATCCTAAATGATCCCCATGTGTGATGTGCCGTTCTGTCTCTAGAGGAAAGAAAATGACCTCCTTACTGCTTCAACATATAAAAGCGTAATGCATCATTAGTTTTAATTGATCCAATATATGTACATCCATGTTCCAGTCCTCATAATGCAGGAAATCCCATCTTTACATCTATACAGTGGCGCTGTCAGTAGAAAAGAAAAGGTTAACAATCACAGGAGTCATCCTGGTGTGGTGATACAGCAGTTTTTCCAAAGAAACCGCAAAAAGGAAACTGAAAACTTTATATATATATATAAAACAGGTAGTCACTGCAGTCACACTGAAGTCAGGCAGACTGGTTGTACCATTCTCCTCCTCCTGTTCTGTTAAATTACCACACCTCTGTCTGGCGTCCCTCAGAATGTAGCTGCACGTCCCACTTGCCTGTGGCGTCTACCCCGACCCTCCTCCTGTGTGCTCGCTAACCCCTCAGCTCCGGGGCCATGTTTACTCACTGCACTATTTTACATGCCTGAGGGCCTCCTTTGTCAACTTCCTCACCATTCCCAAAGTGCCCCCACACACGTCCCAGACCCCCCCCCACCCCCCCCCGGGCTTCTAAAGTTCCCTCATTTACAACTGAGCACGCCCCAACCCCATCCATAACTTTCTATCCATCCTTGGATTCCTCTATCGTGGCTGTTCGACCTGCCTGCCTCCCTACAGTGTGGCTGCATATCAGTTCCCTGCTGTGCTTTGTGCTGGCTGGTTTCCTGGCAACAGACAACAGTCATGACAGGGCTCCAGGCTAGAGAGAGAGAGAAAGCGCCCCAGCTTTGCTGCAGCTGATAGCTCACTCCAGAATCGCGGCTGGTGTGCTGTAAACTGATTCAGTTGCTGCTCTCGCTCGGTTTTAGCCTCCCTTTCTCTCGCTTTGAGAGTTCAAGCAGACAGGAGCAAGGAGGTGGGACTCTAAACAGTGATGCACAAAGAATGAGATGGCATGCATTGTGGCCCTGAAAGGACCAAGCGCGAGCATCCATCAGCTGCTGCTCATATTACAGTCGGAATTTGCAGTTTTGTGTCAGAGATGTGTGATTATGAGAGATGACGTTTCCACTTGTTCCTTTTATTATTACAGATTGGAGAACAGTTGCAGTGCATGTATCAGATAACAAGAAATCTTAAATAAAAACACAGCACATTGCACTTTCAGAGAGTGACCCCGCGCCCCCGGTTCCTGCCTGTTTCAACAGCTTGGTTTGTTTTTAAGAATTTTTTTTTCTCTCATTTCCTATTGACATCTGTACAATCACAGAGAAGTACATCTGCGTACTTTCAGTAAACACGTAACTGACACTGCCTTGTTAAAAAAAAAAAAAAAAAAATACAAAGACAAATTTTACAATCAAAATCCTCCAGTACAGCATGGTAATGTCAAAACCAATGACATCATCGCCACCAGTCACAGCGGTGTAAGGGATATAGTGTTGCAGCATTTCGTGCATTTAATAAAACTGTTCATCGCAGTACCTGTACTGCATATCCGTAAATCTTGGTTCTCTGTCTGCTCGAATTTATTGCTTGACTTGATGGCACATGGGCAGGACTTTTGTCAAACAAATACAGCCAGGTCTGTCTTGCACAAAAAAAAAAAAATTAAAAGAACATCATGAATTTAAAATCTAGCAATTACCATCACCTTTGGTCACATCCAAAAACCATGAATTATACATCGTCGTATATATTCTTATGATACATACAGTCAGTAATACAGGAGGAAAAAACAAACTTCATCCATATTCTTCACAGGAATTGTAAAAAAAAAAAAAAAAAAAAAAATCAAAACTATCTGTACTGTATTAGCAAAACAAGACACTGTTGTGCTACAAGTGCTTATGTGTTCTTGGCACCTGTGGCCTCAAGTCCAAAGTGAGTCCTTCTGCGTTGCCACAGCGCAGCAAGATCCTCACCAGAGGTCGAGAGAGAGAGAGAAAGAGAGGGAGTCCGCACTCTGGAAATCTGTCGCAGCAGACCTCCTCTAACCCCCCCCACCCACCCACCCACCGCCATTGAACTGCCAATGTGGCACATTCCTCCCTCGCCCCTCGCTCTCCCTGTTAGGTGGAACATTCCAGGCGACAGCCATCTTCTGAGATAGAAAAAAAATAGAACTCCATCCGGGGGTTGTTTAAGAGACGATGGGTTGCAGAAAATGACACAGCGTCGATAAGGTCGCGGTACAGCTATTTACAGTTGCACAAAATGGCTAACATCTGATGCAGGTTTTAGCATTCAGTACATGAACCAGTTGCTGTTTTACTCTCCATGTGTTCATCATAATACCATAAAAAGTATTAAACTTTCTCCGATCAGATTGTTTTAGGGTGTTTTGGATCAACACTTGTGTTTATGCAACTTACATTCAACCAATAAAGGAGAAAACTGCATGGAATTTAACAATACTTCTATTGTTGTTAATTTTATTTTTCCTTCTTTAAAGGTTTGGATTCAGAAGCATCGTTGTCAGGATTGAAAGCGCTGGAAACTACAAAACAGTGCTCTCGGCACAAGGAGAGGACTTTATGCAGGATGCCTTCTGGAACCTCAACCGTAAGACGGCACACACTGAAACAAATCGCACAGAGGTTTTTTTTTTGTTTGTTTTTTCAGATTGTACATCAGCTGAACATTTCAGAGCAAAATGGTTTGCAGCACATCAACTCTGATAGGAGTTACGCACAACTCGGTTCCTACATTCTAACCCTAATACACGCTACCAGTTTTAGCTAGGTGACACCTGACGGGGCGCAGCATTCACATGAAGTAGAAAACAGACGTCGCTGGGACGAGAACTCTTCAGTGCACTTCAATTCAGAAATCTCCCTTTCACTTTATCCACGCAGGGAACTCCAGCATTAGATCTCAGTGCATAGGGCCTTGGTCAAAGCCATTTGAAATGATAATACCGTTATATCAATATAAGTCATAATGTCGCCGTAGCAACATACAGGTGGGGGGTGTTAAATTTCATCGGGCAAAAGCAGCAGCAGCAAAGAAAACAAAATGACAGACGTCACATTCTTCCACGTACAGTGTAGAATAATAAACCTCACAGCAGTGGCTTCCGCCCCCGCAGGATAGTCGACTCTGCCATCAGGCTGCGATGCGTTTGAGTGCAGGATGTGATTAACTCGATCTATCAGTCCGATCAGAGGGAGTACAGTATGAAAGTCGCCGCTCCAGGAACATTGATAAATGCCAAAATCTGATGTGTTTTTTTTAGAACGGTGCCGTTAAATGATGAATTTGTGCCTTGGCAGGTGAAGTTAAATGCATTCTACTGCGTGGCACCAACACGTTTCCTCAGTTTTTTTTTTTTTTGTTTTTTGTTTTTTTTTTTTATTACTGGTTTCCATTGTGAGCTTTCACTACCAACTAAAAGCTACCAGTGAATTTTATTTGTAATTAGACCATTATATTGAGCTACGGTCTCTGAAGATGAAAGTTTCCCACATGCTCCTCTTGATTCTTGTGTCTGTTTATCACATACCATTGTTCAGGAGGGCCCAATAATCATCTGAGCTATACGTGGTCTGTAAAATCAAATCACAAGGAAAACCAGAAAGTGAAGCAACTGAGGGGTCAACTGAGGGATTCATGTTGCACTAAGTACTGTGCAGGAGTACACAATCTTTCCCCCTTGCATCGTTTGTAGAATGCCCATAAGAAGTTTGCAAAGTTTGGGAACCGTCACACGAGCTGCTTTAACGGGATAGGAGCATCGATGCTTGCTTCTCCCCCAGTTGTGACACAATGATTTGGGTCCCCAGCCAGTGGTGGAAAAATATGAATATCGTTTTGACATTTTCAATGCTTTTCAAGACCAGCTGTTGCCACTGATATTAACACCCTTATCATAAAATTATAAAATAAATTAAAAAAAAAGAAATATCAAATGAAAAAAGACCAGTCTGAGGTTCCACTGTATGCTATGTGCTAGGATTTACATTTGCATCCAGACATATTTCATGCAAATAGTAAAGAAACACGCATTTTTGTATATATATATATATACGTATGTTGAGCTACAAAAGAAGCTTATTTTCTTTTTAAGTGTGTGTACGTGTGTTTTTTTTCTACACTTTTTTTCAGGGCAGGCACCGTACACACATCAGGTACAGAGGCATGCCGTACTTGCATTGCTTTTTGCATTCTACAGTTGGTTAGGCTGGCAGGCGCGATGTCACTCAGACAGCACCGCAGCAGGCGAGCGCGTCCGAATTCTACGTCGGTGCTACGCGTCCGTCTTCCTCGCCTACAGCTGTAGTCGCCCCCGTCTCTGCAACGGCTCGTCCCATAGCGTCGCACTGCCTGGGTGACATCAGAGCGGGGTCAGGGTCGGGGGGGGCAGGGATGGTCCAACAAGCTTTGAATGGGATAATAAAAGCAGTGCAAGCAAGGCTCTGTGGCGCATGCAGAGATGGGGGCGGGGGGGGAAATGGGTGAGGACTGGAGCAGGGAAGGTCAGAGGTTGGTGCGGAGTTCAAATGGAGGGTGTGGGGTCTGGCCCAGGGTTGCAGACAGACTCATGAATGGGAGTTTGGGAGAATTTAAGAGGGTGGGAAGGCAAGGAGAGCCGGTACTAATTCATGAAGATTATATTTTAATGATTTTTTTTTTTATTTTATTTATTTATTTATTTTTTATTATTTTTTTTAATTTTAAATTCATCTTTAACTTTTTTTAAACAAATGTATGAGGACAGAACTTAGGCTCAGAGTCATGAATGGCTGAATATACTGCTGGTTGTGTGGTCAGAGGATGGAGATGGAGATGGAGGTGGAGACAGGGGACTTTAAAGCGCTATGTGTGTACGCAATATAAATACATGGAGAGGAGGAATATTAATGCCAATACATGTTGGTTGGAATAATCTTTTTGCAATTTGTGCTGTTTTACTGTGGGATTGCAAGTATTGCTAGTAAACGTGTCTTACCTAACTAGGTTTCAATGTATGAAGTATTTTGTAATCACAATTTTGACAGCAAAAATTTGCATATTACAATGTTATTACAACATGTTCATGACTAAGTTATAAAATTATCAATCAAGTACTAAACATATCCAAAGTGTTAGAATTGAGCTGGATTCAATAGGTAAACTTTTGAAAGTTGATGTACAAAGCATTTTTGATTCATTAGATAATACTTAGCGAGAAAATGGTGTGTTTGTTCGAACAGTCATACACTCCGAACAATCACGCTCGCCCGCACACACAGGCTCCGACATGCAGCTATGATGTGTCTCGGGACCTATTAGCAAAAAAAAAAAAAACAAAGTTCCACCCTCCTGACACCTTAGCCAATCAGAGACCCTCCAGCTTTGGTGAGAAGGACGCAAAACAACAGAAGACGAACAGTCAGGGAGGAGGAGGAGGAGGAAGAGGGTTTGTGCACGGTGGCTAACTTCCTCTCAGCCTTCTTTTTGGCGAGGGGCTGACAGTAACACACTCTCACTGTGCTTCAATATGGTGTCTTGGGTTGTGTGTGACCAGACTTGACACATCACAGAGGTGCATGCACGTCACCACCTGGTCCACACCTTAAGAAAGCTACATCTGGTGAATTTAACGGTGGCCAAATTAGGAGAACGTGAGTAAGAAGGGAAAGGGTTGACGCACCGGGGAGAGGGGTGACAAGAGCATAGCAGAAAGGTATTGATTACTCAAGTGATCGTAAAACCAACCAGGCAGGGGAGAGTGCCAGTAAACCGATGAGAGTTATAGATTTCTCCATCGTGGTACGGTAAGGGTAGAAAAGGGTCCAAAATACTCTGAAAGGGGGGTAAAAAAAAATAATAAATTGTAAAAAGCAAAAAACAAAAACAAACACAAAACCAACTGCAAAATAAGTAAAATGTTAGTGGCTTTAAAGGTGATAGTGTTAAAAATGTAAAGTTATCTAAACACTTAAAATAAATAAAAGCTGTCAGAGGAGAGGGTTCGGTTGGGGTCTCAGGTGAAGGAGGGCCGTCTCTCGCTCCTCTCTGTCCCTCTCTTTCTCCATCCTTCCACTCCATCGCTCTCTCTTTCTCTCCCTCTCCCTGTCACCTCTCACTCCTCGCGGAGCTGCAGGCGGTAGCGGCTGTAGCGGATCTGGAAGAAGAGCCTCTCTGGCAGCGAGCGGCTCATCCCGGGGAGCCTGTAATCCTCGCTCTGGCCCGTTTGAAGGAAGCCCAGGGACTCGTACAGCTTGTGGGCGGCCAGCTTGACGGCTGTCGTTCCGAGGACCACGGCGGTGTAGTTCTTGCGCACGGCAAACTCCAGGACGCGGCGCCCCAGTGCCTTGGCGATGCCTTTGCCGCGGTAGCGGGAGTCCACTGACATGCGGCGCAGTTCGACCGTGTTGTCGTCCTCGCGGCCCTGCGCAGCCACAATCCCAACCACCCGTCCGTCAAGCACGGCAACCCAGAAACAGGAGCCTGACAGAAGCAATAGACAATTAGTTGACATGATAGCGATGAAAATAAGACATTGAAATTAAGAGGTATGTTAGCTTAGCATCCAGGCTAGTTTCTTTTTCTTACGTTAACAAAAATGCTAAATACCTGATGTGCAGACAGACAAAACACAATTAGCTCTTATCTAGCTTATCATATCTCATTTGGTGTTTTAGTAAATGGCTTAGTTACGTAGTTAGTTGCTTTTGAGATCAGTGATTAGTAATTCTAGATTGCAATTACTCATCAGCATCACTCAACAAGCACCATGGGTTAGCATCATGTGGTTATAGCTTAAATGTTCTCAGAGGAGAAAACATGAAAAAGGAAGGGAGCTGAGGAAGACAGAAAGGGGTCTCTGATTGGTCCTTAATGGGTCTAAGTGAGATGTGGCTGCTGTGTGGAGCACTCAGTCAAGAGTGTAAATAGGGACACTATAGAAGAGAGAAATTAGGTACTTTCTATGTTTACAAAAAGAAAATTAGACACTGATTTTTTTTTTTTTTACAGCAGCTAAGGTAGGGCAGGAACTGTTAGCGTCACACAGACAGGCTAATAGACAGACAAAAGGACAACAAGGCTACATCGACACAGATATAAATGTCAACAGACAATGCTCCTCTACCAGAGTACACATCTGTCTTTGTTATATTGATCTACTTCCAGTGTGGAAGCCTTTAAAATAGCATTCTGACTTTTTGTCAGAAACCCTCTTTTGTCATTGCCCACAAAGGGCGTTAGGAGGAGCAGAATGTTACAACAACTTAGTGATCCTCGTGCATGTCTTGGAATCTTCTTCCATTTCTTCTGGCACAGATATCAAAATGGCATGAAGGTGTATCTCCCTACGTATTATCCCTTACTGATCATAATCTTTCAAGGAAAATGACGTAACCGCGCTCTCACAGCTTTTCCATCAATGTCAGCAGTATTTATGGCGGTTGTTGGCAGGATTACACGGTTTTGTATCGCAGTGCCATCTGTTTATTACTGATTTCTGAGCTAAATCTGAAATTCCGGCTCTCTTAATTCTCCCTCTTTACCTTTGTAAGCAACAACATGCGCATCTTAACAGAGGGCAACAGTTGCATCATGGTCCTGCGTGTTACCAGGGAGCCGATGATCCTGCAGATATCAGTTGGAAGTTGCAGCCATGTGTATGACAGTGCACTTTCTCAGCTCGTTGGTTGCCGGTTCTCAGTCTTCCAGATCTCGTGGAATTGAGTTTCATCAAACGCAGGCGTCTCGCTGTCGGCTCCGCCAGCATGTACGCGCAAGTGTGTCTATGTCTGAGGTACCGTCGAGTCAGGAGAGGCCGTCTGTTTTCATAAAGCCCTCCTGACCATCTGGCTAACGGAGGCTCTGCCAGGAACACAGCAAACCCGCACTCCAACCGGGACGCGCGTGTCGGAGCTTTTACAACCAATGCTTCTTATCTGACTCTGCTTTTTTGTTGTTGTTGTTTTTCCTTCCGTGACATCACGGCTCAAGGAACTCATCATCTGGTGCATCTCACACCGCTCATAAATGACTCGACTTTCATTTCGCCTTCACCATTCCTGCTGGGGAATGCACTTCTCTGAGCCTCCCATTATGCCTCAAAAATTAGCTTAGGTGACATCAAGACTCTCCTGACTCACTGCATCAGCCCCTGAAATGTAATTCCAGTATTAGTTGCTATTAGAACACTATTTAAACCATCAAAACGTTTAAAAAAAAAATCGCATTTAATTGTTTTTAATTTAGAAATTTGTATTTTCTGTCTCTCACGATTCTTTCAGTGATCTTTACAGCACCTCTCTGTGACAAACTAGTCTATAAAACGGCTTTTCCACTTGCCTCACTCGCATTGATTTTTAGAGAGCGGAGTCTAAAGATGCTTTATAGGTTCTTGTCTTATGGAAGACACGTGCACTCGTCCTCCTGGACACAACAACGAGACCGCGCTGGGGGGGTCAGAGTGCACAGATTAGTCTGTTGTGCACAACAAATATACCCTCCTTCATCAAGCAAGCAAGAATGGGAGTCGTGCACTTGTTTTCTTTGCACGTTTTGCACAGGGAATAAATAATTCATGCGCACTGAAGCCATGTGTCGACAGCAGAAAGCCTTTAACTTGGCCTCTGTGTTGACACCAGTCTCATTTCCTGATGCTCTTCCATTAGTTCCGACAAACTCATCATCTGGCCCTTATTTTTAAAGCCTTTTAGACAGTCTGCGTGAGCTGTTTGTACACTGTGATCCGAGAAAATATCTTGTGCATGTGCCACATGCCCACCCCCTCCTTTCACATTCTTGCGGGTCAAAGGCCACCAGGCTGGCCTCCATACAAACAAGGGGGAAAGAAATGTGACCGCGGGGCTGCAACAATCCAGACAATCTTCAAATTCTGAAGTTTATCATTGCCTTATTGATAACAACCTTCAAAATCACTGTCCTGTCACGGTCACCAGACTCGGTCGCCGTGAAATCAGAGCGCGATCGACAAAGTCGCTCTTTGAAACGGGCAGGTTTGATCCGGATCACACAAGAATATGTTTAAAAGGTCCATTGTCAAAAGTGAAAATCAGCCGTAGAAATGGATTATAGTCAATAAATGTAAATATGTGTAATTTAAAAAAAAAAATGTATCTGCATTACGGGAAAAAAGTCATGTTTACCAAAAAAAAAATAGATTCTCAAAGGTCCAATATTAACCTTACTGTCATGCTTATCAGCTTAGCCAACTAGATTCAATACAGTAAAGCCTGTTAATGCGAATCTAAGCAGGCGTTTGCTGTAATGTTATACATTTCGCATGTAAACACAAGTCAGATTGAGCTTCCTATTAAATTCCACACCAGCAAAAGCATAGCGTCGTCACTCGCGTTTCATTTATCATCATCAACGTGATGAAAACCTTGTCTGGTATCAGCCTTGGACAGAAAGCAATTGTGTTTATTTGGTGGATGGAAGCTCCTGAAAATTCACTTAAATGATTAACTCGGTCTAATTAGTCAAATCCACTCATTTGCTTTAGTATGTAAATGTAGCTATCTTGTCACGCTGCGGAGGCTGAAGCAGATCTCGGCGGCTCATGAGGCGTTTCTCTGATATATATATAACAGGTTAGGGAGCACATCCTCCCTATAATGCCCCCGTTTTACTCTCCTTTTTTCCTCTTTGATCTGACAGCTAAAATAAGCGGCGGGTTTCGCTGGTCGAGGCTGTTTGCTAGCCTGGATGACGGCGAGCGTGAGCAGGATCCCATCAGGTATTAATAATGTCTCCAGCTTGATGAGATCCTGCCGCGGTCACGGCGCCTCATTAAACACACACTCTCGCTGAGTGAATACCGCATCAAGTCAGGGAGGACTGACCTCATTATATTACGTTACACTTTTTTGGCACTAAGCCGCTCCGGCTTCGGGGATAGGGGCGGGCTCGGGGCAGGGGGTACACCGAGAGGGGAAACCTCCTTCGCTGCGTGGATAAGCTTCTCCGTTTCAGAAAACCTGTTGTAAATGTTCTCTTATTTTGGTCTCTAGGGAAATGTGGGATGGAGACTTGTCGTTATGGCAACCAGGGCATTCCAGAAGATTGCAATTGAGACGAGTGAGAAGCATCTTTCGCTCCAGCAACCTCGAAGGTGACCTTAACTCAATGTTTTTCTGCATGCTAACTTGTCCGGACTGCTTGATTGTTTAGCTCACAGTTGCTAACTGGTGATCGGGGTTATTGTCTACATCCTACAAACTTGGGGTTTAACAAGTGTCTTTTTTTTTTTCCGCGTATGAGCTACTTAAAAAGTTACTCGTACTCCCGCGTGTTAGCTGCTTCAACGCCCCTGCTCTCACTTGTAACATCACGTACACCACAGTAACCCATGACCACGCTGCTGCCCAGGTGCTCCCGACCCCCACCCCTCTGGGGCCATTCTGTTTGCACGGATATAATCGTTAGCATTGTCTACGAGCAGCGGTGCCTGACCCTCTCTAAACCATCTCGGCCCTGCGGCAATAATGGGAATGCTAAATTGCAGTTGTGTTTGCAGTGGATTACTATCACGGGGGCCACTGTGTAAGAGAGAAAAGGGGCAGCGTGGGAGGGAGGGGGGGAATTGATTGGATCAACTAACACCTGCCTTTTGTCTCGTTGCATCCAAACGCGTTGGAGGGGCAAAGCGTCGTCGTCAGAGGATGAAGAGTCAGCGATGACACTCGCTGCCGTTCAAGCAGAAGTTTCGCCAGAGGAAACGAGCCCCTCTGAATGTATCAGCAGTTCCAGCCAGTAACATCAATACACACCGTCTCCACCCCTCCTCGCCACCCCCTCCCATCCCATGACTGATGAGAGTTCAGAGAGGAAGCGAGTGGGGGAAGGTGGGGAGAGAGGGAGGAGGGGTGGGAAGAAGAGGGATGACCTATATTTGATGGGCTCTCTGTTGAACTTCTGAATGTGGAAAGAAAAAAAAAAAAACCTCTGGTGCAGGAGCATCGCCCAGCTGACAGAATGAAGACGGTTTAGTGATTGGTCCTTGTCTTACCTGTGGGGGTCATGTAATAAGCCTCTATGTCAGCCATGTCCGTGTGCAGAGCACAGTCCAGATAACTCTGGATAACTTTCCTGCTGTAGTAGTAGCGCGCGCCCACCAGAATGAGGGGCGTGCAGCAGGTCAGCGTGACGGATTTGGTCATGAAAAAGCACATCACTATGGAGAAATGGAAGAAAAATAAACGAAACCTGTCAGAAGAGAGAATCACATGTTTGATTTGGGCATAATTCAACCCGACACACAGAAGAAGAAAAACTATTTGCATCAGTCACATTTGGGTTTAGTGACACACAAGTAATATTTGAGAAGTAAGACACAGAACAAGTTTAAGACATGTTGAATTTGACCAACCTAAGAGAAGGGTGAACTTGTATCTGACGCTAGGGGGCGCAAGGGGACCAAAGCCGCTAACAGACTAGATGCGGCATCGCATCGTTTTATTTTCCGCACAGCGTGCAGAAATCAAGTAGTTTACCTCCACTGCAACCGTGCATGGTGTGAAACATTTTACATCTCGTTGAAAACCTCAGGCAGCGGGGGAAATGGCACAGGTGGTCAGGAGCGCACAATGGCAGCTTATTTGATTTGGAACGTGCGCGTCATCTGTGCCGGCAACGTCAACAAAGGCCAGAAACAGTGCATCACTTGGCGCATTGGAGGCGGAGGTTCAGGGGAGGAGGGCGTATATTGGGGTGCGTTTCTTCATTCATTCATTCATTCATTCATTCATTCACTCACGCATTCACTCGTTCATCCGTTCACTCGGCTTGTCCTCGCACCATTAGCGGCCCCGCCGTCCCAGCTTACACGTGCGCCATGCGCCCCGGCCATGCCTTTTGTTACATGTTGCCGGAGTGACGCTGCAACAGCTTTCACACCCTCAGCGGGGATTTTTTTTTTTTTTTTTTTTTTTAATAAAATAGCGCTGTGGGTGCAGTGCGGAGGAAAAAAAGCTGCTTACCTGTCAGAAAAGCGTATAAAACCTGAGTCCGGGGCTGCTGCCCGAGCCCTCTGAACGCAGTATTGGGTATCCTTTCCATAATACCCTCGTAAAAGATGCGCCGCACCTCCTCATGATCCCCGCGCTCAAACTCGCGGATGAAAACCGCATCTCTCCTCGCATCCTTCGCCTCGGCGGGATTCAGAGCCGCGCTGGACGGAGCAGAGCTCCACATCATCGACTCTTTTTTGCTCCCGGGTATAGCATCGTGTTCGTCCGCAACGATTTTAGTCTCGCAAACCATTTTGGGAGACGAAAAATGCATGCAACTGGCAGCGAATGAACAAGCACAGTCTGAAATAAGAGACCAAAGTGGATGAGGCGGGGGGCGAAAAAAAACGAGTGAGATGAGTGGTGTAAGGTTTTCTGAAAAAACAGAAACGATGGAGGGGTAAGACGAAGGGGGTGTTCTGCTGCAACCCTGAGCGTTTCTGATAACCAAGAATTGCTGGCGTGATTTGGGCTGTATTTATAAACGGGCAGGGCGGGTAGATTCAGATTCAGGGGTTGGTGCGGTGCTCTGGTGGCGCACATTGGTGGATGCTGATAGACGAGAGAGAAGGGGCGAGAGAGAGAGAGAGAGAGACAGAGGGGCGGTCGCCATCGCGGCATCTGATCGGACTCGTGTGTATGTTGAGTATGTTGGCCGCCTGGGAGATGGGTGGGGGTGTTTTCTGAACAGGGTCGACTTCATTATGTCTTTGAATGAGGAGGATCTCCTGGTCCAGATATGAGGAAGGATGCGGCACAAAGGCGCAGGGTGATGCGTGGGTGGCGCGTCAGAGCGACGGGGAAGCCAGCTAAGAAAAGCACGCGTTTACTGTTCAGAATATGGCGTATTTAAAATTGCGGGACTGTAAATGACCCTGGGGGGGGGGGGGGGGGGTGCACCATGGCATCATGGCATTTGCGCGATCTGTCCAGATGTGCAGACACAGACCGCCATAAAGCGTCCAGGCGAGCGACGCCCGCAGGCTCTCGCCTCCTGTTGACTGACAGCTCTGCTGCACTGCAGTGATTCCTCCGCGGCTTCCACTCGATTTGTCACCCCGTTCCTGCACTACATCACTGCAACCGCGGAGATTCTGCCTCACCACGCTGCGCACTTTAAATTCGCATGTGAGGCGCGTACTGCGCCGCCAACTTTACGCACGACGGCGGTGGCGGATGATGATGATTCCAGATTTCTTTGTTATGATCATCCTCTCGAATGCAAGTAACGGTGACTGCGTCACTATTCTCATAAAATTCTTAAAGAACAAGGGTTTTTTTGTGCTTCCTGTAAGGTGGAAATATATTCTTCCGGTAAGATCGTGTGAAGCATTCAGCTCTTTGTTGGAGCATGAAGCCGCATATGAAGCAGAACTAGTTTAAACTGGATCGTCAGAGGCAACCTGCTATTGATAAAGCTGCATCCACCCCCTCTCCCTCCTCCTGAAGGTGTCCCCCTCCCCCCTTTTCCATCCAAACAGCTGCCTTGAGGAAGGCAGACAGAACACGCACCTACTGTTTGTTTGTTTAGTTATTTTATTTGACTGTATAAAAGTGAAGGTTAAAGATGCTCCGATCATGCGCGGTGCTTCTTTTAGCCCACAGTGGTGTGGCGTTCAGGTGCCGGGGCAGTGCGAATCAGCGTTGTCAGATTTTCAGGTGGCTGTTCACGCGCCACAAGGGGATTTCCATGGTAACGAGGGCTACTACTGATAGAAGACTTTTGCGTGAGACTTTTAACACATAAGGAAATGAAACAGACCTAAATTAGTGCATGCAGCAAACTCATTGAGCAGGACGTTTATGACTATTGCATTAAAAAGGCATCTGTTCTGTCGCTTCTTCTCTCCTGCTACCTTCTTCCACTGCATCCAGAGGTAGATGGATGTAATCCCTGCAGTCTTCCCTGGGTCTGCCTCAGGTTCTCCTCTAAAACACCTCACTGTTTATGGCAGCCTTTTCACCTAGTTGTGCCGCTGCGAGTTAGTTTCAGAACTCCAGACGGTTGTTTGTTACAAATTCCACGTGAACAATGTTTGAGGTTAGTTACTAGTAGTTAATTTTTATGTTCTTCATATTTTCAGATTTGCGTAATTTCTCACTAGTTTTCATGGCAATATTAATTCTCTTTTCTTAAAAAAAAAGTCTCAAATTTCCACACAAGATTTCTTGTTATTCAGAGCCACTTGTCACAAAGCTCCGCATATTGTTCTAATAACTGAATGTGATCTCTGACTCTTCTCCAGCTGTGGCCTCCCTAAAGGTCACACTGTGGCAGGCCCTCATCCGCACCACTGCCGCCCCGAGGCCCCTGAAACCGAGCAAACTCTGTTCCTCAGAACATCACTGTCTTTTCTCTGTGGGTCTGCAGCAATGCTTCTCTTGTATTAGTTATGCTATCTTTGCTCTGTCTGATCATGATACAGAGGATTATTTTAAAGTGTGTTCACATAAAATGTTAAGTATTTTAATAACTTAAATTAGGATAGATGTTGTTCATGTCTTTAATCAATTCAAAGAAGAATATCAATTCAAAAAATGACCAATAAGAAATGACAAGCGTCTGTGTGTGTTTAAACGGAAGTTTGTCTCCCTCTTGTGATCAGAAATGAGAATTACAGAGCCACTCTGGATTAGTGAGACGTTTCCTATTTGGTTCATTTTCTGCTCGCATTCACGCTAGTGGAGCGCCCCCTACTGTTGATCATAGGCACACGAAGCCTTACAACACAAATTATATGGATAACTTTTTTTTGTTTTGTTTTGTTTTGTTTTTTTTTGTTTTTTTTTACACCATAAAACAATGCTTTAAATAAGTATTGTCAAAAAATGACCAGTTTTCTTTAGCTACAGTTGATCATCAGAAAATAAAATGATAGCAGTGCAGGGCTTTTCCATCAATGTCGCACTGGTTCTGTTTTGAGAAACTTAAATATTAAATAACCACAGACGGAGCTAAAGTACATACTTTTTTTGCCGCAAAATTGGAACCAAATGACTTAAGTTTTCCCAAAACTGGATCACATTTGCTCTAACACAACATATGAAAGAAAAAAAAGTCATTTCTGAATCTCCAAGGCAACACTTTAGTTACTGATGCATGATGAGTAACTCGCCTTAGAGAATTGTTTGCTAACTGACAAAGGAGATGTATTACAGTCCAAAAGCACAGTCCAAATAAAGCCCTTAGTGAGAAAATCCTCACTCTGCTGTTTTGGCAACATGGCTGACCCTGAGGGTATGAATAAAAACTGTTGTAAACCAGATACTTTAACAGAAAGTAGAAAAGAAGAGAAAACCCTTTACAGAATTACATTTGATATATTTACTTTTTTAGCTTTTTTCTGAGTAACGCTTTTTTTAGTGATCAACATGAGACAAACTCCACGTAAATAAACGTAACTTTTGGAATGTAAAATGATTATCAACACTGCATCCACTGAGCGTTAGCCTCACACCTTAAGGTGCCTTTGAGCGTTGTTTGTTTGTGAAATTATGCACAAATGCTGCTATTTGGAGTAGCCCAAAACACAAACATGAGCTCAACATACAAAGCATGACTTTGAGGAAAATGCATGTTGAGTTTGCACATGAGCCGACCTGCCTGACCTTTAGGGCATGAAAATAGGAAAAAAAAACTGCTTAGGATTAAAAAAAAACCTTAAACTGAAGTATTTCATTTACTGGATGTACTAACCAAAAAGCCTCTCTTCTACTGGACAGTGTGTAATATTAACACACAGGAGTTAAACCAGACCACAGAATACCAGTTTAAGCATTTCTGCTCTACTGCTTTTATTTTTTAATACGCTTTTAGAGCTAAATTGGTGTGAAGCGGAACAACAAGCACTGTTCTGTGAGAGGGACCGTCTGCTCCCTCAGAGCGCTGCTCGAAAACAAAGTGGAGACGTTCCATCCGTTGAGCCCTGTCATTAAACAAACACTTAATAGCAAAATGTCGCGTATTTAAGGAGTTGCAAAGTCCAAATAAAACGCATCCGACTCCAAGCCTTTGGATATACGTCTGAAACCTGCTGCAGCCCAGAGGTGAGCACCGAAACTCAGTGTGGTTCTTCTTAGAAACTCACAGAGCGCATTTTTTTTTACTTTTTATTTTTTTTTTACTTTCTGTCTCTTCCAGAAAATGAAGGTCCAGCTCCTGCTGTTGGTGTTTGGCTTTGTGGCTGCGGCCAGTGCCAGCCACAAACTGAAGGCCGATTCAGGTGAGGACGGAGTTCGTTCTCAACCAACGCTGATTTTGTAGCTTTTGTGTTGACTTGATTCATATCAAATGTGCCGCAGGCTTGTTGTAAATCAACAAACCTGAATTCTCTTTGATTCCTGTTGGTTTTGAAAGGTCTTGCTGTCTCTAAGTCCTTATAAATTGTACCTGAATGCTGGATCATTAAAAAAATCAATTAATTAATACAGTTCACTCTTATAAAACACTTGGTACGAGAAAGAGAAAATAAAGTGCTTTGAAGATTAATAATTCCTCAGCAAACATTCGTTTTGCCATTACTAATACTACATTTTGAATCAGAGCTTATTTTATATCAATTTTCTAATCATTTATCAAAAAGATTAGTTCCAGGTCCAGACTGCTGTTTGTTCATGGATCCAACATGTGACTCTTCCTTTTACAGATTCAGATGAAACTGAGGAATTTTTGCTGAGCCTCAGCGAGGAAGATTCAGACAGCAGCAGCGAGGAAGATTCAGACAGCAGCAGCGAGGAAGACAACGAACATGGAGAAGAGGAGGCCGACAACGACGTTGGGCCGGAGGCCGAGCAAGATTGATCCAAGACAGAACTTAACTAGGACGAGGAAGAGTTTTAAGTTGATGAGTACGATGATGAAGCTTTTAAAGATCCCAGGAGGATCTGCATACGGTAAATCATCTGATTTATGAAATAAAACACGCATGCAAAATACATCCCAGTATGTGTCTTAGCAACCGGTACGATGTCATAATCAAACCATTGAGCAACATTTTGGCGTGAAAGCAAAGACTTGTTACACTTTTGCTGTTTCTCCAAATGAAGAGCAAGAAAAACATAACTGACATTTAAAAGTATCGCATTGAAATGTAAAGAAATAGTATTTAACTCACACTAAAGTCAGAGTGGACTGTGGCCAGCCCGTTCATACTCTCCTCAGAAGAACTGGGTCAAAGTTCTTTGAAAGAGGTTTTTTTTTCCCCCCTTAATTTTATTATTTAAATCCTCCAAAATCTGTCATAAAAAAATTGTGGGTTTTTTTTTAAGCGTTCGGGATAAGTTTCAAAATCACTTTTTAAAAGAAAAAGACATTTTTAAAAATCTTTGATTAGGATACTTAAACCAGTTTCTCCCCTGACACACAGTGAGCAAACATACTGAGGCAACCCTCTGAGTTATGTGGACAGCAGCTTGTTCTCCACAGCGTGAATAAAGGAGATTAGTGGGTGAGTTATAGTTGAATAAAACCGGATTCTTAGAGTGTTTATTTCGGTTGCAGAGCTTACATGCATTTATTATTTAGAATTCTTTATTACTTCATTGCACAACACAGATCATAAATCAGAAGTTGGCCAAAATTCTGGGCAGTGCATTTGCATATTATCACATTCTCCTTCATTCTAACTTATTTTATATAATGAGAATAAGGTCAGGATGCTGAGGCTTTCTTTTAGGTGCGAAACGTCGCATCCTGCGTCAGGATAATGTACACGCAGATTACCCGCGGTGTTGTTTGTGGATTAACATTTCAATATGCTGCCGTCTAAATGTCAACACTGGACAAATATGCACAGGAGGACCTAAAGGAAAATGCACTCTGATGTACACAACAAACATCTGCCCTTCAGGGCTCGAAGACGGCTAAGTGATGCAACTCAAACTACATTTTCAAACTCTGATGTAGAGCGACGACGACTACGACTGCTAGGTGATTTTTTTTTTTTTTTGGTAATTGTTGACCAATCTCAGGACGTACCAGTGACAACGTTAAAACAGCGAAATCAAAAGTGCTCAAAGAAGGACTGAGCTGCAGGTAACATGACGTGTGTTCTCAGAAATGCACCTTCTTATTAAGTACTGATTCTCGCCTGGTTTTCATCACTGCTCATATATGAAGGCATAATTGTCTGTCTATATCATATATGTCACACCAGTATCCTTTCACATATTTGGTAACATCCTTCTCTGCAGTGTACACGACTGTCCCATACATCATACGCCTCCGAGTGTTGTTTCACAAACAAACAAGTGGAGACGTTTGATTGGTGGAACAGCGCCACTGAACAAACATGTTTGTTCCTGACGATGTATGGATATGCATATATATATATAGAAGGGTCTTCCAGTCAAAGTCAGTGGAGTCGAGTCAAAGTTCTCTGCACTTGAAAGCCTCTCCATACAGAAGGTAGGTGTTCACTCTTTCGGTGATCCTCAATGCAGACCGGACAAAACTGTGACATTTAAGCTTTTTTTTTTTTATGTTTTTCAGAAGATGGGAATACAGATGCTGTTCTTGATCTTTGGGTTTGTGGTTTCCACCACTGCAGCACCAGCACTAGACACTAAAGGTAAGTCAGGTGTGTCCCGTGCACTTGATGATTGTTTGTGTTTATGTGTTAATTCATTCATGCCTGAACTCTTTTGGACATGAAGGGCTGGGCATCGATGCTTCCACAGAGAAGGAACTGGAGGAGTTGACTGCTGGCATTGACATAGAAGCTATATCTGAACAGGATGTTTCTGAGGCGGATGTGGAGGATGCTTTAAATAATGTAAATGGCCTAGAAGATGTGGAGCATGCCCTAGAGGAAACTTCTGAAGAGGATGTGGAGGGTGCCTTGGTAGCTCTTAATATTACTGAAGAGGATGTGGAGGGTGCCTTGGAAGAGCTAGATGTTTCTGAAGAGGATGTGGAAGATGCCTTGGAAGAGTTAGATGTTTCTGAAGAGGATGTAGAGGGTGCCTTGGAAGAGCTAGATGTTTCTGAAGAGGATGTGGAAGATGCCTTGGAAGAGTTAGATGTTTCTGAAGAGGATGTGGAAGATGCCTTGGAAGAGCTAGATGTTTCTGAAGAGGATGTGGAAGATGTCTTGGAAGAGCTAGATGTTTCTGAAGAGGATGTGGAAGATGCTGCGGAAAGTAGATGTTTCTGAAGAGGATGTGGGCACCTTGGAAGAGAGCTAGATGTTTCTGAAGAGGATGTGGAGGGTGCCTTGGAAGAGCTAGATGTTTCTGAAGAGGATGTGGAGGATGTCTTGGTAGCTCTTAATATTACTGAAGAGGATGTATGAAGTGTACCTTGGAAGAGCTAGATGTTTCTGAAGAGGATGTGGAAGATGCCTTGGAAGAGTTAGATGTTTCTGAAGGGGATGTGGAGGATGTCTTGGAAGAGCTAAATGTTTCTGAAAAGGATGTGCAGGATACCTTGGGAGCTCATATGTTACTGAGGGATGTGGAAGATGCCTTGAAAGCTCTAGAGAAAAAACCCAACCTGTCCTCATAGGAGCAGCTCATAACATAGATGTTTTATATACAAAATATTTGATGTAATGGAGAAATAAAAAAAGAAACATCATAAGGCCATATTGATGTTTTGTTGGTCCTTCCTACAAGCATTATGCTGACAGTTCTAGTCAAGTTTATAGTCTACCTTTATCATGTCCTTTTCTCTGAACCTTACTGTGGGTCTTTTGTTTAAAAAATGGGAATAAGTTAAACTTGGTGACAAACTCAAATAAAACCAGACAAAGCAGTTTTGTGACTGGTTTTCTCAGGACATCCTTTTTTACCCGCTCGAATGTGTTGTTCGTTATTATTCATCAGCTATTCTGTCCATCAAAACACTAGAAATGGTCTTATCACGATTGGGTGACTTATGGCAGGCTGTGTTGTGTTGGTGTTGCTGCCTCGATTGCTCTCTGGCACATCAGACAAAAAAAAAGAACAGCGGCGGCGGCTCTGTTGAAAATTCAGTCATTATTTAGAAAATACTTTAATAAAACGTTGTGCCTCAGACTTAGGTTACTGCAAAAGAGACAGAGGTGTACAGTTAATTAGTAACAGTTAATAGTGTCATGGAATGTTCATCCACAAACAACACTACCAGTAACAGAACGATTTGGCTCAAGTTGCAGAAGCCATGGGGTAACATTAGCGTGGAAGTTCTCAGACTGCTGCAAAATGTCCACACACCTAATATTCAAGTTGAAAACGGATAAAAAAAAGAAGGATATTATTTGAATATCACAATCAAAACTCTGGATTGCATCTGGATGTTTATTTAATCAGAGCACTGACTATGCTGATTATTTTCCATGTCTTGAGGGTTCATAAACTTTCAAAGTGGCCTGTAGGGGGAAGTGTTCTACAGGAAATGGATATAGTAGCGGACAGGAGCCATCTGTAATGGCTCTTGGTGCCACAGGCCTGGAGACCTGTACATAAATGCTGTTACGGAACATATTTAAACGGAGCCAGCTCAGAGTCGAGACAGTAAGCGCTGCTGAAGAAGAGGTCAGAAGAAAGAAGAGCTCTACAGTCTGAAGGTGAGGATTTAGGCTTTTAGAATTTCACAGACCAAAGTGAAGTTGCTTAAGCTCTCTTGTTTCCTTTCAGAAAATGAAGCTCAGCTCCTGTTGTTCTTTGGTTTTGTTGCAGTCGACGAGAAATCCAGCTATGGCAACAGAGGCGTCAATGTTGAAGACTGTATGCTGAGGACAGACAAAGCATTGACTTTCCGCGACCATCAACAAGATCAGCAAAATACCAGAACTCTATGAATTCCCTTAAAATGGCCAAATTGGGTGTCTTGTGTAAATAATTGTTTCATTACTTCCCTCCCTGGTTTTTCACAGTATGTAGAGACATGGAGACAAACTGTGGGCCATGTTAAGCTCACTGAGTGTTTCTAGAGGTGACCTGCACAGACCATCCTGAAGTGGGCAGACATTTCTGGAAGATGATCTGGAGGCTCTCCTGGAGGTGTTGACCTGTCGGGAGGACAAAGCCGGGCATTTTATCAGTCAGGCGGTCCTAATAAACACCCTCGGTACCAGTTCTACCCTGGAGCAAAAGCTGAAGGAATGCTTGAGCACGTTGGGTGTTTCTGATGTTGCTGTGCAGAAGCCATACTGGGCCAAAGTGCAGCAGTTGAATGTTTCTGGTAGCGTGGTGGCTGAGCTTCCAGGACCTCGAGGCTTTCCTCACAGGTGGGTCTGCTAGCGCCGTTTGACCAGGTAGGTCAGAATTGATAAAATCGGCCAATATTTCACGCTGGCCTTTTTGGCTGTTGTACAACGTGGAGGGAGCCGTCAGCGGGGCTGAAAAAAACGTTTTTTGTGGCTACCGTGAAGAATTGTTTGATTTGCAGGATCTTCTGGCGTAGCGATGGAGCGCCTTTGATGAATTTGCTGAGCTCCTGGAAATGCTCTAGGGATTTTAATGATATGAAATAGCAGTTGACACAGACAAATTTCTGAATGTCATCTCCTCTTAGCAGACATACCCACGGCCTCCTGGTTGTTTGGGTGTCCCAGGGTAGCCTGCAGGCTGGCATGTACAGTTTCCTAAATAAATGGAAGCCTTGGGGGCCTTTCGGTCCCTAAGTTCCTCATGATTTTAATAAAGAAAAAGTTGCTGAAGTGTAGCAAAAAGTCTCAAACCTAAGTCTTTTTCATAGAAATAAATAATCCATCCATTCATCCATCCATCCATCTATCTATCTTCTACGGTTATCGAGAATTAGGATCATGAGGCAACTTAGCCTAAGCAGGGAATCCCAGACCCTCTCTTCAGCCGCCGTCCAGCTCTTCGAGAGGGATCTGAAGCGTTCCCAGGCAGCAGAGAACATAGTCTGGGTATGTCCTGGGTGTTTGGCGCCTCCTACGAGAGCGTGCCCTGAACACCTGCGCCAGGGAGGTATAGAGGCTATCTAGATGCCTGGAAGCCATCATCTGGCTCCTCCTTAGAGTGCAAGCGGCTCTATTCGAGCTCCTCCCAGATAGCAGAGCTACTCACCCCTCTCCTAGGAGGCCCAGCCATCCCTCTGGAGGAAACTCATTTCGGCCGCTACTTCGCGATCTTGTTCTTTCCTGCCACTAAAGCTTCGTGACCATAGGTGAGGTAGGAGCAGACTCGACCTGTAAATCGAGAGCTTCACCTTTCGGCTCAGCTCTCTCTTCACCATAATGGAACGGTGTAGATTCCGCATTACTGCAGGCCTTGGCACTGATCCTAATAGATCTCCGCTCCATTCTTTACACTTGTGAACAGACCCCGGGTACTTGAACTCCTCCACTTGAGGCAGTATCTCCTCACCGACCCAGAGGAGGCACTCCAACTTTTTCCGGCTGAGAACCATGACCTCAGATTCAAGGTCGCTGGTCTCTATCCCGGCCGCTTCAGGTCAGCTGCAGACCGATCAGCAAGGAGCTGGAGGTGAAGACTGATCAAGACCAACAGGACCCATCATCTGCAGGGAGCAGAGCCGATCCTGAAGCCACTAAATCGGACCCCCCTCAGCACCACGGCTGCGACTAGAATTCTGTCCATAAGGTTATGAACAGAATCATTTGACAAAAAGGCAGCCCTGGTGAGTCAACCTCACCAGAAACAAGTTCATTACTACCATAATGCAGACCAAGCTCCTGACACGGTCATACAGGGAGAGGCGGACGGAGCCGTATCAGGGCCAGCACCCCATACTCCCGGAGAGCCCCCAGGACTCCTCAGGTGAATACCTTCTCCAAATCCCACAAAACACCACGTGGACTAGTTGGGCAAACTCCCAAAGCATCCTCAAAGGACCCTGCTGAGGATAGAGGAAGCTGATCCACAGTTCCCACGTCCAGGGAATAGCTTTCCTTGTGCTCCTCCCTGAATCCAAGGTTCGACTATCCGGCCCCTCACTCTAGTACCCTGAATGGGCTTTGCCAGGAGGCTGAGGAGTGTGATCCCCCTGTAATTGGAACACACCCTCCGGTCCCCTTCTTAAAAAGAGGGACCACCACCCCGGTCTGCCAATCCAGTGGTACCACCCCCGGCGTCTGCAGCGGTGCAGAACGATCATGTCAACCACGGCAACCTACAACATCAGAGCTCTAAAGGAACTCCAGGCGGATCTCAAAATGTCCACCCGGGCCTACCACCCGAGGAGTTTCTTAACAACCTCGACAGCCTAGGCCCCAGGAATGAAACCACGCCCCCAAGTCCCCCAGGCCCTGCTTCCACTCACTGGAAGGCATTAATAGAGTGGGATTGAGAAGGTCTTTGAAATATTCCTCCACCGATCCACAACATCCCGAGTCGAGGTCAGCAGCCCACAATCCCCACTGTATACAGTGTTGACAGTGCACTGCTTCCCCCTCCTCAGATGCTGGATAATGGTCCAGAACCTTTCTGAAGCAGTCCGGAAGTCGTTCTCCATGGCCTCCCCGAACTCTTCCCACACTGGGATCTTTGCCTCAGTGACCACCGCAGCTACACTCTCTTGGCCCGTCAGTACCCGTCTGCTGCCTCAGGAGTCCCACAGGCCAAAAAGGCCCGGTATGACTCCTTCTTCAGCCTGACGGCATCCCTCACGCCAGTGTCACAGCAGGGATGCCAGGCCATTGCACCGCCACGACAAAACACCGACCACACTTGTGGCCACAACACCCGATTAAACCACCCCTCAACAATAGCGGCCTTGAACATAGTCACTCGGACTCAATGTCCCCTCTCCGGGGCATGGTCAAAACTCCTGAGGTGGGAGTTAGGCTCCTTCGACAGGAGACTCTGCCAGCTGGTTGTAGACCCTCCTGGCTCGTTTGGGTCTGCCAAGGTCTATCCAGCATCCTCCCCACCATGAGCCAACTCACCACCAGGTGGTGATAGGTTGACAGCCTCGCCCCTCTCACCCGAGAGTGTCCAGGACATGCTGCGAAAATCTGATGACCACGACCACAAAGTCCGATCCTTCGAACTCTGACCCTAAGGTGTCCTGGTGCCAAGTGCACATATGGACACCCTTATGCCTGAACATGAAGTCCAACAGAAGTCCAACAACAGAACACCACTCGGGTTCCAGATCAGAGGCCGTTCTTCCCAATCACGCCCTCAGGTCTCCTGTACGCCCGTGGCGTGAGCATTGAAGTACCCAGGAGGACAGGGAACCCCCAGGAGCCGCTGTGATACTCCCTCTAAGGACTCCAAAAAGGGTGGATACACTGAACTGCTGTTCGGGCTGTAGGCACAAACAACAGTCAGGATCCATCCCCTGACCCGAAGGCGGAGGGAGGCTCCCCTCTTGCTCACTGGGGTAAACTCCAAAGTACAGGCACCGAGGCTGGGGGTGGCCGGGGAATCGCCACCTGCTCACCGCCTCTCCCGCCGGCTCCAGGTGGTGAGGTCAGCCTCTTGAGAGCGCCTTGCATGCGTCGAGGTGAGGCTGGCTATGTCTAATCGGAGACTACTCAGCCTCTCACTTTCCAGCTCAGGCTCCTTCCCCATCAGAGAGGTGACGTTCTACGTCCCTAGAGCTAGCTTCTGCAGCCGGGGATCGGACCGCCAAGGTCCCTGCCTTTGGCCGCCACCCAAATCACACTGCACCTGACCTCTCTGGCCCCTCCTGCAGGTGGTGAGCCAACGGGAAGGAGGTCCCACATCATCTCTTGAACCAGCCTTGTGGGCCCCATGTGGGCAAGGCCTGGCCGCAGGCGCTCACCAGCATGCCCCACCCTGGGCTGGCTCCAGGAGGGGCCCCAGTGACCAGCGATCGGGCAAGGGGAAACCAAGACCAATTATCTCATTCATCATAAGGGTTTGTTGTGCACTTTGTCTTGTCCCTCACCTGGGACCACCTGTTTGCCATGGGTGGCCCTACCAGGGCACATAAAGCCCCCGAACAGCTGAGCTCCCTGGGATCATAGGGATTGCGCAGCTCTCCCACCATGATAATAAGGTGGCAGCCCAGGAGGTAAAATAATTTCACAAAATGTATTTGTCAAACATGGTAAGATGTAGAGTAATGTTCTAATTTTGGATTTACATAAACTAAATGTGTTTTAAGTCTGTCAATATAGTTTTACGAGTCAACAAGAAACGAATCCAGATGAAAAAAAGATGAAGAGGAACACATGATGTAACCAAAATGTAATTGCACAAGAACAAATAAAGGCTTCAGTGGATTATGATAAGCCAAAGGTTCAGTCAAGAGGATCATTTTTAAATATGCGCTATTTAAACTTTATGTCAATTTTTACTTTGTTGTTTTAGTTTGAGCTTTTGCCCACATGTGTCTGCCATCTGCTGCACATCTAATATATAAACTACAACAAACAAACAAACAACACTTGACAGTGAAGATGTCAAGGGAACCTGTCAAGGAACCTGTCATACACAGGTGCGCGGTAATACCCCGTTAAACTCCACCAGGGGGCAGCCTGGTCCAGGTTGCCTTGGAGGAGAAGGCAGCACCTCGCAGTGAATCAATCCTCGTCAACTAGCCCTGTTGGGACCTGCGGTTCACCATTGTCTGATAATTCGTCGTTTGGGCGAGCTTCGCCAAATCCATGTTGGATTAACCCTGAAGTATTCTCTTTTCAGGTCGATTTCTCACGCCTCCAAGAGATCGCCCGCTCTCAGGAGGGGCCAGTTTCTAATTAACCGCCCGTAGAGGACCTACCCCTCACAGCGGAGACAGATAGTCTAGGTTGTTTTTCTGTTGTTCTTTTCATCACTCCTGTGGAGCGTTTTGTGTTCATCACCTTCTCCAGCGTGTTAACCTAAATAAAAGGAGTTATCCGCTCACACCCAGTCTGCTTGCCTTGCATTTTGGGTCCTCCAAGCACCCAAAAACATAACAGAACTATCAGACCAGTATGGACCCAGCGAGCACAACTGGGGCCGAGGCGGACCAGAACGCGTGAACCAGTGAACATAGTCTCACGTCATCCGAGCTCTGTCGGGGCGCTTCAACCTGGACATCGCCAGAGTGTTTGGGATTGCAAGCAACAGGTGGCTCACCTGTAGGCCAAATTAAGCCTCCCACAGCTCTGATGGTAAGCTGCCCGTTGCGACTCCACGCCCCCCCTTCCCATCCAAGGAGCTCCCATGTCTGGAGCCGGAACCCTTGAGGGGGATCTGGAGCGTGCGGGGCTTCTCCAGTGCCGCCCTGAAGTATTCAGCAGAGCCGCGATCTTTCGCCTCGACGCCACCCAGTAAAATTATATTGGTTGGACTGTTGCAGTCGAGCACTGGCCTGGGCCCAGGCAATGAGCGTCTGCGTGGCGGTTAATGAACCTGTCTTACCAAAAAGCGAGCTGGAACCCGAGTTGAAGGGCATCTTGACGCGCCCCACCCCTCTGGCGAAGCGGCCTTCTGTAACCGTCTCCTGAGTCTTCAACAGGGGCCCGTCGATTGGCGGAATACTGTGATCCGAGTTCTGGACCTGGCGATAGAATCAGGAGTGGAAACGAACCGCCCGCTCATAGGGGTTTCGCCGGCTTAAATCGCCCGCCTCCGTGTGATGGCCCTTCGGAACTTCGTCAAAAAAAAAAAATTTGAATCGCTCATCACTTCGCCATCGACTTGGATAATTACGCATAGGGAACAGCGCCGAGGCAGCAGGTTTCCTCCTGCCCCCTTCCTCCGCCTGCCCTCTCGTCTGCTGCCCAGGCCACAGCCCGGGGCGCTCTCCCCCACACCCAGCAGGAAGAGATTCCCATATGCAGAGTGGGACAACGCTCAGTTCTGACGGCACAGAGAAGACGACAACGGCTGGATTCTATAGTCTGCCTGTACTGCGGACAGGCAGATCATTTCATCTCCTCCTGCCCGTCGCGCCCCTCCCACCCAAAAGAATAAGCTCACCAGCGCAGGCTTGGAGCACTGGCGGCATAGAAAACTTACTCTCACGCCCTCCCCTCGCCCTGATCCTGTCTGGAACCTTGCTATGGGGTCAGGGAATCCCTCTCTTCCACCTTTCTTAGTTGACTCAGGGGCAGATGAGAGCTATAGATGAGGCGGGCAGAGAGGCACAAATCCCGCTGGAGGAACTCTGACCAGGCTTATGCCAACCTGGGCCGGGGCAACCGGTGCGCGAGTCACCCACCCGGACCAAATTACTCCACCTGAGCCGTTCGGGAAACCGCCAGGGAACAGATGCACCTCTTCCTCATTCCCTCATCACCTGCAACCTTGGTTCTGGGTTCCCCGTGCTTCTTCATACAACCCACAGCTGGACTGAGCAGCTGGTTCCATCTGAGCTGGGCGTAACCTGCACGCTCATTATCTCCGCTCACCGCACCCCCGCCCAGCATGGTACCTTCAGCGGTCACCACCCGGACCTCGGGAGTTCCGTCTGAATACTGCGATCTCGAGAGTGTTCAGCAAACGCGGAGCACTTCTCGCTTCCCCCACCGCCCGTATGATTGCGCTATAGACCTACTACGAGGAACATCCCTCCCCACCAATCGACTCTTCAAATATGTCAAGACCGGGCAGGAGGCGATGGAGGATTACTCTCGGTGAGTCACTGGCGTCCGGAATCATTAAATCCATCATCTTCGGTGGGGCGGGCTTTCTTTATGAAGAAAGAAGAAGCGGATCCTCTCATCCGTGCATAGATTATCGGTAAACAATGGCATCCACGATAAAAAATAAGTATAAAGCTTCCTCTCATTGATCGGCATTTGCCCCCCTTCATAAGGCTGGTTCTTCACCTAAAGCTTGACCCTACGGAATGCATACCATTTAGTGCGTGGCAGAAGCGATGAAGTGAAGACGCTTTTAATACTCGGACATTTTGAGTATCTGGTCATGCCTTTTAGATACCACAGAGCGGCTCAAGCTGATATTTCAAGCTCTGTTAAATGGCGTGTTCGCGAGACATGCTGAACCAGTTTCTTTTGTTTATTGGATGATATTACAATTTTTCGAGATGAGGGAGAAACATATCCCTTGAGTCACATTTCGTCCTACCGCGCCTACTGGAGAATCGGCTGTTACGTGAAGCCGAAATCTTGAGTTCCACCACATCGGTTTCATTTTTTGGGATTAAGTAGTCGACCCCGGACAACTTCGTTCCCAGATCAGCCGAAGCCATAGCAATGGCAGATAGCCTCTCCTTCTTCACGGAGACAACTCCGCGGTTCCTGATTTAATAATTTTACCGCCGCTTCATACAGTTACAGTGGTGGCCCCTCTACATACCATCACGGCCAGACAGTTTCCAGTAGTCCACGGCGAAAGCTTTACCAGATTGAAGGCGCTATTTACATCTTTACCGATTCTCTCTCATCAAGATCCCAACCCGTCAGTTATTGGTGAGTGGGCGCCTCTGACATAAGCGTTGGGCGGTCACTCTCTGCCATCGGAACCTCGGGGACCAGAAGCTCCACCCCTGCGCCTTCTTCAGCCGGCGCCTCTTACCTGCGGAGGTAAATTATGACGTGGGGAATCGGGAACTCCTGGCGGTGGTTCTTGCCCTTCAGGAGTGGCGCCCACTGGCTGGAGGTTCGGCAGTCCGTTTGTGGTATGGACCGATCACAAAATCTGGCTTACCTCTTGGCGCTAATGGTTGAATTCGCGACAGGCGCGATGGGTGCTGTTTCTTGGTCGCTTCAATTTTCGCTTACGTACACGCTGACGTGAAGCCTGACGCGCTGTCACGCCAATTTGCAGCAAATGGCGCCCTGATCCCAGCCCTCCGTCCATCCTGCCTCCGGGCTGCATGGTGGGTACCATGGTCTGGCGGCTGGAGGAGAAAGTCCGAGAGGAACACTTGAGCGGATCGATCGCAGAAGCGTAGCTGATGGAGCTGTTTGTCCCTGGGTGCTTTCGGAGGTCCTGCAATGGGCGCCTCCTCCAGAACTTCGCCTGCCACCAGGTCTCATGTGAACGCTCCACCTCCTTGACAGCGTTTCTGGTGGCTTGACCATAGCGCGGGAAACACGGACCTACATAACCCCGCTGTTCGGTGTGCGCAGAAAGACATCCCTGGCGCCCAGCAGGTCTGCTCAACCCTCTCCCTATCCCCACGCCCGCTGAATTACCTTCACGATAGACTTCATAACCGCCCTCCCCCCATCCAGCGGACACACCGTCATTCTAACCGTAGTTGACCGGTTCTCCAAGGCGGCACACTTTGTACCCTCATCAAAACCGGCCGGCCGCGAGGCAGAGCTCCCTGTCTCCCGTCTTCCGTCTACAGGATCCCGAGGAACATCGTGTCAGACGGGGCCCTAATTCCCATCAGCGTGGAGATCATTCTGCTCCGCCCTATGGGCATATCGGTGAGTTTATCCTCAGGCTACCACCACAATCAAGCGGGCAGTCGAGAGGACCAACCAGAACTTTCGAGCGGCGGCTCCGATGCGTCTCAGCGAAGAACCCAGCATCATGGGCTTCCTTCCTTCCGTGGGTGGAGTACGCCCACAACTCACTGGTGTCAGCTGCTTCAGGCGTGTCTCCATTTATGGCATCGCTGGACTACCAGCCTTTTCGACTATCCAGGAGAAGAGGTGGCCGGTCCCCATCTGTCTGTAGTTGAACATGCGCCACTGCAGAAGGAGTGTGGAGACAGGTCAGCGCTCTTCTGGCAGCTCTTCCCTCGAACCCAGAGCAGGCAAACCGCGCAGATCCCCAGCACACCGACCTACAAGCCAGGTCAGAAGGTCCTGGCTCTCGACAAGGACCTTCCTCAGGTCAACTGCAGAAAGCTGGCACCACCCTAGATTAGTGGGTCCTTACTAGGAGTAGACCATGATCAACACACCACCACAGCCGGTCGCGTCTCCGCCTGGCGTCCCTCAAGGTCCCACCCCTTCCGTCTCCCCGGTGAAACGGTCCAGGAGTCAGAGCTGGCTCCGCTGGAGACTCCCCCCTCCCAGACATCGAAGAGGTCCAGCATTCACAGTCTGGAGCATCCTGGGCCGTCGCCCGGGCGCGGGCGGGAGCTGCTGTGAGTGGACTGGGAGGATCACGAGACCAGAAGGAGATCCTGGGTCCCCTCGCCGCTTATCTTGGACCAGGCCTCGCACCTTCTGGGGATCACCGAACCGGGTAAGTAGCCAGGAAAGCGCCCGTTAAAGAGGGCACTGTCAGGAACCTGTCAGGAACCTGTCGCCCACACAGGTCTTGGCGGTAATACCGTTAAACTCCACCAGGGGCGGCCTGTGGTCGGAGTTGCGCATGGGAGAGAGCGCACCTGCGGTGAATCAGTGGAATCCCAACTAGCCTGTTGAGACCTGCCACGGTTCACCATTGTCCTGATGAATTCGTCGTTTGAGCGGCTTCATAAAATCATGTTGGATTAACCCTGGAGGTATTCTCTTTTTAGTCGATTTTTCCTCCACACCGCCTCCAAGGATAAACCGCCCATCTCTCCAGGAAGACCAGTTCCTAATTAACGCCGTAGAGGATTCTCTCACAGCGGAGACCAGAATAGTCTGGGTTGTTTTTCTGTTGTTCTTCATCACTCCCCTGTGGAGCGTTTTGTGTTCATCACCTTCTCCAGCGTGTTAACCTAAATAAAAGAGGTTATCCGCTCACGCAGTGCCTTGCCTTCTGCATTTGGGTCCTCAACGCACCCAAAAACATAACAGAAGAGTTCCATTGGTTGAAGATTGTTTGTAAACAAACAAGTTACCGCCAGAAAAAAACATATTTAAGGATTATCAAGATAGATAAATAGATGAATGGAGCACTTTATTGCTCTCCAAGAAATTCACATTTCCAAGTCACAGTGAAAACCATCAGATTTACAGCACAGAGAAACAACCTGAAGGGTGAGTTTTTGTATATTCGTGTATTATTGCAAAATCCCCAAACTCCAAAGCAAACTATTTGGAGAATGACTTCTGATGCATTTATTTTAATTGTTTTTGTAATTGAATTAATTGAATTTTTTGTTTTTTTCTTCCAGAAAATGAAGGTCCACATTTTGCTGTTGGTGTTTGGCTTGGCGACCATGTTTGAGTCAGCATCAAGCAGGAGTAAGTACATAAAATTATTATTTTAAAGTTAATTAGTCATCTAACTAAAACATAGTTCTATGTTTAATGTTTTAGTACAATTAAGTGCAATTCTGAGCAAGTTGTTGAGTCACTGTTCAAGATTATGGCTGGTTTAATTAAAAATCTCATAATAATGCTTTATTCCCAGGGGGTAAATTTGGAAAACTTGTGGGGCACGCCATTGCAAGTGTAGGGAAAGAGATTGTGGCAGATCTTGGTGTCGAAGCGATGCTGGGAGCCATAGACAAGAAGAGCTTAGAAATAGGTGCGGAGGAGGTGGCAGAGAAGGTGTTGGAGGAAGCTGAAAAAGAAGGTGTGACCGAGGAAGAGGTGGAGAAGGAGACAGGTTTGTCTGTGAAAGACATCGAAAAGGAAAGCAGAGGCACGCCACTGGTGAAGTTACTGGGAACAAGTGACCTGTTTCTGACAGAGTCTTGCATCTTAATGTGTTGCACATAGGAGCCTATAATAAATATCATTCCAACGACAAAGCCAAGTCTGTCGTTTCCTTAACTTTTCCCTTCAGTTTGGGTCTACGAAAATCAAACACATGTTACGTTTGCTGATCCAGGGCAGGGGAAACATTCCCGCTAATGTAGCAAAACTCTTGTGTACTTTTTGTTTATGCTTTGAGTCACTGTCTGCCTGCACCTAACACCATCCATCCATCCATCCATCCCATCTCTGTGCTCCTCCCTTCCCATCATTCTGGGACAAACTCACTTGGGTCTGCTTTGCCCAGAGGATGTTCTTCAAAACTTTCCAGGCTCTTTTACCGATGTTTAGCCACCATGTTTCTGTGGCCACTCAGGAAATGTTCTCTCACCTCCGTTTGGCCTTGCTGAAACTCTACCAGTGCATTCATTTCTTAGACATATCAACTTATTATCTTTTATTACCCTATGATGCTTGTTTCACTAAATGTGGCTATTTTATTTTCAACCACATAACATGAAGCCAGAAGTACAGATGACAGAATACGGCAATAACACACACCTGGTCACAGAACAGCTGAGCAATTGGCAGAATTACTCTTTCAAGGGCTAAAATGATGATAAAGCCATTTTCGGTTAAACTAAACAAATTGAATATCTTCATGTCATGTAGAAGAATCGTGGTGGTCAACTTCAAAGCCTACACAAAAATTGAAAAAAAAAAAAAAGTCCTTTTTGTAATGTTTAAATACATATTACTGTCTACAAAGTCCTTATGAAATACACCCTCTCCACCTAAACGCTCCCTGGTGCCTTGGGTATTTTCAAATGTACTTATGGTGAAAACAAAGTAATCACCTCTGTTTATCATTGTTGGTGCTCAGGCCTGACCTTCAAGTAAAAATAGCATGCTTACTTATCAGCTAAACTGCCTGATCCTCCAGGGGCGCAAAGATTAATGGTAAAAACCAAAAAACATTATCTAAATGGAGAAGAATATGTTTAGAGTGAACTGGCCGCACAGGCACTCTTCAGAAAGTTAAATGTTGAAAATGTCAAAGAAATCAACATCCATGATCCTAATCTAAACCTTCTGAAACAATTTCTTGGGCCAAGTAAGGCTTTCACGTCCACAGGAGCCTCCTGGTAGTTCTTTCTACCAAATACTAAAACCAAACAGAATGTGGAAACGTTCCATTGGATAAAGGTGTGACTGAGCAAACAGGTTGGCTCGACGCATCAGATATTTAAGGAGCATCTGCTGAACAGTCAGGCACCAGGACAGTCGGCTGAAAGTTCTTCATCCTTAAGCTGCCCATCCTGAAGGTGGCGCCACAACCCGTGGTTGACTTCATACAAACTAACAGGTCTGTTCAGCAGTCATCGTTTTCATTTCTTTCAGAAAATGAGGTCCAGATTCTGCTGTTGGTCTGTGGATTTGTGACTGTGTTCAGTGGAAAACCAAGTTTTAACTCAGCTGCAAATGGTAACTGCATAAAATCAGAAATGATCTATTTACGGAGATCATAATTTTTAAATAGTATGTAAATATAGTTATTCATAGGGGGAACCAAGTCAAACACAGATGTTAGCTGCTTCTCTGACCCTCATCAAATGTATTTCCAGACAAGAGAGTGGAGGATGCCATAAATTCAGTGTCTGGAAGGGAGACTTCAGAAGAGGCTGAGACTGAGCTTGAAAAATGCAGACATTTCAGAGGAGGGGGCGTGGGTGAGGCTGCCGAAGCGAAAGAGCTAGAATCTCTGTTTCCAGATGAGGAGGGCGTGGTGGCTGAGGAGATGAAAAAGAAACTAGAAGTCTGTTTCAAGATGAGGATAGACGCGGCTGCGAGGAAATTGAAAAGAGCTAAGAGTCTGTCCTTTCAAGAAAAGGCGTGGAAGAAGGGCTGCGAGGAAAGCTGAAAAAGAGCTAGAGTCTGTTTCAGAGGAGGACGTGGACGAGGCTGCCGAAGAAGCCGAAAAAGAGCTAGAGTCTAACAATTAGGAAATGGATTCTCTATAAAAAGTAGATAATAATGAGTAAAAAATGTGGCTGCAACGAGTTTGCCCACCTACGCCTATTCTGTAAAAGTACAGTCTGTACCAAGTCATAAAGAGCATAAAAAGGATAGAATTGTGATCCATTATGAAACGTCATGATTTTGTGTCTTGTTTATTCATAGCAGTACCAATCAGAAATGTTTAAAATGTTTAAATAATATTTTTGGAAGGTCGGTGGTGTAGATTCAGGGCTTAGGGAAGAAGTCATACATTTTTATTCCTTGTTTGGATGTCAGATAAATTTGTCATGAGCTCTTCGGTGGTACTTATGCGCGAAGATCGTTTTCCTTTAGCAGGCAGGATGGTGACTGGGGGTGCAATCTATCTTGAGCTAATAGTGTAATTTCACATACATTTATATAAGGATAAAGCCACTCACTTATTTTTCACGCTGGCGCTGAAGAACAATGTATTGCCCGATTGTGTCTTGATCATATCAGATACAATTCTGTCTTCAACAAAATGAAGAATTTAGATCAGAATCGAAAGGGTTTTTGTGCCATTGTCAGTGAACGAGATTCACAGACTAGCAACTTGCTTTAGTAAGAGGCAACATAAAAAACACAGAATGAATCTAAAATATGTAGTCTCTTGAAATAAATACACACAAAGATGGATGCCAGCCAAAGGTTGACCTTCTGGAGTGATGCATTCTGGAGGATTTCACCAAAAAAAAAATGGTATTGTGCAAAATCGCCAAAAGTCAAAATCCACAACACCTAACATACGTTGAATGTACAGCACAACTGGTACAGCCTTGGAAACTGGAAAAACCCAACCTGTCCTCATAGAACAGCTCATAACATAGATGTTTATATGCAAAATATTTCGATGTAATGGAGAAATAAAAAAAAGAAATATCATGAGCCATATTGATGTTTATTTGGTCTTCCTGAAAAGCGTGTACTGACAGTTCTGAGTCAAGTTTATAGTCTACCTTTACTCACGATATCTTTTTTCTCCTGAACCTTACATGGTCTTTTTGTTTAAAAATGGGAATAAGTTAAACTTGGTGACAAGCTTCCAAATAAAAACCAGACAAAAGCAGTTTTTGTGACTGGTTTTCTCCAGGACATCCTTTTACCCGCTCAGATGTGTTGTTTGTTATTATTCATCAGCTATTCTGTCATCAAACACTAAAATGGTCTTATCACGAGTTGGGTGATTTGACTTATGGCAGGCTGTATTGTTGTTGGAGTTGAATGCCACATTGCCTCCGGTGCTATCTGGCACATCAGACAAGAACAGCGGCAGCTCCTGTTGAAATTCAGTCATTATTTAGAAAATGCTTGTAAACATTTATTACCTCAGACTTAGGTTACTGCAAAGAGACAGAGGTGTACAGTTAATTAGTAACAGTTAATATGAGTGTCATGGAATGTTCATCCTAGAAACACTCCCCAGTAATTTCCAGACTCATTGCAATCAGTCTGTTGTTTCTCCATCTTTGATCCACATTAATATGATATTTATATGTGTAATAATATCGTAATTAACCTTACATTAACAAGGATATTCGGGGAATCCAGAAAGTAAAGGGACGAACGATTCTGCATTTGGCTCATTTTTGCTGGCATAATGTCAGTTTTTCTGGAGGCCTCCCTGCCCTGGTCTGTCATGCTTCAGGTTGCGTCTTATACCGTCTTCCTTTCCTTTATATGTTCCCCCGGTTCTTGTAGGTCTTCAAGCCTCACTGCTTTGCACCAGGATGGAGATAGTGGTTCATTTAGTCTAGTTCCTCCTGCATTCCACAAACATTTCCTTCATCTCTCAGTTCAGAAGGTTATTGCTCCCACACTGTGCCACAAAGTGGTCCTCCAGGCAGCATGCTCACGCCGATTCACCCCACAACATGAGTGATCCGCAGATTTCTGCAGGTGGCAGAGCTCTACTGGAAGTCTGAGATGAACAGGGTGAAAAAGCACGCAGTCGTGGGAAGCGTTCTGCGCTGGCAGAACGCTTCCCACTAAAGGGTCCTCAGTTAAACCTCTTAAAAAATATGAACTTATTGACTTCCTCCAGGCTTCCTGTCTATGCAAAATATATCTACATATTACTTGCTTTGATTGCTGTTTATAGAGGCATACTGTTGTAACATATTAAAATAACAAATATTAACGGTCACCATTGCCTGAACAAACATACATGCTGTTCACAGACATATATTTAAAGACCAGCTCAGAGTCGAGGCGTGGCTGCTGAAGAAGAGGTCCAAGAAGAAAGAAGAGCTCTGCAGTCTGAAGGTGAGGATTTGAAACTTTTAGAATTTCTAGACCAAAGTGAAGTTGCTTAGAAGCTCTCTTGTTTCCTTTCGAAAATGGCTCAGCTCCTGTTGTTCTTTGTGACTGTTCGCATTGGCAATCCAACTATAACAGACATCAATGAGCAGAGACATGCTGAGGGGACAGACAAGGCATTGACCCACAAACTGTGGGCCATGTTAAGCTCACTGAGTGTTTCTGAAGGTGACCTGCAGACCATCCTGAAGTCGGCAGACATTTCTGAAGATGATCTGGAGGCTCTCCTGGAGGTGTTCGGCCTGTCGGAGGACAAAGCCGAGGCATTTATCAGTCAGGCCGGGTCTCTATTAAACACCCTCGGTACCAGTTCTACCCTGTTAAAAAAAAGCTGAAGGAGGGTCTTGTAGGCACGTTGGGTGTTTCTGATGTTGCTGTGCAGAAGCAGCCATACTGGGCCAAAGTGCAGCAGTTGAATGTTTCTGTTACCCGGCGTGGTGGCTGAACTTCCAGAGACCCTCGAGCTTTCCTCACAGATTTGCGGTCTGCCGCCGCCGTTTTGCTAAGGTAGAGTGCGGGAATTGTTAAAATACGGCCAATATTTCCCGCTGGCCTTTTGGCTGTTTCGCCCTGCTGCGATGGAGAACCGTCCAGCGGGCTGTGGGCTATTTTTGTGTGACCGTGAAGAATTGATGCAGTTGCGGGATATTTCTGGCGCTGGCGCAGCGGGGCGCCTTTGATGGTGCTGAGCTCTGGGAATTTCCCAGCCAATGTGAAGCTAGCCGGATTGACACAGACAAATTTCTGAATCATCATCTCCCTCTTAGCAGACATGCACGGCCTCCTGGTTGTGTCGGGTGTCCCCCAGGGTAGCCTGCAGGCTGGCATGTACAGTTTCCTAAATGAAGCAAAGGCCTTAAAGGGGCCTTTCAATCCCTAACGTTCCTCCATGATTTTAATAAAAAAGAAAAGTTACTGAAGTGCCCTTAAAGTCTCAAACCTAAGTCTTTTTTTCGCAAAGAAATAAAATAATCCATCATTCATCCATCCGTCCATCTATCTATCTTCTACCGGTTATCCGGGGTCGGATCGCGGGGGCAGCAGCCTAAGCAGGGAATCCCAGACTTCCCTCTCTTCCCCAGCCACTTCATCGGGGCGTTCCCAGGCCAGCCGAGAGACATAGTCTCTCCAGGTATGTCCTGGGTCTTCAGCGCCTCCTGCCGAGGCGTGCCTGAACACCGCCCAGGAGGTGTCAGGAGGCATTCTATCTAGATGCCTGGCCATCTCATCTGGCTCCTCTAAGCGCAGAGGTGCAAGCGGCTCTATTCCGAGCTCCTCCCAGTGGCAGGCTTCTCACCTATCTCTAAGGGAGAGCCCAGCCATCCTACGGAGGAAACTCATTTCGGCCACTTCTACTTGCGATCTTGTTCTTTCTGCCACTACCCAAAGCTCGTGACCATAGGTGAGGTAAGGAACGAATGCGACCTGTAATCGAGAAGCTTCACCTTCGGCTCAGCTCTCTCTTCACCACAACAGACAGTGTAGATTCACATTACTGCAGACACAGCACTGATCCTGTCGATCTCCGCTCCATTCTTCCCCCACTTGTGAACAAGACCCCGGTACTTGAACTCCTCCACTTGGGGCAGGATCTCCTCCCCGACCCGGAGAAGGCACTCCACCTTTTTCAGGCTGAGGACCATGACCTCAGATTCAAAGGTGCTGATGCTCATCCCGGCCGCTTCAGATTCAGCTCTTGGGGCGATCCAGCAAGAGCTGGAGGTGAGGACTGATGAAGCCCAGCAGGACCACATCATCTGCAAAGAGCGAGCCGATCCTGAGGCCACCGTCGGACCCCCTCAGCACCCACGGCTGCGACTAGAAATTCTGTCCATAAAGGTTATGAACAGAATCGGTGACAAAGGGCAGCCCTGGCGGAGTCCAACCCTCACCCGAAACAAGTTCGGCTTACTACCCGCAATGCAGACCAAGCTCTGACACCGGTCATACAGGGAGCGGACGAGCCGTATCAGGGGGCCCGACACCCCATACTCCCGGAGAACCCCCCACAGGACTCCTCAAGGTCGAATGCCTTCTCCAAATCCACAAAACACACGTGGACTGGTTGGGCAAACTCCCAAGCATCCTCAAGGACCCTGCTGAGGATATAGAGCTGATCCACAGTTCCACGTCCAGGAGCCCGAAAACCCAGCATTGCTCCTCCTGAATCGGGTTAGGCTATCCGGCCCCTCCTCCTCAGTACCCTGAATAGACCTTGCCAGGAGGCTGAGGAGTGTGATCCCCCTGTAATTGGAACACACCCTCTGGTCCCCCTTCTTAAAAAGAGGGACCACCACCCCGGTCTGCTAATCCAGTGATACCACCCCGGCGTCCACGGCGTTGCAGAATCATGTCAGCCACAACTTGGCCTACAACATCCAGAGCTCCTATAAGGAACTCAGGATCTCATCACCCCGGGGCCACTGCCACCGAGGAGTTTCTTAACAACCTCGGCAACCTGTTGGAGATAAGAGAAACCCGCCCCCAAGTCCAGGCCTGCTTCCTCACTGGAAGGCGTGTCGGTGGGATTGAGAAGGTCTTTGAAATATTCCCTCCACCGATCCACAACATCCCGAGTTGAGGTCAGCAGCACACCACTGTACACAGTGTTGACAGTGCACTGCTTCCCCCTCCTCAGGCGCCGGATGGTGGTCCAGAACCTTTTGAAGCCGTCCGGAAGTCGTTCTCCATGGCCTCCCCAAACTCTTCCCACGCCCGGATCTTTGCCTCAGTGACCACCGCAGCTGCACTCTGCTTGGCCCGTCAGTACCCGTCTGCTGCCTCAGGAGTCCCACAGGCCAAGGCCGGTGTGAGCTCCTTCTTCAACCCTGGCCAGCATCCCTCACCGCCAGTGTCCACGCAGGTTGGTGTGCCGCCCACGACAGGCACCGACCACCTTGGCCACTGGCAGTGCGGCCACCTCCAACAATGGCGGCGCGGAACATGGGTCCCTCGGACTCAATGTCCCCCACCTCTCCGGGGCATGGTCAAAGCTCTCCCTGAGGTGGGAGTTGAAGCTCCTTCTGACAGGAGACTCTGCCAGCTGTTCCCAGCAGACCCTCTGTCGTTTGGGTCTGCCAGGTCTATCAGCATCCTCCCCCACCGCCGGGCCAACTCACCACCAGGTGGTGATGGGATTGTTTCAGCTCACCCCTCTCTTCACCCGAGTGTCAGGACATGCTGCGGAAAATCTGATGACCACGACCACAAAAGTGAATCATCGAACTGCGACTAGGTGTCCTGGTGCTAAGTGCACATATGGACACCCTTATGCCTGAACATGAAGTCCAACAGAAGTCCAACAACAGAACACCACTCGGGTTCAGATCAGGAGGCCATTCTTCCCAATCACGCCCCTCCAGGTCTCACTGTCGCCGCAAACGTGAGCATTGAAGTCACCCAGGAGGACGAGAACCCCCAGAAGGAGCACGCTGTAGTACTCCCTCTAAGGACTCCAAAAAGGGTGGATACACTGAACTGCTGTTCGGGCTGTAGGCACAAACAACAGTCAGGATCCATCCCCTGACCCGAAGGCGGAGGGAGGCTCCCCTCTTGCTCACCGGGGTGAAAACTCCAAAATCTGGGCACCCGAGCTGGGGGGTGGCGAGTAGCCACCTGCGCCCACCTCTCCCCCGCCGGCAACTCCAGAGTGGTAGAGTCCAACCCCTCTTGAAAGCCCTTGCCATGTCAGTGGGAGCTGACTATATCTGTCAGACTACTCAGCCTCTACGCACCAGCTCCAGGCTCCTTCCCCCATCAGAGGTGGCGTTCCACGTCCCTAGAGCTAGCTTCTGCAGCCGGGGATCGGACCCCAAGGTCCCTGCCTTTGGCCACCCAAATCACACTGCACCCGACCTCTCTGGCCCCTCCTGCAGGTGGTGAGCCCATGGGAAGGAGGTCCCACGTCATCTCTTGGACTGTGCCCATGTGGGCCCCATGGGCAGGCACATACCAGGCGCTCACCAAGCGTGCCTTACCCCTAGGCCTGGCTCCAGGAGGGGCCCCGGTGACCAGCGTCCGGGCAAAGGGAGCCAAGACCAATTATCATTCATCATAAGGGGTTTTGTTGGCTGCACTGTCTTGTCCCTCACCTGGGACCTGTTTACCATAGGTGGCCAGTGCCGCAGCAGGCTCCCTAGGATCATAGGGACACGCAAACCCCTCCACCACGATAAGGTGGCAGCCCAGGAGGAGTAAAAAATAATTTCCCCAAAAATGTATTTGTCAAACATGGTAAAGATGTAGAGTAATGTTCTAATTTTGGATTTACATAAACTAAATGTGTTTTAAGTCTGTCAATATAGTTTTCACGAGTCAACAAAACGAATCCAGATGAAAAAAAAGATGAAAGAAAGACACATGATGTAACCAAAATGTAATTGCCTGGAAACAAATAAAAGAACTTCAGTGGATTATATGATATAGCCAAGGTTCAGTCAAGAAGATCATTTTTTAAATATGCATAATATTTAAAACACATGTCGATTTTACTTTGTTGTTTTTTGGTTTGACTTTGCCCACATGTGTCTGCATCTGCTGCATCTAATATGTAAAACTTCCCCCAACAAACAAACAAACAACATGACAGTGAAGAGTTCCATTGGTTGAAGATTGTTTGTAAGCAAACAAGTTACCGCCAGAAAAAAACATATTTAAGGATTATCCAAGATAGATAAATAGATAGATAGACACTTTATTACTCTCCAAGAGAAATTCACATTTCCAAGTCACAGTGAAAACCATCAGATTTGCTTTGAGAAGAGCTCAACCTGAAGGTGAGTTTTGTATATTCGTGTGTCATTGTTGCAAAATCCCCAAACTCAAAGCAAACTATTTGGAGAATGACTTCTGATGCATTTATTTTAATTGTTTTTGTAATTGAATTAATTGAATTTTTTGTTTTTCTTCAGAAATGAAGATTCCCACATTTTGCTGTTGGTGTTTGGCTTGGCGACCATGTTTGAGTCAGCATCAAGCAGGAGTAAGTACATAAGGTATTATTTTTAAAGTTAATTGGTCATCTAACTAAAAACATAGTTCTATGTTTAATGTTTAGTACAATTAAGTGCAATTCTGAGCAAGTTGTTGGAGTCACTGTTTAAAGATTATGGCTGGTTTAATTAAAAATCTCATAATAATGCTTTATTCCCCAGGGTAGAATGGAAAAACTTATTGGGGAGCCGCCATTGCAAAGTGTGGGAAAAGAGATTGTGGCAGATCTTGGTGTGAAGCGATGCTGGAGCCATGGACAAGAGCTTGAAATAGATTCGCGGAGGTGGCAGAAGGTGTTGGAGAAGCTGAAAAAGGCGTGACCGAGGAAGAGGTGGAGAAGGAGACAGGTTTTGTCTGTAGAAAGACAGTGAAAAGGAAGCAAGGGGCCGCCACTGGTGGAAGTTACTGGGAACAAAGTGACCTGTTTTACTGCGACGAAAAGAGTCTTAAATGTAATGTGTTTGCACATAAGGCCTAAAATAAATATCATTCAACATTCGTAAGTCTGTGGTTTCCTTAACTTTCCTTCAGTTTGGTCTGCGAAAATCAAGTACATGTTGGTTTATGATCCAGGGCAAGGAAACATTCCACTTTCATGCCTTAAAAAACTAAAACTCTTGTGTACTTTTTGTTTATGCTTTGAGTCACTGTCTGCCTGCCCTACTTACCATCCATCCTTCCATCCATCCATCTCTCCGTGTCCTCCCTTCCCATCATTCTGGGACAAACTCACTTGGGTCTCTCGCTGCCCCAGAGGGATGTTCTTCCCAAGAACTTTCCAGGCTCTTTTATGATGTTTAGGCATGTTCTGTGGCCACTCAGGAGATGTTCTCTCACCTCCGTTTGGCCTTGCTGGAGCTCACCAGTGCATTCATTCTTAGAGCTGTATCCTTATTCTTTTATTACCCTAATGATGCTTGTTTCACTAAATGTGGCCATTTATTTTCAACCACATAACATGAAATAAGAGTGAATCGACAGAATCTGACAATAACTTACACACCTGGTCACAGAACAGCTGAGCAGTGTCAAATACTCTTTCAAGGAGGCTAAAATGATGATAAGCCATTTTTCTCCAGTTAAACTAAACAAAATTGAATATCTTCATGTCGTGAAAGTCATTGGTGGTCAACTAAGCCTACACAAAAAATTGAAAAAAAAAAAAAGTCATACCTTAGCGTTTGAAATGCATATTACTGTCTACAAAGTCCTTATGAAATACCCTACTCCACCCTAAACGCTCCATGGGTGCCTTGGGTATTTTCAAATGTACTTTATGAGGTTAGGGAAAAACTAAAAGTAATCACCTCTCTTTATCATTGTTGGTACTCAGAGCCTGACAGCAAAGTAAAATACTTGTGCTTACTTATCAGCTAAACTGCCTGATCCTCAGGGCACAAAGATTAATGGTAAAAAAACCAAAAACATTATCTAAATAGAGCAGGTATATTTAGTGAACCGATACTGGGCCTCTTCAGAAAGTTAAATGTTGAAAATATCAAAGAAATCAACATTCATGTCAGGATATTTGACGCGCTATCACACGATTGACTCTGTGGAACCCGCGTCCTAATGTGCTACAAGAGCAATTTCTTGGGCCAAAGTAAGACTTTATGTCACAGGCCTCTGGCGTTCTTTCACAAATACTAAAAGCATCCAAGCAGAATGTGGAAACGTTCGTGGATAAAGGTGTGACTGAGCAAACAGGTTAGCTCGGCAGCATCAGATATTTAGGGAAGCATCTGTAGTCAGACACCGGAACATTCGAGCTGAAGTTCTTCATCATGGCTTCTTACATCCTGAAGGTGAGCGCCACAACCGTGGTTGACTTTTCATACAAACTAACAGGTCTGTTCAATATTCTGTCGTTTTCATTTCTTTCAGAAAATGAAGGTCCAGATTCTGCTGTTGGTCTGTGGATTTGTGACTGTGTTCAGTGGAAGAAACCAAGTTTTAGCTCCAGCTACCAAATGGTAACTGCATAAAATCAAGAAATGATCTGTTGCGAATCATAATTTTAAATAGTATGTAAATATAGTTATTCATAGAAACCAAGTCAAGCAGATGTTAGCTGCTTCTCTGACCCTCATCAAATGTATTTCAGACAAGGAAGTGGAGGGATGCCATAAATTCAGTGTCTGAAGGGGCTTGGAAAAAGATGGACTGAACTTGAAAAATGCAGACGCATTTCAGAGGAGGAGGGCGTGGGCCAGGGCTGCGAGGAAGCGAAAGAGCTAGAGTCTGTTTCCAGAGGAGGGCGTGGGCCAGGAGGCTGCCGAGGAAGCCGAAAAAGAGCTAGAGTCTGTTTCAGAGGAGGACGTGGACGAGGCTGCCGAGGAAGCCGAAAAAGAGCTAGAGTCTGTTTCAGAGAAAGACGTGGAAGAGGCTGCCGAAGAAGCCGAGAAAGAGTTAGAGTCTGTTTCAGAGGAGGGGCGTGGGCCAGGCTGCCGAGAAGAGATGAAAAAAACTAGAGTCTGTCCTTTCAGAGAAAGATGTGGAAGAGGCTGCCGAGGAAGCGAGAAAGTTCAGTCCTGTTTCAGAGGAGGGCGTGGAGGCCGGGCTGCGAAGAAGCGGAAAAGAGGATGGAGAGTCTGTTTCAGAGAGGACGTGGACAGGCTGCTGAAAAGCGGAAAAAGAGTTAAGTCTGTTTCAGAGAGGAGGACGTGGGGCCAAGGCTGCAGAAGAAGCAGGAAGAGTTAGAGTCTAACAATTAGAAGTGGACATTCCCCAGGATTTTTTAGGATTCTCTGTAAAAGTGAATAATAATATGAGTAAAAATGTGGCTGCAACAGTTTTACCACCTACTTCTTCTGTAAGAAAGGCACAGTCTGTGCAAGAGTCATAAAAGAGCATAAAAGGATAATTGTGATCATTATGAAGCGTCATGATTTTGTGCCTTGTTTATTCAGCGGTACCAATCAGAAATGTTTAAAATTGGATGATCTGTTTAAATATTTTGGAAGGTCGAGGTGAGGTGTAGATTCAGGAAGCCGGGAAGAAGTGGCATGCCATTTATTCCTTGTTTGGATGTCAGATAAATTTGTCGCCAGGCTCGCCGGTGTTTTTTATGCATGAATCGTTTCCTTCTTGGAAGGCAGGATGGTGACTGGGGTGCAATCTATCTTGAGCTAATGATGTGTTCACATACATTTATCCATCCATCCATCCATCTTTTACCATTTATCTGGGAATTGAACCGGGTTCTTGGGGGCAACTTAGCCTGAAACTGGCAAGCCAGGAACTTCCCTCTGGCCGCTTCATCCAGCTTTCAAGGGGATCGAGGCATTCCCAGGCCAGCCGAAGAGAAATAGATCCCTCCACTGTTTCCTGGGCCTTCCAGTGACCTCCTACCCTGCCACCAGGGAGGCGTCCAGGAGCCATCCTGACTAGTGTGCCCGAGCCACCTCATCTGGCTCTTCTCAACACGGAAGAGCAGCGGCTTTACTCCGAGCTCCTCCCAGAGTGCAGAGCTTCTCACCATATCACTAAGGGAGGCCCAGCCACCCTACAGAGGAAACTCATTTTGGCCGCTTGTACCCACGATCTTGTTCTTTCTGCCACTGCCCAAAGAGTGTGATCCCCCTATAGTTGGAACACACCCTTCGGTCCCCCTTCTTAAAGCAGGGACCACTACCTGGTCTGCCAATCTAGTGGTGCCACCCGCGTGGCGTTGCAGAGTACGTGTCAGCACGAGCAGCCCCTCTCAACATCCAGAGCCCTAAGGAACTCCAGGCGGATCTCATCCACCCCCGAGGCCCTGCCACCTAGGAGTTTCTTAACAACCTCCCGGCAACCTCGGCCCCGGAGATAAGAAGACACACCCCAGTCCCCAGGCCCTGCTTCCTCACTGGAAGGCGTGTTGGTGGGATTGAGGAGGTCTTTGAAATATTCCCTCCACCGATCCACAACATCCCAAGTTGAGGTCAGCAGCATACAATCTCCACTGTATACAGTGTTGACAGTGCACTGCTTCCCCCTCTTCAGGCGCCGGATGGTGGTCCAGAACCTTTTTGAAGCCGTCAGTAGTTCTCCATGGCCTCCTGACTCTTTACGCCGGGTCTTTGCCTCCAGTGACCACATAGCTGCACTCCCGCTTAGCCCGTCAGTACTTTCGTCTGCTACCTCCAGGAGTCCCAGGCCAAAGGCCCGGTGCCAGCTCCTTCTTCAGCCTACAACCGGCATCCTCGCCGGTGTCCACAAGCGGGTTCAGGTATTACCGCCCGGTAGACACCGACCACCTTGCAGCCCCAGCACCCGGTCGGCCGCCTCAACAATGGAAATGGAACATGGTCACTCAGGACTCAATCCCCTCTCCGGGACATAGTGAAGCTCTCCCGGAGGTGGGAGTTGAAGCTCCTTCTGACAGGAGACTCTGCCAAGTGTTCCCAGCAGACCCTCACAATATGTTTGGGTCTGCCGGGTCTGTCCGACATCCTCACCACCAGGTGGTGATCGGTTGACAGCTCCCGAGTGTCCAGGACATGCAGCATAGGATTCGGCGACCACGACCTGAAGTGATCATCGAACTGCGGCCTAAAGGTGGCCTCCTGGTGCCAAGTGCACATTTGGACACCCTTATGCCTGAACATGGTGTTCGTTATGGACAATCTGGACAATCTGTGACGAGCACAGAAGTCCAGCAACAGAACACCGCTTAGGTTGACTGTCTGGAGTGATGCATTCTGTAGGACTTCACCAAAAAAATGCAAAAAAATTCTTCTCTTTAGTGGAGTGCAAATATTATACATTATATACCTTCTGTATTCAAATGTCTTTGTTGCCCTACAATCAGCATTCACTTGTCACTTGACTACTTGTTTTATTTTGTGTTTAATTAAACACCAATAAAAATATAGAATCATTACAAAAAAAAAAAATAATGTAAAGTCTTTCAAATCAGCCACATCTGAGAATCAAAGTAACTGTATCAGGCAGCTGTTTACATATACTGTGCAGTCAAATTAGCGTCCCAGCAGTGGTATTTAAAGTAGGGTGACCAGACGTCCCGGTTTACCAGGGACAGTCCCGGTTTTGAGCCTTGTGTTCCGTGTCTGGCCGGATGTTAACAGTCCCTTTGTTTTTGTCACGGTTTCGCGCATGGTCCATTCTGGGCGTCCCAATTTTTTCTCTTTCTTTGTTTTATCAACAACATGCTACACGTGGTAGCAAGTCATTTAAAAACCAGAACAAGCGCATTCGGTTGGAACTGTTGTCTTTGGCTTACATGTGTATGTCAATCACACAGTTGTCATAGTGATCCTGTAATCTGAACCAATTAAAAAGCTCCACCGTTCTCCGCGTGTCTGTAGCTTGATGATCATTGGTTCATGAAACCACACTTGGAAAGCACTGCTCATTACTCAGGTTAACTTTGCTGATAGTTGCTCTGAGGTCTTGAAAGGATCACTGCAAACCAGAGCTTCCTGAAAAAGAGCCACTCCAGCATCAAATACTTTTGACTTCAAAACAACAAAAATATGAGTTAGTTTCATTTTATTGGTTTACATTTTGATCCCTGAACATTTTTCTCCTCCCCGAAGTTTGAGCCGGTTTAGTCCAGTTTTGGGCTCAATTCCTGGAGTCTGATGCACTGCAATGGGACTATGGCATCTTATCTTCAAATCAAATCAAACTTTTATTTATATAGCAATTTTCGCCGCAAATGCACTTTAAAATTAACTTTACATATTAAAACAAATTAAAACACGTGACACGTGTACATGAAACATACATCTAAAACCCACACACACACCACGCTGCGCCATAGTTAAAAAAGAAAACTTGGCACTAAGAGGAAGGAAAGCGCACAACCTAGAAATTCATACATACATTATCTTCACCCCATTGACTCTGCTGGTTCTGCAGACCTTGAGCTTTGACCCTTATAAGCATATAACTTTCTGAAGAGGCCCAGTATCGGTTCACTAAATATACCTTCTCCATTTAGATAATGTTTTTTGGGTTTTTTTACCATTAATCTTTGTGCCCTGAGGATCAGGCAGTTTAGCTGATAAGTAAGCAATAAGTATTTTACTTTAAGGTCAGGCTCTGAGTACCAACAGTGATAAACAGTGTGATTACTTTAGTTTTCCACCATAAGTACATTTGAAAATACCCAAGGCACCATGGGAGGCGTTTTGAGGGTGGAGTAGGGTGTATTTCATAAGGACTTTGTAGACAGTAATATGCATTTCAAACGTTACAAAAGGACTTTTTTTTAAACAGATCATCCAATTTTAAACATTTCTGATTGGTACCGCTGAATAAACAACGCACAAAATCATGACGTTTCATAATGATCACAATTTATCCTTTTATGCTCTTTATGACTCTTGGTACAGACTGTACTTTACAGAAGAAGTAGGTGGGTAAAACTGTTGCAGCCACATTTTTTGCTCATTATTATCTACTTTTATAGAGAATCTCTAAAAAATCCTGGGAATGTCACACTTCTGGTGTTAGATAACTCTTTTTCGGCTTCTTCCGGCAGCCTCGTCCCGTCCTCCTCTGAAGACTCTGCTTTCTTTTCCCGGCTTCTTCGGCAGCCTCGTCCGATCACTCTCAAACAGACTCTAACTTTCTTTTCCGGCTTCTTCCGGCCAGCACCGTCCCGCGTCCTCCTCTGAAACGAACTCCTAACTCTTTCTCGGCTTCCTCGGCAGCCTCTTCCACATCTTTCTCTGAAAGGACAGACTCTAGCTCTTTTTCAATTTCCTCGGCAGCCTCGTCCACGTCCTCCTCTGAAACAGACTCTAACTCTTTTTCAATTTCCTCGGCAGCCTCTTCCACGTCCACCTCTGAAACAGACTCTAACTCTTTTTCAATTTCCTCGGCAGCCTCTTCCACGTCCTCCTCTGAAACAGACTCTAGCTCTTTTTCGGCTTCCTCGGCAGCCTCGTCCACGTCCTCCTCTGAAACCAGACTCTAAGCTCTTTTGGCTTCTCGCTTAGCCTCGTCCGCGTCCTCCCTCTGAAATGTCTCTTGCATTTTCCAAGCTCAGTCTCGGCCTCTTCCGTCTCCTTCAGACTGAATTTATAAGCATCCTCCACTTCCTTGCTCCTGAAATACATTTGATGAGAGGTCGGAAGAAGCAGCTAACATCTGTGTTGACTTGGTTCTCTGAATAACTATATTTATACTATTTAAAATTATGATCTCGGTAAATGGAGTCATTTCTGATTTTATGCAGTTACCATTTGGTAGCTGAACAAATCTTAGTTTTCACTGAACACAGTCTAAATCCACAGACCAACAGCAGAATCTGGACCTTCATTTTCTGAAGAAATGAAAAGCGACAGAATATTAGACAGACCTGTTAGTTTTGTATGAAAAGTCAACCCACGGTTGTGGCTCACCTTCCAGGATCTTGGCGGCTTTCAGGATGAAAGAACTTCAGCTCGACTGTCCTAATTGTCTGACTGTTCAGCAGATGCTCCTTAAATATCTGATGCGTCGAGCCAACCTGTTTGCTCAGTCACACCTTTATCCAATGGAACGTTTCCACATTCTGTTTGGTTTTAGTATTTGGTGAAAAGAAACGCTCAGGGCCTCATGTGACATAAAATATACTTAGCCCAGAAATTGCTGAAGGTTTAGATTAGGACGCGGGTTCCTGGGAGTCAATCGTGTGATAGCGTCAAAATGCGAGAAAACATCACCCCCGACCAATTGGAGGCCCAGGCTCTGAGGAATGAAAAGGATGTCTGGCACAACTCAAATGAATTAGCACAACCGCCGGTGGCTGGCGTAGTGGCGATAGTGCACGCCCCCAGCTACGAAAGAGAGAAAAAAGGTTTATTTTTGCGTTTTAGTCTTAATATTATTGTCCCATCAGCAGCCTAGAATATACGTTGTTACTGCCGATGTAACAACGATGCCGATTCGGCAGTCTGAATGTCACTTTCAGACCCGAAGAATTTCAGTCAGATTCAAAATCGTCCCAGGCGCTCTCATTGACTTACATGATGAGAGTCTTTTATTCGAAATTTCGACCCTACGATTAATTTCTCTGGGCTCCGGGCGGGCTGGCCCCAACGCGATTGCGTCATATGTACTGGTAGTGGCGTGAAGACTACCTTCTGCAACAACTCAAACAACTCCGTCGTTTCTCTAAAAGATGCCTTTCAGTAAGTAAGAAATAATGCAGACATATTAGCTGCTGTGAATTGGGACCCCCAGACCAAGTTTACATATCAAACAGACATCAACAAAAGCGGGGAAAACATACAGTCGCGGATTTAACCGGAGCTGGCGCTTGTGAGCATTATTTCAGCACCAGATTAATGGTGGCCCATCCTCTTCCGCTAACCCTGTGTGCTAATTCACCCCGACGCCAGCACGGACACCGCCTGGACAAGGACAGGTGTCACTGACAGGCACCATCTCTCTGAAAAGGTGAAGAAACACGAAGCAAATTCCAAAACAAGTGATGAGAGACAAGACACACTCAGCACACTGTGTGTTACTGTATTAAATGGTGAGTTATGTTATGTTGTACTCCCCAAATGTTGAAGGGTAAATAGTTGTATTGATTGTATATTATATACTAGGAATGTATATTATATATACTATGTTTCTGGAAATATTTTGCTCCAACTACAACTTTGATGATAATACAAACCAGTTTGATTACCACTCACATTCATGAATGTAGATACTGTGTTAACAGTGTTGTTGATGGCCATAGTGAAAAGTGTTTTGTTGATGTTGAACCAAATTTTGTATTTTTTGGGCATTTGACATGCTGAAGAGAAATCAAATTAAACAATGCAGTAACGCTTTGAAGTTGCTATACTAACTAATTATTGTATCATTGTTGATCCTTAGTCCACCTCTGTTTAAGCAGAGGCAGCTAAAACACTTTCTGTCACCCCATGTACCATGTTCTCCCTCTTTTGATCGCTTGCATTCCCAAACATTCCACCGCTGTTTTGACCAGACCTGGTGACTCATTAATATAATTTACCCTTGGCAGACAAGAGGCACTAGCGAAGCAGATGGGCGACCCTGCCAACCACCCTGCAAGGACTCTCAGGTGACCACCGGGGCCATTAACATGCCGATGGTCACAGGGATATATTTACACAAGCTCACACTGGCCAAACTTAGAACTGAAGAAGCTCTCTGGGAGAGAGAGGGCGAAGCAATTTTCAAGAGCCTTTTCAGTCCAGTTTGGCCTGAGAGATCTATTTTGGATAACCATGACCTGAATGAGTGAGAATCTACACAGACATCTTAAAACTCTTGTGTACTTTTTGTTTATGCTTTGAGTCACTGTCTGCCCTTTTTCATCTTCCATCCATCCATCCATCCATCCATCTCTGTGCTCCTCCTTCCATCATTCTGGGACAAACTCACTTAGGTCTGCTTTGCCCAGAGGATGTTCTTCCAAAACTTAGGCTCTTTCCATGATGTTTAGGCATGCTGCAAGCTGGCCCACTCAGAATGTTCTCTACCTCCGTTTGGCCTTGCTGAGCTCACCAGTGCATTCATTCTTAGACTATATGAACTTATTATCTTTTATTACCCTAATGATGCTTGTTTCACTAAATGTGGCCATTTATTTTCAACCACATAACAGAGCCTAAAATTGCACAGATGACAGAATACAGCAATAACACACACCTGGTCACCAGGCAACAGTGGTGTCAAATTACTCAACAAGGGCTAAAATGATGATAAGCCATTTTCTCCAGTTAAACTAAACAAAATTAAAGATATCTTTACATATGTGTCATGTGAAAGTCATTGGTGGTCCAACTAAACCTACACAAAAATTGAAAAAAAAAAAAATTCATACATAGCATTTGAAATGCATATTACTGTCTACAAAGTCCTTATGAAATACACCCTACTCCACCCTAAAACGCTCCCATGGTGCCTTGGGTATTTTCAAATGTACTTATGGTGGAAAACTAAAGTAATCACACTCTGTTTATCATTGTTGGTACTCAGAGCCTGACCTTAAAGTAAAATACTTGTGCTTGCTTATCAGCTAAACTGCCTGATCCTCAGGGCACAAAAAAGATTAATGGTAAAAACCAAAAAACATTATCTAAATGGAGCAGGTATATTTAGTGAACCGATGCTGGGCCTCTTCGAAAGTTAAATGTTGAAAATGTGAAATCAACATTCATGTCAGGATATTGTGGCTATCACCCACGATTGACTCTGTGGAACCGCGTCTAATCTAAACCTCTGGAAACAATTTCTTGGGCCAAGTAAGGCTTTTATGTCACAGGCACTCTGATTCTTTCACCAAATATAAAACTAAAACAGAATGTGGGAAAGCGTTCATTGGATAAAATTAACTGACTGAGCAAACAAGGTTGGCTCGGCCTTGTCAGATAAATATTAAAGAGCATCTGCTGAACAGTCCCCAAGACACCAGGACAGTCGAGCTGAAGTTCTTTGTCTTGAAAGCTGCACATCCTGAGAAGTGGCGCCACAACACGGGTTGACTTTTCTTACAAACTAACAGGTCTATTCAATATTCTATCGTTTTCATTTCTTTCAGAAAATGAAGGTCCAGATTCTGCTGTTGGTCTGTGGATTTGTGACTGTGTTCAGTGGAAAACCAGGTTTGCTCAACTGCAAATGGTAACTGCATAAATCAGAAATGATCTATTTACCGGAGATCATAATTTTAAATAGTATGTAAATATAGTTATTCATAGAGAACCAAGTCAAACACAGATGTTAGCTGCTTCTCTGACCCCTCATCAAATATATTTCGAACCAAGGGAAGTGGAGATGCCAGAATTCAGTGTCTGAAGGAGACTACCAGAGGCGAGACTGAGCTTGAAAATGCAGACATTTCAGAGGAGGACGTGGGCGAGGCTGCGAGAAGCCGAAAAAACTAGAAGTCTGTTTCAGAGGAGGGGCGTGGGCCCCGAGGCTGCCGAAGTGAAAAAAGAGCTAAGTCTGTCCTTTCAGAAAAGGCGTGGAAAAGGCTGCCCGAGGAAGCGAAGAGCTAAGTCTGTTCAAGAAGGAAGGGCGTGGGCCGAGGCTGCGAGAAATTGAAAAAAGTTAAGTCTGTTCCAGAGGTGGGCGTGGAAAGGCTGCGAGAAATTGAAAAAAAAGAGTTAGAGTCTGTTTCAGAGGTGGGCGTGGAAAAGGCTGCGAGAAATTGAAAAAAGAAGTTAGAGTCTGTTTCAGAGGAGGGGCGTGGGCCGAGGCTGCGAGGGGGTGAAAAAAGAGCTAGAAGTCCATCCTTTCAGAGAAAAAGGCGTGGAAGGGCTGCGAAGAAGCCGGAAAAGAGTTAGAGCCTGTTTCAGAGGAGGACGTGGACGAGGCTGCCGAAGAAGCCGGAAAAGAGTTAGAGTCTGTTTCAGAGGAGGACGTGGACGAGGCTGCCGAAGAAGCCGGAAAAGAGTTAAGTCTGTTTCAGAGGAGGGCGTGGGCCGAGGCTGCCGAAGAAGCCGGAAAAGAGTTAGAGTCTAACAATTAGAAGTGGACATTCCCAGGATTTTTTTAGGATTCTCTATAAAAAGTAGATAATAATGAGTAAAAAATGTGGCTGCAACAGTTTTACCCACCTACTTCTTCTGTAAAGTACAGTCTGTACCAAGAGTCATAAAGAGCATAAAAGGATAAATTGTGATCATTATGAAACGTCATGATTTTGTGCCTTGTTTATTCAGCGGTACCAATCAGAAATGTTTAAAATTGGATGATCTGTTTAAATATTTTGGAAATTAGGGTGGTGTAGATTCAGACTTCGGGAAGAAGTCACATGCCATTTTATTCCTTGTTTGGATGTCAGATAAATTTGTCATGAGGTCATCGGTGGTACCTTAGCGAAGATCGTTTCCTTTAGCAGGCAGGATGGTGACTGGGGTGCAATCTATCTTGAGCTAATGATGTGTTCACATACATTTATCCATCCATCCATCCATCTATCTTTTACCATTTATCTGGGGTCGGGTTGCGGGGGCAGCAGCCTAGGCAGCGAAGCCCAGACTTCCCTCTCCCCAGCCACTTCATCCAGCTTTTCCAAGGGGATCCCGAGGCATTCCCAGGCCAGCCGGGAGACATAGTCCCTCCAGCGCGTCCTTGGTCTTGGTCTTCCCGGTGGCCTCCTACCCCCTGCTTCCCCTGGTGAGGTAACCTCACCAGGGGAGGCGTCCAGGAGCCATCCTGACTAGTGTGCCCGAGCCACCTCATCTGGCTCTTCTCAACACGGAAGAGCAGCGGCTTTACTCCGAGCTCCTCCCAGATTGCAGAGCTTCTCACCATATGACTAAGGGAGAGCCCAGCCACCCTACAGAGGAAACTCATTTTGGCCGCTTGTACCCGCGATCTTGTTCTTTCTGCCACTACCCAAAGCTCATGACCATAGGTGAGGGTCGGAACGAAGATCGACCGGTAAATCGAGAACTTCGCCTTTCGGCTCAGCTCTCTCTTCACCACAACAGAACAGTGCAGAGTTTGCATTACTGCAGACGTCGCACTGATCCGCCTGTCGATCTCTGGCTCTATTCTTTCCCCACTCGTGAACAAGACCCCGAGGTACTTGAACTCCTCCACTTGGAGCAGGATCTCCTTCCTGACCCGGAGAAGGCACTCCACCTTTTTCAAGGCTGAGAACCATGGCCTCAGATTTGGAGGTGCTGATTCTCATTTCAGCTGCTTCACATTCGGCTGCGAACCGATCCAGCAGGAGCTGGAGGTCACGGACTGATGAAGCCAACAGGACCACATCATCTGCAAAGAGCAAAACAGCTGCAAAACACTTGTCAAAGCCTCTGTTCTGCTGTGAGATCAGTTTCAAGCGCCAGACCTCGTGGCAGAGCGGCAAGGCACTGTGACTCTAGTGCAGTTTTGGGCGCAAGGTTGTGGGTTTGAAACCTGGGGTGCTTGCTTTTGCACTCAACCACTTACTAGCGCTAGACGTCATGCTATATGAAGAACTTTGTAGCTCTGTGTACCCAGCTGGATAGCTCGTTGGTTCTGTCAATGGTGTTTGTACAGAGAGGCCAGGGTCTGATATGGACTATCCAGTCTGTGTGTGGGTTCAAGCCCAGGCTGTGCCAGGTATGTTCTCTAATTTTTCCTTGTGAGGATGAAAGTGTTTTCCCCAAATGTATAGATATGGTTATTAAAGGCCTACTGAACATGGCTGAATAAAGGCGGTGGTAGCTCAGTCTGGAGAGTACTGGGCTGACAGGTTGTGGGTTGCTGGTTCAAACCTGGCTTGTGTTGGATAGCGGGTATGCCCCCAGCTTTTTCCTTGTGAGAAAAAAGTGTTTTTCCCAAAGGTTAAATACCTGGTGGCACACACAGTGGGTGTCTGCTGGTGGTAGCTCAGCCTGTAGGGTGCAGGACTGGCATGTGGAAGATTCTTGGTTCAAGTCCTGGTGGGGACGAAACTCAAATGGTGTTTTGTCCTGAACCAGGGCTTGAACCAAGAGTCCAGCATGTGTAAGATCCTTGGTTCAAGCAGCTTGGGCAGTGGGCTACCTGCTTTGGGACTAGTAGTAATAAAACCTTGGGTCCAGCCCTGGTTGTGGTTAAAAGTTGTTTTTTCACTTTACTGGTTTTCTGTCATACTTTTCAGTAAAACATTTTTACACATTTACTCTATACTCTTTGCTACTCCACATGCTACACTCTTCCCCACGCATTCAGAATGTACACTCTCTTCACTCCCTTCCCCCAAAGGGGGAAGGGAGTGAAGAGAGTGGGACTAACCACCCCAATGCGCAGCCCAACCCAGATGTACCCAGGTGGGGGCAGCAGTGCAGGCTGTGTTGGTTTGCCGCTTGGGGTGGGGGGGGTGTCCTTTTTCCTTGCGGGAAAAGGGTGCTTGCAGGGGTTGCAGCTTCCAGGTCCAGTCCAACCTTGGCTCAACCTGGATTCGAACCGAGAACCCTCGTCCTGCCAGGCGAGTTCCCTTTGTGTGGAGCTACCGCCACCCACCACCCAGGTCTTCGTTTGTTGTATTTCACATCTCCTTCAGTAGGACTCCGTACTTACAAAATGAGAGCTTTCAGCTCCAACCCGGGGTCGAACCCACAACCCTCACCATGCCAAGCCAGCACCCTTCAGACTGAGCTAGCGCCACCTTCCACTCAGGTAGTCGTTTGTTATACTTCACCTGCCCTTCAGTGGAACGCTGTGGCCTGAGAATCTTCTGTATATGCCAACTCTCTTTTCTTTTTTGACCTACTAAATAAGAGCTTCTTGAGCTCGTTTATCTGGTGTATCTGAGTCATCAGTTTTACTTCATCTCAGTGGTCCAAAACACTGATACAACTGTTGCAGTATACACAGTACACCAGGGGTGTACCAGCCACCCCTGCAGTATACAGTGTTTGATAACACCGTCTTTAATATAGGCATACAATCATAAAAATACACCAAGATTCATTCTGAAATCATCTTCTTGAGGAAGAAAACGTGATAGTTGACACTACTTTCACTCTAACCCATTTCTCTGCTGGGGGATCATCGATTAAATCCAGATGGATTTAGGCTGAACGTGTGTGCGTAAGTTGTGTGTGAGAAGCTGCTGATGACACAGACACTTACGACGCTACTGGTAGAATCAGAGAATTGCTGATTAATCTACACGACACTGGAGCTAGATGTGAGGCATGGATCTCAAAGAATTTAACATTAAAAAGAAAAGAAAACATAGTGCAATGAGTCTACTGTAAGATGCAGTTAGCATAGCATAATAGAACAATGCTGGTGCTGCAGCACCTCCAAAAGAAACATCCGGTCTATGCTAAAAGTCTGCAGAGCAGAGCGGAAACAGCAAGCCACGACTCACGATACATTAGCAGCAGCAGTTAACAGGAATCAGTGCGATCCATGATTGAGAGAGGTTACCAGACTTCTCTCAGCCATGGTTGATTCACAACTTTAATCAATTCGGCAGCTACTCTGCTAGGTATCTTGTTTCCACAACTCAGCTGTTTTTGCTTAGGGTAATTTTATGATAATAATAATATAATCATCATCAACGTAAAATAAACTGCTGTACTGAGTTTGTTAAAGACTGACTGACCTTCAGTTAGTTTAATTGTAAAAGTAGTCAGTTTAATCAACTCTGTATCTAAGTTTGATATTATTTTGAGCATGTTCAGCAAAACAAGAACGTCACGGATGCTTTTCAGTAAAGTTAAAATAATGTAAAAAAACATTGCATTGTACGCAAGCGCCAAGAATCACCAGAATAATCAATAGAATACTCAATTACTAAAATAATCAATTGCTGTAGTTCTTGTGAGTGTTTAATGTTTACATAAAAATAAAAAACTAAAGTTGTGGAGAGTAAAGCATCTGCTTGGTACAGAGGGCAAGGGGCAAGTGCTCTAGCACCACCTGGTGTCTGTGCATGCCACTGCACCTTCATATGCTATTTGAACTAAACCCTAATTAAACTAATGTGTAAATTGCCCATCAGATCGCCTACCTATTATCAGAAAAAGCCTCTGAGGAGTCTGGCCTCTGTAGCTTACGAATGAAAATGTGCAGCTCAAAAAGCACTGAAACAGCAAACACACAACTGTATAAACTTCAGGGCAGAGTTGGCATGTTTACCATACGGCTCATGGACGTTCCATGCCAGTTTGCTCGGAGGAAGCTGATTTATCGTCATCTTGTTTCCTCCAACCTCTGGGCACAATAAAAACAAAGTGCGGTTCTGCAGCTCTTATTGGTTAAAATATGAATGAGAAAGCATGACTAATGATGATGTTATTGAGTCTTGAATATTAAAAAAAAAAAAAACTTTATTTACCTTTTTATTAATCCTGTAGAGCTCCAGTATGGTATATTACAGGCTACCATCATTTAAACTTCAACAAAAAGTTAATCAAGCATGTGCAATCCATAATGCAACTTAGCAGACATCACACAGAAGCGGTACACATTATTTTTGTTTTTTATTACACACATTAAGACTATAAATAGGGCGTCTTGTGACATAATGTTAACAAAGTACAGTGTTCACAAACAACATTAAGACATTTTAATTCATCTCTATTCCCCCTACTGCAGTTACTAACCCTATATACTCCCCCCATATTGCAACTCATCTGTTTCTGTATACGTCCCCATATACACTTGCATACACTAATGTAAGACAGCGTGGATACATCCACTGAAATGCATCTGCATACAGACTCTATTAATACAATCTATATAAACGTTAGATGAACCAAAAGTGCTGTTTCATGCTACAGTGCTGTGCTAAATCAAAACCTGCATGGTATGTTTTTTTTTTAAACACCAAAAAAAAAAAAAAAAAAAGCTTATTAAACATACTGTAACTTAGCATTCAATTTTTAAAAATATACAAGGTTAGTTTAAAGTAAATGTATTAAATAAAGTACTATTCCTTCATTGGGTTGCCCAAACCTTTAACAGAAAATTTGGCAAATTCGAGCAGTTAAATAAATTTCATGTGATGCTACAGTTTAAGAAGTAAAATTGTCATAAACATTCTCATACAAGACATCTGACAAGTAACTTATACTTTCTACTATACATAAAAAAGTAGAAAATACATGTGTCTCAAACTGCGTGCTTCTACACTTACACAGGATACATTAGCAATCTGATGTTTTCAAATGTCCTTGATTTATTTATTGGGGTATTTTAGCAGTCTGGGTTGATTTGACAGCACAGGCGATGCTGCATTGCTAGCCTAGAAGCTAATGTTCGTATCATAAAGCAGCTGTAGAAAATGTTCCGACTAATTTCTTGGACAAAATAAAGGGATCACAAAATTTGAGACACGTATGAGACCAGTGAGAAATGTCGTGACTCTTACCACAACGGTGAGCCACGATGGGAAACATCAGTGGTATAAAAGTGGAACCTAACCTAACAGTTCCTCTGATGCACCACTTGCATGTGATTTAAGGAAGAAAAGAAAATAAAGTGCCTGGTTGTTAAATGAGATCAAATAAAGAGGTTACAGAAGGGGGACAGGACATGAGGAGGGCTGGGAGGGACACGGGGTCTTTCAGCGCAGAGAGCTGGCTGTCATGCAGTCACACAGGGCCCTCCTCTCCGCCCTCAACACCAGCATCTCCGTCTGCAGGGGATAAAACAAGGCCGTTACGGGCTAGCTTCGATTTGTCTGACACCACATTTGGGTGTTTTATTGTCAAAATTTTTACTACAACAAGCAAAAGATGACAAGATGAGGAGCATTTTATTTCAGCTATTCATGGTTTAAGGCAATTTTTGTAAAATGTTAGCATGTATTGAATGTATTATTGGCCAACCCAGTAATCTAAGAAACTGCCCCATTTTGTCACATCTTCTCATGGCAGGGAAAGTACACGTTTTTACCCTGGTGTCGAGGTTGAAAGCGGTCTTCTTTAGATCTTGCAAAGCCCGTTGCATGAACTCAAACGCATGGCAGTCTACACATGGGCGGCCTGGAAGTAAAACACAAAAGACAAATAGGGACAATTAATAATGTACATCCTAATTCTGTACACTGATATTTGTTGTAAGGAAAATAAAAAAGGTATTTTCTTTCTACAAATATGCATATTGTGTATTGAATAAATATAATTTTGGGATTTTTCTGAAGCAATCTAAAATTATTTTATGATGTAAACAGTTTTGACCTTTCGAGGGGTATTTTTGGTCTTAAAGAAGCCGGTCAGGGCCGTATTTGTACTGTGATCCATCAACCAGGATGACCTACAGCTGCTGACAACAAACATCGGCAGAGATCTGCTCTCATTAACCAATTATCGAATCAGAATATTCAAATAAATCCCTATTTTGGAACGGCAAAGGGAGAAATGGAACATAGAACTGAAAACCACATACTTTCTGCAGGAATGACAGTGCCAGACTCTGGATCCGCATCTGCTACACCGAGATAGAGGAGCTGGACCGCCAGGAGAAGCGGCAGATATCCGCTGGAAGCCATGGTGTCCGCGACGAGCTAATTTGCTTGAATTAGATATAAATATTACAAGAGTTAAGAAAAACGACAACGGGAGTAATCTTACACGATCGTTAGTAAATGAAACAGCAGCATTTTTATATGTGTCAACCTACCAACAAACGACGGAATTTAGAGGAGATCTGTATAAAACGCCAGCCGTAATTGTTCAGTATAAGAAAATGCGCATGTGCCTGTATCGTGTTGAAATTTCTTTCAAAATAACAGTCTAAACTTCCGGTAGAAAAAGCACCAATAGTGGCGAAATAAACCAAAATAACATTCACAGACATTTCTGACAGATAGATAATATCACCAATGAAGATAGAAATTTAAGTAGTTACATGAAAGATTTTCTTTATGCTTAACCTCCAGGTTGTTCCAGAACTTACATTATGGATTTGTTTTTAAATAGTAAAACTGCAGTGAAGTAAAATACATCTTTAATAATTTACTACCTCAGGTAAGGGAGGATGTGACAGCTAGCGTTCATTTTTGTTTGTTTGATTTTTAGCAAAGTAACTCGACAAGTTATAAACAGATTTTAATGACGTGGACATCAGGACATGTTGATAATGGGCCAAGAAATAGCTTATTGTATTTTTGTGCTATTCCGGAGGGACTTTGATCTTTGATTTTCCAAGCAATAAAGCCAAGGGGCTTTGATTATAAAGCAACGGCCTTGTATTACGACTATCACCCATATACTACTGACACTGGGTAACGTGCAGGTTTCTTTTTTTTTTAAGTCCAACAACGTCCATTAAAGGGAGCGAGAGAACGCTGGAGAGCCTGCTCCCCCTACAAGACTACTCAAGGTTTTGGGGCTCAGTCAAAATATGTGAAGGAACGGTCACCTTGGCGGAGGTCTGCAATGCAGTGCATTGTAAACACTAAAGCTCTGACAAACCACACGTATTCTTTTCACATGGCTCAGTTACGGCGGCTGTGTGGGCGGGTCATGATTGTTTTCTTAGGTAACCAGTTAAAATGCCCGAACTTATAGCGCTTCTTTTTCCAAGATGGCGTCGATGAAGGACAGCGACACCGGCCTGTGGCTTCACAACAAACTGGGATCTACAGACGAGCTCTGGACGCCTCCAAGCATCGCTTCTCTGCTGACAGTGTCAGTTATTGACAACATAAGGCTGTGCTTTTCGAGCTTATCGCCGCCAGTGAAGCTAAAACTCCTGCTGGGAATGCTGCATCTCCCCAGGCGCACCGTTGACGAGGTGGGTCTTTGAGCACTAGCCAGTTGCTAGCCTGATGGATAAGTAAAGCTGCTAACTTTGTACAGTACAAAACTAAGAAGGCATTTTGAGACAGCTGTTCTTATCTCAGCAACAGGTTTTCCGGTGTAGTTTGGTAAAGCATCTAAGTTTTTTTCGTGTGTTCTTGTTAGCTTTCGCATTCTATCGGAAGCAATTTGTAATTACTATCAATAATATGCAAATGGACAACCAAAAACCATTCCTGCGACAAATACTGTCGCAATCTTCAAACCTACGCAGGCAAGTAAACGCCATGCAACCCTAAAATTAACTTAAATTGTAAGATTTGCAGATTTTCCGCGGCGGTTGAGCAGCAGCACTGGTAACATTAGCCTAGCGGTTGTCGGACAGACATTACAGTGGGATGGGCTCAGGAGAGCTGGTAACATGCGTTGGGCGGTACTTGTGTGGCGTCACATCACTCTGAGTTTATTCATACCTTTTCGTTCTAAAAAAAAAAAAAATTAAACATAGTTATCACTGAGCTGCTCATATTCTGTATCCATGCCGAAATATTTTTAGTGCAGACAAACATGGTGAGCAAACGCATCTGTAGCTCAAGTATCAGTAGTCCCTGCAAAGAAAGTACCACAAATTAATATTTAGGCGTTCATGAGTTACTAATCTTCAAAGATTATTCACAATAGCCTCACCTTTGTGCAGTCTCAAACGTGTGTTAGATCTAATACAGCATTCTGGGCTTTTTGGAGTCATTTGTCCTTATTTTTATATTGCACTTAAGGTTTTAAAGAGTTAGTTAATTAAAAATGTTTAAAGTTATCAACATGTGCGCATCACCCAAACTCTCTTGCCAGATGAAGGAGGCCCTGTCAGAGATAATCCAGCTGGCTACTGTGGATTCAGAGCCTTGGGTACTAATGGTTGCAGATATCCTCAAGTCCTTCCCGGAGACTGGTTCTCTCAATCTGGATTTGGAGGAGCAGAATCCAAATGTGCAGGATATTCTCGGAGAGCTCCGTGAGAAAGGTAGGAAATGTGTCGTTTACATTCCGTAACCGTTTTAGTCGCAACAGTGAGTTTGGCGTTTGTTTCCATGATGAATGGTCTTTCCTCCTCACCACCCAGTGAGCGAGTGTGAGGCATCGGCCATGCTTCCATTGGAGTGCCAGTACCTAAACAAAAGTGCTTTAACTACGCTGGTGGGACCCCTAACCCCTCCTGTCAAGCATTTCCAGCTGAAAAGGAAGCCCAAGAGTGCAACCCTCAGGGCAGAGCTGCTTCAGAAATGTAAGAGACTCTAAACATGCTGCAGCCTTTGCTGACTGAATCTTATATTTTATGGACAGTTGGAATATTATTGTTTTGGTAGATTAACAGTTTTAAATATTTTTTTATATTCCAGCCACTGAGACAGCCCAACAGCTGAAAAAGACAGCCGGAGTGCCTTTTCATGCCAAAGGAAGAGGACTCGTCAAAAAATTTGACACAACTAGTGCGTACATTTATTCGTTATGATCCACCAATGTGATTTTTTTTTTTTTTTTTAAAGTTTGTTGAAGTCCTGCTAATGAAACTTGTTTCAATATCTTCAGCTCCTCTCAAGGGGATTCCCAAGGCCCCATTCCGCAGCCCCACGGCTCCCAGCATGTTCAGCCCCCCCAGCAACCGCACACCAATTGCCCCAGCACGGACGCCATTGCGCAAGGAGAGAGGAGTCAAGGTGGTGCATTATTTCCACACTGTGTTTTATCCTTAAAATCCACACATTTGTTGAAACGATGTATTTTCCTTCTTTCCAGCTGTTGGATATTTCAGAGCTGGATATGGTTGGAGCAGGAAGAGAAGCAAAGAGAAGAAGAAAGACTTTAGGTAGTGATTTCCCTCCCTCTGCCAGTGTTCCAGCTCCCAGCAGGGGTCCAGAAAACTATTGCGTCTCAAATATTTAACAACTTCTCCTCTTTCAGAAACAGAGACTGGAGAGAAAACCGCCAAAGAAGAGGCTGTGGTGGAAAACACCACCCCCGACTACGCTGCTGGCCTCGGCTCCACACAGGTATCGTATTTTTCGGACTATAAGTCGCAATTTTTGGGGAAATGTATTTTACAAAATCCAAGAACAGACATTTCATCCAGAAAGTCAAGTTAAAACAATCGAATTTAGAACAACAGGCTGAACAGGTGTCAGGTATGATAACGTAACACAACAGTTATTCAGCTACACAATAGCATAAAGAACAAACGTGGGAGGTTGAAAAGGCAGGGTTAACACAAGACCACGACCAACAAGCAAGTTTACCAAAATCTCCATCTCGTTCCACATCACTGAAGCCATTAAATTCTTCATCCTCGGTGAATAAGATTTGATTTTGGGGACATTTGTGTTCAGTCTCTCAGTTGTCTTTAAATTCATGTTTAAATTAATTTTCAGTGGTACAGGAGTAGCACATACCAGTAGTGGTCACAATCCTTGAGCGCCCTCTTGCGGCTGTAGGTAATATTTACTCCTTGGTCATGTCGGCCAGTGTGAATTATTTTAATATTTCTAAGTCGTAGTGAGTATAAGTCGCAGGACCAGCCAAAGTATGAAAAAAAGTGCGACTTACAATCTGGAAAATACGGAAACCCCAGTACTCCTCCTGTGTCCCCTTTTGTCACATACACTTTCATATCGAACTAATCTTCTGAAAATGATCCTCAGAAACTGGGGTCATTGAACGAGAATCCTCTACCATCGACCAGTTATTTACCAGCCACGCCCAGTATGGTTCCCTCCTCGTCGTACATTCCCAGTTCCGAAACACAGCCAGGTCAGTCACCGATTCACGCTCAGGATCATATCGGAACGTGAAAGTTATATCAATTAGATGTGCTCGCTTCTTTCACCAAAGCGAATGCTGGTGGTTCGGGGCGGGACCCTCTCCAGGCGGCCCGCCAACCGGAGGAGTCAGCAGCACCGGGCGCCACCGCCACCCTGCCCGGCCAGTACAAACAGAGGACACCCATGTACAACGCGAGCAGCGCGGCCAACCCGGCCACTCCCACGTCCCCCAGCACGCCGGGCTCCACCCCAGCCAGCAACGGGCCCCCAGCGGCAGCAACCGCCAGTCAGCAGGAGACCCCCACGCAGCCCCCCAGCACACCTCAGAGCCCGACACCGACGCCAGCTCCCACGGCGCCGCAGCCCCAGCCGAAAAAGAACCTGTCGCTCACGGTAAGTCGGGCCCGGCCGCACAGATCGGCGAAAGGCCGCAGAAAGCTGAATTTCTGTTTGTGCTCCTCAGCGAGACCAGATGTACGCCGCCCAGGAGATGTTCAAGACTGCCAACAAGGTCACCAGACCAGAAAAGGCCCTCATTTTGGGTTTCATGGCCGGATCTCGAGGTAACGCTACTTAAATTAAAAAAGAAATTCAATATTTACATTACCCTTTGGTGAGAGCGCTTCCTGTGTGCGTGTGCTGCAGAGAACCCATGCCCCGAGCAGGGTGACATCATCCAGATCAAGCTAAGCGAGCACACGGAGGTGCTGCCTAAAGCGGACGGCACGGGCAGCACCACCATGCTGGTGGACACAGTGTTTGAAATGAACTACTCAACAGGACAGTGGACTCGCCTCAAGAAATATAAACCCATCACCAACGCCTCCTGAGGATCCCAACCCCCCCCCCCCGCTGCCATCATTTCTCAGCCCCTTCTAAAGAGAGCGCGTTCACAAGTTCAAGTTTGCCATCAGCTGCATCCTCCCTTTCTCTACACTGCAAAAAAAATACTGCAGGGTTCTTGAAGACGTTTTTTTTCTCCTCCAGTCTCACTTTGAGTCAACTTTGGTTACTAAACTTTGGTTCTGAACCCCTCGCTCCAGGCATCTGTCAACATTTGTACCGTTAATGTACAGGCATGTGACGTGTCTCGATTAAAAAAAAAAATCTGAATGAATATGAAATGAACTCATAATTACAATCGACAAACAATATTGACGTTGGGTACAAAGGACAAAAAGTCTGAACTGTATCGTTTTTCAGCCTTTTTCATAAGTGGAAGAAAATAAAGGTGCCACCAGCTTCATCAGTTGTCATACCCTTATTTGTTGTATTAAATTTCCAATAATCAGAATGGTTTAAGTGCAACGACGCAACATTCAAGTTTGCCGACTGATGGGTTCCTAAAGCTACGTTTTCACAGTTGAAACCAGAAGTTTACATACACTACATAAAAACACACATATACTTTTTTTCCTCACTGTCAGACATGAAATAAAAATAAACTTTTCCTGTTTTAGGTCAATTACAATTAACCAAATTATTTCTATTTGCTAAATGTCAGAATAATGAGACTAGGGTTTTTTTAGACAATTCTTTATTACTTTTATCAAAGTCAAAAGTTTACATACACTAAGATCACTATGCCTTTAAACAATGAGGGAAATCCCAGATGGATTTGCACAAGTCTGGTTCATCCTTGGGTGCAATTTCCAGATGCTTGAAGGTGCCACGTTCATCTGTTCAGACAAGTGTACGCAAGTATAAACATCACGGGAACGTCCAGCCATCGTATCGCTCAGGAAGGAGACGGGTTCTGAGTCCCAGACACGAACGTACTGTGGTCCCATATGTCCAGAACAACCCAAGGACGAAGGCAAAAGATGTGAAGATGCTGGCTGAAGATGGTAAGAATGTGTCATTATCAACAGTGAAACGAGTACTGTACAGACATGGGCTGAAAGGCTACTCTGCCAGGAAGAAGCCGTTACTCCAAAAGAAACATAGAAAAGCCAGATTACAGTTTGCGAATGCACACAAGGATAAAGACTTCAATTTTTGGAGACACGTCTTGTGGTCTGACGAAACTAAAATCAAACTGTTCGGCCACAATGACCATCGTTATGTATGGAGGAAAAAGGGGGAAGCCTGCAGGCCTCAGAACACCATCCCAACTGTAAAACATGGGGGTGGTAGCATCATGTTGTGGGGTTGTTTTGCTGCTGGAGGGACTGGTGCACCTCACAAAATAGATGGCATCATGAGGAAAGAACAGTATGTGGAAATACTGAAGCAACATCTGAAGACATCAGGCAGAAAGTTGAAGCTTGGGCGCAAATGGGTCTTCCAAATGGACAATGGCCCGAAGCATACTGCCAAACTGGTTACAAAGTGGCTTAACGACAACAAAGTCAATGTTTTGGAGTGGCCATCACAGAGCCCGGATCTAAATCCTACTGAACATTTCTGGTCAGAGCTGAAAAGGCGTGTACATGCAAGGCGACCTGCAAACTTGGCTCAGTTACACCAGTTCTGTCAGGAGGAATGGGCCAAAATTCCTACCAACTCTTGTGGGAAGCTTGTGGAAGGATATCCAAGACGTTTGACTCAAGTACCGCAGTTTAAAGGCAGTAGTAGTAGTACTAATGAAATGTATGTAAACTTTTGACTTTGATAAAAGTAATAAAGAATTGTCTAAAAAAACCCTAGTGTCATTATTCTGACATTTAGCAAATAGAAATAATTTTGTTAATTGTAATTGACCTAAAACAGGAAAAGTTTATTTTTATTTCATGTCTGACAGTGAGGAAAAAAAGCATATGTGTGTTTTTATGAAGTGTATGTAAACTTCTGGTTTCAACTGTATATCAGAACAGTTTGGGGACGTGAACCTAAAACACTTGCTCGGTGCCGTCCGCATCCACATCTCACGTTTGTCATTTGGCTCCCGGGTCCCTCCAACCTCCGAAGGTCTTCTCCAGGAACAGAGCCACCTCGAGGCACAGGTGGTCCTGCAGCTTCCCGGCCACCACTTGCACGCCCAAGGGCAGCCCCTCCTCCCCCAGACCCAGAGGGCACTGGGTGACCGGCAGCCCCAGGATGTTTATTACACCTGGAGAAAAGATGAAACGTGTTTCTTTTTTCTTTTTTTTTTTTCCTCAATGCGGAACTAACCTGTGTAAGCAAAGTCAAAAGGCCTGAAGAGTGGGTGGTGATGTTTGGGAGCTACTCTGGGGTGGGATGGGTACAGAAAAACGCCGTCTGTGCTAAGCAGCTTGTCCACCTTGTTCTGCAGGTTTTCCTTCATCTGCACGATGAACTCGGATGGTTTGGAGGCGTGTGTCCTTTCCATTAGACCCACAGCTGAAGGCGCGGTCCAAATTCAAACATACAGTTTAAACGTTTCCCTTTGATTATTTTTAATCAAAAATAACACGATAGCTCGACAGATTCCGCCTCACCTATGGCGGCCATGGTATGGTCTGATTTTCCCACCATCCTTTTTAGCAGCTCCCAGACAGGCCAGACGGGGCGTCCTGGTTCCCCCATCAGCTCGTTGAAAGACGTGGAAGGCTAAAGGAGGGCAAAATAAGCGATGAAAGCCAGTGTTTCTCAAAGAGTGGTCTGCAGACCACCAGTGGTACGCGGGCAACCCCTAGTGGTCCGCGAGGTCACACATAACAAATCACATTTTAAAATTTCAATACTTAAAATTCAGTGTAAAATCAGTGTTTCTTAAACTCCCACGATTTAAAGAATTCACTTTATTGTATATTTCCTGATACATCTGTCATACCACCACCTGATCGTTACTTAGCATATTGTTTTGGGGGCTATTCAGAGTCAGGTGGTCCGTGAGTGTTTAAGGATTCAGTGGTCCTTGGTCTGAAAAAGTTTGAGAAACACTGATGTAATCTTATCTACATGCAACATTACACGTGTGCGTGCTGTACACCATTTCCAGAATTTTAAGACGTGCTGCTGTTTGTTTTTTGTCGCCGTAAAACATTACACTTTAGACTCTGTGCTGCTTAAATATTAATCGGCGTCTGTGTTGTGGCGTGGATCTGGTTTGTGCTCCGACCTACATTGCCCTCGTCGTCAGGCAGCCTCATGTACATGTCCCAGATCTGGAAGCTGTAGCTGAGCTCAGGGAAACACACTTCCTGCACTTGCACCCCAAGGTCGGCCTCCAGACGTTCCACCACCTGAGGAACATCATCATATCAGTTCTAGTTGGAAGGTTTGCAGCCCATCTTTTTCCCAGTTATTTGCTTTTATTTGAACATTTGGCACACCTTTCTCTGGATTTCCATCAGTTCTTTGCTGACGGGTTTTGTCCAGACAGAGCCGGAGTCGTGGGGGATAGTAAAGAACCTCAGCTTCCTCAGATCAACTGGTGCATTCAGGGACAACCTGCGCATGTATATGAAGAGGAAAAAGCACCTCATTTTCACACAATTTCCAGCTCATTTCATTAGCTATGCTAGCTATTGAAAATTCATCTACGGAGTGTGAATGGAACTTACATGTTAACATTGGGTCCGGCCATAATCTTGAGCATGGGCTTCAGGTCCTCCGCGTAGCGGCACATTGGTCCAAGGCTGATATACTCTTCGTGTCTGCCAGATGAAGGAGGGTATTGGTTCTCACTCGAAACAACACCTTTAGCAAACAAATATCAGGACAAATGTAAGTAAGAGCTGAAGGTTCAGGTGATAATTTGTCTTACCAGAAGTGGTTTTATGTCCAAATATCCCGCTGAAGAAAGCCGGTATGCGAATGCTACCGCCGATGTCCGAACCGACCCCGATGACTGAGCCCGCCGCCCCCAATAAACTGCCCTCCCCTCCTGAGGTGGACAGAGGACAGAGAGGATGAACGCCAAGGAGAAGCTAGTTGGCAGCATCTTGTTAGACAACATAAAAGGCTAACACAAGACCACAAGAGAAGAGGGAGCAGGGCCACAGACTCCAACCTAAGCTGACCTGAACTTCCGCCCGGTGTCCTCTCCAGGTCGTACGGGTTCTTAGTTATGCCGTGGAGGTGGTTGTGGGACTCTAACCACATGCACAGCTCACTTGTGTTGGTGGTGCCCAGTGGGATGGCCCCCGCTTTCTTCAGCAGTGTCAAAGGTGGAGCGTCAACCGAGGCAACGACCCCGCTTCTGGAGCGTAGGCCGGAGGTGAAGGGCATGCCTGCAAGAAGAATATAACTACGGCATGATACTACTGACAAGCATCAGTTAGCTGTGGTTTTTTTGTCTTTCCAAACTACTGCTAAGCTAGCTGCTTAAACTCTGCATTTTAGTGCTGCCATTTTTGCACTGTCAAATCTGATGTTTCATCTTACTTTTGTAAGAGTGCTTTCAGGGGCCTTTGCTCTTACTACAGAAGACCACCAGGGGGCGACTAATATACCTAAACGTCAATGATAATTTTGACCATCTTTACATGAATTTAAAGGTATAAATTAATTTAAATGTACTGTCTATATGGTCTGCGTCCATTAAAAAATGATGAAATGATTAACTTCTGCAAGGGTACAACTGAGATTCAGTGAAGATTTACTTTTAAAAAAGCTAATAACTTCAAGTGAATGAGGAGTCTGAGTGGGATGAATATTTCTGGACTGTACCCTGGAAGGCATAGGAGCTTTTGACAGACAGCGGAACTCCCAGTAAAGGCAGCCTGTCCTCCAGCACCTCCTCTCCGTCCGTTTCCTCCTCGATCAACTTGTCTACCTGTGCGGCCTCCTGGAGGGCAGCGTCAAACCTTGAACCAGAGAGGAATTAAACCATTTAACCCAGTCCTTGTTTGACCCTTTCACGGTCAGCAATTCCCTCGTTTAAATATTAACGCAACCTTTTGTTTTTTAGTCAAAACAATAAGTAAATGTAGTAAATTGATCAAGTAAAACAGCAGTTGGTTGACCCGGCCTGGAATTAATAAAGTGCGGTGAAAGTGAATAAAAGAACGTAAAATAAAGAATTAGTGGGTCTTGCCTGTCCTTTATGACAGCGTTAATAAGAGGGTTGACGTCCTGGATCCTGTCGATGTAAGTCTGCACCACCTCCACACTCGACACCTGCCAAACCATTCAGAGCAGATAAGCTCACGTTTTACACAAGAGTATCTCAGCCGCCAAAGTCATTATGATATGACACAGAAAAAACTCATGCAAACGATGTCTCGGCGCCAGAGTTCTGTATAAGAACCTGTGCAGTTTTTTAAGAAACTAAACAGAATTCTCTGAAGGTGGTTGATCACTCAACAAAGATAATGCACAATAAAATCACGCACGACCTTTTGCAATTTGTACTTGTACTCTGTCACTGGTGCCAACATCAAAATCATTCAGTATCGATCAAAACTATCTCACACTCATCCATAACGGGGGTCTAAGAGCAACAACCCCCATCTGAAAAATGCACTTCTTTGAGAATACAAAAAAACTTTGTTGCGTTCTTGCAGAATGCTATTTATCAGAGACACCACATACGTTCTAATACAGTATTTTGACTGTAGCGCTTTATTATATAATAAACTTGTGGTGTCATGTTAAAGATAGATTTGCACTATTTCCATTGATATGAACAGCAAAGTTAATTTAAATGTTTGATATTCACGATAGTGCATATTTTGAAATGCTGACATCATTTGAGGCAATGAAGTGAGATACATAATTGCATTTTTTTACATTACTAATTAGTATTAGTCACCTTTGGTGTAACTTGTGGTAAGGGTAAAAATGCATGATCAAACCTGTTTCCTTAAGTAAATATAACTAATTAACCAACTTAATATAACTAACTAACTAATATAACTAATTATAATATAACTATGATTTTCCACATTGTAAAGGCTTCTTGCTTATTAATAACTGGTTTCTTGTACATTTTTTCCCAGCAAAGTTCTAGCTCCAGACCAATGTCCCCACTCCGCGATACTGTGACCGCATACACACCTCTCTCCGCCGGATCTTCTTCGCCAACTGCGTCGCTGAGATGAGCAGCAGCGGGTTGGTGACGGGCGAGAGCTTCACCGGCGCCGCCGCTTTTCGACGTGAAAGTACCCGGAAGACCGTAAACAGGAACCCCAAGACGGCCCAAAAGAGCAACGCCAGAACCTTTTCTACAAAGGTAGGTGCCATTGTCGCCGCCGCAGAGAGACGAGCCAAACACGGGCGATCCCAGTTGCGTTGAATTAATGCGTACGCCACTATTTAAAGAGCAAAACAGACCTGCGCGTTTACGTCGTGTTTGGCCAGACTAGGCGAGTCTACAACCGGAAGTTTAATAAGATCCCTTCAAGATAAAAGAAACAAACAAAAACCGTAAAATAGTCTTTACTTTTAATTTGTTTAAATACCATTATTTAAATATATTTTATTGTGTAGTTGTATTAGCATATCCTTTCTGTAATCGTTACTATCATAATTTTTATTCAAAAGCATTCTATCCAAAACTGACAACTTTGAGGCGGCACAATGTGACGATTTCGTTTGTAACCACTAGAGGGAAGCACTGGCACGTATATAAGGTCTAATGCGTCCACACGGAACACAATGAAAAAAAGTGGTATCTGCAATGCAGGTCAGTGGGTTAGTGGAGAATCCATAATGTGTGTTACAGTCACATCATCCTGCAGCACCAATGTGCTCACATGTCTGCACCATTTACGTGCACCACAATTGGAAGGTGTTGTTCTGTCTTGTAGAATAAGGATAGATGAAATAACGATTTTTGTTATATAATAATACTAGCATAAGTGTTGTTTGCTGCCTAATATTTATGTGTTTCTTCAATATTTGAAGTATATTATGATAATTATTTTGTCTTACATGTGGAACCTTAAATATGTTTGAGGTGGTTTCTTGCATTTATTGTGTATGTTGTGCAATATTTTATGTATTTAAACAAACAGCAATAGTGCTTTTAACACTGTTTATGTGGGACAAGGTAAAAGAAACAAGAAATCAATGAAACTGATGAAAAGGCAGCCACACTGCTGATTTGTTTAGTGATTATTTTGACTCATGGAGGGACCTCATTTCAGAGCCAGTGATGCTTCAAAAGTGGAAAAATTGAACCCATTGTGACCAATATATCTCCTGTTCACAACAAAATGCACGCAGACAATAACCCACGCGACGTCTTCACCCGCCGTTCCATAGCCGAAGAGGACAGTTCTTTGGTTTTGGTTCATTTGTTTTTCCTGTCGACAGTTCTAGTGAAAGCATGGAATAAAAGAAAGCCACCGTCCCAACTAAGAGCTCATTCCTCACCTGAAACATGAACCCGAGACTCAGAAAACAGGCATGTGGAGACAAGAGGGGAAAGCAGGGAAATGCAGTGTTTGCATAAAACAGGAATCTGAGAATAATGAGGGAAAAACACGCCATATGTATCTTGCCTTGCTGCTTATTTTTACTACTTAGAAGTAAAAGATAAATAAATAACTGAATTAATCATTAACATATATCACATTTGGTTTTATGTGGACATTTAATTCTTTTGATGAGACCACAGATGACCTTGCTTTTTCAACCCAGTCTGCTTTTAGGACATTAATTTACTTTGCTGGTCCCCGTGGACAGTAGCATTTCACTTGAAGCCATTTAGCAGCACCTGTGCCGCCCTGGAGACGACGTAAGCTGATCCATGTCAGCCTCCTGAGGTCATGCGTCTGTTTGGGTGCCTCGCAGTCACTCTCTCTACTTAAAATGAGGAGTACAGTGTCTTTTCATGATTGTTCTCCATGGGGAATGAAAACACGAATGACATTTTACCACTCAGGTCACAGCGCGATTTAGTTTTATTGTTGATTCAGGAACACTCTCAGTGTAAAGCCTTCCAATACAAATCAATTGAGAATACTGTAATAACTGTATCTCGGTAAATAAAATAGACTGTTTCTTAAGTGTGTAGTTGTTTATTTTTTAGATAAAGAAGGGTTTTCTTACACGAGTATTATGATATTTAAATTTGAAGACATTATTATTATTTTCAGTTTTATATTACTATGCTTTTATTTTGGAATTGCCAAGTTTCTTTGCGAATTTAGCTAAGAGCATTTTTGAGGGGAATTACTAGGAATTAAGAAGATTTATGCTTTAGCAACACCTATAATTCTGTTAAAAATGTGCCTTTTGTTTTCCTTTGTGTGCTTTTCACATGTTTTTGTCAATTTTTCCCAGCAAAAAAGTAAGCGTATCAAATATAATATTTATAAATGGTTTATGTGTCCTCCCCCCCTCAGCAGCGTCTCCACATCTCTGTCTGCTCACTTGGCAGTTGTCTTTCATCTAGAAAGATGGAAAGATGAGGGGGTAAAAGGGGGGTGGGGGGGAGCTCCCTTCATCTCCTTTGGGGACTGGTAGAGGCACATGAAACAGCTGGTGTGCTCCAAAAACCAATTATAGAGGTCCCTGGCCCCCCTGCCTGGCAGAACAGGAGGAGGGGGAGAGCCTGATTGTTAGCATCCACAGATGAGCCTTAACGAGGGGACGCCACTGAGTTGGTCAGATGGGAGGCACAGCAGGCGCCGGACATGGATTTGTCCTGCCGAGGCCTGGATGTATGGAATTTCTAAACCCAAAGAGGCTCACGTGTGATGTTTTACATGATGTGCACTGCCCTGAAGGCTGCTCCGGAGTTTTAGGAGATTTCAGCCTCAAGATGTATCCTTATAAAACTAATATGAGACTTAGATTCAATTGTACAAACCTCACCAGTGGGTGAGATCACATGACTTGGTGCCCCATTACCCACAGTGCAAAACACTTCGCTCACGCTCAGCGGTGTGATGCTACTCGATGATGCTCCCTGTCATGCATAGATGGGCAGCAGCTTAGTCTTTACGGAGAAGAGCTCAACGCTAACATGTTTTTGTTCTTGACTAATGATCACTGATAAAGTGTTGTGCCACCGCCACGGCGAGCCCACCACAAACTCGTAATAAAATGACTGAAATGTCATGTCAAATAAGTTGGCTAATGATTAAAAACAATACAAAGGCAAGGCCAAGACGTTAATCTAACACTGAGGTTAAATCTGACTCATAATAATTTCATCGCGGCATGTCTACATTTAACAGCCATGAAAAAGCTAAAGCCTAAACCAAGCAGTGGAAACTGGCCCAAGGTCAGGGGTCATTATTAAGATTAACCTTCCGCAGCCCAAACTAATGAAGATCTTATCTTCCTTATCTGTTAACAATTTTTTCCCCAATGCTAATCTCAAGGAAACATAAATGAAAAAAAAAATCTACATCCTGCAGGGAAATACTGTCTATTTTCCATACAATGACCAATTAATTCTGCAATAAAAATGTACAGTATGCATTTATTATTGATAAAGTAAACATGAGAATAGGTCAACAGAGGTCGACAGAACTTCCTCTGACACATACGTGCGTAAACGCTTGCACTTAATCCAGACACGCACAAACCTGCCGGTTACCCCTGCCGGTGTTTTGAATTAGTGATCAGACACCATAAATAATAAATAGGGCATATTGTATTATCATCAGACACAATGGTGTGACTTCAGGGATTATCCTGCTGCGTTCGGAGCCAACAACTCCACCGATGAATAACAAATTGAGAGTCATGCGCTGCACCGTGCCTCAGTGTGGCGGTGAGGAGGGAGGCGCTCCGCGGCGTGTAATACAATATTATATCAGGGGAATTAAAAATGAAAGAAAATCAATGTAAATAAATGGGCTCTTCGTCTTAAAAACACGACATTTGACCATACCGGTGAGAGCAGTGAAGGCGCCCCCTCAGGTGCATTTCTGCGGTAATCACGTGAGGCCCCGCCCACCCCGGCGCTTCCAATAAAACGCAGCAAAAAAAAAAAAAAAAAAAAAAAAAAAAAAAAGGTAAGCGTTTGCGTCTGTGCCAAACCCACCCCGGGACAACAGCAGTGACGCCGCCACACTGCGAAAGCGTTCGGGAGAGGAGATTAATCAGCCCACATAAAGCTTCCGGTCGCCATACGGAAGGTATCAGCAGCACGTGCGGAGAAGTATATAAACAACAAGGGACGTCCAGGTGAGTGACACGGTCCTCGTCCTCTGTGCTCGCTCTGTCGACGCTGTTTTGCGTAAGCGGAGGTTTTTTTGTTTTTTTTTTCCCCTCCGGTTTGAACCGTAGAGCTGTTTTCTATTTCTTGTGTCGTTTTAGTGCGTGCGCGTATCTGCATGAGACTCGAGTCATGCCCGCAAGTTACTCGTTGCACGTCGGGCATCCATAATTTACCGGCCGCGGAGGCGCCCCGCCGGGAGGCTACTGCGCGCTGCCTCGTCGATCGAATTCAGTCCGTGCGTGCGAAGCGCGGAATGCAGCAGCCAGAGACGACGCTGGTGCCCGCGAACCGTTCTGGGGTGCCGCAAATAACACGCGGAAGGGCCTCATTTGCGAAAAGAGAACCGGGCGGAAACTAGTGCAGTGCACGCTGATCGCGTTTCATCCCTCCCGATTGAGTCCTTGTAAGTTTTAGTGGCGGATCTGTCACATCAGACGCGCACGCCGCCCCCGTTTCCTCACTCTCTTCTCTGCTTTTAATAGGCTGCAGCGCCAGCGAGGCATCGGTGCGCACTGGAAACCCGGCGTTTAATTGGAGGAGCCGGGCTAAGAGGAGAGTCCCGGCCATTTCCAGCCCTTTACCACAGGAGGAGCGGAGTTTAAGACGGCAGCAGCCTGCGCACTTTAGAAAGCGGCCCAGCCTCCTGCTGCGCGGCACGATGGACTTCACGCAAACTGCGGATTGATTCTGCAGGACCGAGTCTGTTCTGGACCAGTACGTGGGGGTGGTGGCGGCGTTCCACCGAGGCCTCCTCACGGTGATCTGCGACATTCGGTTCTATTCACTCCCGCACCGTGGCCTCGCGATAGGCATGGGAATAGCCTCCAGGAGCCGGGCTGGATTTTAAAACTACGCACACGTCCCAAGTCCTCCTCCTCCTCCTCTCCCTCCACCTCCCGGAGAGGCCGGGATGGAGATGGAGTCGGAGCAGGCGAGAGACGCGGAGCCGCCCCTGCACAGCGTCCACGGACCCAACCGGATCCGGCCGTCGTCGTACCGGGCCCTGCGCAGCGCCGTCTCCAGCCTCGCTCGCCTGGACGACTTCAGCCGGGAGAAGATCGGTGCGGGCTTCTTCTCCGAGGTGTTCAAGGTGAGAAGGGGCGGTGATGGGGTGACGGAGTTTTCCATCCGTCAACACTTTTTGACGGATGGAAAACTTTATTTGTCATCGACTTCCGGTGTTAAGTAGCCCCCACACTGCAGCAACTTTGACCCGTTGGAGAATAAAATGAAATGAAGACAGATGCATCTTTAACGGCATCATCTATGCTCTATGCATTCTCAGCCTGCCAGTGAAATATATTCAAAAATAAACAAATATGGCTGTAATTCAACGTGTCATCTGCAAACTGAGCAGGTTGTCTCTCAGAAAGATCTTGTTTATGTGCTAATGAGTTGGTTTTGACTGATTTAAAGTAGCAGGAAATCAATATTCAAAGGAAGCGCAAGCACCCAGCTCAGTCCCCCTCTGATGGTGTAATGGTGGAAATCTACACCTCCTGGCCTGCTTTTTTTATTTTCTTCACACACGTGTGTGTGTGTGTGTGTGTGTGTGTGTGTGTAAGCAGATCTAGCATGAATAGGTCAATTTGACACGCGTACGTAACCTTACCCAGCCCTCTGAACATCCTGCCTCCGGCGTCTCCTTCACCCCACCGTCCACCTGGGGACGGCTGCGCAGCCCAGCGTGGCGAGGGTGTAAAGTTATCTCGTTGCGCTTTAGTTCGGGTGGTCTCAAGGCCGACTAATGAGGCAGAATTCAAAAGGGTGACTGCTGGTTCTCTTAAAGGATTCCACGGAATCCAGGAGGGGTTTTGGGACATGAGTGAATTCATAACACGATTAGACCTTTTTGGAGGACTGGTTAGCTTGGGGTTGTGGGTCGAGGGTGGGACAAATCAAACTGCACCTTTCTGTTTTTGGGAAGTTTAACAGACCTTTCATACCGCCTCATATTTGCCGCGTTCTTGCTTGCTAACACGATAGCATCTGCAGCACGGGCCAATAAACCAATCCGTAACCTTTTTTAAGTGAGTTTTTCTATGTTATCAGCTGACGACTGTTGATTGGCATCTCCAACAAGCCCCGCCCCTTTCTGTAGGTAAATCATCATCAACCTGTCAAAGTGTCAGGGCCGTACCGTGATAACTGTCAAACCCTCTCCGACTTGATGCATTAGTCTGATTAGCATCCCGTGCCTGTAGCCAGAGCAGGAAAAAACGCTCCATTCCTCTCCTTTGAATATCGTAAAAATGTATAGAAAATGCTCGCTGTGACTTTCCAGAGGCTGTACGCCGCCGTCTCGCTCTCTTCCGCCGCGGTGAATGCGGGAAAGGCTCTCTAGAGACGACGACTGGTATGTTTGCTCTGGGCTGCTGTGCAAACGTGGTGGTGCACCATGACAGCCTGTGGAAAAGGGTGCTATCGAGGGGAGAGACGTCATTTTTTTTTCCCTCCAACTGGAATAATTTGTTTAAACGTAAACACGTCGACTTAGAATCGAGTCAAACGCCAAACAGACCTCACTGGGTGCGTCTTCTACTATGCTAACTCAGGTTGGCCCTTCTGAACGGCCAACGAGCATGCAAATGTCAGCGTTTACGGCTGCCACCTTGAAATTGCCAGCCTGGTTTGGTTTTTTTTTTTTTTTTTTTTTTTTTTAATCGTGCTCACCTCACTGAACAGCACACGCGTGCACGCGTGTTTATTGAGCTTCAGCTCTTGCAGATCACTCTGGGCTTGCAACAGGCATGCACTTCTGCAAAGCCTACCAAAAAGATAACGGGGAATAAAAATAACAAAGGAAGGAACTCGGAGCACATGTTGCAACAGGTCCTCAATCTTTTGCATTTTTTTGCACATTTTCTTGTGCTTGGATGTCGTTCAACTTTATCTTAGGGATCTGAAACAGCACTTTCATTAAAAATAAATTGCACAATCATTTGAGAGATGCAGTTTTTTTTTTTTTTGTTTTTTTCTAATGCGCCAATCTGCAAGCTCCTGTCAGACTGAGTTGTTGTCGGGCTCTTCTCTGTAATGTCCACGATGTCCAGAAGCCCCTCAGACCTCGAGACCTTCGGTCTGATATAATATGATGTGATTGTCAAGTTCTGATTGATTTTCAATGAAAAGTTGTGGCGGTTATTCCTTCTTCTGGGGTTTATATCCCCACTTTGCTGAATTACTTTTACCTCAGCAGGGATTAGATTTACTCCCCCCTTGTTGTGATAATTCTACTTAAATTTTAATTCTCATCTGTCAAATTAGCCCTCTGATGTTGCTCTTGGCCTTAATGGCGGTAGCGTACTGTTGCGTCTACACAAAAAGGGCTTCATGGCTGAGAATCTCACTTGAACAATGACAAGTGTCCCCTGATCTAGCTAACTGTTCCCATTTCCAGGATTTATGCTTGCTAGCTGTTGCTAGCCTCAGTCAGGTGGTTTTCTTCCACTTCTGCCAGAAACATCGCACACCACCATCGCACAAAGCTCGCGTTCAGGAAAAACGACCTCCGTGTGCGGTCCTTAAGACGTGTTTAAGAAAACATCATGGTTGTAAAATGGAAAAAATCAGACAGAGTCTGACCGCACCAATGGATTGATGGTGCAGGGATACATTAGGCTAACGGCTAATGCAGTCTGCACAAGGATAAACTTTCCACCTGGTGAGCCTTCTTAATTACAAAGTTTTTGTCCACAAGAAGGTAAATTCTAAAGCGTGCCATCAGCAACAAAAACGGTCAGATTTGCACGTTTCCAGCTCTGCTTTTGGGGGGATTTTAGGGCCGATAGGGGGCTGTCGGTGTTTGCTCGTGCGACAGCTGCTTTTGACTGAGCCGTTTGGGAAGAAAACGGGTTGCCAGACGCTGCTGTGGCAACGCTGCTTTCAAAATGACACGTCGCCCGCTTCTTTCCTGTGTTTCAGGCAAAAAAAAAAAAAAATTCCTCAAAAATGCTCAATAATGGCTTGAACTTTAAAATGTGGGTCGCAAGCTCCAATTATTTAATTTACCAGGAACCATTTTCTGAATCTCTTCTAACATCCATTACTGACCGTTTTGTTTTTGGTGAGACTACTGAGGCCCGAGCTCACCTTAGACTGATGCGTTTAGGATGAATAGATTGTTCTGTGGATGGTCTCGGATGAAAACTCTAACGTCGCCTCTGAGTTATTATTTCAGCTGTGACCTCAGCGTGCTGATTGTGGGAGTTTCCCAGTCCGGACGTGTTGGGATGTGATCGGCTCGATTCTGGAAAGGATGAAAAGACAACAAAGGAGAAATTAGACTGCAGAGGAAGGCGTGTCCTTCATCAGCTGTCATCTGTGTGTTTGTGATCAGCTAAAGTGTGTGTGTGTGTGTGCGAGTTATCTTTGTATTGGGAGTGCCAGTTTAGACTTGCAGAGCAGCAGCTTAGCATCACATTTTTCCTTCACTATTCCTCCATTTCTAGTCTGGACCTGCTCCTCTTGCACAAGCAATTTAGCCGTGTTTTTTTTTTTGTTTTGTTTTTTCGTGCAGTTTTCATGTCACACGCCTCTCGCCACCTGAACAGCGGTGTTTGTTGGCGATCTGAGCCGGGCTAGGGCCAAGCGCAAGAGAGGCACCAAAACCAACGCGAGCCGCACGTTTCCACGTTATCAAAGTGATGACTGCGGTCATCTTGAGCTGGCCTCGGGTAAAGGCCGCTCCCCAGCAATAAGAGAAACAAATGACTTGATGCTTGTCAGTATCAGGCGCAGAGTTCATTGTGCGTGTTCTCAACTCCATGTTGTCGTACTATTTTTAGAAATTCAACCCATCAGACAGACAGACAACAAGCGTTTAGTGGTTAAAAAAAACCCCAAAAACATTAAGGGACTGTGTTGATCCAGTCAAGGTGTTACCAAAGAAGGCGGTTTGGCCCGCTGTTGTTGTGCAACAGACCGAGCGTCGGCTCGTCTGATTTCCTGCGACGTCCCTCCCCTCCTGCATCAGGTAGGGTTTCTGTACTCGACCACACGCAGGTTAGCAGACCCCCCCCCCACGCCTCCGCCTTCTCTTCCATCCAGCACGCTTCTCTGTCCTACCAGGGAGACACCTGCTTGCACCTGGGGTCGAAACTGTGTAGGACAGAAAACCCGGGTGGATTGCGGCCTCGGAGGACCAGGTTGACGGCTCCTGCTTCAAGCTGTTTGTGAAGGAGAGGCTGTTTTTCTGGAGATCCACATTTGTTGTTTGCACTTTACACAGCTTAAAATCCTCAGAGCTTAAAATCCTCACCATCCTGACGGTCAGGTGGTTTCCAACTTGTGCAACAGTCTGAGCTAGCTGCTAAAAGCTAGCTCCCAGCTGAGCCCTGCGTATGAGCTCCATGTCCGACAAAGACGCAAACGAACTGAACATACTGGCACAGAGGAGCGAGAGTAATGCCCGTGACCTTTGCTCTGCTGACAGCAGCACTTCATCGCTGGCAAAGGTGCTCTTTAGGGTTGATGGGTGTGTGCACACGTGCAAGTAGGCCACTTTCAGTGCGTGTGTTTAATTGTCCCCGTGTCTTGGTGTAATCTAGATGCATGTATTGATAACTGCATTCCAGTCGCCAGCGATGAGCAATAAAGTAGCGTTGCGGTATTTAAGGCGGGGAGGACTTTAGCTTGAGAACATGCTACTGTTTGCCGCGACACTAGCCACGAGTGAGGAGTTGCTTAGGCCACACAGCTGCGTAGGCGAAAAGAGGCGACGTTGCAACCCCAACTGCTGCTGCGTCAGCGTTGGGATCACGTATGTCGGTCGGTGTGTGTGTGTGTGTGTGTGGATGGCTGCCTGACGAGCACGTAAAGCCACAAGTGTGCCGAGGAGGCCGCTGAATTGGTGCTAATGGACGGAGGAGCCGGCGGCGTGTTAAAAATCTCTCCTAAACAGTCTCAAATGCTGTAATTCTATAAAGTCATGCACCCCCCCCCCCCCAGCTCGCACACGCCCAGAGTGATGCCCCGCCGAAGAAAGCGGCTTCCGTGTTCAGTTTGGATGTGTGTGTGTACATGTGTGCACCCGTGTGTGTGTGCAGCACTGCAGACAGGAGCCCACGGCCAAGGGTGGACTTACCGAGCTAAAGATTTCCTCATTGACTGGCTGCGTGTGTGTGTGTGTGTGTGTGTGTGTGTGTTAATAGCATTACTTCCAGTACTCCAGTCTGCCCTCTAATAGGCTTTTATGCTTTTGCATCACGCTGATCCTGTAGCCAGCTGATATCCAGACTCACACACTTCCCCACACACACACACACTCGTAATTCCTGATGACAACCCCTAGCCACCACCATCTTCCCCCCCTTGCCATTTTATCTTTATTAGCCTAGGAGCTCCACTCCCATTTGTTGGGGTGGAAAATACCCTGAAATTTTTTTTTTTTTTTTTTTTTCCGCGTGTGGCGCGTCAGATTTCCGCATCGACCCGCTGTCGCTGGCGCCCTTCCAGGTCGACTTGTATTGCATTAAGACAAGGAAAGGCAAATGAGGAGCGGTCTCCATCACTTTTTACTGCCGTGTTGCAGCAGTTGTGGAACAGTACCAATTACGCTGCCAGAAGTATTTGCGACCGTCTGTTTGTCTGCATTTCTCAGGGAAGTCAAATAACGCGTCGCCCGAGGCCAGAGTGAGCGCGTCGCTCCTGGCCGTGATTACCATACCAGACATTTCCATGGTGATAGCAGCGGCAAAAACAAATGAGGAGACTGAACCGACCTGCTAATGTTTCATGGCCGACGTCCAGAGACGCATTAATGCAACCCTGCAGCGCTCGTGTGTTGTATTAAATTCTCACTATAAATAAGGTGCTGCCAGCCTGGTCTTTCTATATCTGTTTAGCCTTGTGTAATGTTAAGTATTTTTAAAAAAAAAAAACCTTTATTTTTGGTGCAATCGTTGCATTAGCTTTTGGGTTTCTCACTTTTTTTTTTTTCTGCCCCCTTCTCTGGCTCTTCTCGCAGGTGCAGCATCGCGTGTCGGGTCAGGTCATGGCTCTGAAGATGAACATCCTGCCCAGTAACAGAGCCAACATGCTCAGGGAGGTCCAGCTCATGAACCGGCTCTCGCACCCAAACATACTCAGGTAGCTAGCCACGGAGAACGGGCTTCTGGGAGCGCTCTCCGCCGCGTACCTTCAACAAGGTGTCGCTCTGTCTTTCAGGTTTATTGGAGTGTGTGTTCACGAGGGGCAGCTCCACGCGCTCACAGAGGTAAGAAGCGAAGCTAGCTCGGTGGTGTGGGAAAGCAGCCTGGCTGGCACTTCTCAGTTTCCCAATAACTCGCAGAAGTGCACGTGACAAGGTTGTAATCGTTTGAGTTTTCATTATAGTTTAGTTTTAGTTTTCACTTTTTTCTGTGTAATTAAGTTTTAATTAGTTTTTAGAGTGGGTTTGCTAGTTTTTATTTTTATAAAAAAAAAAAAAAAACTTTCAGTTTTAGTTTTTTCATTCATTTGCATAGATTCAAATGAAAATAATCAAACTTACAAAAGATAACATTTAAAAAAATATATTCAGTAATCACAACAACCGTGAGCGTCCACAGCACAGCAGCTTGAAGTGGAAAAACGTGTGTAACTAGTGTGTGTGGGTTAAATACAGGGACTGTCCCCGCGAGGTACAAACCAAAATAACCAACAAGCAAAAGACACACACGAACGACAGAATTTAAGCATATTTAAATAACAAAAGCATATTTAATAGCTGAAGTGAGTGAGCGAGTGAAAACCAATCTTATATCAATCCAAAATGGATAAAGACTAAAATAAAGGGGTTCTAACCAGTAATTTTAGTTAGTCTTAACAAGTTAAACAAAAGTTATAGTTAATTATATTACAATTCTAGTTTTGGTTATTTCGTTCATTTTTGTTAACGATAATAAGCTTGGGCCTCGTGAACATCGGAGACGTCTTTTTTTGTTTTGATGTTATGCCTGTACGGCCCATTTCACCTTCAGTACATCAACGGCGGTAACTTGGAGCAGCTGCTGGGCAGCGAGGTGCACCTGTCGTGGAGCGTGCGCCTGAGCCTGGCGTTGGACGTCGCCCGGGGACTCCAGTACCTGCACAGCAAGGGCTTCTTCCACAGGGACCTCACCTCCAAGGTGACGAGGCGCACGCATCAGTGACCGAGCGCCGCCTGCGCTACCAAGCTAAGCGTAAGGAAAAAGCCCGGATACGGCAGTAACGGCGTTCTGGTGTGTGTCGCTGCAGAACTGCCTGATTCGCTGGGATGGCAGCATGTGCTCGGCCATCGTGGGAGACTTTGGTCTGGCAGAGAAAATTCCAGATTGCAGGTGAGTCCTAACAAGTCAACCCATCGAGCTGGTATCAGCACGGCGATTAGATAGGTCCCGCTCAATAAATCACACTCCTCCACTCCTCTTTTTGACCCTCCCTTCTTTCCTCCCTTTCTTTTCCTCTGGAGCAAAGTGTCAGCAAGGCCTCTGGTTTTTTACGAGACCTGTTAGTCACTGGAAGCGGTTTTGACTTTCTCGCTCACCTTTGGGACGCATTCTGAGACAGCGGGTCAGAGATATTTACGGCTGCGTGAGCTGCGAGCACAGCTGCTGTTTACCTGTTGTTGCCACGATAACGGAGCTGCTCAACGGCTAAACTGGGAATAAATGCCCTATGTCAGCGCTCCCCAACCTTTTTTGCGCCACAGACCGGTTTAATGTCAGACAATATTTTCAGGGACCAGCCGTTAAGATGTGGCGGATAAAGACAACAACAGAACATGAAAACTGTGGTATTTTCTAAATATAATAATAAACGTGTGTCAGTAGTGAGCCATAGATAGATGTAACGAAGAGAATCCGGTAATTTTTCAAAATAAAACATCGTTCAGTTTCAGATAATAAATAAAACCAAGTAATGCAAGTTATTTATTTTTTTTATTATTTATGTGCGGCCCGGGACCAAATGACCCCCAGACAGGTACCGGTCCACGGACCGGGGGTTGGGGACCGCTGCTCTATGTAACAGTCTGGTACTGGTCAAAGATGCTCATATATACAAGGACTGGACATTCACCTCTCTTCCTGTGTTTGCTCTTCAAAAAGCACAGATCTATTTAAAGCAAAGGTATCGGTTGGGAAGAGGAAGCTGAAGGACAAAGAGGCAACACAGACACGGTTTCACCTCATTTGCTCTCGCAGTGCTGTCTGCTTAATAAACACGTGACCTGTTGAGAAGACGCAGCTGCCACTGTAACCCCCTCCGGCCTTTTCCGACTCTTTGTGATGTTTCCCTGCACGCGTGGCTTCCGCCGGGTGTCATTGTGCCACTTTTGCGCGTGCCTGCAGCTGCCGGTGCTCTTCCCTTCGTTTCGACAGCCCTTGTTTGCTCAACAGCGCCGCATCCTGTAGCAGAACAGGCCGGCGTTGACAAGTGTGGCAGGGAGCGCTACCTCTGCCTTTGTGGCGCTAGGGGAAGGGAGCCTGGGGGAGTTTAGGAAAAGAGTTCCAAATAAGGTCAAAGTATTCCAGTCCTTCATTTCACTCTAACCGGACGAGCGCTGTCCCTTTTAAACAACTCAGTCCCCTCCTTGACTGTCCCATCGTCCCCCCCCAGGCGCTTTGACTTCATCCTTTCACCCCATTATCACCTTCTCTTGACTCACTTCTCCAAATTTGTGTTTACATCTGGAACCACGGGGACCTCGGCTCCACACTCTCCCGTTACTTCCCCCGCTGTCATCGTTTTGTCATGTTTTGCACCATCGTAGCCCGCAAGAGCGGCCAAAAATAGCGCCGACCGGAAGTGCTGCCAGCAGTGTGTGTGTGTGTGTGGCCTCCACACATGCCTCTGTTCCTTCCTCTTTTTTTTTTTTTTTTGTTTTTATATTCCACTAGATTTGCACAACGATATTTCCACATAACTGCAAAATACTGGCTTCGTAGAAGCAGAAGCAGCGTACACAAACATTAGCGCACGGCACCGTTTCACCTCGGATAACCTCTCGGCTTCTGGGTTAATGTCCTCGACGGTCATTATTTATTTGAGTTCCGTTTGAAATGTCAAAGCGTATCACCTTAAATGCATTTAAATGATGGCAGTTCTGTTTGCACATGCTGTTTGAAATGCCGTCTTGACTCACTACTACAATTAGCTTCTTTAGTGGATGGGAAGTTTATTAGATGTGGGCGTTTAACAGCCAGAGGGTCACACTTTTTTTGCTGCCCTGGACATGCCTGTGTGAAATTAACCTCAAACCTGAATAAGTCTACACTCTGGCATGCGATACAAATGCAGTGCTTTTAAGATGGAATCGACAATATTAATAGAATAGAATTCTATTCTATTAATATTGTCGATTCCATCTTACTTATAATCTTTAATTGGGCTGCAGAGTCGGAAGACTCTATTATTTCAAACATGCAATTTAAAACATTCAACAAATGATTAACAATAATACATCTTACCCAAGACAATGAGAGGAAAACGAAACCTCAACATGTTCGCTTCCATGGAACTAAAGAATGTCAATAAAACGTCCCTTCCCGAGATAAATGCTTAATAATAATAAATGTGTACTTGGAGCTGATATTTTAAGTATAAAACAATGTTTTATGTCTCTTTTCCTGTAGCGAGGAAGAGGAGCAGAGCCCTCTGGCTATCGTTGGCTCCCCCTACTGGATGGCCCCAGAGATGCTGCGAGGGGAGGTGTATAATGAGAAGGTAATGGAATGTTGATCATTAGCCTGCAGTAAGGAGATTGTGGAGTCCAAGGTCCAGAGGGCGGAATGAAAGCACTGACGTAGATCTATCAATATTTCTTAACTTGCTTATTTCAGCAGTGAGCGACGATCGTTGCGTAACCTGTGTGCCACTGTAGACTAAAGGAGCCATATTTGGTATGCAAAGTGAACAATAAAATATATTTTGTCTGCTCCGCAGGTGGATGTGTTCGCGTACGGGATCATCCTGTGCGAGATCATCGCGAGGATACAGGCCGACCCCGACATCCTGCCACGCACTGAGGTAGCGGACCCATGGGGGCAAATTCCTTCCCCCACCCCTCCTCCCTCACAGATCAGACACGAGGATGGCAGGGAAAACAAATATATACCGCCCCCAGGTGGCGGGAAGAGGCATAGCTCTCAAACGCCTCTAAAGATGCAGTAGATCCTGTTTTAAAAACCTTTTTATTAGAATTTAAACAAAAACCCTGAGGAAGATTTAAAAAAAGCCTCAAAGCTAATCTGTTGGTTGATTAGTGTGTCTTTTAAGGAAGAATAGGGTGGCAGAAACCTGTCTGGTAACTGAAAATTGTACTTGCAGAACAGGAAATGAGTCAGTGTCCTCTTGGATTTGAAAAGTCCAACTTAAACGACTAAAAAAAGCTCATCTTAAAGACCTGCAGTCAACATCTGTCCGTACATATCTGCACCATTTTGACTCTATGCAAAAGGTGCAATCAGCGTGCACGTAATAACAGACTGCTGCGTTCTCCCGATGTGCAGTGTGTGTTTAGGACACACAGGCCGTGTTTGAAGTCTTTTGAAGAGAGCGTTTCTCTATAAATAGTCCAACATTCAGAGCCAATTCAAGCCTAATAAAAGAATGAACGAACACAAACCAACCTCCTGAACTAAAAATAAGACGGCGGGTGGTAATACGAGTAATTTCCTTGGTGTTTTTGTGTGTGTGTGTGTGTAGGACTTTGGTCTGGATGTGAAGAGCTTTGAGCAAATGGTCGGAGACTGTCCTGCGGACTTCCTGAAACTGGCCATCTCCTGCTGCTGTGTAAGAAGCCTTCCAAGAAACTATTCCAACACCATCCTATAGCTTAGCTTTCAACCTTAAATGGGCAAGAAAAGAAAAGCCTGCATTGCATTTTTGAAATGTTGTTATGCTTATTTGGGGCCTCAAACATCTCATTCTAATTTTAAAGTCCTGAACGCAGCTAAATAAGCAAATGTGGAACCGCTTCTTATGACATCTACACGTTGAGCCATTTTAGAACAGCTTTAGTTTTTGTTGTCTAATTTGGGTTTGGCGTTAAAGACTGTCCTTCATTTCTGGTTGACTGTTGCTCCTTTTGTTGGGTTTTTCTCTGTTCACGACGGTAACAGGGTTGAACGGAACAGCCATGCTTATGTGTTTTTTTCTCCCCTGTTTTCCCAGTTGAATGTAAAGGTCCGTCCGTCCTTCTCCGTGATTGTAGTGAAGCTGGAAAAGAGGAGAGCTGCGAAGACGCAGAAGGGCGAACCAGCGGCCAAAGGTGAGACATCGGGACGGTCAAAATCGGATTTTGCAAACTTTCTGTAGCCAAAAATGGGTGAATTTTACTCCGCACGTCTAATAAAAAGATGCGGCTAAACACGGATTTCCCTGTTTCTTCCTTTCCCAAAGCCGAATGCCCGGCTGTGGAGGCCTTCCGAAGACATTCCCTCTGTCTCACGCCGGATGCGGCACTCTCCGATGGCCAACCCCACGTCCCCCAACCCTCGGACACGCCCTCTCGCGTCCACTTGGCTGCTCCCGCGCGGGTCAACCCCTTCTCCCTGAGGGAGGACCTCAAGGGCGGCAAGATCAAGCTGTTCGACACGCCAAGCAAGTCGGTGATCTCCCTGACCTTCACCCTGCCGCCTCCGCCCGACTGTAACGATCCCTCTGAGATGGACGGCGAGGACTGGCCCAGGAGGCACAGGCGCTGCCACTCGCTACCGTGCACGCCGCCGCCTCACATAACGTCAGCGCAGGGCAGCGCGCTCGCTGAGGCGGAGCCCTCGTACGAGATGGACTCTCTGAATGACGACAAAAACGGCTTATCTGAAAAAGAGAGACTGCTGGAAGAGGAGGGGGGCGATTCGGGCCTTCCTCTGTCCTTTGAGCCCCTGTTGCTGGGCCAGGAGAAGGATGTCGAGGAGGAGGAGGAGGAGCCGATGGACTGCTCCAGCTCCCCGGACACACAGGACACCACCTCGTCACCCTGCTCCAAGCTCTCGATTCCTCCCTGCGACGCCTCGACTCCCCTCCAACCGTCCACCCCTCCCTTCCAAAATGGCTGGCAGTCGGACGTTTCCAACGGACCTCCCAGCTTCCCTCGTCTCCCTCAGCTGGACAACAACAACACGGTGGCAGGTCGTCCTCTGGGGTGGGACAGCACCACCACCAGCGCTCCCACCAGGACCAAAAACAACGGCTACGGCTCCCCGGCCCCCGACCCCGCCGGGCCGTCCCCTTTTGGTTCCGGCAGCGGGCACTCTCTGGAGCAAGAGGAGGTGATCTCCTGCCCGGGCTGCTGCCTCGCCGGCTTCCGCTTCCCATCAGTGTGTCTCAGAGCTCCACCACGCAGGAACCCCTACAAGAACCTAAACGGGGACCACGGGGCCTCTCGGGGACTCCTCTGCCCTGGACCCAAGGATCTGTCGCCAGCTCCTACCCCTGCCACTGTGACCCCCAGCATGGAGCCAGGGCTGCCCCTGCCAGGGCCACAGACATAGGCCCCCCTCCCCCCACTGCTTCTCCAGACCAAAAACACAGAAAGGGCACGTGCACCAGAAACCTTTAGACGGATGTTAAGCGGGTTCCTTCTCAGAATTTGCACAGACTTAACTCAGCAATACTCTGCTTACCTTCCCCCACACACTCCCACTTTGGGTGCAGGCTGTGATCTGGTCTTTGCTAAACACACTCCAGCTGACGCCGCCAGAATCACCTTTGCTGGCAGTCTCCCTGCATATCGCCCTCTGCTGGGCTGAGGGTGGCACAGACGGACGACTGCGGCGTCTTTAATGGTAAAATGCGGCGCGTGCTTCACAGCGCAGCGCCGAGTGGACCGTGTATATTTGCATAATGTTAAGATTCTTACGACTGATACCGATGATGATGCGCAAAAGTGGAATGTTTAGTATTATTACTGCTGCATTGATATTTGATGTTTGGTGCTGTTTTCTGAACAAACAGCCAGTTTTGTTTCGATGTCTCTTATTGTCAAGAGGAGCACAGGCTACTGCAGGGCTGCGTGTGTATTACGAACGCGTGTTGGAAAGAGTGTGTGGGTCAGAGAGCGAGACCAGTGTAGGCTGTATATTATTATTATTATTTTGTTGTTGTTGCTGTATATTTCTCTGGTTGCCTGGTTTAAGCACTTCAGCTGTATTACTGCTAATAAAAAAAAAAACTGTTTGTCATTACCTTTGGGAATAAATAAATCTGCTTATTAATGTACAAATGTTTATTCTTCAAGAGGGGGCATTAAGTAAAATGATAGCTGATGTTTCTGCTGCTTCTCAACCTGTTTTTGCGGTTTGTTTTGCCCTCAACAGTCATGATTTAATGCTTTTTTTTAAATTGGCAAGTTTTCTGCTGAAGCAACCCCACAAAAATAAAGGTCACGGTCAAATGACCTCAAAAATCAGGCCAGTGTTAGAAGCTAAGCTGCAGGAGCTAGCATCAGGAAAGCACTGGGGGGCTAAGGAAGGGAGACTTTTCATGCACATTTACTAAGTTTTCATGGTCTCGGTCTTTACAGTGGAACCAGTTACCAACCTGGGTCCGAGGGGCAGACACCACGTCTGCCTTTAAGATCAAACCTAAAACCTTTCTGTCCAGTAAAGTGTACAGTTGGCCTCAAACAAAGTGTGTAGGGCTGATAGATCTAGTTAGTCAGTTCTCACAGCCACAGGTAGAATAGGACCATCAAACTCTTCAGTCTTTAGCACAGCTGTGCTGCTACAGGCTCCGCTGCTGGGGACACGACCATGATCCACTGAGCAGTTCCTCACCTCAACACCAACCACCACCTCTACTCCCTCACTTCCTCTCCTTTTCTTCTCACTGGGATTATCAGCGTATACAGTCTTCCTCGCTGTTTTGTGTCTCTCTCTCTTTCTCTGTATCTTTCTGCAGGTCTTCCATTTCCAGGCCTTCATGCTGCACGGATCTCGGCCTCTGACAAACCCACTGTCAGCACCTGCCTGTGCTGTTCCCTTTTTCATTAAAACCTGCCTACACTGGATTATGTATATATGTTTTATGCATATTATGTTTGCTACGTTTGTATTTCTATGATTCTATTTGTTTCTCTTTTATTCTCTCTGTCCTGTCTCCCTCTTCTTCTCCTCCTTTACCCAGCTGACTTCCAGCAGGATGGTTCCTCCTTGTGAGCCTGGTCCTGCTCAAGGTTTCTTCCTGATAAAGGGAGGTTTTCCTGCCACTGTGCTTACCGGGGGGTTCCGGCTCTGGGTTTCTACCTCTGTAAAGCACCCAGAGACAATTTTATTGTAAAAGGCGCTATATGAATAAAATTGAATTGGTCTTTAACTTTTAATTTTCTGGTGTGCACGTTTATGTTTAGCACGTTGGCCCCACCGAATTTCCCAAAAATGCAACTCTTGTAGTTTTTCCAAAAGGGCGGTTGCCCCGCTATTTTCCCAGCTCAGATTAACCACACAACCCTGAAAACACCCAACATTATCTTCTCTGTCTGTCTCAAACTTCTCATCCTCTAAGTAGATTATGCAGTCCATCCTCTCCCTTACAAAATACGCCGGCCTTCAATTAAGTCCTTATTTCTCCTCCCTCGCTTCCCTCCATCCCCGTCCCATCTGCCTTCTGCGCCACCTCCTCGCCGTCTCTTCGCAGGCTCTCATTGGTTTTCCTTTCCCGGAACGGACGCCAGTGATGTAAAGGTCAGCAGTCAAGACCGTCTGACAGATCTGATCCAGAGGTCACCGGGGTTGCCATGGAGACAGCAGGTGCACCCACGGGCCGCTTGGGGCTGTGCGTACTGTTCGCCCTGCTCGTGAAAGGTGAGTGTTTCCTCAGTTCCCTCACCGGCTGAGACTTGTGACAACCGGTCGAGCATCTCTGAGCGCGCTCTATTTATGGCGTGCGGGTTTCGTGCGAACCTCCAGGGTCGATTGGGTTAGTCTGCTACACCGCGCTGGAGTCACTGGATTTAGGCTGCCTCCTGCGGTGGGATTGTCCCCATGCCAGTCCTAATACCACCTACACCGTACAGACGAAGACGCAGGGGTAAGTCCTCTCCTCACACTACCTCATTTACTGCTTTGCTACTTATCTGACACAAGAATTTCATCCTCTGGTCTTCAGTTTAATAGATTTGTTTTTCATACTGTTCCCGTGTACATTATCTAAATGTTTTGTATTTTATTGCACTTTTAGATTCATAATGTTGCATTAATAAAATTAAAATAGAATTCCCCAGTACTGAGAAGTGTTCTGAGATCTCTGCAAAGCAACCTCCATAAAAATGATCATGTAGAAGGAACTGCAAAACTACACTTTGTTGACATAATTAAATTATTTCTAAAAAAAAAAATATTTCTTCTTCATCTTTTGCTCTAATTAATCAGAAAATGTTGCATTTGAAAAGCTTTAAACCCAACGAGAATGCTTGTTTTGTCACAGTTGAATATTTCTGAATCCTTGATAAACTCAGGTCTGTTCTGGGCACAGGGAGCCCTGGCAGGATGTCTCCTGGTGTGTCTGGCTCTCAGCCCGCACCTGTGACCTCTCTCAAGCCTTTTCCAACTTCGAGCTGTACAACATGATCCGCCTGGGCGTCCACCTCAGCCCCAGCTCCACTGTCTGGATCCAGCCGCGCAAGTTTGACTACACCGACTTCAGTCCGTCTTGTCTGAACTGAGAAACTGAGAATCTGGAGTGCTGAGTATAATGTCAAATCTCGGTTCTTCCCTGCCCTCCACAGCCTTCAGCCCTCCATCGGTCTCGGTTTCCCTCAGAGATGAGCGCCTGCTGGTGAAGGTGCAGTTCCCCTGCGCCGTCAGCAGGAGGTGCTCGCTGGAGCAGTGCTGCCCGGTCTCTGAGCTGATCGACCCCTGGACCACCGTGACTGTGTGCAGCACCATCAATGACTCCCACTGCCAGGTCTGCATGCCTTTTCACCTCCTTATACAGATTTTTAAAGGTCCCAAACACGAATGCTCTATTTAAATTCACAAGAGACAAACACAAGCTGAACCTTGGATTTAAATCCAACCTGCAATGATTTAAAGCATTTTGTGTCATTTGTTCTGGAAAAACCCACTGTCATGTCACAGAGCCGAACCGTTTGGACACAGGAAGTGGTGACCTACGTGGACTTTTCCGGTTTGGCTCCAGGGCAGAATTACTGCGCCGTGGCCAACTTTTCCTACCCAACCTTCTCCATGGCCGCTTCTGCAAAATCCTCCCCCCAGTGTGTGGAAACAGTCTCCAGATCGGGTGAAAGAGCAAAACAATCATAATTTACACCTTAATAATCCAGTCCCGACGTTATTAGATGATCATTTCAAGTCTTTTGAGTTATAACGCACAAGATAGTTTCATAAACAGTTGAAAAGTTTGATAGTCGCTAACTTGCTCCCAATCACGATCTCTTTCTCAAATACGATATTTGAGATGGTGCTAAAGGTCCATCCCGGCATCGTTATCAACAGAAATCCAAAACCTTAAAGGTGGAGTCTGCACCTCCTCCTCCTTCTCCTCCTCCTCCTCCGCGAGTCTCTGACCAAAGCCACGCCCCTCACTGGCGTGCACGAGCGCACGTAAGTGAGCGCTAGCAATATTAAGCTAACATTACCACTGTAAACAAGCCGGTCAGTCACGGATACAATCAATTAATAATCAAAAAGAGATGATAAACTTACCTGTCGGGCAGAAATGTTGTTAATTCTGCGTCGCGAGGGATGTGCATTAATTAAAATTATTGTTATATTCCGCTGGGGTTTCGGCTCCTGAAACCCAAGGTAACAGGTAAACGCGAGGCCGCGGGTGCCCGCTGAGTGCACGAGAAATGATTGACACCCCGTCAGTCACGAATTGTGTGTCTGATTGGTTGTTTTTTCTCCGCACGGTGGTTTCGTACAAGTCAAATAAGAGACACAAGATGGAGCCAGAGAGCTGTTGTTCTTTCCCACAGATCATTTTACTTACGCTCTATTACTGTCAGCTGCACTACTGTCAGTTTCCACAACATGACAATAAGCGTTTTCTTGTTTGTTTTTTTAAATTGCAAACTCCACCTTTAAAGTTTGCTTATTCAAATTAGTAAGTAAGATAAGTGAAATTATTGTGAATATCAGATGTTCATCTGGAGCTCCAGGTGGTGTTTGCTCTCTGGTGATTTGTGTAACCCTCCTCAGGATTGATGCCAGTGCTGGGTCTGGGAATTGGGCTGACCTCTATGCTCCTCGTACCCTTTGTCTCTGTGTTGCTTTTGCGACGGCACCAAGCCGCACCAACCATGGAAAACCCCAAACCTATGGTATTCAACTGAATTTATTCCTTAATCTTTTGTCTAAAATTCATCACACTGCTCAACTAAGTCAATCTTTCTTTCACAAAGGCACCCAATCACGATCCGGTGTCTCTGGTGACTCTCCCTCTGGTTCCTGTTGACCTCTGCGACATCCACGTGGAACTTGTTGACCAAATCACCACAGAGTCCTCCTCCAGTTTCCAGTCTGACCAGGACCTGGAAAACCTCCCTGTCTCTGCGCCACTGTGACCCCAGCTCAGGCGCATTGTACTGGGACAGTCCAGGGAAAGTGCTGGAAGGAGGGCTGGACTCTGGCATCAGCACCACACCTGTGCCTCACCCTCACGGAGGAAGAGTTAGAGTTCAAAAGAAGCCTCAATCTGTCTCCATCGCTGTCCTCAGAAAGGTCAAGATGCACATTTTTGCTGCGCCATGGGGTCAGAGAGCTTACTGGTGAGTGAGATTCACCAGTGAGGCAGAAATAGTTTCTGACAATTCCAAAACAGCTTTTTTTTGTTTTTTTTTTTAAGTTTTCTGCTAAGGTCCAGTGACCTTTTGGCAACTCCATCCAAACCGTAAGCCTCATAAACAAGAACTAAGCAGATAAAGGCTATTTTCAGCATATACACATATGACTTAGTTTAACTGTGACTGATGCCCCCGAAAGTGTAAATTCTGACTTCATATTTTTGTGCCGTGTTTCGCTGGCGTTGCATACTTTCTGCAACATTGAGATGCCTCGGGGGTTTGGCCGTCCAGCATTGTTTCCTTTTGTACCGTTCCAGAGTAAACGCTGACACGGGGGTTATTCTAGGCTCAGTCCTTCTTAGCATAATGATGACAACCGTACATTCAAACAAATGGTTAAGTTCATCAAATTCAATGCAAAATGCGTATATAATCACAGAAATATCACCAAATTTTAAAACAAGTGCGCCATTTTTTGATTAGTGTAGCTAGCTGGTAAACCATTTAAAGTGTTTACATTAATATAAGGATGATTACAGTTTCCATGTCTTGGTCACCCTCCAGGTGGGGGGCGGTTTAAGCTTCTTTCGACCCCCAGCGTCGGTGGTATGACCGCCCAGGTAGTCAGCAATGCACAATTACCAAACCTGCCACGCGTCATAAACGCTGCACGGCAGCATTTCATTCGGCAAAAGCCCCGAAAAATATACAGTCCTTTTTATATACACAATTATATAAAATAATCACAAATTGGTGGTAGGTTGACTTTTATCAACAATCATTTATTTGGCCTTACGGCAATAATTATTGTACATTATATACACATAAGCAAACAAAGAGTTCTACGTCCTTGTTAAGCAATCTTGCAGTAAAGGTTGGCAGTGCATTCTTGGCCTTTTTAACAGTGTCATGTTTCCGTCTCGACTGCAAACAAGCGCTTGGTGTCAGTCGGACTGGAACCTCAGTCGTCTTGAATCAGGACATCTGATCCGGTTTAGCATCGTCGTTGCAGTCCCTGCTCATCTGCGCCAGTACTGAATGGGGGCGGGTCAGACATTTAGATGGAAACATTACTTAGCATGTTCACTTTTATTTGCTTGACGCCGCAAAGCCTGATTTTCTTTGCGCTGATACCTTCAAACCGGAAATAAGGGCACCTACCTGAGCAAACTTGTGGATCTGTTCCACCACAGCAGCAAACAACGCGCCCACGCTCTCATCAATCAAACTCTGCATGTAATGGACCGCCTCCTCGTCTGACAGGTCCAATCTGAACTTGTCCTGCACCTAGAGGCGACACAGTGGTCCAGAAATATTGCTAATAAATTTAACAAGAAAACGGATGCTTTTATTTTGAAATTCCTCTTCTATTCAGCTTCATGTGTTAGGTGAGTCACTGTGTTGTGTTTTTGCTTACTAATTTACCTTCTTAACAGTTTTGTCAGGCTCCAAGGCAATGTCAGGTATGTTGGCATCCACCATCAGAGAGAACAGATTGAGGATCAAGTTGGAGTATCTGAGATAGAGAAAAGAAGTTTTATTCCACTGTTACCAGTTTGAATGAATCAAATAAGTTGTTTAATGCCCAAACTGCAGGTTTCCTACGGCAGCTATTTGCTGCTATGAGATCCGTATCTGTGTCTGACCTCCTGAGGTGCAGGAAGGCCGTGTAGCACTGCTTCCTGAACTCCTGGTACTGCTCGCTCTGCATGCCTCCCATCCCCTCCACCATTTCTTTACTCAGCTTCATCGGCGGCGGCAGTGGTTTGGGGTCTCGGCCCAAGATGTAGCCGAAGTCGATGTGAAACAGCTTTCCTGGAGAGAAGGCGACGGCTCTTAAACCGAGAAACCCGGATCCCAGATAACCCGAAGACACGAACCCGAGTCCTTCCCACCTGTCTTTGTCAGCAGCAGGTTGTCCAGATGTCTGTCTCCCACTCCGAGGATGTAGGTGATGACACAGTAACCAGCTGAAGAGGGGCAGGTGAGGGTTATATCATTGATTTAGAGCAGAGGTGGGCAAACTAAGGCCAGGAAAAAAACCCACGAAAACGGGGAAAAAAAAAAAAGAGAAAAAACCCAATGTGGCCCTTCGAGCAAAATAAATCCGTGTTGGGATCGACAGATATAGAAATAAAAACCAACCCACCACAGCTCTTGACGTAGGTGTCCATCACCTCTGAGCTGATGCCGTAAGGTCCTTTTTCACTGGGTGCATGCTTCCTGAAGAAGCTCTGTTGAAATAAAGAGCTGTCCATGAGGCGTTCCCAGGCGTTACCACATGCTGAGTCACCGTTTCTGTTACGCTAACCTGGATGTTGCCTTCAGTAGCCAGAACTTCAGCAACGGGAACTGACTGAACAAACTGCATGAAACCTGAGGGGATCACAGAACTGGATGGTAAAACTGAGGCGAATCGAGCCGACACCAAAGTCCAAAAGACGATGAAGATGACAAGGAAAGGCTGAGGGCGGCTTACCGTGCTTGGTGCTGGTGGCTAGTACTTTATAAGGTGTCAACTTCAGGTCCAAATTCTCTTTCCTCAACAGCTATTTACCCCAAGATCAAAATATTTTCCCACAATTAGCCAAAATCGATTTGTGCATTGTACATGTGTATTTTTTTTAATCCTTCTTCAAGCCAGAATGTTTAAACAAATGTCAAGGCATACCTTGTCCATGAGTGAGATGATCTGAAGGATCAGCTGATCCTGCCTCAAGTCGTCACCATGTTTGAAGATGACGGGGTACATGGCTCCGTCTTCGGCCTTGAAAATCAGCTTGGCCGGCATCAGCGCGCTCTGATGCGCACGCAGATGTAAAACAATAAATAAATAAATCACCCGCTATCAAGCCGACGCAGCCTCAATTTGAAGGAGGCGTTCTGAATGATGTTGCTCTTTACCTTAAAGAGGGTGGCGGTCTCGGGCACGATGCCTGTGATCCGGATCTGAGGCTCCAGCGGGAGTGGGATGGGCTCAAACTCTGAAAGGTTCACCTTCTCGTTGTCGGCCAGGAGGGCCTGCAGCCGCTCCGTCTGTGCACAGGGTGACAGGAAAGGCTCTCTCCTGATTTGATGTGCAGAATAAACAGGAAGTTAGTTCAGGGATATTCTCCCGCAGACCTTTTTCTTTCGATTCCCGCTTTCTCTTTGCACAGCTTTCATCAGCTGCACCAGTCTGTTCACGAAGGTCAGCTGGGAGGCCAAAAGCGAGCGCATGATCCTCACGCTCTTGTCGCCCTAGCGGGGACGGAAAGTGTCGGCGTTAAAACAGGGCGGAGCAAAAAGACAAGAAGCCTCGTTTGTGGTGAGTCACTCGCACCACAGGTTCGGACCTTGAGCAAAGCCTGGCTGAACCGCATCATGACGTTCAGGTACATCTGAGTCTTTGGGTCTCTCTGCTGGCTGTCCTGGTCCTCGCACTCCACAACCACATACCTGAAGCAGCAGCACAGCTCTCACCGACACAAACCATTTGAATAAAGCCATACTTTGGTTAAACTGTACTCACCAGTATAAATAGTTGGCCAGCGTGGAGTTCTTACAAGCGCGGGAGATGAGAAATGTGCACAAGTCCTGCTGTGAAAGTAACATTTTAACCAATACCCTATGGATTTCAGTCAAATGGTATAAAACCAGTTTTTTTCAGCAACATTTTATACCTCCAAATTCTCACTCTCTGCTCCTTCCTTTCCTTTCAGCGTGACGGGGGAAGCTCCGGGGGTGCAAGACAGGATCTGAGGACTGTAGGGACAGGAAAAATGTGGAGAGCACTTCTTCAAAGGGTCATTTTCAAAGACTCAGCCAACTGATGTGTCACTCTGGAGAGCTAATTAAGCTTAACCTCGCAAATAAAGGTTCTGGAGACAGAATTTGAGAACGGATCTGTGCATCTACGTGTAAACCAGGCTGGACCCACATCCAGGTAGAACGCTGTGGTTCAGAACCCAGAACACAAACCCTTGTGTAAGGGTTCGTCACTGCTCCAGTTCCTGGCTAGAGGTGGAAGGAACGATGCCAGTACAAATCAAAAACACCTGGAGAGTTCATGACGGCTTCTGAAAGAACAACAATCAAACTCCTCGCAGCGAAGTTCGAGCTGAGCTAAATTTAGATCCGGTTACGAGTCATTTGCTGACCACAGCCGACCAGCGAGTGTCAGTGAGTCACCGCTGCTGGTGGTGTTGGCTTAGTAACAGTCCACATTGGGAGCAGCTGAGCTCCGTAATCGTCTGAATGTCCCTGGCTGTCTCACCTGCTGCCGGGCTCCAAGCCTCCCTGGATATCGCTGAAGTTTTCATACTTGAGTGCCTGGACCAGTTGGAGAAGGTACATCAGAAGGTCCTGTAGGAAGACGGGAGCAGTGATGACTGAAGAACTGGTGGTTTAACAGCGTATCTAAGGCAGGGGCATGCAGACCCAGGCCTCCATGGCCACAATCCAGCCGGGTTTTCTGTCCTACCAGGCAGGAAATGCTTTTACCAAGGAAAGCAGGGTCCCAGGTCAAAGTGTCGTGTTGTGTTGTTGAAATCCCGGCTGGATTGCGGCCCCCGAGGACTGGGTCTGGACACCCCTGATCTCCTGATCTAAGGTGTTCTCTGCAAATTTATCTTCTCTTCCTGCTTACCTCATCATCCGCCTGCTGTAGCCGTGCCACGGCGTAGCGTCTGACCGTGGGGTTGGTGAACTGTGAGGACAGCAGCTCCAGGGAGTCCTCCACATCCATCGGCCTCCACTTCCCAAGAAGCTCCAGGGCCTGCTTGGCCTCTTGGGGCAGGTCCCAATTCACGCACTTGAGGAACTTGGTCAGGGCCTGAAACGTGTGGAAGGAGCAGGAAGTGGTGTATCCATCCCACGATATAAACCCGAGCCACGACAGACATGGGACTGAGCACTCACCTTCTCCTGTGTGGTGAGGTAGTACCTGAACTTCCACACCAGGTCCTGCTCCTCGGAGCTCAGCTGCTTGGTCGGAGGGTAGCTCACAATAATCTAGCGTCGCACACGCACAGATCTCCAGTTATAAGTAACAATTATGGGGGATGTTTGTGTAACATATGCGTTACTGGACTATCTGATCCAATGGCACGCTTGTCACTCACGTTCAGCTGGTCACGTGTTGCAGCGTTGGGCTTCAGGTCGTGGTCCGAGGGTCCGCTCCGGAGGCTACGAGCCAGTTTGTGGTGCTTGCTCTCAACCAGGTTTTCCTTCAGTGAGAGCATAAATCAGTCGAGAGGCACGTAACACATAGCAAGTGCAGCAGATGTATTTTCACATTTTCTTTCACTTTCATTTCATGAACAGTGATTTTATCTCTCTCACCATCCCCATCTGTGGGTCGGGGACTTTCACGATGTCACAGCTCGTGAGGATGGGCGAATCGTCGTCTCCATCCTGCGTCGACACAAAACGAAATACACTAACCGGTGCTAAAATGTGTCTCGCTCTGCATTTTTTAAAACGGAACTGACCTTTTCGTAATAGACTATGCTGTACTCTTTGTCGTTTGCTTTGACGCGAGGAAACTCCACCATGAGGTACATGAAGTTAGAGCTACGCTTCTCACTCTGCGGAGACATAGAGGAAGACAACTTGAAAAAGGAATTGGGTGAAAACTTCAGGCAAATTTCAAATGCAAACATGAACATCTTAAAACCTTCAGTCTCCAATTATGCGTCGCTTGCTAATCACTTTAGATAGCAACTTGTGCTCACTTAGATAAGCGGACTAACAGTGAATCACCTCACCTCGTTGATCATCTCAATCTCTCTGAAAGTCAGACGGTCCAGCCAGTCCACTTTCACCATGTGGCCCTGTCGATGGGCCTTAGTCAGCTAGACACAGAGAAAGAAAGTAAAGGGGATGGGGAAACGGAGAGGAAAATACAGAAACTGATGTTGCTGCACAAAATGGTCACAGTATGGTGGCTGATATGCAAACAGTCAGCCGTTCATGCACAAAACCCAGTGCTGGAAGCCAATTCAGGTTCTCCTCCACACACACACACACACACACACACACACACTCTCGCAGCCAATCCACTGATGGTCACTGTGGGTGTCAGGAATGTAAGCACACATTTGGCCATGAACAGGAAGCGTAAAATTAGTATTTGTTGTTTTAAAACAAGCAAAACTTCAGGTCAAGTGCACTTGAAGTCAAAGATTTAAGAATCATAGTGATTCAAAATTCAAGTGGCTTTTCAAAACATTGCACAAATATTAAACTGGTGTCCAAAAATAGGCAAAAAAAACAAAAAACAAAAAAAAAAAAACAGGTGTGCATATAAAGGATCCAGCCAAATCGCAACAGCGGGAAACGTGTGATGAGTTTCAGAACCTTCGCAGACAGGTGTTCATACCACAACCTGATTCTAACACATGTACAGTATTTAAAAAAAGGACTGGAAAGTATCTGCAAAGGCTTTATATGCATATACACACACTACACTGCCAGCAGTAACTCACATCACTGAGTACATCCAGGTCAGGACTCTGGAACAGATGAGGGTTTAGACCTCTAAGTTTTATTTTCAGGCTCATTTTAGCCCTTAATTCAGACAGGTCATCCTTTGAATCTGCCCCATTCCATATACGCCCTCCGTAACGCACAGGGGAGTGTTACCTTGGCGAGTCTGCCCATCTGGTCCTCCGTCAGGCCGCTGCTCGTTCGTCCTGGTGTGGCGGTGGGGTCCCCACCATCTCCCTCCACTCCCGGCCACACTTTCAGATCATGCATCCCTTGTCGGAACATGCTAGAAAGAAGCAGGACCGTCTCAGTGATGTTTGGTTCAAAGGACTTCCTGTGTTTGCCATATCATCTCACCCATATTTGCCAAACAGAGTGACAGTGGTTCCCCCGACAGGGACGGCCCTGCCCGGTCCATAAATGTCCCACACTGTAAGAGCAACCTGGGCATTTTGGGGAAGGTCCGGGTACTTGACCGGCAACCGCAACCACTCGTTCCAGCTGAAAAGAAAAGCACAATTTTAGGATTTTCCAATCTAACTTTTGTAAAGTCAGCACAGACACAGACAGATTAAAACTCACTTCCAACGTGTGCTGAACGCTTTGTACGAGGTGCGAACAGGCAAAGCCAGAGGTTTTCCTTCAGCAAACACCTGACATGTTACATAGAGGTCGGAGCAGTTCTCCTGGTAGAGGCCGGAGAACCTGAGCATGGGGTCCTCAAGAAGGGCTTTGTAGCTCTTCTGCTCCCGTTTTCCTTCTAAACTGCCTCTGGAGGTGGTAGAGAGGGTTAATAGTCTTACACTATTAATGATATTAAGTCCAAGACATTAAAAAAAGACATAATAAACTTGTGAAACAAGCAGTCTAACAATAAAAAACATTGGAAACGTTGAACGGCATTTAAGTGAACCTAAAACCTATACGATTATATTAGTTATATTGATAAATGATTTAGTCGTATAAAAAAATATATGTATGTTAAAAAAAAAAAACTCCTTTGTTGACAAACGAAATAAGATGAAATGGATAATTCATTTTAACTGGACTGTTGTTGACAATTTCTATCAGCACAATGTCGACAAAATTTCGTAATAACGGCGAGATATTTGAGTGGTTGTTTTATGAAAAATTGTTCACACCGATTTTACGTATTTTGAGCAGAAAGTTAGAATTTGTCTGAAGAAGAGAAAAACAAATACTGCATGTCAAACACAAAGCAAACACATCAAGCATCCACTCAGGTCACAAGATCCATTAGTTAAGTCTTCCTGGATAAACGGTACTGAGCCCAAAACTTACATCTTAAGTTGCACATTGATGTCCAAGTCACAGCTGTAGACATAGTTGAATTTATCACTTTCCATCTTCCGAGTGGAAAACGCTAAATTCAAAGCAAACACTTGAGAAGTGCAACATTAAATCCTGAAAGGTTTGACGACACTTCGCGAGCGGTTCAGTTTGCGACAAGGCCTCAGTTCCTCACAACAATACACTCAAACTACCGCTGACAGGCAGAGCAACGTTCTCAGCCTTTCATACGTTCAAAACACTTAACTTGTATTTTCTGTACTCAATGTAAACACTTGACTTTGCCAACTGTTTCAGTAGACATCATTCGACGTTTTAGATTGCTACACAACATAACATCAACCGGATTCTAATACCAGGCAAAAATAGCCGATTCACGATGCAGTGGCTGTGTCAAAACCCACTCACGACGAATCGGGATCATCGTTGTATTTTTGTGTCGATTGGTCACGTCTGCAAAAGACAAGGAGGAAGTAGAAAAGAGACCGATTTTAAAGTAAAATATATTAAAGGAACAGTCCACAATCAGCAGAAAAGAAAATAAACTGAGCAGTGCAATGCTTTTAAAAGTATGAAAATGTTTAAAATAGTTTATGCGCTTATGTTTAATATTTTATAAGTGACACTGAGTTGCACTGTATTATATTTCTCAACTCTGCTGTTTACTCTCCCTTTGAGGGTTCACTGTAAGCAAGATTTTTGTTTCTAGTTCACCATAAAGATGTTTGATCATTCCAGTATTTCTATTAAAGGCATTTCCATTAACTGTTATTACATTAGAACACACTTGTTACAAATTAAGTGCATATCTGTGACAGGTAGCAGATAAAATCCTCAAATCCTCATCTTTTATTTCATTTTTATTACATCATGTTGTCATCATGACAGCCAACTGTGGGTCATATGAATGAAAACGCATTCCTGACTACTGGAGCCCAGTCAACGCATTCTGACAACTGCTGGAGTATCTGAGAAATCCATGTAAAAGACCATGTTATGAGACCACAGAGATTTCTGTGAGAGGATTGAGAGGATTTTCCAATGATGTTGTACCTCGAGCAGCAGATAAACAACTAAATGAGGATGAGCTTATGTTTTATTGGAGCAGCGCTGCATCATTTGCTTTTATAGACCTGACATTTTTGCTTTTGTTTCACACGACACACCTTCAAGAAAAATACTTGAATTAGTTAGGTATGTGTGGGGGCTTCTCCATCTCCATTTCTTTTTTGCACACTAGCAGATATATCTAGAGCAGCTCATTAGAATTCCAGAAGCATACAGTTTGGTTGTGCCACAGTAAGATGCCTCCTACTCTCCTGATGCAGGGCAATGGTAGATCAACAAAAATAAATTCAGGGACTCAACCTAACAGGTGAAGAGATATCTGTTTAAGATGATGGATGGGTGTTCTAAACATGTGTTTTTCATATGCAACTTCAGTTTTCAGGCCTTTTGGCCAACCAAACCACATGAGTCTGAAATGTTGCTTCACATTCGCTAATTCCATCCCCTCTCCTGCCCGCCCTCTCTTAGTCATTGCACTGGCTGTGTCATTGTTTCTATCACGGGAGGTTCATGCCCGCCGAAGCACATCGAGGTGTTCTCCACAGTGCCGGAACAGTTCCAGGATACAAGATTCCCTTCTGTTTACCACAAATCACACCAAATCATTCCTTGATGGATGTCATCGCCGGCAGCGTCGTCAGCCAGACCTTTGGGCCGCATGACGGCACTGACCCCCACCTTCAGGATTGCATTCGTAAGAGCCTCCGGATGTATAAATAAGAGAGCAAAAGTGAGATGGACCAGATGAAGATGGAGCTCGCTGGTGTTCACTTTGTTCTTGCAGCTTCAGGGTTTCTCCTACTGGCCAGTGGTAGTTCTGCTGCTCCCATGGTGTGCCACTTTGACTCCCGAGGTGAGGCCAGAAGCTCTCTCAAACACTTGATTTGACCTGAACAAAATAGAAAACATGTCTTTAGTGTTAAAAGTGTTTCTGGTTTTAGCACTCTGTGTCTTCGATGGGAGGAACTACTCACTGGGCGACAGCTGGATGGACAGTTGTCTGCAGTGTACCTGCCTGCATCCCGTCGGAGTCGGCTGCTGTGAGACGTCAGTACTCACACAACTTTAATACTTCTGTGAAGGTTTTTATGTGCATGAAAATATTAGAACAAACGTGCATTGAAAACACTTCTTTACACTGCTGACTTTACAGGGTGCACCGGCCTGTGGATTTTCCTGCGTGGTGTCAGGTGTGGGTGGAGCCGGTTACCTGCAGAGTGTCCCTGGTCCAGGCAGCGGACCCCCGTCTGCCCTGCTTCCCCGGTGAAAACATCCAGGACCCCAGTCACGGATCGCCTTGGCAACAGCAGCAGCTCCAGGGGTAGCAGTGCCGCTCTGACATCCATCTCTCTGTGAAAACAAGGCTCATTAAAGGGTGAAATCAGTCATTGATATACTTGTAATCACATGGAACAGCATCTGTGTCTTTTTTTGGACTGTTATTCAGTTAAAATATAGGTGTTTTCAAATAAATATCGCATTTACAACACGTATTGCTTCATATTAGTTATTAGTCGCTGCTATAAACCTGCTAATAGAAGTAACCAAATGTTGATTTAATGAAGATATTATACATAAATTACATCTTTACACATTTCAAATATAAATCACTTTTAATTCAATTTTCCACCTGTAATATTTACATCTGAATACAACCTCTGCTACATCTCAAAATTACACAGAGTAAAAATGTTTGAAATAAGAAATAGATGTTAAGTCAAATGAGAAAGAACGCTGATGTTCCAGAATGATGGATGAAAAATATACATATGAAAAGAAAAAAACACAAGTGCACACTTGTGGAGTACATTGCTGCCTGTACCCAAATTCTTTAAACATCCACAGTAAACGCTGATTTTTTTTCTTGTAATATGCAACTTTGTAACCTTTCTCATCTGGAAAATAAAAACCAATGCGTCTCTCTCTCCGCGCCTCATCTGTCAGTCAGATATTAATACTATTGGACCCCGTAAAGTGGGACATGTAGGATGCCAAGGCCGGGTTGGTGGGCAAAACTTTAATGGGCAGATCCCAGCTGAATGTATCCACATCGACATGTTCCGTGCCGGTCCACACGGTGACCTCTGATTGGTTCTGCAGCACCGTGGGTGGCTCCAGCGGCTCTCGGGCAGTAACAAATTCAAAGTGCAGACGCCACTTCAGGATCACTGCAAAGAAGAAGAGTTTTCAGGCATTCAAATAATGATGAATGACATTTTAGCCTTCTGGTGACTGACCTATGTCTGTGCTGAAGCCTGGCGTGACATTGAGAGGAACTGGGAGAGAGAAGTGACTGGAGGCAGTGTGGAGGCACGATTCCAGGTGTCGTCCGTGTCCTGTTACGCTCACCGCCTGTCCTGGACGCCGCTGGTACTGCTGCTGGACCTCCTCCTCACTTTGTAGGCTGACAGAATACTGCAAAGCAAACCCACGTTCTTTTTTGTCAAACAATGTCATACAAAACCTGAGTGGGCAACGTGTAAAGACAGGAACTGCACCTGCAAGCAGGGAATGTCTCCCTCTGAGAAGTTAAATGTGCCAATGATATCCTCCCCGAGTCTGTAAACTGTCTTGAAGATGCAAAACTTTGCAACTTTCCCACGCATGTTGGTGATATTAAACATGTCTAAAAATAAAACAGGTGTTAGTGTCATAATAATGTCTCACTGGAAACAATTTAATAATGTCTTGAAAAAGACAACGAATGAGCAAAATGCTATATCTATCTAAATTGCGCAACAGTGGAGAGACAGTAAAGGGGACTAACGTGGGCAACGTCTTGACGTTGTGACCATCAGCATGTCCAGCGCTCTCTCTAAAGGCTGAGCATCCCTGCGGCTAGCCTCATCTTCCTCCAGGAATGGGTTGGATGGTGAAACCTCCTCATCTTGAAGAAATGGAGGTTCTGGCATGCCTGGAGATTAAGTAAAAAGTAGAGGTTAAATGTCACACAAGTTAGTGCAGGGAGCTCCCATTTTGGTCACAGGAACCAGACTGGGGCTAAAGTAACACACCTGTGTATTTACTAAAATCTGAAGGATTTAATTATACCCAACCTTGCAGAACAAGAACTCTAAAGGGAACTCTGAGCAGTTTGATGGGAGAGTTGACTCTCTGGCAACCAATTGTCAATTTGTAGACATATTTAACTGCCTGACCACGGAAACTCGGAGGACCATCTATGGGCACAATCTCACTGTAGGAATCTGTGAAAGAGAAAAAACAAAAACAAGAGAAAAACAAGCATGTCTGAAACCTTAGGTATCACAGTATCAAAAGTGTAGATCCCAAACATACAAGTTCTGCTCTCCCCAGGATCCAAACGCAGGTCACAGAATAATATCTTAGGTGGTGTGTCCAGCACACATTGCCCTCGCTCACCTGCAACAGTAAGGGACTTTAGGTGATTTGAGCCAGACTACAATGCTTTGTGCAGTTACTGTAACAGCAGTATAAAGGTTGTTGCCCTACCACTAACCTCTGCTTGGAATAAGCACTGTGTCGCTTCCGGCCTGAACATCTTGTTTGTTGCCCTGAACAGGTAAGGCCACTCTGCTCTCACTGGCATGAAACTGGCAATGGATCTGAGCACTGGCCCACGCAAGCATCTCACTGGGTCACAAACAGGAAACAGATTAGATAACAAAACGTCTTTGAAGGGAGTGTTTAATCCTCCACATTGATACTATTAACAGAATCTAGAATGCATTCTAAACATTTCAGCTACATTCCTTGTGTGTCACATTCAACAGTATTAAGTAAAGAATGCATGGCGTTCTAGAATGCTCAGCCCGTAATTAAAGCTATTATCCCTGAACAAATGATAGTTTGACAACCTGCTGGCAGAGGTGGAAAGGTGAGACATAGGGTTGGTAAATGTTATTAGACATTCCATAAGCTCCCCGGCGAGGAACACTGGGCCTCGAGCCATGGAGGCCACCACTTCGATCATCTGAAACATTAAACCTCAGGTTACCGACTAAACGTAAAAACAAAACGTATGCTCCAAAGAACTGCTATCATACGCTAGCAAAACAGATAACTTTTGTAGTTCCGCTGGCTCAAAGAACTTTACGTGTCATTAGAACACATACCTTGAGATGCTATTCTAAAAAAGTCGTTAATTATAAACGCCAATAAGTTTACTTCATCTATTAAACACTACAAAGGTTTAAAGCTTTCTCAAACAATCGAGGCATAGCTTAACTCTGAGCTAACGTCGTAGCTACAGTAAACATATACGCTGATCGAAGATATGCGCTGTGGAATGTCCAATACCTCACCCTGGAAAGTGAAACACCTAAACAGTACTATAAGTTAAATTAAAATTACATCTTATTTTTTTAAATAGTTGGTTTACATTTTTAATTACACTGATATCCATATTAAACATGTCTAAAACGAAAAACGCAGAAAAGGAAATTATAGATGTGCTTTTTGGTTGGCCATTTAAAACGGCATGCTCTCCGGAAATTGGAACGTTGTTATGGTAACTGTTAGGGAAAAGGAAGTTAACTACAAAAATGCCTTACACACTTAAACATTTCCACCTCTCAATCCACATTTGTCAATTTTTATAGTCATGTAATAATAAAAGCTTAGTGCTGATCATAAAGCAGGAACGAAATTAGAATTGTTGACGAATAAACACACCCCTGCAGCTCCAAATCGTACAGTCTGAAGTAAACTTAAAATGGTATTTTATTCTCCCGAGTTAATCTTATGAGGCTGGGATTGCTGTTTCACAAAATTGACACAGTGAAACTGCTGAAACAATTACACTTACTAGTAAAAGTTTCATATATTACTAATTCAATGTACGTATGAGTAGAGAGGAAAATTTATTAACATTTATTATTAACGACATGCAAAAACGTTGTGACCTTACAGGTAATGCTGAGGGCTAAATAACACGACAGGATGACGTTGTACTGTTCGTCGACGCTAGAATAGCAGCTGGGGCTACATGGCTCAGAAATCGGTTTGCAACAGCGGAGGATAGACACCGCATCTATGATATTTAAAATTTCTTTCCCGATCGGCATTCCTGCAAAGACTGTTCTCCAGCCTTGATCAAGAAGGTAGTGTGTCTTTCAGACTTAATCGTGACAAGATGCGCACGCTCGAGTATACTTGCTATAATTCTAACCGCTAATTTCATGATATCCTTTTTCTCTTCACTTTAGGTATCACAAATAAACAACTCGAATTAGTTTCCAGAGACCCTTCGCACAATCTGTCACCCATTCTTTCAGCTGTTGTTGCTTTCAGTTTATGTGAGACAGACCCAAATGGGCTGTAATCTAAAGAAAATCAAAATACAATATCAAAAATGATTCCAGCTCTAGATGCTATATAGAATAGTACAAACAGTTTAACAGATTACTCTGGTATGTGCAGATTTTAATTTTTATACCTGAAAAGCGGTTTACTAGTGGTAGTAACACCCACCTACCTAGTCTTTGCATGTTAATGACTGTATAAAAGCAAAGACTAGGTTGAAATCCCAATCTGCAAGCAGAGGTGATTCTACAACCATTCACTCAAACAACCCCGGTATTGCAAGCCATCCTGCAGAAAATGACTGAGGAGTGGGGTGAAAAGTGCACAGCTGACCTCATGAGCAGGTATGTCTCGAAGGAAATGGGCTACGGCGTCCCCGAGGAGGGCTGGCGTATCTGCCTTGCACACGAATTCAAGGAGAAGAGGAAGCCTTTTCAATCAGGAGATGTCTCCCTCTCCCAGGTTTTGAAACATCTTGGCCTTGGAATCAGGTGAGACTTTTATTTTATTTTATGGCACAGGAATCTCTCAGTAAATTTTCCCCAGAAATGTGGCAACGCTACTACATGTCATGGTTATTGAGAATCTACACAGGCTACTACATGTCTGATTCAGGATCAGGCTTAGGTTCAAGGCGGAAGGTCTATTCACTACTTTTACAAGGACAGAGGAAGGTTTTCCTGATTGTAAAGTCAGCCTTGCATGCAGTTCAAACATTGACATCTGAAATATAGCTATTCAGTCTCAAGATTAAAAGAAAAAATCAAGATCTATGGATCTGTTGATATGGCCATGTTTGATTGCCCCAACCGGATATTTAAAGTCCCCTAAGAGGGTTGTCGAAATGCACAGCCAGCGAAACCTTATCTATCCTGATAATGTGATCTAACATAACCCTAGAGAGAATGGATCTTCTTCCTGATAGTCACGTGGTCTCAAAATAACACAAAATATCTTAACCTATATTTTCAGAATAGATATTCAGGTCCTGAAATGTAACAAACGTAAAATATAATTGTTTTTCCAATGTCCAAGAGTTAAAAAGTACATGTGTATATGTGAGGTAATGGCTGCTTTGCTATCATTTTAAAAGAACTGTTGCACTGCAGGCAGTTCTGATAACAGGCTGCTGAACCAGTTAGTGTCTGTTCAGAACCAGATCTGAGCCAAGAACCATCGTTTGCTCTCTGCCTGTGCCGCTAACATCAGTAGTGTAACGTGTTACAGCTTCAAATAACTAGCGTAAACCGATCTCATTCATCTGTGCAGCGGAGCCATGTCATCATTGTTCCACGGTCTGAGCTTTTGCAGTTCAGAGTTTTGCTCGGACAGCAGTCAGGCGCTTGCATAAGTTTGTTTTGACAGCAGGGAGAGAAAGAAAACCTTCGCAGCAAGAGCAGCATTTTTACCCCCCTTTTTTTTTTTCTTTTCTTTTTTTTTTTTCAAATCTGTAGCTTTGGAGCCTTAAAGGGTTTTTGAGCACCTGACAGGAAAGGAACACCAGAAACTTTAAGCCTTTGCAGCTTCTGCGAGTTATTTTGTTGCTTTTAACCTGTTAGTTTGTAGCAGGATTTTAAACATTCAGATGGGAAATAAACCAATAAAACCTGTCAGTGAGGACTTCGGTAGCTTATGGTGAATATAACCACAGAAAATCCTCCAGATCACGTTCAGAACATGAGCCAAAGCTTTTTTTCTTTTTTTTTTTTTTTTGGACACATTTACTGTACTTAATAATTTGGACCATGATTTTAGAAATAAGGGATGTTGCAAACACAATAAACTCATTCAGATAACATCACTCAGATAAAGTGGATCTGCCACTTCATTTTCTTTCTTTACAACTGTTCCCTTCAGGCAGTTGCACAATTAGTCATTTTCACCTTCTGTGTGTGGGTGTGTGTGTGTGTGTATGGGTGTGCTTGTACTTGCTAGATACTGAGTACAAAAATCTGTATTCTACTGGCAAAGTGAGGACGTTTTTGGGGAAATGAGAACATTTTGGCTGGTCTTCGCAAGCTCAAAGGCCTGTTGGGTTTAATGTTGGGGTTAGGCTCAGGGGTTAGTTGGGATAGTTAGGGTTAGGGTCTGGGTAATACATGCTGCCTAGGAAAGTCCTCACAATACAAGAATGTGTGTGTGTCGGTGCTTGTGAATACAAGTAATCCACTGTTGCAGCCTTAGTTGAATGCAGCTGAAGTTGGCTTAAAATTTTCCTTTATGGCCCTCTCAGAGTTTACTCTGGTTCAGGTCGATTGTTCATTAACAGATGCTTAACTGATATTGTGTGTGTGTGTGTGTGTGTGTGTGTGTGTGTGTGTGTGTGCGCCTCTGTGTGTGTTTTTCCAGATATCTAAGATGGTGGTACAAGAAGACCCGAGTTGAAAAAAAAGCTCCATTCATTGATATGTTTGGAGCTCTACCCTTACGTCAAATATATGGTGAGCATGTATCTCCCAAATGCAACGCTAGCTTTATGCCAGCACCCTAAACTGCCAGTTGATCAGTTGTTGTGTGTGAGGGGTGGGGGTTGCTGTTCCACAGTTGGTGACAAAGGAAGCATGATGACACCACACATGCAATATCCAGCCCACACCCTCATTCTTTTCTAACAAAACTATACAATAAGAAGCTAAATGTGGTCTTTAAAAGTGATCCGGGGGTTAGTTATTCTATAAAAACACAGTTTCTTGTCCATTTATTGGCACCATAAATATTTAGGTGCTCCGCTTGGTGGGATCGGAGGAGGAACCATCACAAGAGGCTGGAGGGGGGAGTTCTGCAGATGGCAGCTCAATCCTGGGATGTACCACTACAAAACAGTTATCGAAAACCAGGTAAATCAGCGTCATGGCTCTGCTGTGAATTGATGAACGATAAGATGACGAAAACATAACGTACTTCTGCTCCACGTCTCCTCTCAGTTTACGGTGTGTTTACGGCGCGACGGGCAAACAGTTTACCAGCAGGTGCTTTCTGTGGAGCGTCCTGCCATGCTACAAGGCTGGAACTGGGGCTTCTGTGGCGAGTATGCCTACTACCACGCCTTGTACCCCCGTGCCTGGACCGTGTACCACCTCCCGGGACAGAATGTCACTTTAACCTGCAGACAGATCTCGCCCATCATCCCTCATGACTACCAGGTACGGGAGGCGTCCCCCTCGCGTTTCACAAAGTTGGTTGAAATTTTCTAAATTGCCCTCTTTTTCTGTCTCCTCCCAGGATTCTAGTTTACCCGTGGCGGTATTCGTGTGGGATATAGAGAACAAGAATGATTACGCCCTGGACGTGTCCATCATGTTCACCGTGCTCAACGGGTCAGGACACAAAGACGACAAGAGCGGGGGGCACTGGAACGAACCCTTCCGCCTGGAGAAGGACGGCGAGGCGGTGTCTGGAGTCTTGCTCCATCACTGCACTGCGGTGAACCCTTACACTCTGTGCATCGCAGCCCGAGAACAGGTTCGATTCACCAGGTGTAAAGGATGAGCTGGAAATGTTTAAAGTAAACCTCAGGATTTTGATTGGCCAGGTGCTTGTGTGTCCATTTTTGAACAGCCTGAAAGGGACATTACCCACCAGACAGCCTTCAGCCCAAAGGGGACCTGCAACGGCCTGTGGAATGACCTGATCACTGATGGACGGTTGGACTCTCCTACAGGTAGGAGATGGCAAAACCAGTCATCGCTACAAAACAGTTAAAAGTGTACATTTGTTATCCAAAATTAGATCTCTCTGTGTCAACTGGACTGAAAGGTTTAGTTGTACATTTGTTATCTTTAGATGCGATTACCAGTTGCTCCGACACGGTCCTGTAACAACCTTCAGCTGTCCGCATTCCCTCCTCCAGCATCCCCTGAGAAGACGAAGACAAAAACAGTACATTTTACAGCGTGCTGAGGTCCAGAGGATCATTACCGTATTTTTCGGACTATAAGTCGCTCCGGAGTATAAGTCGCATCAGTCACAAAATGCATCATGAAGGAGAAAAAAACATATTATAAGTCGCACTGGACTATAAGTCAAATTTTTTTGGGAAATGTATGTTACAAAATCCAAGACCAAGAGCAGACATTTCATCTTGAAAGGCAAGTTATAATAACAACAGAATCTAGACCAACAGGCTGAACAGGTGTCAGGTATGATAACGTAACACATTAACAGTTATTCAGCTACACAATAGCATAAAGAACATACGTGGGAGGCTGAAAAGGCAGGATTAGCATAACAAACTCGCGAGTCCAATAAGCTAGTTTAACAAAATCTCAATCTTCCACATCACTGAATCCATTGAATTTGTTAGCAACTGGTTAGCAAGTTTACCAAAATCTCCATCTCATCACTGAATCCATTGAATTCTTCATCCTCGGTGAATAGGATTTTCTTTTGGGGGCATTTGTGTTCAGTCTTTCTCAGTTGTCTTTAAGTTAATGTTTAAATTCATTTTCAGTGGTACAGGAGCAGCACATACCGGCAGTTGTCAGAAGCCTAGAGCGCCCTCTCGTGGCTGTAAGTAATATTTACTCCTTGGTCATGTCGGCCAGTGTGAATTAACATATTTTAATATATATAAATTATATATAAGTTATAGTATATATAAGTTGCACCTGGGTATAAGTCGCAGGACCAGCCAAACTATGAAAAAAATACGGTATATGTGTGGTGGTGCAGTGCTCGTCTCACCTCGTGGATCATTGTGGCTGCCAGACCGTACACAACCCCAATCCACACTTCGTCTGACTGCACGCTGGAGCGATCGGGCACGCCCTCGGGGCGCATGCCGTTAACGGCCCCCATCTGGCCTCCAGCAAAGCTCATGACATTCAAGTCAAATATGGATTGAAGTGCCTTCTGGATCTTCTCTTTTGGAAAGGCCTGAAAGGAAAAACGAGTAGTTTTAAGACCCACGGTGCAATGCTAATTCATGGTATAATTTGCAGCCTAGCATATTAAATAGGGGATGAGGTCATCGACTCGCCTGGTATTCTCCCTCTCCCAAACCGGATGCCCGCAGAAACCAGTGGCCAGCACACTGGTCAGACATGACGCTGTTGGAATGGTCGTTTGTACTACTGTCATAGTTGTAGTACTTGCCTAATTATAACGATAAGGTGAGACATTTTAAACTGCAAGCAAAGGCTCACAAAGAATTATTATCTTACCATTCCATAGCAGTTTGTCAAAAGCAGCGCTCCCCCTGTCCAAAATGTCTCTGTAATACTGGTGTTTCGCATCATTTTCCAAAAGTCTGGCCATTTTGCACATGACAACCAGGGACGCCAACCACAGCCCGCCACAGTACGCGCTGTGAAATATTGAGATGGGATTAAGACGTAAATAATGTCGCTATAAAGCAGCCATTTTCACGCAAGGCTCGGCATTTATCAGTCTGGACGTGAGCGTACGAGCTGCTCAAATCTCACATCAGGTCTGACATCGTGGACGCAAGTTAGAGTCAGTGTGGATTCGTGGTGCAGCGCAGCAAAATCTTAAAAAATGTAAAAATAATGATCAGACAAACCTCAAACTGGTCATTAAGCACAGGCAGCCACACGCTCAGTACAGATTAAAACGTAAATGAACTGAATAAAATAAATATATCTGGTCTTTTTTTAACGGAAGCGTTTTGCTTCACCTGGAAAAATATAACCAGTTTTTTCCTGAGATTCATGTTTGGTTTGTTTTTCGGTGTAATTATTTCTGTTTTTCTGACTTAATTTCTTCGTTTTTGTTTGCTTCCGCCGCTGTCGGCGTTCTCCAGACAGCGTTGTTCTGGGCTCCTTTAACACCAGTTTTCATGCTTCCAAACAGCGCGTCCTTGTTTAACCTCCACCCCAGACTTGAGGGGAATAACTTCCAGCTCGAAAAAGTTTTGGTTCTTTCTCGCGTTTGACTTCAGTGGGCGAAGCCTCTGAACCATGAATATTTAAGGGCGGAACATGTTAATGATGATCGGTTTCAGCCGCCGCATTTATCAGGATCCGCTGAGTCGTTCGCTGGGATTGGCCATATACGAAATTTTCATGAATCACACGGGGGGGCGTCTTTTCACCACGCTCCCTGCACACGGATCTGCGCACGTTTCTACGCAAGATTAAAAAATGAGGGCCCTCATGTCTACCCTCTGTCAAAAGTGCGCACAATCATGCGGGATTTATTCCTAAACGTCGTCTCACCTCGGTCCAGTCACCGTCCAACCATCGTAGGTCTGGTCGGCGTATCCGGAGTTCTCTATCAGTCCGTCGCCATCCAGATCAAACTTTAGCTCCGACTCCATCACCATCTAGCACAACGAGCAGAAAAGACCCGTACGTCTGCGTTCTGTCGAGATAGACGCTCGAATGTCAAACATACCTCGCAGATGGGCCACATGTCCCGGAGGTACTGAGCGTCCTGGGTGAGATGGAAGTCTCTGTACACTTGCAGGACAAACTTTAGGTTCAGGTCCTTCCAGCCTGCGGTGTCATGGATGAGGTAGGCGTTCATTCTCTGCCAGGGCTCATCCTCTGTCGACAGAGGTCACGGAGGTTTCGGCCTGAGTTTTTCATTGCCTGTGAACGCAAAGGAGGTGTTCCGTTTCTTACCTGGGTCACCGATGTCATGGGGGACCACGCCTTTGGTCTTGACAGGAGAACAGAGGCCGTTCATCAGATAGAGCCGCTCTGTCAGGTCTTGCTGAACCACGCTGCCAGCTGAAAAGAGGAACCGGGCCCGACATTGCTCGTGTTTTGTTTTTTTTTAATCAGATACTGTGCGTAACACCTGGCTTGCACTTACCGATATCATACTGCAGACTCAGAGCGAGTTTAGGCCACAGCATGATGAGTGCAAAAGAGGCGTAGTAGTGCACGTCATACGTGTTGTACATTCTGTACTCCTGACCTGGGAAAAAAAATTGATAATATCAAGTCGTGTAGCAGCAAAAGAGACCATTTCAGTAAATCTTCCTGTGGACAATCTGAAATTCTTAGATAAAATGATACAAAAAAGGAGAAACTAGAACTGGTTCTCTGACATTCCCGTCTGAAATGTTTGAAAACTAGTTCCCCTTATCCTGCTTTTGCAGGCGCTCCCCACTTACCCTCCAGGTAGGCAAAACGCCCGTACTCCTTGATGACTGCGGGCTGAGCTGGCAGCCCCCCGTCCTCAGAGCGAAGTCCCCCGCTGACATCGATGTCCTCCGCGAGCTCCGTCCACACCGTCCCTCCGTCGGCGACAAAGTACAGCTCGTTGAAGAGGGCAGACTTATACCAGGCGGGCAGCGAGCTGCAAAGACGAACGGAAAGTCAAGCATTTCATTTTTTTCAATCTTTGCAGCCGTTGTTCAGTCAAATTAGCACCTGTCCTCTAAAATGGGTCTCTGCCACTCCTCTATGCTCTTCTCCCATGCTCCGTATTGCGTTAAAGCGTGGTGGCTCAGCAGAGGGGACGCGTCTCCTTTGCTTCCGTAATAGCGCGTGTATCTCCTGAACGCACGAAAAAAAAAGAA